>CM031680.1:5201094-6663594 GCA_006182925.3 Reinhardtius hippoglossoides | reverse complement strand
TAATGCATACATAATTAATAGGAGTTAAATAATTTAGATGGATTAAAAAATGTTTAACTTGGATTTGTTATATTCTCTCCCATTGGTCATTTCACTGCTTTTTATTTTACCACTCTGCTATTTTCTCAGTTGAAGCACACAGACAAATTGAAGTAGATTAAGTCGACTTTGAAGATCATATTTGTATGAAATTGTAAAAATAGCAGCCAGCAGCAATTTTAAATGAAAAGAGATAGTGGTGTAATGGCGCCGTGAGAAGAGACTGAAGCTCCCTCTGTGTTTGTTGTAATCCAAGAGTCACTGTGTTTTGGCACAAGTGTTCATGTTAAGGCATTTCAGTGCATGTGCCTCCCTCTATATGAAACCATTGGTCCTCTTCAAATTAATAAAGCACGATCGAGTCCAGTGAAATGTTTAGGTAAAGCAGAGAAAGGCTTGGAGCCCGAGCTGAGAGAGGGCGCCCAAGAACAGTCGATTACGAAAGTCCAGGACAACGACAATATTGTGGCAACTTAAATACTATGTCTGGTCGTGCACTGGAGACTGAAACCACACCACCAATGCTTTGGTTTGGTTTGACATAGAGCTCCAATTGTCCCCTCCGTGTGGGGCCCGCTTTAGTCCCTTGAACGGCTTCAGAATGGTACCATGAGCTTTTGTCTGAGGTCAAATGACTGCGCAGTAATCTCAGGTATTGTGATGTAAACACAGCAGGCCGATTTTCCTCAGACACTGAGGTGGACCAACCCTTGAATGAAAAGTTAATTTCACCTGTCTGCAAGGAAGCCAGCAGGAAGCCACCCAAACCCTTTTTATTTTGGGGCTAGAGGCGACTGTCATTGTGCTTGGTAACACCGTGAAGGGAGGGGGGGGCAAGTCTTGGCTGGAGAAGCATTTGTTTTGGTCTAAGATGCCAGAGCTAGACTGACATTAAGAATATCCTGTATATGGCTAACCTTAAATAATTCACAACTAACCTGAGAGGTTTGCAGTGCGAATTGATAATTTCAGTAAAACAAAAGACTGGTTTTCTTTCTGTGGCATGTGATTGGTGTTATTGATGCAGAAATCATTAATTCACCGTACATTGCTTTGCATTGACGGTTTGTGGCAACAAATCAAGTCGCAGACTAAAAGCCAATAATATTTTCTGAAGTAAGATTTATGTACCTGTAAAAGGAAAACTACTTCTGGTAGATTGAAATCAGGTCTAATACAAACAGTTTTGATAACAGACTTGTCATTCTTG
Source organism: Reinhardtius hippoglossoides (assembly GCA_006182925.3). Taxonomy (NCBI): domain Eukaryota; kingdom Metazoa; phylum Chordata; class Actinopteri; order Pleuronectiformes; family Pleuronectidae; genus Reinhardtius; species Reinhardtius hippoglossoides. The sequence continues at coordinate 6,662,345 of CM031680.1, read as the reverse complement.
TTGTCAGTAAACAAGGGGCCAGAAAGCTGGTGAAGGATCCTTTTGTCATATTCCATTTCAAAAACGTTTCCATTTTACCAAAAATGTAATAGTAGATGGAGAACTAGAAAAAATAACATTCCTTCAACACCAAGAAAAGGCATTTTAATGAAACACCGAACGTCTCCATCAAACACCGGCGTTAACGAAATTAGATTTGAATTTATGACTCAGCGAGGCTTCATTATGTTCGGCAGGAGCAGACGGCCGAGTGATGAGAGGATTCATGAGACTCCTCGTGTCTTTGATGCTCTCCTTAAAGGCCACTTATTCCCTTCAGATTGTTAAACTAGGTTCAACGACTGGTTGGACACAACCAATCTGATGAGAGGCCTCGCTAATGAAGTGTGCACTACGGTCTGACCCTTTATACACACACACACACACAGACACACACACATGCAATCCACATCCCCCTGAGAGACACCTTTTGGTTGTGTCTACATCTGAGAAGATAAAAAGCCTCACATTCAATGATAGAAAACATGTGAACATGTGTCCTTAGACCTGCATAAGTACGATAGCATCATTCATTCAACATATCATGTGCCCTATATCACCTCTATTAGCTATTCCCAAATACTGCTGTATGTGTGTGTGTGTGTGTGTGCCCATTCACTACAGGAGGATACAAATGAAAGAGAAAAATCTAAATGGATTAAATTTACATTCCCCTATTTAGTATTAACGAGCTGTATATCAACTGGTTTTAGTTTATACCACTATAATGTATTTGTAGGCACACACAATGGCATTTTACGGCAGATGTAGCTGGTTTTTGTGATGGCATGATACAAAGGTTTTTCATATTTTGTATTTGATTGTTATTCTCGAAGAAAAGGTAAAAGCTTCCAGCATGGAGAGATTTAATCATTTCAGTATCATCCTGTGATGCAGCTGCTTTCATTCATCAGTGAATCAGAGGAAGATAAATGTATCTGAAACTTAGCAGGAGAGATACAACCTACTGTGTTAACATGCCTGTCTGCCACGCTGTCACAACTTTGACTGAATGTGATGGAGAAAGTGTAGAACATGAAGAACTGATACGATTACTAAAGCCAACAGTGCAGAATACCTGAATGTAGCTGTGTCCCATGTGAACTAATGTACGGACGGTGTATTGTCTGGAGAGGATGTTTAGTCCGGTGTGTCCTAAAGAGCGTTACAGATACGGTGACAGAAAGCAGAGACCTGGCTGCGTCACCGCTGTGACTCCCAGCATTCCTCCTAGATTAACATCAACTCAAACACTGCTCAGCTCATTCACATATACTCACATATACTCACACATTTATCCAGAAACAAGTCATGCATTATCACACACACCCACACACACACACCCACACACGCACAGAAAAGGCAGCCATGATGAATGTTTGCAAACAAACACCAACAGGAAGGAGCAGAGTGTTTATTAATTTCCCCCACACTTGACAAAAGAGCTTTCTACCAAGTGACAAACCACACTTTTCACTTTACAAAGCCAAATCGTTCACTGTCGACGGTTTATATAACAGCTAAGCTGCAACGCACCACATCACTAACCAGGCCATTATCTACTTGGTGACTTTCCAACAGTGGCTCAGAGCCGCCTTAAAAAAAACAAGTTTAATTACTGCTTTTAATTTACTGCTTGGAAACAAAAGATAAAGTAAGATCATTTATGAAAAATGCTGGCGGATAATGCAAAGCAGTGATTACAACAACTATAAGCATCAATACGTAAAATAGGGCAACATATATTTACTACAGTTTTTGACCTGATGATAGGTTTTGTAAGCAGTTGTTTCAGAGAATTGTTTATTCAGACAAAATATTAGGCTACATCCACACTTCTACGTTTCAGTTTTAAACTGAGTTTTTAACAGAGTTTCCGATTAGGAAATGCTACTGGTCCCATTTTACTTCTAAAACTCTGGGGTTGAGTTGTAGTATAGACGACAAAAACTGAGACTTACTGTCATTAACAGTTCCACCTCAGTGTGTCTAACCTTTCGTTGTTTCTCATTAGTTATCTCTTTAATTTTAGCAACCAACTGCAGAGTAAATAATCTGCTTCCTGTTTACACCGTCATGTGCATGACCAGTGTACGCAAATGGTTATGCGATATGCACATTCAGGTATGCAAGTATGCCAAGGAGGTTATGTTTTAATCTGACTGTCGGCAGGATTACTTGATATCTCCTGAACCAATATCCAAGAAATTGATGATGCAAGGAAAAAACTGATCCAGATAAATTGGGTGATCCACAACTAGCATGGAGAGATAGGGCGTCAACCATGGCGGAGGTGTGCTCTCTCCGAGTGCCCTAGGTTCTAGTTCCAGTGTGCACTTCATACTCAAGATAGACTTTACATCCAGTCTTTAATGTGATTAACTGAATAAAGAAGTGTGTGTTTAAAAATCTGTTTATCCATTACGAAAAATACTTTCTCCCTTGTTTCCAAAAGGCTCAGCTCTGCTCTACTGAACTTGTTCCATGTTCTGGTTTCGAAAGGTAAGTCCGACCAAACTTCCACAGCCCTGTGAAGCTCAGAACATTAACATTGCCTATTCCAATCTCATGCATTATTTCTGGTTGTATCCATCCCTGCTTCTGCAAGAAAAGCCCATTTTTCAGACACGGTCTCTCACACTGGTCATGACAGAGGCTCTGGGCCACAAAAACTGACTCTGAATACACTGTACGTGAGGGTCTGTGACTCCCACTACAGCTGAGATGACTGGGTTAGCTGCAGATGAATGAGGTGAGCTGATAGACAGCTGACTGGAAAGGAAAAACACTCACACACGCACAGTCGGCTTCCGGGCATCACACATAAGCACGCACATTAAGCATACAAAACACTAGCAGATTTTTCACATTCTCACACAGCGTGAGCAAATATTTTCTCTTTCTGAAAAACACAGACGCCAGAAATTTTTTTTCGCACATTCCTGCTTTGCCTCGGTGTCTATCTGGGGTTATAACCCTCTGGACAAACAGCCAAGTGGGGGGACGTGGTGGAGGTTGGCTGGAGGAAGCGTAGATAAAGACAACTAGATTAAGAAGAGAATCTGCACCATAAATCTGCAATCATATCTGCTGCAGGCTGCAGGAAGGGGAAGCCTCGTGAGCAGGGCGGGCACCGAGAAACCCTGTGACGTTTATGTTCTCATCTCTGCTGTAGCCTTCAACTTAGGATAAAAGCCCATCATTTGGGCTTTGCGATCAATCTTCGGAATAGCAATACACTTATCTCAATAATGTCTTAGGTTGGCAAAGAGGGAGAAAATAATCAGCGTAGAAGCCCTTTTGCTGCAGAATGGAACTGCAGCACGCGTGCATACAGTAACCCTCTCATAATGTCACTTTAAGGTAAGCAAAGGCAAAATAAATCAATTTGAAAGTGATTTGCCTCATTGTGTGCAGCTAGCTAGGGGCAGGGAAATCCATCTCAAGCAGCTGTTTGTCTGTGTTGCACGTGTGCAGCTATTTGCACATCGGAGAACCGTTTTTTACTTTGTGCATGTGTGCTGGTGCACAAACTGAAGGGTGTCTCTTAGCACCTGCACGGTTTTAGAAAAACTGTAACATGGTGTGAATGATGCTAACTGAGGCGGTTATACCTCCGGAAAAGAAAGGAGCACCTGATGTAGGGGAAAAGGGAAAAGAGAGAGAGAGGGAGATGGGGGGGGGGGGTTGATCGGTTGAGAAGAATGTAATTAGCCCGAGCTTGGAGATTTGTGTGAGCCGGGCAATTACCTCTGTAATCATCAGGTAGGAGTCGAGAGGAGGCGATGGGGTGACGGGAGTAAGAAGGAGGTGAAGAGAGATCGAGGGAGAGAGGCGCTCGATCATAAGTATCAGTTTTATCAGTGTTGTAAAACAACAACAACCCCAAAAAACACAAAATCACACTGTTTCCCCGAGAGATATCCAAATGTAGTGGTTTTAAAATAATCAAGCTTCCTAAAATGACAGGTTCACTGCTGCCGCTGGCTGTGCCACACTATGAATGCAAACAAAAGCTGCTTCACACAAGAACCGAACACAAGACAACACAACTCGTCACCTCAACTAAGAAAAGAAAGAGAGAGAATCATTAGTGGCTGAAATTGAGGTCTTGAGTTCTCTCAGCTGTTTGTCTAAACAGACGCTTGTTTTTCATCAACACGGCAGATACTGCGGATGATTTACTCCTTCGATTCAAGAGACTACATGACGCAGCTTCATTATTCATAGCACAACGCGTGAGCAAACGTTTGTATTCACATCACATTCCCTGATGTATAATCATTTATTTGTTTGATTCCAAACTAGATTTTCTTTTTCCACTTCATGCAGTACTTGATGTAAAAAGGATAATAGATTTTTTTTCAAAACACGGATGTTGCACGAAGATGTTTGTTTCTCACAAAACAAAAAACAGTCAATTCTGTCTTCTGTCTTTAGCGTAATAGCAAAACTGCTGGATATAATTTCAAGAGTGGAAAAACTGAGGTAGAGCTCATTAATTCTGAAATTTGATGGAAACACGGCAAGTGTCTTGCACATGACATGATCATAAAAACCAAATGCCAAAAAACTAACTGATCACAATCACAGTCATGGCATGTCTGACTGAGACTGAGAGATTTGTAACAACAATACATTTCAAAAGTGAGACTGCTTCAACTGAGTCTATTTTTTAATGAACAGTGTGCATCATTGTCTATATTTTATATTCATCACCGAAGCGCTTTATCATCTTTACTGCAACTGTAATTCCAGCTCCTAATTGCTCGAGAGACCAATAGTTCTTAGTTTTACAAGATAGGATTGTGTCAGTTCAGCGTTCATCTCCAAATCGCTGGGTGACTGACAAATGGCCCCGGACCACAGGGAAGAGCGACAGAGGCTCGGGTAATGGCATCTAATGGGTTGTTCTTGAAAGGCACCCAATGCCTGGAAGATTTGCTCCCTGATTACTGACATTAACCAAAGAGATCAATTTTCCCTTGTGACTCTCAGCCTGAATATATCTGTCCTCCTCTCCGCTGCTCCTGTTTTCACCCTCAGTCAATGTGCTGATTTTCGTGACAGGTATTATAATGTTTTTTTCTCTAGAGTGAAATTGCTGTCCTGCCTACCTGCATGGACATGAGTTTTACTGTGGCAAGGTAAAAGGATGTGAATCCTTTTAGAAATATCTGGTCACATCCCAAGATAACAAGTCAAGCTCTTGATGATTATCACTATTACATTAATTAATTTAACTGTTCAATATTAACTTTTTAATAAATTACATTTCCCAAAATGAAGGGAGATCCTATAAATACAGGTAAGAGCATATTGCACTTTTTCTTCTAATGTAAAAGATTACATGACCTCTGTGCCCTCCATGGTAACAAACACCCTGGTGTTTCAATTTGTTTTCCAAGTCTCAAGTTTCTGCAGCTGCTGAGCTAAATAATTACTTCTGATCTTGCAGTCGCACCAGAAAAAATTAATCTGCCTGCTACTCGACATTTCGATCATCAAATATCAAGTTATTATTGCAGCAAGTGCTTATGAGACAGACAAATAAAGTGGGAATTAAAGTTTTGTTTAGAAACCAAAACTGCTTTAAGACACGTTTTACCATAATGACCAGAGGGGCTGTATGTGAGAAGGCAAATATCTATTATATGTTATGTCCTGCCTCCTGGATGCTGTTCAGAAATGTTCCTGTTGATGTGAACGTGTCGGACCTGAACAGCCTCCTGCTGCATTCTCCATATGTGAAAGACAAACTTTGAAACACACACACACACACACACACACACACACACACACACACACACTCTCGACAGCGTTGGCAACTGTGCTGACTACATAAGGCCATTTAAGGCTGGAAGTAAGCCTGGATCAGATGGCAAAACACTTAAAGCGTTTAAGGCCTGGGCTACAAGGAGTGACCACTGGAGCATATTTACAGGCTTAAGTAAAAGCCCATTTCATTCAGTGCTGTTTACAGGCCAAGGAATACAGAGATACATGTACTTGTCGCCTTGCTGCTAAATAATTGCTGTAATTGGACAGTCTTGGGTAATCGATGCCGTTTTTGTGAACACAAGAGCGACTGCTGGTTCTTTCTCTCTGGGAAAGTGGATGGAATAAAATTGCTGTCTGGCACAATCACAAGCTCGAGGTAAAGCAGAGATTTGTCAAAGATGCAACACTTTCTGAATCGGCCGCTCGATAAACCAGCCCCTGAACGGTGACTGACCAGAGTGCAGCTCACAGTAAACGTCTCTGCCCCCGATATTTATCAGATTTTGGGAAGTTTACACTCCGGTAATCACAGCCAAACTCAATATCACCAGAGAATTGCAACTGCTAATCATATCGGTTAGTCGTAAACTCAAAGCCTTTTCTCTTGTAACCTTATATAAGACTGATCAAGACATTTCACCTGTTTTTACAGCATCACATAATTAATTAAAACCACATTTACCTAAAAAATGAACACTTGGACATATATTATGATAATAACCACCTACAATGCCAGAAATCATCTTTTAAAGAAAACTAAATCAAACTTGTTATCTGACTTCTGGCCCATATCCCATCTGATAACATGGAGGAGGCAGGGTTTATGACCTGTACTACAGCCAGCCACCAGGCGGCGATCACTTTGTGGCGTGTCAGTGCTTTAAAACAGGGTAAGTCTGCAGCACGCGGCATCTAATGACTCATAGAGCTAACATTAGCTTACTTAGCTAGCTAGCTACAGGTGCATTTCAGCCAACAACGTTAATGATTGCAGGCTTGAAATGAGAATCTTAGTCGGACACACGCTTTTAAGAATGCTAAGAATTATTATATATTATCACTACTTCATATCCTATGTGCTGTGCAAGAATGGAAAGCTGCCAGGCATAGCAACAGTAACTAAGGGAGGCGGGGTTTTAAAACTGTCAGCTGCTGAAAGAGTAGATCACAATAGTGACCATGTGATCAAAAATTATAACCAAAATAGTATCAGGCAAACAGTTTCCTCTCTACCAGCACCAGACCAACACAAACGCAGGCCTACACAGTCTTACCTTTTATTTCTATTCAGCCTGACTCTCATGTCTCTTAACTCCCTTTCCATGCAAAAACACACTCACACAAACACCCCTCTCTCTCCCGTCCCTCCCCCTGTGAAGAAGGCTATCTCTCCCTCCATCTGCGTGTGTGAGGGGTTGTCCTGGTGTGTCAGTAATGACAATGTCCCAGTGTTCCTCTCTGCCAATTAGCCCGGCCGTAATTACACAGACACATATGGAGCTGTCAATCACCCGGCTCCTCCACACAGGAACTCACCCACCCAGCAGAGTGAGAGCGAGCGAGACGGAGCGACAGCGACAGAGAGACGGGGAGAGTGAGAGTTTCCAACAGCTAGCTCTATGCCGCTGCAAGCGACCACACGCTGCGTCGATGAGTAGCATGAGGAGAGTCTCGTTCAATTACCCTCACTGTGCAGAAATCCCATGGTTGAAAATGCCGTGAAACAGCGTTAAAATGGAGCTTAAGAAATACACGTTTTGAGATTCATTTGTGGAGTCGTTACAATTTCCCATTTCCTCGGTTAACACCGTTTGTGCCAATGTGTTCTCCTGATTGAAGAAGCACCAGTTGATTTTACTGTTGCAGAGAGACGTGGTGCATTGAACCGAGAAATAAGCTTCAGTGGTGGTTGTTCGAAGGTGCTGCTATTTGAAAATTATAGTGAAAATTATAAAGAAAATGGTTGGAAAATACTGCGTCGTTGTTAGACACGTACCAGTGATTTGCCTTCAAAGGTTCAGGCTGATAACACTAGAGTTTGTTTTGTTCAGTGTGTGTCTGTCTGTTAAACCAGATTACACAAAATCTACTGGAAAGATAAACTTGAAACCTTGTGGAAGGATACGGTTTAGGAAGAGTATCAGGGAAGAGTATCAGGGAAGGGCCCATTCAATTTTGGTGCAGATCCGGATCAGGTGGCGGATCCAGGAATTTCTTCTCACTTTCTTTAACATTGTGAGTTAGAGCTTTTTCTTAGGGAATAATTCATGGATCTCACATTTAGGGTACTGATATTTATGAGTGTGTGCAACTTGGGGCAGATCCAAATAGAAATCTGTATCTAGTGATTTTACATTTGGTTTCATAAGGGGACTGTGTGGCCTTGGCAGAGGTTAGCACTCTGAGTGCCATTCTAGTTGCCAAATAAAATCCCATGATAACAAAAACAAAACTAAATTCATCCTAACAAGTAGCCTATTGCTTATGTATCCACAGAGGGATGTAGCCTATAGATTGTTTTATTATATAAAGCATGAAAAATAAAACCAAGGAATTTCCAGCTCAGCGGAAAAAACTACATTGAATCACGCTATTCAACCAACAATCAGTGAAACCATCACTCGCATAAATATGAACAGATTACCAATCCGACAGTTGATGTATGGTTGCTCAAAGTCAGAAGTTCGAAACTATAAAATCTGACAAAATATCCTTGTTTTTTTCTTTAAAAATATTTTATAACACAAGCAACTTAAATTTCTTTCATGTTCCTCAATTTCTACCGAGGCGTGGGCCTTTTAAAACATATCCTCATAATTTATGGCTAAATTCCAGCTATTTTTGGATATTATTAAATAAAAGGTTCAAGGAATACAGGCTCAATAATGGGACCCATAAAACACAGCGTTACCATTTTAACCACTAAGTATTAAACCTGTCTGCAGATGTGTTTACAGGGTCCGTCGGGTCCTAAAGCCATAAAGTGCGCCCTATGCGTCAGAAGTAAAAGTCACGACAGGGGAAGCTGACGTGAATAACGAAGGACACCAAAAGCATTCTTCAGATCAATACAGAAACATCTCTAACAAATGATACTTTAATCTGCATTATCCATTCATCCAGTGGCATTCATTAATCCCTGTTTGCGCCCTTGTAAATAAACACATTCAAGTACCAGTTAATGGAGAGCCTGATTTCCCCTGAGCATCTCCAGCAGCACCACACAAATGAAAGTTTTATAATGACAAAGATAACATGCATAGCAGTGCACTTAGTCATCAAGCTTTCAAGTTCCGAGACGTCTCTGGTTCCCAAACATCTGCGTCACCATCATTTCTATCCATTAGAGCTCCAGCTATCTGTTAATGATGAGTCGGCACTTGATTCAACACGAGGCAGAAATAGAGTTTGTGAATGAGCGGCGCGATGAGGTGTGTTACACTTGTTCAGTTGTACTTCTGGCCCCCGGGAACGGAGGTTGATAGTAAATGAAGATAATCATGGCAACAAAAACAACTTTTATTTAGATTGCAGTGTATTTATAACAGGGTTAAATGACAGAGTTTTTGTCTTTGCAGCACGAGCAACAATGGACAATAAAGAACGACAATATAAAAAGGTAAAGGAAGTTCGATGAGGTCCAGTGGTAATGATGAGTGGGAGGAGCAGAGGGAGAGTATTGAGAAACGATGGAGAAGGAGGAGGAGGAGAGTGGGATGAATATGAAGGAGGAGGTCCAGGGCCCCGCAGCAACTCTTACCTCTGGGACGTCTTCTTGTACTTGCGCCTGCCAGAGAAAACAAACACGAGGATGGTGAGGCATCGATTTAAACGTTACTCTCCACGTTGGATTTATTTCTCCATTGAAACAACAGAAATTAAAGACACTGGGCCTCACGCAAGAATCACCTGTACAAATAGATTAGTGCTTTTATAAAAGATGTGTTGCATTCACTAAAAATAAAGTTGCTCCACACCTGTGGTTCATTTAGAACCAGTCATATTCTGTTCATTATATATGGCTTGCCAATTAATTTCCTCAGCGGTTTGAGAGGCTTATTAAATTGGTCATAATTTATACAATTTAGTCGTTGCTATGAAAGTTATCTCCCAGCACCAGCTGCCTCCGGCTCTTTGTGCAGGTCTCTGTCCATGGATCATCCTCCACTGTGTTACATTCACTGCATGGTGAAAGTTATTGTCTTGTCCATTTCTGTGGCTTCATGTCCAACTGTTCCGTCACCATCTCCGTCACTGGCAGCTTGATTTCTAGAGGTTATATTTTCATCTGCGTTTGTTTGTCCAGTATGGAGCGGGCCCAGGTTAACAGGCTGATCCTGGAAATGTTTATATATTCGTTCTGGATGCTCTAATATACCGTCTGCTAATTTCTGACTTGAAGACTTGAAGGTGTGAAATCCTTCTTCCTCTTTCTACACTTGGTTAAACAATTTAATGAATAAAATCGACCCCGAAAGTGCCAAACAAGAAGCAATTAAGAGGTGTCAATTATTTAAATTATCACACAAGTGGCATTTACTGAACTGAAATGAACAATTCAGGATCACTTCGGGGAATCAAACTTGCAACCCTCACCCCTTAAGTAAGAGTTCGTCGGATAAGTGTACAAGTGTTCTTGCATGAGGGCCAACGTGTGCAAACAGATCAAGTATTTATACTTATAGCAATTATATGTAAATATAAAACATGTTTTGATTGCACTCTTTGTTTCTCAACAGTCACATCATTTAGTTGTGTCCACACACACAGCAAAATGAAAAAATGAATGCACGTGCTTACAATCACTTATGCAAATTGGGGATTTAAGAGGCGTAATGATATGCAAAAACAGATGTGCACACCACTCCACCCCCTGACATCCCTCCTACCACACACACACACACACACACACACACACACACACACACACACACACACACACACACACACACACACCACACACACACACACACACACACACACACACACACACACACACACACACACACACACACACACACACACACACACACACACACACACACACACACACACACACGGCGAGTTAACAGCATGGCTCTAAAAGCTCAAATTCATACACACACGGGCACTCTTATCAGCAAAGTGGAGGGAAGGAGGGACGCGTGGCCACTGGACCACAGACGGTCTTTTTTTAAATTCCAGTCAGGCACGATTCACAGCACTTAGCTTGATTTGTTTCTCTTATGTTTTTCTGTATCAATCTTTCCTGCAGCTCGGCGTAAAACTGCAAGCTAAGGAAGTAAGTCTGTGCAAAGAAATGTTAAGAGCTCCCTCAAGATTAGTGGGGACAAAGATAGAATTCATCATTTGGGCTCTATCCAGCAATTAAAAAGACATTAAATATCACAGTCGGATGGTTGTGTTAGCGTTGGGAGTTTTAAATGGAGAACACATAATAAAGAAAATAGTGAGTAAGTAAGTAAATATATGAATTATAACTAAAGCACATCAAGTAAAAGACAGATAAATAAAGATTAATGACATGGCAAATGGAAGGTCAGAGAGAAACAACAGTATTGATATTTCTGCGTTTCCTCACCTCCCTCTTCTATCCTTTCTCCCACCTTTTGCCCCTTCCCCCCCCCCCTCGCTCTCGCTGAGCTCCCTTTACATCCCGTGTGTGTCTGTCAACAACACAGAGCTTCTTCTAATTAGGAGGCTTTAATGCAATGTCCTCAGCATAATGAGGATGTGGGCTGAAAGGAGTCACGGAAATTCCAAGAATTATAATAATTATGAGGGTCACAGTGAAGTTATTAGGCAAAATCTAAGACCATGCATGTGGCAGCTGCGGCTCGGGAGGTGGAGCGGGTCGTCTAACTGATCAGGGATGTCGGTGGTTTGATACCCGGCTCCTCTGAATGTCAAAGTGTCCTTGGGCAAGACGATGCACCGCAAATGGCCTTCAATTATTTGCCTTCAGTGCGTCAGTGTGTGTATCAGTGAAATGACGCATGTACAAAAAAACTGTGTGACTGGTTGGATGTCACCTTTAGTCTCAAGCAATATCTGTGGTTGGTAAGATTGAAAAACCATTCAAGTTTTAGATTTTTAAATATCTGCCTGCAGGTAACTTGTTCTTATTGGACAGGGCTGGAGGAAGTGTTCAAGTTCTTTACTGAAGTAAAAGAGTAAATGTCTTGCATTGAAAACAGCAGTTTTCAGTAAAAGCAATAGAAAACGACTGCCTATACATGACATCATTACAATATTATGACAAGTGTTTATTTATTTTCAGGGGTTAAAGTGACCAGAACAGTCCAGAACGGTGTCACGGCGCCTTCAATTAACAAGTAAATAAATGTGATCGGCACTTTCATTCATAATAATGTGGGCCGGTGAGCCATCAAAAAATCCATTCGACTTTTACCGACCCTGTCAGTGTCTTTACTGTCCCCCTCCGATTAGGTGTGAGGCTGTGAGTGTGCTGCATGTAATCAACCCTCACGACCCCCAAAGCCCACCAGCACCACCACTGATCCAAGGGTCCCCCCCTCCAACTGACAAATCCTAATTATTATCCTAATAATCCTCATTAATATGTAAGACGCATTTAATCATTGCAGTTTGTTAGGTGAATCTAATTTGGAGCTTTTATTAATGTACTGTTAGCCTGTTTATTAATTATGGATTAGTCTGATTATCTTTGAAATTAATCAACTGACTCTCGGTTGTGAAACGTCATCAGTTACCCAGATTATTACAATAAATATGGCAGCACTCTTATACTTGAGAAAGAGGTAAAGTAGTGGTATCTTAAGTTAGTACTTGAATACTCTCCACCCGTTTTTAGATAATTTTCCATGCCTCACAAATCAGACAGTGTCATAAAGCGGTCAGCCACCTTGATCCTCCTTGGGCGGAATCTAAAGTTGCCCTTAAGGGAGCGCTCTGTGATGAACTGTTGATCAAGTGATTAAATAATTCATTGATTTCCATTAATCAGTGGGTGACGGAGAGGCCGGGTCTGTCCCAGTGATCTAATTTATTAATGGAAATCCATTGGAATCCATTCACCGATGCAAAAACATAAAGGGGCCATTTGTCAGAGGGAAGTAATAAAACACATCACGCTGTTCATTCCTTGATCAGTTGATGTCACCGAGGCTTTAGACTGCATCACTGAAGGTTGAGCAGGGGGAGAACTGTCCGAAGCGAATGATCCCTCTGCCTGTCCAAAGATGATTGGTGTACTCTGTGGAGTGCACTGTGCCAGAGAGAGTGCTGTGATAGCCATCCAGCATGCACACACACACACAAATCATACAGCTGCCAAACAAATCTCCTAGGATAAGCTGGCAGCACATACAGTAAATGTCACCAGGCTGGGTTAGGCTGCAACACACATCCAATCTATATCATCCACACGACCACATGCACCATCAACCTTTATACATCACACACACACACACACACAACTACTGCAAAGGACCGATCCCTCCCTATTAAGCACACAACATACAGTGTGGTGCGTCGACATCTGTGGGGGCTGCCTGTCAGTCGGAGCTCTCTCTCTTCAGACAGAGGCTCTTTGTGAGATTAAAGGCTAATGTGATCTCTGACACGCAACAGGAGCCCTCAGAGCACCCGGCAGACTGCAGTGTAGCCAAGATGATGGAAAATAAATAAATAAATAAGAAAATAAGAGGGAAGAAAGTCTCCGACCGCTGTTACATTCATCGGACTCACTATCCATCAAAGATCCAAAAAGACAGATGGTTATGATAGGAAATTTATGGCGGTGACCAAATGGAAGAGACAATAAAGCCATCCGAGGAAGCTGAGCGTGGCAGAGGATGATGGAAGAGGCAGGGCGGTGGGGGCGGGGGGGGGACCACATGTTGGGCTTATGACACAGAAACAATGACTAATCACTGAGCATCAGAAATACAATGACACGAAAATAACTAAGAATAAATTAGAGCGATGCGAGAGGAAAGGTGATAGATGAACTCGTGAAAAGCCGCGTATCATTTACTCTGTCGACGTCTGCGGTGCAGGAGGAAACCGTTTCATTGGGACCTCCAGCACTAGCATTAAAGACGTCTTCTTCCAAATACAAAACCCTCCTATCAACACTGCTGTCTAATCCCCCTGCTGAGTAAGAATGATGAGATAATTCCCACCTCAACCTGCAAACGGTATAAACTGCGTGGGGCTTTCTTCTTAGGGCGAAAGGTCACAGAGGTGTTGATGAGCTGGTGGATGTACGAAAGTACTATTGTAGTATTTTATACTATTATGGCCAACCCCAGAAACTGAGGAATGCTTGGCTTGAGGAGGTTCTTCTATTATTTAAAACGAAATAGCTCGGGTGGATGAAAGAACCCAGCCGGCAACAATAAATAACGAAAAATAAGCAGATGAAAAAAAAAGAATTCGCTTACTGATGCAACCAAGATACATGAATATAATAATTCAGGTAAAGATTTATAGTCTTCTTGCATCTTACATTGACAACAAGTGTGTTGTTGTTGAGATAAAAGCATCATCAACATCTGGTTGTTTATGAGTACAGCGGTAAAGTGACAATAAACGTGTTTTTCTACATCAAGGCTGTAAGTGTGAGTAACCCTCCGTTCTTTCTCCTCCATGGTCACCACTTCAGTTCTGATGTGCTTTCATTCGCTTCACAAAGGAAGTAGCTCAGAGCTGCTCTGATTGGTTTGAGCAAATACCTCCATCTCTGTGCGTTTTCCTCTTACTCCTGTGGGTCTATATACAGTCTATTCTCCTCTCACACACACTTGCTCTCTATGGTTGTGAAGACACTCATACACACAATACCTTTCCTGGACCCTAACCATCACAAATATATACCTTACCTCCAACCCTAACATAAAACTAGTCTTGATCCTGAAGCAGCCCTCTGAAGTTGTGGCGATCAGCAAAAATGTCCCAATAACCAATTTGTCCTTGCAACCATAGAATGACACACACACACACACACACACACACACACACACACACACACACACACACACACACACACACACACACACACACACACACACACACACACACACACACACACACACACACACACACACACACACACACACACACACACACACACACGATCAGGTGAACAAAGTTATCGTCCATGTAGGGTTTTATCTGAATTTGTCTGTGATAAATATTTACAGATAAATTCACATACAGTGTGTCACACATGCAGAGGCACACACACACGTACTCACACACACGCACAGCATTTCTTCACACTTGTTGAAAAGAGTAAAAGTGGATGTATACTCACAGTCCCCGGAGTCGGAGCCAAATCTTTTCAATCTGTTCCGGCTGGAGGTACTTCAGGGAGGTGCTTTCAAACTCCTCGATCTCTTTGGTGGGAGACTCCATGTCAGAGACTCTCAGAGTTCCGGATGTGCCAACAAGAGATCAACAACAAAAAAAAAAAGTTTAATCCCTCCTAAGTGAGAGCGGTGAGGAAGACGCAACAAGCAGAGTGAGGTTGCGATGATGTGCTGGAACCCAGGATCTTTCTTCAATCACATTTGCACCCAAAGCTGCGACAGAACGGCCGTCATCCTTTCCTTTTTCTCTCTTCCCCCCCCCCCCTCTCTTGTTTATGTGTGAGAGAGTGTGTGACTGAAACTCAGTAACAGTGCAGGGGCAGCGCACAAGTAGCTGTGACAGTTGTGAAACAGCCCAACTGCACCTCTTTCCGCTCTCCCTCCCTCTCCCTCTCTCTCTCTCTCTCTCTCTCCCTCGCTCTCTCTCACTCGTTCACTTCTCTCCTGTGTGAGGACAGGGGTCCTGGAGCCGTGCCATGCTCTCCCAGCAACGACGGGATGCAGACGGCAGGGCAGCGCAATCCGGGATTAACGCTCACTGCCGAGCCTCTCCGCACAAGAGGGAGGGAGGAGAAACACCAGCAGTCAAAGAGAGGGAGGAGTCTGGCTGATAATGAGAAACCATGTTCTGTGTCATCCACTGGAAGAAAAAAATGTATATAAAAGCAGAGGGAGTGAGGGAGGACGGCGAGCGGGGACGGAGAGGAACAGGAGGACGAGACCTTTAGGGGGAGAGATGACGAAGGTGTGAGTGCTCCAGCTACTGAAAACCTTTCTGGAACTCTTCCTGTGAGACATGACGCAGCTTCTTGTCCTCTGTTCTTCACTTCACATACATTTGTGTGAAAGGTGAATGACATGGAACAAACACAGACTTCATCAAAGGTGAAAATGTGACAATGTATTCGTCTCACAAAATGCAGATCGTACATTTGCTGTGAAACATTAAGTCTCACTGCAAGGAGGATTAAATAGAGCAGACAGGGCATCGACACTGATTTGTCCGAGATTACGCTGATCCATCGTATTCAGGACCGTCAACCCCCCCCCCCTCAAATAAAAGCATTGCAACACACACACACACACACTACTATTGTCTGTTTTATTATAACATACACACGGCTCACAGCAGCATCCAAATATCATGGGGTTGTCCTCTACATTTTTACAACCAAGGATGTGCTTCCTGCTTCATTTGGTCAGATAACTTGGCAGCAGGCCAGTTTGAAAATGAAGACCCTTTTATGAGCTACATCAACCATCACAACTCACCAGGTCCTGCATATATTATGTGTTATACTTCCATACTAAAAGCTCAATCAGCGACTCTAACAGTAGGAGCTTAGTATTCATTCGTCTTGTTCTCAATAAATTGTATAATAAACATGTTAATACTGAGAGGCCAGCTGCCTGGGGGGTGCATTCAACATATCTGGTTCCTTGTCAGCCTGAAAAACATGATATTACTACTGCCTATTTGGAAAGGGCTGTTTGCTGGTGGCATATTTCTTTCTGAAACTGCAAAGAAGATGTTCCCCTGCAATGTTGATCGTGATCGACAACGTCACTTGCATTCATGAGACCCAGCCGCCGCTACAGAACCCCTGTCGCCTTTTCATTCAAAGTTTATTGATAGTGAACACATCACTTCCAATTCACACTAAATTCGACACTGCACTTCCTTGGGCCCTAAACAGTAAATAAGTGTGAAGGTGATAACATGAACAGTTCTTGGGGCATGTGATCCACAGACAGACAGGCAGAGATTTCTGGAATTAGTAGATACAAGATGTAATGTATGCAATCATATGAAACTTCTTCTACTGCTTGTTCTTCTTCTTCGTCGGTCCCCCGCTCACTGAAGGTCTGAACCCCTGAGGAAACACTGCTCTCTCCTCACTGTCTGCCAGTCCAAAAGTTGCAGGGATGACTCAGCCCGGTGCCTCTCCCTTTTTCCCTGAGCCCCCTACCATACACTCGGGCCTTTCAATTACTTGATGCAGGATGCAGGGATAATGCCAGGGCACCACCTCAAAGAGGCTCCTGCTTTCATCTGCTGAGATGGGGCCACCGTACAGAGGGAGGAGAAAGGTTTGCCTGAGTGCCATGACGCCTGCTGATGTTCTCTTCAAAGGCGCACTTATCTGTGTCTCTTTCTCCTTTTTGTTCCCCCCCCCGTCTATGCCTTTCAGTTTCTTTTCTCTTTCTGGCTGCTTTCTTCCATCCACTCTTCATCAGTGTGTCAGTGTTATTTCTCTCTCTCTCTTTTGTGGAGGTATGCTGGCGCCCAGGGCAGAGCTGACAGGTCAACTCGAGGGGAAACCACGAGAGTAACTTCACATTTTCACTGCTTGCTGTTCACAGGTTTACACCCCAGGGACCTGATGCATCCAGTCATCTGTATGTGTAAGTGTGTCACTGAACAAGGTCGAGCCTGGTGAGAAAGTTTCTGCCAAAAACACGGCAAGGAGCAGGAAGGTCAATGTGAATGTTTACCCAGGAAAAGGACAAAGCAAAGTAAGAAGCAGCAGTTTACAGTAGCTGCGTTTACCTGGATACAAGTCATCACCACGTGAGCCCGGAAGTTACTTTCCAGACAATATCTTCACCAAACCTGCCTGAATTCAAGTGTGTCTGCATTAAGGGACTGGAATCCCTGAGCTATGATGACACCGTCCAAATTAGACATAAAATAGTTTCTTTACATCAATGCTAAAACTTTTATGGGTTAAGGAAGAACATTGGTCAAGGCAAATAAACAATGGTTTATTTATTGTTTAACTGTCAGTATCCTTCAACTGAGGAATCTGCCAGATTGTTGACCAACGTCCGAAACCCCAGATCTGTTCCAGCTTCAGAACTAATGACCACCTCACGATTTTTTTACATTTCACAAACTTCCAATCCTACATCCACATTTATAACCATCATGTTTTTGCCCCGGTCCGTTTATTTTATTTTATTTTTTTCAGCAGCAATACTGAAAGGATTTCCACAAAACTTGGAAGGACGGGATATGGGAAAAGAAAGAACGCATACAATTTTGACCCAACTCTGAACAAGGTGGTGTCCCAGGAAATAATTCATGGATCTTCATGAAAAGAAATATCTACGTATGTGTGTTGGTCCTTGGCGGAGGAATGTATACGAATGTATTCTAGTGCTAGTTCTAGTTTCATGCACTGATTGGAGGTTAGAAAGTGGGCTCCATTTGTCTCTCACTAGCTTTTCTTTCCATTCACTTGTTTTGCTCGTTTCTATGATGACTGGCTTCTCACGCCGTGAACCTCCGATGCCAGGAGCAGAAACACAATAAACAAAGCTTAGAAAACAATTTGTTTCAAGTACGCTTGGTCAAGGTTGAAGAAAAACAATAAGCAGGAAAGCAGACACAGCAAGTGCAAGGACAGGATCTGACAGGATGCCCACTCTGGTTTCTTTCCTGCGTAATATTCTCCGCAGCCATTCACCACCCAGACCTCCTCACCCTCACTGCTCTGCCTCACAACATCAAGGCCACATTTCTTCCTGCACTGATTGCAAACATTGTATGAATATTGTGAGGAATCGTGGCTACTGGGCTGAATCATCACTATCTTTGACAAACAAAAGGTCCCTATCCTGAAGTTTGTATTTGTCCGGCAACTCAATAAAAGATGTTCGATTAGAAAAAGAAGATTGAGTATGATTCTAAAGTCTTAAACAGAAAATATTTATGACATCCCACATTCACTCGATGAGTGAAATAGCAGGAACAAGAATTTAGCTTTTGCAGAGAGATGTGGCCTCCAGCTTTTGTACCAAAGGAATCTCAGAATATTTTAATTACATTGCCGGCTGATGAATGAAACACCTTGCGGGGAAAAGGCCCAACTGAGAGGACACAATTACAACCATGCAGGAAATGCGATGAAATATTAGGAATACACTGCAGTCTTTTACTTGTCGCTCATTTACAAATTGTACGCCGTATAGAATCTGAGTGGAAAACAGAGTAATTAGCAGTCTGAAGGGTCCAAACAGAGCAAATACATTCATCACTGTAGTCACATGGTAACACTCGCATATCAAACGTGGAGATGAAAACATAGAAGAATGTGAATAAAGGCTTTGCTTTTTGAGTGATTAAAAAACTGAACGAGATATACACATTTTATTCAGTTTCAAGACATGTTCGTACACATGATAATAATCAAAATACGTGCCCGACTAATTAATATCACAACAACTGCTCACAAAAAAAGACCTAATGAATCAAGTCCGATGAAAATGACTCGTTCAGCATGACTATGACGGAGGGACCCGCTGGAAATTACGCGCTGCTGAGGATTTTCTTGCCACTGAGCTCGGGCTCCCTCAAAGCTCACACATCGAAATCAAGACATTAAGAGCGCCGGCCATTTGGAGGTACATGAAAAATTCAGATCTCATTTAAATTTCCTGGCGGTTCGATAAGGATATCTATGCATCAAAATAGCAATCGCCTCAGCGGTAATGACCACATTTTGCTGAAGATCATCTATCATAGAATACGATTCCCCATCTATACTTAATTTCTCCCTTTGTATTGGATGTACTGGAGATGGAAGGATGGGTGGGAGAAATTGAGGGCATGCAGCCATCAAGCTATATTTATTTGGAGAATGATGGAGGTGGAAAAATACCCCAGAGGAGAAAGTTCCTATTACTTCATCCCCAAGAGAGATTCCCATAGGTCAAATGTGACGCATGCAGTTGCTGAACTGAGGGCGGCAATCGGGCTCGAGTAGAATACAGGCAATTTAAACAAGGCCTTCTCTTATAGCCCTGTGGTTATAAAGGTCTAAACTGTCACTGTAGCTAATATAATGATTGTTTTTTAGACACTGAAGTTTGTTGCATGTAAAGCAAGCCTTTACTAGATGGTTAAATACTATGTAGCAAGTTTTACGAGAATTTATCTATGTATAATATATCAAGTTTTCACCAATTCAATGAAAATCTCAACAGCCTCCTCATTTAGCTCTACACTTTGTAAGATGATTATCGAGATAATTGCGTGACATCTAGTCTAGTACCACCTACAGGTCAGACGTCCGGCTTCTGCACATGTTAGCTTGTAGCTCAAAGCAACCAAAACCACAACAGTCTTAGTCTTATTGATCTGACTGCAACCCGACAACATTTTAAAACTTCATGGCCAATATGTTATCACACAAATAACTATTTAAACTACCACTGATTCAGCCGAGACTGTAGCCATGTCAAAATATTAACTCTTAGATCTGCTTCAGTCACTTTGACTTATTACTGCAATGTCCTCACTCACCGCTGGTTTACCAGCCACACTCCACAGGTAGAGTTCAGTAGGTTGTGCGAGCTTAGTAACTGAGAAGTCTATAAAAAGAACGGATCACCCAAACAAAAAGCAGCTTACAGGTATAAATAGCTCTCGAGTCGGGTGTTGCACTAATTTTAAAGCCATTTGAGTGACTGTCAATATAAAAAATGTCCCTTGAGCTCTAATTTAGACTTGACTATCAAATATATAGTTTATGCAATGGTTTTTTTAAAGGGTTTCATGGCTCAATCAATCGTTTTAAAAAGAGCCATTCAACAGCCAGTGTTAGTCGATACAAGTGATTATGTCTAGAGGCATAATTTCTCATTTTAAATTGGGTTTCTTTGCTGACATGCCATAAAAAAAAGAAGGTGATTTCCTGTCCAAGAGTTCACTCCAGGGTCAAGGCTCAGGAAACGGCACAGACACAGTAACTCACATGGCTCAAACTGACAAACAGCGCAACTAATTAATGCCGCGGAGACAAAATACTGCTGCTGACCACCTCCACATCCCCTCCAACCAACAATAAGATGTGTGTGCAAAGGCTACAAGGAAAGGACTCTTCACATCATGGGTGTACAAAGAAACCCAACATGTGTCTGTTGATCTAATTTCTTCAAACAAAAACCAAAGAGTTCTTTTTTCTTATTGACAAGTTGTAGGCAGATGGGGGATAAACAAAAACAAACATATCGATCGAAGCAAAGGTCAAAGGCTTTATACAATTTTTATGTAACACCAAACTGTATTTGTTTCCTATTGTTGAGAACGCTATTGTTGATTTATACTGGTTCATAGTGGATCTATGAATACATGGCATCATGAGGCAAACAGCAGCATTGCAGCTCTTCAGAACTGTAAGGTTACACTTCAGTCATTTTAATGAATAGCTCCTCCATTAGCCCATGTGCCTCCGTGAGCCAGTGTCACACCCGGCAGCGGAGCCTCATTAGCCGACTAGTGAAGCTAGTGATGGAGGTTGTTGCGGCACAAGGGATGGCAGTGGGGGTCTGTGAACCTGCGGCTGCAGCCAAAGGAGGGGTCACGCTCCAAAACTGCCGGCTGCCACGGAGGAGACAGCCGCCTTAATCAGCTGCAAAGTTCACAGCGGCACACTGCATCCAATTAACCAGTGAATAAATCACACTGCTGACCACGGAGGAGCTGCATGTGCGACTGCCCTTTTGAATATCTCTCTATCTGATGATTCAGATGTTTCCCATCTATTTGTGTAATTGTTTTCGATGCTACTGTTTAAATCTCTGTCTGAGAAACAAATTCCAAATGTTAAAAACATTAGGTAAAGGAATACACACAGGACTTCTCATAAAGGTGCTTTTAAGCCCATCTAGTTTGTACATATGGGGCAAAACATAATTCCCACTGTGCTCCCAGCTAGGAACCTTGGATCACATCCTCAGCCACTGCACAAAGGCACTTGGAATGGGACAGCACAGAATTGGGTTGTGAAAAACACAGCTTCCAAACAAGCCATTGCCTTTGGTAGGGTTGAGGAAAAGCCAAAACCCACCAAAAGATCATCTGCAAGTCAAGGGTGAGTGACTGGCAGCTGTTGGTTGACCTTGACCAGTCCACTTAACCATAGTGCAGCCCCCACCATGCTTCCACTGAGTCCACTAAACAACCTGCTCTCCAGGTACACAGGTCAGCACCGGTCAGCAGGCTGGATGGAGAGCAAGGTGTTTCCCAGTGGAGGTTGGATGCAGGAGATTCACAGCCTGTTCGTTTGCCACATGCAGCAGGGACGACTTCAAGACGGCTCAAAAGAGAAGAGCCACAGAGTCAGGTCAGTAGTTGGACATCTGGACACAAGCTGGGATCTGATCATCCCATAATGTGACAAACTGCCAGCTGTGTGGTGTAGTAGCGGTAGAGTGGTGACTAGAAGTGATGCTACAAGTGGCACATTGTAGGCGTTTGTGGACTTCAGGGAAATCAATTACACAACTCTCTTTATACAACAATACCATTAATACAATGACTGGTTTCAACGTCTGAATGAATCCACCTCATAGTCCATTCAAAATACTTACGGCTTCCCTAATGAGAAGACATAACAGCATGACCCCGGCCACACAGATGAGTCAGCGTGTTCTTATACACTAATGGCTCCATATTATTTTCTATCCCCGCACTCTGTGACTAAGCGTGCACTTAACTGTGGTTTAACAGCAGCTGAGATCTAAAAACAATTTCACCGATTGTTGTGTATGTGAAGTGTCAAGCACCGTTCAGAGGATCTGAACGCAGACGAGAAAGAAAACAGTCAAGCAGCTTCGAGGGACACGGAAAAAGATACAGAAATGAAATCAACTGGAGTTTAATCAAAACAGCGCTTTTAAAAAGACACATTAAAAAACTCATTTTCACCCTTTTCACCTGGACCTCAGCTGAATTTTACCTTCATTCCCCCCCAGTTAACGTCAGGCCCGTATACCTCCTGTCCTTTAACTCTGCCATCACTCTCATCCTGACCCGCTACACATCATGTGATCCCCCCTCTCCATTCTCCAATAAAATCTAATTATCATCGCCTGGAGGATAACAGCCAGCTCTGGCCTCGGAGGTGACACTGTGGTTACCTAATTTTATGGATTACTCAGAGTTCCGCAGTGGTTTAATCACCCTGTACCATAATCTTACCATTTGTCATTCAGTTGTAGATCCATACAACTCCGTGTGGATTTGCCCTCTCTTAACCACTGTTGGCCTGTCTGGAGACTTCACCTGACCCTTGTGGGATTTCCCAGACAAAGACGAAGATGGCTCGCCAGGTAAATGTGAGCCATGTGGTCCATAACTACAATGAGCCATATACACTCTAACTGTATATCCCTGAATTCAACAGGTGCAAACCCTATTCCACACGTCAAATTCCTTTAATAAACATAAAACACTTTCTTGTGTTCTATGATATTTTTCCAAACTGTTTGGGGAACTGAAATGAATCATAACTTGCAGGTCAGTCGACATTAATATAAGTTTTTCAGCCTCAGCCGCAGATTCAGCAGCATTCAGCTCATGGTTGGCTCTGATTCGAGCTGAACTTGTCTTGATAAAAGACACTAACATCAGCCCGTGTCTCTGAGGACAAATGACCTGTTTCCTCTGAGGAAGACGAGGGGGCTTTTAGCTGCCCTGAGCTGCCTTTGTTTTTCTTCCAAATCTGAGCTGTGGCTTTTAAATGAGGGAACAGGCTGTGCCCAGTCAAGTGGAAAATCACTTTCTCTTTGTCACCGTGTGACTCTGGAAAAGAGAAATAATTCTGTGTTCAGGGGGGGGGGGGGGGGGGGGGGGGGGACTATAGCTGAGAACAACTGCACTGTAATTTGATATATCACAGAGAAACACCAGAGGAGGAGCACGCGTTACCGTGAAGTGAAGAAACTAAACGAGACGAACGAAGTCATGATGAGATTCCACAATCTCGTAGTGAGTCTCTGCGAAGGCTTGCAACACAAATATGTTCAAACAAGAATTGAACAAATCAGCTTCCCATAACTCCCTGTCTATTTTGCATACAATCAAAAGGTTGCTATTGCGCACCAGGAGCATTCTTAGCATCCTCTGACAAATGATCATTTCTCGCCACCTGCGGCATTTGTAACAGCCTCCGGAGCCATCAAGGTTAATTGGAATCAGGCGTTAAAAGACGTTCAATATTCTAAAAGTGACAACAAATTATGTTAATGGTGGTTTGAAGTCCTTGTTATCAAGGTGGAATCAATCATGCCCACATCCCTTGAGGTCAGCAGCCGTACATAGCAATTACCACTGTGTGTGTGTGTGTGTGTGTGTGTGTGTGTGTGTGTGTGTTAAATGTCAGACACAGATGATTATCCTCTTCATAGAAAATAAGCAGAGGTTCTTATCTTGTCAACTTAATAAAGTGTGCATTAATCAGAGTCAAAACATATACACAGTGCAGAATAATACTGCCTTATTGTGTATGTTGCCTCGTTTCCTCCCTGTGTTCTGCTGAAGAGCCTTATCGACCGTATGCAAATGACACCTGTAGGAGACAATGAGCCGGACAAGGCTGTCAATGGCCCGACCCTGGATTCACTCCAGGACAATGAACGCATAATAAACCGTAACCATTTGCTTTTCTGTGGTTTTAGCATCGGCCAACCTGATGGCCGTCTTCTCTGTGGCGTCGGGTTGATCTGCGGCAGGAAGCTCGTCGGCCAGAATCTCTTCAGGACTTCGCGGGTCGTTCAGGGGGGGCTTCTGTTCTTTGCCTTTGATCCCCATCCCCGCGGTGATGGCGTTCCACAAGGCATTCTGGGACTTTGAGCCTGCACACAAAAGAAAAAAACAAAAAGCCAAGTCTCATTTGTGTTTCAGTCTTTTTGTATAAGGTCGTGAATCAAGCTTTACTTTGTTGACAACAACAAAAAAAATACAATTAAGACAAATTACATACTATTCAGAATCTCACTAGGGGGGAGAAAGAGAATTAAGAGCCTTGATAATGCTGCCCCCTTGTGGATGTATGCTGTCAATACTAGTTTGTCTTGAGAAGTAATACAACCACTGCAACGAGTAGACTTTGCCATAGGAGGGTTTTATCGACCTTCATCAGATCACAGCCATTTTTACATCCACCAAGCAGGTTATCTTTTAATCTGCGATGGTTTTTTAGCAGGCATACACAAAAACTACAAGATGGATTAACTACCAAACTGGGTCAGAGAGGAAACCATTATATTTTAGATTGTTAGCAGCAGCAAAATCTTTTACCTGAGTTTTAAAAATTACTTTTAATGCAGCAAAAAGCAAATATCTCATTGACTCACTGCTTAGCTCGAAAAAGGTGGAATGATTTGACTTGAGTGAGTTTAGTGAGGTGGCAAATAATGAAGTAGAACAGATATAGAATGAGACTCACGTGAAAAACTGGCCTGAGGTCTGGTGGAGATCTCTGCGTCTTCATTTGCCACTGGAGGAAGAAAAAGACGGGAGAGAATCAAGCGATGTCAGAAAATGTGAAAGAATGTGGTTTTCAACAATTTTCAATCCATCTTATGTTTTGGAGTTTGTGTGTTACCCATATTTCATCTTAATATCGCAAATGCTAAAATCTGTTTGTGGTATCTGGGGGAAAAAGAAATAGCCACACAGCCACATTTTCCTCCACATCTTAGTCACATGCATAATCCCACATCGTAATGTGCCCCTCCATATGCTGCCCTCGCTGGCCTTACCATTTATTTCCTTTCATATATACTTTTCTTCAGCATGTCTGTTTTTATGTCTTCTCATTTCTCAATAATAGAGGAGGTGAACCTTGTGCGGAGTCACTGACTCCTCCATTAACCCACAGAATTGCCTCAAAGTGCGATGTAAGCCATTGTGAAAGTACTATAATTGTTGCTGTCACTTCAGAGACCGGTGCCCTGCAGGAACCTCTGCCCAGTTAACACAGCACCCGGCGAGTAGAGTTCACAGAAAACTGCTGTGAGGGGGGAGGGGGGTGGGGGATAACTCATTGACGGTTAACCTGAGAGGAGAGACGTTCAATCTAACAGCATAATGACAGAGTCTGAAAATAACAGGTGAGGGGATGAGAGGAGCAGCATCTCTGAATGAACTGCTTGTTGAACGTGTAACTGAGCCGCAGCTTCAGGAGACTACGCTGACTTACTGCTGTTGGCTGAGAGGAAGACAAACGCACACCAGATTACTGACACTGCACAAAAGTCTCTGTTCTGATACAGCTAAACTATGTTTAGAGTAAAAAATGTTAAAGCTTACTTTGCACATACATATATCATGCACTGTGCCCCAGGTACTGGTTGTATACTGTACTTGACTAAACAGTCTCAGGAATGCTGGTTGTGTTGGTCTGTATTTTTTTGTACTTCTCTTTTATGTATTTTTACTTCTCTGTACTTTCTACTATCAGTCAACGCTTTTATTTTTACTTGTGCTCCGCAAGTTGAATGTTGAAGCCAATGTGTTAAAGCCTCAAAATGCATTTTCCTAATTGGCCACTAGATGCTGACTCCAATTTTCACAGTGGAAAGTCAAGAGCAATGATGCCACGTAACCATGGATGGATTCTGAGAAAAGCCCCTTAATGGTCGTTTTGAGTCTCTTTGTGGTCGTTTTGCCTCTTTTTAGGATAATTATTTTTGGGAGATGTGCATAAAACTATTGTTTATCCATGTCAACACTTTACAACAATACGAAACAACACC
This sequence comes from Reinhardtius hippoglossoides, assembly GCA_006182925.3. Taxonomy (NCBI): domain Eukaryota; kingdom Metazoa; phylum Chordata; class Actinopteri; order Pleuronectiformes; family Pleuronectidae; genus Reinhardtius; species Reinhardtius hippoglossoides. The sequence continues at coordinate 6,635,622 of CM031680.1, read as the reverse complement.
ACACACAAAAAAACAAGAAACTGTACAAATTTGTACCTTACAATAGACATTGTTATAAAAGAAGGAATTATTCTAAGGTAAATTGTTTAAAAGAAGGTGTAATGATTCCCCAGACCTCAGTTTTTTGTTTCCTGGTTCAGTTCAAGCCATTTTACATATATATATTTATTTTTTATTAATAACCACCCAGGGTTTAATCCTCCTTAGATTATGGAAGCGCTCATATCATCATTAAAAAAGGACAGAACAATAATCACAGTATGTAAAGAGCATGTCCATCGTGATTGTTGTGGTTTAAACCGAGGCCTGAACTTTTACTACAGGAGTGATCATGACTGGACCACAGTAGTCAGGTGATACGTCCAGTTTTAAGAAGTCAGGAGTCAGGTAGAATATTTACAAAATGTTTGTCTTCCCTTTCCTTTAAATAGAATAACAACATTTGTAATAGTGTTAATTGTGAGGAGAGGTGGCCGCCATCTTGAGATTGTACAGAGACTTGGTTCATTACCTGCAGCTGAGGTTGTGAATAAAGTCATTTCTCTGTGGTTTAATTCTTCCTGGTTTTACTCCAGCTCCAGAACTCGGTTCTTAGTTGTTGGTAACTGCGCAAAATAACTGCGTAAATCCTTTTTTTTTTGCGTTAACAAACTCGACCTCCATGATCTCACACGCACACACACACAGCACACACACGCAGGTGACTGTTGAGCGCTTGATTGCTCGACCCATCACCAACGTGTTATTGCCCCCTAGTGGTGTGGCATACTAATACCTCCCCCCAAAAGTAACCCGAGTCAGTTTTAGAATCAGAATCAGCTCTATTTACCATGTGTATGTGTATATATAACATCATATAACACAACATGTGTTGAATCCGGGTAATCTGGGACATTTTAGGTAATGTTCTAACAAAGTGACTGTCCCAGATTATCACATCACATTTCTTTTTTGGCATTAAGAACACTAAAACCTGTGCCATGTCTCCTCTGAGTATCTCCATCATTTATTCTGGTGTGTTTACAAAACATCTAAAGGATTACATGAAGGTATAATATGTTGATCTAATGTGTCAAACAGATGCAGATTTTTATTTTTAATCCCAGATTACCCAAATTCACCCTGCTAGAATTTGACTCGTGTTAATACACCTTTTTCACAGCAGCTATTTTGACATGAAATAGTAGGTCTATTGCACTCACTGTACTTACACAAATAGACATCACTGTGCAAATAGAAGAGGAAAATATATATTCATAGCAAAATGAAACCAAAATGAAACCCCACCCATACTGGCTCCAACAGCTTCTTTTCAGTAATGACAGTGAATTATTATTTCAGGGTTCAGGTAATTGACTGGAGGAACCCACACCTCCATCCCAGTACATGAAGGTGACTTTGTGAAAAGGAATAATTCCACAGTGTTAATGTGCAGGTAAAGACCGAGCCGGCTATTGTCCAACAGTCAAAAGCTTCATTTTGCAATTTTCTGGACACTTTGGGGATTAGTGAAATATTGTGGGGATTAATAATATTTTAAACAAAAGATTTACTGTCGCCATATATAATTGCTGGAGCAGTGATGGTAGTATTGTAAATGCTGCTGTACTACATTTGCTGCTGTTTTACTGCTATTTTACTCATCCTGTTTATGAACATTACTTTACATAAAGTATCTTGTACTGCTCAATTTACTTTTGCACCATTCGGTCCCACTACTCATAGCACTATCTACCCTGTGATTGCACACTATGTTGTGTGCTTATATGCCACTTGACTGCTTAATATGCTGTGTACTTATATGTTGAAAGTGTTATTATATATTGAGTGCTTGTATGTGTACTTTTAACCACAGATTAGGTAGAAACTGCATTTCCGTCCCGTCCATATGGCAGGATTGACAATAAAGTTGACTTTGACTAATTAGCAGTCAGGGGTCGCTGCCCTGGCTGAGGACCCAGGCCTGGCCCACAGTGGGACTGAATCCAGGATATAGATGAACATCTGCAGACTCGAGGCTTAGCTCCGCAGCCTGTGGAGTTTCAGGACCATCCTGGAAAAGTCACGTGATCTGTGATGACCCTAAGAGCAAAGAAAAATACCCCCCCCCCCCCACCCCCCCCATCCTGTCGATCTGTGAAAAGAAAAAGATGTTTCCCACAAAATCACAGTATTCTTTGGGTTTTCTTTGTTCTTGGAAATGATGTGTTTACTTTACACAACATGTTTACTCATCAGGGCTCCTATAGTTTGTCCTTTGATACATATTTATAGTTTTCTCTGTGTCTGTTCCTTTGGCCTTTTCCATTTGTGTTGGTGAATGAAGCTTTAGAGGAAGCTGAAAACACTGACCTTCAAGTACAAACATTTTCCTTTCTGCAGTCACTCATTTATATCTGTCTCTCACAATGAGCAAGTTATTGTGTTAAATTCGGCGGTGGAGGTGGGCGGACCCTCCTCCTCACGATGATGCCCGCTCTGCTCGAGGACACTGCCGTTTGTGGGATAAACGAAGATAAGAGGCTTCAGCACGTAGCCTTACCCACTCACTGCATGATTGTAGCACTCACTGCTCCCTGACAGAGGAGGTAGACCCAACATCATCTTTCTGTGATTAATACAAGCAATAATGTTTGATTAGGCTCATAACAACAATCCTGCATGTACAGTAAATTAAAGCATCAATAACTTTTGAAAGATGAACACACGATTCAATACGTTCCAGCTCCCCTGCCCCAAAGGGATTCTGGGAGGCCAGCATGACAGACAGGTAATGAAATACATTTTACAAATGTCTCACTTTCTGTTTTATGACAAAATCCATCTTTTTCCTTTTTTCCGTAAATTGTAATAATAATGTGGATGACTCGTCTTAAACTCGGGGGTCATACGTGTTTGGATTTAAGCTGAGAAAATCGTTGTTCACATCTCTGAAGAATATGGTTTATTTGATTTAGTTAACCCTTATCTTACCTCTCATGGTCAAACAGTGAGGGTAAACAAGGTCAACGGGCCTCTGCTGCTCCCAGTACCTGTGGACTGATCCAATCAACTACACAGACAACAGTCCTGCGGCCACACAAGTGTCTTTCTAGTTTGAGATATGCTTTTGTTTTGGGATTTCAATTGGTTTCAGAACATATTTAGCATAACCTCACACTACTTTATCATTTTGAAAGCATGTAAATGTCAACAGGTTGCACTCCACTTGTACAGCTGTTACCTTGGTGATGACACTGTCAGTGTTATTTTTACACAACAACATCACGCCAATGTGTTTTTTTTTTTAACCAAAATGTAGGATATGTCTATATTGTGAATACACATTCTTTTAATATGTTTTGCTCCACTGGAGTGAAATAAGAAGCTCTGCTCCTCCTCTCATGGAGCAAATTGTTTTATGAACACTCAACTGACAATTGGTTGTTGATGTTCACAGAGAAGGAGCTTCAGTAAATGCCTTGCTCGGATCCAGCATCCAAACATTTGAATCCTCAAACAAACGAGACAGAAAGTGAGAGTTAACGTTATAAAGATAGAGATTAAAATATCGAAGTAAATGGTCAAAGGTTTCATTCAGCCTTACTTACGTCGCAGTTATAGATATTGGAATTATATATATTTCTATTTGTTTAAGATCTTCAATCCTGACTTTATATAGATTTTTAGGGGAGAATAAAGGAGGCTGTGTATTTTTACACATATTTCTGGATTTTACAAAGACTTGTTGAAGAATATTTAGTAAAAAATGGCGAATCGAGGGTGTACAATGAGATCAATTAGGAAATGCAATGTACAAAAGAGCTTGTCACAACTGTTGATTTCAATTGAGACGTGCTCTGTTTAAAATGAGCTCAGACATAAACTAAAGAATAATCATATCTTGTGCAGATTTTTGCTCAAAGATAAAGATTAAACAAAATGTCTTTTAAGAGTAAAAGATGTGATGAAAAACTAAAAGAAAACACAAAAAAATGACATATCTACACAAAGAGCTTGTCCCCCTCTGAGCTGAAAAGTCAAAGCCTTGTAACATCAACACAAACACGACAGAGCTAACGAGCATCACACACCACAAAACGCCTCGGCTGGAATCCCAGCAGAGGCTGCCAGCTGCAGTCGAAGCTCCCTGTTTAATAAAGGAGCGAGCACAAGGTGTCCAGCCAGGCAATGAAGTACCAGTGCTGAGGAGCCACGCTTCCGAGGAGGTGATTGGCAAAACCCAGTGCGGACAGAAACCTTAGCCTACTGTGCAATTGATTGTGACAATTGTAGGTTACCATGACAACTGCCATACTTGTGGGTACTACAAAGGCTCTGAGATAGGCCACATGTGACCGAGGCAGTTTTTTTGCAGGTAACAGGATGTGTCTGTGCATAAAATCTTTTAGGGCTTCTCTCAGTGCTTTCAAAAAGACACATGGAATTTAATGTGGCCGTCGCTCTTCCTGGTTTTGTGTCCTGAACCCGAAACTTTCCCTCTTCTTATCACCACATCCACATCATCCAGATAAGTTAAAGAGGGCCACGTGTGCCAGGTGATGCAATAACAACATCACTGAGCTCTCAGTTTAAACTCTGGTGAAATGCATGTATCCTAAAGCAAGTTGTTCTCTGACTAAACCAATATAGAGAAGTTATGTTGGGCTGTTTTAAGTTTTACAAATATTGTCATTATTATATTCAAGATAAATATACAAATGTAAATCCTTGCACACTTAAGAGGATTTATTCTGTATGAAATATTATTCTTATTTTTTGCAATTAAAGATAAGAAAAATCACTCTACAACATCCAAATTTAAGCATCTCCATTTTTTTTGTTGTTGCTGTTTTCTTGTAGTGACTTTACCCGTAAACACAACATCTCCTAATTACATTATTATATTATAATCAGCTTATTTCCAGTCTCCTCCAGTCTCCTGAGGGAAACGTCTGGATCTTTAGCAGCTAAACTCTCCTCTATCCTCACAATCTCCCCATGTTGTGTTCACTGCAGTCGGGCAATGCTGCGTGGGTATTTTCGGAGCCTGGTTGCTGAAAAAGCAGCTGCCTACCACATCTGAAAAAGAATAGGTCAATAAGAGCAGCGTCAGGGAACCAAAACAGTGAAGTGGTGGGCTGCAAAACAAACACAACGAGCAGAGAGAGGCTAAAACACTCTGTAGGTGAGGTGAGGTTCTCTAGTGGATTAGTTCAACACTGGTCATCTGGTCTACTTTTAACACAAAGATGTAGAAGTAGAGCTTTAACAAAGTCCATAATATACACTAAAAAATATACAAGACTAAAATGTCACTCAGGAGAGCACACACCTCCGTTTAAAGTTGACATTTAAACAAGCTGCACACAATTTCCCACACTGATAGATTTCAGCTCCCTAAATATAAATAAATTTGTTTCCCATCAGGATCCATGATTTCTAATTATTATTAGAAATCAATGATCTCGCAAAGTTAAAGTAAGTAAAGTAAGTGACTTGTGGCTCCGCCCCCTGATCCGGACCCGCACAAAGATTTATTGCCACCAATTTACTTTCCATCAACTTCAGTAATGATCCATCCCATAGTTTTCTTGCAATCTTGCTTAAAAACAAACATAACATCCATGGTGGACGATATAAACCGTAACTATTGATATCTTGCAGCAGCCTCAACACAAACATAATTCAAAGGTTATAATAACTGAAATGTTACACTTTTAAAAAAGGGGTTACACTTTTAAAAAAGGAACAAGAACACTAGAACAAGGTTTTCTTCCTTGGATCTGCACATGCATGTCACAGTATTATACATACATATACATATATAGTATATGTCTTAACACTGTTAAAAGTATATGTTTTCAGAGCTTTAGGGTAAAAGGTTTAGGAAACTTTTCACTTTTCACTTTGGACTCTTCTCTATCACACATTTTGTCTATTATCATAACTTGTCCACTGGTTCTGTGTGGACACAACAAAGCTGTGGAACAAGTTGTAGTGAACTGAGGACACGGTAACTCTAACGTCTGCTGCACACGACATCTGCACATTGATCTATTTTCAACTGTGTTTTCACACTCGCTCCCATCGGTTCTCACAAGAGCAAGACAAAAAAATGAAAAGGGGGAAAAACAAGGCAAGAGGCACATAAGTTCATCAACACTCCGGTTGTCAAGACAATGGAATGAACTCCAGGTGACGTCAGGTGCACTGAGCCTTAGTCTGAAGCCTCCTTGTTTCCATGGTGTAGTTGCATTACAGGGTCCAAGCATCAACTTCAGTAGAATTGACTAATGGGTCGAGTTGTGCAGAGGCTGAGATGTGAGGTTGTTAGTGATGTTCTGCTGTTAAATGTCTCGCTGCACTGCTTCGCACACACACACACACACGCGTCATGTTCACGCATCCAGCTCTCATGCAAACCCTACCCCCGGTTCCTTTCTTACCTATGGTGACGTTGAAGCCATCGATGCTGAAGGTGGCACTCCGACCCTTTCTAAATCGATGCTTCTTGGACTTCGCTTCCATCTCTTTTGGCACCCTCGTGCTTCTTTAACCTGGTTTGGACGCCTCTTACCAGTTGCTGTGTCTTGTCTGAGTTTCCTATGGGGAACTCTCTCCTCGTGGGGAGAGAAAAAAAAAAAAATGTAGTCCTCCGACTCCAGTCAGTGCTGAGCGCTGGAAGGGAACTGTCAGACTCACCACTTCTCGTTACAGACACTGAGCTGGAGAATTTCTCTCAGGTCCTTCTTCTCCAGCCCCCCCCCCCCCCCCCCTCCCTCGTCTTTGTTGTAGATATCTTTTCCCTCCCTCTCTCCGTTTCTCACACCTCAACAAGCTAATTTCAAGGAGCTTATGGCTCTTGATTTGTTTTTCTTGCCTCGATCTCCCTCCACCCCTCCCTCCCCGCTCTCTCTCCTCGTCCCTCTTCCCCCAAGAGGTACAGTAGGTGTGTGTGGTGGGTGGTGGTGGTGGTGGTGGTGGTGGTGGTTGGGAGGGGAGAACATCTCTGAAGCTCTCTCAAATGAACGTGACTCCTCCTACTGTCAAGAATTTATAGCAAAAGTACTGGAGGCTCCGACTCGGTGTGACACAGGCCTATTGTGGTCTATTCTGGTTTTGCACACAGGCGCTGGAACGTACAGAAACAATCTCTCAGAGCATGCATGCGTGGCTGCAGGATCGCTGAGGGGACAGAAAAAAGGTTCAAAGGGAGGCAGCGGGAGCGATTATGTGTATCGAGTCAAAACTGCTATGAAATCAATGGCCCTGCTTTTCGTTTTGCAAGAGTTATTTACTCAGGCATTGAGGGATGAAGCCCATTAGCGGCGACACACACTGTTCTTTTGAAAGGGAAAAGAAAACCAAATAGATGAACAGTTACATTTGCGAGCGAGTTGCCAACTGCCTGAAATTAATTCATTAATTTCCTTTTAAATGCACATTGCTGTAATGGACATTGGACCAAGGACGCTGCTTTCATCGTTATTTCGAGTGGTGGAAAAATCCTCCCGTTGTGCTTATTGAAACTACCTTCCTTTAAACCAACACACACACACACACACACCAGATCAAGTACACACACACTTGCACACACCAGATCAACAAAGGATAAAAAGCTCCCCTTATTAGCACCATCTGACATTTAGCCATGGAATTTTTTTTCCTCCTGTTTCATTCCCCCCCTGATTAGAGTCTGTAAGTGCTCTTTATGGAGGCTTCTGGTTCGCTGTCACACCTTCTTTCAAATTCAGGATTTGAGCCTGTAATCGCACAAACACAGATCGGACTAATAATGTCTTTTAATGATCATCTCTGACTTATTTATAGTGGGCTTCTATCCCTCTATTCTGTTTACTCTCCTGTGATACACCAAAACAAATGGTGTACAAAAAGTATACATGCAATACTGCTCCTATATGTTTTGTTCTCATTCTATAAATTAAAATGTTTATATATAGTTCCCTGTATTTATAATGTTTTTTTTTTTTACTTTCTAATTAAATCGACTGAGGGCATCACGGTAAATTTCCCCATAGGTGAACGAATAAAGAAATATAATGTATCGTATCATATCGTATCCTATCGTATTGTATCCTATCGTATTGTATCCTATCGTATTGTATCGTATTGTATTGTATAGTATCGTAGTGTAGCGTAGTGTAGCGTAGTGTAGCACATATCATATCACATTGTATCCTATCCTATTTAATCTTATCTTATCTAGTAGAGTTTGTTCTCCCCTTTCCATCTCTGTTCTTCCCTTGAGCAACCTTTGCAAACACGACCCAGATCAATTCTGCCACTTACTTGGGCAGCATGTTTTATAATCTAAGCAATGTGACAACAATGACGGGGCCTTCAGGAGCATGAGCACGTCCCCATCTGTAACGCTGCATGATGTCTGCATGGCTACAGCGGTAACACCCACGTCCACAAACTCTGCACGGCAATCGCACACTGATGAGAGATTAGACATCAAAACGAGGGTGTAATCTCAAAGGCACTGGTTATTAAAGAATTTCGTAATCTGTCAAACAAGGACCGATCGAATGAGGACGCGCAGTGCGCCGCTGAAGACGGCAATTAATGCGTGATTTCAAAGTGATGCAGAGGTTAAGGCGTCGGAGGAAGCAGGAGATCGATCACAATCACATCCATCCAGTTGCAGCGAGCCCGGTGGAGTCAATCAGTGCGGTTCCAGCGAACACATTATACACTTGATAGATAATTACACTTCAGCTCATTTTGTTTGCGAGCTACAGTAGGAGCTCTTTATGCTCCTGTCACCCTGCTCTCCCCGGCCTCCTATTCAAATTGTATGCAGCAATTTGTGCGCCTCCTAATATTGCAGCGCTCTCACTGTGCCACATCGAGTGCCTGTCTGTTCCTGGGCAGCTTTTATGTTAATGAGGGCATATGTGGGAATATCACGACGTTGCTATTCTTCTCGTCTGTCGGCCAGCTCTCCCCCAGGTAACCGTTTCTTTGAAAGGTGAAATGTTTTTTTAAGCCCCCCCCCCTCCCCCCATTTGCGACAATTAAATACCCTGTTGAGGCCACAGCTGTGTCAGTACGGTGAATTATATCATCATATTGCTGTCACTGTATTAAATTTGTCCTTTCCCTGGTGAGTCTAAAGGATTGTGTGTAATTACCAGCAGTGTTAATTAAACAGGTGGAAAAGGTGCAGGATTTTCTTCGACAGTGGATTCTGTGAGAACAGGTGTCTGTTAAACACCGTTTAAGTGTCTGGTTCACGGTCAGAGTTTGCCGCAACCCTTTTATTTTAATGCATTTGAGGTTATAGAAATTGGAAAAGTTGATACATAACACACTTAACTAAAGGAGTGCACTCCTGCCTTTAATATACAATGCTACATGATGTCCTAGAACTTTAGATATATCCCTCTAAACCGTGGCTATGCAGGCTTTTCACAGGATATTCTGTTAAAAGCCTCATTGTACAGACGTAAGAACGGTGGAGGGGGCGTTAAGTGTGTCTGATAAATACTTTAGTCAACAGCAAAATATCTTCAAAACGATCTGCTGGATTATTGCAAAAATGTTGCAACTATTTGATCTCAGAGTGTTTGTGCTCCCAACCTTGACATTTTAGTGAGGGCAAGAATATTTTTTGGTGGCCCCTGCATGAATGCATCATGACAATATCACTGAAAAATGTACTGAGGTTGGTCTACAGTATGTTGCTTAATTCATTAGTAGAAAAAAAGTAGTCATACTCTTATGGAAGATGTTTTTTTGATATTAATGGTCCCCAGAGGATTAATCCGGTGTTCATGATAAATATATGACCTTTCAACAAGAGCCACCATCAGGCAAGTATTTCCATTTGAACACAGGGTGAACACTTTACATTACATTTCATTTAGCTGACGCTTTTATCCAAAGCTACTTACAATAACTGACTTTCCCTCTAGCGCCACCTCTAGGTCAAACCATCAAGACAGCGTCAGACTTCCAAAAAGTTTGTTGTGGATATCCATGGTCCTCATGGAAAGAATCCGAATGTCACCCTTTTCTAAATAATACAGTGAGGTCAAAATATCCACAAATAGCACAACAGATAGCACAACATCGTACTGAGCACACTCATGCTTCCCAGAGGATAAACTCTTTAAGATATTTCATGAGCTTTTCTCTGGCACCACCTGCAGGAAATAATCTCAACGCAGGACATTCATGTTCTCAGGGGATAAACTCAGTTTACTTTAATGATCCTACTGTTCTCTTCTCCTATATCTTCAAGGCAAAGTTTTAGAATTGTTATTTATATATAATTGAACATGCAAACTGTCCGATATTATCACTTTTGTATAACTCTAGCAACACATTACCCACAGACAGCTAGGCAAGTGGTAATAAACCCATGCCAGAAACCTTTACTTATAAGTATTGATTTCTACGTGTTGTTTAACTGATGTGTGTATCCCACCACCCTTCTTAACTGCACTGATCCTGTTTGATAAGAAAGCTGTGACTCAGGGCGGCTGGTGCAGCGTAACAACGCAGACACCACGTGCAGAGGTTCTCAGCTGTCAGGCAAAATACATAAGCTTTATGTGTTGGTTAGAGCAGATTTCAAAAAAGGAGCATGTATTACAGCAGCTGCTCTGAGAGGTGTATCCTGTGACCATACAGCCGATGAATCCTTGTCAAGATCCATTATTTTTCAGGGGTCATAATAGGGTGACGTCATCGTCACTAGGCAACATGTGGGACCTTTCAGACATATATCGCATATATTACACTGAGGATGACAAGGGGTTAATATGGCAACGGCACTCATTAGGGTAGTGTGTGTATTTATAGTAAGTGCACTGTACTTAAGTTATTTTCTGTGTCTGATCTCTGCACATACATGTACTATACATCAGAATAACGCAGTAAAGAGACAGAAATCCTTCACTTCTGACTGGAGCTTTGACAAGTTACAGGTTCTACATACATTTCACATTGTAATTTTTTCCCCTCAATTAACTTAACATGTTTTTACAGAACAAGATACGACGGTGAGTTGTCGACCCAGAAAGACACCTGCTTGCTCCGGCTGTGCGGTCGTTCAACGTTTGATGTGGCCATCAAACACCAGGACAGGCAATAACCAGTGGACATTAATGAGTCGTGAAGATAAAGGGGAGGCGAGGACCCGTTTGGTGGATTAGCATCAGCCTCTTGCACTAAATTGATCACAATACTCAAACAATCCTAATTTTATCTGCAGTGAGTAAAATTCCCTGCAATAAATCAGCATTTTTACGTCCGTTTAGCTGCATTTGTTTGTTTATTAGAAGGATGGTGCAAAAACTACTCAGGCGATTTACATAAAATATTGTGGAGGGGTGTGGCAATGACCCAATATAATAAAAACCTATTAAATGTTGGTGCAGCTCCGGTTCAGGAGTTGGGTCAAGATTTTTTTTGGTGACATTTTTGTTGCTTTTCAGAAAATAATTCATGGATCTAGAAGTAGAATCAGGCCTGTTTAGGGGACTGAGATTTATGAGTGTGTGCAATATAATGCAGATAAAATATAAATCAGGATCTAGTGAATCTAAATGTGGCTTCGTAAGGGGACTTGTGGGCCTTGGCGGAGGTTTGAACTCATTCTAGTTGGCTCTCGCATAAATCAAAGCACATTATGTATAGAAATGACTGTAATATAATCACTTGAAGATCATATTTCTACACTGGGCTCATTTCATGGCTGCTGATAATATCTGCTATCATTTTATCGAGTAGTTCTTCAGAGCGTGACATCAGTTTCGGTGCTTTTTGATTGTGTAATCTGTCCTGGCAGCACATCGTGATTTGAGACAACAACTACGCAATCAGACAGAAAAACAAGCTCATTAGAGGTCTCCCCTAGACTGCGGAATGACACGCACTCTGTCGGTCCCCACACCACCGTCTCCACAGTGACACACTTGTGTAATTAAGACACACAGGGTGCTAGGGAGCGCTGCTTTTCCCCAGCTAAACACTCATTAGTGGCTCCTTTAAGGGTAATGTTACCCTGTGTTGCAAACCTGAGGGAAATGAGCTGACAAAACACAAACTGTCATCTGAATCCTGCCGCGGCGAGACCCTGAAGAAAACGAGGGGAAGAGAGTGTCAAGCTGTATGGCGCACAAGTTCAGCTAATGATTTTTTGCAACAGCACGGTTCCACATCAAAGAGGCGAAAGCAGCTGAGTCGGGTCAGCAGAGCAAACAAATGAAAATATTTTCGATTGGAACCGAGCGTCACACACACGACCCAGGCATCCACCGCCCAGCAGACCAAAGCATCTAATCACTGTTTGTTTAACTGTCTGAAAACTGCACTATCCATGAAAATACACATGTTGTTGTTAGGAGACTCAACAGGGAGGGTGAGACTCTGAGACCGTGCAGGCCGTGCAGACCAGAAACAAAAAACCTGATTCAGTAAATCATGTACTCAATTGCAAATACAGTGGAATAAATTGTGTTCCTATTCAACCGCTGCAAGAAGTGTCATTAAATTCAAACGAGACAACTCTGCAGCACAGTGCCAATTATCTGTTTTAGCAGAGTTTCAAGCAAAAAATTGTCAAATATTTTCTGGTTCCTGCAGCTTGTGCAATATGACCATTTATCATAATGATTTATTATCTGAGCAAACAGTTCACAGATTAATTGATATAAACCCAAATATATTTATAGATTTTGCCTGTGTGAAATCACACTCAAGGGTTCATCTGTTTCCCAAATCTCCTTATTTATAGTTCCTGATTTATACGTCATTTATTTTTCCACCACCTGCAACCTTCCCTGCTCTGTAGGTCGTCCTCCTGTTGTGAGGCACAGATGTACAGATGAGATGTGAAGATGAAGGAATAGATGTAACACTTATTGGCCATATGGGGCCCATATGCTGGATCCAGTGTCATTTTAAATTGAAATCAATAAGTTATCATATGTGTCACCGATGCATCACAGGTCAGTGGCTTTGTAATGGATCGTTCTGTGTTTTACTTCTGTTGCCTCACAGACGGGTTTTGGTTCCTGGTTCTGATAAAAGGACGTTTTCTTGTATTAACATGACAGAAGAAATTCCTTTTATTTATTTTCCTACAGACAGAACATGTGAGAATAAACTGTAAAATGATTTTGTCCATTTAAATTTAACAGCTTGATGTGTATTGCCGCTCTGGTTAACACACACACACATAAACGTGCCAAAACACATATGAATAACGATTATTCAAAGTTTGACTTCAACACACATTCTAATAGGCTTGTTCTATTATTAAAATTTGAACGCGTGAATATTTCATGATTTGTTTCATTTATACAACATTATATATTCAACTACAGTGTCCAATTACAAAATAGATTTACAGCCCATTGGACAGATGATGCCTCTTCATCGTCATAGAGTAGTAGACACATTACTCTACTGCTGCACAGATATTAAGCACCTTTTACATTGGTTGGTCAGATACAACCTTTGGCTTTGGAAGCAATGTCAAGCATTTTCATTATTTTCTGAGATTTTATGGACGAAATAAGTCACCGATCAATGGAGAAATAATACAAAATAAATAGTTGCATCCATTTTAAACATGATTAGGGAAACTGAGAGGACTCTTAGTGATTTCACAAGCCCACAGATTTTGTGAAACCTGTGGGCTTGGTTTCACGTAACCTGTGGGTTATAGTAATGTAAACTACTGCAGCTACTTGTTTGGCACAGAACACTTTCTGAATATCAGGTAGTTCTTTCAACAGCAATGCAATCAACAGCAGAATATTATTATTATTGAATCTCTTCATTAGTTTATAATCACACGTGACACTGACTGTGAGACAATTCCCATGGAGATCCAGCAAAACTGGTGAAGCTTTGTCAGGAGCTGAAGGAGCCGTGACACTGTTTAAAATGATCTTTCCATCTTGATGCTGGAAAGTTCTCATTAAGCTGAAGACAAACTGTTCTCTGTAATCGCTAAACTTCTGAACAGCACCTGAACCGTCTGACACCGAAGGGCCCCACCAGCATGAGCTGATCAGAAGGTACAGTGTGTGTCTGGGCTTGGTTCCCCAGGAGAGAGCATGTGAGTGCACAGACTGCTCAAGACACATGACACATCACCAGGGACGAGGGAGGAAACTCACCAGGAGTCTATACTGTCATAGGGTCATGGAAACGCCACAGTACGGATGGTATTTTCAGAGTCAGCCGGGGAGAAGCTTTCCTCTGGGACAGATAAGCAGGGACTTGGAACTAGACTGAACTGAAGATAAACAGGATGAAGTGAGGGAAGCACTGAGTTACACAAAGGACAAACTGTACGGAGACATGAGACAAGTTTAAGGGGTCAAAATGTTGCATATAAAACACTAGTTATAATGCAGCAATGTGGTAATTATTACAGATTTACTCTGCCTAGATTCACTGAAGTATAAAACTGTGTATCGCCCACGAGCAGCTGTTCAAAATTGCCGTTTCACGTGGTTTATTGGTATTTTTGCCAGGAAAAGACCAGTTGCAGTTGAACCAGCAGTTAAGTGAACCTTTTTCTAACTCTTACAGATTCTGTCAAATAATCTACATGTATTTCCATTGTTTTTAAAAAAGAGAAGCAAAGAGAGTTCTTTGCAGAAATTGCAGTTTCCCCTAAATGAAGGGGTTTGTTTTCGTTGTTTCTGTGGCAGCGACACCTCAGACATCAAACAGATGCTTTGGTAGTGGAGATATGTTGCATTGAGCTTCAAAGAGCCCGGGATTCATTCAGTGAATACATTTTCACCAGCGTGTTCCCAGTGATCCTCTGAAGTGACCAGTGCTCTCATGTTCACGTGAATCCACCACCTGAACCGCAGAGATGTGCAGTGGGAAGTAACACAGTTGAAGCCAATTCATGTTCCCAGAACACAGTGAAGTAGCTTGTGTCTTATAAGAGAAGAAGATAATGCTCACTGTCGATCATCGACTATCACACTTCAAACAGGTAGAAAGATAAACATGAGTCGAAGTAACTGAGTATAGAGGTTCTACAATTACAATTTAAAGTATTTTAGAATACTAGCAAAACAAAGTATTAGCCACAAATCGTAATATCTTACAACCTTTAATCGATAACTAAATCTATATAGAATTAATTTATTATTTCTCTTTATAGGCAATGATTTTTATGATTTCCGACCACTTCATAACGGCTGCCTTGATTTTGAAGGCAACTCTAGATACATTTACTCAGCTACTGTAATTCAGTACACGTTTGTAATTTCTCTACTTTAGTGGATTACTCCCATAAATGGTTAACTTTATTTAATACTTTTCAAGGCTTTGGACTTGCTTCACTAAACACTATTTCACAGTTCAAGTTACTAGTCAAAATATGAATATGCTAAAATCACATTATATTTGATATATATTGAGCAATACCAGCAATACCACACAAAGTCCTGAATGTAAATTAGTGATGATCTGACAAATTACCATTCTTAATAATTGGGACTTTAACTTGTACTTTCTCTCGTAATAGAGTATTTCTACACTGTGGTATTCAAACCTTTTAATAAATGACTAGACGCTTTTCCACAGTAGTTTCTACCATCAGGTTCCTAAACTTGCAGTCAACTCATGACTAACAAACCTCTGCACATCTTTTGCATATTAATTGGAAAAATGTGAAACAACTGATACACACACGGTGTAATAACTATCCACACACACTCCGTACAGTCAAGTCGTCACTTGATTTAAAACGAAGGTCACACTGCACCTTTGAATGCACATAGGTCTGTATTTGACTTATTATAGTAAGCTTACCTTGCTTTTATTTTGATGGGGTTGACACAGGGTCAACCCCAAATACATATGACAAATACAACTTGAAACTTGAAACTAGAGTATTTAAGTTAAGTTTCCACTTGCTAACTTTCCTATCAACAGATCCAGGCTGTATGAAGCTGTGAACTTTTCTGACATGACTGTGAACAGACTCTCCATCCAGGCCGGAGCAGTGACTCACCGCCCTGTGGAGCCTCCGCACTTTTCTTCCTCGGGGTTTGTTTGGCTCCTTCGCCTCCGTCTTGTCTGCTCAGCACCTCGGACAGCGACGTGCGGGAGCTCTGCCTCCCGGCCTGGATGGCCACGTTGAACCGGGCGCCCCTCTTCCGGGCCCGGTCCGTCTCCGGGGCGGACTGGCTCCTCTCCGGGTCGTGGTTCTCCGGCTGCGAGCCCACCTTCACCAGCGCGTTCCTCGTCCTCGTCAGGGCCGAAGTCACGGAGCCCATCGCCGAAAAGGAAAACTAGGAACACTCAGCGTGAATCTGCTCCTGTGAGGTCACCTCTCATTTCCACTCAAAACCTGTTGGAACTTGACTCCATTAGTTTTAAACGCCCGGCTCCTCTGCTGTCATTCACACGCACGGAGCTCGACTCCACTTCCAGCTGAGGTGACCATGGTCCGATGGAAGCGACAAACTGAAAGTTGAAGCGCATCGTGCCGGCGTCTCCCTCGGTTTGTTCCCAGCGACAGACGCGTCACATGGAGGAAGTTGCTCCGTCGACACCTCACCGATCTCTCGGGGCGAGGAGGCGACAACAAGCGGCTTTAATTAACCCGGTTTATTAAAACGAGCGGAAACTGATCTGACTTCAAACCTGATGTTGAATCACAGCTGATGAAATAGAATGTGTCCTGTCGCCCTCCTGCGTGTCACCGACAGGGGGCGACCAAGCACAGGAGGTTTCCATCAGAGCTGCGTGAAGAAGTTTTGCAGAAGTTTGAGCAAAGTTTCCCTTTTTTGTTCATTCACCTGCAAACAGACCATGCAAAACCCTGTTAGCCAATGGGCTGTTAAACATAACAGACTTTATAATAATAACTTCATTTGTTCTGCACCTAGAATGCAAATGCTTTATAATAACAACTTTATAGAATAACTTTATTTGTATAGCACCTTGCATACAAGAAATGCAACAAATCAATCTCACCTCAAGGCCTATTTAGTAGCTGTAAAGCTTAATATTGGATATATTTCTTGTTTATTTAATATTATTTATTATTTTCTTTAATTGTTGTAATGCTTTCCACCATTTTTGTTTATTCATTTAATGTTGTCATTTCTATAAATTGAAACTGTAGCCTGCTTCTGAGTACACTACACCTGCTGCATGACAGGATCCCTTCCCTCTGTTGCTCTAAACAGTTTCCCACTTTCCTGGGAAAAAATCTGTTAATATCTTATTATTATCAATAAAACAGACTTGACTTTAATCCTGGCTGCTTTTATGCATTGCTACTAGTTTGGGAAAGTCCAGTTTGATGTCTCTAAAGGGATTGAAACATACTTTAAACACATATTTAATCAGTTATTCACCATTTCATTTTTTTTTTCAAGATCATAACAGTCAAATGTGGAATATTTTTTAATAATTGAGAAAAATTAACAACTTAATTACTTACAAACAACCCACGTTTCCAGTTCAGGCCTTAGTTAAAATGACAAAGATTACCTTTTTTAATACGATGAATTATTCTAGCTAATGCAACATCATTACCTTGACGTGTTGTAAGGTATTATGAAGTATTACACCATGCACAGTACTGAGTTTCAGTCTTAATGGTTTATTGCTGCGTACAGGCAATCTTCAAGTGACATCTTCAGCATACAGGTTTCCTGGAGAGTGCATGCTATATATTAATCAAAAATACTACTTTGGTTACAAAGAAAGATTTTTGCAGACCTCAGTGAGGGTTTCTATGTTGTGCTGATTTCACTATTGTGTCTGAACAAATGTGACAAGAGACTTTCAGCAGAGGAGAAAGCGAAATACAGTCTGTGTCGACTAACAGGCTCATCACATATAAAGGCACTTTTCGAAGCGGTTTGCTCTTTGTGTGTCGTTTGCTTGCTCGTAGCTACGGTGAACTGTGTTTTCTTCGTACTGCTTCTGGTGGTGTTTCGCAAAGACAGAGAGGCTATCACTCCATGTCGTCGTGGTTCTGGGTCGACTCGTTGATGATCTGGAAATAGATGCAGAGGGCAGGGAAACGGTCAGAAGCCAGAGTTGTCAGGAAAGTGCTTCAGTGATTGAAAATCAATTCAAGTGGATCCCACCTGACCATCCCTGGTCTCAATGGTCTTGATGAGAACCTTCTTAGTTGTTATATTTTCGAAATGAGGTTTGGTATCAATCATTGTTTCTAAAAAAAAAAGAAGAAAATTGTGTGTTATAGTATCATCTGGTATATATTTATACTCCTGCAGTGAAATCAACATGCAGGAAGTAAGTGTACCTCTCAGGTTGAGAGATGAGAAGTTCGGCAGGGGAGCGGAGATTCTGAAAATGGAGAAAGTGCAGTTAATCAACAGATGTGTATTTGTGTCATGTAATGAATGCTCGTATCGTCAGATGGACATTGCAAATGTTAACTTTTTCGAGGATACAAGGTCTCCGCCCATCACCTGCTCTCCTCTCCTTCCAGCAGCTTCCTGTAGGTGGCGATCTCGATGTCCAGGGCCATCTTGACATTTAGGAGGTCCTGATACTCGCGGAGGTGACGGGCCATCTCGTCCTTCATGTTGTGAATGTCCTCCTCCAGGCGGCCGACGGTGTCCTGGTAACCGTTCGTCTCCAGGGAGAAGTTCTCCTCCGTCTCCCTCATCTGGCGCTCCATGGACTCATTCTGGGACGGCAGGCCAAGAAGGAAGAAAACGACGCTCAGGCGGTGAAAATAACTCGATAAATAAAATGCAAGGGTGAACTTTTTTGATTTTGTGACCCATGAGAATAAACTCTCCCTGAATATTTTTCGTCTTTGCTGTGTCATTATTCAACCTCATGCAGATTATTTTGTGGCCAGTTTTTCTCCAGCTACATAATATATATACTTGTATATAAAACATAGACATTTTGCACCATTATTGCCTTTAGGGACTATGACCGTATACTCACAGTGCCTTTGAGGGAATCCACCTCACATGTGAGTGCCTGGACTTGGCGTCTGTAGTCATTGGACTCCTGCTTGGCCACTCTCAAAGCGTCATTATTCCTGACTGCAGCATCGGTGAGGTCAGCAAACTGTCAATCGCAGGCACAAAGAGACAGACTGAGATGGATAGAGAGAGAGAGGGAGAGATGAAGAAGTCTACTGTTCAACAACTGATGAGTCAGGGGCTGAGGGAGAGTGAATGTGGCAGATAGCGTGAAACAAGTGAATTATTAAAGATGTGGCCATAAAAGAGACTCAGGGACACGACCCTGCGGTTTGGTGGTTGACGCAGTGGTTAGGAATCGCTGCATTGACTGAAAATACTGGAATACTGAGGAAGCTTTTAGGAGAAGAAGAAACAATACTTGCATCTAAGTTACACCTGCACTGACTGATTTTATCAGCCACACTGGGAAGAGGAGATACATGAACTTTGCTTGATACTCATGTAACAGCCAGAGAGCAACATTTCAGTCATTTGAAGCCTCGTCGCTGGCCACCAGAAACATGTAAGACCAGTTTTCACTCACTTTTAACTATTTATCCAGGTCCAGAGGAAAAATATCTGCCTCTCTAGCTGTTAAACACTTCACTATGTTCACCAGATAGTTGTTAACTGTCTCCTCGGTCTCTCTTATATATCTGATGCATGAAAACAGCTGCCCACTACAGCCCAGAGAATCCCAGAAAAGAACAGTGAGACAACGAAAACAGTAAAGTCAAGAATTGTAGACGCTAAAATGCTCCGTAGGTCTGAGAGGAACTGCGGTGACAGGTGATAATTCTCTATATGATTTGTTACTGTATTCCATTTCCAGAGTTGCTTTCATATTTCTTAAAATCTCTCTATATATTTGTGGAAACTCCTAACCTTGGATTTGTACCATTCCTCAGACTCATGGATGTTTTTGGAGGCCAGGTTCTCGTACTGCAGACGCACGTCCCTCAGAGCAGCGGTCAGGTCGGGCTTAGCTATGTCCATGTCCACCTGCACATGCTGCTGCTGCTGGATCTGACTCTGCATCTCCAGCATCTCCTGCGATAGAATCAATAATGTCTTTTATTGAGTACTTCACAATGACTTTACTGGCTCTATAGAGAATCAGAGCAGTGGAGAAATCTGGTGCTTGAGCACATTAACAAATGATTTGGACAATTTTTTAAACAAGCATTTAAAATTAGCTGACATTGTTTTCCGCAGCAGACTGAGTCCGCTCGTGCCACAAAACAAGGAAGCTCACCTCGTCGTGCAGCTTCTTGAGGAAGTTGATTTCCTCTTGGAGCGACTCCACCTTCCGCTCCAGGTCCAGTCTGGAGAGGGCAGCATTGTCCACATCCTGTGCCATGACACTGGGTCTTAATAAGGTGACTTGTGAAGGTGACATGAATTATAAATTACATGTTTGCTGACACGGCGAAAAAAAACCCCGCTCACCGACCTTCACACCACTGTGTGGTGCGGCAAGGTCACGAGCACATGCATCCAATAAACATCAACTGCAGACACATGACATGTGCCACTGCAGATGGTTGTAACACTTAACTACTTGTTTCCTGGAGGTTTCCATGTTTTACACACTACATCAGCTGTGAGGCAGTACTCCTTCACAGGCAGATTATCAATAGTGGAATGTAAATTTACTCAAGTACTGCATTTTTTTTGTAGTTTAACTGCATACTACTTGTACTCCACTCAATTTCATAGGGAATGATTTCACTTTTTTACTCCGTTAGATTTCTTAGCACTTCTTAGATTAGGATTTCAATAGTAATATATTTAATTAGGGGGTAAAACATATAATAGCTATTAAAAAATTATACAGGGCGTTGTTATTAAATTACCTAGTAGTATATAAAGGACCTAAAATTGAGACACTGACAAATTACAATATTGACTGATAATATCCAAAAATATTTTAGATTTCAACTATAATCTTTATTTCTTCCAACTCTACTTTTATAAAGGATCAAAAATACTTCTTCCACCACATGATGGGATTCGTTAAATGGGGTCAGAGGCAAATCAAACTTTATGACTTCATACTATATTTTAAATCTGTGGAAAAGGGTTGTGCAGAGTTCAGAGTGAGTGTTTCCATGTCCTGAGTTTGATTTAGTGAAGGGGGGCGGGGGGCGGGGGGGGGGGGGGGGGGGGGGGGGGGGGGCACTATAGAGCACCAGAACCACACAGTCTTATCCAAGAAGCCCTTAATCCCATTTATTATTTCCCAACTGCATTCTTAACCTAAAAATCTCTACTGGTTGTTCTGTTACAAACTCAGTTGTACAAGAGGCTTTAATTTTAATACGCTATCATTTATACCATCCTTCAATTATTCATGAAATGTAAAATATTTAATTGGACTAAAAAAAGATCCCATTAAAATGTATCCCAATTCCCGTCCGTGTCTCCTGCGTACACACTCACTGCGGTACACTCCCATGCTGCTGGGCTTTGTCCCAGAGTTGGCAGGCTGCTAATTGAGGTATCAGCAAATGAAGCAGCTTTGGCCCCGGCTGTAATGCCACAAACAAAGTGCGCCATTCAGCAGGGTTTCCCATACCGGCCCGGGGCTGGAGGAGTGACTGTCTGCCTGACTGCCGGCCCTGCATTGTTGTTTGTGTGCCAGGACACAGGGACTTCCTTCCTGCTATTCTTACAGACAAGGACACGGTCTTGTAATGTATTGAAATGTATGAAAAGCAGCACATGTCATTTACTCACAGCTACTTGTAAACTACACAAAGCACTACATTTTGTGTAGCACGTTGTTTTTTAAATATATTTTTGGACTTGTTTTGAACCACGACTCTTATGTGAAACTAATTGCACGACTTATTATCAGTCACCATGAAACCTTTTTTCTCGTGTTGATGCTCTCCCACAACGAGACAGCTGGATCACATGGTGGCTTGTCTTCTCGCTCTGATAACCACATTGGCTCCACATCATTGTTGTGCTTGTGCTCAGCTCGTTCAGTGTGACCAGTCAGACTTAAAAAGATCTCCTCTCACTGCCGGCCTGATTTAACTCACAACTTGGCCTTTTGTACCAGGCCGAGGTCAGTTCTGCTCCACAGCTATTTTGGACCGCGGCTTGGATCTGCTGTTGTGCCATCAGAAGAGTGCATCCCTGTCTTTGCGGCTCCCGAGTGGTAATTAGGTAAAGATTACTGATAAGAAGCAAAAGGGGCGGCTACACTGCATAAGGCTCACGGTGATAATTAAGGTTCGTCTAATCTCTTTGACATCACCTGTCAACAGTTTGAGGGGTTGTTTTACCAGGAACAGCAACTTCTGCTGGTTCAAACTAAAAAGTTTTGTCTGATGTTGAATGGTTCAGGGGCGGATCCAGGGGAACACTGGCCCCAGGTGAAATCGGATTGGCCCCTGAAGTGCCCCCAACCAGTGAGTACAAACAATAAATATATATATATAAATAAATAATTTTCTAAATATATCCAATGTTGTGGGGCTTTACTCAGAGCTATGGAACTCCCAGTAAACATGACACAACTTAAATGTGCACCTTATTGAATCAGGAGTTGTGCGTGGATGTTGGACATACTGGCCCTTGCGTGTGTAAATTGGGGCCCCTTTAATGCCCCCCCCCCCCCCCCCCCCCCGGTTTAGAACAATTCTAGATCCGCCACTGGAGTGGTTTATTTAGGTGGATCATACTGTACCTGTCTGAAGCTCTGCATGTTTGACTCAGCATCCTCGCGCTGGGCTATCTCATCCTGCAACCTGGACAGACAAGAGCAGGCATTTGATTTGAGCTGCCACTTAAACACTGACATATAGTTTACCCATGTTTTCACTTATGCTGCAAAGGTTTTGCGCAGTGCCTGGCTCATTATCTTGCCTATATACGTCTATTATAACAAGTTTACATATATAGAACAGTGAATTAATTAGTGAATTATAGCTATACAACAGATATAGAAATCTCTCTGGAGTTTCTGGAACATCAGTGGAGGACAGTAACAGCGCCACGCCTCCTACTTCTCTCTCAGGCTGTCGATGTCGTCCGCCAGGTTGTCCCGGTGGACCTCCACCCGGGCCCTCTCGTTGGTGAGCTGGTCCACCTGGCGCCGCAGCTCCCGCATCTCGTCCTCGTACAGATCCGCGACCCGGGACGTGCCTTTGCCCCGCAGCTGCTCCAGCTCCGCCAGCAGGATCTTGTTCTGCTGCTCCAAGAAGCGCACCTTGTCGATGTAGCTGGCGAAGCGGTCGTTGAGCGACTGCATCTGCGCCTTCTCGTTGGTGCGGTTCGCGAGGAAGTCGCTGTTGATGGCGTCGGTCAGGGAGAAGTCCAGGTTATCGGAGGACAGCCGGGGCATGGCCGAGCTGCTCCGGAGCCGCTGCGTCTTCGTTGCGTAAACGGCCGGCGCGGAGGAGAGGCCGTAGGACACCCGGGAGGAGCGCACCGGGCTGGAGAACTGGCGGCTGGAGTAGCTCCTCTGCGCGACCCGCTCTCCGCCAAACATCTTCTTATAGGAAGAGTGTCGGGTTGATGGGAACGACATCTTGTTGGTGCTCGTTCAGACAGTCAATGCGCACAGCAGCGTCTGGTTCTTCTCTGGTTCTCGTCTGGTCCCTGCAGCATCAGCACAGTGCGCCTGGGAGGGGGTTCACCACAATAGGACACTTTTATAGTCTCCTCCTTATGCAAATGGCTCAGCGGTGACTTGACTGACACCTTGAGAATCCAATCACAACAGGGAAAACACACTTCTCCTTTCTTCTCTCGGGCCCATAGAGACGGATCCTGGATTAATAACTGGGCCTGGTCCAGGCCGGGGGGTGGGCGAAAGGTGCGTCCTCCCATCCAATCAAAAGTTTGTATTTCTTATTTCAGCTAATAGACAAATACCCCTGATGGTGCCAACCCCGTTTCAAACTTCTGATTGGATGTGCAGCTGTTGGAGCAAAGCGTTTTACACACTCCATTAGGGGGGGTGTATAAATTACATAGATGCTGTTTATAGTTATATAAAAGGAGCAGACCTGAAACTATACTGCTGCAAATTAGTTTCTGATCTCCTGACTGTGGGATTTAAAGCACTAATCAAATGTAGAGATATAGCTTCACCCTTGATGATGATATAATATGATATAACACCAATAGGGTTTGAAGTAAAAATGGCTCCAAAACCAGCACATTGATTAGTGAGTCTATTGATTCTGTATTGATTCTGTAATGTCTCACTTCTGTTTAAGAAACCTGAGGTGTTTCAAACGCCATGCTTCATGGATGCAAAATAACTTTTCAGGGCGCTTTCTTCAACAAATATTCAGACACATTTCACATTTAAAACTAAATTAGATGTTGGAAAATCGTGTGGTCAAATGGAAATAACACATAAATACAAGTTGAAATATTTTAACGATATATCTTTATGACCAGGATTCATTTGTCGGATTTTACCAAAGAAAAGAGGAGATGGATGGATGGATGGATGGATGGATGGATGGATGGATGCATGGCATGTTCAGTCCCACCCTGATGTTCGTCCCTAAATCACATCTACATTATCATATTGGTTTCCTGAGCGTACGACAGCAAGCGAGTGTCAGGAGACAGACTGGACTATTTATGGAGCTCCACATGTTTTCTGTTTGTGTTTTCTAAATCCGTCCACACAACCTGAACAATATGGATCTGAAACTCCAAGAATTATTAAAGCTCATCATTAATTGTATTGATACATCCTCACATTTAAGATTTGACACAATTAATCAAAGATCCATCAATTTCTTCCTCTCTTGTCAGTAGCTCTATATACAGCACAAATATTTACAAGCTATATTTACAAAGCCTGGTTTATTGCCCCTTTTTTCTATCAATTTGTGTCGTAAAATCCAATCCATGCACCATCCCTGCTTGCTTTTGTGTTGGCTGTTGTGTGTGGGTTTGTGTTCTAGAGCGTGTTGTGTGCACAATTAACAGTTTATCGCGGTGTGTGTGTGTGCGTGTGCAAGTACAGTATGTGCAAGTCAGCAGCTTCACCATCATTAATCAGGTTTAATGAACAAGAGGCAGAACGTGCGAACACCAATCTGCTACACACACAAATCTTCAACGATCACACACTTAGACTCGGAGAAAAGAGAGAAAGACGGAGACGACAAATTAAATCTTTCAAGACTGGCACGTTTGACGCAGCCTCGGAGCATGTGTGTGCAGTTTGAATTGAGTCACTTGTTTCTCCTGCAACATTGAATAAAACATCACATATATCAACAACTAATCTTCATGTCCTAAAACATCTGTCCTCTGTTTCCTCTTCTGCGTGCAGAAGTGGGGCTGCTGCAGTGCTGCTCCTCCAGCTGAGACCCAGTGATTGTGAGGGGAGACGCAGGGGGAAGCCGAGCCGAGCCGAGCCAGGGACACCACACCTCTCAAACTCAGTGCAGTACTGATGCTGCTGCTGCGTGCAACAGAGGAACACAGAAGAAGCAGTCACTTATGGGGATGTGATTTGCTTTAGTGACGTTCGTGGACCAGATAATATCCTGGGTGCACAGATATTCTTTTCACGGGGAATTTTCACATTCTTACCCGGCGGGTGAGGGCGGCTGCAGTGATCTGAAGCTGGCGTGTTGCCCTTGAGATATGACTGTGCAAGAAAAAACCCTGCTACTTCACCAGCTGATCTCGTCTTTGGGAAGAATTATCCTGCAGAGATTAGTTTTTAAACCTCAAGGTGAAGCTGGACGTTGTCTTGACAACAAGGGTCTTGGTTTAACGACACGTCCCTTATCTCATACTGACACCCTGAGTTTATCAGCTCAACAAAAGATTATTGGGATAACCCAGCTTTTGAGATTGATTTGTTTTCCCCTCCTGTTTGCAGTGATGGAACAAGTAGTAACCTCAATAAAGTAAGTCATGTCACAGTATACAAATACTGCATTACAGGCAGAATCCCTGTATTCAATACTTCTGTTTAATGATATACTGTTATTACCTCTGCCAAGGACATGTGTTCACGCCTGCCCATTAGTTGGTTGGTTGGTTTGTTGGCATGATTACGCAAAAACTACAGGACGGATTACCATGACATTTTGTGGAATAATGTCACATGGGTGAGAATAAAAATCCCAGAACCTTCTGTGCGGATCAAAGAATCTTCTCTTGCACAACAGGGTATTTTTCAGGTCCAAATGAAAATCTAGTGAATTTTAATGTGATTCCATAAGAGGACTGTTGGGCCTGTGCACTCCACTAAGTGCCATTTTAGTTAACATCTGTAATGAGAGACATCCGAAGTGTTGATAACAAAATGTAATAAAATATCAATGAGTACTCATCATGCCCAATTCAGATTTGGATGATTATTGATGCATTTAACCAGCAACGTTGTATTTGTAGATCTATCATATTTTATAAATCCAATTATTACATGTTTCACACATAATGTTTAATTATTGACAAATAGCTGTGACGTAAATCCATAGCGGTAACACGCTATCTCCCTCTAAAACAAGGTGAGGTTTAAGTGTAAAATGGGAATGTTCAAACAAAGTACACATACCTCAAACTTGCAGTCAAGTGACCTTACTTTGGAATGTACCAGCAGATAAAGGAGGCACTGTGACTTTCATTTTCTTTACTCGATCACTTTAAGAAATCTAATGAAGTCCCGGTGTCAGGAGTGAGTAAGGCACAGCCACTCTGTTGTGCAACGGCCCCTTTTAAAGGAGTAAAACTATTATCTATAACATGTTTGGTTGCCACTGGATGTGATAGATGAAAAGTAAGATTGTCGGTAAACTTCAGGCATTTTATCAGAAATATTTTTACTTCTTTAGTTTCCTAGAATTGACTGATTTTCTGCATCGTTCTGTGCCAACTCGTGAAAAACTGCAATTTTCTGCTTTTGTATAAGAAGCAATACAACATTGTTATCGTTGTATACTACACTGGTAGTATTGAAACACTCCCCACACTACAAGTGGATTACCTGCATTCAAAAATATTTACATCAAAATATTGCAAATATATATATTCGCATGAAGTACATGATCCTTGATGATTAAATGAAGTAATCCAGTAAATTTACTTTTATACATTAGCAAAACCAATAGTGGACGAAGCATTCAGATCTAGCACAGTAAAAATAGTACATTACAAATAAAAGAAATAGACGTTAAAAACGTTAAAAAGGTAAAAGTACTCAAAGTAATCATATAAAAGTACTTATATTGTGAATCTGAATGAACAGTAACATTTTACTGCAGCAGTTGGTTGAGTTGGGCTGAATTTTAACACTGCATTATTTTATTGAATCACAGGTTTTGTACACTAAATCTTAAATCAGAGCAACTAATACACAAAACTGTGAAATATTTGTCTCAAGTAGAATAAAGTAGCTTGTAATTAATTAACTTCAAAGTAAAATCCAAATGCCTCAAATTTGTACTTAAGTGCAGAACTGGAGTAAAAGCTCCATGAACTTAGTTCGGGTCTTAAATATCTAATCCAAAAGGAATTAAATTACCACGTACACAATAGCAAAGTATTATAAATGAACAAATAATTGCACAAATGCACTAAGGCATGTGGTGCCGGAGGACCCACACAGGGGCCGCAGTATGAGTAAACACTGGAGCCCCATCACTAACGCTGGCGATGGGAATTCACATGATCAACACTCACTTGCCGGCAGCTGAGGGGTGGGGGCCGTCAAATTCCTGCTCCCAGGCCCATTATGAGGGCGCCCTGCCAGCGTTAGCCGCAGAGACAGACAGAGGAGGCCGGGATTGTCACACACAGAGCAGGGATTGTGTATTGCTGATCTGTCACCTAACTGCAGAAACAGAATGCCCACACTAGGCCATAATTATTGTTTGTAGCCCGGGTTGGGCCCAGAGCCTCAGTTTGGGCCAAACAGCTCCGAGCTCCCATTCTTGGCAAAGTTTGGAATTTATCGTTTTTTTTCATTTTTGTTGCTGAGGTTCCTCTTTTCTCTTTGGGGCACCACGGGGGGGGGGGGGGGGGACTAATTAAAAACATTGTAGGACAAGAATCAAACGGGGGTCCACATCAGGTCGGCCTGTGAATGGGACAGGGCAACAGTGAAGCTAAATCTTGTTTCTGGGTGTCATCGCCACAGGACCGCAGGCAAGGGCAGAGGAAAAGGCGCCCTTTGTTTTGTCTCCCATGATGGTGAATCACCGACCCGCGCGCCCAGTAGCCATAGCAATCATCCCCAACATTATTTGCCGGAGCTGAAACCCAGACAGAGATTCAGGAGCTGTCTGGTGTGGGGACAAGAACTCAGACAGAAAATTAGTGATGCATTACACAGATTAAGTTGTAGATATTTATGTTAATGTGTCTCTATCTTTTTTTTTTCTCATTCATGAGTTCCATCTGACAAATTGACTCAACCCTTTGTGGGCCGTGACACGCCAGATTTAGTGAAGGGAGTGTTGCAGCATGTGAATGCATGGAGATCGTAAAGGGACGTAAATCTAAATGTGACAAAGAGAAGCTGGTTACTATCAAGTCTACATTTAATAGTCAGGTTATTATCAGTGCTACTTGTGCATTTGTGTAGAATGTAATTTCAGTATTTTCCTTTCTTTTTCTTTTTTTTAACAGTTGATATTTTATATATTTAAACCAGAGGCACCTTTTTGGTATTTGTCTAATACGGGCCCCTTGTCTCGTTTCAGATGTCTGTGAGTTATTGGCAGTTTAACACAGGAGACATTAGCCTTTTTTACTTCATTTGATTAACATTGTAAAGCCCCAAAAGAAGTAAAACTCTGAAATACTCAACAGTCAAGCCAACAATAAATCCCAAAAACAAATTCACATCTTTGTATGAGAACTTCTTTTGAATTCTTTGGCTGCAACAACCAAACTACGTGGAACCAATACTTTCTCTCTTGATATTTGAAGGTTTTTAAATGGAGGTTTTGTGCTTGAGTACTTTTACTGAAGAAATGGATCTTGATAATCCTCCTTCCGCTGGTAACCGTGAGGAATTCTCTCTCCTCCTGCAGCATTTAGGTGTTTTTCTAATGCATACCGAAACCTTTTCTGTCAGAGATCAGCAAAATGAGCAGAGCGTGGACTGGCGTTCGTGTCGGGGGCGACGCAGCTTGCACTGGATACCTTTCAACCAAAGTAACAACACAGGAATTAAACTGCAGGGGCTATTTTCCAGATCTCCATGGTAACTGACAAAACCCTTGGAAAGTATCCAGAATGGTCACTTTGCAAAGTCTCGCTCTCTTTGTCTCACTCTTTTCTTTGTCTCCCTCTCTCTCTGTGTGTGTGTGTGTGTGTGTGTGTGTCTGCAGGGAGGGAGGGATTGGCTCAGGGTCCACCGGACGGGAAACACCCCTCTCACTCCAGTTTGAACCTGAACTTCCCTGCATTCCTGTAAAACCATCTCATACCACTGGCTAAATATAAAATATAAACGTGTCCAAATGGATTATAAGTGTCCATATTAGCACCTGCTGGGATGTGGACAGACCTATTTAAAGGATAATAACCTGCGGTCCTACTCAGAGTGTGTCCAATCAGTCTGTCAGAGGCCATCACATCACAAGTGTCACTGACATATGTCCAACAGCATCGGAGAGCATCAGCCTGACCGAGTGGCAGCTGCAGACGACACTCACCGTCTCCTGCCTGAAGACTCAGGACCAGAGTGAGACCCGAGTGACTGAGTGTGAAGGATAAAGACAAATACTTTAGCTTTTGTTTCATGAATCAGAGAAATAATCAAATGATTTATGTTTGTGTTTTTTTTGATAATGCACATTGTTATTTAAAGGGATGATGTGACTCTAGTTTCATGAATAAACAGGGTATGATTAGCCCAAGGCTCACATGCCTCACTTAGTTAATAACCTTATGAAAGTCAAATGTTACCAAAGAACAGAGATGCTTTGAGGCAATTGTTTATGAATGGGATTATTTTCACCAGTCTACATCTCGATCCTCAATATAACTTTAAGTGTATGCAAACTGTGTTCTGCTGTTTTTTGTTTTTATTTTTTGCGTGTGTGTGTGTGTGTGTAGAAAAAGCCTGTGCTGCAGCAGTTGACTCATAACTGGGTTTCAATCATGAATTGATCATTATATTAATTGAAATAGTCCCACAAGCAAGTTCAGGACCTAAATCTTTTTTCTGAGACGTCATAATGCACAAACATCACTTTTCTGAAAATACATTTGCAGTTGTTCATATTATTATTTGCTTCCAATCATTCAATTCCTTTACTTCTTCAGTTGTGAACTTTTACAGAACAGCTGCCGCGATTGTTTTAATTTGGTACATCAAATAAATTAATTCAGAAGAACTCTTTAAATCTCGATGGCAGAAGGTACAAACATATTAGAATTACAAAGATTTGATGCACTAATTTTACTTTAAGATGTTGTCCTCACAGTTATCTGGTTTTGGGCTGAGAAACTTCACATTTATAACAGATAGAGTTACCAACCACGGGGCGTGGAGTTTGAAGAGTGAGGACATTTACAGAGCAGGTTGGAATGAAATTAAGAAAGTGTTAGAAATTGAAAGTTTAAAGAGTAAAAGTCAGGATATCTCAGCCTCGACTGCACTTTTCTTTTTTTATCTGGCTAAGACAAGTCTAGTGGGGACTATAAACAATACATATACAATAAAAAAACAAGACATTGGTTTATTGAATATGATAATACCCACGAGTGTCTTAGACAATAAACAATAAACAATAAAATATAACAGGAATAAAATCTGTATCTTTCACATATACTTTATTTCTTCTATGTATTGCTTTATATTCAGTAGAAAAATAGATGACTTGTACTTTATGATAGATTGTTATGTACAGTTTGCAGTGAAACAGTAAAAAAATATGTTGTTCGTACTTGCCGTTATTGTTATATTATATTTATGACTTTGGATTTCATCACCATCAGCATTAAAACACACACAAAAGTCTGTAAACGATGTTTGTCTGCACTAAAACTGAAGTAAATGGCACGGGTCTGTAGGTCTGGCTGGTTTGCAAAGAAGGTTTGTGCTTAAATGATTTGATGGCCTTAGAAAAAATTCTAGCCGTATCACAACGAAAAACAATCATTGTCCAACATAGCTACACATTAGACATTCTTTCATAGTATGGGGCAGTATTGTCCGCATCTCACAAGCAGTGTCTCCGGGGAGTTCTGTGCTTGCAGTGCACTGCCTCCCCCACTAGATGTCCTTCTTGGCTGAGTCACAGCCGGGGCCTCCCCCTCAGGATGAATTTTCCCATCTGGTAATCTGAACTCAACCGATGTAAATGAAGACAGACTGCCGATTTTGTTTGGCCGGGTTTTGGAAGTATCGATACTTGGCGACACCCTGAAGCTTCTTCCCATCCCACTGCTTGTGTCCTTTCTCACACTGTGCACACTGCAATTGTCCAGAAAGGGATCCGAGTCACTCCCGTGTGGCATGTTGAAGTAGGTGCACTTCGGAGTTGGAGGCTTCGCCATATCCTCGAGCTCGGAAGAGGATATGTCTACGGGGGGGTTGGGCTGGGTCTTATGGTGAAGCGGAGAATCCTCACCGGCGTTCTCCTGACCCGTGTCGGTGGAGGTGCTGTCCATGTTACCGTACATTCCCAGGGCGACCGGAGGGGATTTTCTTATGAGGTGGTTCTCCTTGAGCAGCCACCTCCCTTGATCAATCAAAACCCCATCGCCGGTGTCCTTCTCTGAGCTGAAGGAGACGGGCTGTGCGGCCTCTGGCGCAGCTACGGCATCTGCCTTTAATGAGCTTGCTGCACTAAAATAAGACAGATCCTCTTTTGAGGCTTTGGTGCCCGAATCATTGGAGGAGAAACTCTCTTCACTTTTTATCCTGAAACTTTGTAAGACTTCTGCATTACTTGCAAGAGACAATAAATCGTTCTCAGGTGTTAAGGCTGGAGAGGATCTCTCTGAGGCCTCCTCTCCGCTCTCTGTAACAATATCTACAGACTCCTGAGTCTTATACCCACCACTCTCTGAGGTATCTGGTCTGTAATCGGATAAATCAGACGTGTTTGGGCTCGGGAGACGTTTTAAACCGTAAGAACTGTCCTTTCTTCTATTTGGAAAAAGAGTTGGCATAGTTTGTACAACTCGAGCGTAATCCGGCTCTATCCTGATGTTCCCCCGAGCGTCGTACGAGAAAGTGAGCGAAGACGACTGCAGGGCGGAGTTGACAAAGTCTATCAACTCCTGTGATATTTCCACAGGATGTATCAGCCCGATGCTGTTGTCCTCATGACGCTCCCCTCCCTCGTCTGTTTCAAGCTCATTGTCTGTTCCGCTGCCTTTAGCGTACTCACACTGCCCCTCAGAGGAATATTTGGTCGGTGATTCACTGTTACACTCTGCATTTGCTTCCTCGTGACTGCTCTGCTGCAAATAGGAGGCCTCTTCCAGCAGGTTTTTACAACTGTTATCATCTTCAAAACTGTCTGCGTCCTCAGAAACATCTCCTTCTTCCACCTCTTCTTTGGATTCTTGTTTTTCCACCTGGTCTGATCCCTCATTTTCTTTGTCATCTTCCCTCTCCTTCTCAGTCTCAAACTCCTGTACCTCATTTTCTTCAACTGACTCATCTGTGATCACCCTTTCTTCTTCTGTCCTCTCAACCTCAGGCTCATCATCCTCCTCTTCCTCTTCATTGCTTTCCCTGCAAACCACCTCCACTTCTTCCTCCTCTTCCTCGTCTACCTGTTCTGTTACATTATCTACCTCCTCTTCCTCCTCTTCCTCGTCTACCTCTTCAGTTACATTATCTACCTCCTCTTCCTCATATTTCTCCTCTTTAACTTTATCTGCTTCTTCGTCTAAATCCTCACTAACCACATCCACCTCTTCTTCTATGTCTAAGATGTTTTCTACCTCCTCTTCCTCTTCTGTCTCCTCAATAACCTTCTCCAACTCTTCTTCTACATCATACTCTGTAACTGCTTGTCCTTCGATCTCCTCCTTCTCTTCTTCCTCCTGCTCTTCAACAATATTTTCATCTGTCTCCTTAACGCCATCTTCTTCTTCTTTGGTCTCCACTTGCTTTTCCTCATCCCAACTTTCTTCCTCATCTGCTTCTTCTTCAACCCCATCCGTCCCTCCTCTCTCTTCCTCCTCCGTCTCATCAACACCTTCTCTCTCTTCTGTCTCTTCCACGCTGTTGTACTCTCTTTCCTCTGGATCTTCTTCGTCCAACAGTCCTTCCACTGTCTCCTCAACCACTTCTTCCCCTCCTTCTTCTAATTTCTCCCCTTCCTCTTCCTCATCTGCTGTCATCTCTTCCTCTGTTTCTTTCTTTTCTTTCTCAACTGATTCCTCGACACTTCCTTCCTCTGCTTCTTGCCCTTCAACATCTTCCATTGCTGCCTCCTCTTTACCATCATCATTTGTCTCATTCATTTCTCCATCCTCTCCTGCCTTCTTGTCCTCCCTATCCTCCTCTACCTGGTCTTCATCTTCTTCCTCTTTCAGTGCCTCATCTTGTTCTGTCTGTGAAACTTCTGAATCATTGCCCGTTTCCTGAACTTCATCAGCTTCTTGATCTGACTTCCTGTCTCCATCATCATTATCCATTTTTCTTTCTGCAAAGTTTTCCTCTACGCAGGTATCATCAGGATCGGTTGACTTTGCTTCATCATTGGATTCATCAACAAACTTCTCCAAATCTTCCTCTGAGTCCGACTGGTTTCTTTCAGTTTCTACCATAGTGCTCTCCTCCGCAGGGTAACAACTTCTACCTTGGTGGATTGTTGAGGAAATTTCTGATCTGAGGTCTTGAGGCATATTCAGCTCCTCCATCAGCTCATCTAGAGTCAGATGTTGATCCTCAAATATATCCCCACCTTCCGAGTCAAGGTCCAGGGCAAACTCGGTTTCTGAAACTTTGGGAGAAAGTGGCTCACTTTCAAGCCTTTCCCTCAAAATCTGGAAATCCTTCCATCGTTCTCTAAACTGAGAAGATGTGCTGCTCTGCAGGTTTGTCAGACTTGCCCTCAGTTCTTCTTTGTCCTCAATGACCGAGATTTTCATAAGGGACTGCATCATTAGCATGGCCTCTGAGGTGCTTCTCGATTGGTCACATACGCTGGGAGCAGAGCCTGTTAGGTCATCTCTCAGAGTCATGACCGACAAGAAGGACAGAAATGCTTTGCACGACGAGCCGAACACTGACGCTACTTGTGTTGAGAAATCCGGGAGGCTGTTGGACTTCTCGAGGTTATATGTGGTGTTGGTGTCTGACGCCCTCCTGATGTTCTGAATGGAGGAACAAAGTTGCCGCAGGACGGGTGTTATCTTCTCTTTAGGAGTTAAAATGTTGGACGTGGTTGAGGTTGACTCTGATTTATGTGCCCTCAGTTGGTTGTCCTGGTGCGAAGGATCCACTCTGACATTTGGCATAGAAACACTGTGCAGCAAAGATGCTTCTGGCTCTCCTTTGTAAAGAGGAACCATTAGACAAGAAGCAGATTTCTTGACATTATCACCAGACAGTGGGTAATATTCAGCTGAATTATTCTGATGTCCATCCTTTTCCTCTGATTCCGACCCGCCGCCTATCTGAAACACCACCGTTGACGGAGGCTCGGAATCTTCTGGAATTGCCTCGGTGTACGGCGCCTGTTCTTGGCCGACTGTCTCCAACCAGTTCTCGACATATTGGTGGATTTCCGAGGGCGTAGGGTTCAGGGAATGCATTGAAACACTCTCGCTTGTCTCCAAGATTTTTTAGGCGATGGCGTTCTGTTCTCTGTCATGGATTTGGGTTTACTCATTGTTTTCTTGCTCTGCAGAAGTGCTTTTTTAGGTTGTAATATGTCTGAGATGTTCTTTTTCATTTGAGGCCTCCCACTTGGAGTATTTACATTGTGGCCATTATCTCTAGCAGCTACTTTATTCATGCTTTGCCTCTTAGTGTGGGGTTATTTTTACATTTTCCGTTTTGTCTAATAAGGCTGAGCTTTTCCTGGGCTTCTTTTCAACTTTAATTGTTTTCTTAGACTGAAGCTTTTCTTCTTTATTTTCCGCTTCTTTACTTTTATGGCCACTTTTAGCACTTTCTGATGAACCCAAACTCTTCTTCCCCACACTGGTATTGCTGCTTAGCTTGTCAGTTGAATTTTTGCTACTTTTTGAAGTTGAACTCTTGTGATTGACAGCAGGTTTAGTCCTCTTTTTATTCTTCTCGCTTTTAGGAGTTTTGTCCC
This sequence comes from Reinhardtius hippoglossoides, assembly GCA_006182925.3. NCBI lineage: Eukaryota > Metazoa > Chordata > Actinopteri > Pleuronectiformes > Pleuronectidae > Reinhardtius > Reinhardtius hippoglossoides. The sequence goes on along the minus strand of CM031680.1, from coordinate 6,600,419 downwards.
TTTTTACTGTATCCTCAATCCGGGAGTCTGTTGCTGTTTGGGCATCGTCCTCAGACACTGTAGGCAGATTATTCGTAATCTCATGAGTTGGAGATATTGGTTCTGATGACAACGATAACATCTCCTCTCTCAGTCGTAGTGAGTCAGCAGTGGGTGGCTGCCTGCTAAAATCTATATCACAGTCATTGCTGGATGAACGTGGCCCCGACGGCCCTGAGGACGGCTTGCTATTTGGCCCTGAGGTGGAACCATGCAGGGGTGCGCCATCTGCGCTATATTCCTCATTTGCAAAATAGTTGTCATAGCAGCCTTGACTCTCGTAGATATGCATGACAGTTTCTGTAACCTCCATCCCGTTATTCTGTATCTGAAGGACCTCAGCAACTCCTGACGACCTGATGGACGAGTGGGAGCCTTTGTTGCCTTTTCCAGCAGAGGCCGTTTTCCGAGGTTTTGGGATTGGCCGGCTGCTGCTGCTGCTGCTGTGTCTTACAACGCAGTATCCCTCAGTTGTCTCCCCATCGGCCGTCTTCTCCATGTAGGAATAATGTCCCAGTCTGCTCTCTTGAATCCCCGACTCTGTCACCATCTTCACGCTCTCAACAGACGCCGTCTTCTTAACATGCCGAGGACCTGGCGTAGGAGCGCGTTTGATCGTTTTGACTCTTCCCAAAGCTTTTGAATTGTAGTTCTTGTACACGTGCTTGTCGTTGAAGCAGACACCATTTCCAGCTCCATTGGGATGGTTTTCTTCTTTGCTGTCACCTTCGCTGATGCTAGAGGAGTCTTTGGCAACGCCGTTGTTTGAGTCAGGTGAGCTGTTGGCCGACTCGGAAATGGAGGCACAAACTGTCCTCTTGCTAAGGCAGTGGCGGCTGAGCGTGGTGGTCCAGTGGAGCATCTCCTCCTCTTTAATGGTCAGACGCACTTTCATTTCTACAGTCATGCTGCCGTCTTGATTCACACGGAAAGACTTTTCAATGTCGTCCTCTTGAGGTAAGATGCAAGGATGATGCTCATTCTCTCCCCTCCCTCTCTCGTTGACCTCGGTGTCAAACGATTCGTTGTGGTGATGCAGGCGGCTGTTCATGCTTCCATCTCGAGACTTGTTTATCTGGTCGATAACGTATCGCTCCGACGATAGGGAGAAGTTCCTCGAGCCTCTTCCACTTGAGAAGGATTTGTTGTTGTCTTTGGTTTGAGGAGGAAGGTGTTTGTGGAAGAAGTGGGAAACAGAGAGGGAGAAAGAAAATGTTTTAGGAAATTTAAAAAAGCATATTGTAGTATTTATATTAGTTTGTTAGGACTATTTTGATATTTTAAGAAACATCCTTTCAAGCTAGTTAGAAGAGAAGATTCACACCACTTGAATATCAGTCACTGACTATAGACATACGACATTACTTGGAGTTTATCCATTAAATGTATTAAAACTTACGAGTGCTGGGCTGCAGCATAGAAGGATCCACATTTTCCATGTACAAGGCCTGTGCCGTCTGGCCCGTTCTGTTAAAACTGTAGTTTCCTAATCTGAATGGCTCATTTCCCGCAGCCACAACAACTCCAGAGCACAGGATAAGTGCAGCAAGACCGTCAACCTGAAACAAGAGGAGAAACAAGTTGTGGACATTCGAGTCACCGTCTGAGGAAACAGTATTTTGAATTGTCCATTTACTTGTCTCTTCCTTTGAAATTCAAAGTTGCAATATCACTTGCAAGTTGATTCTATTTCTTCATCCCAAGTGTTATTATAATACAGTCTAGACATCATAGACTGTTCTAAAGCTCTGTGATGGATTTAAAGGTTCTTTACTCATGACCTCTAACAGGGAGCTTGTTGTTTTTGTTAGAGTAGATGTGGGATTACAGAGAGAACTCACCAGGGGGTAGAGATTTTGATGACACCTCTTAGCACTTCTTGGAATACTTACAATGTGCAAGGTGACAAATTAATAAAAATAAAAGCCCTGATTTCCTGAGGTACATTGAACATACACGTGTGTAGTTATATTGAAACTGAAAGGCGTCAGAACTAACTCAACTCTATCACTCACAGACATTCAGTTCTGGCAAAACAATCGAAAAGCGTAACTCACAAAGCATCATGGTCCAGATAGTTCCCACAGTCTTCAAATACTTCTTGACAAAAATGTATGTTTTGATGTTTTTAAAATAAAGTGATGAAGTCTGAACATGGTGCGTTCCACCTGCCGTCATGTGTGGTTGAGTCTGTCTGCCTAAAGCTTTTTGATTTAAAGACACTATCCTATTTGTGTGACCCAGACAAACCTTTGCTTTATATAGCCTTAGGCCGAAAGAAAGTCTGTCCAAGGACAACGACTGAGTCATGACCATGAATTAACACGCCATGGCGCTAACGGACAGAAGAACATGTTCTTGTTTGAGGAGAAGTGAAGAATTCATTTAAATTGTTGAGAATTAAATTTAAATATTAAATTGAGAACATCAAAATCCCTCTCATTGCTCTTTGAGTGTGGTTTGGGGGGACTAACTCACACAAAGCTAACATTTCACCAGTTCCACAAAAGCATCTGCAGTTCATAGTATTTCAAAGAGTTAATTTGAACAAATTTTGATCCATCATCATTCCAACTTTCAGTTTTCAAAACACTCACTCTTCTGCCGTCGGTGGAGAAGAGTTTCAACACCGGGAACTTCAGGATCTGAGAAAGGTAATCCAGCAGAGCATCAAACGTCGGGGCCGTTCTTCTCTGTAACATGATAGTGCATTTAACTGTGGGATCCTTGTTCTTGATGACCGCAAGTCTTTTCGGTGTCCGCAATGTCACCCTATCGGTGACCTTTGCCGGCCTGTTGGCGAGCTCCTTCCTCCTGCCGAACTGACCGAACTGGAGACGCCTCCGCCCAGTGCTGAGGGGTCTGGTGGTATTCCACGGTACCTGCCGCCGGTTCACCTCAGCCAGGTTTAGTGGCTTCACCCGTTTCTGATCAGAACACACATAAGATCCCCCATCGTGAAAGTCATCCAGAGCCTTCACAAGGTGGAGCCCGCGCGGTGTGGTGATGGTCCTCACTCCAAATGGCAGAGGCACTTTCTTGGACAGAGCGTCCAGCAGGGCATCGAACGTCTTGAAGGTGCGGGCATTGATGACCATGCGATGCCCGCTGAATTTATAGTCACCACTTTTGTAGAAGCATAATCGTTTGGACGCTGAGGGATCGGAGGTGGGCTGTAAGGGTCGGCAGGGAAACGTCTGCTCGCTGCCAGAGGACAGCTCCTCGGCAGCTGGGTCCTGGATGGGCGTGTTGCTCATTTTGTGAAGTGGTCTCTAGAAAGAAGTACAGAGAGGGAGAGAGTTGTTACTAGAGTTCACACTAAGTTGTGCTTCTAAAGTGATCGACTACTTCTCCCTGTTCATTTATTCATTTTGAAGACTAGGTTTCACCGGGATATGGCCACACTCCTTCCATGTATTCTCCTCCTTGAAACTCAGCGGCTCTGCTGGAAATAATTGTCCATCAGAATTATTAATTTCAAGATGACCACAATCCAATAAGGAAACAAAAGCTGCCACCATTCAAGATTGCAGTTGAGAGGCAGAGTTTTATTTTTTTTATTTGGATTTACATATATCAAGTTGTGGTTTTGACCTCAAAGACACATATTGAATGACGATTGACTCCTTACATTGACAGAATTGTTGTTACCAAACAATCAGATTCAGTAACAACAATCTGGCCAGTGTTCTCTCTGTTTTGATGAAGCCAATACATTTAAAATGGTGACATTTCTAGCTGTTCCTTACTATAAAGTACAGATATTTAGTATTTTAACATTGCTTATAAACAGTGGAACAAATGAGGCTCAGAAGACTTAAAACAACTGTCAATATTTGGTGATAATATATTCATATAGCCTTCATCAACAGCAATCCTCAGAAAGACACAATTACACTGACATACACATCAAATGCATTGTCAATGGTCAATGGAAATTGCATGTATATATTTGACAAATTATTAGACAATTCCAGTACAGTAAAAAAATTCATAAGCTGTTATGTTGGCATAATAGTTGCATACTATCATTAGGCCTTTATACAAAGAGAATAGTCTGTCAGAGATAATGTCTCATAGTCCACAGAGATTCTTATTTAGCCTTTTAAATTGGCTTTACAACATGCACAGTATATTTATCTATACACTTCAACATAGAAAGAAAAAAATCTGTCCCAGTACACATTCCTCTTCATTAAACTCACAATAGTTACCCACTTACATTACTGTGAACAACAAGTCTAAGTAACTGTACACACACACGGTCTTAGACGAAGGCCACAGAGACCTGACAGACAAACTACACCCTGTAGGAATTGTTGAAAATAACAGACACGCACACAAACACATAAACCAAGATGTAATGAGAGGGGCTTACCGTGTTTGTCACATTTCACCGTAAATATAGTGGCTAAAACAGCAGAAAGTGTGCATCTGTTATTCCTCCGAGCGCTGGTCAAAGCCTCTCAGCTGCGGCCCTGGGCTATTTTGGGACACGCACCATCATGGCCAATTTGCTTAATCTTTGCTCACACTTAATCAGCATATGAACACAAGTAAGGTAAGAAATAACAGAAACACGGAGGAACTGCACCACATCAAAACAGATTTTGGACCTTTATCAGTATAATATTTAAAAGAATGTTTGGATGATGTTTCCCTTGAGGTTTAGGACAATTGTATTTGTTATAAATTTGCTTCATGGCTTGTGTATCTTTAGCGAAACTATTTAAGTTTAAGGTCTAAAAAACTGTCCAGGTCAAATGATATCAGCGAACCGTTACTGCTCCAAACAGATACTGCAGGTGGCTCGGACTATTTCTAATTTGCAGGCAGCCTACATAATCTGATTTGAGACGTCTTGGCCTAATAGGGATTAGGTTAAAGATTTTGTGCACTTGCTGCTGACGGCATGAAGCAGAATAAGGTCTTTAGAAAGCACTTTTACCTCACAGCAGGTGTTTAAAATCCACCATCAGATTTCAGGACCCACTATACATCAGTTTTTGTGCTTGTTGAGTTTAGCACCGCAAGAAATAAGATCATAATGTTGGATTCTCTGCAGTGTAATACCCAATCTTGGACGATTGACACAGAATATTCAAAAGCTTGTACAGTGTAGAAGACGAAGATTTTTTTTGGTCTTCCAACTGTGAAAAATGATCTAATTGCATCACAGGGTGAGACGGCAGTTACCAGACAGTGCGTCAATTATCAACTGCCCCTGGCTGAGTAAAAGCTGCTGATGCCTTTCACTGACACATGTAGTGAGAGGCTGGAAGATGGAGACTGGCTGGTGGGGGGTCATGCAGAGGACATGTTCCATTGCAGAATGTTTGAGTACGATTAATATGGGTACGTTTGCCACTTGTTTTGGCAAAGTGGTGAAAGGTAATATTCATTTTAGCATATTATTTGACATTTTTCATTATATTTATACATTACCTATTGTATTTTCTGTAACTAAATAGGACCTATGAACTTGTTTAGTTGTCGTATAGGACCTGTCTGTGTGTGTGTTTGTGTTTTTTTTTTTTTTTCAAATGCACCAACTGGAGTAGCGCTCCTAATCTCGTACATTACCTCGTACATTATATGTATATATGATACAGTGACAATAAAGGGTTTAATTCTATTCTATTCTACTCTATAATGTATTTTTCCTTTTGCTGAATAAATCCAGCTGATTGTCTCACCTTAAATCACATGGTGGTACTATCACATTCTGATCTTTGGATTAGCGAGATCCAAATTAGCAAGTCAATCGGTAGCACATAACTGAAGTACAGGATCAACAGTGTGCCATCAGCATGGCCTAGTTACTCAAAGGTCACAGGTTTGAGCTGCTTCACGGCCGCGCCTACATCGAAAGGCCACCAAAGGCTCTCTTCCTGAATGTTAATTACAATGAATAATACATAAATTGCAGAATTAATCAAACTAATACTCGCAAATTATTTACAGGAGTTAAAACAGCTGCAGATCCAAATGAGTGCAAACACTCTCAGTGCTCCAACAAAAACATAAATCAACGTTTTGGGTTGAGATCCCTTTAAATTAAAAAAAAGATGCACTTGCTACTTGTTATGATCTGATCCATCAACATTTTATTTCCTGTTTTATTTGAATTATATTTAGCTTTTTGTCAGTTTCCCTTTCTTGTTAACTGTGGCTGAATGTGAATAGTGATCTAGGTGAAGCCTATCTTGTGATATTCTGGGATTTGCTGACCTCTGCGTTTTCAGTCGTTGTGGTGGTGACTATAACCAACATATCTATAACTTGTAATTTGGGAATACCAGAAATACTGAATGATGAAATTGATTCACTGCAAAGATATAGAAAATAAAAACTGAGCCGGGTCACTTTGACCCGTGTGGTGTATCAAAGGTTAAGGAAAGAAAAAACAAACGTCTCATGACAATTTCCCAGAGCAGCAGTTGAGTCTCGATATTGCCAGTTAGACCAAAAAATATGAAATAATAATTCTTATTTTGTATGAGAAGCCTGAAACCAAAGAATAGCTGCTGATTTATTGTCTGTCAATTGACTAATCAATCATTAAAATAGCTCACGGATGATCCCATAATGAACAGATCGTTTAAATCCTTTCCTATTTACAACTTTCCAAGGTTAACAACGTGGAAACGGAGACCCACGTGTCTTCGCCTGAGAAGCACGTTGTGATCCAGGCGGAGATGCAGGTGGCACTCGGGCAGCATCTGACGACAGGAAGTGGTATTGCTCTAACTCCGGCTTTGTTTTGGGATGCAGGAGAACAGCTGGTTCCCGGAGAACAAACCACAGAGTAGTGTTTTCTACGTGCTTGTAAAAAAAAAACACGTGTCCTCTCCTCTGATCTCAGATCTGAGTGATCAAACTGTTTCTGACCAGACGTCTGACAACAGGAATCGAGCTTCCCGCCTCGATTGACGCTGCCTGGACTCCTCCTGCATCGACTGGTGTGGTCTGCTACACAGCGGCGGCTCAGTGCGGTCCCCGGTCCGCCTGGCAGACGCCTCCGCCGCCTTCTCCCCCAGCGCCGTGCTCTTTTGTCGCGGACCGTCTTTCTCCCACCTCGCTCTCTCCCTGGTTCTTTTTTTTTTGGGCGCTTCCATCGGAACCGCCAACATGGGCAAGAAGGAGGAAGAGGAGATCATCAGAATCGCGAAGAAGATGGATAAAATGGCGCAGAAGAAGAACGGGGTGAGAAGAATGAATGTTTACCTGCACAGCCGCGGCGAGGCTAACGTCTGGGCGCTAGCGGGCTGTGGTGCGGTTATCTGCCGCCTGTTGAGCTAGCTGACCCCGCAGCTTGCTCGCACCGGCGTGTCCCTTCCAACCCCGTCTTACCCCCCCTCACATGCAAACTGTTCCCAACAATAAGCAGCACCCAGTAGCCATTGCTAAGGTTAGCCGCTAACTGCTAGCTCTCAGGTCTGTTTATGTTAGCGGCACCTCTGTGTTGCTAGCAGTTAGCCACATAGCAGCTCACTGGTTCTCGCTAGCTTGGCTTGGATGCGGTCATTTGAAGATAAGAAGTATTGACATGAACATTTATCTTTTCAGGTTTAAGTTATGTTTTGGAACCTGCTGAGTATTTAGTAAATAAACTGTATGTGGGTGTGTGAACTGTGTCACAGCTCAAGTGGTGTAATGACAATAATGGCGCTGCAGGTAACGATCCTGTCCGATATCTATTAATCTGCCGATCATCCTCTCGAGCATCGTTCAAATGTAAAAACATTGTATATAAAGACTTTAACAGTTTCATAGATCCCCAAGTGACATATGTAAATATCTCACTATGTCCCACCAACTCTCTAAAAACATTAAGTTACTGCATTTGATTTAACGTCAGAGCAAGTCATCACATTTCTCTTTCCCTTCTGAGGCTTGATGAATTATCAGTTGAGCTCAAACTGTCTAACTTGCAGATATATTGTTGTTCTGAGATATTAATAAATCAAATGTAACTCTTGTAGAACGGAAGCAGGATCTGTGTGATTTGCCCGTGTTGACGTATTCATGAATGTGTGCTGGTGAGAAGGGTCCGACTGTATCTAACCTCTGTGTCCTCCCCTCCGCAGGCCGGTGCTTTGGACCTGCTGAAGGAGCTGCGCAGTATCCCCATGACTCTCGAGCTGCTGCAGGTGATTTTGCTCGCTGGTCTCTTGAGACTTATAATCGACGCGTGCAGCCTTCAAACCCCGAAGCTCTAACGTCATGTCTTTTCCCCCCCCCAATGTCTTTCCACAGTCTACCCGAATCGGGATGTCCGTTAACGCCATCCGCAAGCAGAGCACAGACGATGAGGTGACATCCCTAGCGAAGTCCCTGATCAAATCGTGGAAGAAGCTTTTGGGTAATTTGCTTTCTTATGTGTAATGTTTCTAAATTATATATATTTCATGTCCCACATTCTTCTACATGAGTCTATCAGAGACAATCAAACATCTTTTTGTTAAGGATTAATATCAGTTCTGTAAAGTCCAAACCAAATCTGAACATGTGTTAATAGTCTGTGTACACCTGCTGTCAAAAATATCCTTCTGGAGTTTCTTAAGTTTGTCTCGTATTTTCAACCCACAGAGTTGAGAGTAAGTGAGCTGTTAAGCAGCAAAAACAAATGAACAGCAGCTTCAGTGAAGCATCCACACAGATAGCAAACATCCGCCAGAGAAAACTGGATTTTTAAAAATCCGCAAAATAACACTTTTCATATAGTAAACAGAAGAAGAAACAACATTTATAGGCATCACTCCAAACCATTGGCTTAGATTGTGTTTTGAGGTTGATCTGCGCAGTGTATCCATCAGCTCAAATTGCACATAGTAAGTTAAAGTTAACTCTAAAAAACTTGTGATACTGGCGAGCCACTTTGCTTCTTCAGTGTTATTTTGCTGCTTTAGGAAATGTGCATGTTATCTACTATTATGTTCATGTTAGAGTTAAATACAGGTTCTCCAGTTTTATTGAGCATAGAAATGTTGGTAGCTAAGTGCTTTAGATATAATGTACCTGGTTCAGTTCCTACGAGGGACTCATTGCTGCATAATTTCCACGTTACACATTAGTTTCTACAATTTCTAGTTTCCACAAATTCATCAATTTAGGTCCAAAAGCCGAAACATTATCTTGTTAAATAAGTTCCAATTTGACAGTTCTCTCCAAACAGATATTATCAAGAAAGTCTGAGGAACACTACAGAATGTTTCAGGGAACAACTAAAGGAGAGCTGTCATTTTTTCTTACTGCAGAGCTATGAGGTTGTGAAGCATACATAAGTATTGATTTTACTAACTTTAATATTGGCTTCGCCTGTATCACTCTCCCTTGGATGTTCTCCTCACTTGTATGTTTTCTTTTATCACCTGAATGCTAGATGAGCCTGGAGGTGGAGACAAACCTTCAGATGACAAGAGGAAAGAGCAAACGACACCTGTTGTTTCTCCCTCGCAGGGAAGCCCAGAGGCAAAAGAGGAGAGGTAACAAGAACTGCTCGTACATCAGTTTGCCATTTACAGTTGTCTATGGAATGTATTTGTATTACACTTTTTATTATTATGTCCTTTTTCTCTTTTTTTTTATGTGGTTACGCTTTAGTAACTAATGAACTTTTCTTATTGCTCCTGTAGCAGCTCCTGCAGTAACTCCAGCAGCAAGAGCGAAACCACCGAAGTCTCATCCAACACGTTAATCAACACCTTTCCTCGTGCCCCCAACACCTCTGATTCCATCAGGGTCAAGTGCAGAGGGCTGCTGGCCAATGCTCTGCAGACTGGCGGTAATCCTGTTTTTTTTTTATCCTATGTTCAATACATTTTCAACATATTATATCTGTTTTTGTGTTTTTTAACCATCAGCTGGACTAACTCAATATTTTGCGTTTTGTTTTCCCGCCCTCTCACAGATGATCATATTGCCATTGGTGGTGATTGTGATGAACTTGGAGCGCAGATCGAGGAATATATCCTTTTATTTTGAATAGAAAATGTGAAAACATTAAGAATTTCCACTGATTTAATTACTAAAATTGCTTTAGGTCAATGTTCTGGTGATCAGTCAACCAGATAAGCCGCTAAATATTTGAACACTGATTCACCTAAAAGCTGTTGTATCAGTGTAGTTTTGTGTTGTTCTTTTTTAATGATAAAGCACAAGTAACACATTGCTGAAACTAAATTCCTTGACCTGCTATCACGCATCTTCCAAGAATTTAAGAACACAGACCCGAAATACAAAAGCCGTGTGCGGAGCCGGATCTCAAATCTCAAGGATATGAAAAACCCTAATTTAAGGAGGACTGTGTTATGCGGGAGTGTAACCCCTGAAAGGATGGCTAAGATGACGGCTGAGGTGAGTTGCTGTTGATGATTTAATCTTAAAGGTTCAGTGTGTAGAATTAAGTGACATCTAATGGTGAAGCTGCATGTTGCAGTCATGTTCCTATCTGGCGCTTAACAAAAAACTGACGCCGGCTCCGTGGAGTGACCCGTCTGATGTAAAAAATAGTTTGAAATCTAAAGGACCCATTCTAGGGTAAAGAAAACAACAATTCGTAGAATTTAGAAGAAACACACTAGGAAAACATCACTAGGATTATTTTATATTCAAGATCCCTTTCACCTGAATCTACACACTGAACCTTTTTAATTATCACAGATATGGAACACAGTCTTTCTCCCCTGTGATGTCATAGATTGTTCATAAGATTGTTTACCTCCTGTTTCAACAGTAACAGTTTTTTATTGATTTAAAAGCACAACCCTAACCTGGCATTCCTCTGTAGGATATGGCCAGTGACGAGCTGAAAGAAATGAGGAAGAACTTGACCAAAGAAGCTGTCAGGGAGCACCAGATGGCCACAACTGGAGGCACTCAGACCGATCTATTCACCTGCGGCAAGTGCAAGGGGAAGTGCTGCACCTACACACAGGTAAAGATACCACCTGTGCTTTAACTGTGGCAGCAGTTGGTGCCTTTATGAGTGTTTTGGTTGGTTGCTGAAATAGGTTGAACAAGAAATAACATCTACTCTGAGAAATCTGCACAAAGTCAATGAGGTGGATCATTTATTTCACCCCTTGTTAAAAGTGGTTTACCATTTGTCAGACCAGTCAAAGATAAAGTAAATCCACTTCATGTACATTGTTTAGTTACAATAACATTAATATTTGCATGGTACTCAACAAGTAATGTGCGAATTGGTGCCGATATATGTTAAGTGTTTGTGCATTTTTTTTAAATTATTCCCAGGTTCAAACTCGCAGTGCTGATGAGCCAATGACCACGTTTGTCTTCTGCAATGATTGCGGAAATCGATGGAAGGTATGTTGTGTTGGTTAACATGTTAACTCTGTTGGAGTCCATCATCTAACTCACACACACACACACACACACACACACACACACACACACACACACACACACACACACACACACACACGCGATTCACTATTTCATTGTCAGAATCATGTAGCCCAACGGTGAGGAACCTTTTTACTATTAAGGGCAATTCAATTTTGATAGCATCCTTTGAGAGCCATTCTACATTATTGAACACGTATCTAACACCACCCTCTCTAATGCCGATGGATGGTTTAACTGCTAGAACCACTTCTCTTTGGCAAGGCGCCGAGGTCAGATGGTAATGATGATGATGATGATGTTTTTTTTAAACAAAAACAACTTGCTCAAACAAATCCTTTGATTGTGCTGTCATATCAAACTTGGCAGTAATTACACTCACAATTAGAGGAGCACTGAGGTTAACACCCCATCTCACAATATTAAAGCACCCTTTAATCAAACTCAACCTTCCACTGAGTTTCAATGAAATCTGTTTTGTAGTTTTTGCGTAACCCTGCTAACAGACAAACAGCCATGAAAACCTACCTCCTTGGTGGAGGTCACATTTCCTAGTCGTGCTGTTTTTGTTATATCTGTTGATTAGACGGCCAGAGGGAAAAACTAGACATCTAAGACTTAAGTTTTTTTCAATATCCTCTGCAATGTCAGCGATCACTGTGGCTCAGTTGTTAGAGACAAACTCAAACTTTAATTCATGTTTGTCTGGTTGTTGTAGCGCCACAGCAGAAGCAATGCTCCCTCCACAGATTCTCCTTCTGCAGGAGCTTTCAGCTTCTTAGCTGTTAGCTCCCAAAACCTGCTTACATAAAACCTTTATTGTCAGAATGCAGTTTTGTTAAAGCTGTTTAAAGTTTGTATCTGTGCACTAATTTCTTTTTTTCCTGTGTTTTAGTTCTGCTGAATCTGCAGGCTTCGCCCTCAGCACTCTGACAAGTAGCAAAATTCCTGGACCAGGTTCTGTCTCTCTGCAACAGATTGGAGCTTTGTATTTTGTGACACATGGTACATTAAGTGCCATACAAAGATGCCACTGCAGTTACTGTTTGAATAAATATCCTGATCATAGATTGGAGCTCATTGTCAGTCCCCCAATGCCCCCGTCCCTCCCCCCCCCAAAAGTCTTTTGCTATTGTTATTAGTTGTTTCTCACCGTCAGATATATATACGATCAATCTTGTCTCATTCTCTTTTATCTGCATTTTTTATATGTAGTTTTAACACTTGGAACAATTTTACTATGTGTTTCCCTCACAACATTGCATTGTTTTATTTAATTTCCCAATAAAGTGTAATCCATTTGATTAAATAGAAGTGCTTTTCATTTGCAGTGTCGTGTGCCTTCTGTCTTTTCTGGCTATGTGAAGTTTAGACATTACACATACTGTAATCCAGGACTGGAGAGGACATGTGTGTGTACTTGTACATATATATTTGTGAGGACATGGCGGTCCTCACTTTTTAAAAATATTCTGTTTGATGCTTTGACCCTGGATTAGGGTAAGATGTGGATTGTGGTTAGTTTAAAGTTTTGGTTTAGAATTGTTCATGATTACGTTCAGCGAGATGGTTTTGGTTTGAAAATGGGAGCCAATGCAGTGTCCTAAGAAAGGTAGCTGCTCAAATTCATGTGTGTCTCTGTCAGGATACATTTGTTATCAGTGGAATATTCATCACATCAAAGTGAATGCTGATGAATGCATATTAATCCGTCTAGGGACGGGATAATGTCATTGGCTGAACCGGGGAAGACGCACAATTGTTTCCCTTTCCCGGAGGTTGTTTTTTTAATTGCCAGGTGCAGCCACTCTGCTCCTGAGCTGCTGAGCTGCTTCACCTCCACACAAACTGGAGCCAGACCACTGACACGAGGCGGGAGCATTTTAATAATTGAACTTTGAGAAGTTTGAGGCCAAAACCTCACCTACTATTTACTAAATCAACCAAAAATAGAAAGGTGAGAGTGTACAACACATATTTATAAGTTTGGTGAACATTGTTTATGATTATTATGTAATAAGGGTCAGGTTCATATGTTTTACCTTATTTAAAGGACTAAACTAATTAACTCATCTCTGAAAAACCTTTTCAAATAATAAATGTCTTTATTTAGATTCACCTGTCTATTTGATTATTAAGAGCTCCTTACTTTTTGATCTAACATAATCCTATTATTTAAATATGCGAGGGATTGTGAAACAATTTACCAATATTGATGGTAGTTTTTTTATTATAATTTACCTGATTACATCTTCAGGTCTATTTAGCTGAAGTGTTGTGAGGGGGGGAACCTCAGTCTTTGCTTGAACTGCATATAACCTGTTTCAATTTATTTTAATGTTTAATAACTTTTGTGGTTTAGAGATCAAATCATTCAGGAGTCCATAAAATTATTGTGCTTTATTTTATCTTAATCAAAATGCCCACAAGTCATTATTTTCTTGGAGAGTAGCAGAAAAAAACTAAACCATATACTGTAAACATTCACATTATTTGTTTTTTTAAATGTATCCTTAAGTAAACTCAGCGCAAAATAACACTTTTCATATAGTAAACAGAAGAAGAAACAACATTTATAGGCATCACTCCAAACCATTGGCTTAGATTGTGTTTTGAGGTTGATCTGCGCAGTGTATCCATCAGCTCAAATTGCACATAGTAAGTTAAAGTTAACTCTAAGACAAGTAGAAGTGCCACCGTGAAGCAGACAGGTTGGCAAAAAACACTCCGATCAGCCAGCCCTATCCACTGATCTTTGTCCTCTGCAAATAAACACGTGTTTTCATCCTCCTCCTCCTCCTCCTCCTCCTCCTCCGCACTACCAAAATGGACCGATGTAGCCATGACTAAGGAATCGAGACAAAACCCACGTGATAATTTGGCCAATGAGAGGGACAATCTCCAGTAAACTGGCCCCGTGCTCCAGTATCCACCCTTACGGCAAGAGTCTGAAAACATCCGTTGCCCATGAGAAAGATGTCGTAAAGTTGAATGTCAAGGCACTTCCCCATGTGAGGATCTTGTCTTTGAGTGACATGTTTGTGAGGCAACAAAGTAATTCAACTAAAACTGTCAGAATACATCAAAGTATTGAACACTTGGCAACTCCAATTTTACTCAAAAGGAAATGCTCGATGCGATTATACATATGAACACAGTTTACATGGTGGCTTTGGTGTTGCTGCTGACCTGGCCCCCCCCCCCCCACTGTCAGTTTCAGACCATCGGTATCACGGAGCAGATGATACGTTGATCGCATATGAATTTGAGAAATGCTTCATTTTACAGGTCCATAATTTCGGAGTAATCTCTCAGTAATTGTCAGGTTTTCTGGAAGGAACAATGTGATAAAGTCCATAACCTGGGGATAGTTCTATCGTTATTCTTCACAACAATTAAGTAGAAATAATTGGTAGCGTCACGTTCATTTCTTATGTCAGATCAGCTGAAGGTGTTAATGACTAATGTACAGGCCAAAATGGAGTTTTAAAATATTCATAATAATTATATGTTTGTTGGGAATTTCACTTTTTCACTCACTGGCAGAGTTAGACGACTACGTCCATTAAATACGAGGTTGTGGTTCAAGCTACAACCAGAGAGTTACTGGTTCACTTTAGCACAAAGACTGGAAATGGGGGGGAAGTCTGCTTCTAACTACGTGCTTGATTCTTTTCTTTTTGGCCAGGAAAACTTGATAGATAACAAGTGTGAAGTCCAGAAAGTTTCTGCTGGGTACTTGGCTTTTCTCACAGAAAGAGTCTGGCACATAATCCCATTTTAAATGATCAGCTTCTCATGTAACTCTCCGCAAAGGAAGCATATACGGAATTTTGCTAGTTGATTTCAAAATAAAAGACTATTGAGGAATATTAAGACTAAGCGATTCTTTCGAGGACAATTTCTCTATATGTAGATCGAAGTCATATTATTCTGTCCAGAAAACATCATAAAAGGTTAAAAGGAAATTATAGAACCATAAAATGAAGTGATACCCAAATTTCTACTTTTTCTGACAGTGATTAAACAGTTAGCTTCCCCGTAGCTCTTAAATATTATTTGTACTTATTGGTTTTCTGTATTGGCAATAGATATCAATAAATAAAAATACTTTATCTGGTAAATAGAAATACTGTGGTTCTTATGTCACTCTGATAAAACTGTGTTAAACCTATGAGGTGTGCAGTGAGTAGCACTTAAATAAAAAAATAAAATAATAGGCAATTCTCTGTAGATAAGATTGAGTAAAGAAAGATAAAACAGCCTTCTGTTGCTAACTGGAGTTTCTTAAGGAAACAGATTGCACAACGTGACAGAGCTACTGCCACTTAGTTACTTTAACCACATTTACAGTCGTTTCAACCACACACAGGTTCTACGTGAACTGGAGTTGCCAAGTCGTTGTCACAGGTACCAAAGTGTGAGGTTCGGTAACAAAAACAGGGTGAAAACAAAGTAAATCAAATCATACAGTACCCCACAAAGCTGCCTGCAAGTAGAGCTAACGTGTAGCCTTTGACTTGAGCTTTGATTTTCATACGCAGTAAATAGAACCAGGCGTTTCCACATAAAATACCCACAATTCCATTTTTTTTTACTATTTACAAACTCATAAATATATATAGTCTACAGTAGGAATCATTTCCCTCCCCCCGAACAAACATACAAAAACAATAGACCATAAAAAACTCTGAACACAAATAAAATAGATTATTTCTATCAAAAGAAAGAAAAAGAAATCAGAAATCAGAAACAGAAACGTATTCATATTCCTTTGGAGTGTTTTGTTATGTTGATCCGTAGCAGTACTTGTGATTTCAAGCCCTCGGGAGATTTTGAGACCTGAGTGTCTTCGGTCAGGTGCAGATCACAACGGAGCTGAGATCCCTGGGAGGGGGCCAGGCCCGGGGCCCGGTTCATGTAATCCTACACTGAACATACAAAGTAAATAAAAAAAAAAAAAAGAGGGTACGGATTAGGTGGGGTCGGGGGGGTAAAGAGAGTTAAAAGATCACAGGTCGTCACCACCCTATGATTCAGGGGACTGCTCTGACAGAGTGTTGAGCAGGTTTTTGTAGGCCAAGGAGTTCATGTAGCGCGGGTACGAGTCTCTTTGCATTAGTGTGTAGATCTGCAGCTGGGCGTCGTCGAACGTTTGCAGGTTGGGCTCCTGCATGTTCCTATTGATGGACTCGCGCACACGGGAGTCAAGGCTCACCTGAGGATGAAACATCAGGAAGAACAGCGTGAGAAAGAGCCTTTTTAAGAAAGATTCATCATTTTAGGACATATTGTGTTTTTATCTGTTTTTCTTAATGCGTATCAAATGACAGAATCTAAATGTGCATTTTAACATTCAATGTTCCGTGAAGCACTTTGAATTGCATTTGATTTGTTTTAATGTTTCATTTATAATGAAGGTTTGACGGATTGATAGATGATCTACAGCCATACAGTAAATATGAAGTTATCTAAGTAGCCAATTAGCGTAGCTTAGCACAAAGACAGGGGGACTGCTTACATAGCCTACCAGAGCTCTAAAGCTAATTAGCAAGCTAATCATTAATCATCACCTCAATCTAAGAAACTAAAGTGTAACAGAGTTGTTTAATAAAGGGCTTTTAGTGTCTTTCTATGTTTTTAAATGTCTTTTTTTGCACATATTAAACAAACCACATTAACTTGTAAATTATGAGCTTTAGAGGTGGTGGTGGGCAGATCTTTCACATTTGGACGGAGCCACACTGGCTGTTTCCTCCATTGCCAGTTTTATCTAACTCTCACTATGAAGTTGATTAGACGTATTTGCTTGAATGTCCTACGAGATGAACATTTGTCAGACATCATTAAGTTTCACCCTTTAAATCAGCAAAGTTGTGACAAGATGAATCTGTGCCGACCAACCTCTTTAGGTGAGAGAATAGAGATGTAGTCCTCGTAGATGACCCGAGCTTTCTCCTCTACCGTGCTCTTGTTGGCCTCCTTGCTGAACTCCTCGCAGGCCAACCAGAAGAGCATGTTCTCCTCGCTGAACTCGGTGCGGAGGAACTGTCTGAAGGAGTTCCTCCCCGCTGGGCAACACATCAGCTTGTCAAACGACTGGCCCCAGCAGCGCACCTCTTCCAACGTTGGCATAGGGCTGCAGAGACGACACAGGAGTGAAGGACTTCAACGTTAACGTAAAGAACAAGTACAGTTCATTGATGGGTAGAGTGACCATGACTAACCAGTCTTCACAGTCTGAGGTCCCTTCCTTGACGTCATAAGATGCTTTGCGGTTCCTTTCATCCCGGTCTTCATTCCTAATGATGAAACAAACGTGTAAACACACTAAAGAAGAGCCAGATAGAGATTTAACAACCACTGTGGACGAGACAGGATTTTCTTGATTTCATATGAAACGCTCAACTGACGGTAAACTGCACTTCATTTCCCCCAGAGAAATGATGTATTAAGATAAATCATTTATCTTACTGTGCACATCTATAGTTTGCACTGCAGTGTAGCATAGACATGCTACAATATATACTGTCACATGCATTTATCAGCAGGCCGCTATGTGCTCTACATATATAATCTGAACAAATGGACCTAAAACCAACTTTTCCAAATGTATTACATTATTCTTTATTCTTTTCAATGCTCTGTCAGCAATTATTAGTCAAGTAATCAATTAGCTGATTGATTTCTTTAATTACGCATGTTTTACATCGTAATAAAGCTACTGGACAAATGTCTGGAGACCAGATGCAGAAATATCAAGAACACGAGACACAAGCTGGGAAACTGCTGTTAAGACACAGGGCTACCTACCAGGAGCAGCTACAGCAGCAACACCAGCAGAAGCAACAAGCATTTGAGGCCCGTGGATTGGCCTGGCCCGGCTGGCCCTGCTGAGCCGGTGCAGTTCCCCCCGCTGCCGACTCCTGCTGCACCGACATCTGCCTCTTTCGCATCTCCATCCGCTCTGATCCCATGGGCTGCAGCAGAGGAGAGAGGAGAGGGAGGCGCTGGGTTTAGTGTTTTGATGTCAGGAGTATAGTATTGAACTGAGATTTTGTGTCGTTGTACGAAAAATCTCTTGAGCTTCCAAAGCGTTCATGGGATACAGTGCAACAAAGATGGTATGAACAACACTGGGTGTAACAAGAGCAGAGGTGAATGCAGTGTGAAACCCTCACTGTTCTGACAGCATCACGTTCACTAGGGTTGATTCAATGGTTGAATGGTTAAATTCATTGGAATTGCACTTACCAGTTACCAATATCTGTTATATGTGCAGGAATGTATAGCCTGTGCTGACATGTCCAGAGGTCACACTGTAAAGGAATGTTGCTCCACTCAGAGTTAAAGTATGTGGAAGAATAATTTGATTATTTTGTTTTTCCTGCTGGCGAATATTTATCCACCAAGCACATTTTAGTCCCTCTAATCTCAAACTGGCTGCATGAGCCCTCATACTCTAATTGCATGTGGAAAAAACAGGATGGGTTTTAAACCATGGGTTCATTATCCATAATCCAAAATCTGAAATATCCCATTTGCGAAAAGCCTGAGTGTAAAATCAGTGCATTAAAGGATTTGCAAAGCTCACTGGGGCCAAGTGGAGCCATAAATTAAATACACTCGCAAATAATGTAAATAATTGTGAGCTTGTCTTGCACCTTTAGGCTGCATCCATGGTGTTCGTGAGAAATCTGCGTTATAATTGAGATTATAGTTCTCTGGCGTATTCAACAGAATCCCCCATGAAGGTTTAGGCCTGTGTGGACCAAAGAGACAGGCTCTGCTCACAGAATGACTTCTTGTCTGATTTTTAACAAATGTGTCATCTCCAGGTCAGACACTGCCAAATCCTGTCAGATCATTTATGTAACAAAGCTGTCGCTTCCAACTCACCGCATCATCCGGCTACTGCCTGACACAAGAAAAAGACGCTTCAGAAAAAGAAAAAAAAAAAAATGCCTCAAGATTTGGCGTATGGGAAGGGGGGGTGTTGGGGGGGGGCTGAAGGCGCAGCTTGCAAATCTATAACCGCAGCATCGCTCTATCACAGCCTTTCAGCGAATACAATACCATTTGGTCATTTTCTAAAATGGATCCGCGCGCGGTTCCTCTCGGATTCGGGGCTGCAGGTTTCGTGCGTCGTGCCAAATGGCATATTTGTACGAGTTGGGTGTCGGGCACTTCAAAAGCGGCCACAATTGCGGTTGTACGCGATGGCTCGACTCAACAGCTACAGACGATGAAATGGGGGGTGGGGGTGGTCGCATCCATTCAAATGAAAAAGCATGATAACAACACATAAACCACAATTCTTCTCCTTCAATCCCGCTGCAGCTGCACGGACCCGTGAGCGGCTCGGTGGGATTTCTAATTTTTTATTTTTTTTTAATGGTTCCTATAAGCGATTGAGCAGCAGAAACCGATTTATAAGCAACTCGCATCAGATCAATGCAAAGTGCCTCCATGAAGAAGCATAGAGCTTCATCGCCCCGGACAACCACCGAAAAGACACAGCCTAGATCTGTTAAAAGCCCACTGTACGGCGAGATAGTGACATGCCATTTTAAAACGCCGGGGAAACGAGCTAATAACGCCACGCTCATCAAATATCCGTGCAATGATACATCAGGTTTGCTACCAGTACTTACAATTTCACCATGTATGCACAGCAAGAAGAGGTAATTCTTTGCCTTGATTACATCCGATGGCACATAAGGCTTTCCCCCCCCCCGAACGGCTGCTTCAAGTCAGTACGCATGCGTCCTGTCTCCAACTCGTAGTAGCTCAGTGAGGAGCGTAAAGAGCCCCGACAGTATGGAACAGGTTTACTGTGCAGGTCCAACCCTGTCTTCTGCACGAAGGACTGCAGACGTGAGTGGTTGGATGTTAGTTTATTATCCAAAAAAAATAAAGCATATATCACTTCAGGCAGAAAAAAAAAAAAACCCGCATAAACTCCACCTGAGCTTTGTTTGTATTTGCTAAATCGTAAAAATATGTCAAAGCTTGTGCAGAGAAAGTTGTGCCGATGAGCATATCGCACGAGGTCGCTGTCTGTGGTGCTGAAACAGCTCATTCACAGGCTGAAGGAGAACACGCCTTTGACAAACACTGTTATGTAATCTGTAAAGGTTAGTCTCCAATTCACATTCTTCAATGGTGTGTCCCTAAACCGCATCTCATTTAGTGGCCCATGAATGAGTTTTTAATCCATTAGTCGTGCCCTCACTTCAACTCATCACAAAGTCTCAATGTGAAGGCAATACTTTAATGTCCAATACATACGTATGATGTGTTTTAAGTGCTGCTAGCTGTTATTATTCTGAATCTGTTTTCATCACTTTGCTTGTTTAATTCATGTAACATGGATTTATTAGATTAACTAAGTATGAGCTCTGGAAAACTTCTATATTACATGAAAAGTCTGTTGAAAATTGGCCAATTTACCCTTTGTGTAACTAAAGGATTGTCTCGTCTTTAAATCCAAACTTTAATTCTCATACCTTCTCTACCTTCTGCATGTAAATCTTGGAGAAAACCTCAGGACAGTTTGTGTCTTTAGTTTTGTTACTGATGCTGCTACTCTGGTTTCTTTCTCTCTGTGTTCTTTCTCTTTTGTTCTAAATAAAGGCGTCTCTATAGATTGGGCAAATAATGTGCAAAACACAGTTATACAAATAAATAAAGAAATACATTATATAAGTACATCTGTCTCCTGTGTAGCACTATTTCTCTGATTTAAATCAACAAATCAAATCAAGTAAAATCATATTTTTATTTCCTCCTTGCATCCAACATATTATACATCTGGTTCATTACAGTTAAGCATTCAGTTTTGGAGTGTGCTCCCTTCACAGATGATTCCAGGGCTCATCCACAGTTAAGGCTTGTGACCAGAAATCATGTAGAAGACAACACTGCCATCTGCAGGTAGCTCAGACTATAGCACTAATATTATTCTCCATGCACATGATAATAAAGCATAACTCATCTCATATGAATTTTCTGAAAGTCATTGCCACGTTGGCTAGACGATGTATTTAACATGACCGCTAGTATTTTACATACCACTGTAACACTGGATCAGAGTAATTGCTCTTTCATACTCAGAACAAGTCATGAAATATACATTTTCACACACATCTTTCATTGCAATCCACCATATACCATTTAATAATGTTTTCTCTTGGGTGCACATCCTGTCTTGCTTTGTGTAAACACCAGGTGGCGCTCAATAGCCACCTATTCTGCAAAAGTCCAGTGCAACATATTGTATTTGACCTAATTAGGGCCCGAGCACGCCCTATTGTATTTGGAAGGATTTTTATTTCCCTTTTGGGGCTTTTTCAGGGCCTAGACCTGCTCACATTCTCACCAAAGTTTACAGGAAATTCAAAACCCTAAAAAGTATTGGAATTCTGGAGTAATCTGAAATAGGCGTGGCTAAATGGCTCAACAGCGCCATCTAAGGAAACGCCCCTCAGTTAGCTTTCACCGATCTTCACAAAAATCGGGACACCTGTGTATCATGACCAGACGCACAAAAAAGTCCAGAGGTGCATTGGGAAAAACACAACAGGAAGCCCGCCATTTTGGATTTAGTGGCCATTTTCCACATTTTCCACATTTTTACTTTGACGAACTTGTCCCAGGGCTTTCATCAGATCAACTTCATATTGAGATGAATGTCATCTCGACAAGATGGAGATATGAACCTAACTCGATTTTGTGTTTTTGTCACACGGTGTGACCGTGGCATGGCGTCTAAGTTTGATTACACGCCATCAAAACACGAGGTTCTGTATCTCAGACATATTGGTCCAATCGAGTCCAAACTAGACATGTAAGACAAGAGTCCTGGCCTGATGACATCTACACAGAAATCATGACTTAAGATCACATCGCCCCCTGGTGGCAACAGGAAATGTCTTGTTTTTTGCATGTCTTACACTTGGATGTATTCCTCCTCATCCACTGGCCTCAACCATGTCAAACTTTCAGTGTTCAAGGTTCATCCTCTCTCAAACTAAATTTGTGTAGCAACACAATTTGTGCACAATTCATAGTAGCTTGTGCTGAAATGTTTGTGTCTCAATCTCATTTCCTTTAGGAGTCAGATGATTTCAGCAGAGGACTGCGAGTTCATCAAGAAGTTTGAAGTGGCCCACTCTGAGGAGAAACAGGTCATTCTGACCAATGAGGGACATCAGGTATGAGGGCCTGCACTTTAACTGCACAGAATATAAGCAGTGTGTTCAACATGTCAGTAGACACCGGAGCTATTGTGTCTTTCTGAGTTTCTGAATATCTGTTTTGCTTTTGCTCAGTGTGCCAAGACCTTTCTGAACCTGATGGCCCACATCTCCAAGGAGCAGACCGTCCAATACATCCTGACTCTGATTGATGACACCCTGCAGGTGCACAGACAGACCCGCTGACTTTGGACCTATAGGACATGCATGTTCATATATAGATCACATCGTTTCACTCCCACCAAGAGTTTTGATTTAAGTTTTGTGTGCATTCAAACATCTTCTCTGATGTCAGTAGCAATAGAGATACACTTTTTACTTTTTAATTAAATCAGGCAGACCAGGCTACTCATGGGAAAGCATTTGCCTTAGCTCAACATAAAGCTATGTTGTCAAACATTTTCCCTCATGTAAAATCAACAACCAATGTCAGCATGTCTGCACTATTGATTTATTATGATTGCTGTTTTCTTAAATTAACCAGTGGATGATGTAATGTGCCACCAGACTGTGACTGATGTTACTTCTTGACTTCTGTGATAATCACTGTCTAATTAGCATCTGCCAATTTATTTTGTATACCGAGATACTCAATCATTTGCTTGTGAAGATCGATTATGTGCGATGCAGTCAATTCGTTAATATCCAAGAACTCATCCAATATTTTATTTCAACTGTCTCTCAGGAGAACCATCAGAGGGTGAACATCTTCTTCGACTACGCCAAAAAGACGAAGAACACCGCCTGGTCATATTTCCTTCCCATGCTCAATCGTCAGGACCTTTTCACTGTCCACATGGTGAGTTAATGGCTGATGTCAGTCTGCACCAGCGAGAGCTGTGAGGCAGTAGATTTCTGCTTCATGTGTCCATCCCACTTTATTGAACACAATATCTCAAGAAAGCCTTGAGGGAGTTTCTTCAAAGTTAGCAAACAATTTTCACTTTTCTCTCATTCACATCCAAAAGGTCAACTTCGTTTTTGACATCATGACATTGTGCAAAGTGGATGACAAACTGAGTTCTATGATAGGGCCTAATTAAGAATACCAGCGAGATGGCATCCAGCAGGTGGACATAATGTGACCCAAACTATGTGACACTACACGACAGTCACTCCAACAATCGTGCCGAACCCGTTCTCATAATTTACAACCTCAATATTCATCTTCTCCTGGGGAGGAGGAAATTGGAGAAATGACTTTGTTCCTGTCTCATCACAGGACACATTAGTACTTAACAAGCTGAAGGGTTAAATTGCAGATTTCAAATGTCAACTGTTGGTAGAATGTTCATTCAAAGCAACATGACTTTGAAATGTCCCTCTTATATTAGGCTGCAAGGATCATCGCGAAGCTTGCAGCACAAGCTGTGTTGTTCCAGTGACACAGTAACTCACCTCCAACTGTGAACATTTCTGCCCCTGTTCTGTTGCTTATCTCTCATTAGAACCTACATGGTACAGGTCCAGAAACAAGCTCAGGAGCAGGAAGTGCATCTTCGGAAAACCTGGGGCTTCCAGGAGGATGAAAAAAGGCAGGATTTGTGCGAGCCGCAACGTTTCAGCTGTCACTGGACTTTCACTTCTTCCCTGCTTTTTCTCTGTCATCCTGCTCTTGCACTCAAGTTGATGGAATCAAATAAAATTTAAAGGGTAATGTGATTCCAATTAAATGTTCTGAGCTCTCAGCATGGCTCTGACTTGACTCATACTGGATAACTTATACATAACATATTTTATTAACTACATTAAATCTTTAAAAGCCACTGTACAGTTTGAATGTTCTCTATTTTACACCACCTTTGACTGACTGACCCAAAAAAAACATAAATCAAACCCCCATTAAAATCCAGATAAGGAAAAGAATAGTGCTCATTGTTTAAAAAATAAACTCTTCGGATGTGAAAGGTCAGTTATTTGGTTTTGGTATTTGGATGGTAAATAAAACCTCCTGAGTTCTTCATTGACAGGGTCATATATTTACTCTCATGTGAAATGGATGCATTATATTCTGGACATGTTTAAATGGAGAGGGTAATTGGAAGAAACAACAAAATCATTTTCTAATACCAATGTTGAATGTCAAAGTGTTTGCTGTGCAAGTGAGTTTTTTTGTTTAGTATTTAGTATGTAAAACTGGCCTTACTTCATAATTTGGATCAGATAATTATTTCCCATCTCTGCACTTACCAGCTATTTCTGCAAATGCATGGCTCGCTGTAGTTATTAGTACTGGTCTCTGTATTTTGAGAAACTTGTCCGTTGCTCCTAAGACTGTCTGAACATTTCATTTTCATCCATTATCAAAGATAATGGATGAAAATGAAAGCTCCTCTATTAGTAAACAGGTGGTAGATGAAGATGTCCTTCATAGCACTTTTCCCTTTTTTTGTTTTATTCATATGATTTTTTTTCTTTCTGTTGAAGCATCACAGCGGTGCTGAGCAACAAGTGCGGCTTCCAGCTCCAGTACCAGATGATCTTCTGTGTGTGGCTCCTGGCCTACAGTCCTCAGCTCTGTGAGCAGTTGAGATGCTACAACGTAGTGCCAGCCCTGTCCGACATCCTCCAGGAGTCTGTCAAGGAGAAGGTCACCCGAATCATCCTGGCTGCCTTCAGGGTATGTGGAGAATTTTTCAGAAGTTCAGGGTTTTGCTTGGATGCCAATTTCACACTGAAAATTATTTTACCACACTGACTGAATTGCTCATCCAATTTGTGGTGCTTTGTTAAAACCAGTGGTTCCAAAGGGTTCCGCAGGATTTCTCATATTTTACTGTGTATTTGGTTTAACAATTTACCTCAGAAAAACAAGGTAGCATTTACATATAAGGGACATTTCATATTTGTCTTCCAGATGTATAAAATGAAAGAATTATATTAATCATCTTGGATGTGCAGTCATACGGAGGCTAAGAGCACAGTTTCATAACTTTTCCAGCTATGTATCCATGTAATCAGTGCTCAGAAAACAACGGTTGTTAGAGCAACTGATAGAAACATTTGTCACAGAAGAAGAACACATGCTGTATGAACATGTATGAAAAAGGATTAATTGCTGTGTTTTGAAAGCACTGGTCTAAAAGTCCTTCTCTGGCAAAACTCAGAACCATCAAACTTGTACAAATTTGCTTACAAAAGGGTAATGATTTAATTCTTGCACTTTCCTGATGCAGGATATGATACTGATAAAGAAAATGTGCATTTTGTAGAATACCACTTAGCATTTTCAAATAAATTGACGGCGAGGTCACCGCTAATATCACAGCAACAAAGGGAAACCCTGAAACTCTTCAACAATAAACTGACGCCTGACATAGAGAAGGGGAGAGCTACATAAACACGAGAATTTATTGTTGTAACTAAAGGTAGGTTGTCATGTAGATTTTAAAGAAGCTGGGATCAATCAAAAACATTTGAATATTTTCACCATTGTTTTGCATGTTGCTATTTTTCCCAAATGTCCTAATTATGCAAATGTTCTGCTCAGCCCAGGGGACCAAAAACAGACTTAAATTATCCAGACCATCTGGAAGTCTTTAAACACATCGTCCAAGGCAGTACTGAAGTGTTTATGATGTGTTCGCCCCCATTCTAATGCTGCTACTTAATGTTGTTCCAGTTGTTTGAAAAAACAATCCAATCCTGCTCCTGAAAACATCCCACTTGTTTTCACACACATCCCGTCAAAGATAGACGGATTCGAAACTTTTATTGGCACCGTTTGCTCTACTTGAGTCAGATGCTGTGAACAAATAACAGGCTCTTTTTAGAAAAGAAGATATATGTAGTCCGCTGCAGCTCTGCCCTGAATGCCGGCTGAAAGGGTTCAATCAGAGGATCAGTCTGGGTCTGACGCCACTTTAGTGTCACTCCAAAGTTCTGCCACTAGAATTGTCTGAGTTTCTGGGACTTTGTCCAGGGATCCTGACCCTAAAGCTTTTACAATACTTGCAGCTCTGCACTCATCTCCTTCACAGCTCGGCTGTGTCGTCTCCCAGTGATAGCCTGCTGCCTACGCGCTGCATTACGACACAAATTTGTCAAATGCCGTTGCAGAACGAGATGATATCGATCGGCGCTCGTGTTCTTAGAAAGCCGAGGTCTCCATTTCTCAGCAAAGTAACTGATGTTTTCAAAGCGCTCACAACACCCACGTCCCCTGAAGGGAGCTCCCATGTTGTTACTGTTTCCACACGATCTTCTCATTGTGTTCACTCAAGGTCCCCGGCCCCGCTGTCATGACAACAGCACAGATGAATGTGTGAACTGGAAAAACTACAGTTATTCTTCGTTAAGTCCTTGTTGTTTCAGATCCAATAAGTGATTAATGACTATATTTCTTTGCCATTCAGCTGCAGAGTTACCACAGCTTCTCATATGCGCAAAGTGTGTCAT
The DNA here is from genome assembly GCA_006182925.3 of Reinhardtius hippoglossoides. Taxonomy (NCBI): domain Eukaryota; kingdom Metazoa; phylum Chordata; class Actinopteri; order Pleuronectiformes; family Pleuronectidae; genus Reinhardtius; species Reinhardtius hippoglossoides. The sequence goes on along the minus strand of CM031680.1, from coordinate 6,573,354 downwards.
GCTCGTTAGAAGGACGCACTGCGGGGAATATTTCAAGCAGCAAATCCAACCATTCAAACACAATGTCATTCTAAGGTCTTTTTCAATCAAGGATGTTAGGAAGATGTTGTTCCACCTTATCTAACACATCTTCCAAACAGGAAGATGAAATGATGTGAAATGAAAAGGGTGATGACACACAGTCGGCTCTGAGTTTACCAGCGATAGATGTTGATGATTAGATTTGAAAAAGAATTGGAACAGTACAAATGGAAAGAAGAAAGTACAAAAATAGAAGTGTATCGCAAAATAATGTGTGTTGTGGCTGAACGTTGGTTTGAATTTGTCATTTCCCAAATGAGTAATGTCCTGAAATGTAAATTAGGTATTTATCATCACCTTTCATTAGCTGCTACATCTTTTTTATAACAGTATAACCTGATAATTTCCTGTTGCTACAAAATAAATAAATGAATAAAAGGCCCAAACTTTGCTGTTTCATTAAGTATTTATTTCCTCATGTTTCTCCCCCAGGACTGGTGTTGCAGTGTAGGTATTAGTTTATTCAGCTACGTGCATCAGAGAGCTCTGGTTTATCCTTCCAATTATTGCCATCTGCCTTTATTAGCTCGCTGGCTATTCTCTGAATCAACATATAGCTGCTATTTGCAGCCCAGCTAAAGGTTATCACTGACAGCTCCAGGGAAGTGTGGAGATTTGTGATGGTGGAGGATTTCTTTTGTTTCCTCTTAAAAGCTGAAACACTGAGTAAATACTTCACAGAAACCGGCGACGGAGGCTTAAAAGCTGCTGTTTGATAGATTTGAATTGATCCAGAGCAGGTGCAAGGATGTTGTTCCCAGGAGCTAGTGGGGTTTTATCTTTTGTACCAGTTAGTAAGTTATTTCTAAACAGTGAAATGCACAGATTTGACTTTTGAAAATCGATTTCCAGTATGTACCTCAGTGTTTCCCCTACCATTATATTAGCGGGGCGCCCCGCCCCGCCAACGGCACCCCCCGCCCTCCCTGGAAGGTCCAGCTAAAAAAATTTTTTTCAATATAGCGCCAGATCTCAACATAAGTCATTTAAGGTTACTTTTCCTATAAAACATGTCAATAGCTTGCTCTTTTATTAAACAAATAAAATGCCCTCATGTTATTCATCTTACGTCGGCATGTCGTTTCTGTCTCTGCATCAGGGGTGCCCAATACGTCGATCGCGATCTACCAGTAAATTCTTGCACAGGGCGGGGGGGCGTGGCGGCGGTGGATACCAACACCAACATTATTCAGCCGGTAGATGTTGTTGAGCTGGTCATTTCAAGCCTAAGTGTGGGCACCCCTGCTCTGCATGGTCGCGCGTTTAGATTTCTCCTCTGCTCTCTATATCGCGCACGGCGGAGTTCCATCCCGGTCCGCGCACGCGCATACACACTGACACGTGCGCGCGCGCACACACAGGTGAGCCACCGCCCCGCCCCCCCAAAGCTGTAAACCTAGGGGAAACACTGTACCTGCTTTGATGTTGTGTTATCAATTCATCAGCTTGGGGTCAGCTTAACAAAGAAATAAAAAACTGGCGTACAGCTCACTGATGAGCAATATTTGGTCTTTTGAGGTGGAGGGACCTGAAAAGAAAAAGGAAAATATGCAGAAAAGTTCTGAGACTAAGAATCTGAAAAGTGCTTTTTCTTTTTTTTCAATGACTCCTGAATATTGTGCTGTCATCTACCCGCTGCTGTCATTCATACTTTTGCTTCTATTTGTTGATCTGTAGAAAAACAGAACAGAGCGTATGATGTTTATGTCACGGATCTTAGCGTTCATTTTTTAAGGAAGACATTATTTCTATCCTCAGAAGTTCTTTCCAGCCTTTTCCATGTTTAGGGTTCTGAGAGGCATTTGATATTTCTGTTAGCATTAAGCTGAGTGTCATGATGGCAAGTCTGAAAATGTTACTGCCAAGAAAAAAGCGTGAAGAAGAAGATCCGTGACCTTTCAGAATTCTGGTATGAATATGAAACTTGTATAATAACCTAGTGGAAAGAAACATTTAAAAAAGCATCATACGTCTCCTTTAAAGGACATTAAAGGCTCTAATCTACACTCTAATGAAATTCAACTTCAGGAGTAGTGTGAATATTGGAAGTGAAAAGTCTAATCGGTTGTGTCTTCCTGTTTCAGGGAGTACCTCGGACGGCAGCTCCAGTCCGGCGACCAGCAGCAAGCTCCGGCCGCGGATCGAAGCTGAGCTGTGCACGTGTGTTTGTGTATTATTGTGTGGGTGAGTGTGTGCATTGACCGTTTTGATCGTCTTCAGCTCATTTTGTGTAACGACTTGAAAATCAAAGCCACGTGGTTTCCTGCTCCGGCGCCAATGATCCTCGATGTTACCTGATTTGAATGAACTGAATGCATGGTCACTGAAGAGTGATCGATCATCAATGAGAAAGATGACGGTGCATGAAAAGTATGTTGGAATCACAATCAAGATCTGCAAATTAGTGAGATTTCAGTTGCACTAGCAATGAAATAAAGAGTCAGGGCACAATTTTCTCTTCTTGTATAATGGCTGAATTAAATTAATAATAATGAGAAAAAAGTCAAGAGGTTGCTTGGAGGTTGAAGGTGCTGACCTCGAACCGCAGCATCCCTTGTTTGCATCTGGCGAATTGGACGTCAATTTCCATTTCTCTCCGCTCATTTCCTGTCATTTCTTCACCATGTCTCTCTGATGAAGGTATACAAATAGCCCACAGAACTCATAGGGAAAAGAAAGCTGAGCGTGTATGTGGCCAGGTAACACAATGATTAGCTGTCAAGCCCCCGCTCATACAGCTTCTGATGTCTGATAACATGTCATGTTGTGACTAACTAGTAGCATAACTCCACCTATCATCAACTTCAAGCTGCATCCATGTTGGCAAGAGCAAGAAAAACACATTATTCTGACTCGGGTGCGATCACACATTGTTCCAGGGTAATTAACCCTAATGCTAACACCAGCTAAACAGTCACATGTCTAAATTAGCTGACATGATTGTCGCACTGTTGGATTTTATTTAAGTTTTATTTGGATTGAACTGACGGCGGAGGTGTATTTGCAACTCTCCTGTCAACACTTTATTGTCATGTCTGAGATGTCATCAGTTACCAGAAATTCCTGCTATCTCAAGTCAGACAAGATAAGTAAAAACTCTCAGCTTTTAATTGGAATAGGAGCCATTTTTTATATTGTTAATTACAGATGTTGCTCTCACTTCCTGGATCTGCCCCTTATATCGCATCTGCACCAAAACGCAATGTTTGGTGGAAATCAGTTGGTTGGTTTTTGCATAATCCTGCCAACAAACAAACAAAACAACAAACATATCCTGCGGGGCGGAGGTAATAAATAGTATGGCACTATTTCAAGACACACCACCTATTTATTTTTGATCTTCTTAAGCCTCTCTCAGACAGGAAGTGCCTCCCTAAATAGAGGTTTGGCAACAAGCAAGGAAGGCTGCTGACATACAAACAAGAGCAATCTGGTCGCAGTAACAGCAGCAACAACAACAGAAGACCGTTTCTTTTCCGATTCATGAATAGAAATAACGTTTGAAAGATGGTGACAGTTTAATTAGACAGTCAGACCGATTCCTTTTGAACACTTTCAGCAACAGACTTGTGTTATTTTGTTATCTGTCACACAACAATTAGCATGTTTTGGCTAAAATGGTGTCAAAGTGTGTTCTGAGCAAAATAAACTGTTATGTACAGTCGTGGTTTTACCTTTGCCTTTTAAATGTATTTGCTACATGATAATTAGCTCAAAATTAATAAGTAGTAGGTATGTGATAACTACAATAGCAATGCTTAACTACCACATGTCCATACCTCAAGGCACACCATCTCCTGCTCCTCTCGGTTGGGGTCACTGTAGTTCACCCGGTACCCCACACCGTGCCGGCAGGCCCGGGCCAGCCCCCGTATCCGCTGCGACATCAGGGCACGGGTGTGTCTGATCCCCCGCAGAGCAGACGTGGGCCTGATCTCCCACTGCCTCACCGCTCTAGCACATGGCATGCTCCAACCATGAAGCCTCACTCGCCACGTGAGGCTCGAGTCTGTTTGAGATCACAAGAAATCCACACGGCCCTCGCTGATCTCCTCTATGTTTTCCTGGAGTCTCGTCCGATGCATAATTGTGACACAGAGAAAGAGACGGAGAGAGAGAGAGACGGAGAGGGCAGGAGAAAAAAAAGCATCAGTGACCCTGACCAAGAGAAGAGTGTTTACAAAGGAGAGGGCAGAAGGGGATTAGGACAATGTTCCCACTGGATGCAATCCTGATTCCTCTGTGCTTTACTGCATCTCACCAGCTTAGGCCAGATTAAGCCAGGAGGTTTTAGTGTCTGAGTGAGATGGACGGAGAGAAAAACTAGTGACAGACGTGGGTTCATTTGTGATTATACATGCCTCTTGATGAATTCCTGTGTAATACAAAGGATTAAAACACATCGGTAAACTGTCTTTGTCGAGGAAACATATGGCCGCAGTTGGCGCTATTCACCATTCGCATGGAGGCCCACTTAAACTCCTGAGATGACAACTGTGTTGCTGGAGGGTGTGGGATTGACTGAGAAGCTTCTGACATGTTGCTTGTGTCACAAATTGCACGCTGATCAGAGCTCTTCAGTGTGATCAATCAACTGACCTTAGCTCTCTGTCGTCGTCACAAAGTGAAAGCACGACCCAAATGATAACACGGCTGATTGGAGCTGATTGGCCGGGGTCAGGTTTAGTGTATTCTCATCTTTCTAGCCCAGAATATCGAAAATATTGATGACATACAGGAAATCACATTGTTGACTTTGCCTTTCTGCTTCACTTTTTTTTTCTATTTGCAGTCTTGTCTGTGCTTCGGCAGCAAGGGCACAGACAGGAGATGCTTGGTTGTATCAGTTTCATGTTCACAGCAACGAACCACAGTTTTTCCCTGTTTGGGTTTTTGGACAACGTTGGTTAATTATTAAAGGCAACAAGGGAGAAAGGAGTTCCTGAATTATTAACTCAACTCGCCAAAGCATTTCAGACAATACATAAACAGCATCAACTTTCCAATCTTAGTTTACCTGAAGGTCATTTCCTGTGTTTAGTCTTTTTTTGTAGTCTTTATTTATAGTTACAAATGTGTTAATGCAGAGAAAGTTGAAGCAGCATTTATTGTCCAATCATTTGCATTTTAGAGTTTAAGAATTAATGGAATTTCTTGTAGCCTGAAATAATATCAGCGTATTTTCACCATCATATAGAAATTTTGTTTGAAGGACACAAAATAAGGAGCAACACAAAATGTTGATACTCCTGCTTATGGTTAGTAAAAGGATTCAGATTGTCTACTCAAGTAACAGCACTGCGTTGTTACATATATTTATTTATTATCCATAATTTATCATCATATTTGTTATTATACAGGTGAACTGGTGCATTTTCTTTATGTCTTAATTCCCTTGATGCCCTTCAGTTTCCATTTTTGTTTGCAAGCCATTCAGTGTCAAATAAAGTATTTCAAGAAATAGTACTGCATTGTGAAAATACTCCGAGACGAGCCAAATATTTGATAAAGTAAATGTACTTGAAGTATTAATGGCTCTAGTCCTCACAAAGGGCCCTTGTTAGTGTTTATTATTAGTACACTTTTTATGGTCTATGTTTTTGATGCATTAATATGTTGGTGGTATTTTGATACTGTTGGGGAGTTTCATAAATTAAATTGAGACACATTTTATGAGCATATTTTACATCTTATTCTTTATTTTGTGTGTAAAATCGTAATCTTAAATATTTAAACACACGTTCTCAGTCATTTCCACCATATATTTAGTACATGTTATAACAGCGGTCTCACAGTATTTATGTAAAGTTTATAAACACGGATCCTCAGTTTGTGTCAGACCTCGGACCGAGCATGTGACTGTCACATGACACGGACGCTGTGTTGTAGTCAGTCAGCTGTTCACTCAGGACATTAGCGCGGTGAGTGACTCCTCTTCTTCTTCGTCTTCACCTCGTAACAAACATGGTGTCGTGCAGTAAACACGTCTGCTGTCAACCTCTGTTGTCGTAATAAAGTTATCGCGTCTGCAGCGCTGAACATTTTTCACTCAGAGTGGACGAGAAGCCGTGTTAGCACAGCTAGCACAGGTTAGCATACGCAGTTTGTTTCGCTAGCTGTTGCCAGGAAGCGCTCAGCCCACGTAATTTTAACGTCATATTTATCCACGTATACGTTGTATTTGTCCACGACTTTAAAATTCGAGTTAATGTCATCGTGTGTCGCCGTATCTCAGCTGTCGGGAAGACGCATCTCTACCTGTCGTGACATTGGGTTAAGCTAGCTGCTAGCTTGACCTGCAGCTAGTCGCTCGAGCTTCAGCTGTTGCTCCAGTCTGTGGACTGAGCTAAAACACGAAACCCATTAAACGTCTTTGTAAGAACAACATGTCGAACTACTTTGCGTTAGTGGTGGTCGTTTTTAGCGCAGGGCTGTTTTCCTGGTAGCTCTGTCACTGCTAACCCTGCTAGCTAAACAGTGCTGCACAGAAGGAACACATCGCTGCACCTTTTCTACTGGTTTCTACCTTCAGTATGATGTAAACACTACTGATGGCGAGATGAAGCTTCATGAAGCGTTTGAAGCTTTCCATCTAATTGGTTCACCCATGGACCGAAGCTTCATTTGCTCCACTGTGCCATCAAGTGGACAATACATGTCAACTGGCACCATGGCTTCGGTGTGTGACGCTTTGAATTGAATACATGAATGAATGATGTTTGTGATGCCAATACATACATTATGAACTTATAAATATGGTGTCTGTCTTTATGATACAATGGCGGGGGTCAAAAGGGAAAGTGCGAACCATTTCCTGACCCGGTCACGTGGTACGGCCAGCTCGCGAGGCTTTCAACGTCAACACACACGTCATCAACACAAGCCTCGATACGCGCTTCACACAAATCCTCCTGGATTACTCGTCACACGCTTCGAAGCCTCGACACGGAAGGACACATCACGCCCCTCTAATGTTGTGACACTGTTGTGTTTCCATCCAGGTGTTGTTGTACTTTCATCCGGACACGTAGTGTTGTGTAGTGGGTCTGTATCAACATGGATATCCGCGGGGCGGTGGACGCTGCAGTCCCCACAAACATCATCGCTGCCAAGGCAGCCGAGGTGCGGGCCAACCTGGTCAACTGGCAGTCCTACCTGCAGTGAGTACACATACCCTGGATACTTCCTGTCCAATCTAACTCAATGTAATACTGTGCAGCCGAAGGTCCACATGAACAAACTATAAGCAGACATGGCCCCAAATATAATCAAGGACACAACTCGTATCCTCCCTCTGAGTATCAGCTCCTCTCCTCAGGCAGATGGTAAAAAGTTCCCCTTTTCAAACACCCCTTTATTTCACGGTCCTTTCTGTTCCCACTATAAGAAAGGTAACAATCATATTTAATGTTTATAATTGAGGTCATACTAGAAGTTGTTGTTGTTGTTTTACACTCCTGAACAATTTGCATCATCGTATTGTATTCGTTAAGTCAGCATTTTTAAAGACAAGTAAAGCTCTCATGCATCAATCTGTCAGAGCAGTGTGCGAATCTAAAATCTGCTCTACTCTTGTTCCTCTGCTGTGATTCACTGTCTCGAGTGATACTTCCCTTTTTGAGCCTGTGTGTTTTTAATGCAGTAGATCTGACTTATGACTCATATTATCACCCCTTCAAATATGATCCTATTACTTGATTCCGTCTTTCATTCCTTGTGGCTGTGCGATGACCAACAATAACAACCTGTCTTCATGGACCATCCATTGTGTGTTTTGCCTTAACTAGAACATGTGGTATTTGCAGGTTAACTACCATTATTGTGCAAGCTTCTCTTTCAATTAGAAGCAGCATGCTAGTGACAATTCCTCAGTGTGAGGGTCAGTAGTGTACATGTGTGTAATGTCTTGCTCCAGTGCTTTGTACACACAATTCATAGTAGCTTGTGCTAAAATGTTTGTATCTCAATCTCATTTCCTTTAGGAGTCAGATGATTTCAGCAGAGGACTGCGAGTTCATCAAGAAGTTTGAAGTGGCCCACTCTGAGGAGAAACAGGTCATTCTGACCAATGAGGGACATCAGGTATGAGGGCCTGCACTTTAACTGCACAGAATATAAGCAGTGTGTTCAACATGTCAGTAGACACCGGAGCTATTGTGTCTTTCTGAGTTTCTGATATCTGTTTTGCTTTTGCTCAGTGTGCCAAGACCTTTCTGAACCTGATGGCCCACATCTCCAAGGAGCAGACCGTCCAATACATCCTGACTCTGATTGATGACACCCTGCAGGTACACAGACAGACCCGCTGACTTTGGACGTATAGGACATGCATGTTCATATATAGATCACATCTTTTTCACTCCCAAGAGTTTTGATTTAAGTTTTGTGTGCATTCAAACATCTTCTCTGATGTCAGTAGCAATGACAGGCAGGATGTTGAAACTTGGTGGTGCCTTTGCAGACATACCTGCTCTGGAAAAGTATTTAGAATGTGTCAAATAGATATGTGTATATATAGAGATACACTTTTTACTTTTTAATTAAATCAGGCAGACCAGGCTACTCATGGGAAAGCATTAGCTTTAGCTCAACATAAAGCTATGTTGTCAACATTTTCCCTCATGTAAAATCACAATAATGTCAGCATGTCTGCACTATTGATTTATTATGATTGTTGTTTTCTTAAATTAACCAGTGGATGATGTAATGTGCCTTTTAATCAAGACACCAGACTGTGACTGATTTTACTTCTGTGATAATCACTGTCAAATTAGCATCTGCCAATTTATTTTGTCTCTCAAAATACTCAATCAATTGCTTGTAAAGATCGATTATGTGCGATGCAGTCAATTCGTTAATATCCAAGAACTCATCCAATATTTTATTTCAACTGTCTCTCAGGAGAACCATCAGAGGGTGAACATCTTCTTCGACTACGCCAAAAAGACGAAGAACACCGCCTGGTCATATTTCCTTCCCATGCTCAATCGTCAGGACCTTTTTACTGTCCACATGGTGAGTTAATGGATGATGTCAGTCTGCAATGGCGACAGCTGTGAGGCATTTTTCCAGTTAAAAAGGTTGTTTTCCATTAAATGCTTCACAGCCATGGATTTTTCACAGACTGCCTTTGACTTCTAATCATAGCAAGGCATCAATTAGTCCTCTCAAAGCAACCTTACCCACGTTTCCTTGAGAACAAGCAATTAATGTAATGATTCTTGCCAGAAACCTTTTAAAAAAACGGATGACCACCACACGATATACTGAGTTCTATGATAGGGCCTAATTAAGAATATCAGCGAGATGGCATCCAGCAGGTGGACATAATGTGACCCAAACTATGTGACACTACACGACAGTCAATCCAACAATCGTGCTGACTCTTCTACAGCCTCAATATTCATCTTCTCCTGGGGAGGAGGAAATTGGAGAAATGACTTTGTTCCTGTCTCATCACAGGACACATTAGTACTTAACAAGCTGAAGTGTTAAATTGCAGATTTCAAATGTCAACTGTTGGTAGAATGTTCATTCAAAGCAACATGACTTTGAAATGTCCCTCTTATATTAGGCTGCAAGGATCATCGCGAAGCTGGCTGCGTGGGGCCGTGATCTGATGGAGGGAAGTGATCTGAACTACTATTTCAACTGGATAAAAAGTCAGCTCAGTTCACAGGTAAAAATACAGAATACACAAAGTCTAAATGTCTAACCTTTTATTTGACAGAAAATTGTGTTTTCCTTCTGTTTTATGTCTATGACAGTACGGTGTAATTAGTAGTAGTTGTATAAGTGTGTATGTAATATACTGTAACTTCTCTGTTTCTCCTCTTAAATTCATCATATCATGGGTCTTTCTTTTCTTAGATATCGGGACATCAGCTTCTTAAAAATGTGGCTCTCTTTCTAATGGAGTTACATTTATTTTATTCTCTATATAAGATAACTTCTAATATCGGTCCCTGTAAACTTTGTCTGACTTAGTATAATGTATGGAATCGCATTGATCTGAGCTGGCTTGTTCGATTTTGAGATGGTCCAATGAAGTTTGCACTGTAGGTGCTGGCTTTGCAATGGCAGACGTGTGCACCAAACACTCGGCAGCTAAACCTAAACTGCTTCTTATAATTGTGTTTAATATTTATTAATCTCTTCAACAGCCAAGCAGCAAATCACTCAGCAGCCGCTGTCTCTGAATAACATTTGTGGTCAAACTTGCAGCACAAGCTGTGTTGTTCCAGTGACACAGTAACTCACCCCAACTGTGAACATTTCTGCCCCTGTTCTTTTGCTTATCTCTCATTAGAACCTACATGGTACAGGTCCAGAAACAAACTCAGGAGCAGGAACAATTTCCCCCACTGAAGTGAGTATAAGTGAAGTGCATCTTCGGAAAACCTGGGGCTTCCAGGAGGATGAAAAAAGGCAGGATTTGTGCGAGCTGCAACGATTCAGCTGTCACTGGACTTTCACTTCTGTCCTTTCCCCGCTTTTTCTCTGTCATCCTGCTCTTACACTCGAGTTTGTCATCAATACTTGTAGAAAGATGGAGACCAGCATGGTGTTTGCTGCCACTGGTTGTTTGCAGCTGTACAAAATTGCATGTCGTAAGCCTCTTCACCTTTATGCTGAAAGCGCATGACGAACAAGCTTTTGCTGTACAATAGGATAACAAGGTTAATATGAAATTGGATCAACATTTGCACAGCAGCAGCATCCTACCATTTTATATCCCATACTGTGTCAAGCATAGTTACATTATTCTGAGAAATGTATTCTAATAACTGAACATCATCTTTATCATTTTCAACCAGGTAACCTCTGCTCCACCACTCCTCTGTCCTCACTGTTGCCCGTTCCTCTTGCTGGACTTCTTTGCTTTTCACCCTTTTCAAATTAACAGATTAATGCAATCTATTTTCTCCTCTCAGCTTCCTCCACTCTAATCTCAATTGACATTGTTCTGCTCAGGTCTGAGGGGACACTTGTCCCTGCTCTTGCTCTGTATTGTACCACTGAGTCCGTGATCTAGCATGTGTTCATGTGTATAGACGATAGACTGCATGTGCAAGGCCTCAGGTTTGATAGCTGATGGTAATGCAAGTTTTGGACTGGTGTTCTTCCATGTGCTGTCTCTGCTTGTCAACTACTCAGTGTTTCAGAGCTGCATTGATTGTACTTGACCTTCTAACATTTTGTTTGTTTTCCTAATTGCGCAGCTAAGGCGCCCACCTCTGTTTGATCAGATGTTTGCCTCTGTCCTTTTCAGAGCTCTCAGTATGTCCAGTGTGTGGCTGGGTGCCTTCAGCTGATGCTGAGGGTGAATGAGTATCGGTTTTCCTGGGTGGAGGCTGATGGGGTCAACTGGTGAGTAAAGACTCCTTATGAACTTTACCTTTGCTATCTGAAAAAAAAATATATTTAAAAACCTGTAACTCAACAATCAAATATGTTAATCATTCGATATAAATACATTTGTTATTCATGCTCTGGTATTTAAATAATATGACTGGCATTTACCATATCCTCAAATATAGATAACTTATTGATTAGATAGTTTTAGATCTGTCAGCTCTCAGTAATTAGCAACATAACAATGTAAATCTAACCTATTTGAAGAGTTAGCAGCAAAAGTAAAAGTACTCAGTGTTATTGCATCATTATCATTAAATAATAATAATTAAATAATCTATTGTAAAAAAAAAACAGTAACTGATGGAATAAAGCCCCTCATGTATCAGTGCCACTGCTATCATGGTGAAATCACCAACCTGATGGAATCAAATAAAATGTAAAGGGTAATGTGAGTCCAAGTAAATGTTCTGAGCTCTCAGCATGGCTCTGACTTGACTCATACTGGATAACTTATACATAACATAATTTATTAACTACATTAAATCTTTAAAAGCCACTGTACAGTTTGAATGTTCTCTATTTTACACCAACTTTATTTTTTATGTAACTGGCCCACAAAAAAAAAAAAAATCAAATCCACCTATGTAAAACTGGCCTTACTTCATAATTTGGATCAGATAATTATTGCCCATCTCTGCACTTACCAGCTATTTCTGCAAATGCATGGCTCGCTGTAGTTATTAGTACTGGTCTCTGTATTTTGAGCAACTTGTCCGTTGCTCCTAAGACTGTCTGAACATTTCATTTTCATCCATTATCAGAGATAATGGATAAGCAGCATGTAGGCACGTCGCTCTGAAAGCTCCTCTATTAGTAAACAGGTGGTAGATGAAGATGTCCTTCGTAGCACTTTTCCCTTTTTTGTTTTATTCATATGATTTTTGTTTTTCTGTTGAAGCATCACAGCGGTGCTGAGCAACAAGTGCGGCTTCCAGCTCCAGTACCAGATGATCTTCTGTGTGTGGCTCCTGGCCTACAGTCCTCAGCTCTGTGAGCAGTTGAGACGCTACAACGTAGTGCCAGCCCTGTCCGACATCCTCCAGGAGTCTGTCAAGGAGAAGGTCACCCGAATCATCCTGGCTGCCTTCAGGGTATGTGGAGAATTTTTCAGAAGTTCAGTGTTTTGCTTGAATGCCAATTTCACACTGAAAATAATTTTACCACACTGACTGAATTGCTCGTCCATGTTGTGGTGCTTGGTTAAAACCAGTGGTTCCAAAGGGTTCCGCAGGATTTCTCATATTTTACTGTGTATTTGGTTTAACAATCAACCTCATAAAAACAAGGTAGCATTTACATATAAGGGACATTTCATATTCTTCTTCTAAAAACTAAAAATTGAATTCTTGCACTTTACTGATACAGGATAGGATGTAGAATACCACTTAGCATTTTGAAATAAATTGACGGCGAGGTCACCGCTAATACCACAGCAACAAAGGGAAACCCTGAAACTCTTCAACAATAAACTGACCTCACAACGTGTGTGCGCCTGACATAGAGAAGGGGAGAGCTACGTAAACACGAGAATTTATTGTTGTAACTAAAGGTAGGTTGTCATGTCGATTTTAAAGAAGCTGGGATCAATCAAAAACATTTGAATATTTTCACCATTTTTTTGCATGTTGCTATTTTTCCCAAATGTCCTAATTATGCAAATGTTCTGCTCAGCCCAGGGGACCAAAAACAGACTTAAATGATCCAGACCATCTGGAAGTCTTTAAACACATCGTCCAAGGCAGTACTGAAGTGTTTATGATGTGTTCGCCCCCATTCTAATGCTGGTACTTAATGTTGCTCCAGTTGTTTTTTCAAACAATCCAATCCTGCTCCTGAAAACATTTCACTTGTTTTCACACACATCCCGTCAAAGATGGACGGATTCTAAACTTGTATTGGCACCGTTTGCTCTACTTGAGTCAGATGCTGTGAACAAATAACAGGCTCTTTTTAGAAAAGAAGATATATGTAGTCCGCTGCAGCTCTGCCCTGAATGCCGGCTGAAAGGGTTCAATCAGAGGATCAGTCTGGGTCTGACGCCACTTTAGTGTCACTCCAAAGTTCTGCCACTAGAATTGTCTGAGTTTCTGGGACTTTGTCCAGGGATCCTGACCCTAAAGCTTTTACAATACTTGAACATTGTGTTCTTGTTACAGCTCTGCACTCATCCCCTTCACAGCTCACTCACCAGTTTATCACTATGGTTGATCTGCCCCGGTGGAAATTCATAGCTCGTGTGTCTGTTTACATATCAGTCATGTAAATAAACGTTAGGATTGTGTAATATGAATAAAAGCTTTTCTCACTGTATATATTTTATATGGTGATAGACATACATACTGGAAATCGGTTGTTTGGATTAACATTACCAGGCAGCATGTCTTCAATCGCGTAAACATTAGAGTAACCACAGCATAACAGTACACTGATATTTTTATTTCCTCGTGTTAAGTAGTTATGTTGTCAAGGCCAAATAACTCATTTTTATTATAGAATAATTTAATGGGAAACTGAGAAAAACTTTTAATGTTTCAATGCATCGTTTTTTATATTCTTATTTGACACGTTTGTTATTTATAGATTAATTTAATCGACAACAAAAAAGAAAATAATGAACATTTCTCACCATAATGTCGCACAGGGTAAAGCTTGCATTTTCAAATTGTTTGATTGTTACAGTGCTAAACCATAGATATTTAACATCCAGTTTTCCATTCAGACTGGATCCTTTCCACTGACTATTTACTTATTTATTCTCTGATTGATTGAAGTAGTAAATATCGAATTCTTCAAACAGCCTGATCACCTACGATAAATAACTCCTCAAATAACTGTTCTCTCTGACAGAATCTCCTGGAGAAGTCGTCCGAGCGGGAGACTCGCCAGGAGTACGCTTTGGCCATGATTCAGTGCAAGGTGCTGAAGCAGCTTGAGAACCTTGAGCAGCAGAAGTATGATGACGAGGACATCACGGAGGACATCAAATTCCTGCTGGAGAAGCTGGGAGAGAGCGTGCAGGATCTGAGGTACTGAGTGGACTCCATGGCACGAATAATCACTCCAGACTATTTATTTAGTATTTTTAAAATAATTACATATATTGTAGTTCTAAACATGAATCTGTCACTTTCATATGAGGCCAATTTCTTTCCTAAAAACATTTTCCTGTAAATTGTGAATGATCGGGGAGCAGATGGCATTTCCTCTTTTTCCGAAGTACAAAAAACTGATGCTCCTTGGACTGTGCTCTTCTCTTTATTGAAAATCCTTTGAATGTTCTATCTCTTTTTCTTTTTCATCTACAGCTCATTCGATGAGTACAGCTCTGAACTCAAGTCCGGACGCCTGGAATGGAGTCCTGTCCACAAGTCAGAGAAGTTCTGGCGTGAGAATGCCGTCCGTCTGAACGAGAAGAACTACGAGCTGCTCAAGTAAGATAGAGCAGATTCTGTAGCAAGGTTTTTTATTTTCTACAACTAATTTTAATAACATAATAAATATTTTAATTAATGTTTTAAAATCTGAGTTTTGACAGATTGGCTAATGTCAAATGCGGCTGGGGTTTTCTTATCTGAACATATTTTTTACCAGCAATCTATAAAGTAAAAAACCTGATTTATCCGTCTCGTTGTCTCATCACCTTCCTCTTTGTATTCAGACGACATGCCCGTCTTAAATTACCCTCAATTTCTTTTTGTCTCTTTCACTTAATCTCATCCTCGCTTTGTCTCACTTAGAATCCCAAGGTTTCCCTTTTTCAGAGGATCCTTGTTTGTCATTTTCTTCGATTAGCGTTTAGGTTTAATCTCTGTTTGAAAAGAACATTAGCCTTGATTTACTGAGCAATCTGTTCATTTGTACTTCCACCAGCTCTTAAGAGGCAAAGAATCTCAGCTAATCAATTGTATTCATTCATCTTTTGTCAGTGAAGCTTTTGCCGGGGAGCATCTGAGAATTGTATAATTTTCATCTTTGCTTTTGATGCAGACAGAGCTCACCATTTAAATGCCTCTCCTTTTGTCTGCCTGTCTTCAATAGGATCTTGACGAGGCTGTTGGAGGTGTCCGATGATCCTCAAGTCATAGCAGTTGCGGCTCACGATGTTGGAGAGTATGTGCGACATTACCCACGCGGCAAACGGTGAGACATTTTTCAGTGAAGACCAAATCAGTCTTAAAGATACTTTCTCTTTCAGAATAATTTGAAATCACATGTGGTACAGTCCTGTAAGAGGGAGCAGCACCACTTACATGTGCTTCAACAGATTCAATTTCCCTGAGGCCTTTGGGTATAATTATGTCAAATATATATATATAATCTTTTCTTAAGGAGGTCTAGAGTTGAGGTTTGATATGTATTCTTCTTTTTTGTATTTATTTGATCATCAACCATACAAATATTTACATAAAACATATTTTACAACACAAAAGTTTAACTATGCAAGACCGACTATACATAAAGATGGACGACATGACAGCTCCCTAAAAGGGATGCCGATGCATCTCGATCGCCACCTGGTGGCTGGCTACAGTATTGGTCATAAACCCTTTCTCCTCCACGTTAGTGGACGGGACATGGACCAAACTAGAAAGTCAAAAATAGACTTTAAATAGATTCTTCTCAAATATTGTTTCTGTCATTTTAGTCAATTCGCATCACACTGATTGTTCAAGTGCATTTTTTTTAAATGGTTTTAATTGGTTATTTGATGCTATGAAAATGGGTTTAAACATTATGATTGACAGCTGAGACTGACTCATTATTGGCAGAGCGTGTGTGTCGCATCCGTCTTTATTTACTCTATTTACAACAGTGTGTGTTATGTGAGACATTAACAGGTGATCTAAAAAAATGTGTTCCATGTTTCTGGCCGTTTTTACAATATCCATTGTCCTGTGTGTCTGAACCATGTTTGTTAAAATAAAGAGACTTCCCTCATCCTCTCTATACATATTCTTTAGGCCTGTGACTCTGTGTGAATGGTTTTCCTTCTCATTGTATCAATACTTTTCACCTGTTGTCACAATCTCAGGGTCGTCATTCCCCCATGTCCAGCCCTATAATGATGATTACACTCAGTTTGCCCAAAGAATGTACTTTCACCCACTTTCAGACCATTTACTGAATTACCACAAGCACTGCCTCATAAAGGCCTGTTCCCTCCTTTCAAAGCACGACATCCTTTTTCAAGGCCGGTGACCTTTCATAAAATACATCGAACATTTCAGGGACTGGATTAAATTACCTGATGCTGGACCAAACCGAATGAGGAAAATAGGACCTTTTTTTCTCTGTGTGAATAAAAGGCTGTCACCCATAATGGCTTTTATTCCTCCCATTTCAGGGTGATCGAGCAGCTGGGTGGAAAACAACTGGTGATGAATCACATGCACCACGAGGACCAGCTGGTCCGTTACAACGCCCTGTTGGCTGTGCAGAAGCTGATGGTCCACAACTGGTATGAGCCCATTAAACCTCATTTAAACAATTTTCTGTTGGAGGTAAACTACTCCTCATCCGTACTGTGTCATGAGGAAAGCGCTCCCTCAGTGGACACATACCTTTTGAGAGGGAAATATCAATACCCTGCATTTTCAACAGCTCTGCACTCAATCACAGATATATCACAGTCATTGGTTTGGGCTGATTAGACGTCTGCTTGGTTTGAATATGAGCAGCGCTCCGTGGACTCGGTACTGATGGAACAATCAGTTGGATTAAAGCTAACAGCCGATTTGTTGAGATGTCACTCCAGCTCAGTCTGTGTCCTCAAATCGAGCAGAAAATACGAATCCTGCGACGTTTCTATACGATACAAAAACAGTACTACATTTATCCGTGTAGTGCGTTTAACAATGCTCCAAGACACTTTACAGAGGTTTAAAATACAATGGTGGTTGTTACATTAGAGTTTAAATCTTTCTTATTTTTAGACATTTCTAACATTCTATAGTTAGACATTTTGGGAAATGTGGTTATTCCCTTTTCTAAGATTTAGATGAGAAGATTGATTCTACTTTGTCGATAAATATGAAGTTATAGGCAGCAGGTGCTTAGCTTAGCTTAGCGGTGACTTTGAATCCAGTCCATGTTCGCAAGCAGCTAAATTCTAAAGCTACAAATATGATGTAGGTAAATGTTCATTTATCAGCTGCAAAATGTCTATCTGCGGTTACTGTTCTTTCATAACTAAATATGAAGGATCCTTATCAAAATATCCTTATTTAATTTGTATGTGTAAAAGCTGAGGTATTCTCAAATATCCTCTAATGAAACTCCTCACCAGCAGCATTGCAAACTCTACACGCTTTTCTTTTTACTGACCAATCAATACTTTGTCTTCACCACTCCACCAATTTTGATTCTCTCGATCACAACACTCGAGTAACCATCCTCTTTTGTGTCTTTTCTGTCCACTGGATTGCTTGGAAACACTAAAAATCAACAAGTGAAAATGTGTTTGTTTTGCTGCCGCTATCTAAAACACACTTGACTCCCTGAGCAACTGTGGATTGAGGCTTTGTGTGTAATATCGGAGTGTAGTGCTGCTTCCCATCTAAGTGATTCCATGCACACAGGTTTTTCACTGAAGTGTGAGCAGTATCTATCCACTAGAACACAAAGGGGTTTTCAGTGTTGGCATTGGTTACTGAGGAAAATAAATTAAAATGTGGCATTCATTCAAAGTGCTTCACAAAGTAAAACAGGGTGCCCGCGGGGTCTTAAAAAGTCAAAAATTTTATAATCATAATTTTAGGCCTAAAAAAAGTCTTAAAAAGTCTTATTTGATTTTGCTAGGTCTTAAAAATGTATTGGATTAGGCAGTTACTTCGTGATAACTTGTGTTGCCCCTTTTTAAGGAAAGTGGCCAGTGTGTGACGTAGTGCACCTGGGTGTTGTGGGAAAAGGTGTTAAAATGTGTGGATAACATAAAGTGAATGACCACCGAGAGCGGGATGGGAGATTGCTCCTGCTGTACAGCGAGAAAATAAAGTGGCCGCGTTAAAATCTGGGATAATCGACCTCCGGACGACGTTTGGGTCTCCCAACCCTAAAAGCGGAGGTGCTGTGGACGCTAAACACTGTAGCTAAACACCAATTGGCATAGGTGAGCTTTTCAAATGCATGTTCCCTGATTCCGATGTCGCGGAAACATTTGCGTGCGGTGGTGACAAAACGTCGTACGTCACAAAATTTGGTTTAGCGGAATACATCAAGAGAGACCTCGTCTCTAAAGTAAACAACGGTCCGTTCGTTCTGATGTACGTTTCCTGGGACGTCTATGGCCGTGAAATAGGTCTTAAATTATATTCAAAGTGGTCTTAAAAAGGTGTCGTCTCCCAGTGAATAGCCTGCTGCCTACGCGCTGCATTACGACACCGATCTGCGAATGCCGTTGCAGAACGAGATGATATCGATCGGCGCTCGTGTTCTTAAAAAGCCGAGGTCTCCATTTCTCAGCAAAGTAACTGATGTTTTCAAAGCGCTCACAACACTCATGTCACCTGAAGGGAGCTCCCATGTTGTTACCGTTTCCACAAGATCGTCTCATTGTGTTCACTCAAGGTCCCCGGCCCCGCTGTCATGACAACAGCACAGATGAATGTGTGAACTGGAAAAACCAGTTATTTTATCCATGTGCACTTGAGTCTGCTTTGTTATGTCCTTGTGGTTTTTCTTAGGTGCTTTCAGATCCAATAAGTGATAAATGACTATTTCTTTGCCATTCGGCTGCAGACTGACAGTTATATACTTTAAGCCCATCAGATATTAACAGCTTGACTTTTTAAAGCTAAAATAGTCAAATTCACTACAGCCTGATCGATGTAGACACGCAAATATATAACAAAACAGATTTTACAGAATATAAAAATTCAGAAAATATTTTTATTTATGAAAAGAATTATATAGATATATTTGAAATAACTGGATATTTTATGCGTGAAAATGTAAACAAATGCATATTAGCAATCATAAGCGCTGAATCAATTTGTCTGTGAAGGGTTAATTTCAACCTATTTATATTGGTTATAGCTCATGAATCAGTCAGGTTCTCAAATACATTATAAATCACACATTGAGATGTGATGTGAATTCATATTTCTCTTTTTCCTAGATAACATGGTTGTTGTTTTGATTCTTACATTAGAGTTATCACAGCTTCTCATATGTGCAAAGCGTGTCGTGCTCGTTACAAGGACGCACTGCGGGGAATTATTTGAAGCAGCAATATCAAACCATTAAAACACGATTTCATTCTAAGGCCTTTTTAAATAAAGGATGTTCCATCTTATCTGACACATCTGCCAAACCGGAAGATGAAATGATGTGAAATGAAAAGGGTGATTATCGACACACAGTCGGCTCTGAGTTTACCAGCGATAGATGTTGATGATTATATTTGAAAAAGAATCGGAACAGTACAAATGGAAAAGAAGAAAGTACAAAAATAGAAGTGTATCGCAAAATAATGTGTGTTGTGGCTGAACGTTGGTTTGAATTTGTAGTTTTTGCTTCGGACAAAATAGTTTCCCAAATGAGTAATGTCCTGAAATGTGCCGTCAGGTGAAAACCGACCTGGAGTGCAGCATTTCAGCAGATTGAAATTACAGCGTTTATTTGTGTTGTTGCTTTCAACGATGTGATAATGTAACTCACACCTTTTAGCACCTTCCTGTGCAAAGACAAGGTAAAAATGAGCTTTATTGTAAATTAGGTATTTATCATCACCTTTCATTAGCTGCTACCATCTTTTTTTATAACAGTATAACCTGATAATTTTCTGTTGCACTTCAGTCTAATTGAAAATAAATAAAAATAAAAATATTTATTTCCTCATGTTTCTCCCCCAGGACTGGTGTTGCAGTGTAGGTATTAGTTTATTCAGCTACGTGCATCAGAGAGCTCCCGTCTGCAGAACATTTACTACACAACTCTGGCTTATCCTTCCAATTATTGCCATCTGCCTTTATTAGCTCGCTGGCTATTCTCTGAATCAACATATAGCTGCTATTTGCAGCCCAGCTAAAGGTTATCACTGACAGCTCCAGGGAAGTGTGGAGATTTGTGATGGTGGAGGATTTATTTTGTTTCCTCTTAAAAGCTGAAACACTGAGTAAATACTTCACAGAAACCAGCGACGGAGGCTTAAAAGCTGCTGTTTGATAGATTTGAATTGATCCAGAGCAGGTGCAAGGATGTTGTTCCCAGGAGTTAGTGGGTTTTATCTTTTGTGAAATGCACAGATTTGACTTTTGAAAAACGATTTCCAGTATGTACCTGCTCTGATGTTGTGTTATAAATTCATCAGCTTGGGGTCAGCAGTTAACAAAGAATCAAAAAACTGGCGTGCAGCTCACTGATGAGCAATATTTGGTCTTTTGAGGTGGAGGGACCTGAAAAGGAAAATATGCAGAAAAGTTCTGAGACTAAGAATCTGAAAAGTCTCACTGACTCTGATGTTTATTAGCAGTCACGGATCTTCGCGTTCATTTTTTAAGGAAGACATTATTTCTATCCTCAGAAGTTCTTTCCAGCCTTTTCCATGTTTAGGGTTCTGAGAGGCATTTGATATTTCTGTTAGCATTAAGCTGAGTGTCATGATGGCAAGTCTGAAAATGTTACTGCCAAGAAAAAAGCTTGAAGAAGAAGATCCGTGACCTTTCAGAATTCTGGTATGTTTTAGTATTTCAAATGTCATCATGACTGGGTCAGAATGAGCAGCAGAGTCTTTCTGGAAACCACAAGCTCACTTTAAACTTAAAACTGATCTTTAAGGCCATGATTGCAACAATGGAAAATCGACACGGCATCATGATACCCAGGAAGTATCGGACGGACACTTGTAAACAAAACGTGTATAATAACCTAGAGGAAAGAAAAACTTAAAAAGCATCATACGTCTCCTTTAAAGGACATTAAAGGCTCTAATCTACACTCTAATGAAATTCAACTTCAGGAGTAGTGTGAATATTGGAAGTGAAAAGTCTAATCTGTTGTGTCTTCCTGTTTCAGGGAGTACCTCGGACGACAGCTCCAGTCCGGCGACCAGCAGCAAGCTCCGGCCGCGGATCGAAGCTGACTGTGCACGTGTGTTTGTGTATTATTGTGTGGATGAGTGTGTGCATTGACCGTTTTGATCGTCTTCAGCTCATTTTGTGTAACGGAAAATCAGAACCACGTGGTTTCCTGCTCCAGCGCCAATGACCCTCGATGTTACCTGATTTGACTGTCGTGCTTCGTGACGTGGCCCCTCGGCTCAGTGATGTGTGGTGATTGAAGTCCCACTTTATGTCTGTGATAATGTACAAAACTGCGAGTTATTTAAGTCTGTAACCTGTGAAACATTCTACGTGTCCTAATAAAGATGCTTGTGTATGGTGTTCCTGTGACGCGTCGGTATTTCCTGTGCAGGATTCAGTCGTGGTTGAGGTCACGACTGCTGAATGACAAAGAGATTGACTGAGATTAACTTAATAACATCATTGAGTTTTCTTATCGGAGCGATTTCGATTGGTTTCCATGTCGTGGCGGCCGTGCACGTCAAGAACGGCTGAGTTACTCTATTTATTTTTGGTATATATTTTATTTAGTGTTTTGTTTTTCTCATTATTTATCTTTGTCTGGGTTGAGGATGCAGCTGAAGGTGAACGGGAAAAACAACGGTAAATAATCAATTCAGGTTCATCCCTTAAACTGTTCAGTCCTTCAAAACTACTACATGTAACTCAATGTGCTAAAAATATTCTTTCTTTGACACATTTATAAAACTAATGTACATTCAATGCTCACGTTTTTCATCCAAACTTTGCAGTCTAATGTACTTCAGTGAAACCGCTCTGCCAAACTTTCTGCTTTAAAAAACATTTCTCTGACACTGATTGAAAAGTGTAAACATACTTCCATGCTAATTACTGGGGTCAACTAAACTACTTGAGATGTATGTGCTAGACTAAATGGCAGAACTGTTGTAGTGTGTTGCATTAGGCTGTACATGTACATCCATTTACACCACTTACCTTTTGTTGGTTGCGGTGAGGCTGGAGCTACTAGAAATCTCTCTTCCATGCAATTGTTTTTCTAATCAAATGCATGTTTTCAATCTTATTGTTAAAGGTTCATAAATGTAAATGTTTCCTTTTAGTTTTCCAATGATAGCACTTTATAGACATAAGAAAACAACCCACAAATGAATCTTGTAAATTATTCCTATAACTGTCTGGCTCTCCGGACCACTTCCTCTTCCTGTGATGGTCATAATTTGTTTGAAAGACAATAACACCTCCTATTCCCCTCAACATATAATATATATAGTTTCTAAAGATAAGGTAACATTGGAGCTATTCTTCATCCACAGTCGACACATACACATGCAGGTTGTTTTCATGTCAACAAGCGGGATGTTTTGTAGGAAGCCTTGAGCTTTTCACTGTTGTCTGATAAACACACAGAAGCTTCCAGTCCTTCATTAAACGTGACTGTATGAGTTTCCTCACAGTCATTTCACATTATTCACAGCTTCTCCCTGAGTGTGTGTCTATCAGAATTTCAATTGAATTTGAGGTGTGTGACCTTCCCCCCCGCCCTGCCCTTGACTGTTCACAGTGCAGATGCTTTTCACAGCTCTGCCTTCACTGTTTCAGCTCATTGAGCACGAGCACACACACACGTTATAATTACACAGCAACAGGAGATGGCAGCTGTTAGAATGAGTTTCGGCTCCTCTAATAGGAGCTGTTGACTGAGACTGGAGTTTTGAATGTAACTATAAGAAACAGTGCTCAAGGCATTTTATTTTCGTACCATCTCCCAAATTTATTTACAGTTTTTCCATTTTTCCCTGTAATGAATCCCTGTAGAACAAAAACAGCTCCATCAATGACAACACTGGAGCCCTGGGTATAATTATACTTGTTTTGTTTTCTCAAGAATTTCAAATCACGACTTCTCTTGACTTTATGTGTCAAACAGTCCCATGATTATTGAGTAAACGTCTGTTGACTATCAGCTATAACAGACACATTATTAGAATAAACACTTATAGGGAATAAAACATTTAGTGACAGACATTAGAATGGCATGCAGTAGAGCTCATACCTCTGCCAAGATCCACAAATTATTCCCTGAAAAATCCATGACCGTTTTAAAAAAGGCCTAAATCTTGCAGTGAGAAAGAAAGAACACAAACATACATGGATAAGCCCTTTTCTCCGTATCCGTCCAAAACGGAATGGGTTTCGTTCTCGGTCCATTTCCCATCTTCGCACCAAGTTTCAGGCAAATCCGTTCAGTAGTTTTTGCGTAATCTTTGCTGACAAACTGAAAAATGGACATGGGTGAATACATGTGTTTACAGAGCGTGGTGACTTCCTGCTAGGGGCTGCAAGGGCTTGAGACCTTACAAGTCAACTTGCATTGTGGGTAAAGTAGATGCCAGAATGACTTTAAAAAATACTATGAAAGATAATATCTTTTGTCTCTGCTGAATGGAGTGTGACTCTAATCTCTGGACCCACAATCAGGCCCTAATGAAGCATAATGGAGATATTACAGGTTCTTTTCATTCAGTTGCAGCTTTTAGTTTGCAAAGGATCACAGTGTTCCACTATCTAATAACCAGACCTTAATAAAAAGGCATTATCAAAAACTGTTACAACACAAAGTGTCCGTACAAACAGTTCAGTTCAATTTTGGTTATTTAAAAAAAACGTGTATATTTAATGGGCTGATACTTCGGCGTGTGTACCATTGGGTGCAGGTCCAGACTCTCTGGCCTTGGAGGTATGCACTTTACTGAGTGCTCCTCTCGTTAGTATTTACAACAGCTCCAGTCACATGGCGAGGCTGGCAGCAGGATACCCAGGGGCAATCAGCTGCCAGATGCCCTCAGTGCTGAAGTGAAACTCCACGAGACGGGTTTCTGATTTGTTCTTCAACTCTCGGGGTCCTCGGTCAGACTGAGAACGTCCAACCTGAGCTAAACTTCAGTCAAACACACCATCGGTCCTCTGAGCTTTAAAGAGATCCACCCCTACGGTCACCTTTCTAATGACCCCTCTGTCCTCGCAAACTCCGACGAGCTCGTCCCTCGTGCTCTGACCCCTGAAAGGTCTGGAGAGCCGGGACCGGGCTGGGACGTACAGAGTCAATATTTATGTAGAGAGTCGCTGCCTCTGTCTGCAGCTGCTCGGCCCTGCTCTCCTCTCTGAGCGCTTATTTACAGTGGCCGATGCCCTGAGCTCCCTGTGCACGCTCACCTGCAACATACCCAGTGAACTCTTGCACTCAAGCAGATGGATTTTCTTCCCCACTGCCCTTTTTATCATGCTACCCACATTTGTTGTGCACGGTCAAGGCAGCGGTTGAAACTGTTTTATAGATGAAACTCCCCGAGGTGATGTCTGCTTCATTTTGTGTCCCAACTTTTCAATCAAGTTTGGTTCCCTCTCTCTCTCTCTCTCTCTCTCTCTCTCTCTCTCTCTCTCTCTCTCTCTCTCTCTCTCTCTCAGATGATTTTTGTGGTTTTCTCTCTCAGATGATGTTTGAATTCTCTTCAATGTTACCTGCTCTCACTGTTCATGTTCCACGTCTCCGTCTGCTCGGCCTGGCAGACTTTTAATGAGCTCCCTCAGAGAAGAGCATCGTCGCCCCTGCTCCGTCGCACAAATCCACTTTAGCTGCTCGCAACCTTGGCCAGAGATGGTCCGTTCCCATAGTGACGATCAAAACAAGGATTCTGCCGGCAGCCACGCAGAGTGAGGCTCGATTTAAGGCTGCATCGGAGGAAAATCACAACCAGCCCCTGCAGAGAGTTTACATCTCGCTCTTATGCACAATCATCATATTATGTGTGACATTACGCTGCGGTTACGTCCCGTGTCTCGTGTGGTGAAATGAACTGTGTGCTGCGTGGACACTGGGATTATCCAATTCCAGAGGTTTTCACAGACCCGACTTCCTGTCGCTTGTGACCGAGCGCAGGTGCTCGGTAATCATCCTCCTGTCGGTCTGGGGGCACTCACACGTCGATAGACGGAGGCTGCACTGAATCCCTGTAAACGACTTAGCTGTTGAGTGATCTGTTGAAACACAAACAGTGAAATCTGGTTTTAAAGTCTTATCTTGTTTTACTGGGTCACAATGGATCTTTTGAATGCAGGGATGTGGCTCGGGGGGGTACGGCGGGTCGTTATCTCGTTTCACTCTGCGGGGTCGTCCCAGTCTTCCCCATTACACATGCGCAAATATTTTGAAAATAAATAATATAATGCAAAGTATTTGAATATCTTGTTTCAGGACCAAGTCGACCCCAAGTTCCCTCAAATTGTCACATTAAAGTTTCACTGTAAAATGAAAGCTCCAACACATCATGTCAACTAAATGACGTCCAAAGAATAGATATATTATTATTATCATTATCATTTCTTAATTTCTTTAAATTTCAGTTCCACGAAAAATGTACAGTAGAGTTCAGCTTGTTGCTTTGGTTTTATAACTTTAGTGTTCTGATTAACTCTCATCAACTTTATCTATTGGGTGAACTCAGTGAACATTCAGCCACTAAAGCCAGTTAAAAACATTTTGAAAAAGGGTGATATTGGACTTAAATTCATGAGCTAGAAAGAAACATGACTCCAAATGGATTTGTACATGATCAACAGTAACAACGAGGCCACAATAAAACCATAATGAGTCAAATGTGCTTAATTTCTAGATTTTTTTGTATTAATCCAATAAAGGGAATAGTGACCATTCCATGTGTCATAATCCCGTGCAGTCAAACACTGCATGTAAACG
Source organism: Reinhardtius hippoglossoides (assembly GCA_006182925.3). Lineage (NCBI taxonomy): Eukaryota > Metazoa > Chordata > Actinopteri > Pleuronectiformes > Pleuronectidae > Reinhardtius > Reinhardtius hippoglossoides. Next base: position 6,547,059 of record CM031680.1, on the reverse strand, counting down.
AGCATTAACATAACCCAACACATGTACGGTCGGGTGAAAATGTCAAACAGTAATGAACAACTGGGAGAAAAGTGTTCAGAGGGCGAGCGTGTGTTCTGTGCACTTATTAAGAAGTTCCGTGTTGACAGCATGAGCCTCCTCTGATTGGTCCTATGCACAACGTGTTCTGCGATTTCAACAATTCACTTCTCAAATGTCAGCACTGCCACTAAGAGCAAATGTTCCCTGACATCATATGGACAGGCGTGACCCAGAAGCAGGGAACAGTTTGTTTCCGAGGTGTCGTCCACGAGGCAGAAACACGGCGTCTGGGCCAAATTGCAGCTGAGTTCTTCGAGGGGGACGATAGAACATTTTTCACATTTTTCACAAACCAAGTCATTTTCACCCGGAGCAGAATCAGGCAGAGCTGAGGAGACGGCACCATCTGGATACCTGTGTATGGAGGTGATGATCTCTGCGAGGAAGCATCTGCATACAAAGCTATTCTTACAAAAAATAATTGTGTGAGAGCTCTTCAGGTGTTTGTGGACATCTGTGGAGATATGAATACAGCACAAGGCCAGATACTGATATGAATATTTTAATCCTCCGAGTGCTTTAGCTGAGAATATTCATGTTTTCTCATGTTGGAAGGTTTTTTTCCATTAAGGGATTATTGAAAACATTTGAATAAAAGGTAAACAACTGATGTTGCAGTAAACTGACTGGGACTTTCAGCTGAGAGTATTATCAAAGTAAATGTAGATATACTGTAAACAAAAATCGGATTTTACAGATTATTACAGGTCGTACTGTCAAATATCTATTATCTTTTTTTAACAATTTGAATTTCTATGTTTTTGCGGCAAGCGGACAAACCTAATTTGTTAAATAAGCTCATATGAGGATCATGTGATGAATGTGTTTTATTTATTTGTCCACTTGTTCCATCCTTAGTGAAGCAGCTGCAAACCTGTCTCAACAAGACGCCTTAAATACTTCTCATCTGCGCCTTCTGACCATGTGGGCGGTTTTCAAATTGGAGTGAGACACATAGTAATTAGACAGTAATCGACTGGCGAGGCTCAATCGGAAAACCTGGCGTTGATATCATCACTTGGGAAAACTGAGTGAAAAGCTGAGTATGAAATCACCGAGCTCAGTGATATTGAATACCTGCCTTCATCATGAAACCATTGACTGATGTATTTTATTAATCACACAGCAGCTCATGAAGGCAAAAGCAAACGTGGATTTATTCTTTTGACCTCTGGAGGTTACATAACAAACATTTCCTCTCCTCCTCTGGAACTCAAATAAAAGGACCTGTTTGGAGTGCCAGAGGAGCAGCAGCAGATCGTATCTGTGGGCAAACAATCCTTTGGCACCATGTCATTACCATTAAAGGTAAATACTGTACCGTGTGTTTTCTTTTCCTCCACCAGGGCTCTCGTGTGGCGAAGAGGGACGCCATTCACTCTTGATCCGCCGCCAGTCCAAGGTTCAAGTGGCACCTCAGTAAAAGTTGCAGCAAATATTTGCACTGACAAACACAGTCCAAAAGTGGAGCCGGCACAGACCTGAACAATAGAACCACGCCGACAGAGAGACTTTGTCACTTAAGCAACATCTGGCCTTGATGGGTCTCTAAGCAACGAGAGTTCTTGCATAAAGGAGCGAAGGGAAACAGCACCTGCTTCATTATGAGCTGGAGTCTGGAACTGGTTTTTATTTTTATTTTAAAGCTTGATTTTCTTATCGTCTGTGTGATGATACATTTGGTCTTTGCCGTGGGTTTTATTACTCGATCCATGTTTCAAATGTGGAGCCAAAGTATTGAATCAATAATTCAGATAGATAGATAGATAGATAGATAGATAGATAGATAGATAGATAGATAGATAGATAGATAGATAGATAGATAGATAGATAGATAGATAGATAGATAGATAGATAGATAGATAAGGAAAGTACGAAAGGAGTGATGGATGGATCAATGGAGGGAGGGAGAGATGGATGGATGGATAGATGTGAGGATGTGAAAAGACAAATCTCCTCTCCAGTAAAACCTATTCTGTCTATAATGGAGTGAAAACCTGCCAATGAGGTGATGAGTGGTTTTCTCATTAAGTCCATGTCTGAAAGTTGCCTCTTGACACCGGGGCTCATTTCGCCGTTTAAGGCATCGCTGCAGGCTCGTACACGCACGGGTTCAATCACCCTGTGAAGGCTGCAGGTGAAGTGTCCTTCGCACTGGATGTCTCCTCGACCCCTGACCGGAGTCTGCATGTTTGTATTATAGATCTGAAAGGAGTTGCTAGGGAACGTCTGATGACAGCACTGGTGGGAATTTAAACATTTTTAAAAAGATGTGAACGTAAAGTTGAAGCAGACCTGGTTTTACGACAGGGAACTTTGAAACTAATTCAAATAGTATACATGTATAATAAGACGATTTATTTAAATTTAGGAATGGGCCAGCCGGTGTCTGAATGGGAGATTTACGCGCGTGAGGGGTCATTTCCTACGCGTTTTACCAGATTTTACGCACAACAACAACAACAAAAAACAACAACTCTGAACACAGTGTTGAATGAAGATGTGTGATGGATGCATGTGGCCGGGGTGTGGTGAGAGCTGTTCTGCTGGATGCTCCTATGTGTTGTTGGCTCAGCCTCTGATGTCACTGAATGAGCAGTCGGGCTTCGAGTGCGCACCTCCGGGTACGCAGCGGTGGCACAGGCAGCGGATGTTCTGCTCCTCCAACACAACTACCAAGAAACCTTTTGTTTCCGCCATATTCTCAACATCTGGATTTCAATCTGTCGCCCACGCCTCCCGAGACACACTCATCACCAGCCTTGTTTTAATTGAAGGAACTTTTTTTGGGGGGCGGAAGAAGAAAAAACAGGTAAGATGGAACATGAGACGTCCTTGAGCGCGCTGTCACTCACCGGAGCCATCGTTTGTGCTGATGCACAGTTTTCTTCGTGTTTTGTTTTCTTCCCACCAGCAGTCGTGAGAAATCTTTGCTGACATCTGTGTAACCAGTTTACACCCAGCAGCAGCAGCAGCAGCAGCAGCAGCGGTCAGTCCGGTCCGTGCGTCCTGCGCCATGGAGAGCAGCGTGGTGCACATCTTCAAGGAGGAGCGCTGTCCCTCGGGCCAGCCGGAGGACTGCGTCCCGAACTTCACCTGGCCGCCCGGATCCCCGGACCTCTTCAACTACACCCCCAACGGCACATGGGACTCCGAGCCCGAGCCCCTGTCGCCCATCATCCCCTTCATAGTGGCGGTGTACTCCGTGGTGTTTGTGGTGGGCTTGGTGGGCAACTGTCTGGTGATGTATGTCATCATTAGGTGAGTTTTTTCCTTTCAAGCGCTGAAGCCACAGGAAAATCAGTGCGTATTCAATTTGCTGTCATGGATGTATTGAGTTGAGAATCACGTGAACCCAGGGTGCCTGCGGGGCCATACATGGAATGTGTGATGCAATATCATTGTTTGTGCCTCTCATGTGTTTCTCCTGCATGTGCACAACATGTGTTGGTTTTTCAGTTATTTTCTAACCTGCATTATTCTGAGGTTTCTTCACCGATGATGACAATGTCTTATTGTAAATGTTTCTCTCTTCCATTTCAGGTTCTGTATAAAGCCTCGTTTCTTTGTAATTGTTGAATAAGAAATAAGCCACCCTTGAATTTGCCTAGAGAAGATGGAAGAGAAGGAAGAATATCATTTCCTTGCTTTGGTCTAATTTACTCTAGTTTGTATTATACATGTGTACATACAGTGTTTTGGCTGCTGAGGTCAGGGGCGTTGCAACAGGGTAGGCAATTGCCAGCATGGGGCCCCCCGAGCTGAGAGGGGTGCCCCCAGGAATGGCTGATTATTTTAGTTTGCAGCATAGACTCTATGATGCATCTCCACTTCCTCCCAAAATCCTAAAATATTCCGGATACATGTGCCGCCATTTTGTGCATTTGGAGTCAGAATGTACGTAGCAGCAGTAGTGAGGTTCTGACGCTACGCGTGCTCGACCAATCACGAATCAGTCTCAGCTGTCAATCATTACGTTTTCCCCTGTTTTATAGCATCAAATAACTCATTGAAACCAAACTCACTGGAAACATGACCACTTGAACGTATATCAGTGCAATAAGAACAGAAAGAGACTATGTTTTAGAAAAATGTGTTTGACGTCTACTTTGACTTTTTAGTTTGGTCCATGTTCCAGCTACTAACATGGAGGAGGCAGGGTTTATGATTCATACCACATCCTGCCAGCAGGTGGCATTCGCTTTGGCTTCACTTTTGGGGGGCAGTAATGTCCTCCATCTTTATATACAGTCTGTGGTCCACATAACAATTGTGTAGGGCACCCCACTTCCCTTTTTGCCTGGGGCCTGGGGCATGAGGAGAGAACGCTGAGCAGACGACTTCTGCTTATCTGAAAACATAATGGATTTAAACAAAGATAAGTCCGGGAAAAATCCATCAAACCCATTCCACCTCTTTATTATCTCCTGCCACTGCAGATACACCAAAATGAAAACGGCCACCAACATCTACATCTTCAACCTGGCCGTGGCCGACGCCCTGGTCACCACCACCATGCCCTTCCAGAGCACCGATTACCTGCTCAGCTCCTGGCCGTTTGGCAAGGTGGCGTGCAAAGTCTTCATCTCCATCGATTACTACAACATGTTCACCAGCATCTTCACCCTGACCATGATGAGCGTGGACCGCTACGTGGCCGTGTGTCACCCGGTCAAGGCCCTGGACATCCGCACGCCCGTCAAGGCCAAGCTCATCAACGTGGTCATCTGGATGCTGTCGTCTGCGCCGGGATCCCTGCCATGATACTGGGCAGCACTAAAACCAATAACGGTACATGACCTTGCATCTATTCACACTCTTACTCACCAGTACGGCTCCGTTTTTGATGTTTCACAGGGGTTTACAAGTCTGAGTCTTCTCCTTGTATTCATCCAGGTGTTTCCATGTCTGTGTCTGCTGTAGAGACAAAATACCTCCAATCAGCTGTAAAGGGAATCTTATCAAACCTAAAGCTCTGCATCCCGACAGCCGTGTCCTGAATTATACCAATTAGCTGCAGCATCCTTCACACTCCATGAAGAGGAGGTTCTATAGGTTTGAGTCTGGATCACAGCTACTTGACTGGATGAAGCTGCGACAGACACAAAGGGTCGAACTCGACTGAAATAGAACTTGGAGTAATTTTTCTGTCTCTTTTTCTTCTCAGCGCCGATCCATCAAATTGTCAATGTTCACAATTAGCCTCTTTTCAATAAAGCTCGTAACACGCAGAGCTATAGATTAGCTGATGAAACTCTGTGGTTGTGATTGATTTCAATGAATTAAGCTCAGACATGCATGTTCCCCTGAGGATAAATAATTATATATTTTAAGATCCCTGCTCCAGCTTCTGTTCAATGTTGTCAAGTTCTCTCATGGAAACGGATCCTATAGGAAGTGCAGACGTCTAGTTTTCTCTCAGATAACTCGATTTACATTTTGCTGAATTATGGAATTATTATTACTCAATAAAGTCAAAAATATATGACCTTTTCCAGCTTTAAATAAGATAAATGAAAACAAACACATAAAACATAGTCAAACTGGAAAAGTAAAACTTTGAGATAAGATTAATAAAGTACTTTTCAAGTTTCCCGATGTAGTTTCTTAGGATTAAACTGTACCTGCTAAACATCACCATGACAAAAATGATTATTGTGAGATTGTTAGTCTTCTGATGTTAGCGTTTAGCATTTGTGCAGAGAGCTGCGAGCATGACTGTTGCATCTTCTTGTTTTTCTCCTTAAATAAAGAGCTGTTTTAACTTCCTCTGACTCTGTTTTCCTGTAACTAACAGGAACCACAGAATGTGCCCTACAGTTCCCCGAGCCCTACATCTACTGGGACACCTAATGAAGATCTGTGTCTTCATCTTCGCCTTCGTGGCGCCTGTCATCATCATCACCGTCTGCTACACGCTGATGGTCCTGCGGCTGAAGAGCGTGCGCCTCCTGTCGGGCTCGCGCGAGAAGGACCGCAACCTCCGCCGCATCACGCGCCTGGTGCTGGTGGTGGTCGCCGTCTTTGTGGTGTGCTGGACGCCCATCCACATCTTCATCCTGGTCAAGGCCCTGTCGGCCAACGTGCCCGAGACCACCGCCGTCATGGCCGCTTACTTCTTCTGCGTGGCGCTGGGCTACACCAACAGCAGCCTCAACCCCATCCTCTACGCCTTCCTCGACGAGAACTTTAAGAGGTGCTTCAGGGACTTTTGCTGCCCTGGGAAGCTGGGACACAGGGACTGCCAGGGGGTGAGCCGGGTGAGGAGCACCCTGCGGGACCACTCGTGTCCCACAGACCCTCACGGAGGTACGAGGCAGGCAGGCCCGTATGACTAGCCATGGAAATGTCCTCCATGCGTCAGGGCTGGGAGGACTCCAACGACCTGGGCTTGACTCAAATCACCACAAGCATCTAACGCAGAGGGCTAGTCTTTATTTATTTATCCAGAGGGTTGGCTAGAGAGTCCAACGGCATGTTCACATAAAGGATAATATTGTGATAATCTGCAGCAGTGGCCACCGCTTTTGGAAAATCACTAATCCTTTAAAAAGATAATTAAAAGGATCACCAATGATTGTAATGATTTACACCTTCTTTAGGAATCACTTGTTTGCCACAGACAACAGAAAAGGTCGGGATGTAGGAAAGTTTTCAGATACCGACTTAGTCATCGTTGGTTTTGGTCTCTTTTGGCGACATCTCCAAAGTGGAGATTCAAATCCTATGAGATCGTGACAGTGAAAGTTTAAATAAGCCTCTGGAATCGCAGCCCAGTTAGTTCTTAAATCATTGTATTCAGAATTTTACAACTTCTACAGAAATTGCAGCTTGATGTATTAAAAAAAAGAAAAAAAGCTGAAATCTAAACAAAGCATATTCTTCTTCATCTCATTGTTTATATCGATAATTAAAAAAGACAAGACAAACCAAAGTGTTTTACCGTGTGAATATTCACATTTTGCTATTTGTCCAATAGGCTTTAATTACTCAAGTGAATAATGTAGTTCTCACGTGCATGAAACGATCAAGTGGAGTTTTATGCACAGGATGAAAAAAGTAAAATACGTTTTTTTTTACACTGTGTTAATGTGAATTGTGAATTGTGATGTGGTGTTAAGCTGTTCTGTAAATATATAGCATCGCCTTTATCTTTGAGGAGTCTCCCCATGGCGAGTAAACCCATGTAGGATATGTAATAACCTCTCAGGGATCATCCTCCGTAAATCACCACGAGCAGATTATGAATCTTTTTATCTTGACGAGACGTCGAAAAACATCTGCGTCCACAGCAGCGGTTATTACAGCCGACACTGCTCCTCGCCCTCCAACCATCTCTGCCACGAGGCTACGTCACATCCAGGAGATTTCGAGCGTTGCACACCGAGATGTCGACCTGCCGTGTTCACACCTTGTCTGAAACCACTAGTACATGTGAAAACTGGGCCGAGGGCTCCAAGGCAACAAGTTAACAACACACCGCTCATGAAAATAACATTTTTCTCTCCGAGTTTTTTATTTTTTATTCTATTGTAGAATCGACCGCCTGAAATGTGATATTAAGCAGTTAATTTAAATAGCAATGCGTGGGCTCCTCGGCTTTATGTGTTTGACAGCTCCTGCAGTGATGAGGAATAAATGAGTTCATTATTCTAACTAACAGTGAACGAATCCAGATAAGGAACTTTTTTCTTTCCGTGGTATACATTGAATTCAGTTCTCCTGGTTGGAGCCACTGTTTATTGCGCTGTAATTCACCTCTTGTGACAAGTGATTTGATTTAATGTTGTTATTGGAGCTTTTCATCAAATCCACCTCATCAAATGAAATCCATATCCTAACCATAAATATATAACCTGCCAAAATCTGATAAAGCTGTCGTTATAGCAGAAGATGTGTTTTTGTGCCTTATCCTTGGTGTCTTAACTCTGATAGCTTGCTCGCTCCAAAACATCGGCAATCAACCACATCTATTTTCGTGATTATTATTTCTTTCCTTAAGAGTCTGAAAGTACTTGCTTGTGTGAACTTACTGCTGAAGGTTATTGTAGCACTATCTATTCCTATTGGTCTCACACGGTTTGCTTCTTAACGATTCCTCAAATACAGGATTTCATGCTTTGCCTCCACTGTTCACGAGCAGCTGGACTCAGCCCAGGTCCGAGCACCACGTGTGTATATTGTGCTGCTGCTTTGTAAACTCATTGTATCTGTTATACGCTGTATTTATATTTTCATGTATCTTATAGCTCTGAATGTCAGAAGTCACAATAAAGCTGGTGATCACGATAAATCACCAAAGAAAATGTGAGACTGACTCATTTCTCTTCCGTCCTTTGTTTAACACTCATCAACGCCCATAGAGGAGAAAATATGGAATAACATCACAAGCCATGTTTCCATGGTGAGGGGTTTTTTGTGTTGGTGGCCTTGCGGCGCAGTTTTGCAGCCGCTGCATGTGTGAGGAGCTTCAGGTAAAGCTGCTGCAGCTGTGGCTCTGTATGGTTTTGGATTTTCCAGATCTATTATTGCTCAGGTGTGTGTTGAGAACATTTGGATGATGGAGACACAGATTGTATTAGAGGAGCAGCTACCGTAGACAAGTGAGCCTCCAGGAAATCATTAAGAAGGAGATGATCGAACATCACGGCCCCGTGACGGAATGTGTGTATATGACTGAGTAAAATGATAACTGATTTATTGATTTAAAGCTGCTGCAGAGAAATCTTCAGACAGTTAGTAAAGACGCGTAAACACACTGATCCATAAAGGCTCCCCAAATCCTCAAGGCAACAAGAAGTTCTGAGAAAGGAGTGGGGACGAAGATCAAGAAGCTTTTGGCGAAGTGTTTTGCCACAGCATCGATGCTCAAGATAGTGGCACAAATCAAGAAGTCATTCAAGAAGAAAACCAAAGTCCAGAGCAGGAAGTCCATTAAGTCTCTGATGGATAGTGTGGAGTCTCTGCTTCTGACAGAGGCCAGGGGACATGGTGGAAAGGTTTCTTCACAAGGAGAACTCACCGATGTCGTCTACAAGTTGATCACAGGTGAGAATTTAGAGGTGGCAGTGTCTGTCCCTGAGTCCCACAGAGAGATGTACACCGACATAGAGGAGAAAGTGTTCAACTTCCTGCCATTGATGAACTGGTGGTTCGCAAAACAGGCCGGTGACTACACCAACAGGGTGACCTCCGCTTTGATGGAGATTGAATCAATCAAAGGATCTCCGGTCTTAGAGATCAACAGGACAAAGGACCCGGCAGTGTCCCGGGAAAAACGTATGTCTGTCTCCTCATCGACCAGCTCGTCACTCGAGTGTATGCAGAGGCAAAGATGGACTGGTACGGGGGCCACCCAGCAGACCTCACTCAAAACCTGTTTGAAAAAACATGGGCCGAAGTCAAAGACCTTGACTTAGACACGTCCCCAGAAATGATCAATGTCCTCCACAAGGTCGTTTACAAGGACCTGTGTAAGACGTGGGCCTGTCCAGAAATGCTGCTGCTTTCCATTTGTAAGAAGGAACCAGAGGTCGAGAAAAGAATCGCCGCCTCGATGATACGCCACACGTCCAAAAAACAGGGCCTCTCCAGATTCTTCTCTGGGAGTGCCTTCTTCAGATGGTGGAAGCACTAATTGGAAGTGGATTTGGAGAAAGGCAGCAGCTGATTGACACGTGATGCTGAGTGGGTGTAGGTTTGCTCCGGGTGCTCCAGTTCACCACATCCAACCAAACTCCAATCAAATAGAGTCTTATTGAAATGTCTGTTTTGTTTTTTCTTGAATCATTCTCTGTCAGAACTGTTAATAAAGAATATTCCGTTCAAACTAAAGTTCTGTTTTACAGATGTAATTATTCACTAGATGAACAAATTATTAAGACACAAGGGCAAAGTATGAAGAATAACACTGCTCATAATGATCACTAGAAGCAGTGGATTACTATAAACAAATTCTAGCTTCAGTATGATCGTCCCAGAACCTGAGGGAAACACACACACACAGGGTCAAATCCATTACATGACAGCAGCACCTTTCATTTCTAGGGGGGGGGGGGCACACATGAACTGAATGTGTCCCATGTTTACATAAAGAGCTGTGTATTGAAATACAAGTAATATTAAAATGTAAGCAGATATTATTAGATAATTAAGATTAATTTGCAGTTCATTATTATTGTTCCATTTAGTTGATAGATTACAGTGCTTTACGCCTCATTTGCTCATTGCTTATTATATTCTCTCTTAATTCATTTCTCTTATGATTTTTTGGAGGATTTTTGGTGGGTTGTCGTCGAAGATAATACCGCATGACATCCAATATTTTTTCCAGTGCTGCAGTGGTGGGTGTGCAATGTTGTTTTTATTGTATTTATTATAAAGACGCACTTTGTTTTGTTCTGTGGTGGAGATTTGTCAGCAGCTCGTGGGAGATGCACCCTTCTTCCCAGCAGCTGACGGGACTAATGGTGTTCAGAGATTCTCTGAGCTCTCAGGGGCAATTTAAATCAGTCTTTCTATGTGAGCACTGATGAACCCGTCAGCCATTATGGTCAAGATTACTGATTTTCTTCCCGCTCTCTGTCTTTGTCTGTTGAGAACGCATTTGTATCAGCAAGCCATTACATTCAGGCAGTCCAATTAGGCTTTAACAGGCTTCATTGTTCAATAGAGAAGCTGTCACAAGCAGCTCGTACAGGTCACAGTTCAGGGGGGATGACAGTGATGTGTTTATAGTAAGTGTTTTAGTGTTATGTGCTTATAATTATTAATAGGCAATTAATCTGTGACACTTTTTTTTTTTTAAAAGGAGGAGGCATGAGAAATTCCTTTGATTTCTGTTATTTTAGCTGTTTGATTATAGTATTGTTATAAATGTTGGTAAAATATGTTGAAGGGATATATCGACTTAAGTTAAATGCTTTAATGGCCCATTGATGCATTAATTAAAGAACAGGGAGATTTTTAACTATCCTTATACTATACGTATACTATCCTTATACTATATTTATACTATACTTATATAAGTATTTGAACAGCATTCATTTTATTCACTTTTCAATCTTTTTTTAAATGTTTTCTGTTAAAGATCCATGCAGTAGTTTTTCTACACACTTCAAAGTCAAGAACTTGCGGGAAGAAACATTAATTCCCTTTATAAATTAAATCAGTTTATTTTTATCGACAGGATTTTCACTCGAAATGACATCCTAATTATCTGTCACGACCCACCATGTTTATTTGAGTGTAACGGAATAGAATATCAAAGCAGCAGTTCGAATTTACATCTTAGAATTGGTGCCTTATTATATTGTAATTTGTACCGATGGTGCTAAGTACAGTAAGAACATTATATATTCAGCCAAGTTCACTCGTTCTGAAGATGTAAACAAGGAAAGAAGTGATGCAGCTGTGGAAGACTATAAGTGGTGCTGTAATAAATAATAAATGGGTGACACATTAAGGTACTGTATATGAAAACAGTGGGTGTTATGTATAACAATATGTATATCTGTCATGTTGTTTTACTCTTATTATTATAATTATAATAAAAGACACACAAGCAAGAATACATAAAAATAACATAAATTCACGTAAGAGAGTTATAATAGAATAACTACACAAATGTAAACATTAAAATTGAAGCAAGACCACCCATTACAATAGTAAAAATTTGGTAAAATCTGGGAATGCAATATGATAAAAGTAGGTGCTGTGATTTGTAGATATACAGTGGATGTTGGTGATGATGATTATAATTATTATTATTATTATTGCTATTACTATTATTGTTGTTATTGATGTTGTTGTTGTTGTTGTTTGTGTTATAACCATAGACTGTATATATATATAAAAAAAGGTTATAACATGATAGATAAACTGTCCATCAGGGTGACGCATATGGGAACAGATGATATAACCAGTCTAAATTCATCTTCTTATATAAATCATATATAGATTCGCTGTGTGTTTCTGCAGGTTCAACAAAGGCTGCAGCTGAGGATCGTTTCCACGGAGACAATGGTGTGTGACCACGGCTGCTGTTCCTCTGCTCGCCACACGGGGGCGGGAGTCTAAACACCCCCAATTGGACGCGACTGTCCACGCCGACCAATGGGAGCCCTTCCCGTCGGAACCGTTACTTCCGGGTGTCTTCTAATGGAGAAATCCTGGAGCGTCTGGTTGTTTTCGTGTTTTTAAAAGATAAAGAAAAAGCTCGGGGTTGAATACACGTGGGGAAAATGAACCGAATATTCGGCCGCGGGACACCGAAAGCGCCTCCTCCCAACCTGTCGGACTGTATTGGCAATGTGAGTTCTGCTGTTTGGTGGTTTGTGGGTTTTTATGGGACCTGAACCGAGCGAGCATCGTTCACCTCCACACAAATAACGACCATTCAGTCCTCAGCCGTCCTCTTGTCTGTTTCCCTCCATCGCTTTTTTTTTTATTAACACTGTGTTGAGGCAGGAACTCATTTCTCCCGTGATCCTCCTGTGATCCTCTGTCAGGTGGATGCCAGGTCCGAGTCCATAGAGAAGAAGATTGGCAGACTGGACGCTGAGCTCCTCAAGTACAAGGATCAAATGAAGAAGATGAGAGATGGGCCCTCCAAGGTGACACACGAGGAATTATGAGCGACACGATATAATTATTGTTTTTCAATCATGGCAGACAAGGACTTGAGTTTATTCCTTTTTTAAATCCAGAACATGGTGAAACAGAAGGCGCTGAGAGTGCTGAAGCAGAAGAGAATGTGAGTCCTTCACAGACAATGACTACAGATGTGTATGTCATGTACACAGTGTGTTGGCAGATGTGTATCAAGATGCTACGCTACAAACATCAGAGATCACAAGCTGATTTGTTTTTTGAATATAAAATGCTCCCATCACTTTATGTTGTTACAAATCTTTGATAACCAAACTTGGAAAAACATTTGTTATACAAACGAATCAACCATTACATCGGTATCAGATTTTAAATATATCACGGTTATATTGATAGATGAATGTTCAAATTATTTTCTCAATTATGACACAATAAAGAAAATAAGGAAAGGCACCTTTGCTGTGGACAAATTAAAAAGCCTTTATTAGTATTAATAAAATATTGAACCCGCACATTGCAGCATACCGGCCTTCATCAGACTGACTATTGACCTATCACGAGGAAAGAAATCCTGCCACAACTTCCTCGACTTCAAGTGAATGTCATCAGTGTCTTATTTTGTCCAAAACCCCCAAAATCATTTTGTTTTCTTTTAAGTCAAGAAAAGGCAGATTGTCCTATTCAAGAAGGTGGAGCCAGTGATAGTTTGGCATAAGAAATGAATGAAATGATGACTCACTTCAAAACTTTAGCCTATTCATTTTCTGTACATGTATGTCTGTATATATATATATATATATTGGGACGTTTTGAACCAATTGTTTTCCCACAGGTATGAAGGTCAAAGGGAGCAGCTGGCTCAGCAGTCTTTCAACATGGAGCAGACAAACTACACAATCCAGACCCTGAAGGACACTAAAACTACAGTACGAGCCACACGCTGTGATTGGTTTAGGGTCACTCTGATCAAACCAGCTGCTAACTAACGGTTCTGTCATCGTTTCTGTTTGCAGGTGGAGGCCATGAAGATCGGTGCAAAGGAAATGAAGAGGGCTTACAAGGACGTCAAGGTTGACCAGATTGATGTAAGTTTGTCGCATGCTAGTTTCTACAGTTACACACCACTGCACTGTTTCTACAACTTCTCAGCAATCCTTATATTGATGGTTTAGGCCTCATCAGGAATCTAACATCAAGTCATGTTTTCTCTGTTTGTACAAGCAGAAAGGTTTGTCAGTACGTATACAACAGTGAGAGGGCTTCATTTCCATGTCATATTAGGATCACCACATTAGATATTTAAGGTTTAAAGAAATAGCTTTTTTTATGTAATTAAATTGTCTAACACTGCTACAGTTTGGAAAAGATAATGTACAGTTTCCTTTGTCCCACTTCAGTCCAATGCGGTCTGATTTAATAAAACATTATACAACACATTCTTACATGTGTCTGTTAGAAGGGGTCTGTTCAATTATTATTTGTTCCTGGTGATGTGTAACTAACTCTTCAGTCAATCCCAAGTGAAAGTCTTAACTCCAGTTGTGAAGTATCTGTTACTAAAAGTGATGACGTGTTTTCGGACATACAGGACTTACAGGATCAACTGGAGGACATGATGGAAGATGCCAACGAGGTCCAAGAGGCCCTGAGCCGCAACTACGGCACTCCAGAGATAGACGAGGAGGATCTGGAAGCAGGTAGGCCCGACTGTGTCTGACACATTGTCTTTGTATTTTCTTGAATACCTTCCCTCAGAGACACTTTATCGCGAGCTTTGAAGCTGCAGTATTTGGTGTTAAAGAGTCTACATATCTGTGTAACTGTGGTTTCAGAGCTGGACGCGCTGGGTGATGAGCTGCTGCTGGATGATGACAACTCCTACCTGGATGAGGCGTCGGCTGCTCCGTCGATCCCTGAGGGAATCCCCAGTGACAGCAAGACAAACAAGGTACGATTACTCGTCATAAAACAAAGATAAGGAGGTGATAAGAAATCCTGGATCCCCTTAAATCTCATTCGCACCAAAATGTGACGGGTTCTTTTCAACACAGGATCTATCCCTCCATCAAGTTTGGTGGAAATCTGTAGTTTTTGCGTAATCCTGCTGTAAAGCACACATCCAACAAACAGACATGTGTGACAACTTTACTTCGTAAAATTCATTAATCTGTTTTAAACCTGTTTTTAATGTAAAGTAAGTGCTTGTACAGCAAAAGGCTTAAAATGTAGATTATAAGTGTGGTTTGTTTAGCAGCTCTGATACGTTCTGACTGAATCTTTGCCCTGTCGAACAAGAACCAGTCAAATGAATAATAACACTTGAAATACAGATTTATATTTTCGAGGTTTGTCGTTAATTGCGTTTTCTTCTTTTGTTTTCAGGACGGAGTGTTGGTGGACGAGTTCGGCCTCCCGCAGATTCCTGCCACATAAACCAGGAGCGGCTTGAAACGACTGCACTTCCCCTGAAAACACTTTTATATGTGGAGTAACACTAAATACAGTGGAAATCACTTATAGTGATCACGTTTGTCCCTGGGCAAAAAGATCACTGCAAGCGGTTGATTTCTATAACAGAATTGCGTAGCTTCTGTATGATAGTTCCGGAACTTAAGGGAAAGGTAACATTGCACTATTGCGTCTGTGTGCGCACCCACACACAAACACACTGACTCGGCTGCTCCGCTGACAGAGCGGGTGAAAACTGTCCAAACATGTATGAAAAGACCCTAAATGAACACTGTAAGCATTTGTGTAGGAACGATTGTGCCCCAGACCTTTTTGATCCATATAGATGGTTGATCACTATAAGCAGTTTCCACTGTACATACAAAAAAAACATTTGACCTGAAACACTACGATTTTGAAGTTGTTGGGTTTTGTGTTGTTACTACTACTGTGCTAGCATGTGGCCTTTTTTCAAAAACACATTCTTCTCCTTATCTGCCCTTCAGCCTCCCGTCTCACACTTGACTTCTCGTTCATCTGCAGTATTACCCTAGTGTTAATTTATTTTTTGTTCTGTGTGTTGTTTGTGGAAAAGATGATTTCCACTCATCTGTTTCAAATATCTTTAGGCTATCTGAAACATGCAAAAATAAATTATGTGTTTTACAGCAACCTTGAATTATTGATTCATTGATAATTATCTTATTATTGTTCTTTCTCTGTGGATTCTTATTTCCGTGGATTTAACTCTACTTGCAGACCTTGAAATTGATGCTGCTGGCCAAGAAAATGCAGAATCCAACACTTTCATTAGAAGGTGGACTACTATCAACATTTTGTGGTTAATTATTATTTGTAAAGGGTCACACAGGACCTGGCTCAAGGGCCCCAGGGTAAAGCGGAGGTGTAGGCTGCTATTGAGCCGCCCACACATACACAAGTTTTTCCCAGGCTGCCAGAAACCAAGCTGGAGTACTACTTTTCAAATCATTTACCATATTTAAGTTACTATTTGAAGTTTTAGAAGAATTTCAACTGCAATATTACTATGATTAAAGCGTAGGTTTTAGACATTTTTGGAAACATTTGCTTTCTTTCTAAAAGTTAGATGATAGCATTGATAACACTTATATCTGTCCATTTAATACGAGACTACAGAGACAAGACACTTAGTTTATCATAAAGACTGGAAACATGGAAACAGCTATCAGATTAAAGCAAAACATTTTGACCTTAAAATATCAGCTTCAAAATTGGTTTGAAGCTGATACACTGACGCGAAATAAAGAGAATGGAGCTATTTTAGTTTCCACTCCTTACCCTGAACATGTGTGTATGTCACTTTGGTGAGTGGGTACGATCTCCTGTGAGAAGTGTGGAACTGACAGTGTCGAGTTTCAGAATCAGGCCCAGCGTGTTGAGGAGTAATGCTGAACTGCAGATCAGTTAAAAAGACTTGGACGTCAGGAAACCTTTAAAATATGAAGACTTCTAGACAGAGTTTGGTGGATTTGTTACAGCTCTTACAGCCGAGGATCATGGGCAATATACACTACGGTGGCCGAGAGAGCCCAAAGCACTGTGAATTAAGAAAACAACTTCATCAATTTTGACGACACATGCGCTGCAAAAAGTCTGTAGTTCAACACTTTGTGAAGTTACTGAAGTCTGCTACTCGTCAGTGGTGATGGAACTTCTCAAAGCGTTGAACTTCAGCCAGCTTCATCACTTTGTTTAGGTCCCCTGGAAACTTTCCCGGTGTCGTTTTCAAATTGATTAAAAGTTGTTTCCTTAATTTGCACATGTTTTTCTTAGTTTGCGGTGCGTTGGGCTCTCGACCACAGTATTCCACCATCCAGACGACGAGGTCCACTGAATCATCAGAGGTCTGCAGGGGGCGCTGTTGCTCAGTAGTGACTGCTACTATAACAAGTTACATTAGTTTAACGCGCAAACCTGAGCGCAAAATATTTTTGATCAAAGGTTGTGAAATGTGCTTTGAAGACTCCACAAGAAGTTTGACTCTGATCCGTAGGTCTTCATCTCAAAAGACCGACTCTGGTGGGACTCGAACCCACAACCTTTGAATCACTGCACAAGTGTTTGCCTAGAAGTCCAACGCGCTATCCATTGCGCCACAGAGCCAGGTGGCCATATAGGATGATGCCTGCGGTCAAACATTTCATTGTGAAGGGAAAAAAACATTTAACGTCAACAATCTGCGCGTGTCTCCATGTCCAAGTTTGACCACGTGATAAATCCATAAATAAAACAAAAGTATTTGTTTAGAAATATGTCTTGTCCTTTTTTTTTTTTTACATCAACAAGTTCCCACATTCTGTTTAATACGCGTTTATCTTTGTATTTAAAAGTTTGCATTAAAAAAAGATCAGAGCGCCAGGGGGGACTGTTTCCGGTGTGCCGCCGGAAGTAGCCAGTGTCCAGCAGCAGCGGCAGCAGCAGCATTTAGCTTTGTGGTTTCATCTTGATGTGTGCAAAGAACTCCAGGAAGGAAAATGTCACAGCCAACCATCACAGTCACAGTTGCAAACGGTAAATAATGGTTTTTAACACGTTAAACGACAAACCGTTGCACGTTAGCAAGGAATTAAAATGTCGGTTTTCGAAAAAAACACCGGTCGTGTAGCTAGGAACCGGATAGCTAGCGTACTGTAGCTAACGTACTGAAGCTAACGTACTGTAGCTAGCGTACTGTAGCTAACGTACTGAAGCTAACGCACTGTAGCTGTTACCTTACTGACTCAGTGGAAAAGATTTGATCCAGGGCTCGATATGGTCAAACACTATAAATGTTTTATAGACGATATCGACCACTATCACAATAAATGTCATGTTATTATGTTTCTTTAGGTGTGAAGACAGATCTGAGGTCTGTCAGTTCTGTGTTGTACATACTCATTGTGTTATATCGATCAAGGATGTCCCTTCAGCCTGCCTCTAAAAACGAAGTGGATTTTGAGACTCAACATAAAGAAAGTGTCTCAGTCCTGTTTCTTCCAGTTCAGAAACATTGCTCACATATAAAGTGTCTTATCCTTTCCAAGATCTGGAGAAAATCTCATTATATTTCTGAATTATTGTGTCCCCTGCACACGCTGAGATCTTTACGGTCTACTGACCAAGACCTTCTGGACATCCCAAAATCCAGACTCAAAACTAAAGGCTCCCACCCTCTAGAACCATCTTCCCTTAGTTTAAATAAACATGCAAAGACATCTCGTAAACATTTTAACCTATAAAATATAAATATAATTGTATCTGGCTTTGGATTCAGTTAAATATTCAATATGGGATTTGTTTACTTGTTTAGCTTTGTAATAGTATTGTATTGACTGAGTGCTTTATATATATATAAAATAATTTGTAGAGCAGGTAGCATTTGCTAAGTTACCTTTAGGCTCTTAAAATGAAATAAAGCATTGTTCACTGCTGTTGAATTAATGCATCTGAATAGTTCCACTTATAACCAAGTCATGCACTTTATTCCATGATGATATTATTTGCCACGTATGAAAGTGAATAACAGTCTTTGTGTCTGTTCTTCCTCCTCATACTTCAGGATCAAATAAGCACAGCATCACATTAACTGTTCCTGACGATGGGAATGGTCCGACTGTCAAAGACTTGTCAGATGCTCTCGTTCAAACCACCGGCGTCCCAGCAGCCTCACAGAAACTCATTTTCAAAGGTAGATTCGAGGTCTCTTCTGATTCTAAGCCAAACGAGCTTTAATATTCATATTATTTGTACGACCGCTTTAACCTCGCCTTCTTCATTGTGGCAGGGAAATCGCTGAAAGACATGGAGGAGAGTTTATCCACCTATGGGATTAAAGAAGGCTGCAAGCTCATGATGATTGGAAAGCGGGTAAAGTGTTTACATTTGTTAAGTTTCTGATGGGTGACTAAATATGTGATCAAATAACAAACTCTCAATAATCTCCAAACAGAATAGTCCTGAGGAAGAAGCCGAACTGAAGAAGCTGAAGGACATTGAGAAATCTGTGGAACTAACGGCTAAAAAGCTGGAGAAAGTAGACGGGGAGTTAACTGGACTCAAGAATGTAAGGATTTTTTTGTGGTTTTTAATTTGAATATTTTCCCTGCACTGCCCTTTCTATTTATAAATGTCTCTCTGTTCCTATTTTAACCAGGGCTTCCTGGCCAAAGACCTGCAGGCAGAGGCTCTGGGGAAACTAGACAACAGAGTGAAAATAGCAACTGAACAGTTCATGAAGATTCTGGAGCAGATAGATGCCATGGTACTTGTGATTTAGGTGTTTATTCTTTCAGGGCATGTTTTATTAATGTGTCATTATAGCAAACCTAGACCTGCTTCTCTTCTAACAGAGCATCCCAGAAAACTTCAATGACTGCAAAATGAAGAAGAAGGGACTTATAAAGACAGTGCAGGTAAACCTTTTTATAATTGTTTTTTTTATCAAAATGTGATTATAAATCAGTTTAGAATAATTAAATTGTTTTACTGAGTGTGATCGTTGTCTGTCGATAGGATTTCCTGGCCCAGTGTGACAAGATCGAGGCCTGTATATCAGATCACCTAACAAAGGTCCTGTCGAAAAACCTTGCCCTGGCAGACTAGCGCAACAAAGCCTCCCTCGTCTGCTATACGTTGCTCTGTGAGCAACTGCGACGTGTACAGAAAGCTTCGAGTGTGGAGCAGACCCTTGTTTATTTATTGTTGGTGTGAAGTGAAATCCCTCATCACAGACGGTCCTGGGAACAAAAGGAGGCTGGTTAACGACAGCGATACATTCTCTGGGGTAAAGACGGATATGAGGAGCTTTCTGAGATATTTTAACCACAGGCACTCAGAGGTGCTTTGAATCATGGGGAATTAAATATTGTGGATCCTTTTAATGCATCTAAAACTTGTGATCACTGCTCTGTACCTATTAAATTATCCATGATGTCAGAAAAATGAAAGATTCGCCAGAAAATGTGAAACAAGGAGAGATCATGATTTTTTTTTTTTTGGGTACGGCAGTTTGAAAACACATTAGCATACAACAGTATGTGGACGACCAAGTAAAATGAGACTCAGAATCCAAAATGATTTAGTTTTCTTTGGTCACAGCCTGCACTGTTCTTAGGCCTTTCTGTACAATTTGGGAACTTGACAGAGAATTTCTCCAACTTCAGACACAAGTTTGGGGCATTTACACCCTGTGTTCCAGGTAATACCAAAAGAGTTGGGTGGGTTTGACTACAGGGCTCCGTGCAGGCTGGTCGAGTTGTTTCCACTTTCTCTCGCAGCAGGAGTTGCTGAATTTCTTTGTCATGTTAGTAAGATGAACAAAGAAAATAAGGTGTCGCCCAAGACCACAGTACACAGCACTGGCCACACAGTTTATGTATTTACTGTTCCATTACATCATGAGTCAGTATCAAACTAGCACCATTTGTTTATTGCAGTGAGTGTTCATGTGTGTGAACTGTGGAGTTTCATTTGCTCTAAACCATTTCAGAAGGACACAACGGTTTTCCTTTGTTTTAAAAAAAATAAAAACTTTTTGAAATATGAAAAGAGCATTGGTGTTTGATGTTGGAACCCATTTTAATCGACAGAATGCGAACAATTTTCAGTAAAACCAAACCAGTAACAGTTTACTTCCAGCTTTATCCATGGGGTCTTCACATACATCTTAAACTAGCTTACACAGACCCTTAGTGGTCTTTTCACATAAGTGCAAATGAGCTTTAAGAGAAGGGTTGGTCCAGAGTTTTGGTCCAAAAAGCAGCTTAAACAAATGACCTTCAGAAGTCTACAGCACAGTGAAGCCATGTCATGAGCCAAACTAACTGATAGAGCTGTTCTAACATGTGGTGACCCTTTAACAACACGCAGCATGTAGAGAGTAAACCTCATCCAGCGACGACTCTGTGCCTAATCGTCTTTGTCCTTTGCGCCGTGCTTTAAAATACGCGTGAATGCTACGTAGTTGAAGTTGCCCTTCTTGTCAATAGGGGCCTCACGTAACAGCTCGTCCACTTCTTCATCTGTAAACCTGTCGCCCATCGTAGTCAGCAGGTCACGCAGATACTCCTCCTGGATCACACCTGTAGGGAAGAATTCCAATATGAGGCGGGTGGCAGACATAGAACGTTATGGACACCAGGTTACTGCTGTTGCCATTTAACAATTTCACTGCCACGACTATGGTTATCTTCAGAAGTTGCACAAGTATACGTTACAAGAATCACAAGCAAGTCCAGTTGCCTGTGTACACTTGTACAACTTCTGAAGATACCACGACCTGGATGACTTGTCTCACTTAGATCTTAACATCACCTGTGCCTTCCTCATCGAAGCAGGCAAAAGCATTGCGGATCACATCTTCAGGATCTGTGCCGTTCAGCTTCTCTCCGAACATGGTCAGAAACATTGTGAAGTTGATTGGACCTGGCGCCTCGATCATCATGGTCTCCAGGTATTCATCTGTGGGGTTCTTACCTGGGAGAAGGAAGAGTTGAAGACTGAATAAAATGTCTCTTACCTACTACCCATGCTTCCAGAATACTTACTAATAATATAAAAACACTTGCTAACATGATTCTTTATCTCTTATTTTTATAAAACCACTATTTAAAATATATATTTGTTACTTGCTCTAAGATTAAAATGATTCTCATCACAGTCTAAATATGTGTCAAAACTTGATATTGTGAGTTTACCTAATGAGGCCAGCATGTCATGAAGGTCTTCTTTGTCAATGAAGCCGTCCCTGTTTTGGTCGATCATGTTGAACGCCTCCTTGAACTCCTGTATTTGGGACTGATCAAACATAGCAAACACATTGGAGGTGGCGCGCTGAGGACGCTTCTTGGTGTTCTTCCCCTTGGCCCTTTTGCTCGACATGTTGGCAGCTGGTGGATCCCCCCCTCCTGTGGTAAAAAAAATAACACGAAGACACAGTGAATCAAAGATTATGTCAAATATATCTTGATAACAATAAATGTTATGGTAAACAACAGCTGCCGACTTTCATGTTTATCAGGAATAATGACCACACGACCAGTTTGAGACTGTTGATGGGACATTGTGCTGATCTCTGGTTGGATGTCAACACTCATTGCAGCTGTTGTTGACTGAACAACACGAGACGTGCGTCATCAAAGCTCAGCGTCATCAAAGCTCAGCGACGAGTTCACAACGTTAGTCAGCATCCCTACAGATGGGATTTACAGCACTACGAGACAAATGTCATAGGAATCTGCATGATGGATATTAAACAATATAATGATGTGGTTTATCTATCAACAGAATGTACGTATTATAAAAAGGCAACTTCCTAATTTACTAGATGAGATATTTGAAGAGGACAATTTCTGATTAACTGCATAAAAGCTTTACAATGTGCATAAACACTTCAACCAAACTTTGCACTTGATAAATGACATTAGATGGCTGTTTAAAAAACGTAAATTAAACAAGAGACTGAACTATATTGCCTCATGTCTCAGTCTTTGTGCGTTAATGGTTATTTTATGTCTCTTGTGTATGATGCTTAAATATTTGCCGAAAGAAACATCGACCTGTGTTTCTCCTGTTGATGTTGGAGACGTGAACGTGCTGTTGACGTTTTTAATTTTGAATGAGGATTTGATTTTTGAGGAGAAATCAGTTATTAGGAAATTGTGTTATTGTCGTAGCATCGCAGCAAATGAAGCTAACGTTAGCCGTCCACAATAACTATAATTTATATAACCATCAAATAGTTTGCTAATGTGTAAAATATCGTTATCTGTATTTGCGCAATAACAAATCCACAGCGTGATCCAAACATTTTATTGATGAGCTAGCTTTAGCCCAATGTTGACCTAAATAACAGCAGAGCGCTAACCGGGAGATACAGGAAGTACACGAACCTCTTCTTCACGAATAAAGCGTTAACGAGCAGTAGATTAAATAAAGAATAAAATCACAAACCTCAGAAAGAAACAGGAGTTATTCGCTAAAGACGAAGAAGACTCAGGAAGTGGAGCAGCGAGCAGCAATGTCTTACTTCCTGTTCCCCCAACCGACCAATCAGAGGCGAGCTGGGAGATACCATCACACTGGAATGTTCCAAGTTGTCTATGTGAATGTGGTGTTTTTAAATTAGGTTTATTTGTTAGACAATAATGAATGAGAGCACTTGTAGAATAATTATACACAAATACAGCCACACGAATGGGCTAAAGCTCTTTAATTTCGGTTATCTATATTCATATTTTGGCTATTCATAATTTGGTTATTAATATTTTAGCGATCTATATTTTGGTTATCTATATTTTTTATTTGTATGTACGTCTACAAATGCTGTGGTTTATATGTTCTACCACGAGGGGGCAGCAGTTACTTTACAAACAGTTTACAAATGTGTAAGTTGAACAAAGTAGAACTTCAGTTTATTTAGTTTTTTTGTGTGTTGTGTGTGAATGACATTCAAAAGACACACTTGTTATTACTGGTCTTTAACAAGTTTACAAAGGTTAATTTGAGGTAAATCAAGGTAATGATATTAAATAGTTTTGTGCTCACACTCATGTCACCATTAATGTTGATGGTGTGTACATGTGGTGAAATACAGTTAAGTGACCTTAGGGCCCGAACATGAACCCTGAAGTTACCTCGAAACAATTAATCTCATCCTAACCAAACTGCAACTGTGGCCCTTCTTCACTTCTACCATTTTACCATATATCTACCACAGCCCACCAGAGCCCCCCCCCCCCCCCCCCCCCCTGAGGGGCTGCACCCCGGGGGTAGAGGGCCAAGGCCTGGGAGAGGCTCCTCAGACTCGCCTGAACCCTTCTCGTGGTCTCATGGTCTAAATTTAAAACTGCCGCAGCCTTAAAAGGTCCTGACGGTGTCTTGTGCATTCTGCCGAGTGGCAGCATTATTTTTGTTCTGCGGACTGCCGTCCTGTCCACTGCCCCTCGCCCTGCTGCTTTGCCTCGATCCCAACCTGCTTTGGCCACCTTTGGAATTAACACATCAATTTCTCTTATTCTCAACTGCTGCGGATTGGTGGGTTCTCATTTGTGGTGAGTGGCATATATATATATATATGGTTATTTCTTGTATAAGTGTGTCTCTTAAACTTAAGGATTGTTATGATAATGTTATGTAATGTAGTCATATGTTAAAGCTCCTAACCACTAAGGCTTGAGGTCTAATTTCAATCTGTGTATTTATCTATTTGTTTTTTCAATTATTCTTGTTATTTAAATCCATGAAGTGTTCTTGTCCTTTATACTAACAGGTGATCATTGTAGCTTCTGTGCTCGTGTAGTTTAGTTTGCATGTGTCCTTTGCAGTGAAACGTAATCAATGAAGAAGAGCTAATCCTTTCAATTCATATTTCATTTCACTTTAAACAGCTAAATCTCATCCGTGTGCCCTTAAGGCAAACTGACCACTTTACAGTTTCCAGCTCTTCTTGATAAGTAAAGGTGGCACAACAATCAGAGAGCACAGTTTGAAATCTGCTGCTATAATCTACACATCCTGTGATTACATCATCTACCTTTGGTTACATGGTGACGGGCCTGTGCCCAGTAGAGGCTGTTCATGTTTTCAAGCTGTCTAACTTGAGAAATACCTACTAAGGTGAAACTATTAGTTTATTAATTCAGGCAGTAGTTTTGATCATGTGTTAAAACATTTTCTTTAAATTCACAAATGCCAAATATTGACTTGATCCTGGTTCTCAAATTACATCACGTGCCTGATCTCTGCGACAGAAAACTGGAAACCTTTGGATTCAGACCATTTTAACATGTCAACAGAGGTTTAAGATATTTTTACAGGCAGGTTTTGTTTGTTTTTGATGTCCTGAAGAAAATAATCAATAATGTAATTAATTAAGCATATAATCATATGTTGCAGTATTATTACTGTCATCGGCCAAAGCCTGCAAATTAATTAAGACATCCGGACTCATAATATTGAACCTTTTTTCCCGTGGATCACAACCAATCCCATTTTGTTTACCAGTTGGTTTACCATTTAAATTCTTATATTATTTTTGAAGACAGAAAATGAAGATGTGGATGCTGAGAAATCTGTTTATTCCCTACCTACTGCTACTTCATTTAACCCAGTAGAACTAGATTTTAACCAGAGCTAACACTTCAACTGCTGCAAAAAATAAAACCATAACACCATCTAGCACATGTTTAACTATTGCTGGGTGCTTTCTTAAAACCTAACCACCCTGTAGTGTCGTCGACTAACTTCCCCCCTAACCCGACAATCAGAAATCAGTGTACAATAATAACAATGAGGTTGATTCACAGAGCTGGTGAAGAGGACAGTCTGACATTATAAGTTGGCACAGTGGCCCTCAGGATGTCAGGATCTTTACAAGTGACGCAGACGCAGACGCAGATGCAGACGCAGATGCAGACGCAGATGCAGACGCAGAAGCAGACGCAGATGCAGACGCAGACCCAGACCGAGACGCAGACGCAGACGCAGATGCAGACGCAGCAGCATCAACAGCAGCAGCAGCATCATCTGAAGCATCACTATGAGTGCAGCTGTTTCCTCAACACCAAGTCGTCTGTTAGCAAGCAGTCGTCTGTTAGCAAGCAGTCGTCTGTTAGCAAGCAGTCGTCTGTTAGCAAGCAGTCGTCTGTTAGCAAGCAGTCGTTCACCTCGTACAACACCACCAGCCGTCGGTAAGAGTGACGCAAAGGCGCTGATGGTTGATATTTGAAAACTGTAAAATAAGAATGAGGCTTGATGTGACCTGCCGCTTCCATAACCCAGAGAGGGACGAATGCATTCAAGCGGACCTCTTTCAAATATTCAGCACTGTACTTCAAGGCTCTGGTGTACTCGTAGTCATCCACCCGTAGATGTCCACCTTTTATGATGTCTGGGTTTTATGTTTTTTGTCAGACTACATCTCATTCTCCTGAATGCTGCAGCAGAGGAACCTTTTCTTGGTCTCATGGACCAAGTTCAAGTCTCGGATATTTTAGTTGTTTGTCCATTCCCAAGATTAAAAAAAAATGCTATTCTTCAAGATCTCAGCCCCAACATTTGAACAGTTTACTCTCCAACCCGTTAATATTTACAAATTCATTTTGAATGTCAAGTCAAATTTTTAGGAAAGTTGAGTCTGAATGAGTGAAATCTCAAAGAGCTGAAATCCTTGTTATTAGTCTCAAGTCTCAAGTGTCATGTCTACAGCTCCGGGTCTATTGTAATGCTGATAATCTATAGTGTAATACATACGTTACTTGTATAATAATGTACCTGTGTATTCTGAAGTTAATTAGTTGGTCTATACGCTATTTTGGAGCCTTTTTAAATTCAGTAGCCAACACCAACTGAAACAGTCCCTTAAGTTCAGTTTGTACAGTTTTGATCATCAGTTAATTACTAATAAGTTAGTTTTTCAAACAAATACTTTATTCTGTCATTTGTGGGGTTAAATCTTAGATATGAAGTTACATTAATACATTAAGAAACTTTCACCTGCACTGTATATTTTAATGCACATTTTAAACATGTTTGCCATGTGACCCAACAGTGACTTCATTAACAGTAAATATTTAGCATAATAATCAAATAAGAATAACATGGCACCCAGTAGAGCTCAGCCCAACAGTCTCCTTATGAATCGATTCACTACATTGGGATTTTGATTTGGATCAGCACCAAACTGTACACATTCAAAAATATCGGATTTTTTCCATCAAGATCCAAGAATTATTCTCCGAGAAATCAATGAAAATATTGATGAATACTCGCAATGTTAAAGAAAGTGAGGGGAAAAAATCCGCCCACTGATCCAGATCCACACTAGGTTTAATTGGCTCTTCCTCCGGTCACACCCCCACCCATCTACAATTAGTGGAGCAGTTTTTTTATGTAATCCTGCTCCCATGCAAACAAACAGAAAGCAAACATCATAAATCATGTCCTTGGCGGAGGTTACGCCTGTTAGTTCAACAAGTGTTACAAGTGTTCATTCAAACTAATCCTGATATAAGATACGAGCTGTAGATTACGACCCTCTGCAGCCTTATGTTTATGTCACAGGTTTGTTCTGGTGATAAACGCAGGAGATATCCCTGTAAGTTGTCAAGAAAATGTAAATTAGTCCAAATCTGCCTCATTTACATACAGATTTTGTATTCAATTTCAACTTTATTGTGAAATCCTGTGTTGGAATCGAACCAGGCTTGATTTGAAATGTCTCCATAGTCTATCATACAGGCTGTCTGAGTGAAATGCTGTCCATCAAAACAAGTCTATAATCAACAGTTGTCGCGTGCAGCACCTCAGAAAGGATCCATTGTGTCACTGAGGCCTGACAACATGTAAAGTGGTGAGGGAGTCTTTGTGTTTGAAGCTGCAGGGCTCAGTCCTCTTGTTGGAACCGTGGTCGTTTTCTAAAGGGGTCAAGGAAGGAATTTCAGCTGGAGCGAGCGGCTGCCGGATTTATTTATGGACGGTTGTGCTATTTCTGTATGGAGGCCATGAGACGCTGCCGTTAGGGCCGACTGTAAAGACGCTGTATGTGACTCAAGATGTTGTAAACCAGCCTCCACGGACATTTAATAGTCATTGATCTTGGATGGGTATGAATTTTTTTTACCAATCAAGTAGAAAAGGTAGATTGGTTAACTGCACTCACTCTCCTTTATGCAATTTGCTGCATGGAAGTTGGAGCCTTTATCGTTAAGATCTTCCGATTGACACCTACTGTGGCCTCTGAGCCAGTCAAGAACCAAATGCTTTTATCAGCACCAAAACTTTTTATACCTTTGACTTTCCGAGCCAGAGACTTTCCCCCTCGACACGCTCGATGAGTCAGAAGTGGAAATAACTTCTTGGCGCTGCAGAAATCTTTTGTGAGACTCTCTCCATCTGCCGGTCCCTGCTGTGCATTCATCCCCTTCCGCTGAATTGATCCCATGGCTTATCACAGCCGCGCTACACTGCTACTCCTCCAGGCCCAACAACTTAGCGGGGCAGACGTGGCAGAGTTTACGATAGGATGCAGGGCTTTAGGGTGAACGTCCACCCTGCTTCATATCCAACACTTCCGGCTCCTTTATTTGTTTATTTTTTTAAACCGAGCAGATAACAGAGAGGCCCAAGAGCCGGATAGGTAAATGAGTCAGAGTGTAATATGGGTCAGGGTCCTCAAAGGTGGACAGAAATACACCTTCCTTTTCTGAGCACCACAGCATATTCTGAATGGGTGTTTATGTAACCGGAAACATTTATTTAAAGTTTTATAGATGCAGAGAGGCAGCGTGGTTCATGTTCATATTTTTACATCGCACTAAAGATTTCTTTGTCCATCTTTTATGCGTCGTTCACTGTATTTTTGTTCTATTGACGGATGGATGAAATATTCAAAACACCTTTCTGTACAATGCAGCAAAGTTTTCCAGCCTCCAAAATGTCAATTGCACATATAAAACAGTACATCTCAGTTCCTTCAGCAGTGTTTGGACAAAAATGTACCTTCATGAGCCTCAGGATGAGACATACATACATTTTTAACAAGTTTATTTAAAAGAAAAGAGTGATATTGTTGTTTTTAGCAAACGTGACTCAAACGAAGGGGAAGAGAGACTGTTTTCAGCTGCAGTTATTAGTATTTGTTGATTGTTGGATTGAATGAGTAAGTAAAATTAAACACACCATGAACTGTACTTGATTGTATGAATTTGCCACACACAGTATCTGATGTTATTGTTGTTTGTGACCTCTAAGCCTTAAGACCTCTGTGAAGACAGAGAAGGTGCAGGAGGCGGTTAGACTGAGCCCGCTACCCCTGAGACCCAAACGCAGCTTCCTGGCGATGGACACGGAGAAGGAAGCTATCGGCTATGTCGTACCTGTATTTCGAGCCAAGTGAGTGAAGCCAAACATGCACATGAGAGAGAAAAATCTGTTGTTTTATGTTTTGAAAGATATTTTTCCTTCCTCCCCCTTAGGCATGAAAAGTCCAAGGAGGCCCAGGAGGAGGTTGTGGAGGAGGGGATCAACTATGTGGCCATGAGGAACCTGTTCGTCGGGGAGGTCCACGAGGCTGTGGACGTGAAAGTGGAGAAGAAGACCAGAACAATGCTTGTCAGGGAATCTGCCGAGCGTATTCAAATGAGCAAGACGGTACATCATTCTTTTGTTTGATTGTTTTCCACTGTTAAGGTTAAATAATCTTTTCATAAAAACCCCAGTAATCCTGCACTTAATCTCAGAGTCTGGCTTCACTCTCGTGTCACGTAGATGGAAGACTGGTCAGACTTCCGTAAGAAAATGAACCCAGACAGCCTCACACACCTTCCAGAGTTTATTGTCAAGCCCCGTGGACAGACGGTCTGGGAGGGCAACACCGTCAAGCTGCACTGCACCGTGGCCGGGTGGCCGAATCCCAGGATCGCTTGGTAAGACATTTCCCCAGCTCACTGGTTCCCCACCTTCCATGAGTCACAAATGCAAAAAGATGCTGATGAGGGCGATCGGTCGTGAGTGAGTCACAGAGAAGTTTCTGTCCAAAGCTCTCGTCTTATTTTCCTCCGTCGCAACTTGAACGCACACGCCCTCCCTCTGCAATTACACACTCAAAATAAACCGGCTGTCTTTCTGCTGTCTTCAAGGTACAAAAACAATGTGCTCATTGATGCCAAGGCCCATTCCGAGAAGTACACGGCAGAGAGCAATTACAACATGCACTCCCTGGAGATCAAGAAGTAGGTAATCCTTCAGCTCCCACTGCGTGGCCTCCGTCAGTATCAATGACATGTGTCCACAATGCACGCTACAACAAACCGAGTGTTTTGAGTGGGAAATATTCAATGCAGATGAGATGCCAATGATTTGTTTCCTTTTCAGCTGTGATTTCCTCGACACTGCTCAGTATCAGGTTTCTGCGCTCAACGTGAAAGGAGAATCTTCCTTTGTGTCCACCATTGTTGTCAAAAGTAAGTCCCGAGGCCGTCTGGTCTGTATCAGCTCCTCTTCCTGCAGCTGAAGGTCACAGGTCAGAGTGGAGGGTGAAAATAGGCCCATTGTAAACACAGCGTGGTCCAGTTGTGTCTGGAAGAGTGTTTGTCAAATGGCATCAGTGTTTGACAGCAGGAAAATCGTATGTTTTAATGTTGTCATAAATAGATTATATTTTTTCAGGTTACTGATTTAGATTTTTTTCTTTGCAGGGTTCCAGGAAAAAGAGGAAGCAGGTCCACTCGAGCCTAAACCACGTGAGTCACTTTTGATTTAATTTCTTTTAGGCACATAATAAATTTCACATACGTTTCAAAAACAGAGCTAAACGGAAAGTGAATATTGGACTAAAATGTCCCTTGTGACCAGAAGCACAATTTCAAATGAATGGTAACATCTGCTGGATGTCTGAATACACAACTGTTTACCACATCAACCGGACATTTCATCCCATTCATGTACAAATACTTTCATACACACAGGATCAGGAGCTAGATCCATTGGCTCAATCCAAAATTGGGCCTCATTTTGAATAATTGGCTACAAACATGTTCAGTTGAAGCCAATTTTGACCTCATATGAGTCAGGGAGGAAAAATGCATGTAGACTGAAACTGCACTGGTTTGTGGTGGAAAACAACCACAGGTCGTGAATTCTAGTTTTGAACCTGCAGCAGAAGAACAGCAGTGACCCTGTGACTTCATTAGGTCACGTTTTTTTTATAATATTAATTTTAAATTGTATATTATTCTTCCATCTGTGCAGATGGTTTCTGCGCTGAGCACGGTGTCACCTTCGAGACCACCATCATCGACAAATTTGAAGTGGCCTTTGGCAGCGAGGGTGAGACCCTGAGTCTGGGCTGCACTGTCATCGTTTATCCCGCTGTGAAGAAATACCAGCCTGAAGTCGTGTGGTCCAGAAACTGTAAGTAGAGCGTGCAGTCTTTTAGTATGATTATTAATCCACCATGTGTCAATAATCACACCTCTGTTGTTTTGACTTCTCCCGTCAGCCGTCCCCCTGAAGCCCTCCAAATGGGTCCACTCCCACTGGTCTGGTGAGCGTGCCACTCTCACTCTTGCTCACCTCAACAAGGAAGATGAGGGCATGTACACCCTGCGCGTCAACACCAAATCTGGCTTTGACACATACTCCGCTTATGTGTTCGTCAGAGGTAAAGTACCACAATCACAAAAAAGAGGCACCTTAGAAATGTAGCTTTTTAGATTTGAATTAATCTACGAAGCTGGAGAATTGTACAGTGTGTAACACAGCATGTTACGGATTACTCCACATACAGGACAGATACAGTAGAGAGCCTTTCACTTCTGCAGTGTCTCTGAGTGTCATGGCGCTCTTTCTGAGGTGTTTGGTTTCCTCTGAGCAATGTTGCTTCTAAATCTGTCTGCATGTCAGGAGAGTCGCGGCAGAGTGTGACGTGCCTGCAACAAAAATCTGCAGGATTATGCACAAGAGAGAATCTTCTGAATTTGTTTTGTGTTACCAAGAAATAAATGAATCTATCATAGATCGGCACAGCGCTGCTTCACACACTGTACTGTAAAGGCATAAGTAGGTCAGAAAATGGCGACTGAGTACGTAATGGAGCTCAGCCTGATATAGAAACTGCACTACTCACTCACTGTGTTGCGCCAGATGCCGATGTGGAGGTGGAGGGGGTTCCCGTGGCCCCCCTGGATGTGCGCTGTCATGACGCCAACAAGGACTATGTGGTGGTGACCTGGAAGCAGCCAGCGGTGGAGGGCAGCAGCTCCATCCTCGGATACTACATCGACAGGTTCGTCAGCCAACTCTGTCGTGACTCTGTCCATCATCCATACATCATCTGTCCATCATCCCATCATCCATCATCATCCATCATCATACATCTGTTCGTCCACCATCCATCATCATCCATTTGTCCATCATACATCTGTCCATCATCCATCCATCATAATTACTGAGACTATACACACAGGACTGTTTTGGGTGTTTCTGTGTACATGGCACTTGCCTCAAATTCCTCCCAGATTTCCATCGAACTGAATTCTTGACAGATGTGTTGTTACCTTCCAGATGCATAACACCTACATACATTCCTACCTGCCTCCTGTCACTGTCCGTCAGTCATTCGGTTACTGTGTGAGCAGATCACATGGATAATGAGCAGTTCATTGATTGGACATGTCCAATAATAAGATTTAGTTTTGCGTCACACATGTCATTTGTACATCACCTGTGTGTGTGTGTGTCTTGTGTTGACAGGTGTGAGGTGGGCACCCATCACTGGGCTCAGTGCAATGACACCCCGGTGAAGTACGCCCGCTTCCCCGTCACAGGGCTGGTGGAGGGC
This sequence comes from Reinhardtius hippoglossoides, assembly GCA_006182925.3. Lineage (NCBI taxonomy): Eukaryota > Metazoa > Chordata > Actinopteri > Pleuronectiformes > Pleuronectidae > Reinhardtius > Reinhardtius hippoglossoides. The sequence continues at coordinate 6,514,562 of CM031680.1, read as the reverse complement.
CGCTCCTATATCTTCAGGGTGACGGCCCTGAACATGGAAGGAGTCAGCCGTCCGTCCCGCGTCTCCGAGGCCGTGGTCGCCATGGATCACTCTGACAGAGGTCGCCTCAGAGGTTCGGGACTCACCACAGCGCTGCTGAAATGTTGCTGAGAAGGCCGGCAAATACATTTTTAATCAATTTCTTTTTTCTTTTCCTCAACAGCTGGTCCCTTAGCTCCTTGGACTGGGATGATCAAGTTTACCGAGGAGGATCCCACTGGTACGACAACATCAAAATCTGTTATTTCACTGATACAAGGTGTCGAGCTGGGTGTACTGTCTGCAATGTTTCTGTGGTGACATGTCAACACTGTTCACGCATCAAAATCTGACATTCTGACTATTTATTTATATTTTAACCAGGCAAACGGCTTTTCATGTTGATATATTGGTATTTGAGCATCTTGTACTTAGTCTCCTGGTCCTCTCGTCTCTTCAGTGGGCTTCGTCCCCGGAGAACCCTCGGATGTTGTGGTTACTGAGGCAACCAAGAGCTATGTGGTGCTCGCCTGGAAGCCCCCAGTCCAGAGGGCCATGAAGGAGTCATGTATTATATTGAGAAGGTGAGGAGAAAGCGAACTACGTTTGATTGTTTGCTTCCGAGCCCAGTGCTATTTGGATTATTGTTATAACGAGGAATTTTATTATGCTACAGGGACAGTGATATCTGTAAATGGGCCAGTAATTATATTTCTGCTGCTCCGTAATCTGTTTATTTTTCAGTTTGTATCTGTTTAGAATGTTTTTTAAATGCCTATTGTCATCAGTCTGACACGTCGCTGGCTCTACCTCAGTGTATTGCAGGAACAGAAACCTGGCAGAGGGTGAACACCGGAATGCCAGTCAAGTCTCCCCGCTTTGCCCTGTTTGACCTGGCGGAGGGTAAATCCTACAGCTTCCGTGTGCGCTGCTGCAACTCGGCTGGCGTGGGCGAGGCCTCCGTCTCCACAGCAGAGATCACCGTCGGAGATAAACTGGGTGAGCCTGCAAGACTGTATAGGTGTCGCAGTTTATCAGCACCTTTCTGCATAAGCCTATATCATAATGAACTTTCACTGTAGTAAGTCTAACACCCTGTCTGTCTTTCTTACTTACTCTTATGTCCCTGTTCTCAACAGACCTGCCCAGCGCTCCGGGCAACCCAGTGGCCATCAGGAACACCGACACCTCAGTGGTTGTCTTATGGGGGGCCTCAAAAGTAGTCACACACCTGGTTGGGTACTATATTGAATGTAGCGTGGTCGGCTCTGATGTCTGGATGCCATGCAACAACAAACCTGTCAAGCAGACCAGGTTGGCCAGTTTACTGATTCAAGACACGTTTTAAGTTTTTCCTCTCACAATCCACACAGGCCCAGAGTATATTAATTGTAATTTGTAATATTAAAGGTATAAATCAAAAGTTTAAAAAAATGTGAAGGTTGGCACTAGCCCCGTTCTTCTTCTGTTGATACGATCAAACTCTCTTCCCTATGTGCAGGTTTGTGTGCCATGGCCTGACCACTGGAGAAAACTACGTGTTCAGGACGAAGGCAGTCAATGCTGCTGGCTACAGCCACAGCTCCCCCGATTCTGATGCTGTGGTTGTGAAGGCGGCCATCGGTGAGTGTCCCCATCGGAACTCACTTCCATTTCTCACTTTGCCCGTAGACATTTTCTCTCCTCTTATTTTTTTTAACATTTATTTCTCCCAGGAATAATTGCTGCACAGACTCATTCCTGTTTTTGTCATTAAGATTCAAATCCGTGCACACGACCTCTGAGCCATGAGATTCTCTAAACTCATCTACGTCCATTAACTTTCATCTATTCTTTCCTGTTAACTAATCAAACACATTGAATCATAATTCTCAGTTACTTTACATCCACTCTCCAGATATTATCTCCTCTTTTGCTGCCAAATTCCCTCATATCATGAATGCCACGCACACAAGTGACATCTGTTTGTATGTGACTGCTCGTGGGTGTAATTGCATGCGCCTGCATGACCTGCTCATCACTAACAGTGGATGTTGTCATTTTGCTGTTTCCCATTCATTAGTGACACGGTTGAGTAACAATTGAGATCCTGTTTAAAAATGCTTTTTCTCTGTGTAGGTATTGATTTCTGTATAAAGTGGATTTTGCTCGGGTTCTGTTTTGCTGTTTGACAACTCTTCAGGGGTGCCTCTAGGTGCATGGCCACGCTGAAGGCTAAAACATTGTGATTCTTAAAGAGCATGAACCTAATGAGAGTCAGCCGGCTTCTGGCCTCGAGCGTAAGTACATTATACATTGAAATAACTCTTGTGCAAAGCATGTTCAGCAGTTGCGTGTGTAATTTCTGTGATGTCTGAACACTAATGACCACTAAGATGTGTGCAATATTTGGCAAATACCAGGTTATCTGTATGGGATTTTTTATTCAAGGAAATGTAAATAAGTAAGGGCTGAATATCTGAAAAATGATCTTTGACTCACTTCTTTTTCACACTCTGTCTTTTACAATAACTCATACCAGTACTGACCACCTTATCTACTCTATCTATAGCCATCGCTGGGAGGCCCACTGGTGTGACCTTGCTGGAGGCCGTCAAGGACTTCATGGTAGTGGGCTGGACCGCGCCTGCTAACAATGGAGGGGCTGATATCAGGGGATACTTTGTGGACTACAGGACTGTGAAGGGAACCGTTGTGGGGAAATGGCATGAAATGAACCACCAAGCTTTGGCCACAACCACCTACAAAGTACGTTTTGTCTCCACAATTACAAGTCACAGAATTGAATGTAGGCGATGTGTGATGCACAAATAATTTTATCTACTAATTGTATTTGTATCAACTGAACTTCTAATCACTTCTCATGATTGCACTTGCCTTCCTTTAGGCTGAGAACCTGAAGGAGAACGTCTTCTACCAGTTCCAGGTGCGCGCTATGAACATGGCAGGTGTGAGCAAGCTCTCTGTCCAGTGCGTCTCAGGAGTGCAAGGAATGGACCATTACTGTGCCAGGTAAAAGAAAACATTTAGACAGCAGTCAATTACAAAAAGACAAGTCGGGATCAGTTGTTATCACGTGGATGTGTCTTTGCACACTTCACAGAGGAAAATGAATGCAATTAAATTAAGAACACGCATTACAACTAATAAGGGAGAAGAGAAGAGTAAGATAAATGCACAGGAAAATGTTTTGGTGACAACAATTATTATCACATCCGAGTAAAATGTGGTACAACAATAACAGAAAACATGTATTTATATCAACTTACAATGCATTCCATTGATACAATTAATCATGTAAGCAACAAAGAAGCAGTGCACCCTTCTCAAAATATTACAGAATTACATTTAATAGGGTTTGCTAATATACATTAGATGTATGTCTTGGAGCATCAATACTCTTTGTTCGATTTGGATATCTTCTTTAGTGTACTCAGAAAAAGAACTGTAAATATAAATGTGCATGTCAAGTATGTGTTCATCAAATGTGAGCAAATGTTTCAGAACCCAAACTTGATCCTGATCTCATTTATCGCAGTTCTTCACAAGCCCGGTGAAGCACTTACTAAACGTCCTTGTTGCTCCTTCAAGGTGTTCCCGTTGGTCTCCACGTGCTGGAGGTCCGTGACACCTCTGTCGTGGTCCTGTGGGAGCCCCCTGCATTCGAGGGCCGCACTCCTGTCAACGGGTACTACTTGGATCTCAAGGAGGCCCCTGTTGGAGAGAAGGGCTGGGTGGCTGCCCATGAGAAGGCCAACAAGAAGAAATACATGAAGGTGAGGAAGTGAATACAAGATGAATGATGGTTTCAATGTGTCAGTGTAGCATCTTCATGAGAAATATGTTTGTGAAATAATGAATCAGTGTTGTTTTCAACTGTCCAGATTACCGGGCTGAAAGCTGGTACATCCTACTTCTTCACTGTGCGCGCTCAAAATCTTGCTGGAGTTGGAAAGGCGTCGGCTGTCCTGGGTCCGATCCCGGCCCAGACCGCCCTGGTGAGTGTGGTTGTTATGTAACTCGCACACATTTGGTTTCTAGTTTTCCTGGAAAGTGTAGACATATACACACACACACACACACACACACACACACACACACACACACACACACACACACACACACACACACACACACACACGCACACATAACCATTTGCTCTGCTTTCAGGCACCAAGAGATTTATGTGGACGTCGATGATGATGGCATCATCTCTATGATCTTTGAATGCTCCGAGATGACTGAAAGCTCGAGTTTATTTGGTCCAAGAATTACAAGACCATTACAGACTCCTCACGGCTGACTGTTGTCAATGAACACGGCAGGTAAGCGCCACATGTGAGAACCATTTGTCACGCAGCTCCCCGGGAAACAACTGAAAGACATCTATTTTCCTCACATCCTGTTTTGTCGCCGCTCGTCTCCAGGTCCAGAGCCATCTTCAACAGCCCCTCCCTGGAAGATCTGGGAATCTTCTCCTGTGTGGTCACCAACACTGACGGCATCTCCTCCAGCTACACACTCACTGAGGAGGGTGAGTCAGCCGACGGTGTTGGAACCTCTGCTCCCATGTGTCCCTGCAACTTGATTCACTTGATGTTTCTATGGATGACATAAGTGCTAAAAGAGGCTCATGTCTGTTATATGGTTATAACATGTGTTGCACTCATGGGCCTATATATGTGTGTTTGTCTTGAATGTTATCTCAAATCATTTCTTTGTCAGGGGTGTGGAAATATTGAAGTAGTAGTTGGATGAGTGATTGCAGAGGTCGTAACATTGATCCCTTTGCCGCTGCCGTTGTTATTTGACAGGTCTCAACCGTTTCCTGGACATCAGCCATGAACACAAGTTCCCTGGTGAATATCCACACAGCACAGATCTTACACTGCTTTATCATAAAATGCAGATATTGTTCTGAATATAGTTTGGAAACATGTCTTAACTATGTTTGTCAAGGATAAGCCAAGCAGATGTTGTAAAAGTGCATTTGGTTCTACAAGAGTGTTGATAAATATGGTGCTTCCAGTTATTCCCTTCAAGAAGGAAATGTCCATGGAGTTGCTTGAGAAGGGTTGCGTGCGATTCTGGACTCAGGTGGAGAAATGCAGCTCCGCCTGCCAAGTGGAATACGTCTTCAACGACGTCCTCGTTACTCAGGGAAAGGTCGGGATCCTACTCCAAGCTAATTTCCACTTCTAATATGGAGAATCTTTCAGACTTTACGTTACAAATGATAGATTGGTGTTTCTGTGTGAAACATTCTCCTTTATTTCTTCCAGAAATACTCAATGAACTTTGACAAGTCCACCGGCATCATTGAAATGTTCATGGACTCCTGGAGGTCACCGATGAGGGAACGTTCACCTTTAACCTGGTGGATGGAAAGGCCAAGGGGACAACCAGCCTGGTGCTCATTGGAGATGGTAAGAACTTAAATGATACTTTAATATCCATACTGATGCTGTTAATATTAATTGTATTAATTTATTGTATTGACTACAGAGCAGACAGCCCAACCTGCAGATCATTTTTTAATCACACACACTGAACCCCTTGCTCTGCTGGGTGTGTCACATTCAGTGCAGTTATGCTACATGTCCATTGAGGGGCAGCAGAAGACAACCTTTTCTTCACCCTCATGTCTTCTTAAGTTTACTTTTCAGGAATGAAACATTTCAAGAATTTCAGATTTGATATTTAACTGTCACATTTCTTTGCCCCTGTCCAGAATTCAGGGAGCTTCAGAAGAAATCTGAATTTGAGAGGGCAGAATGGGTCAGGAAACAAGGTGAGAGATCTTTCTTCAGTGTTAAATAAATCCAACACAATTTACACAAGTGTTTCTAAGAGTATTTTCCATTGACTCTCCACAGGTCCTCACTTTGTCGAGTACCTTGACTTTGCTGTCACTCAAGAATGTAATGTGCTGTTGAGATGCAAGGTAAGCAAATATTTTCACTAATGTTTAAGTATGACCATCATACAGTAAATAGTCTCAGTTCAGCTGAGTCAACTCATTCCCACGTCCCTTCTTTCGCTCCACAGATCGGAAATATCAAATCCGAGACCGAGATCACCTGGTACAAGGACAAAATTGAGATTGCAGATGATGATGAGGATGCCCAGAAGATCGAGAGGCAGGAGGGCGAGTTGACCTTTAATATCGGAAAGGTCAGCCCATTATACGCAGGCCGCTATTTGTGAGGAGTCGTGGGCTCATGAGTACAGAGCAAGTAGTGATGCTGCTGGTGCAGCTATGCGTCCATCTTTGTGGTAGACTAGTTGCTACGCTGCTAACGTTCCCTCTCTGACACACAGAAAATCATAAATGATGAAACACTTTAAAAAATATTCACGCTCCTGAGCGGTGCTGGAGTGCTGCTGGAGTCAGCACATCAGCATGTCATCCTTGGAAAACAGAATAGACGTATGCTGGATCCAGCTAACGCTCTATTTTTGAAGTTTTTACTTTTAATTCTTATTTCGACATTTTGATTCTTACAGCTTAGAGGTCGTGTTTTCAAACATTTATGGCTATACAATGCAAATGCAATGTATGGTTTATCTGTGTGCTTCATTCATTCATTGTCAGTCATTCATTCATTCATTTATTAATTTCTAACTGTGTTCAATCGAACTCCTCTGGCCAACATAAAAGCTCTTGTCTTTTAGAGGTTTTGAATTCGAGTGCCAGAGAAGTTATATTGAAGTTTCAAGGCACCATTGCATTGAAACTGTATAAACATCACTCAGAAAGAGAGGGTTGGTGTCATTGCACGAGCTCCTGTCCATCACTCGTACCTGCAATGACCTGCTTATCTGTCTAATTCACAGTGGATAATTAAGCAAGAGAAACAGAAAGAAAGAGGAGGGAAAAAGCCGCCTGCAAATGAAGTTCCTCCACCTCCAAGATCCAAAGTCTGAACATAATCTTTGTCGCCATAAATTCATGTCCATAATTTCTCCATGTGTCCTCCTCGTCTTACCTTTTCCATGTTTTCCTTTCACCGCCTGCAGCATCTGGGCGACAGAAAAGCTGGCCTTTTCTGTCTAGTTTGTCTCTGTCTGGCTGTTCTTCTGTCTGTTATCTGTCCCAAGAATTACACAGTATTATCCTCAGTTTGAGGGATAAAGGGAATTTATTGTTGTCTTGTGGAAACTAAAGTTGCTTTTACTTCAAACTCTAGATCTCCAAATCGGATGCCGGTATTTATGAGGTACATCTGAAGGATGCCAGAGGCAAAGATAAGAGCCTCTTCAATCTGACAGACGCAGGTGAAGTCGAATTTTCATACTGATGAAAAAGTGGAAATCAATAGTGTAAGTCTGGTAAAAGAAGAATTGGCGAATCTGACATTAATTACTGCTGCCGCCTTTGTTCCCCCAGGATATCAGACTGTAATGAATGAGCTGTTCAGGGTTATTGGTGAGTCATTTAGCTTCACACGTATCAAGCAGTAATGAATGACCACACACAATGAAGCACCACACATAGAATTAAAAACCCACAAGAGAATGTGCCAATGTGCAACATTTTCCTCAGCATGAACTATTAACAGCCATGAATTTTCCTTATCCTTTGGTTTTAAATGGGCTGTAAATAAATTCCTGATTTATGTTTTTTTCCCCTCTTAGCCAACTCCTCCTGTGAAATTAAAATCCTCAGCACTGAACACGGTATCGTCCTCCACTCCGCGGTTACATATCACCATGAGGAAATGCGTGTTGGTTGGCTCCAAAAGTATGTATTCCCCCGACTGTATTCTACATTCTTTTCTGATCATTTTGTAAATATAATTGTCACTCTTGAACTATATGAAAACACATGTTTTACTAGAATACGGATGTTTGTGCAGGAAGCTTAGCTGGAATCACCGCTTTCGTTTCCGAGTCGAATAGTGGTTTTCAGTGTACATGATGCTGCACAGTTTTAGTTAGTTTTAAAATGTTCTTTACATGATCGCTATTCTCCTTATTTCCCCTTCAGAGATTCAAAGATCGCCACCTCAGAGAGAGTTCAGTCCGGATTCACCGGAGAGCAGCTCTGGCTTAAGATCAATGAGCCCACTGAGAAGGACAAAGGCAAATACACCATGGACATCTTTGATGGCAAGGACGGAGTAAAGAGAGTCTTTGAGCTGACTGGCAAGGGTGAGTTCAAATTTTTTTAATTGAAAAGAGGAAATACTGACTATTTTTCCCTTTCTGTAACAAAATGGATTTTTCTTCTGTGCAGCTTGGGACGAGGCATTTGAAGAATTCCAGAGGCTGAAGTAAGTAAACGACGCCTCGTGTTGCATAATTGTGTATTTCTGTCTGAAGAGGATGTTACACAAATAAATATTAACGGCCATCACAAACTAAAAATAGTCCGTGCACTGTGTGGGCCCTTTGAGAAGCACTCAAAATACATTTCCTGGCATTGTATAGCATAGGAGAAAAAAATGATGATGTTTCTGACAATGTTGGACTCCTTCCTTCCGCAGGGCGGCAGCAATCGCAGAAAGAAGTGAGTGATTATGTATTCTTTGGTTTGATATAAGTGATATAACATATTTCAGGATAAGAGGTTGCTTTGGTTTCATAGAATTTTTTGTAGTGAAGTTTTAAGACTTTAAGTTATTTTATTAAATCTTAATTCACCACAGATTGAAGAAAAGAAAGTTTTCAGATTAAAAAAATCACAACATCATTCATGCATGGAGAAGAGTAAATAAATACTGTGACATAAAGGCAGAGTCAAGTGATTGTTAGGTCGTGCACCTAGTGAATGCTTCAGGTTGTTCTTTGCTGACTCTGTATTCCTTGTGTAGACCGCGCTCGTGTTGTTGGAGGCTTACCAGATGTGGTTGCAATTCAAGAGGGCAAGGTAAATGAATTAGATACTCACTTTGTGTTAAGTGCTTTGTCTCAGCACCGACTTTGTTTTTCATCACATCCTTCCTGGAGCATCTCTGTCCTCAGAAATCTAAATGTGTACGAAACACAACAAAAACCCTGCATCCCTCTTCTTCTCCTCAGTCCCTGAACCTGACCGGCAACGTCTGGGGTGAGCCCTTACCCGAGGTGTGCTGGACAAAGAACGAAAGGGAGCTGGTATCTGATAGCCACATCAAGCTCACGTTGGAGCATGGGAAGTTTGCCAGCATCGCGATCGACTGCGTCACCCAGGCTGACTCTGGCAAATACGCCCTCAAGGTCAAGAACAAGTACGGAAAGGAAGCTGGCGAGTTCACTGTCAGTGTCTACAACCCAGATGACGAGAAAATGGAGAAGAAAGACTAAAGGGTGATGAAATAAAGAAGATTAAGATTTGACGACTGGGCTGTCTCCAAAGCATTTTACCCGGCACATGCCGGTGCACCAAAGCAGTTTAAATAAATCATGAATCCAGCTGCTTCCCCCTGCGTCTTTCATGTGCTGGGTTAAAAAGCTTTGGGCATTGCTTATTAAGGGAGTAAACAGTGAATGTGAGGGATGATAATGGTTCGCTTGTAGTTGCTTCAGATGTCTTCTGTCCCTTCTGGCCATAATAGCAGCTTACGTAATGTATGGGAAATGGTTGACCTGTCATTACTCTTTGTTTTAAAAACAGCAGCAGAAGCAAAGCACTGTTTTTATAATATTACAGTATAACATGTGGGTGACCTGTGACCCCTCAAACCATGTCCCACTGAGGTTTATGTACTGTAAACAAAAAATAAAGGAAGAAACGGATGTTATGAACTTTAGCCTTTTGCTTTGTGTTGGAAAAATGGGTCACACACACACACCACACACACACACACACACACACACACACACACACACACACACACACACACACACACACACACACACACACACACACACACACACACACACACACACACGACAGTCGGAAGTGGTTCATTCAGCCCTCACAACTCTGCAAAGGAGCACAGACATTATTGTCATACTGGGTGAGATGTTTCTGTTTGAACTAGTCATGTGAGTGTCACACACTTTTAGAAGAAATGTGTTGGAAGTGGAGGGAACGTTTTGTTTCAGGTAAAACAGTTTGTTCTGGGGCTGTGTATCTAACCACCAAGGTAAACATGAAGACTGTTTTCTCTTCCACACGCTCTGTGTTGTAATTAAGCTGCACCTGCTTTGGAGAGGTTTCCCCTTTGGCATTATATGATCTCATGTCAAACCTCTTTGTTTGAGTTGAGTAATTTGATTATTGCAAAACAAAAACAAAAAATGGATTTGGAGGATTAATGGCCTAATAGAAAACGAATAGTGCCATTTGATCTCTGCATGTTTTTCCTGCTGGATGTCACCCAGAGTGGGATCCTGGTTTCATAAAGGGCCTTCAGGGTCAGAAACAGTGTGTAGCAGCTTCACTGAGGATACCTTTCATTCATAAAGATAGTCCCTGTAATCCCATGTTTAATATATTCTCTATGATTTGCTGTGAAATCAAAAGTCTTTCTAAAAGCAAACTCATGCTTTTTTTAAGATCCACTATAATATTTAAGGAAATGAATAATTGAGCTTAAAGGTTCAGTGTGTAGAATAAAGGGAGACATCTAGTGGTGAAGTTGCATGTTGCAGCTGAATACCCCTCACCTCACCCTCACCTTCCAAACATGAAAGATGCAGCGTTCCATTACAGCCCTCGGGATGACGTCGAGTTGACAGGGTTCCAGTTGCACAGGAACAACGTTTTACGTTTTCCAGCTAGAAAGCAGCTCATAATATTACGAACATTAACATTACTCTGAATTTCATGCATATCAACACCTTAAAACTGCCACAGACAGTAATTGGACAGTACGACCCATTTAATGACAGAAGTGCTAATAAACAGTAAAAAAAAACTTGTCAGATAGACAGACATATAGATGGATGATGGATGGCTAGATGGACAGACGGACAGACAGACAGACAGACAGACAGACAGATAGACAGATAGATAGATAGATAGATAGATAGATAAATGGACAGACAGACATATAGATGGATGATGGACGGACAGACAGACAGACAGACAGATTCCGTGGTCCGAGGTATAATGGGATGCGGAAAGACCCCCGTTGGCAGCCTTCAGTCAAAATGTGTTTAGTTTGGACCACTGTAAGAAACATGGCGGCCTCCGTAGAAAGGACCGGCTCCTGATGTAAATATAAAACTGAACAGATGATCACACACGAGTGGAAACATCCCCATTGTTATTTGACATGTTGACACAGCAGTAGTTCCCTGTCACCTGGACGCTTCCCTCTGGACCTTTGACCCTGAGCCCGGTGACAGCAGCTGTGTGCGGGCGCGCCGCCGCCGCCGCGCGTCTCCCTGTCCCGTCAACTTGAGCCCGCTGCTCCCCCGCTGCTCCCCCGCCGCGGTGGTCCAGGCTCGGACACGTCAGGACGCTTCCCAGGAGTTCCACCGGGCGCAGACATGGGGGCTCGCTGAGGACACCACGGCGCCCCCGCACCGGCAGCATCCCCCCCACCCCCCGGCTGAAGCGACCCAAAGGTAAACGCTCGTCCTCCGCCTGAATCCAGCTCGTTTCCACCGCAGCTGTTTGTGATGGTGCGGTGTTTCTCTTTTTCTCTCCCCCCCCCCACTCCCCTCCTCTGATTCAAGCTAACGTTAGCTAGCCTGTACGCTGGCTAACACCGCTTTTAGCCGCGATGGATTAATTCAAGCGGGTTTGAGACCCATTCATCACACCTCGCGAACAAGCGGCTCCACGTCCCGGGGGAAACCGGCGGAGCAGCGTTAGCGGCGGCTCGCACCGTCTTGCTGTTAACGGTAACGTAAAGCCCCGGAGCTAGCTGCGGGTGGACTCACTGGCGGCTAGCGGAGCCCCGGCTCCATTCATCTAGAAACGTCCACTTATTCATCTGCTCCAGTCTCGTAGCTTGAACTCTGTGGAAATGTCGAGCGGCGGCTCAACAACCAAAAGCTCCCTTTCGGTTCCTTTTCCGTTCATTTCCGTGATTTGTTTTTGTTTCATTCACGAGTGCGGTTTTTACCGGTTACTCCTAAAACAAGTCATGTCGGCTTTACTGTATGGAATTAGCACTTTTAGCCATTACAGCTCGGGCTAACGTTATATGTGTGCGTTATGTGTGAAGCTAGTTAGCTTGTTTGGGTTCCAGGAGTCTAACAGTGCTGCCACCTCACCATCCAACCCCACCTGCCTCCGAGCGGCTGGTTTGAAACCACAGTACTTTACTAAGTCTATTGGGAGAAACCCAGTTCTGTGAGGCTCTCAATGTAAATGTGTGGTGTGTGTGTGACGTTCTCCCACTGATACTGTCATTCAATCACAAACACTCAAGTCAGGCCATGTCAGGTCAGGCCCATTCAAGTAGGTGACCTTACAAAACCTCAAATCAGCCTTGTTGTGAAACCTGCGAGCAGACCACTCGAACCAGTTCACTGGGTCTTCTCACCACTGGTGTTGAGTCCCAACACAACAGGCTCCTGTCATGAATGTCCACTTATTGTTGAAAGTGTTTTTAAAAAGGTGTAAAAGCAAATTATTTGGCTTTTTAGAGGCTGTACTTGGTGGAGGTGTTGACACGGAACGGTCAATCAATTCACTATCAATGAGTCTAGTTAATAATCTAGTGATTCTCACTATTCTATCTATAAGGTCAATAAATAGGGGACAGAGGATACATGTTAAAAAAGGTCGTTACAGGAGCTTGTTTATTTCGATTAGTCCAAAACCTAAATGTTTAGTCTTGTATTAATGACAAAGAAAAGTGTCAAATCCTAACATTTTAATAAATTAGAAGCAATAAGTATCACTCGAATTTACTGAAATGACTAATTGATTTAAAAACAGTTTTGTCAGGTGATGAATCAAATAATCATCATGATTCTAAAGCAAAATTAGATTAACAGCGATACTACATCCTTCAAAATTACCATAACAATTGAATTAGCATGTCTCTAAAAGGGTTTAAAGAGCGATTGGACATTATTACCATCATGATATTAGGATTTATTGCAGGGCTAAGTGTACCTAATAATCTGGCAGCTGTTTAAACAGTTAAGTTTGCCATCTAACTGCCTCGGCCTGGGATTTGTCTTGGTTTTTACCCAGTGAGTCTGAATTAAATCCAAGAGAAGAAGATTTCAGTTTGCAAAGTTGAAATCATTAGTCCAGACTTCCCATTTCCTACACTCACTGAAGCTAAGGAAGACTGGCTAAACAAATTGATGTACTATTATTTAATCAAAAAACAAACTATTCTTTCTCACGGGTTGTAGCCTCAGTCCTTCATGGCCGAATCCATTGACCCTTCCTGTTTTTGTTATCGCCAAATTCACAACATTTGGAAAATTGCCTGAAAACAAGCAATTGAATGATTGAATCAATTTCAACATTCCTTTTGAAAAACGGTTTGTTTTTTTATTATTGCCCAGCAATCCAACCCCAGACTGTTTTTCTTCGGCAGTGGTTGTCATGATTTATCTCACTCGCATAATAAGTGGGCTCATTTCATGCAGTTTGCTGTAACCTAATACTTGAGAGTGTAACATGAACCTTGTGTGGTCTCGTTGGCCGCAGCTTGGTCGCAGGACTCAAGGCTTTGTCAGCCACTCAAAGTGAATGTGCTTGAGGTAACTCCGCGTGTACACACCATAATAATCAAGTTAGGGTGAAATTAGAACCATTATACTCGCATGTAGTTTGCACTTAGCAATACAATGTTTATTCTGTCTAAGTGTATTCGGTCATTGTCACGACTCATTACAAGTCATGTGATTTCCACTTCTAAAAGGAAAGTATCTCTTCTAAAGAATTTGACAAGAGCCCTGAATGGACAGCCCCTGACACAGGGGGATGATGAACCAACAGCCCTCATCTCAGTGGGCCTCTGTTTTCACTGGTTTTGTTTACAAAAGGCTTAGCAGATGGGAGAGTGGGGATGAGGCCTTTAATGGAGGAGTCTCATGAACTCACTTAGGAGCTAAACCAGCCAGGAGGATGATGGTATTGGCACCACAGAGGATCTTCTGATGACAAAAACATATCTGAATTCTCCACTGCTTGGATGTCAGTCACATGAATGTATCCACTCTATACAGATATGATTGAATTAGTTCTTTGGCTAATTCTAGTAAACTGTGGTGTTATGTAAAGAATTCCTAACGAGAATTTGATTGACAGGACTTTCACCTGTTTTATCTTTGCAATGACATGGCCAGGATGTCAAAAAGGGTAAAGTGCAACTTGTAGTAGAGATCCACTGCACTGAACACCCCATTGGTCGACTCCTGCAGCCACTCGCTGTCCAGCTCCCCTTGATTAGTCATGCACAATAACAAGCACACGCTGCAACTATTGTACCAAACATGTGACTGACTGTGCTCGAACGTCATGTTGCCGAGTACTGCTCGGCCTTTTTCCCTGAGCTGTGCTCTTATCAGGGAAAAACACTGTTAGCAGAAAATCAGCTGCCCCTTATCAGCCACACACCGCTACCTCAAAGAGGCCGTCCCATTGGCTGGAGCTTTTGTGTCATGTTAGATGGCAGGAGCACAAATGCATATGCTGAAAAATATACCCAAGAAAAGGATGACAAAGTTTATGACACTGTTGCATAAACTCCGTTGGCGTGAGATAGAGTATCAGTGTTTATGCCTGGGAAGGTATATTCATAGGTGATAAGGTGGGCTACATTTGAGATTGGATTCAGGATGGCATTGAGTCATTATTGTCGTAGTTTAAGAGAGGAAAACACTGGTTCCACTGGAGTATCCTGATGTGGGTAAACTAGGAGCTGGTGATGAAGAGGTCGAGATCATGGGGGGGCAGGGAGCTGCTGGGAAGCAACACAGAGGACAACACAGACAACATTGAGCAGGACGAGTCCTTGTCTCTGAGCTTGTCTTGGTCCCTGGTGAGTCAGAATGACATGGTCACAGCTTCAGCTAGAGGGTTGACTACAGTTGTATTGTTTGGTTTGTGATGTTTGTCAGCTTATTGGTCAATACTGTAGCCAAGTTTTAGGGCTACATTCAAGACTGTATTTAGGGATAACTTAAACTGTGAAAGAAGAGAGTAGGACACTGGTATACACTGGCAATCCAGGCTGGATCAAGGAGCCTGCATCACCTGCTTAATCTGTAAATTAACTCTTTAACAAAAGTATAGCTAAATTGTAGTTTTGGCTCGGGTGTTTATAGCTACTTGTGTTTACTTCTACGTTTGACACTGTCAGAATGAAGAAATCATTAGAAGCAGTTCAAGTGCATTTGTCGCCTCTGACTGTTCCAGATATCTGAATACTGGCATCTTGCCACACAGCTGCTGCACAAGAGAGTTTTTGTATCTTCTATAGAATATTGACTATTATATAATAACCATTTTTAGCCTTGTTGTTATGACAGACTTCTTCGTGTATCTCTGCACTTAGTGTTCACACTGTGCCAGACCACGATTCAAGAATGTAGCACATACTGCACCTCCAGTGTTACTCTGGTGTCGTGCTAAATGTTAAAATGAATTGCATAACTTGCTTCCTGACATAAAGTACTTCTTCTATATTATAAGTGTTACTCTGCCACATGGAAGTAAATTTGTAACTTCTGTGTGGGTTAGGGTTTCTCCCATGAATCGACTTAAATGGTTTCAGGCAGCGCTTTTTTTGGGGTATATAATAATATATATAAGCATTATGCTAAACAGAAAAATGTTAATTAAAGGCAAATGTATTGATTAAAGTCTTAATAAAGATGGATCCAGTTTAATTTATGCTGGCTTTTCGCCTTCTTAAACCCTGAAATGTGTTGGTGATTTAATTTATGCTTTACATAAATTAATTTCACTCAAGCAGTTGTGATGTGGTTTTACAGCATTTTTGTATTTGTTTGGTTATGTTCAATTCCATTGTAAAGATTGTTAATCTGTCATTTTGAAGTTTCCGTTCCAGGCTTGCTTTGAAGCCTAATTACTTCATGTTGTAGGTTGTCACGAACCTCGGCTCATTCCAAGTTAAACCGCGCAGCATGTTCCTTTTGTTTACATTTCACGTCCTGAAACCTCTCTGTAAATGCCTGAAGGAGTTTTGCAAACTCACCAGCATATTCAAATGTCACAGCAGACGTTTGTTGTAGCAAAGTAGGAAAATATTCAGTGTTAGTCCTTTTCAGTTGCACTTATGCAAAGACTTTGCAGGACTTTCCTGAAATGTTAGCTTTATCTAATTGTCAGGTAGTTGGTAGTTGGAGTGTCAGCTCAGGTTGTTGATAATATTTTGGCACAAAGCTGGCAGAAGTTGTCCTTCTCTTAGGTGTAAGTTGTAAGCAACATTAATTATCTCCTATCTTCTGAATTTTGTTTGCCATTTGGTATGCCGCCGACAAAAGTCTTTTAAAGTATCTCAGTCTGGGGTTGGATTTAGCACTGATGGCTCTCATCCATATACTCTGTAAGTACTGTTTGATATGATTCTTGCACACATGATAAATTAGGTTATTGATGTTTAAGTCTATTGCGGAGACCGGACTGTGGTTTTCTGGTATGTGTTTGTAACATTTCTTACAACACTCTCCTAAGTATAAGCTTCTTGTATTGTTTTAGTAGAGCGGTCATCCTCTAACCAGAAGGTCAGCGGTATGATCCCAGTCTTCACCACCTGCATGCCGAAGTGTCCTGGGGCAAAATACTAAACCCAGAAAGTGCTGCCCATAGATACACTGTATATGTGTGTGAGAATGGCAATGAACTGCAGTGTGAAGTGCTTTGAGTGGTCATCAAGACTAGAAGTGCTATATACATAGAGACCATTTTAGAGAAGAGCCTGATGTCTCCTTGTCAGAATTACTGATTTCCACTTTCCACCATGTTTGTTTGTGTTGACCTTATGTTGCTGTCCTGCCTGAATCCATTTCGTGTAAAAGAAGGTGAAGCTCAGTCCAGATGACCAAAAATGATGCTCAACATGAAACGATAGATGACGTTGTACTATCCTCCCACAGTGTATATCATCATATTGCATAGCCCTCTTTTGTAGGGATGATTAAGCTTCGTTTTTGTTGACAGAAGGCCTCAAATGAAATAATACAAATGAGATGAAAATACCCTTTAACAATTAGTGTATAGTGACAGCTGTTGGTTTGGAATTAGGTTTGTTGAGTTGCACATAAGCGTACTACCTGATCCTGCAGGGAAAATATCCATGATAGTTTTTCTTGTCACTCTTCTCACCCCTGCACTCAACTCACTGCTCTCAGGGCTGTACTCTGAACATAAGGTCAGTGTGACAATTTAAAGTTACATAAACCATGTGAAGTCAGCGGGTGACTGTGTTTGCAAGCCCCATTAAAATAGACCCTGAACCAAACAAAGCCAGTGTCATGTTTGCTAAGATAATAGTTGCACACACTTAGCGTCACAGTGCACAAATGACTGCAAACAATCTAGTAAGAAGCCACAGGAAGGCTGGAGAGTTTAGATGATTATCTGTTAGCATGGACAGTTTGCTTCTGACATTTACAGTCACACAATCAGTTTGTCCCAAGTGCTTGTGATAATGTCCAGAGTTCATTCAAACCCATATAAGTATAGCAGCAGAACGTGTCTTGTCTTGTACTGTTTGTATTTGATTTACGTAGCAGATGGTTGTGAATGTAAACAGGAAGTCGGCGGCTTTCACGGCAGCAGGGCAGTGGGAACGATGTGTGTGAGGTTGTCTCCTCTCATTGTTCCAGGCCAGCCGTCAGCTCCCATCTCTGCTGTTGCTCATGTGGGACCGCGGCCAGTGACGGGGGTCACAGTGGCACTCTGGCTCAGTCTGTATGCAGGGCAGGAGATAACAGGCAAACAGGCAGTGAGGGAGCTGAGAGATGAACACAAAAGACAAATGGTTTAGCCTAACTGTCCGGAAGAAGTATTTAAAAGAAAAGGTAACAATGGATTGACTGTGAGGGTTCAGAAGAGAAAAAACAGACCAAGACATTTTAATTAATGACGGAAAACTCACAGATTCCATGACTTGCAGGAGTGAATACTATCATCTCCTCTGGATTCTTCCTAAACAAAACACCCTCATCCAGTCGTTCCCATAACTAATATTTTGTTCTCCCCCCCCCTCCAGGCGGACACTATGAACTACGTGGGCCAGCTGGCAGGTCAGGTGCTTGTGACCGTCAAAGAGCTGTATAAGGGCATTAATCAGGCCACATTATCGGGCTGCATCGATGTTGTGGTTGTCCGCCAGAGAGATGGCACGTACCAGTGCTCCCCCTTTCATGTGCGCTTCGGCAAGCTGGGCGTCCTTCGCTCCAAAGAGAAAGTTGTAAGTAAAAATAACATTTTTCTTTGCTTCTGTTCCCTAATATGTTTACTGTTTAACTGTTGAGCTCCATAACAGGAAAGATAACATTTCTGCACATGTGAGAGAGATCCAGATTTTCCAAACTGAACGTGGGTTTTAGTGTGCCCTGTTCCCCACACTGTATTCTTTTAATATTTTGAATTCACAGACAGTCAAAACAAGCAACCCGCCACCTGATGTGTACGACAAAGTGAGGTGTCACACATCAGTGGTTCCGCCCACTCAGGTGTTTTACGGGATTTTCCTCATGACTTCCTCATCACTTTTCAGGTCTGTGAGGGTGTGTCCAAAATTAGCTTGAAAAACATGTCCAGTAAGATCACATTAGTTTTCCTTTCTATAAAAACTGAAGGTGGATAATAAAGTCCAACTTGAAATGGAGTGTCAGTGATGATGCAGTTTGGAGTCACATGGCGTAATATTGTACTGAGGCGATAGCAATCGCATTGTTGAGGTTGATGACCTGTCATGCATGGGTGTGTAAGGGCATATAAAAGTAGCTCTTACTAGGGTCAGAGAGGTTTTGTTTCTTTTGAAGAATCTTGGCTTAACTTCATTTTCTTACAAAAACAAGTAATTTGGGGCAAACAACATTTAAAATAAGTAAGCTCCCTGGCTTGGGAATTCCACAATACTTGGTGGAAGAATGACACATAGGCCAAGAAAGGACTCATTATATTTTGACGTGGTTCTTCCACTTCAACATTGCTAAATACAGCTTTTTTTTTAACAAAGCTAAAGGATATGGTTTTAAAATGTTAGATCTACTTGGATTATAATGGTGGAAACTGCATTGGTATCAGTTACACAACCTGAGGGAAATTGAGGTTGGATTATATAAAGCTTCAGAATTGCCCTTGGCATTCAGGTGGTAATTTTAAATGGCTAAAATTAGAGATTCTAATTTAATGCGTTTTCCCACATGACAGCTGAGCTTGTCCATGACGTCTTATCTCAGACAGCGTTTGATCTGAACGACAGAAAGCTCATTTACTGGTTTGTGGACCGAAGTGGATGATGATTTGCGGGGGACGGACACCTACCCAGAATGCTGATGGGTTTAGAAGGCAGGAATGAATGAGTGGTTTCTATGGCAACAGTTCCACAACTTGAATGTGTGAGAAGGGAAGGAAGCATGAAGAAGTTGGCCTCAACAAGGGCTGTTTTGTAACAACAGTTATGTATGAGTCCTTGAAATCACTTGTCAGATCCTCGAGGGCTGCTGCTAAATATGTATTTTTTTAAGAAGTTGCTGGACCAAACAAATCCTAAAAAAAATTCAGAAGAAGGGGGAAAGGCTGTAGTCGCCAGCCAAATGCTGATTAAAGTTTGGCTGTTGATGGTGTGTTTGTTCCCATTCAGCAGTCCCTTCTGTTGGCAACCAGACAGGTTTTTAAAAACAAACACGTTTGATTGAATAAAACACAGGTTGTTGTTTTTTTGTTTCTTGGAAAGTCACCGAATTCACAATGTGCAGTCAGACAGCAAAAGCCCAACACTACGCCCTAATTTCGAGCATTAGCATCCATTCATTACTTTGTGTAATTCTCTTAATCCCGCGTGGTGTTGGCACAGCCACAATTCAGCCACTCACACAGTGAATGTAACCCGTCACTGAGTGTGGAAAGGTTGAAGAGGACCCTCATTTATTCTGTCTCATTATTAATTGGGTATTGAAATTCCCAGCCATCACTCACCACACATAAATTCCCTTTAGCAACCCTGAGGAGGGCGAATCGAATCACCAGTAGCTCAGAAACCTCACTGGCCTGGTTTCTTCATGGGCAAAAGATGAGATACAACAGGTGGACATTGGTTGAGAATTAATATTGATGATTTGGTATCAGGTTTTCAGACTAGTCATAGAACTGAAGAGTCAAAGTCGGCCTCCTATGTAGTCTCTGCCAGACATGAGCTGGTTTTTGCTTTTGTGGTGTCAAGTTTCTGAATGGCCTCGGGTCCACTGGGGGTTTGCATGGCAAACACTAATAGCCCTGTTCTATTGGCTGGCTCCACAGAAAGCAAGCCCAGAGGACCAATACACCTATTAGGTTTTTGAGAAAGCTTTGGCAGCAAGCAGCACAGTTCCTCTGTGAGCTGACTAAATGTTGGAAGTATAATAAAACGAGATCTGTTTTCCAGTCAATTGAAAAGGCAAACTCAGACTTGGAGATAAATACATCCTGAGTAGACGTCTAGTAAACACCATTTTCACTGTCCTATTTCCTAATGAAGATTACTTCACGATTACCTTTACACTGCCAGTTGTTGTGGTAGCACAGAGGTGTCGGTTTGAACGTTGTGTCAATTTCTTTCAGATTGACATTGAAGTGAACGGAGAGCCCGTAGACCTGCACATGAAGCTGGGTGACAATGGAGAGGCCTTTTTCGTCCAGGAAACAGAGCAGCTGGATGTAAGCATCTCATGAACCACCCAGAGGGATAAACACCACCATTTGAAAAATACACATAAGAGTTGTTTTGTAGCTTGATAACACAAATGTTAACTTAATTTCCTGGTTTTTATTTATTGTAATAATTGTACCTTTCTAGAATGAGATTGTAATGAATTACAGCATCCAGCCATTGTCCAACATAGGAAATAATTACTCCACTTTTGTGCAGTTTCTGCATTTGACAGGTGACCTATTGCTCAAGCTTTCTCAGTTCCTATTGTGAAAGCTCAGCACTGACAGCCACCCTGTTCTACAGGACTTGAGTCATGGGCCTGACAGAAGGAGCCATAACATACCACATTTTGTTTACAATGGCATTTGAGGTCTCATGGGGTTTATTATCATCGTTCCATAAATAGGAATCTTTTGTCTTTTCAGGTGTTCCTCACACAGGATTAAACTGTTTCTGACAGCTGATGCAGCTTGTTGCTGCAGTTGGTACTCATTAGTGACTGCTATTGTCATTGGAAATATATATGAGGTTCATGGACACTGAGTCTGTTAATTTCAACTGTTGGTCTTTGACCTCGGTGGCTTTAAGTTTTGGCTTATTCTCTATTTTGACTCTTGGGATGAGTTGAGTTCCTTTGGTTTGCTTTTGTTTAAAACACATCTTGAGCTTCACATTCCTGCATTCTTACCTGATCCTTTAGCAGATTGTCCCAGCCCACCTGGCCACCTCCCCAATCCCCACTGAGAGTCACCTGTTCTGGATGTCGGAGGTGGAGCACAGGGCACCGAAAGATCTAGAGGATGACCCGGCTGACCCCGAGTACCCCTCGGAGCCTCCTGCTCCCAGCACCGTGGGCACTAAAAAGAAGAAGAGGCGGAGGAAGAAGCATAAGGGAGACCCCCGACGAGAGGAGCTGACCCCACCCATGTCAGTCACTACTGGTAACACTATTGCTTTAAACGCACCTGCTGCTACAACTGCTGCTATGTCTAGCTCTGTGCAAAATGAAGAGATCTTTGAGATGGAACTGAGCTCTGACGAAGAGGCTGCAGCACACGTTTCTAGGTAAGTTCAATTCTTGTAACTGTAGCCAAGATCTGTTTAGAGCTGGGTTAATTATTAAGTATCTTTCGCAACCTTTGATTTTAGGTCCCCTTCAGTAACCACAATGCGGGACATTGACCCAAAACTACCTGCAGCCAGATACAGCCTTGATGGCTATTCGATGTCTGATGGGGACTGGCGGTCAGGTGACAGGTATGTATGGGCATGAACTCACAGCCATCAACAAGGGTGTGAAGAAGACGCCTTAATTGCCTCTTACTTATTGATTTAATGGATTATATCTACCCCTGCAGAAATGCTTTGTCACAGGCCTTTTCCCCAAAGAGTGACTCTGAACTGGTGGTCAGGCCTTCAGAGAGTTTGCTCAGAGCCGAGTCCCACATGCAGTGGACCTGGGGAGAGTTTCCAGAAACAACCCGGGTAAACACTTCACACTCTTCACATGAAATCATAATTCTTAGTTTTATCATCTATGAAGTATCTTTTTTAAATTTCTCATATCCAACCTCCAGATCCCCAAGAAAGAGAGACCAGAACCACTAAAAAGAGTGACCATCACCCCGTCGGAGAGTACCCACTTCCGAGTCATCCTCAGCTCCGAGGCTATGGAGGATGAAACAGAGATCGAAAAGGAAGATGGTGCCTCCTCAGTGTGTACCATTGTCAAGCCAGAGCCACGCACCCCTGTCACCATGGTAACGGCAGTTGATACTTTTGCATCTGTCAGCACCGTAACCTCTCTGAGTCCTGTAACCCCCACTGAGCCCCTGGATGTTCCGACAACGTCCACGCCATCCAACAGCCAACAGAGCGATTCACCCTCAAAGAAGAAAGGCAAGATGGGTCCCTTTCTTAGCCAATTTTCTTTTGTTATCACTGATCATGAAAGTCCGATAGATGATAAATGATTTCGTTTTTAAACACAGGTGTCCCAAAGAGGAGCCAGCATCAGGGTCCTGAGGATATCTACCTAGATGACCTGAATGTACTGGAGCCTGATGTTGCTGCAAGATATTTTCCTAAGAGGTTAGCTCATGAAAAAAAGTCCCTAATTAATTTTACAGCCTGACCTGGTTCATATATAAATACTGTGCTAATTTTAAAACTGTGTAGGAAAAAAGTACCTCCTCTAAAGACCATGTGTTGCTCCTTTGTCATTCCAGTGAGGCTGAGGCAGCCGCTAAGCACTGGATGGACTCGGAGATGCTCTCTGGTTCCCCGTCTCCTCAGTCGGTGGGTAGTGCTGCAGCTGACAGTGGGACAGAGTGTCTGTCTGACTCAGCAAGTGACCTCCCGGACGTCACCCTTTCTCTGTGTGGAGGCCTCACAGAAAATGCTGAAATATCCAAAGGTATACAAGAAAAACACTCATAAAAAGCCCAAGTGCACTAACTTCTTTATGCAAGACAGGAAGTCAGCCAGTGGAGACATGGAGCTAAATTACATGTAAAACTATGATAATTCCGTATTGTATTAGTGACATCCGAAAGCGTTTAGACACTGCTGGTTGAGGCTCTTTCTATCTATTGTACCCTTAATGGTAACCATAATTGTGCCCACATTTCCCTTCAAGGACACAAGTCTCTATTTTACTAGGACTGAATCCCATCTTCACCTTTCTTACTGATTTTCTTTTGTGTGAATAAATAAATATATAAAAATACACTCTACACACCAGGTTCTCTACGGGGGGGGAAGAGAAAAAGTTTCCTGACCTTTCTTTGTGGCTTAAGTAAGATCTTATGGCTCACCACTACTGACCTTTTCATCTGCAGCCTTTAATTAATGTCCCTCTCGCATCTGTGTTTGCAGAAAGGTTCATGGAGCATATCATCACCTATCATGAATTTGCAGAAAATCCAGCAATTATAGATAACCCCAACTTGGTAGTAAAGATAGGAAATAGGTAAGTAAGCATTTAATTAATTTCATGAATGTATATGAGAGATTCAGCGTGAGCACATGGTCAATATTCAGCTCTAAATTATTGTCTGTCATCAGATATTATAACTGGACGCTTGCTGCCCCCTTGATTCTAAGTCTACAAGCATTTCAGAAGAATTTACCAAAGGTAAGAGAGACATTGTTTCTGCATTGTGTTCTATGTGCAGTCCGTACCTGTGGTGAATTGTAGCTCATCACATAATGTATTTTTTATTCAAGGCTACAGAGGAGGCCTGGGTGAAGGAGAAAATGCCAAAGAAGGCAGGCCGCTGGTGGTTCTGGCGAAAGAGGGCGGACAGTGCAATCAAGCAGGTGGGAGCAGGTTTTATTTTTGAAGAAAAATTAAATCCATGCACAATGTTCTTTTTTACATTTTTTTTATCCATTCTCTTGATCATGTTCATTATCTTGGGATTTCTTTAAATTGTTTACAGTCAGAAACCAAGATGGAAACCAAGGAGGAGTCTCATTCGGGGGAGGAAGGCCCCTCTGTGTCGCAGGAGAAGCTGGCCTCACCGTAAGTGACACTACAGGTTTACTGTGTTTATTTGTGCGTCTCAAGTCAAGTGAAGTCACCTGATGAAATCTAGCATAGGAATGTAAAACTGACAAACAGTAAACATACACCCATATGTTTTGTGTACAGTAGTTTTACACTGGTGTTTAAACATTGGCTTTTAAAGTAATTTATCAGTCAGACAATAATATACAATCTCAACTGTTAGACCTAAAGCAGGAGACTCATCCAGCGACGAAGAGTCCAAGGAGGTGAGTGCTGCATCCTGTCAAGAACGACTGCAGCCGGTAGATGTTCCGCACCACCCTACCCCCCACACATACAGGAAGTCACTACGCCTCTCTTCTGATCAGATAGTAAGTACACATGAGGTTTTAGTTCCTCAAACTCTGTTTGTTTCCTTTGTAAGTTAATTTGACCGAATCATTGTGAAATACGAATACAGTTGATTTTCAGAATACATTCGTGATCAGATTACACAGTGGATTGCAAAACTAAACTTTCAAATGTTTATTTGGTAGTGTAGGGCTCCCTCTGCTGGCGGACTATGAATTACATGTGTTTGCACCTCTATGAATCTGTAGGGGGCTCTGAAGACCTGTACGTGATCATTGGACTGTGGCATAGTAATTCATACTCAAGCAAAGTTACTGAATGAAATAAACTGTAACACATGCTGTCACTGTTTCCCTGTGTTACCAGGCCAGTCTGAAACTGAAGGAGGGACCCAATGACGTTACTTTTAGCATCACCACTCAGTACCAGGGTACGTGCCGCTGCGAGGGGACCATCTACATGTGGAACTGGGACGACAGAGTCATTATCTCTGACATAGATGGCACCATCACCAAGTACGTGGCTCCAAATCATTCAGTGTTTTTACAATGTTTATAAAGGGTTATTTACATTTATCAGACAAGGTATTAACTATATCTCACAATATAAATAATATATTCACATCACAGTGTAGTTGAACCTTAATGGGACAGATCATCTTTTGAGTTCATAGTTCCAAGCCAGAAAAACTATTCACAGTTTACTAATGGGAAGTAAATGTTCTTAATGGAACTGTTGGGGTTGATTACATTTTTTTCCAGCTTAATGTTCTGCATCAGATCTTTGCTCCATTGGTGGTGAGGGAGGGATTACCTCCGTCCATTTAAATAAAACTGAGCGTCTAGCTAATAAAGAGGAAAAAGCAATGACCTTCTGTAAATGAGCAGGGAGATTGGAAACAACTGGAATTGAATATACACCAAACTGTTAATTATAGGATAGGGATTCATATTACAACCATAAGCCTTGGAAGTGGTATCAGAAAAGGGAAACCAGAAAGGGACAAGTTTTGGGCAAAACCACAGCATATGGGAGCTGGTTACTGGCAGGTGTTTGCACCTGTCCCATATAGTTCACACTGGTTTTATTCCCACTCCACTTTTACAGAGCAAACACATCTGAACAAAATGGTGTCGTAGTTAATATAACCCTTCACATTGTCTAGGGCTCATCAGGTCCCCGTAAGTGTGTGGTACAGTTGTGAATAATATCCATATTAATACATCTTAAATTGAATACCAAGACGTGTGTAATTAATAAACCTGTTACTCGCATCCATTTCTTGTAGAAGGTTGTCACACTTTTAGTACTTTATATAGAAAAGCTCATTTTAGATCAAACAACCTTTGTGACGTGACGCATCACAGGCATTTCATCACGGCCTGTAAGAATCTATATTCCAGGAGCGGAAGCAATTTACGCGTTAGCAAGCGTGTGTTGAAGTGCAATGTTTTTTTAAGTTCTTGGTGTCTGTGAATTCCCTGCAGACTGTGATGTCAGGCCTTTTATTTCATTAAAAGGCCTTGATGTGCAGTGAGCACTGCAGATGGAAACCAGCAGGTGAATGAACAGTGACTTAAAATGTGACAGAACAGTGGATAAGTTGGATCATGTACAAATTAATTAGAAACAAGGAGCTTAAATGACTTTTATCTATAATTCCACATTTTCTGCAGTTTTCTTTTCAACCCTCTCACATAGCAAATATTAATTAAGAGCATTATGCACTTCTGCTTATTTTAATCTTTCTAATTAGCTTCAGGCCACCTCTGCCCCATTCGACACCAAACCGATGTCTGCTGCCTACTTGACGCAGACTGCGGTTCATAGGTGGTCAACATCAAACGGGTCCACACTGACTGCAGCTTATTATCTGTGTGACCCTTT
Source organism: Reinhardtius hippoglossoides (assembly GCA_006182925.3). Classification (NCBI taxonomy): domain Eukaryota; kingdom Metazoa; phylum Chordata; class Actinopteri; order Pleuronectiformes; family Pleuronectidae; genus Reinhardtius; species Reinhardtius hippoglossoides. The sequence goes on along the minus strand of CM031680.1, from coordinate 6,488,057 downwards.
AGGCCAACCTGTGCTTTTTCTAAGTCACAGGGTGAAGAGCACAGGGGCTATAATGAGCCCATTTACATTTCAGTCTGTAAGCACACACCGTCACAAGCTAAGGTTGAGATGGTTCCTCCCCCATGGGCCAGTAATCCTCATTAGTGGAGAACGGTTCACAATGTTCTCTATTTATGATGGAATGGTTAAGTACTTATGCTGCTTTATGTCACATCTTTTGGGAAGTCTGTGCTACAGATCTGCTTTTCCGGCTCAGTGATGTGGCAGATGGGTACACCCCTGTCTTTGTGTCAATAACATTTGTACATGTTTGTTTAATGCTTCAGGTCAGATGTGTTTGGACAGATCCTGCCACAGCTGGGGAAGGACTGGACTCACCAGGCATCGCCAAGCTCTACCACTCAGTGGCTGAGTAAGTGCACAACAACGCTGATTAATCACAGATGATGGGTGATGACTGGTCAATGATTAGCACTGGATATGATTCCCAATCATCACTGTGGAGATGATATTTTCTGTGTGTGTGATGACTCACTCAGTTATTAAGTGTCAGTACTTTTCTCCAACACTTAAATCTTGACCTGTCTCTGCTGCATTAGTCATTCAGAAAGTAGAACATTGAATACACACAGGAGGAAATGGGAAATAGTGACCGTGGGCAGTAATAATAAATAGAATCTTTCCTCCGTGCGATTATCATCGAGTTTCATATGACTTCTGCACATTATAAAAACATCCGGAGTCGCCGATCTAATTAAAGGGCTATTCTTAGTAGTTGCTAATGATGGTCATGATATTGAAGTGTATCCGCACAACCATTAATGAGCACCACTCTGCCTTCTGGCAGGAACGGCTACAAGTTCTTGTACTGCTCAGCTCGAGCTATTGGCATGGCGGACATGACGAGAGGCTACTTGCAGTGGGTCAATGATGGAGGCACCATCTTGCCCAGAGGACCTCTGATGCTGTCTCCCAGCAGCCTCTTCTCTGCCTTCCACAGGTATGTACTTTATAAAGGACCTCCTTTTTTTCCAGCTTTATTTCCTGGTTCAAACAGTTGTAAATTCCTCTTCACAAGCCAGGAATGGTTAAAGCCTCCAAGGCATCACCTTTCAGATGTGTGATTGACAGGTTCATTAATTAGCTTGTTAGACTTGCTGCAACTCGCTGATGTCTGTGTAGCTTTAAGCTGTGGATGCAAAAGTGTGGGAGATGACATTTGATCAAAAATCTAAGGAGCTTATTTTTCAGTGCCACTGAAAAATTGTTTGTATTCATTGCACAGATTATCTTGGAATCAATGTTAAAACTAGAGGGACACTCATTAGAGCAGACACTCATTATGAAACCACATTTAAACTCACTAGAGCAATTTTATTTGGAACGGCATAAAATTGCACACCCTCAATAAGTTGAAAGAAAATTCCTGCATCTGCCCCTTGATCATAATTTTTACGGTCTCAACTTTCTATGTAAAGTCCCTTGAGATAATGTAGATTATGATTTGGAGCTAGAAATATAAATTGATTCTGAATCTGCACCGAAAGAATCAGGAAATCGGTTGAGTAGGTTTTGCTTAACCCTTCGAACAAACAAACAAACGCTGACAGGAAACATAACCTCCTTGGCCGAGGTAATTATTGGTCTTGGTGAACAGGATTCACCACAGCACACAACTGATCCATTGTTTACATCTCACTGGGCTCGGCAACAGAAGTTAATTAAACAACCATAACACTCCGCTCACTGGTAGAGCTGCGCTTTGTTAAGGACATGCGTGTCAGCAGCTTCTTGGCCTCGACAAAGATGATCACACCCAACTCCTCGCCTCAAGCTCAACTATTCAGAGAACACACAAACAGTGAGGCTTTGTTATGCAGTAAAGTTCCTTTTTAAATTGCACAACATGGCTTAAATCTAACCCTAAACATAAATACTAGTTTTGCTCAATTTAACTACGTGTTATGTAACAGAAATGCTTATTCCGAACCCTGGCATTTCGACTGTAAGGAAAGTTTAAATTTGAGGGTTTAAATGTTTTGCATATTTTGGGGTGTGGATTCAAACTTTTTGTCTGCACCCACAGGTTCAGGTTGGGTTTGTTAGTTTTCTCCCTCTAATGGAACATGTACTTGGAGAAGTTTACTCTTGCCCCATTCTAAGGACATGCAGTTTGTGTCATTCTAATCATCCGTGTGTTTCCTCAGGGAGGTTATCGAGAAGAAGCCAGAGATCTTCAAGGTTGAATGCCTTACAGACATCAAGAACCTGTTCCAGCATAACAAGCAGCCATTCTACGCTGCCTTTGGGAATAGAACTAATGTGAGTTAATGGATGTTTGAAGATGTCAGGACATTAAAGCGCTCGCGTTTACATGTCAGCGAGCTGTGTTTTCCAGAAGCCCGTGTTGTCATGATGCTTCGTTTGATCAACTTGACGATTAACAGACACAAACATGTGAAATCGGTACTGGGCTGAACCTGAGCTGAGGTCACTGGTGGGAGTCAGACATGGTCCCGTGTGACTTTGTCTGTGGACGGGACCTCAAGCCAGGCCCAGCATCTCATCTTCAGCTGCATAAACACAAACACCCCGATGAAGCAGCGGGCCGGCCATCAAGTCTGTCTGTCTCCATCAGTTGCCAAAATACATAAAACACACACAAGACTCACATACACACACACAGTCCTGCTCCTGCCCAACAAACATTCAGTCTAGATATATTACCATTAGGTGGAACACGGGCAGGAAAACTGTGGTTGATGTGAATAATGCACTTAGGTCAGTTTGTACCAGTGTGTATTATATCTATTAATCGACTGCTGTCATTTCAGAAGGCTTTTAAGGGCCCTGAGTTTATGTATTTTTTAATATACTCCTATTGAAGGGTTGTTGTTTTTTGTAATGTAAATAATAAATGTATTCCGATTTTATCTAAGGAAAATATAGAATTAAATGTGCTTCAGTTAGGAAGTCCTGTCCCTTTTTTACATTCAGATCACATACTGAACTCTAAATGTCATGTCTCCATTCAGGATGTGTTTGCCTATAAGGAGGTGGGAGTTCCTGTGTGTCGGATCTTCACCGTTAACCCTAAGGGCGAGCTGATCCAGGAGCAGACCAAGGGCAACAAGTCTTCGTAAGTACAAACACTTATCGTTGCGTTCTCACTGTGAGGATCCACATGCGTACATGCATTCTGTATTTCTCTGTCTTTCCAATGCATTTGACACAACGAATTTACAAATGCATGTAATTTAGTACATAAAAAAAAAAAAATTGTGGAAAAAAGAAAAACAATAGCACACATAGAAACTTACCCTTACAGAACTATAACATATGTACTAAAGAGCTAAAGAGCTTTTTTTCCCCATCTTGCATCTTTCTTTGGGTTTTAGAAAAGCAACTTTACCGTTGTTTTCACATTAAGTGACTGTTCGCTACCTGCCCGGCTCCAAACAAGTTAGCAGCTTCCTGGTGAACACAGCAGAGTGTTTCTCAGCCAAAGAGCCAGATATTTCCCTCAAGCGTTGGTGGAGATGTGAACAAAATGTAAATCAGATGTTAAGTATTGGAGTCAAATTATTGCTAATGTGGCTCACTGTCAAAGCAGCTGTTTGCCAACACAGTAATATTACCTCCACCAATTAGATTGTGTTTTCACGCCTTCCCGTTTGTTTGTTGGGCGATCACACAAAAACTACTTGACATATTGCTTTTGTTGAAAATCTGGTATATCTAGAGGACTGATATCTGATATTCCTCCACAGCTACAGCCGGCTGAGTGAGCTGGTGGAGCACGTGTTCCCTCTGTTGAGCAAAGAGCAGAACGAGGCCTTTCTCATGCCAGAGTTCAGCTCTTTCTGTTACTGGAGACAGCCCATACCAGACATCAACCCGGATGAACTGCTCTGATCCGGCACATGTGGATACCAAGGTATACATATACATGACTGCACTTAGACGCATCTCCAGGAAAACCCGTGGACTGGGAACCTCGACTTCTCTCCATGGTTCTCAAACACATGAACTGTACAGTGAGTGTGACACAGGAGCAGAGCTGTGAACATACACTCAAAGACACTGGTGAACTTTAATTAACCCATCAGTGATAAGTGGAAGTTATATTCAGAACAAATTCTGTTTAACACTCACTGAAAATATCTCATCCCTGGGAGACAAGACTCTAATTGCGAACTAAATTATTATTATTATTATTATTTTGCTCATGCCTGTGAAGGCAGCCTAACTCGGCAGGCACTCTTTAGTCCTCATCGCTGTACAGGGACACAGATCTGAGATCAATCTCTTGTTTCTAACGTCTAGCAGAGGACGATCTGCTCTGCGGGGGGGGGGGGGCAGCAGGAGCCCCACACGAGGCATTAGCCTCAAGCACTTGAGTCTGAGCTGCACGGAAGGAAAACGTTTTCTCATGTTTCCCATTTTCTGAACCCCACGAGGAATTGAAGTGAATCATTCAAAGCAGAAAAAGACGTATTGTTAATTAAAAACAGGAACGAAAATTATCATAGGACGCAAGTCATGTGCTGGTAATACTTTTGCCCTGGGTGCTATGTATGTCTCGACGCAAGGTTCGGCCTTTGTTTGGAGGATTTAATTTCAGTTTTCTAAAAGAAAATTGAAGTGAAATAGCGATGATTGGCCGGAAAATAACTCTGAACCATTTAAACTCTGTAGAAACAGTAGGAGAGCTACCACAGGTGCTCAGTTTTGTTCCGCACGCCCTTGACCCTGGACAGACTGGAGTGATCAGCCCACTGCTGGTTTCAGAAGACCACTTTCCCCTGGAGAGGATTCAACCTTCAACCTACAACATGTTCATATTCCAGGTCGTGACTGGGATTTACTTTTGCCAACAAGTATGTGACGAAGTGCTGTTGAAGAAAAGAAAAATGACGCAGCTTCATGATTTATTGTCTTGCTGTTATTTTAATGTTCTGTTTATTCAAGCTCTGGCAAATCAGTATGTTTTCTTAACAATGCAGTCATTATTTATGATAATTGATATGTTTAAGTTATTGATTTCTATCGTGATGCCTTTTCGTTTGTCTGAAGAAGGCTTCTCAAATGCAATGTGGAAATATTTCAAATTGTATTTTGTATGTGTGGTCACAGGTTAACATGCACTTAACAGTATCTGCTACGCCTTGCACAAACTTATTTTTTGTTTTTTTTGTCTTGTATTTTCTCAATGATTCCTTGATTTACAGTGAAACATTCAACATTTAATCCACACACACATTCCTCAGCAAACCCTCAGAATCCGCAGCTTTAGTTATGAGAATATGTGAGTACATGTAAAACATGTGGAGATGTAAGAAGAGCTTCGACTGAAGGGTGTCCGTTTGCGATTTTGCCTGAAGGATGACGGTGGTGTGCGTGTGCGTGTGCGTGTCGTGTGCGTGTGCGTGTACCTAAGTCCCTGAGTGCTGCTGCTGCTGGTTGACGGTATCACTCGCCCTTTTGTTCCCTCGGTGGCTTTACCGAGACGTATCCGACGCACTTTGTCTAAGCTTCACCCAGAGACACGGATTTACAACTCAGCACACGTCTCCCCCACATCCGCTCCTCGTCGTCACAGACCACAGTCGGCAATTAATGCAGGATGAGGAGTCGGGAGTTTTACCTCTTTGTTGTGCGAGTCACAGTCGGACACCACAGACAAATCAGCTGCTCTGAATTATGTTAGTGTGAGTTATTGACGACGGGTGGTTAGTATTTGTTGGTCGCAGGGCAACATGCGGAGATGGAGGAGAAAGTAGTTGTGGTGCGGAACAGACATGAAAGTAGTATCACAGCCACTCTCGTGTGTGTGTGTGTGTGTGTGTGTGTGTGTGTGTGTGTGTGTGTGTGTGTGTGTGTGTGTGCGTGTGTCTGTGTGTGTGTGAGTGTCTGTGTGTGGTGAGTGAGAGAGAGACACAGAAAAAAAGACTGATGCTTTGCCTCTGGTCATCAGAGGAAGAGCCACTGGGTCATGTTTGGAGATAAACAGGAAATACTTGACCGTGCACAGGAAGCTTTTTGAAGTGCTTCACTGTTGTTGTGCGTGTGTGTGTGGGTGTGTGTGGATGTTTTGGGAAAACAATTGCGCCCCGCTGACGTGGATCTGACCAGTGTGATGCTCAGATGATGATGATGATGATGATGAAGATTAAGATTAAAAATCGTAAAGCAGCAAGAGCAAGGGAGAAGAAAAGCACAACAGACGAGTTCTCTCCCATCGAGTTTCCATTTAGATTTTAGTCGTCCTAATTTGACTGAAGTGTTTCTGAGTTCACTCTCTACCGCCTGTGTTTCCTTTCGAGACGTCTGCTTGTTCTCCACGAAGTTTGGTGAAGTCCGATAAATATTATAATGAACTAAATGAATTCCATTCTTTCTATGAAAGTAAAGCATCTTGTGTGGAAGAATCACACTTCATCCCCTATGACCCCGGGACACGTGGTAAATATTGTTCTCACTGCTCGACTGCTGTGGAAAACACATTCCAGTATATTTACTGACCATCACGTTCTTCTGTCTCCGATGCCTTTTGTTCTTTTATCGTTTCTTTTAAAGCGCGTGATCTGTTTGCTTCGTTCTGTTTGGAGGTTAACGCTCGTTTATTTTAATGTGTCTGACCAACAGAGATACCTTAAGTGTATATGCTGTGTTTGATTTGTATAGAGATGTGGTTGAAAATATGTTTAAAAAAAGAGAAGGACAAGTAATACAGGCCTGTGGAAGCTAACAGAGTGTGGCTTGTGGTCATATTTGTATTAAATAAAGTTTCTAACTGAATAAGTGTTTCTGTGCTGCGTGTTTCTTTTCTCCACTTTTTAAAAAAACTTGATGGAAGGGGAGGACGTGGACCAGGAAAGAAGCCGTGACATTTTAGCACAGATCCAAGAATCACTTGTTTCAACGTGGGGAGATTTTGAGAATAATTTATGGATCTTGATGATAAAAAATCTGGCAGAGCTAAGGAACAGATACGAGTTTGTGCAGTTTGATTGAATTTAACTTCTGAACCTCGTCTACTCTGCTATTCTAGTTGTTTTTTTAGAAACAATATGAGTGTATTGCAGGTTCAGTCCCTCCGGTCATTCCAAATATCCCTTTTGTTTTATGGAACAATAAAACTATGAAACATTACAAAACCATTAGTTCAGTGGACGGTTGTCTGTGAGGGGGTTTTCTCCTGTTTTTAAATGTTGGAAGAAGCTGAAATGAAGGTTAAGTTTGCTGCTGGGGAACTTTCTAAACCTCATGAGTGAGGAGAGGGGAAATGTGTTTTTCACCCACACCCACTTTACGTAATGACCCAAATGGGGTTTTTCCTCAGTGCAGCTTGTAACATTTCGCCAAGTTTGTAACATTTAAAAAGAGCTTGTGTTGCTGATCCCTTGTTTTTCTACTCATCAATCTCCTTTAAAGTTTGTTCATCAGTCATTTCTATTCTCTGTAGAGGAGATTACACACTGAGCTCAACTGACCTCATGCTAAACTGTGATTTATCAAAGTGTATTGCCTAACCAGCAAAATCACATCCCACTGATCTGTTGACCACTCTGAGCCTCTGAGATTCGTTACGATAAATATTTCATTTTACGAATTTTAATGTTAATTTATAAAGACTTTTACACAAGACATTCACAATAGCTACAAAATAAACAAGTTGATAATCAAATATATTAGGAGCAAATCCTACTTCTCATATTCACGTATTTGAAGGCAAATGGTTTACAAAAGGCGACGTAATGACTCGTTTAACTGGATTTATAATCTTCACGCTGTGGTGAAATGGCTGCTTCACAGCAAGTCAGTGAAAACTGCTTCTAGTCAACATTTCCTCCAGTCCGACTCTCAGGGAGCAAACTAGTCCTCGCTCTCTGTGTCCGTGAGCTGCAGCTATCTTTGGGCCTGTTGTGCGTACAGGTAGAGGGCGCTGTAGGAGGAGAGGATCTCCCTGGCCTCAGTGGTGGCCAGCTGACCTCCAGTCCTGACCAGACCCACACGGTCTCCTTTCCTCAGGGGCAGGATGAGACTGAAGGACACCGAGCCGCCGCCGCAGCCACAGGTGCCGCCGGCTGAGTCCCGGTGTTGACCTGCTGCAGGCGCTGCTGAGCTCCGCAGCTTCTGGACGCTGCGGTTCGACACGGACAGGACGGCTTCGACGTGGTGGCCCTGCTTCGCTGTCAGCAGGCCTGAGATCAGGTATCGACCGTCCAGTGGTGCAGTGAAGAGCCCTGTGGAAGGAGGAAAGGGGAAAGATGATGTGATTACTAATGACTTGTCAGACAAATGTGATAAAGCTGAATTCAGAGGAATGAGAATGTAATGTCCAGAAAACGGCTCCTGGACGAAGCCCAAAACCCACGAAGTCGTCACCTTGTGTGATTTTTATTTTCAAATTTGAGTGTCACATTTTTAAAGGCATCAATTTAGAAATGGTTTTAGATTGTGTTTTTGAGAAATTGAAAACATTCTGAGTTGATTCATCAGCACGAACAACCACCTCCACATTACACAAGGTATTTGATTCAGTGTGTTTCATAAAAAACATTGTTTAGTGCAGCTTTGAACTCCACTTAATGATAATGGGCTAAATCGTTAAACTGAAATAAACTGATTTCATGAAAATTGTTGTTTAGGTTTGAACTGAAGTTCATCTGAAGAACAAGGTGTTTGTCCGTGTGTGTGTGTGTGTGTGTGTGTGTCTCTCTTCTCCACCTGTTTGGGGGTTGTAGTGTCGCACCATCATTGACCAGAACCCTGTTAAAACGAATGATGCCAAAATCTCCAGAGAACGGCTGCTGGGTGAGGCCGGCGGAGAAGGAGAAGGGATCCGCGAAGGCGCTGTTGTCGAATGAAACTGGAAAAAAAAAAACATGCAAGTCAGTGTTTCACTTCAGAGATGAATTACTGCTTCATCCTTCATCCGGTTATTTAACAAAATATGAACCTTTCTATATATTTCATCATTGTATCTCTTATCTATGCAGAGAGATCATTTCCAGGTTTTACCTGGTGATGCCAGTGGAGCTTGTTGCAGTGGGTTCCATGGCACCTTCGCCGCTACAGGAACTACAACACGAACAAAAGAAGAAGGTGTTCATTTCTTCTGTCACGGCTTTGAGGCGACACCTTTTATATTTAGAGCTGCTTCATTCATGCAAGTCTCTGGCGGCCTGTAAATGAATATACAGAATCGAATGGATACGATTCAGTGTTTGTGGCAGAAGGAGAAAAAAGAAACTAAAGATCCTTGTTTCCGTTGCTGCAGCCATTATCCTTTTCAATAACACAGTTTCCTTCATCATCACCAAGTGTAACGTTTGCCCTGCGGCCCGGGGGAGACGACTCTCTGCTGAGTGACAGCAGACGAGCTGAAGCCTCCCACGCTCCGCCCACACACCCTTAAACTAAACACATCCGCTCCCTGCGAATCTAAAGCTGCTAATTATTCTCAGCTTTTCCAGTTGTTTTTTTGGTGTTTTTTTTTTTTACACTGATGTGGAAGAATGCCGAAGCCTTCAGTTGCATGAGATGTAACCTGATAATGAGCGGCTGCTGTACCTCGGTGGCTGGATGACTGAGGCTGGAAAGACACCGGCTGCACAGGAGGATAACCTGCGAGAGGAATCAATCATGTTTTAGAATTGGGGGCAGTCGTTCGGTTTTCCATGTGAAAATCGTTAGCAAAAACCACCGTGGGATAGTTTCCTAGAGAATTTATAAATGAAGACACAGCAGGTTATAATAAACGGCATTAAAAGTGTCTTCTGGAATCGGATTAGATTTCCAGCCGATTCAGGTGTTTACACTTTCCTCTGAGCCTTGAAATGGATTCAAAGCTGCATGTTTGCCGTTAGAACGTCACTCAGTAGAGCACATACCTCGGCCAAGCCTCAACAGTCCCGTTAAATTAAACAAGCCTTAAAGCCGAGGCCACATTACGCTTCTCAGCTACACATTGGTGGTTAAGTTACATGTTTTCTAGCCCCATTGGTTATTGTGCAGCGGCTGAACAAACCTACACCCTTATGAAACCACATTTTAAACCACTAGATCCAGTTTTTTTATTAGGGTTCTCACAAAATTGATACCAAACCCCATAAATTCCATTTTTTTCCTTTAACATTCACACGTAATTCTCTGAGAAATCAACAAAAATGTGAAGGACTTTAATGGGTTCTTTCCTGACTCGTACCACATCCTTCCATCCAGCTTTGGAACGGTAAAAAAGATGATGTGAGAACATGCATCTACATTTTCCCACATTTCACGGCTTCCTCGCCCACACCCAGTGAACAGTAACAGCTGATGTCTCAAACCGAGCCCATGTGAAAACTGTAACAAAGCATATTTTGCTGTTTGTTGTCCTCCCTAATCATCCCGCAGTAGAAGAAGAAGTCCAGATAATTCAATCCAGAGCCAAATCCGCGACGCTCTATTGTCTCATCCGTCCAATTGGAGTTGGCCGCGGTTAAAAGGCCTTTTTAGTAAAGAATTCGTATGTGCGCATGACAAAAATACCCAAAGTACACAGATAGTTAATCCCTCGTTATGGCTTCCATGTGTGAAAAGGGACAAAGCAGAAACAGGTTCCTGACGAGTTCAGATGACAAGTTGGATATTGGAGATGAACACGTGTGGCAACGCTGGCTCAGTGTGATACAGCGCTAGACGTGTTGTCATAAAGACAGAGAGAGAGAGAGAGAGAGAGCCATGAAATCATCTTCTTGTCACTGCAGCGATGAACATGATCAACACTCATTCACACACACGAGGAACGAACGGAATAGTCACCGAGGAACTTTACCGGGACAAATACACGAGTCCAGTTTGTCTGTTGGCAGGATGACAGCAAAACTACTGAATCGGTTTGATTGAAACTCGGTGGACGGGTGCGGTTTGAGCCAAGGAAGAAGTCAATCACTTCTGGAGTGGATTCAATTAAAGGAAGCAGATCCACGACTTAATTCTCCACTTTTCACCTTATTTTCACTTTCTTTTTCTCTCGTTTTTGTGAATTTGTCAAGAAATAACACACGAAGCTTTATGAAATGTATGAACATGTAAAGTGCTTGTATCTGTGAGCAGGGGAAACTTGATGCAACTCTGGAGATGATCTGGTTTGTGAATTAAAATAAGAATTTTGTGGGAGTGATATTTACTCAGTTACTGCACAGTCCTGTGTTTAATCAGTAATATGCAGAAAACTTCTATGTCCATGTTACGTGTATCTGATCTCATACATTGTGATAAAGTGGAAATCAGCCTTGGCAAAGTGTTGACATTGCAATAATATTAGTTACCGTGTTAATTGGACTCAATTCTGTACCAACAAAAATGGCTAAAGGAAATTATATTGTTTTTTAAAAATGACTGTTCTTTTATTATAATGTTACAAATCATTAAGGTGGAGAAACCTCTGGACTTGATACCTACGTATAAAACTGAAATGTTAAAATGCTGAGGGCCCGTGTGGACAGTGTTTGGACCATGTGCAGGATCCATGTGACAATCCAAACAGATGTATTTCAGTATCATGTTGGTATTTGCACTGTAATTTGGAGGCTATAATTTCAAACATTGCCAAATCCAGTTTAGTGCCATGAATCCACACAGTGAAAAAATCAAACCAGACTCAGTGCAGGTTTCTTTTCGATTTCACACAGACTTATCTCACCAGTGCAGAGTGGATTCAGTCTAAAACACTAAAGCTCCGTGTGAACGTGAGTGCTGCTCACCTGGAGCTCCAGCAAACCCTTTGAGTGGCAGGTCAGACGACTGCTCGAGCCCCTCCGCACAGTCACCCTGCGGCTGTACCCGGGTGGTCCCGCCTCGCCCGTCTCCACAACGGGCCGTACGGGAACCAGGGGCACGGTGTGGTGGCCCGGCTGCTGGGGGCTGGACGGCTGGTTCGGAGCGCTGATCCGGATGGTGCGCGTGTTGGGCTGCGCCGGTTGGCTGGGATTGTAAGGCTGCCTGGGGCTGGACGGCGGCGGCGGGAAGATTATAGGGATCTGGATTTGTTTTATTCTGGTTCTGGTCTGAGTTGGGTCTGGCAGAGAAGCGGGCCTCTCCGGTCGTAAGGTCATTCCTAGAAAAGCGGAGAACAAAAAAAGAAACAGTAGCCAGATTATAAATATATCGATATATACGATTCACTTCCTCACCGTATGATCATCGAGGATATAAAGCTTCGGGTCACCTCTCTCAACCCAAATGAAAGTTATGGAAAATGTTCTAACTGTAATCGCACAAGGCTCCAGTAAACTTTTTTGTTTACAACTCCCACTTCCTCTCGCATAGTCAGACCGCATCCCTCCGTGCTCTCGTGAATTCTCCTTAACGACGTCCACTCTGATAACGGGCCAAATAAGACCTGGCTTACTCTGCACTGCTGAGATCTTTTTTTTTTTCAGCTGGTGCCATTATTACCCTTCATAAAAGCTGAGCAGGCGGTGTGGGTGTGGGGTTTTTCGGCAACGAGAACCATCTGAACGGAAACCAGCTGGCTGCCTGCCCGGACCCCCCCCCCCGAGGGCACAGACACGGCTGCAGCCTCGGGTCAGCGTAGAGGCGCTGAGAGAGGGTCCCACAGACAAATCAAGATGTGTTTGACAACCAGGTGTCGGACAGATTTGTGTCACGCTGCACTTCAGATTCAGTGAAGGGTTGGAGCGGCTCGCGTGTTCCTCTGGGCAGAGCCACGACAACCTTGTGGGTGAGGTCGGGCATAAGTGGAGAGGCTGTCTAACAGGATTATAGAGAGACGCCGTTCAGCCAGAGACACTCACATTAAGGAAATTGCCACTTATTGCGAATGGTTATACAGTTAAGATTTGGCTGAAAGGGCTTTGGGGAAACTGTGGGAGAACACAAACAACCACAAAGGTGCTGCAGGGAAACAAGCATGGTGACTATTGTATCAAGAACTTAAACACAGACAAGTGTTCGATCTCAGCAAAGAGAGGAAGTTGTGGGAAAGTGTAATGGTGAGAATCCCCTGGTTTTAGAGGCCATGGACAACTGACTCAGAGTCAGCTGGTGGACAAACAGTCTTTAACAAGGGTCCATGGAAACATGTGTAAACCAGATGATAGACAGCTCCAACAACAAGATTGACTTACAGCTATCAGCTAATGGGCTGTGAGCACCGTCGTGGTTTCAGCTCAGTGCTGATGGGGGGGGGGGGGGGGGTCATGGATCAGGATGGCAGCTGATCCTGGACTATGATTACAACAAGACTGCTTGACATACAATACACCTCCTCACATATTCTACCATTACTGACAATAACTCCTCAATTCATTTTTCATCGCTGCTCCGTTCATCTCAGACGTTTTCTAAATACTTTAGTTTAAGAATAAGCGACTCAGTTAATTTAGTCTCGCAACTATTTCCAAAGTCAAGATTCAACAACACATCCTGAAAGTAACATCCAGTCTTGCACTGAGGCAAAATGATCAATCAAGTTACTGGAAGTAATCTAATTACATTTGTCTGCTTGTTACTCTGGATTATGAAAGTAATCAGACACTGTGCTCTTATCAAATAAAACATCATCCACTGAATTCCTTCGTCTTACTGCAAGTGATACCGCAAGCTACTCAGAAACCACACGGATAATCAAAAACAAATTAAACCCAGCAATCACGTTGTACTGAGATAATCAGAAATCTCTTCCTCATTTCCTCCCTTTGCCTCCTTCAGGACGCCGGTTGCCTGAGTGCATATTTCCCATGAGCTCTCCGCCTGTCTCGCACTCCACGGTCTCACTAAGGGGGCAACCGCAAAGTCACAAAAACACACTGGAAGGCGCGCACACACACAAGGGGCGCTGGTGCAACCAGGAGACTCACCAAAACCAGATGTTATCGCTCGCAAGCAGATCGAGCCGCCGCGGGGGGAGGGACGCGTTTAGTCACCGGTGCCTCCGCAGATTGTAGGTGACAGAACGTGAGTGTTCAAAAGTGTGAGAAAGCCTAAAGGAATATTGCAGCAGACACGTCGCACATCACGCCATGGAAAATGGTGTCAAGGGTGTGGAGCATGCACAATCACACACACACACACACACACACACACCACACACCACACACACACAATGAATCCCACATAGTTCTCATTTTCTAGATGCACATGGACACAATTTCACCCTCCACCCCATTTTTCTCCAGTGAAATTAACGATGGGAGGTTTAAATTGTGCGCTGCATGGCAGACCTCAGGAACTCCCATTGTGTCACTGGCTCCATTCTCTCCTGAAGACTTACAGATGGGTTCCCCGGGTCAAGGATGGATACACCTCAACCCTCGCAGCTTCGGAAAGGGTCTCCGGGGAAGCTGGAGCGCCCCCTCCAAATTCTGGGGCTGACTAAATATATACTGTGTGTGTGTCTGTGTGTGTGTGTGGCAGTGTCGAACACAATTTTCCTTTCTTTCCCAGCAGACACCCTCCAACTTCAAAGGAGTCTTTTCATGTCCTGTTTTTCTTGTACTCCCTCATCACTGCAGACGGTTAATCTCACTCCCTGTCTCCCCAATATACAGCCACAATGATCAATTGCAAAGCATTGATCCATGAAATCAAAGAATGTATTTTATCCCCCGCTTTAACAAAACTGCCTTCTTTTGCGTGTGTGTGTGTGTGTGTGTGTGTGTGTGTGTGTGTGTGTGTGTGTGTGTGTGTGTGTGTGTGTGTGTGTGTGTGTGTGTGTGTGTGTGTGTGTGTGTGTGTGTGTGTGTGTGTGTGTGTTTTCATCAGCTGGCCCGTTCTGTCGATACGTACTCCCAGGACGGGGCGGAGGAAGAGGAGAAGGAGAAGTCCTCTGGCATTCTCCGAAAGGACAAATTGGAGGAGGAGGACGAGAAAGAAGGAGAGAGAGACGAGGGAGTATGAGGAGGAGAGGAGAGAGAAGAGAGAGAGAGGGGAGAGAGGAGAGAGAGAGAGGAGAGAGAGAGAGAGAGAGGAGAGAGAGAGAGAGAGAGAGAGAGGGAGAAAACAACAGGGAAGTGATTTGAGCCGGTCTGGGATCACCTCCAAAATAAAAAGGAGGAGTAGAATAAAAAAACAACTTGAGAATCGACACGAGGAAGGCCATGCTCAAGATTTCCATATTTCCACTTGCTCTAAGATATATTGACAACATGCATCAGTGTTGAACTTTTAAATGACGCAACAGAGACGCTGAACTCCAAAGTCTCCCCGGACGGCGGGAGACAAACACACAAGGGCTGGGTGGTTCTCGTCGTAACTCCAGCAGCTGCTGATGGAGGGCGAGGCGATGCCAGCGTTTCGCAGCTGGAGTCACGCAGCTCCATTCAGCCGCCCCATCGACTAAGGGCAAAGCTATTCGGGTTAATCTTTCAGTTATGTTGTTACAACACCTCATCTGTTCGCAGCCTCCTCGGGGTCTTCATATGACTGTGTGGAGAACATGAGCTCAGGCGCCGGAGGAAACATTTCAAGAGGCTCTGAAACTCCACCACACCCAAAGAACTGGGATTTTTCATGGACATTTTATCTCTTATTCTCTCTTTCCAAAAAACGTAAAAATCCTTGACCGCACAGCTCAACTCCCTCTCTCGTGAGATTCAAGGTTTCGACTATGGGCACAAAGTGAGATTACATGATGTTTGCTATTACAGGACGAATTTGGCAGTTTGGGAAATATGAATGTCCGCTCTCCTGCCAAGAGTAGCATCGACACCATGCTCAGATCTAAATGGTAAATATAGCACAACGTCTGGAAACAATTAGCCTGATCTGCCAAAAGCCTAGAACGTATGTAAAGAAAGACGACATGACTGCTCCCCAAAAGGGAAGCCAAATCATCTGGATTGCCCCCTGGTGGCTGGCTGCAGTATAGCTAATCAACGCTGCCTCCTCCATGTTAGTGGATTGAACATGGGCCAAACTAAAAAGTCAAATAAGTTCTGAACTGAGATGGTTTCTGTCATTTTAGGCATTTCTTATCTTTTTGATGTATGTCCAAGTGTTTTTATTTTACTGATAAGTTTGGTTTTAATTATTCCTATCAGTACCAAACCCGGTTTCACATTACTGCAGGTTATCTACTATTTATATTTCTAGCTTTTGATTACCATCAAGGCATTAAAGTGCTATCAATCTTCTCATCTAACTCAGAGAAAAAAGCAAACAAGAGTATTTCCTCTGTCGGGTTCATGTCTGAGCTGTAAATAGTTACCAGCAGTAATCTGCACAGACAGGAAAAAGCAGATTTCGCAATCCTGCCTCCATTTAAGGTAACAAATCAACACATGGTGCACGGTGTGAAAATGACAGATTCTATCGGGGGTTATGTGACATATCGGTTGCCTGCCAAATGTTCCTGCTTTAAAAAATTGTCTGTAAAACAGGGATTGTCGTTTGAACTTTTGTACAGATTAAACAAACAAGATATAATGAGTTGATTAGTGAGCCCCCGCCTGCTTCCAGTCTTATGCTAAGCTAAGTTAGCCAGCTGCTGGGGGTAGCTTCTGCTATCAAGCATAAATAAATAAGCATATTTCCCATAATGTCAGACTTTTCCATGGAATACTCATAGAAATAGAAGATAAACTAGTATTACATAAACAATACTCATAAAGTGAGATCACAGACAAATATCTTTCACAATCCTGCAGCAGTACGCAGAGTTCTTCCTGATTTAATGCTGGGCAGAGGTGCTGGATAATGTTCCATGTACGGTAATGAAATCGAACATCACAGTTTGGAAATAAGAGGCCATATTTGGCAACTGAATGGAATGGAATACAAAATGCCTTCAGTGCACTCCCGTCTCACTTACACCCCGACCATTAATGCATCCACCTTCCCGTTCTCCTCAGGTCACTATCCCACCATTGTTTGGCAGTTTAAGAAAGGGAGGCACCAAGTGATGGGGCCCCAGTCATGACATCACAGCTGAGGGTAGTCGAAGCATCTGGTCTTGGGTGTGGAGGCCTGCTTCTCCCTTCTCCATCAAGACTGGCTCCAGCAGTGAGTCAGGGCCCTTAATGAGGACCAGACTCCACACATCAGGCTGAGGTCACCCTACGGGAATCTCTGGAGGCTGGCATGTGTACATGTGTCGGAGACGGAGAGGAGGGAGGGAGGTGTATTGTGTATGAGGCTGCGTGTTTGTGTGTGTGTGTGTGCTGAGGTTGAGGTCTGCAGTTTTGTGGTATCAGTATTAAAGCAACATCATGGTGCAGAACAGAGGACCTCACAACACAATATGTTCACAAAGGGAATAGGCGGGCATTTACACCAGGGAGCAATGAGACACGAAATAGTGCATGTAAATGATCAGTAATGGTTATGAGAGGCTGGGACTGCAATATAAACAGAGCGTGGCATTCAAAATGTGAGATTCGGTTTACCTGTCCCATTCCTTACATTAAAACTGAGGAATTCTTAGGACAACATGAATCTAAGTCACAGGAAGTTTCCAATGTGGGCCTCTGCCTCTCGGTGCCGGGATATATTGAATGACAGACTCAAGGCAAGCAAAAGGAGGCCCAGTGAACTCGTGTCCTCCCACTCCGGGAAATACCCTGTGGCCATTCATGGGATCTGATCCTTCCGTTCCAGGCCTCCATGTAAACCAAGCAAGCAGAATGCATTATATGGGGGATTATCTTCAGGAGCAGTTTGTGTTTACACAGATGTTAATCACACCCGATGAATTGAAAGTTATGACGGAGAAGCTGAAAAAGATTGTTAGTATGTCCAGCTTCTTGCCTTTCAGTGCTTGACTTTGCTAATGTGGGAATCCATTTAAGATGATATAACCAATGGACTTTTTTCGAAAACAAAATATGTAACTTTCGGCCACGAGGAGTTTCTCAAACTATACAATAACACAAGACCTAGTTTGATCACGTCGAGAAGCAGAGTGGGATCATGGGAGATGTTGTCA
This sequence comes from Reinhardtius hippoglossoides, assembly GCA_006182925.3. Lineage (NCBI taxonomy): Eukaryota > Metazoa > Chordata > Actinopteri > Pleuronectiformes > Pleuronectidae > Reinhardtius > Reinhardtius hippoglossoides. The sequence goes on along the minus strand of CM031680.1, from coordinate 6,470,119 downwards.
TCACCACCGTTTGCAGATGAAAATCGACCTAATGTTGCTCAGCCACAACATAGATGAGGTAATGTATTCAAGTTGTATTCACATTACGTAGCTAACAGCAATGAATAATCCTTACGATCCATTACGAGTTACTATTACAAACATTGGAAGGAAAATCAGCTGACTGGCTAACAGTGTATTTTTCCTTGTCTCTTGTCCCAGAAGTTAAAGCACAGACGGACAAAACCAGGGGTAATGTAGATGTAGATGATGAAATGAAAGGCGACCAAAATAAAACCTTTCAACATCTTTGGATGACACAGCTACAATACCACAGCCAGACTCTTAATATGGCTTACAATGTCAGGCAATCAATTGGCTTCTGCCTCCACGAACCTCAAAGGATAAGTAGTATAGACAATTGATGGATGGATGTCAAGCTATCAAATGGCAATATCGTTAAATATGACCTCGCACTGACTTGGTTTATCTCACTGAAATTCTAAGAGGTCCCGTGAAGACTTCTTTTTTTAAGACACAAAAACAGAACGGCAATGACATCATCAAAGTCTCATCAAACCACAAACTCACCTGGCTCCTTGGCAGCGATGTCTTTCAAAACATGTTTGGCCATGCTCGACAGCTGTGCCTGGAACTTCTGCAGGGAATTCTGCAGGGCGACGATGTCTGCGCCGTGATTCCTGCAGGTGACGTTCATCCTGTTTACGCAGTCCTGCAGACCGCCCACGTGCCTCTCCAGCCCGTCTTTCAGCTCTTTGATGTTCGCAGAAACCCCGTCCAACCTCCCACACACCTTTTCAAGTGTGGTCACCCGTCCATCCACAGCAGACATGCCATCAGAGAAGCCCTGTGTGTTATGTTTACACTGACTCAGCTCAGACGACACCTGCTCACTTAGCGAATCGACCCTGTTATTCAGCTCCTCCACCTGACGTCTGGTGTCGTCTGTGGGGTCGCTGGGTACTGCGAGGACTGACGCCCAGTTGTCCCTAGCTGCACTCCCAGTGCCACTGGGCTCCGCATGGCAGCATGTTGAGTTTAATTTGTACATATCTAGGTGGTATTTGCTCAAGGAGTCACTTAATCCTTTAACTGCACCAGCCAGACCGAGCACATTATCTTGTACATTAACTAGTCCTTTTTGGAAATCATCCATTGTCTTGGCACGTCTTTCATTCACCACCGACTGCCTTTCAACAACGTCCTCCAGTTTCTTTACCTTGTCTCTGTTGGCACTGACATTTGTGTGAAGCAAGTCCAAGTCATTCCTATACCGGATCAGGTCCTTTAAAATGTTTTCTAGGCCTTTAGGTGCAGGTGAGGAACTCCCTGCACCTCCAGTAATTCCTGAGCTAGAGCATCCTGCAGAGCACAACTCTCCAACAGCATTGATCTTATCATCCAAACCTTGGAGGAGGAACTTGTTGTTATTGACTTCTGACTGTACGGAATCCATGGAGTCACCGAGCATCCCTGGGAATGAATTGTTGCTCATTTCCACCAGCATGTTTGTAAACTGGTCCTCCATGCTGTTCAGACGTTCATCCAGAAGCTTTCGAAGTGCAGCCACTTCGTCTCCAATTGTACTTGTCAGCTTCTCTTCAATGTAGAAGCAGTGAGTCTCTGCATTTTGTTCTGTGATATTTATACGGGCCTCCAGCTCCTCAATCTGGAAGCTGAAATCGTTGTCCAGTTCCTGAGGACCTGCAGACAGGTGCTCCAGCTCATTGTCAATACGGACATTCAGGATGCGGTGAGCCTCTGCAATACGATCGATCTCACGCCACAGGTCTTTGTGGTCACTGTGATGCTCTTCTTTTTTGGATGGATCTGTCTGCCTTTGAGTGCGTATAGGTCCATCGGCGGCAACCATGTCCAAACGTAATTCTCGGATCTCCTTTCTCAGATCAGCCTCTTTACTTTCCACCAGCTTGCTCAGGTTGACCAAACCTTGGTCGTGGCTGTCTTCACAGGTCTTCTGCAGAGTCTGGATCTTGTCATTGCATGAGCTTTGTAGCTTGGCCATCTGTTCCTCCACACTCTGGTCCAGCTCCTTCTTCAGCTTCTCAAGTTTCCCATCGATGTAGATCTGTATAGCATCAAACTCTGCTATGGCTGGAGTCTGAGATTGCGAGGCATCCATAAGAACACGGATCTGTCCCTCGTGACTTGTCATGGTTCCTCTCAGGTCTTCCAAAGCGTCATCCTTACTTTTCAGGTCATGGTTAATATCATCCAACCGGGCCACTATTTTTTCTATGGCCTTGTCTCCAACAATCCCACCTCTGATGGCCTGATGACCATCGAGCACTGCTGAGCTCTCCTCTGTGCCTGTGGTCATAGCGCTGTCTGGTGGACGCATGTTGTTAAGAAGTGTCACCAGCATCTTCTTTGTGTCTTCCTGCAGGTCTGTGCGGAGGTTGCTGGTCAACCCTGTCAGAGCAGACTGGAGACCCAGGACTGTCTGAGAGAGACGCTGAACTTCACCTTCCAGAAGACGCACCTTATCTGTCCCGCCATGCCTCGTCTCATGGTGCCCTGTCTCTCTCCTCTCTGGCCCTGGAGTCACAAATTAAATATTAATGTTTAAATAAACACAAACAAAGTTTTCTATGAGCAGGTTGAATTTAGTGGTTTAGCAGTGGTGAGTGGAACTGTCTTACTTTGTGTGTGTCTGGTTGTGAATCCCGGATTCGGTGGGAGGTAAGGCTGCGTTCCCTGCACCCTTTGTCGTTCGGAGGCGGTTTTAAATCTTTACAGTCCAGACCTTGGTAACCAGGACAGCATCTCCACTCCAACTCTGTGAATGTCTTGTAGCCAATCTTGTACGTGGGTCGAAACCGAGTTTTGTATCTGTAAAACAAAGCAGTGTAATCAATAACTTTTGTTTTTTCAAAATCCTAAGAAAGTATGAGACGTGAAATGGGGATCACTGAGCTTTTTATCCGTGATAAATCAGACCAGTGTTCTCCGTGTTATTCCTGTCTTTTTGAGAAAATGTGTGTTTTTGTCCTTGCGAGAGAAACTGTTCCAAAACTAGGTATTAATTCTTATTATTGTTGACTCCTGCAATCACCAAAACCTCTGCTTTCTGGGCTCTGACAGTTTTTGACCTATCTATTGTTCACGGTACATTAACTTCTAAACTTCAAGCCAAAGGAAACAGTTGGGAAAGAAACAATAGATGACATAATTTCCCCGAAGGCAAGGGGTCATGCAGCACATCTGGAGAGTTGATATCTGAAACAGTCATTTTTGCACGTTTTCCCAACTGATAGCAAAGATGACAAATATGAAAGAAAAAAAAGGGAACTTAAAACCTGTGGGACAATGAAACTCTGGCTGTAATCAACAACGTGATCTTAAATCCCAACAAGAGATCATATGAAGCCCAAACGTGATGTCATAACTTAGAAATGGGAAAACCTGAGATGTCTGTTCTCACTGGCAGCTTGTCTGACTTTACACAGACTCGGAAATGTGCTCCAGTGATCTAAGAATGATCCGTTTCCATGGATCATTTCCACATCACCATGACTCTTGTGCATATGTTTGTGTGAGTGAATAACACAGCAAAACCACAACACGCTGCCTTTCACAATTAATGACTCACAAAGTCAAATCTATTGCATTGCAACACATTGTGTGACAACTGTTAAACTCCCATTTACAGTAAGCCCGTTATTACGGGGTATAATGATTTGTTCATCAAGGTTTTTGGGTTTAGATGAGGCCTTAAATCAAACTGTGTCTTACTAGAACATGATTTATTATTTTATTACACTTAGAGGAAAGGAAGTCAAATCCAGAATATATTTAGCTGTCACATTTTAAAATATGCACATTTGAGAAAGATCGACTGCATTGGAAGCAACAAAGCTACATTTGTTATATTGAGAGCCATACAACTACTTATAAGGAATGAACAGCTGTGAACTATTAGATGGTCGAAATAATTTGTCAAATGTTTGATGTGTGGAGCCAAAGAGATTTAGTTTTATAGTGTATAAGTTTGAAATCGGACCCTAAATATAAATAAACACTCTGAGTAAATGATATTGATGAACATGTACATTAATGCTTCAGTGTCAGCCGTCCTGTTTAGCTACAGTTGCATATGGATTTGCTTGTAATCATTTGGAAGATACTCATGTCTATAGCAAATATAACAAATAAGATACAGCCTTTATGGATCGATCTAGAGTCTCTGCATTGGTTGGTGGATCTTCGATTAGGAATATAATCTTGATCAACTTTAACGTAACTTTGTCTGTTTGTTACTTAACTACTCGACCGATTTCCATGAAACTTTTCGAGAGAGGGTGAAAGCATTGGTGGAGGTATGAGTTCTGCGAGCGCCTGTCTAGTTTCAGTTATCGTTCTAGAATTGGCACGAGATGTCAAAGCTCAGAGGTAGAATTAGGTGTGTTACTCCATCAGTGTTGTCGCTTTCAGGCATTAACTCTGGAGAATGTTGGCACAATTGGGTACAGACAGAGTTTTCTTTTCACATATGAACAACACAGCAGGAGTCTCTCCGACATCGACGTCAGCCTTAATCACCACAACCTCTCTTGACATCAGCTTTTTTCATTTTTGTGTCTGTCGAGTGGAAACGTCATCAACACAATCACTCACTCGCTCGCTGTAAATCCTCCAGAGGATCTCCTGCCGTATTCTCTCATTTGGACTTTCTCCTGAGATTTTAAAAGGGGACTGGCCGGAGAAACTCTCACTTGCCCCCACACACACAGCCCCTCCGGAGAATGTCGGAGACCATGTCAGGAGAATGCCTGAAAGCAGCTAATGTCTCATCTTAACCCGAACCAAACCCCATCTCTAGTACCGAGTCCAGATCCTTGGGATCTAAAGACCTCATCATATTTGGGCTACACTTCCTGTTCCTGTTTATTGGCCTAGTTTTTGTGCTCTTCTAACTGCTCAAATCTGTGCAATTTTACTTCTGCCAATTTAGTTTCTCATGCGGCTACTGTGAAGATGTCTCCCTCCTGGTCTCCCTCTGAGAAACATTTTGTATCTGTCTGTCTCATACATCTAAACATGCACCCTCGACCCCTTCCCGGATGCTCACGTCACTTGTTGCTGGCAGCCGGGCTGGTATGCTGGGCAGGGGGCCACCACGGGCTCCTGGAAGCCCTCCACACTCCCCTGCACGGCGCAGCTCACGTTCTTGTGCACCACATAGGCGCACCAGTTCCTGAGGAGAGAGAGAGAGGCAGGGAAACTGTGAGAAATATTCAAGAAGAACTCTGTGCAAAACCACAGAGAATGACTGGACTTTATAGTGATTTGACAATAAACTCATCCTAATGAGGTCCATATGCTTTGGTGAACTTTCCCTGCAGGGCGCGTCACTATTCGATGATGTTTCCCCCCCTGATCTCTCACCAGGGAGCTGTGTAATGCAGTAACGGTCTCTGGTAAATGAGAGATTAGAGACATTCCTGCGTTTATCTGGATCTTATCACCTTTGGCAAACTGGTGCCAAATTTAGTCGCAGGTTGATAAAGGCACAGTGAATGGACGCCAGGCCACAGCTGTGACCATAAGAGGCTAACATTTCAAGCGATGCGAGGCCACTGCGATAAAGGAGAAGTTTGGAAGATATCGCATTTCCTTTATTTGGCGACTGCGCGACAAAGGCGCAACAAAAGCGCGTCCGCAGCGCGCAGCTCGCACCACAAGGAAAAGCGGGATTTGACGGGATAAAGTGGATCTTGACTCTGACACACAACGTGTATACGTTTCCCAACAAAAGGAGGATTTCAAATAAAACACCGTGCTTACCTGTTTCTGTGTCTGTGCACCACTCCAGTGTAAGCAGACCCGTGGAACAAGTCATAGGAGGAGGGAGACCCGTGAGTGAAGGGGAAGTTTAAAAACAGTGTGAAAACTATCCACCGCCAGTCCATCTCTGCGTGTCTGTGGTTCATACTGACAACCTGACAATAAATAGTCCTAACATAGAAAAAGAAAAGAGGGCTACTCTGTTATTATCATGCGCGACGTTCCCCAAAAAAGTCCCTCTGACCCAGTGACTGATCCAACTCCAGCAACTCCTCAAGTTTGTGGAAGTCCACAGTCACTGCAGCTCCAGTGGAATGACGCTCAGGGCCTACACCCTCCTCCCAACTCTCAGCTGAGGAGAGAACTCCCCCCCCCACCCCCCACCCAGAACCTCCAAAGATTTAAAGTCTGATAGATGTTTCAGGCTGTGCTAAGGTTTTCCTTTAATTAAGTCCCTCTTTACCAGGAGCCAGTAATTAATCTGAGAGACTGAGAGGAGGCTGCCACCAGAGAGGCTTTGGGGCAGAAGTTGATGAAGTCTTTGTGAGCCAACAGCCATTAATTAACACCTCACTGATGAACATAACAGGATCATGTCTTTTGAATGCAGCCTGAAAGGTGTGTGCAGCAGTGGTGTTGACGACCAGGGGGGAGGCCAGTCGTCTGTACTGGTGGTGGCGAAGAGGGACATGGTGGGAAAATACAAAGTGCCGAGAAACATCTTGAAGTGCACAGAGACAGAAATGCAGCACATCAGTTACACGAGAGCCTCGACTCACAGCAGCCGAGGCAGGAATTCTTTGTCACTGCTTTCGTGCCACAGTGGGAGCACGAGGAGGGTTTCTGCCATCTCACGAATCACTTTGTTTTCTGTGAGACGGCCTCAAGCAGTTTTCCCCCAGAAGCCAGGGGAGATGATGAATTAAAAAAAAAAAGACAGACTGGGGACGAATATGGATGCTGAGAAAAGGAAGAAAAGATGTATAAACAAACAGATGCACGAGAGACCTCTCCCCCCTCTCCCAGACAGAGATTCAGCTTTTTAATGGGTCCGCACAGTGAAGGATGCTGGGATAGTTTGATGTGTGTGAAAGCTGTCTGCAGGGAATAGATTTTTTATGTCTTTTATTCATGTAAACAAGTGCCAGGTAGACTTCACATTACTGTAATAGCAGCAGTTACACAATCCAATCACGAGATTATTGACAACTGCATTGGTTTTCGTTGTTCAACAAACCTTGACAATCCAGTGTGTTCAGAGAGGAGACAAATGTTTCTAATAGGTTTCCTGTGGATGATGAATAGTTGTGACTTGTATCTGTCGTCTCCAGGAGAGGGCAGCACAGCAGCAGTAAAGAAAGCAACACAAAATCCTTGTAGTCATGGCAATTCCTTTCTAAAAGTGTTGGATATTTCATTACTGGATTTCTCTACTTCGCTATAACCCTCATGATGCTTCGCTTATGTATATTATCCGTGCTCTGAGTTCACCACCCATTATTTATAACTGTGTGTGTTATTGGAATTACATTATCAAATCATCATCATCTGTTCCCATCTTATTTTCTCTGTTACGAGGCCCATTAACGTTTACAGCCGTTTGTCACCACTTCAGAGAGAATCAGCCTCTGCCTCCACCGCTCTACATCTCCAGGTGGATTGTTGGGCCCTGACGACAACACACATCTCACACCTATGTCCCCCAAAAAAATCACAATTAACTTCATACATGACGACATGTTCACATAAATCATGGCTGAATGAGAGCAACCCATATATTTTTTGGTTTAAAAACACACCGTGGTTCCAGCCATCAATCCGAGGGATCGATTTCTTATGTTTTGGACTTTGCAGGAGTTGGAGGACTGATTGGAATTGGAATCGCCTGCACTGAACCTTGGGAGGATCATTTGCTGCACACAATGCCTCTGTCACAGAGACATGCATTGTGCAAGGCCAAGCCTCACCACAGCTGCTTTTGAATCCTTTAAATTCAGCATTCTCCCGCCGAAGCGCTCTCACCTTGATCTTTATGTTGTAATAAATGTGCTGGTGCACGGAGCCGTGCGAGGCTACTATACTGAGGCAACACAAAAGCAGGGTTGCTCTTTGAAAGCCCCAGTTTTGTGCATTTGTGCTGTATTGCAGAGCCATTACACCATATAAAATACAAATATATCCTGAGAAACACTGGCTCACCTCATGTGGATCATATTTCATTCAGGTTAAGCTCAGTGTCCATGTGGCAGCACTGTGGATTTTGCAGGGATTGGGTCTTCATAACAATAAACAGACACCTGTACACTTGTAAAAAAAAAGCTAACACTGTCTTTTTGTGTCACCCAGGGAGAGTCAACAGTGCTGCAGCGATCACTTTCATTTAGTTACCATGCTATGCAACATGTGCGTTACACCGTGACACTGGTGCACTCACACTGGGCGACTCAGTGGGGGAGCCAGGGCCGGCACTCACAGCCTTCACAGGTGCTTTTTGAAAGTGGGGTCAAGTGGCTTTTCTCTCCTGATGAGAATGAGAATATGAGACATTTTGTTTTCATCACACGTGTCAGTTTATTCATTCACTGCAACACATGTTTTGAGCTGCAGTAAATTCAAAATGTTTGGATGCTACAGTTTTAAGTCTCCAGACATCACACTCCTGTTGGGAGGATGCTTTATTCTTTTCTTTTCATACCATAGTATACAAACACACATTTTATGGCACATTGAGGCAGTTGAGGACTCCCCATCCCATCACATGCTGTTACACCGACTCTCAGTGGCTTCTGAATATGCGTTTGCTGTGAGGGAAGCAGAAATGATGATGCCTCAGAGAATCGACTCCACCAGATTGTCTTCCGCCATTATTTCAGATTTATCCCTCAACTCGATATCTCTTCGCTCCTTTCTCTTTCTCTCCTGCTCCTTTATTTTGCCTCCCAGAGGCAAAGACTTGACAGGGGCCAACTTTGACCTTGTGGCTTTGTTATAGTCGACTAATCGAAAATAGCACCCGACCTTTCAATCAAGGGTGATTCGTGCGTTTGTGTGCGCTTTCTGTAAAAAAAGAAAAATTTTGTTTATTAATTGCCATAACACTGTGAACGACCTCCTCTGCATCAGGTTTGATTTTTCTTGATTTGCTGAGCCAGAACAGACACAGACGGGGAGACAGAGCAATATGGCTACAGTCTTGTAAATATAGTTTCTTGTTATTGTGGATGTACACAAATAATACAGCCACCCACATATGTCCAAAGCCCCCCCCCCCCCTTCGAACCTCTCACACATCCACACACACACACACACACACACACACACACACACACACACACACACACACACACACACACACACACACACACACACACACAGGCCTGTGCATGCAGACACACACTCTAGATTAGGAAAGCTGATTTATTGGCTGTAAAATGTTAATATAGCTATAAGCCGTGCTCATGAATTGATAATTAAGGACGTGACAAGCTCGTCACCTAAAATGTTAATGAGGTGAGATTGCGTCAGGGCCGAGAGGTCTCTGTGCGCTGCCGAACAAATGCAAGCGATGAGCCAGACCCTCACACACTATAATAAGAAACGCCGAGGGCACCTGAGATGGGTCGAGCCCATTCGGCCATGGAGTAATTCAATTAATGAATGGCAGCGTGTGAATTAACCATCGTGATAGTGGGAGGGAATGATAAATATAATCTATTTTTACCTTCAGACAGCCTATATCTGTTCAAAGTGACTCATCAGTGGAGGGAATTCAGCTATTCTTATCTCCATACACAAGATACGACACAACTTTATTGAAGATGGCCAGGATATATACAGTACACACACACAAACACACACACACACACACACACACACACAACACACACACACACACACACAAACTGAGTTAAAGGTACTCTCTATGATAATGGTGCCTAATAATAATTCTCATTGTTGTCTCGTGTGCAGCAGTGAGAGAGGAGTTGTACAAACTGGTGAATCTCCCGTGGCGCTCGGTGGTGCAGTCGAACCGTTAAAGGTAAGAAGAGGGTGAGAAATACTGTCAGTCACGCTCTGAAGCCCGAGCAGCATCCTCCTCTCTCCGGTGCCTCCACCAAAGATTCAGATTCCAGTCTGATGATTATGGCGATGACACTTTAGATATCACAGAAAACCTTCAGGTGTATTTACCAGCATTAACAATGGCTGCCTCCTGTAGGTGTGGAGGGAGCCTTGCTGGTGCAGGAGCCGGTTAAAAGCCTCCACAGAGGAGGTTACATTTTCTTGTGCGTTTGTTATTTATTAGCAGTACACGAAAATGTGTGGATGGATTATCGCTAGACTTGGTGGAAGGAGGCAGTTTGGGTCGGAGAGATCAGGTGGATCTGGGATTCTTCAACATTGCGAGATACGGGGCGTTTTCCTGATATATTTGTTAATTTCTAAAGAAACAATACAGAGATCCTGATGAAAATAAAGATAAATCATATTTACAGGACTGATCTTTATGAGTGTGTGTAATGTGATGCAGCTGGACTGAATTTGAGGGGAGGCCTTGGTGGAGGAACGCGCTGTGTACGATACATTCAGATTCATGTAACGTGCAGTTTATGTTTAAAAGTGCATAATGTTTTTTTTATGCTCATCACATCTTTGTTTGCGAAATATATTAAGTTACTCGAACGTAGCTGTCGAATAAAGGTTGTGGATTAAAAATGCTTCTGAAATCAAGTGGATTGAACTTGAAAAACCAGGATATAGCCTGTCCCAGTTAACTAATTATATTTACACTATATGCACTATGTTCATACATTATAATACCTTTTGCATTTATTGTTTCAGAAATGCAGACATTTTACGTTCCACAAACAGCAAAGCAAATCACTGCAATTCAACTATTATTGAACCAAATCAAAGCAAAAATAGTTTAAGAAATATTTAATATTTTATGTATGTGTTTTTGAGACTCACCTGCTGTTTGCATAATACATTCTTTGTGTAATCTCAGTTTTGACACAGTTTTGGTGTAAAAAAGGAAATAAGACACACACTCAAACCTTTAATGGTGTGGTATGTTGACGGGAACTTTAAAGTTGCCATGGAGTTTTGTAGCTCATGGTTACTTTGATATTTGGTACAAACAACCATTAAAAACATGCCGAATCATTCTGTTAGCTAGCTAACTCTGCTGGGAAACTGCCATAACGGAGGCTAACACAACGTTAGCCTGACTACACACGTGTTGCTCCAGTGAGACACTGTGGAGGATAATGTAAAACTTCCTGTCTCCACTTCCATCACTCAGCTGAGGTAAGAGCTAATGTTTGTGCTAACATGCTAACTTGCAAGTTGTGTATCCAGGTTGTGTTCAGTGTGTGTTTTGCAGACTTTACGTGTTGTTTTGTTGCTTGTGGCTAAAACATTGGTGGTTTTTTTATTAAACTGCTCATTTGTGTGCGAGCTACACCTCATAGCTCATTAGCTAATATAACATTAGCTATCTGATATAATAATAGCTGATGATTAGCTTATATGATGTCTGCTAGCTAATATGATAACAGCTGACATTTAGCTAATATCACACGATCATGTGCTGATCTGCTGATTATATTATAATCCCTAATAATTAGCAGATACAATTCTAGCCAGTTAATTGTTGTCTTTGGATTTTTATAAACATTAGCTCACTAATATTATAATCTTTGATGATTAGCAAATGTAATATTAGCGAGCTACTGCCGTCTGTGGTTCTTCAAATATTATCTCGCTAATATCATAATCCCTGATGATAAAATGATATAAAATGAGCTAATTATGTGCTAATCTGTGTTGGTTTTTTCATTTGGCTTGTAGAGTTTCAAGCTTCCATACAGTTCATTTGCATGGTGGTAAAATACACACTCATGTGCCAGTTTATTAGGAACACATACGACGCTCTCCTCCTCTAACACCGTGCAGCCTTTTGCTTTTCAAGTGCTTTCATCAAACATCGAAACACTTCAGTCAATATCAACTCTTCAACCCCTTTCATCCGTTTGATTTTCTCCTTCATTCATTTTTATTTTGTACTTCTTTATCTTTCTTTCAAACCTTTTGTAAACTGCGAGCCTTCATTGCAACCTGATTAAGTCAAGGACTACTCGGAATCGTATGAAAGCGATGTAACCTTTCAGATTTGCATCCTTTTGTTGTTCAACGGGGAACAAACGCTTCTCCATCTGTGCTTTGAGCAGAAGTGTGAAGAAAGCACTAACCCTGAGCTGTCCTGAATACCACGGTGCAGGTTTCCAGAAATCTGACGCACTTACTCGAGATTGATTTCAGCTCAAACAATAGCAACATGTAAATTAAATTAGTTCCTATGTTGCCATGTAGATATGAAGCTTGGAGATATGAAAATATACAATAGCCCATGTAATAAGAAATTGTCTTTTTTAATAAATTATTCATTATACTGTTTATGAACATTGATATTGCCTATTCTCAGACAAGGACATTTTTAATCTTAGACAAACTGGGACAGTGACACATGGCCATGTGACAGGCTTACAAGTTTCAACATTGAAAGTCAAGCGTCTAGAATAACTCTGAAATTTGTAAAGATGATTCCCAAAACACTGAGTGCGAGATATGTCAAAGGAAACTGGCAAATCACTTATCAAAAACCAATATGGAAAATCACCTGAAAACCCAAAGTAACAGCCGAGCCGCCTTGCAGCTATTTTTTTTATTTTGTGAAGCATCCAAATTCAGATTTTGGAAATTGATTATCAAGGCAGCAGCCGAAGGTTTCGGGTCAGCCCTAGTTCACATTCAATTGAGAGATGCACTCTGCGTGGGATAAGTGATTTAATTCCCACAGTCAAGAGTTCAGCTTTAACGCCTTGAAGGGTTTAAAAGAAAATTTGCAGTTGGTATTATTAGTGCAGGATGGATTTAGTGAATATCTCATAACTCTTAGGTGCATTGTCTGTCTCGGAGTAGTGATTATTATCATGAAAAGCAGATCGTACCAATTACACTACAGAAACAGATGTATGACGACATGACATTGGACTTGTGTAAGTACCGACAGCTTATCTAACTCCGGAAGGGGCTTATATACCATCTTACTCATTAACATAATGCTTTGTAGTTCTGAAACCAGGTGAATCTTGGTGTTCCATCCTCCTTCGACATGCTCCGACAGAAACACTCTGCAGTGAGGTCTCCTTGTTTTATGTATGTGTACCTGGACCTTGCCTGTAGGCTGCATACCATCAGTTAGAGTCAGCGTGTGTGTTTTCTGTTTTACTTTTCCATTAGCTGAAAAAAAACTAATTTCTTAACTTTTCATCGAGTGGTCATGACGCACATTTAGTGGGCTGAGGCCGCCCCTGCCTTGTCCGGGAGAGCCCTAGAAACAAGTTTGTCATTTTTTCCTGACGTCACTCTATTGATCTTCGGCTTTATGGTGCAGTGTGACTCAGAGTGATGTAAATGTTTTCTAAATGCCGGGTGGGTGGGGCTGGGGGGCGATGATGTCAGTGTTGCATCAGAATGACCCTGTAATGCTATGCGTTAATTGGCCCACTCTTTTAAAACTCTTCTCCTCTTACATATGAAATAAATAATATAATCGGATGTTCCTTCAGGGTCCCACTGCCTCCCACATGCAGCACACCCCCGTTGTGTGCAGAGCTTCACTCTGTGAAAATGCACCCAGCAGAGATTCACACAAAAGTAGTCGTTTCTTTTCAAAATGTACGATTTCTATGTGTTTCTGCAAGACTCTGGGTAAAAAGAAGAAGAGGGGGAAAAAATGCAGATCACCAGTGGTCTCTGATCCATATTAGTGTGACTGTAATTGATTTCCCGCTGTGTGGTATCTGTCGTTCAGAATCACAGAACAAGCACTGACGGAATTGTTGAAAGGGCAGAGAAAAAGTGGGCTTTATCTCGCACCTCTCTACATCTGTTTTATCCCTGTCAAAGGCAAAGAATAGCACACACGGCCTTCACATGGCGACCATGACATCATTACAGCTGTCTCTTCATTGAGACTTAATGTAAATATTTAATAGCGGTATGCCATATAGCACAGCTCTAAAAGTCTTAAGCTTGTTCACAATTTCCATCATAAACTCAATATAAAACCCGATTCTACAATAAAATACAAAAAGGACTTTTAATATCTGTTAATATACTGCTTCAATTAGGTTTTTTTAAATGGTCAATGTTATGATTTATGTTTTTTGAATCATATCGACCGCTCAAACACAGAAAGCTCTCTGAAAAGCCACTTTCAGGTCCAGACACCTCCAGAGGTTTCATAATGTCACAGCACTAGAAGAGCTTGTTTGTGTATCTGTGCACAAGTATTTTTAACGATCCTTCAATTATAGCGTGAATGTAAGAGGATTTTTTTAAAGGTCAATTAAGGATATTTGAGTGTAGATAAAACTTTAATAATCATACTGGCTGATAAAGATGGTCTTTATGAAACTAGTTACACATGTAAAAATCGACATGGCTCGACTTTTAGTCGTTGAAAAATATGGGAATAATACGGTGACACTGTTTTAAAACGTATCTTCACAATTTCTGAACACAATTTATTGTCAGTTGGTGCCTGAAATACAATACAACAGCCTGAAATGTCTTTATTAGTTGGTCTCAAGTTTGGATCCATCTGAACAACACATCGGCAAAAATACAGGTCGGCAATGGTGTGTTTCTTTGTCGGGTTCTTTTTTCTTTGCTCCGACATCTGGAGCACTGGATTGGTTTTGATACTGTGTTGAGATTTGGTTTGTTTGTAAATTGAGTCTAAATATAGGCTATAGTATGTGTTGTATAGTAAGTTTTAGATGGAAATAACATGATACTGTGAGTTGTTTAACTCTTTTAGCCCTGATCCATGTTGCCATGTTGGAGTATATCTCGAATCTCAGCAATGGAGGTGGCAAGTGTTAACATGACTCATTAGTCAAAACATTTATGAGGATAAATTGAATATCCTGTTAACGTTTAAGTGTCATAGGGACATGAGTTAAGGATAGTTCACCTGTTGTTGTTGTTGTTGCTGCTGCAGAATCTTTCAGAGCTCTGCTTCAGCCCCGGACTTCGGCTGCAATAAACTCCTTGGAGTGTAGGCGCTGCTGGCAGTAAAGGCTCATCTGGAACACTGGAGACAGTGATTAGAGAGAGGGAATCAATAATACATGGTAAGGGACGGCTAATGTACCACAGGGACTGACAGACAGACAGCGGCGTCTCCGTTACCCAGCCCGCTGTCTCATATCCGCTGGTTTCGACACACAAAGCCAGACAAAGCAAGCACATGATGTATGAAAAGCAACCAGGGAAATAAAAGCTGTGAAAAAGACAGGCTATACAAATAGAGATAAAAGAGTGTGAAAGCAGAGGGAAAAAAGAACATACAGGTACAACTGACTCGTAGTAAAGGCAAAAAGAAACTCACGAGGAAAGAGACATTTATTCTTTACTCTCCAGTTTCACTCACGCTCAAATTAAAAAAGCAGATCTTATTTAATAATGATAAGTCCTTAAATCACAGGATCACAAAGGATTTGTTTTTATTGACTATGGAGGTAGAAATGCAAACAGCAGGGAACAAACTCAACAAGCTTGCCGTACCTTGTGTTCTAAAGGGGGCCCGTCATCCTCACACCGACGTGATGTTTCAAAAATCAATACGGGGCTGTGAAACAGGCCAAAATGAAATAAGTGTGCAAGCTATCCGGGAAATAAGATTGGCAGGCAGACAGAAACATGCCACCAGTCTCTGGGGACGGATGATCGCCAAGCGGTCTGTCGTCCAGAGAGAGCGGGGTTAATGCCTCCTCTACATCAGCACACTAGCACCACGATGGCCATCTGACCTCAGGTCCAGAAATACTCAATGGACACGCACGCACACACACGCACACACACACAGCACGCACACACACACACACACACACACACACACACACACACACACACACACACACACACACACACACACACACACACACACACACACACACACACACACACACACTAGGACATGAGACTTTGCATTGTGGACACGATAACCAAATCCTTATCCGTAAACAAAACCATAACCAATTCATGCCCAACCTTAACCTAACCACAATTCAAATACACACACACACACACACACACACACACACACACACACACACACACACACACACACACACACACACACACACACACACACACACACACACACACACACACACACACACACACACACACACACACACACACACACACACACACACACCGTTTCATTACACCCCAACCTCTCCATCTCATTTCCAGGGCCACAAATACAAACGATTCAGAGAGACATTTGTCCGCAAGCAGCCGATGTCCTGACACAACTTCTGCTTGAATAAAACCTCATTACTGCGCTGACACTCCAGAAGAACTCATTCACCGTGAAGCCACAGGTTGCTTGTTACTGACTTTTACTTTCCGTTTTCATCGCAGCTTGAAGCTCTAAAGCGGAAGACTGGGCTGTCAGGTCCCCGCGTACAACATTTCTGCCTTTGACCCCCTCCCCATCGTAGAGAATTGCGAAGCGACCACCTCCGACAAATTTCATGCCGCCTCCTGACAAAATTCTAGTACTGTATTAGAAAAACTGTAATATGTGGATAATTTGGTTTGCTGTGTTCTAATGAATACACAGCAAAATGACTGTACTAGTTTGTCAGATAAATTACAATTATTGCGATAACTGTTGCTTTCGGCATTTCATCAACCAATCCAATTGAATGTCTCCATTGTGTTGCACAGGATACAGACATGGCATTGAGCAGGATGGGAGGTCGGAGTTATGTATGTTGAGGTAATAGCAAAAGCGTTACCATGGAGACACAGGTGAAATTACTGAGGGGTTTGAAACCTCGACTCAGATGCTGCTTATGTGAAGCTCAAGAGACGTAAAAAGCTGATTTTTAAAAATGTTTTACCGTTCCGGGGTCTATTGAGAAAGAGTGAGTGGAGCCCACAGTGTATTGTATCTTTATTCAATAAGTTCAGGCCATTCACGAGGCTCAATGCCACAGAGAACGGAAGAAGTTTATAAGAACATTGTTTCACAAAGTATAAAACAGAGAGTGAAGCAGATGAGAAGTACAGTGAGTGCACAGTAACAAACTTTCACAGACCAACAAAAGGGTTTTTGTTGTATTATCAAGGCTACAAAAACTAACTCTTATTTTGACTCCGTTTAAAAAACTTTACCAAGATCACGCTGAAAGTTTTTGTCTGCATTTAATGGCAGAAATTAGTTTTCCATTCAGTTTCTCATAACAGTAATTCTATGGAGCTCACAACCATGATTCATCTTAATACAGAAAAGATGAGTCTATATGAAATAAAGATTTTATAATTTTTTCTTTAAACAGCGAGAGAGCAAAGTCTCACGAAAGTTTTTAACCACAAGCAATGTATGCTGGGAAGTATACAACTACGCTAATCACGTGTCTTTAAAACACATTTAATTTAAAGAGTTGAACGTGAACTCTTGTTCTGAACTTGTGTTCGTGACTGTCCTGGGAAAAAACAAGCCAAAGGTCATCCATTACGACCCATATTAACATTTTATTGTGAGGTGATCTCTAACGAGTAGTAAATAATGATGGGAGCAAAGGCGGGGCCAAGGGTGGCGTGATGTAGAGGGACAAGGTTTGCATTCAGAGGAGGTTGGATGGGTTGACAGAATAGCGGACTTGAGCATAGGAGACATTTCCACAGAATTTAACCACTAGTAAAGCACTCATTAGATCACATACACATTCTGGATCCAGCCCGTTGTCTGGATCTAGCCCAAAATTGAATGGGTTCTTTCTTGGCCCATGTCCTGTTCTTCCACCAAGTTTAATGGAAATCTGCTCAGTAGTTTTTGCGTAATCCTGCCTGAACAAATAAACAAACAAACCAAAGGACAGGAGCTCAAGACAGGAGTTCCACTACATGGAACTATACGTGGAACTATGAGTTCTCCAGAGGTATGAAAATTGAATCAATTTACACAGTTACAGTAAGTTGATTCCACCAAATCCTTGTTGTGTCGTTTCGGTTTTCATTTTTCATTTGAGACAACACACCTGAGCATACCTCTGTGCCTTTTTAAGGGATTATGGCACTGAAGGAAGCGTGTAAGGTTGTCACATAGCGCTCGAATGGCACCTCGTCAGACGCTCATTCACCCTGCCGTCGTCATGTGCCCTCTCTGGTGAGCTCCATGATTCATCATCTCCCAGGCGAAAGGAGGTTAAACTGGAAAAGGGACATTTGTCTGTGTCGGAAAAGGACTTCCCCCCCCCCCCAAAAGCCTTTGCGGAGCCTGCGCTGACATTTTCATTTGACCCATAGCCAACATTCCTGTAATGAGAAGCCATCAAAAAGCAATCTCCTAAAATAGAAAGGGATTTCAATTTGAGGACGCCTATATTGATATGCAAAGTATGTTTAAAAAAAGCTTCCCAGTTGGATCAGCTGGATACAGTGGAGCCTGTGGAAGCCATGTGATGATGCCTTAGATTGGTTTGATCTGCGTACATGCCGGATTATGCTAATTGGTATGAAGAGAAAGGACATTTTGAAAAGGAGGAACAATGTTCATCTCACTTTCAATTTATTGTGTATAAAATTGTTTTATTATTTATGTTTTATTTATTTATATATTTCCCATAACTGGTCCACAAGAAACCAGAGTGTAGCTTCAAGTCCATAAAGCTGTTTTGCAGTAAAGACGTTTTTGGGATAAGTGCTACTCTAACACTCTACTCTGTATTTTCTGCCAGTTTTCACTACAGCTAACATAATTAGAAGTTGCAAAGAGATTGCTTTATGGCTGCAACTTGTTTTCATTATTGATCAATACTCCCAATTAGTTTATTAATCAATTTGCCTAAAAAAAACATAGTCTTTACTTGGGTGGACCCCCCGGGTATATTAAAGCACCACTGAGCTTTTTCTTTACCTAATTATTTTGATTATTATTTTGATTCCCACTCCGTATCCCAGATGCCTGTTCTTGCTCTGTATAGCTTTGGTGAGTTTGGTGGCGGTACGATTTCCTGCCATAAGCGTGCAACTGACGTGCAAGTTCAAGACTAATGCCGAACTGTAGATAAGATCAAAATACTTAGAGGTCATTAAAAAACAACGTTTATCTCTGATATTCACTGCGGAAACTTTTGAAATATAAATAATTCTTAACAGAGTTTGGTGTATTTGTTCCAGCGGCAGCTCTTCTGGTTCAGGAAGCTGGAAGTCATGAGGAATGTGCAGAATAAATCAACACCTGTGGCTGCAGAGGGCGCTGTTGCTCAGTAAAAGTTACGTACTGTCGCTTTAAGGGCCACCCAAGTATATCTGTCTAAGAGAACCTTGATTAACCGGTGCATGATCTCCCCTCAGACACCTGTTCATTTTGCTATGACGAGAAGGGTTCACTGACACATGCTCATGCTGTCACATGCTCTGTTTGGAAAAGCATAAAAGGAGAAACACAGACCATGTGAAGCAACTGACCTTTAACCTTTTCTAAAGGTCCGGGTAATCCTCCGATATCTGTTTTTGAAACTCGGTGAGGGTTGTTGTCAAAGGCTTATACTAAACCCACTGCAGCGATGATAGGAACAAACTGTAAGACTGATCTCACATGTCCTGCTCAAAGGCAAAGGTTTGGATAGCTTATTGTACATCAGGTAGTTGTATAAGATCAAGACTATCACTGTTCATTTGATCTGTCGTGAAGGAAACAATCACTTGCAGGCCAAGTCAGAGAAGAAAAACGATTCCATGCAGTAGTAATTTTCGCTTAATTTTCCTCCATGGGTGGAGCCAGATGAAAACATTACACGCTCCGCTGTCATCGGAAGGTTTCATTTTCTCCGGAGCCTCGGATGAAATCTACTTTATTGCCTCTGCCCTCCTCCCCCACACCCAGGGTAATGAGAGAATATTTCCCCAGAGTGGGAGAGCAGATTCAAGCTGTAGTTTTAGAAACTTTATTAAACCAACCTAACCAATTATTTTTGTTTGCCTTCCCTCTGACAAGTGAAGATCCATTCAATAAGGCTGCTAAATGTTAATGTAAAATTCGTTTTCTGTTGTGTTACTGATCAATGATGTCTTCTCGGTTTGCCAGAGGTGCTGCCAGCAATACTATCATATCTTCCAGTTGGGGTAGATTTAGCGGTATGAGCCGTAGAGCTGTGAATGAGGAACTACGTGTTGGACCAACAGTCACAGCAATGCCTCAGATTCAGACTCGGAGCGATTGCATTTTAATACAAAAATCTGGCAGGAATCCAGCTGAGGCAAAATCTTTTATTGAATTTTCCCAGTTAGCCTTTGATCAAACACATGGGGGGGAGATTGTGTTCTTTAGCTGACATTTATCTATTTATCTTTTCAGAGAAAAAGAAAGACTGGTGGGAAAGGGGAAAGAATCCATCATGCTTTAGAAATGAGATGACGTTGGCTGCAGGCTGATTAATGTCTTGTCACCTGCCGTTACCGTGAATTTCAACATTCAGCCCCGGAGAAATGTCTAAGATTCCCCCACAAGTCAATTAGCTGCTGTGCAACACTTGAAGAGCGGAAAAGCAGGCGGTCGAACTTGTGGCTTCATCTATCCACCTGTATTAGAAACTAACAAGCTAGGGCTGCTCGATTATGGCAAAAATATTGTATTCACATGGAAACATCACTTTTGAAACATCACGCACTCATTTAACATTAAAGAAAAATAAATCATTTCGGCGCCATGATCACAGATTAACCCTGCCTGATGGAGCAGTGCGGTTCAGCAGCGGCTCAGCAGCGTGACTCTGCTCCTCTGCTCCTTGCGAATAACTCACACTTAGAACTGATCTTTACAAAATCCTGCTGTGTTCATGTGTTCATGGGTAAACGGGGGCTTGCTTCTTCTGCAACAATGAAGTTAAAACACTGCGTCTGCATGTGTGTGTGTGTGTGTGTGTCTGTTCGTCTCTGTCGCTCTTCACACACAAACTAATGATCACATGTATTTAATTATTAATCGGATCATGTATCCGGATTGCTCCAGTCACTTTAATGCGGATGTCCTGGCTATGCGCGTCATGTCTCGACACAAAATGTTGCACTTCTTGTCAATGTCTTTAAATATGTGTCTCCTAAACTCTAGAGTGAATCAAACAAAGACAAAGTTTGTTACTGGACGTGTTGGAATTTATTTTTAACATGTAAAGTGAGCTGTAATTGAAATTCGATGAATCACCCGGCCCGATGACGAGCTGTTACGGATTCATGTTTGAGAAGCTGCTGTTACAGAACAGGAAACGTTTGATGATGTCATGGTTTCACCTTCAGACGAGAATTCCTGTCGCACAGGAAATTTAGTTTGTAGGTCAGTGTTGATGCACAGAGTCATTATGTGATGGCATTCACATATTTCACCTCCTTGTTAATTATTATGAATTGTAATTAACTAGATTACATCCCTAAAAACATTAGGACATGATGAGTTGTTTCCTCTCGGAGCTGCAGTCAGGACACTTTCGTGAAATGGGGCTGTTTGTGAGAAGGCATTTCTCAGCACTGGCTAAATATGAGAAACTACTAAGTGTTTCATCTACTGCTTTACTAATACATATTTTATGTTAATTGTCATTAGCATTGGTGCTTATTGAGCCTTATTTGATGAATCATTTTGTGACTTTATTGATTTATCTTTATTAGACCGCCCACAGTACAAAACTAACAGACAGAGAGAGGCCCCTAATATATTTTTAATGCCTAAATGTTTGTTTTACAATTAACTTTTCAAACTTATCTGTTTCACCTGCCTTTTGAACATCCCGAACACTAATGATGAATAATCACTCCAACCTACATCACAGCTGCCCACTGCCAAGTCTACTTTGTCGCCTGGAAGTCATACTTGATTACACTGGTTACAACTGTGTTTGTTATGCATTTGTCTGTAAGTGGTATATAATATGGTGGTCAATTATTCAGGAACTTGCCCGTGTAAATGGCTTATTGCTCTGCCTCTTAGTCATCAAAAGTCCCTCAGAGGCTGTAAAACACAAAGTCATACAAGCGCATAATCAACAATGAAATGTTAAAAATAAGCTAATTACCCTGAATTGTTGTCCTAAGCAGCACTTGGATAACCTCGGCCCACAATGTACTGCGTTTGAACCACAACTTTAGATCTCCTTCCACACAACACTGACGCACCAGACAGACGGTAAAGCAAATCCCATTCAGTCGTAACACAACATCCATCAAGCTGTCACTGTGGGGATGGTGGAGTAGCTCCGGTGGATCCACGAAACAACATTAAACCACCACAACAAAATATAGCAACATTCAAAACACAGCAGGGAGGTGATTGTTACCTGGTGTCTCAGAACGGACCGATGTCTTTTATATAAGCTGTAAAAGTGCCGAATTTCTGCAGGAAACCAGACATGCATCTTTTCAACCACTTAAGTCAGTTAAAGGACAGAATTGCACTGAATTTTCATCATACACTGATGAGTAATTTCATTGCATTGAACTGTAGCTAGTTTAAGCCTAAACATATATCAGGGATAAACATCACAGACTTTATCAATATCTAATGAGCAGTTTTTATCAATTCATGTGAAAAATGCAGTTTAAAAAAATGCATAGTTGTTAACGGATTGTGATGTGCCTGATGAATTGGGTTGTGAATTTGAAGGGGCATTAAGCGGCCTTGGTGCTAAAAGTCGAGGTCAACTGTCACCGTTCCTCCTCTCATTCCTTTAAAATGCAAATTGGATGGAAGCGTTTTAGTTCACAAGGGTTTAACACTAAGACCAAGGAAAGGTAGTAAAAAAAAAAGTAAATATGAAAATGTTTCATACTGTTAGTGCTGAATTCCAGTTCATCAATTGGAGCTAATGACTGAATGAGTGTAAGGCATATGATGTACCGGATGCCATGATGGCATGTCAAGCCTCTGGAGATCTGACAAGAAAAACCCATCCACCCATACATATTTTCTCATTATCAACAAACTCAATTCGCACCTTCTGTGAACTCCCCATAGCACCACCTGCTGTTACCAAGGTAACAGTGGGAGTCGTCAAGAGTGTAATGCGCCAAAGGAGTCTGAACCAAACAGTGTGGCGCGAGTCCTTGAAGTCGATCACATGCCTGTTTCACCGTTCTGTGCTTGTAGTGACAAAAGCTGCACATGGGGAAAGTTGAGGAGTGGGATTGTCTTTAAATGAGACTGAGTTTCATTTGAGCAAGATTACCTGCTGTGGAGCGGCCGTACATACAGCTGATGTGATCTTGGGAACTGGTGGCTGGGAACATCAGCGGTGCATTCCCCGAGGGAAATGAGGACTGAAATGTATGGAGATAATTATTTCCTCCAATCTTCCGGCCTGCCCTGCCCTTGTCTACTGTGTGCCATCTGTGACTGACCCCTCTCCCCCGAGACGTGTGTGTGTGTGTGTGTGTGTGTTTTCTTATAACACAAGACTGAAAGGTTGGTTAATTGTGAGTACAAATTCGTTACTGTTGTCATAGAAATAAAATTGTCACTCAATGATTCCTATCTGCTTTGTTTGTTAAGAGTACTTAATGTGTGAATTCATTTCTAAAATGACATTTTAAAAGACTCGACTTGAAAAATGAGTTTTTTCATTGCTGTGAACATCTTTATGATTTCTTTGCACGTTAGTCATTAGAAGTATTCTACACTTCTCAATTGTAAAAAGTTTCTTTTGGCAGAGGTTAGAATTTCCTGCTGGTTGTCGCTAAGAGAGTATTTGATGGAGGTACTGTAGGCTAAGACTGATCCATAGCTGACTTACATTGTTTTCTCCACAGTTGTGTGGGAGGCCTGGGATTGCACCGCGTTAGACCGGCTCCCCTCCTGTCTGTCAGATCAGGCTGTAGCCTAGTTAATGCAGTGCGCTCTTTTTAAGGTTTATGCCGAACAGCATCAGTTAAACACTGACTCTGGCTGCTAATTTCAAATGTTGGTGTTAATCAAGTACATCATTTCAAATCTCTATACATTCAAATCTGGCTCAACCTGGTGGCCTAGAGGTTTAGTGCAGATCAGGTAATTACAGCAAAAACAACAACAATGGATCAAATGACAACACTGTGCAACCGTGAAGTGTTTTGCCCTCTTTCAGCTCGGTGTTTTGGTTTGTATGGCTCGCAGCTTAATGGTTGTGGTTCATTCTCGCTCAGCCACAGCAGTCCGTTAAAAGAGCTGAAAGCATCCAGTATTGTTCAGGTGGCCAGAGACATGACTTTAAATCAATGCTAATGCTACTCTCTATCTGCAGGGTGTCTAACTATTTGCTGACATGTCTGGCATATAAACTTTGTAAGTTAAAAATGTGTCACAAGACCGAAGGCTTGACAAAAAAAGAAAAAAAATTGACAGATTAAATTACAGTGACTGAGTAAATCAATGGGTATAATCACAAGTAATCTATTTTAAGGTTTATTAAATGTAGGTTTGCTCAATGTATCACCACTTGCATGATAAATCTCTGTCTGTTGAATGCCAGCAGCTCACAAACACAGCAAACCTCAAAACCAGCTCACTAATTCAGTCTAAACAAGGCATTAAGTCTTGAAGTGCCACTGGCACAAGGGTGAGGGATGATGATAGGCTTCTCATGACATGGCAGCACTGTGAATATTTCCACCGACACGGGGTTGAAGGGTCATCCATCTTTCAGTGCAGACAGAAAGACAAATAGCCTGACACTCTCCTGTGAGTGGCTGTCATACATCTATCTCATCATTATTGAGCTGCTGGGGACCGGCACCCCATCAGCCCGTGTCACATTGGCAGGGTTTTCACTCAACCATGGTGCACAGGACCAGACACAAGGAAAGAAGATGAGGTGCTTTTCACAATGTGACTAGAATCCTAACAAGAGATGTAGAAATTTGTCTCGCCGGCTTGGACTTCAGTCGACTGCATTGCATTGAGGTAGTTAGGTTTTAGATTTTTTTGAAGTGCTGTGTGTGTGTGTGTGTGTGCATGGCTCCAATATTCAACGAAAGCAACAAACTGTTAGCTCTGGGCTCTGGAAGATTCGTTGACACTTTGTCCTTTTATACATAGAAAGCCTCTTTAACATATATATTATTCATACTACTTTCATACTACTATTCACTATATAAAGATGGACAATGCATCTCCACTTTCTCCTGTTGTACAAAAATGAAGCAAAAATGTTCAGTATATGGGCGCTGCCATCTTTTGACGCAATTTGGAGCCAGAGTCTGTTCAGTAGTGGTCGTGGTGCGGAGCTGCGGTATCGAGGTCCGGTCGATACATCGATCAATCATTACGTTTCACCCTGTTTTAAGACTCTGTAGACTCCAAGACTCTCTAGGTTGATCCTTGTCCTATCCAATAACATAGAGGAGGCTGGATATTTCATGTGTACTGCAGCAAGCCACCAGGGGGCAATCAAGATGATTTTAGCTTCAATTTTGGGAAGATGTCATGTCTTCTCTTTTCATTATTTCTCAGGGTTCCCACGGTACCTGGAAACCATGGAAAACATGGAATTTATTTTTTTCATTTTCCAGGTTTGGAAAAGTCATGGAAACTGAGCAAAAGTGAACACTTACATGGAAATTGAAACACTTGTCCTGGAAAATTGTATGGGATGATGTGTAAAATAGTAATAAAATGAAACTATTGAGCACAGAATTAAGATGAGTTTATAAAAACCCTTTACATGTGAACAGCTTTTACTGTAGATAGAAATGGATGATCCCATGTTGTAGACTTGACTGGCACATCTTTTAAATCAAGTAAGTAGTCAGGTGTCCTAGGGGGTTGTGTGTGTGTGAGGGGAGGGGGGCGCGGATGGGGGCGGAAAGCTTCAGGGGCCTATAGATCATCACTTAATATGGTACCTGGAAATCAGGAGGTAGCATGGGAATTTTTTTCAAGGCAAGCGTGGGAACCCTGTTTCTTCATGAAACCATTGAAGCCTTTGATGCTTCCTTTTATATGGCATTAGGTTCAAGAGATTGATTTGAGAGATAAGAGTGTGTTGGCTGTATGCTGACCAAAATCCAAATCATTCTAATATTCTCTACATTTTAGTATTGAGTTACAATTTTCTTTTCAGGATTGTGCAAAACCGTACTAACCTAAAAGTTGTTATTGGGAATCATGAGAAAGTTTCAGTGAGACAGATACACGTTGCGTCCCCATAACCATAGAAACTCACTCTTATACCTGCCTGTGTATGCAAGGTGCGAGAGGAGAGCAAGAGGAAGAGCTGCCAGAAGAGCTGCCGACTACTCTGAGCAGCATGTATGTGAATAAATTACAATAATTTCCCCGTGTTGGTCTGAAGAACTTGCTGCTGCACGGTGCTGCTGTTGCTCTTTGCTGCTCTGTCTTGTCTGCCCGGGGCGCTGTCAGCTTTGTCTTTTCGCACAGCACCGTTACCAGTGTGTTAGAAAACTGACGTATGCCGTGAAAACGTGTCAATGCGTGAGTCGGCAGCCTCGTTATTAGCTTAAAGGAGATTTCAATAACTCGTCCCATCTCCTCAGACAAATTATTTCCCATCAGCGAGCCAACATTAGGAGGACGGCCTGGTAAAATGAACAGATTGGTTTACAGTTCAATGTCGATATGATGCTACTTTAGTCTGTTGCGAAGCTGAATTCTTTAAGAAATTACTCTGTGGCAAAGTTAATATAGAATAATTCAATAATAGTTCATAGTGTGTATAAAAAAAACCTTAGGACTTCTGTGATACTCCCCAAAACCCAAACCCTGGAAGAAATCAGATCATGGCTAAGAATAGAGGGTTGGGGTCGATTAAAGCAGTCTGCCCAATCAGTGGGCATATCCTGCTATCCTGATCGGTTTTGTTTCTGGTCGGCTGCCCAGTGTAATCACCGGGTGCACAGAAATCTCATTATCAGGGTCCTGATCCCAGCATACCGGGCTGAATAGCAACTATGGTCGGCTAGTGTATTAAAACTTTGACCCCCGTATTAATTGGGCATGACTGGTTGGGTGCTTGCACCAGGAGAGGGCGAGGGAGTTCCTCTCCCTTTGGCAGGTGGAGGGCAGTGTGGGCAGAGTACCATGGGATGGAGGGGTGATGGTTCATGGTTACAGTGCATGGGCCAAACGAGCTTGTGTCTTCTCCGACACTTTGGGTACCAAACCTGTGCAACCATATGAGCCTCGTGTACTGGAGCACTAATACTGACAGGTATCATTTATTGCTATAAATGAAATGCCTATTTGATCTTCAATAAGATTGGCTCAACTGTGAAAGGCCAATAAAATTCATTAAGACAAAGAAGGCAGTAACAATGCTTAGCTATTAAGCAGGAGCCTTCGGAGGGAACGAGCCAAATGCTGAAATTACTGGACTGTTGGCTCCACGTGGCTGAGTATGTGTGTTTCTGTGTGTAAGCTTTTATGTATTTGTGTGTGTGTATACAGCAAAGCCTAAGGAGCAGACACCTTGAGATTAGAGTGCAATAAAGGAGGATGAACGTGTCTGGAAAGCTCCAGAATGCGCTCCAGACACCGCCTTACTGGAAATCAATCCGTTCGGTCAGGCCCCCTGTGTACTGGGTTTAAGTGGGAGGGATGGCAGGAGAGAAGGACCCAAGTTAAGAAACTGAGAGAGAGTCACAACGGGAGGGGTGAAAGCCACAAGGGGGAGGAAAGGAGGACAATTAGCAGAAAGGATGGGAGAAAGGGCAGATTGAAAGCATTATGGTCAGCTGGATTAGTAGGCGACCACTCAGTTCTGCGTAGGGGTCAGTGTTAGCCAAAGGGATGAGGGGGCATGAAGGCTGCATCTTGGTCTTCTTTGTTTTGTAATACTCATCGAGAGATGTTGACATTCATTGAGTGGCCAGGCTCAAAAACGCCAATATCTGTGAGTTTAATAGTGCACGCACACAGAGGTGAGTCCACTCTCTCCACTGCAGCCAAACAAAAAAATGATAAGAAGGTGAAAAAAGGATTTTATTTTTCATTTTTACTTAATCTTTCCTGTTAAATTTCCCTTCACTTCATTATTAAAGTGCGGCAGGGACTCATATAGCCAAAGGTCGGAACCCATATTTGCAGTGCCGAGGTGTAACCTGGCAAACATAAAGATTAACGAGAGAACACGTTGCTCTCGCGGCGCTTCACATCAGAACAATGATCATTGTTCTTTGTCGTGTCAGAGGTGTCAAATGTGCGTATTTAGCTAATCACACACATGATCATGGTTACGCTGTCACTGTGAAGAGTAAAGTTCCCACACCAAACACAAAGTGAAAGAACACGAAGAAGAAGTGGGTGCTCCTCCAAAAGCAGAAATCTGCTGTGGAGGTGTCAAACACACATCGTGTACAAGACACACACGTTAGAGTGAACATTGTCTTCTTATTAGATTTTGTGGATGGGAAACCTTAAGAATTTAGACTGTCTACTGAAAGTCTAAATATTGAACACAGACATCAACACGGATATGCACGGATATCAGAAATATCACCTCCCAAACAAGTGCTGAAACTTTGTGATTATTCTTGGTTTTAAATCATTAATGTTTGTTCTAGGCAGAAGGTTTATAGTTTTTTAATGCCAACAAATCCTATGAAACCACTCTGTCTGCCTCTCCATACAGTTCGTTCAGAATATTTCCTCAAAACAGCTGGGCACTGCAGTCAGATCAGTTTATGATCATCGTCTCTGTTGAATGTGTGAACCAGCACTGTGGTTTCTTTCATTTATGTGGTTTTAATAGTGTTTGAACAATAGAGATCCGCAGCTACGCTATTCGTTTACAGTAATCAACCGTTTGTAGTGATGAAGTTGGCCCAGGACAAACGTGATTGAAAGATGAATTAATTACAGATTTAAAGACAATAAAATGATCTTATCTATAAAGGTTCAAACATGATTATTCATTATTTTCCATGTTCCCAGAAGGCAGAGGTGTCTTTGTTTGGCCAACAAGCCAAAATCCACAATAATATTAATCAGGGCAACATTGAATACTTTATTTTCAAAACCATCTGACATATTTTCCACAGTGTAATATGACCAGTATGTTTTATTTCCGTGGTGCTGCACCTGTGTGTTCTCCAGACACAGTGAGCCTTAGCCAAACATAAAGGATTGTGATATTTGTTTTTTAATTAAATTCCAGGAGGCTGCTTCCCTCCAAATTGCATGGTCCCTAATGGATGATGAAATGTCAGTCTTGGCGTTATGACAAATCACAGTAATCGGCTCAATTGCCATACACGAGCAGTTCCACCCATGATGACAACTCGCCTTTCGTGCCATTTTATAGTCTACTGCCATTTGAGAGCCCCCCCCCAGAGTATACATCTACATTAACTAAATGGCAAGAGCGGCAAGCTAATATTTTGAGTGTCAAGAATGTCACTTTAGTATGTTAGTCAGTAAATAACGATATGTGGCTGGACAAATAAAATGCAAGAAGTAAATCCAGAAGGTGTGTGGTGAGGATAAAGAATTAGAGAGAAGAAGTGACTTAGTATGTGTGTATGTGTTGCGCTTCGGAAATAACGCAATTGAAAATTCTCACTTGTACCACACTGACATTTATTCATAAGCCAAGCTGTTGCTTGTCATGGGGCCAGGGCTACTTAGAGCTCCTCGGGAAATAAATGATCCATGTCTCCATCTGAATGGAGGACGACATGTTGTCAAGTCAATACTTTGCTATTGAAATTGCGGACAAAGGCCTCCCTGCAAGGCAAGAAAGCTTGACCTTCAACAAATCACAATTCATTCGGCGCGCTGCAAAGAGCTTCCTCTGTCTGCTCTTACGTCGGTCAACACGAAAGCACACGGAAATATGTTTCAGGCGTAACAAAACAACAACTGAGCTGTAGATTCACGTTAAGTATCGGGAAATATTCACTGTCTGCTCATATTTCTACTTGGTCGTTGCTCTTTCTGCAGAAAGAAGTGAAAAAATTAAATAACTATTGCCACAACTGTATAGACAGTATTATAAGGTGCTATAATGTTATATCTCAGTGTCTAATATTGCTCATGCAGAGGATTGCAGTGTGCAACAAGAGGGCAGCAGATAAGCACTCACTCTATCCTCCATTAAAGATTAAAGGCAAACTGTTTGGGGAAACATTTAAATACTCCTCAAGATTTACCTTCGCTATTCCAAACAGTCAAGTGGCTTTAGCTCATCTCTAATCACTGATTCCTCAAACACAACACCTCTCTACCCTCAGCTGGTTTAATCCCATATTCTCAAACACCAGGAAACAATGAGTCCAGTGGCTTGGATTGTGCCTGATGGTTCTTATTTCAGGCTCCCCCCCCGGCCTGAGTTTAGCCGGCTTCACTGATGAGATGGTTTGCTGGAAGCGAGAAGAGCCCAGGGAAGGGCAGAGACATCAAACACCAAAGAAAGAGTGATCGAGAGAGAAGCACGAGAGCCTGTCATCAGTCATAACTCCAGCAGGACGCACTGCTGGAATCCAGGCTATCAAAGGCTGTTGTCATGACTACTGATTACTATTGCATGAAGGGTCTGTGATCAATGGTCAGATGATAATTACATCTTTTACAAATTAAATTCACAAGCCTAGTTTTCTTTCAAATTAAAAGTTTTTGGATTATTGGGTTCACAAATATACATCTTCCTCCTTAGCGGGAAAATGAAAACGTTAAGAGCATTTAATATTGAACCAAGGCAGATAGGAAGCTGCTGCTGTGGTTTTTGTGTCTGGATGAGGCCGGCTGAGGAAAACCACTGCGTCTGACGCCCTGCCATGGCCCCGTGACAGTGCACCGCTGTGTAGGTAGCCACAAATGAGCTCATTTAAAACGAGACTGATGCTGCGGCAAGGCCAAAAGTCAGACAGCCAATTCTGACAGATGTCAGGGTGGCCGGTAGCTTCCTCAGCGAGGGCGCTGTCCTGCGCTCCTTTCACCTTCAAGTGCAACAGGTGCATTCACAGCAGGCTGCAGTTTTAATGCAAGAATGGGAAGATTTATCTGCCCCTCAAAATGTGTCAAAATCATATTTCATCCTTGAAAGGACAATTTGTTAGTGGATGTTTTTACTTTAATATGTTTTGGGGTTTAATTTAACCTTGTCACTCTCTAACATGTCTTCTACCGAAATATCTTTTTTTGTTGAGATATTCCAAATTCAACCTTGTAGAATGGCAGACATACTAAATGATGAACGATGATGGGAGCCTAATAACAATGACACATGAGAAAATACTGTTTGGATTATTGATGGTATTTTAAAACATTTTATGGATTGTAATATTCTGTTGGGCTGTTAGCTGTATGCCTGATGCTCCTCAGCATGTTAAGTGATATTCTTTTTGCTTGTAGACCTGCTATGAAATACAGATTTTGAGAAGAAGAGGTTCTTTTTGGCACAGAGGTGTAGTTCATCTCTTTCGTCATAATTCTAATT
This sequence comes from Reinhardtius hippoglossoides, assembly GCA_006182925.3. NCBI lineage: Eukaryota > Metazoa > Chordata > Actinopteri > Pleuronectiformes > Pleuronectidae > Reinhardtius > Reinhardtius hippoglossoides. The sequence continues at coordinate 6,438,803 of CM031680.1, read as the reverse complement.
CTCATAATAATATGTCACAGTATAGATCCAACTAATTATATGACAGTAACAGTAATAACATGTCAGTGATATCAATATAATTAAGCAGGAGTTCCTCACCCTTTTACCAATCAACAAACCATTGGCTGAGTCCAAACACAGCATAACCTGTCACTGAGTGAAAGTGTGAAGGCAAACTTTGACCTTTTTAATGTTTTCATGCCTGTCTGCCTCCCTCGAAAACAACAACAACCACAAAGACCCGACTCATGAGTCTAATTAGAGCCAGGAAGTGCAAACAAAGGCTCCTGAATGAGAAGCCGAGCTACATTTTGGAAGCCATGACATGATGTGTACATTACTTTATCTATTGCCTATTCATTTACCTGTCTATCTACTCTTTAGAGGACAGGTTACAACGTTTTAGCACAATAACAAACTCCAAAATAAAGACATGTCCCTCACAGTAAATTACCAGCCACTGTGAGAAGAAGGTGACAAGGTGTCTCCAATTAAAAGTAGGGACACGATGATCATCATATAGCTGAATGGAAAGTAAACACTGCTGACTGCAGTGCTGTGCCTTTTGCCTGATATGATGTTGTCAGACCTGGATTCTCACTCTGCTAAATGCCACTTTATTTCAAATCCAATCCGGTGTGTACATTTTTCATTGATTATTAAAACTTCAGGGCTTTACAGTCGGGATTTGGTCGAAATATATCACAAAAATAGGTCTGAGGCTGTGGAGGAAAATGTCTTGAGAAATGATGAGAACTTTTTTTCCCTCCTAACTTGAGTGTGTTTGTTTGTGTGTGTGTGTGTGTTTGTGTACGCTCCTTTAATATGTGCCAAGCTGGAGCACACGCTGGGACCCTGTGGCTGCGTGTGTGTATGTGCGTGCGTGTGTGTACTCTTTTGCTCCCCTGCTGACAGTATGTGGGTGATGGATGGCAGTTGTGCGCACCGCCTGTTATGTCACACACACACACACACACACACACACACACACACACACACACACACACACACACACACACACACACACACACACACACACACACACACACACACACACACACACACATATTTGGCAAGCACTTTCAATAGCCGGCTTCATTACACGGACATAACCAGGATGACAATGCTCTCTAATGGAGCAGGCTAACGCTGTGTCACACTCTCTCCTTCTGCATATTCCCACTAATCTGGACATATCCTCTTCCAAGCATGTTGATTTGTTGCTAATGAGACAAGCCTTTGCCTCAAACAAGGCAACATCTCCACAGTGAATATTAATAAGATTTCCTCTCTCTGGTTCATATGTCTCCCACATTGCAGTATATATATATATTTCTTTCTAAGTGTTTAGAAGAAAACAACACATCTCTCTCCATTACATGCATTTGAGAAACCCTCTCTGCAGACACTCAGCCATTTATTCATTGCCTCCTTCACTCCCTGGGACATGTAGTGAGCAGCTATGCTTTGCCTTGTTGCATGTGCACATGCCAGCATCAGGGATCGGCTTCAGCATCAGACTGAAATGAAAAAATAAAAATAAATCCAGGAATCTTGTTTTGTATGCATATCCTGTGGGTGTCTCCAGAGTTAGACTGTGACAAAGAAGAAATAAACTTCCCTCGTCACCTCCATGTAAATATCAAGCAGACACATGGAACTGGTTTGGGGCATTTACAGAAAAGTGCACAATAAAAAAAAACGACACTAATTAGTGTTTATATTGTCATGTAATCAGTATTAAGAATTACCTTGATTAGCTTTTAATAATGAGAAACTTTGTAGCCAAGCCAAGTCACTTATGAACAGTAACTGACAATGTAGCTTAGTCAGACATTACTGCAATAACAACAAGACAGGGAGATCCGAACAGCTGCCAACTGTGAATAAATGTTCATGAAGTCAGCAAAAGAAAATTATTATATTTTGCTTCACAAATTCCTGGCATCACGTTGTGACTCTGGTGGGAGGAAATGCATTTTGCGTTGACATTTTGTACATTTTGAAGTAAAAATCTTAGCTGGAATATTGGAATGATGACAAGTTAAGAGCGCTTGGGTCGACATCATGTACATTAAAGATACCAAGAGTTACAATGAAAAAGAATTTGATAAGTAATAATCATAGTTTTAGTTCTTGTTTTACTCTGTCTAAATAAACATCAGTGTGAAAAGAACTACCTAAAAAGACAGAAACCATCTTCGAGAAAACGTTATCCAATTTATCTATTTCCCATCTACTAACATGGATGAGGCGCAGTTTATGACCTGTACTGCAGACAGCTACCAGGGGGCGATCAAGATACTTTGGCTTTTGGGCCCCGTCACATTGTCACTGTGAGAAGAAAATGAGAGCCTCTGTAAAACCATTATATGTGGAGTAAGTATATATTTTTTAACTCAACTCAATTAAACTCTTAACTCAATCATGTATGTTTCCGTCCAACTCATTCAATCTTCTAATGTGAAGTCAAAATCAAACCATCCACTGGAGTATTTGATTTCCTCTCTCATCCAAGATGATTGATCACATGTTACAGACATGAAACCCCATGATGTCACATGAGAGTTGTCCAGTGCACATGTTCACCACTGAGGTCACATGGACGTCCTGAGTGTCATTAGTCACATGAATTAAAGTGTGAATTACTGTGAAACCACTTGACGGAGATTGTGAGGATCACATTAGTAAGTAACATTTCCTGTAACATCTTCCTTCCTACAACAACACTTTGGTGGATGGTTTCACACGGACTCCATGTAACTGAAACGTGCATTTTTTTGTATCAAAATAGCTTATTTTCAATATTCCTGCTCGAAGAAACATTTTATTCTTTTCTTGTTCAGAGAGGATGTTTTCAGTAGCACATAAAAAGGTACAAGGAGGAGATGGTGGATTCAGAAGGTGATAGGAATATTCTCTTATTTACTCTCCATCCTTTGAAAGCAATCTAAAGAACCTATTTGTGAATGTGTAACCACTTTACAGCCTCTTTCTTACTGACACAAAAAAACCACAACTTCTGAGTGTGAAAGGATGTTGTTGGTGTTCATTCCTCGGTCTAATGACTCAACAGTAGTCATGGGTATTTATCGGCTCCACCTCTGATCGGCAGTGATGGAAACATTACACCTCGGTAGACGCACTGGTATCCGCCCCTTTTTGGGCACAATGCTGTAATGACATGCATTGAAGTTCCAGATAATGTTGATAGCCAGGAACATACATCAGCTTTTACAGTCTGTGAAACAATCTGTGTCAGATCAAGTGGTAATAGAACATCATTCAGTCAGCATTGACTTTGAAAAGACTGAAGTAACAGACTTTAAACAGTAACTGATGTAACATTGTCACCGGCCTCAATGCTCCTGTTTACTGGCAACATATTTAACCAGGTTTACCCAAAATAAAAGGTAGGAAGATAGATAAGTGGATGAATGGATGGATCCATGTATGTGCTATTTTTTGTGTAAATGAGTAAATGCTACATGATTGAGTTTGTGGCATTTGTACCATATTTGTGCCGATGTGTGTGTCCACACCATGACCATATATATTCAGGTCATGCATGTGCATATATGCATTTGTGTTTGTATAATGTGCCTGGGTATCTTTTGATAGAGTGAATGGAAATAGAAGCTGACCTTAAAAAATGAGATGGATGAGTGGCTCGTCTGCAGAATACTAAAGCTGCCGGCACCAGGCGCCGGCCCCTGTTGGCTTATACCTTAAGGTCACCACGTAGTGACAGAAATGGGAATGGTGAGAGGAAGAAAAAAAATAGAGGAAGAAATTCATCTCACTGTGGCCTGAACCTCCGATCCCTCATCTCAACTCTGTCTCGTCTTCTTGTGTTCTTGCACAGCCAGACAAGTCACGACGAATTAGGCGAACCCACTTGCCAGTAATTGGTTTCTTGAGAAGGGTTTTTAGGCTGACATTAGAAAAAGGTGGCTTCCTTCTCCTGCTAATTGAGTCAGTGGTTAGAGTCAAAGAACACGGCAGAGATGTTCCTCTACAGCGAACAGTGGCATTAAGAGGATCTGCACTTAAAAAGTTTCTGCTTCCCTTTGTCAGGTCATTGAAAACCTGTCCAGCCTGCCAACACTTCCTCCGCGGATTTGTATGTATCATTATGAAGAAAGATTAAAGGATAATGGGTTGAATGAAATCTGATGAACATCCGGATGTGATTGCAGCCAATTTGCACAGAACAAGGTCGAGGCATCGTGTCACGGCAGCTGAGTCTGCCGGGTGTGCAACAGCTTGCAGCTCTTTAAACTTTCATCCTGCCAATGCATTTTTTAAGTCGTGACCCCCCATCAAATTCCACTGACCTTGATCGTGTGGTCATTATAATGATTCTTCTTCATCTCTCCAGTGGGGATCGAAACCAAGTTGTTAGCCAGGGAAATAAAAGGGGCTGCTTAGGCTAATATGTTTGCTCATGTATGTCCATTATGAATTCATTATGAGAACAAGTTCACACATATTGACTCACCAAATAGAATTTTAATTGTGAAATGATTTATCGACGGAAGGTCTCACATGGCTTGTGTGAGCATCCGTGCCCGTGCCTGTAGATGTGGGTGTGCTCTCAATCACATCAGTGAATCACAGTGTGCTGCTGTGCATGCGTGTGTCCATGTGTAAAAACAATGTACACACATCTCTGCAGAGGGAATCAAGCAAACCAGGCTCCTTTTTTAAATTACATTGTTTTTCTCAAAGTCAAAAGTGTCATAGTTCAAACTCTGTCTTATAATGAAGAGGATGATGCATGGAGATTGTAATCCACACCTTTGAGAGAGGAGTAGCTAAGTATGTGAAGTCAGAAATAGAGGCACAGGAAACATCTTTTATAGAAACACTCTTCAGGAACATCTCTTCACTCCCCTTAGACTTGAAATAACAGCTTTTATCAGCCGCTTGGTGGCAATAATTCATTAGAGGTTATTAATACAACCTGAGCAATAAGTATACGTAAAAGTCAGTTAAGACAACACTGATAATTAATCACTACACCCATTACCACATAGACAATCCACAATGGTGCTTCTCCTGGTTGGGCTCCAGTGAACACAAATGGCCGACAGGTTCATGTACTTAAAGAACAAAGACGGTAGTTTGTCAGTGACTTCCAAAGATGATTTATATGGCCCTTAAGGTGTCGTTAGGTCAGGGTTACAAGTTTCCAACCCCGAGTATGGACACACAATGCAGAGCGGTGACTCTTAGAAGAAATCCATCAAAATCAAACCGAGCTCTTCTGCAGTGTATTGGGCTTTATTCCCTGAATACTTTGTAAAGCGTGACCGATTCATCAGTTGGCCAGTAAAAACAGCATTTTAAGCCTAGAAAGCCTTTTAGCCTGAGACACATTGGTAATAGCATTTATGTAAACTGCAGAAAAGATTTTCTGTAAAAAAGGTTTTTATTTACTTCTCTTGGAATCACTGCAATTTAAAAAATAAATATACTAAAATAAATACTAAAGTTGTGATTTCTTTCTCACTTCACACTTTTGGGCTTTGGACTCTTGGTTGGACCAAACATTCGTAGACAACATCCTGGTCTTTAAGACATTGTTATGGTTATTTTTTACTTTTACGGTTTGCAACGAAGGATAAGCAATTTTTGCGATTCTGTCTAATTGACATTTTATTAATAGGTTCCTCAGTTGAAAGATTTTCTACTAACTTTTCAGAGAGTTTACATAGGTGTGTGTGTGACTGAATGTGTTTTTAGGTGTTAGCTGCAAATGACACACAGCAGATTGGAACAAAATCAAAAAGCAGAACCATGACGTCAATGCTTATTGTCTGTAGAGCTATTGAATATCGCCTCCTCTCTGTCGACGGCTATATTTTTTTGCAATAATGCTCAATTTCCAGACATCATCATGCTCCACATCTGGGAAGCGGTACAGCTGCAGTCATCCGTGAGCTCATCAGTGTAAAATAGACATCGACCACATTCATCATGACACCATCTCATTTCCTGTCAGTCGAGTGGTGGGAAGCGGTCGGACACTCCTCTGTGGAGTGAGAGCATTTTGGCGTCGGGCCTTAAAGACGCATCCATAACGCCCCTTGACAACCAGAGAGATGAGTAAAGAAAGAGATGAAGGATTGATGGGTGGATACTGTAAGTCCTCTGAATCATTATATGGCTCGATGACATTGTGCTTGTCAGGAATTTCAGACTCTCCCTTTGCTCTGGGTGGAGGGGTGAAACATGAACTCTGATGCTGCTGCCACGTTCAAGGGAAAGTAGTGGATGTGCGCTGGCTTCAGGCATCAAACAACAACAGGGTGACTGTGAAGACATCTTTTCACTGAGGGATGGTCACCTGTGATCGCAGGCTTTGTGTAAGGTCCAACTAAACATGTTGAAACTGAGGTTCATTTGAACTCACCTTGTCCGATGGGATGGATTTACCTGCATGTAGACAACTCCTGGTAGTATTCAGTTGCATGACAGCTACTGTATTAAATGGTTATTTGACTTCAAGTGCATCAATCACCCTGTCAAGCATTTTGCTAAATTCTGAGCTGCATACATGTGCAGTCTTGTGAAGGTCACAGGTTCCCCAGTTTCAAGTGGTATGCAACATAATTCAATCTATTCATTTTTTTTACATTGTTTTTTGATTTACAATTTAAAAGAACTTACACAGAAACCCCATTTGCTTTTCAGGCAACCCCACATGGGGTCTCGATTACAGCCAAGACTGATAAATCTGCCAGGGTGTCGTATCAGCCAATATCAATGTGCATGACGACTGGTAACTAGGAAGTTGTCATCCAGAAATGCCAAAATGGGGCTTGAGGAAAATCAGAAATCACAAAATGTCTTTCTCAGTATGTAAATATCTTGGACACAAAATATAACGATAAAAAGAACAACAAAAAATATGTATATTATTGACCTCAAAGTTCAGTTAGTCCTATTGTCGTGTCCAAAGATTTGGATAATATTATTAGGGTACTTCTTTTGCAGTTTGGAAACACCACGACTTTTCTGATCTTGTGCACTTGTCATATCCTGTGAATCATTGTGTTCAGTCCTCTCCTAATCAGTGATGGAATGAAATATGCCTCCTGGTTCTTCGTTTGGTTTGTGGTATTAGTTTCTACTTTTTATTTTGCTCCCAGCCTCTGGACTGGACCTTGACCCTTCTCAAGTAACCGCATCTCATTGTCAAGTTAGAGCTCTTGGTCAGAGTTATATTTTTCATCATAAAAGCCGGTTGGAAATATAGAAGTTGCTGTAGCAACAGCTGGCTGTAAAAATATAAATCAGATATGTACATCCCTTTCAGAAAAGTAGGGTTTAGATGGGAGTCGGGAGGAGAAGAGTCACACACACCTGCCTATGTGCTTCTGTCATCTCTTCATGTCTTATATCAGCACCCAGAAAAGAGGATTAGACCCGCGATAGGTTTTTAATAAGCAAGGAAGTCATTGTGAGGTAATTATCCTCCATCTCAGTAGATTTGCGATTACTGCAGTAATACTCTCATTTCTCTTCCCTCCACCGTGCAGAGTGATGGGCAGAGTGTGAGAGGCCGGAGCCCTTGGTGTTGAGAAAACACATGAACTCAAATGGTGATCTGACAGGCACTTCCCAGAACTGATGTGTGTGTTTGTATGTGAATGTGTGGGCGTTTTGCAGTTGCAGTTAGAATGAGCGCGTGCCCGTGCCTCTCGGCGAGCACACATCAATGTGGTCGGCTGTGTTAAACTAAGTGGGATCCGTTTCCGTGTTGACGGTAAAGCCGGGGTTTCATGTAGCAACTCTAAATTGCTGCCAGTCCATCCATGAAACTGGTAGCAAACAGTAAACATGGTGTGATGATAAACATGAATAATAAACAGGCTTTTTGCAGAGGCAGTTTGGAGAGACGGAGAGACAGAGGGAGCCGAGAATCCACGGTGATATGTGGGCAAGGACCGTCCTCCGAAGGTGAACGAGCTGCGGTGTGATAGCTTTACTATTTTTTAATCAAGGTGCGTACGGCTCATATCGGCAGGAGATTTATCGCTGCATTTCTTGCAGTCTGAGCACCTGAAGGAAAGCTGCTTACTCTCACCGAGACAAAGTCAGTGTGATGTCGGATTTATCACTCAAACGCATGCTGTCAATCAGAGCCCACAACAAGCACCTTAATGCTACACGGGAAAAAAAAACAATTATTATAATTACATTTATTTAATTATTGTCGATCCTTGAATCTTGCTCCTGGGCCTGTCGGTGCATAAAGAAGCGACAGTGCAAAACTCACATCATAACTTATGTCGCAATTAGTTATTGAATCCACCGTCTGAACCAAGTGAAAGCATTTAAAGCGCTTTCAGCCGCGATTGTAATATAGTTTATCTCCCTATCTCTCCTCATTAGTGAAATCTCCAGGCTACCACACTGCAGATTATTGTTTTGCTTTGGAAGATTGCGTTCTCCTAAGCACTTTGCGAGAGCCATTAAAGTACCATTTCCTTTACCAGAATTGCTCTTTGAGTGTTTTTTTTTTTTTTTTTTTCTGGTCGCTAGATGTTTTTTTTGTTTATAGTCCGAGAAGGAGGTGTTTGTTTTGGCGTGGAGGGAGGCGGTGCATTTCCCTCTGTGTGAATAAGTCATACTTTTCCCACAATACAAGCAACCGTAACTCCTAAAACAACATTAAGCGCTTACTGAATTATTAAAGGCCTTCATCTCGTAGTAGAAGAGTGGATCCAAGCGTTTGATGTGCTGAACACTTAACATTTTATAACAACACCGAATATACAAGTCATCATTCTTCTTAATTATGGCTATGTCAGTGCTATTATTACTTAAAATAAAAATGGACCAGTGTGCCAACATTGCCTAGATGTTCTTTTCTATTGATGATAAAAACACCATTATACCAACACCAAGGGATGTGAGACGGTGGAAATAAACAAATATAAAAGAATTTTGTTCAAAATGAACCACTTCTGCCTGTGGCTGTATAAAACATTTTACTGCCCATAACTGGTGATCTACAGCATCGTCTTTGCCATTTTGTGTTTCAGCATGTTGCCACTAGAGCTCACTCTTAAGCAGAACAATGGAGTTGTTGAGTGCAATTTGTATTCTTTCCAGTCTCGCACAGCACTGCGCCCTGCTTTCTTTACATATCAGCTTACACATGGAGAAGCATCAACGGTTCTGGCAACACATTTCCTCCCTACTATATTTGGATCCATTTTATAGCACTCCCGCTACTTAGTCTGTTTTTAGGTTTAGTGGTTTCTCTCCTTTACTGGCCACAGCAGGCTGGATGTTCTCTGTTACCTTTCCTGACAGGTTAACCGCCCCCCCCCCCAAAAAAAAATCTAAAGGTATGTTTTGTCATCTTTATGTCTAACCCCTAACAAAATCTAGTCCAATGTAACTTATTCCCGTTTTTATTTTTGGAGTTTTATTCTTTGCATTCCAATTCCATCCATAAAACAATTGATATATTCAAAAAGATATTACAACACTCTGCTGATGCTGCCCAGGAACACGCTGCTGCTCTTGTGCATACAGGTGTGCGTCTGTGAGTTGGACAAGAGAACCATGGGAAATGGAACAAAGATAAGCGAGCCTCGACACTTCTGAAACAGAAAGAGGCCCTCTGTCACAAAAGTAATTTGACAGGTGTTCACTTTTGCCATCACAAGACCTGGGGAGGGGAAGGTAACATAGGGACAGGTAAATTCACAGGACAGTGGACGGAAAATGAGTTGAAAGCGGTTTACTGAGAGTTGGAAAACACCCAGGGGAGAGTGTGGGTAGTGGGTAAAGAAAGAGGGTGAGAGATAGACTTAGAGAACACTAATAATGAAGAATGAGAGTGAGTGGGAGGGAGCTGTCAAACCAGAAAGAAAGTGATCAAGTAGGTGTGCGGCTCCTAGGGAGGTAGGGGAATAAGGGAAGAGGTTGGTGTGAAAAAGGCGAGGAGCGACTGTTTTAATAACTTCAACTTACCACGGGTCAGTTGAGACGAGCTGTCCCCAAACACATAGGTGCCTTAATAAAAGCCTTGCACATCACCTTCAGTAACTCACCATGGAAAGCCAGTAGAAGTGGCAGGGCTGTGACAGACATATGAACCATCATATGGATCCGCTCACCTCTCTAAGGGCTGGCGTTACAGTCATCAAGAGGAGCAGGAGAGAAATCGATAGCAAACAATGGAGAAGCAACTTTATTAGTTCTTATTAGACCAGGTTAATGAAACCCTCTGCAGTTACAAATAGCAGGGACATGAGATTGTGCATGGATTTCCCCCCCCCCCCATGTGTTTTTCATCCCATCCTTCGTGTTGACTACCACGGCCGTCACAATTCTCTGTTGCTCCCTGGTGAGGAAAACTCAGGTTTTACCAACACAAATGTTTTCCACTGCTGCTTACGTACATGGTGACATATCATGGTAACCACAGGGAGTCACTGTTAAGAGGCTGTCACTCACAAGACCAAACTGTTGCTGCAAATATCGTATGTTCATCTCAATTCTCTATTTTAAAGTTTATATATACAGGATTTTAAACATGAATTTCATTTATAAACATATATACTGGAGTAAAGGCATCCTGAGGAGAACATGAAGGCACCCTCCGTGTGTGTGTGTGTGTGTGTGTGTGTGTGTGTGTGTGTGTGTGTGTGTGGTGTGTGTTGTGATCTGAGCTCTTCTGTGCTTTGTTTTGGTTCATGTCCCTTCCTGTGAAACCATTGGCCCGCCCCCTTTTTAAAAATAAGCCTACTCCAGCTCTGATCTCCAATGATGTAAACAGGACACGCTAATTTTTGCCCCTTTTCCACGACGTGTGACGTCTTTCCCAGCGCACAAACAAAACCGTAAACACATCTCTAATTGCCCCTCCACAGCGCTGAACCAGAAACACTGAGGTTATTTGAATCCAGTCTACATGGGAGCTACAGGCAGCACGGCACAACTATGCTAACAATCTACATTACTATGTTTTTGTTACACACATTTGTTGCTCAGTTTACGCCTGCCATCCACACTACTAAAATGGAGAAGATTAGAAACGCAGCTGGCCGCATTTTATTTTGAAAAACTCCGGGTGAGCGTTGCAGCATGGACGAGCAGAAACAAAGATGGCGATGCTTCACAACTCGATCACCACCGGCAAATGCAAAAAAGTTGCTCGACGTTGCTAAGCAATCCCTGCTCTTACTTTTCACCATTGCTGTTTCTTGTGCGTTGTGTTTTCTGTAACTAAGCAACCAACTGCAGGGACAATCTGCCCAGTGTATGTGAACGGTCACACGACATGCGTTTTCAGGTGTCTTAGTGTGTATGGGAATTATTATGATACGGAACTTAAACATTTGTGTGGATGGAGATTGTTGTAGTTTTAAAACACTGTTTCTTGTATGAATTTAGGCTGAAAGCGTGCTGCACTAAGGGCTGCAAGAGTGAGACGAGCCTTGAAGTAAGTTTTTGAAAAGCCCCCATTTATCAACCTTACATGGAGGCTCAGACAAGAGGAGCAACCTCCTGAGGAAGTGCTCCTTTTGTTGTTGCTAGTGTGTTATCTAGTGGCAATGAATTCCGTATGTGTAACCTTTTAAAGGCGATGACTAAAGCACAAGTTAAGGCATTGGAAGCTGCAAATATACGGGGATTTCTAAAAGCAACCTAACTAGCTACCTGTTGCTCTTGTTGACAAACCACATGGTTTTCCCTGGTGAATTGACATTTTTACTCATGGGTGAAACCAGTGTCTAGAAATAGCAACGTCCCCGAGCTCCCTTTGCTGTTTAGTGTGGTAACCTCTGGGTCATGCGGTGTTGCAAGATGCCAGAAGCAATCTTGTACAATGGGGGGGTGAGGGTGTAGGCGGGGTGGTGGGGGTCAAATATGCAGACAGAGAGGTGTCACAGATACGACGCACTTCTGCTTTCTCCGACATCACGACTATTTTGTGACTCACCTTTTGATTACAGATGAAAAGCACATTGACACCAGCACACTCCTATCACCTTGAAATTCTCTCAGTGGGCCAGATCGTGATGAGTCCCACTGCCAGGATCAAAAACATATTGCTTTTAAAAAATTCGGTTTCAGGTTGGTTCCTCAGAATCACAGTTGGGGTACGACACATAATTTTGGTAAAGCGGTATGTGGTGCGCTTAGTGATCTTCCAGGATATTAAGTGAAAAATGCCCTAATTGCTAGGCCACAGCTGTGTTGTCTCAGTTACTATTCTGGACACAATATGTGAGAATTATGTATTCTCACGAATGCATTAAGCAGCCTGGATGAGATTTCTAAAAATAGAAAGTAAATTGGATGTGGTTTTTTTTTTACCCATTAAATGATAAATGATTCACTTCTAGCTGAAGAAAGACGAGGACTTGTTGCATGTTGGAATTAATGTGAGTATATTTTGTGTCGTATCAGTTTATTTTTAAAGCAGTTTCTTTTTCAAATGAATGATGAATCCCACCATATGAATAACATGATTAAGAAAATCCCCCTCATCGGTCTGGTTTCGGCACAAGGTGAGACGACTGGACGAGTTTCAGGTTTGAAAATGTCAAAGTTTATTGTGATGATTAAATCACGTTAAATTCATAACTTTACTGAGAAAGGATTTCTAACACATTATGACAAACTAAAAAAGTCTTCTGAGAAAAAGCATTCGATCTTTTGGATATTGGGACTGATGGTGTCAGGGTACATTGCACAGTTTGAGCACTGGCTTTAAAATGGACCATATGCCCAGTATATTACAACAGTGCTAGATCATTACACACAGAAATCCTCCAGAAACATAGATTAAGTAAAAAATTAAGAGAAAATAGCAGAAAATCATTTGTATCAGCTATTTTTCCATTTTAGAAATTTAAAAAATCCACCTGTTGTTTGGAACTGAAACGGCATGCGTTGGTCAAAATTAATCAGTAAATATTTTGATCGTTAGTTTATCATTGAATGGCAAAAATGCCAAACATTGCCGAAACTTAATTATCACCTAATCCAAAACATAATCAGTGGATTCATTGACAATGAAAATAACTGATAGTTGTCGTCCTGTACTGCTGATAAAGTTGAATCTCCTTCACTTAAATGTTGGTATATGGTGGCAGAGACATTTCAGGTAAATGAATGTCTGTATGGACACTGTGTGCTGTCTCCCTCTTGGTTGACTGACGTAATATATGTTTTTTTGTAAAAGTATAAACTGGTGTGTTTGGTCTGGAGTGCTCTGCTTGGTTGTTGATGTTATACCCCAGCAGTGGAGAACAGTCCCTCTGGTGTCTATGCTTTGCCAAACCATTAAAAATGAATGTAAATTATTGTATTTTATTGTAATGGACACAATCAAACATGCCATTGTGTTTTTGTTTATTTGTGCACAGTGCATTGTTTGTTTCGTCTTTGTTCCACAGATCTTGGCATTTCTTCTCTTCTGATATGAGTCAGTATTATCAATGTGCTCTTATTAGCATATAAATTTACTTGTCTGTTGTTGCTTCAACAAAAGACCAGAGCTTCTTATTAAGCTCATAAACAAAGCAAGTTGTTTAGGGTTACTTTCCCGGGTAAAGGCATCTCCCCACACGGCAGCGGTGTTGGTACAGATGGAACAAGAGAAAAACTAAATACCAACCGAAACGTACACTCTGTTCGATTTGAGGCAATTCTGGACTTTTCTGAGATGCGTTTTTAGAGTCGGACTGAATTTCAGCTTCATCGTGTTCAGCGGGTAGCGAGAGGCGATCAGGTGCTCCGGACCAGCCGTTGAATGATAGGATGAATATCTAACTTGGCAATAATTTTGGTCGGCTGTCTTCAACCTTTTTATTTTCTCCACCTGCTACAAATGGCAAAAGGTTGGTCAAGCTGCGTCAACAACATACCTGCATGATCATGTTTCCTCCTTCTTTTGTCATGACAGACACACCAGAGAGAAGCGTTGCCACTTCTTTTTCGACTTTTTGACACAGAGTAGCACATATGGTCAACGCAGCAGGTCGTTGTGAAAGCAAACTAACTTTGACATTAGCCAGACTTGTCCACAGGGGCCGACAGGTGCTAACAGTGTGAGTCTGTCTGACGTCCACAGGGTGAGCACATCAATTGTGAGCTTTCCGTCCCCGATGATTCAATCCAAGAAACACCAAGTACTTCAATCTGTATGAATCTGATATGTTAGATAAACCCCATTACAAGGCAGATGTATGGATTAGCAGAGGGATGCCCTGAAATGTGATCTACTGTGGTGATGGACTTGTGGCTGGTCTCGGGTCTACCCTTCCCCTCCCATGCTGGGATCGCCTCCTGCCCCTTTTCTTCTCTAGATAAGTGGGCACAGAGAGTCGATGGAGGGATGAAGGGCTATTTCACATGAACACTGTAGAGGTCGGGTGTATTTTTTTGTGAAAACAGACGGCGGCATACAAGACCCCCTGTGATTCATAGAATAATAAAGGTAGTTTTTAAGAGTGGGTTGGAAATCAATGGATAAACACTGGAAAAAGTTGACAATGACGAAACTTCCTGTAAAATTCCGCAAAGCTTGTGTTTTGATCTCATTAAGTAACTGTAACTTTTTGTTTTGTTGTCTGCTATAGGCTCTATAGGAACTGATAGAATATACACATATGGAATATTTTCTGTTTTCACAGCTTTTACGGCTTTAGTCCATAACGTTCATTGCCATCAAGGTGATTCTTTTGAAGCCATCTTACGCATCAATTCCTCGCTCAAAAGGTTCATAATCATCCCTGGCTGTGAATTTCAGTTAAAAGTCATTACCGTTTACGAAACAGCTGAAGGCCGCGCTACAGAAGAATGGGGCGTCCTTGGTGTTGCCTGACAACCGGAGCCGTTTTGTGTTAATTGAATTGCTTTTCATTGGTGAAGCTCGCAGCTTTTATGGCTCACTCAGCCAAAGGTGTCAAGGCATGCAGGTCTGACTTTGAAACTCTCAAAGCACACACTTTTGTTCAAAATACGTATTAAACTGATTTATTTATCTCTTTCAAGCTAATCATTTCTCAAGAGATGAGCACTGGAACCCGGTATTAAACGGACCCCGTGGCTAAATCATTCAAGAAAGTAACATTAATAAGTTCCGACGTTGTCACTCCTGCTCTTGGTACTGGAGAAATGTAAAGAACACTTTTACTATGTACTACTGTCACATTAAAGTATGCTGCAATGGTGGAGAACTAAAAACTAAGCTCATAGGTCCAGTGTATAAGATTTATGTGAAAAAAACTAACTACCCAAAGTCTTTTTTCCCAAATACAAATGTATACACGGATATATGAGCAATAACTTCAGCAGTGGATGTCATAATGGAATGCTTCATATACTGTACAGTGCTGCTATTATCAGCAATCTGACCTGCCCCTATAAATACGTTTCTATTTCCAAGCTTAGCCCACTCACAGTCTTGGCAACATACTGAAGCAGAGGCTATGAGATATCACATATCGCATCACTCCAGTCTGCTGTGACACCAACACACTGCTGCATCATTCAGAGGCGGACGCCGGACGGTTCCAGAATATTCTCACAGTGAGAGTGTGAGTCCTCACTGCCACAAGTTGACCCGCAGAACATGGATTCAAATTACAACACATCCCAACCACAAACCACATTTATACAGATCTGAAACATGAATCAGAACAAAATGTACAAGCGAAACCATGTTCGGGCTTCCCCCCCGATCCTTTATCCTTCTGACCTCCCTGTATAGTGATATTTGGCAAACATACAACAATCAGCAAAGATAACACATTTAAAAAGACTCACAAACATATAGCTTCCTGACATTGATATTGAAACTGATCCCTGGTGATTGACATTCCCGAGCGTGGCATCAACTCTGCGCTGTCGAGAAAAGGACGTATTGTTCTGTAGCTGGTGATAAAACGAATGTTGTCTTCTCCTGCTTATGAGATCCGTCAGTGGCTCCCGGGAGGAATCTCACCTTGCCTGCTTGCAGAACGTCTAAACCCGGCTGGTATCTGCGTGGTCGTCACATGGATTTGTTTCCATGGCGTTCGATTGCCCCATGTGGATGTGTTTCCATGGTTTTTGTTTTCCCAGTGTGAGTCTGCTCCTGTCGATCTCCACTAGTGTATTTTAACTTGTCCCCACCGGGCTCAGTAGCATCACATGGATTCCTAAGAAATGAAGCTTGAATAGTGGTTTGAGTACGGTGGATGATAGGTGACCATATAGTAGCAGGGGAGGATAGATTTGTAGGTGTATTATATACATATAAAATAAATCGTAGACTAAATGACTGATCTATCAATGGGTTGATTGATGGAGATCATCAATCATATCAGCATTATATTTCAGCCATATATGTATTGTACACAATCATACGTATGCACGAGTTACACATATTGCCACCACTTACTTAGTGTAAGTGCCAGTCTGTGTGTAGGAAATTACATATATGCATTATTTAATACGTATACATTCCTTACACATCCTGTCCTTTACCTGTCGGATGGGAGATCATAATATTGAATTTCTAATCTGAACAACAGTAACGTCAATATTATAAAAGGTTTTGATGTGAGAGCAGAAAACAAGCTTCCTTCTGATATTAAATATTTTTGGGATAATACAAACATCAGGCAGTATAAGTCCGTGTCTGTGTCCACATGTGCGAGTGCCCCAGTAGTTACATACTTCAGCACACAGTAATTGTCTTTGTGCTCCGGTTGTTTTTGTTCTTCAGTTACATAACTGGGGCAGCACCTTGCGCTGTGAGTGCCACCCCAACTGTAACAACACCACACAGCCCAATTACACGGAAACTCTTTTTTGCTGCTAAATATGCTTCAATCCTCTGGCTCTGCTCCCAGGTTAATTCACTCTCATGTTTTATTAATAAGTTGTTGTTATTTTTTTTCTCTCTCGCTGGTTCCCCCTACGTCTCTGGTGAGCATGCACACTCCCTCCGCAACAAACTCCAAACAAAACAACTGCTCCTGTACACAGAGGCCAGATGAGGGCAGACTGGAACGACAAAACCAAACAAATCGGAATGAATTATTAATAGAATTGTCATTATTCTAAATAATTGATAAAAACCTGTGTGGTTAGATAAGCTCTCCATACATTTTAGAAATTCCCAGTGGCTTAATGGGTTGTGCTCATCCTGGCTGACGATGGCAATGATGTCAAAGCCTGCACTGGAACGGAGGAGATACTGACACTATGGTGACCTCTGCCAAGGAAGTTATGTTTTCACCCCTGTCCATTTGTCGGTCTGTTGCTTTGTTTATGTGAAAGCAGGATTACGCAAAAACTACTGAAAGGATGAATATGAAACTTGAAGAATGGGACATGGGCCAAGAAAGAACCCATAAGATGTTGGCGCTGATCTCTGGTTCAGCATATTTAGGAGACTGATATCTAAGACTGTGTGGATCTGGTTTGGATCAAGATAGAAATCCAGATCTAGCTGATTGAAATGGAGCTTCATAGGGTCCGGATGCAGGAATCCTTTGTCACTTTATCTAAAATTGCGAGAAATTGAAAACCTAAGATAAAAATAAGACGATTTTAATCATTTTAAAGCTACAGAGAAACATTGTGGTTTGTCACTAAAGGGTAGCATCCTCATAAAAAATCTGCGAAGACACAGGAGAGGAGAAAGGCTCTTTGAAAGACAATCTGAAGATCACGGTGGTGATGGAGGTGGTGACAGTTGCTCAGCCTTTCAGCCTCAACGATAGACTGACGGATTACATAAGTGCTCTTTAAACATTAACGTCCAACAACCGATTTGTTTGTAGAGCGTGGGCAGATAGTTGATTGGGCAGATATGGTGACGTATGAAATTTGCGAATGCAAGGAGCTTTTAGTGTGGGGAAAAATGGGAAATGATTCTAAATTGAATTTGGTTGCAAATGGGCTGTAAATTGAATAAAGAGAGCGAGAGAAAGAGACGGCAAAGATTTAACTGCAGAAGACTGGAAGAGGAAATGATAAAAATCCCGTCTTCCACACACTGAACTGTTACCAAACCTTTCGATATTAACACACTGTGATGAGGATTTTTTCTGGTTTCGAAGGGTTGATTTAGAGAAACAGCTGCTTCGCCAGAGCGTTTTTTTTTTCCACAACTTCAGTCTGGTCCTTCTTGCTGCTGGAGTTCCAATGCACAGCACACTTCTCGCTCACATTTTAGAGAGAAAGACGGAAAGAGATGTCAACTTGGCTTTTAGCGTCATGTTCAATTTCGTGTTTTCAGTTTGTTGATTGTCAAATACATTCAATCAGGATGCGAGTCCCCTAATACACAGTTGCGTGATGTTGCAAAATCACCTAATCAATTAACATAAAAGTAGTATACAAGGAATGGTTTCCACAGGATCTTAAAAGCCAAAATTCAACCATTTGTATTGCATCTGGCTCTTAAACTGTTGGTTGGACAAAACAAGCACAAGACGTCACCTTAGGAGTCTAGTGAATTGTGTCGGCTATTTGTTTCTCTATTGTCTGACATTTTTTGGACTGAAAATAAATAAATAATTCAAAGAATTCTGAAAAGAGGCCCTACTTACTTTGCATAATGATTTTGTTTACCAGTAACTGTTGAAGAAAATAATCAGCTTTTTTTTTTCTTGTTACTAGAGCATATGCATAATACATAATGTGATTCCCCTGAAACCACATGTTGTGTGTTTGGATTCCATCTTGGTGGGAAACACGTTATCCCTCAAGTGTCTATTCTGGTGCCTGGCTGGTAACATTCAACCTCTGTGTTACAGTAAGCTGAGCCAAAGTGTGACAGCAGAGTGACACGAGAAGTTAATTGGTCCAACTGATGTGTCCGTGTGGTGTTTAGCTCAGTTTCTACCTGCACTGCTGGACCAATAATGGGAACCACCATGACCAGGAGTCAAATGCAGTTCATTGACAAATTAGGGCGTATGTGGCACGGCAGTGGAGTATCTGGAAATTATGTCTATAGCTGCTGAGAGCTTATAGACGATATAAAAATGCACCTCAGGAGTCCTGGTTTCAGAACTTTTTTGTTTTGAAAAGTTTGCAGAAAAGTCCTGCTTCACATTCCGCATGCGTCTGTGTTTCACTCTTGTTCTTGGGGATGGAAGAAAACACTGTGATGTCCAAAGGTCTGAGACCACTTTCCCATGGGAAAATCACATCACAGAAACAAAGCTATTTCAAAGCAGTTCTAAACCGAAAAGCAGAACAGGGCCTTTTGACATTTTGACAATGGTCAATTAGAAAGTTGTAAACTATGTAATTGTCCCAGTGGCTATAAAAGCCCAAGGTTCAGTGTGTGTTGTAATCTGGTCATTTGAATTATTGTAACATCATTACCTGACCATGTGGCCCTGTCTTGAAGTGGGACACTAAATCAAACTTTAACACCTGAACACGTTTAGTTCACATTGTGCTTACATAGTTCCTATCTTGACAAATTACCACAAAAGAAACGAGGACCCTTTACTACGTGGTCCCTGGTTGAGGAAATAGCCACTTCATTATAGTCCACTCACTCGGCCGTGTATTCTCTACCCAATAGCAATCTTAAGCGATGGGCTGTGAGATCCCAGCATGAGCTCGATAGCTGCAAACAAAACACTGCAGGGTTTGGAAGTAAAGGCAGAAAGAAATATTGACTTAATTTATATAATGGTTTACACTGACACATCCCCAAAACTTTTATTATACAGTGCCAAACTAAACTTCAACGATTCATTCATATTTTCATAAAGACCAATGATTGTAACATCAAATAACTAAATCAAAGTGGCCAAAAAAGAATACTTTGACTGTTTAATTTGGCCCATGTCCCATTCACTAACATGGAGGAGGCAGGGCTTATGATCAAGATGTTTGGGCTTCACTTTTGGAGAGCAATCATGGCTGGTCCTCTTCATGCACAGTCTATGATTATTCAACTGACAAGGGTTCAGGGGCACGTTCAGCACAACAGCTAAATTCATGTAATAAAGTGAAGTTAGCTGCCTGCGGTAGTGCGTGCTACTTTGCTAACAATAGATCAGGATTGTGCAGCATGTGTTACTGACAGAGTGACAGGTACACAGACACACACAGGTGTGAGAGAAATAACTGCATGTCATGTCAGAACTGCAGCTGAAAACTGAGCTCTAAATCTCTCTGTAGCGCGACAGCTCAATCGCGCACGTGTTGTATAGTGCTGCATACACCAATTTGAGATTTCTTATGGTATTATGAGAGGTATAAAAAAAGAATTATCTTGAAACTGTGGAAGGACAAATTAGAATATGGCGGGCCACCACACTCTATAGATAATTAATGGGAAAAGCTATGTGAGCTGTAGAACCAGACAGTCTCAGTCAGACTCACCCGGAGTTTGGCTCTGCTCTGTGCCCTTTGCCGACTTCTTCACCGAGAGGACAAGACGATTTGAGGTAGTGGAATGATTTTTACTCCGGAGAGCTGCATGAAAGCAACAGCGTTTATTCTGCAGGTATAGCTGCGGGGGTCTGAGACTGATGATTCAAATGCTCGACTTTCAAGGAGCAGGCCCTACATGTTTGACTGCTGCTGTTTGCCACTGAGCAGCAGCTGGAAGTTAAGTCTGGCTCAAGGACTTGAACAGTGAGTCAGAGGATTTGAACAGACACCAACCACTTCACAAGCCCTTTTCTCCAACCTTCACATGTAACCTAAAGTCTGGAGCTATGAATCACTGTGTACAAAGGAATGTTAAAGTTCTGTTAAAGTTTGTCGTAATTTATGCTTACTTATTTATGCTACTTTCAGAGCATGTCTGATCTGCTGGATCAATTCAGACGAAGCCATGTCTCTTCAAAGATCCTATGTCTGTCATTATGTGCTACGGAATCAGATTAACTTTGCTTCAGCCTTGAAGTTTCCTTTGTCTCAGTAAAGTTACCTTTTCTATGAATTTGTTGAATGATCTCAGGAGGCATGAATTTGAAGTGATGGATGTGTTTCTCCTCGGACTCAACTGGATGTAATGATTCACTCACAAAACTATACATATCTTCAAAGGGCATGAGAATGAAGTGCAAATAGAGATACATCTTCCCCGCACTTCACACTTCCTCATGCTAAACAGATGACCCTTAATTTTCTTCCTCTTCTCTTTCTCACAGAATCCCCTTAATCTTCTGTTCCAGCCTCCTCCACCACATATGTTTATTTATAACAACGCCTCTTTTGCAAACAAGCTTTCGGCGAGTCCAACGCTGAGTAGTTGAGAAGAACGTTCAGAGACTTTAGTCACAGCAAAGTGCTGAGAAAAACAATACAGTTTGCCCCAGCACGTTTGATCCCACCCAGCCACTGGAAGGCCTGGGTGATAAAGCACTGCCCAGCGGAGGCCTCTGGGGATGGACAGATGTCTGTGTGACTCATCCTCCCAAGCTGACCTCTTCCAGGTTCTTTCCATTAATAACCACCTGAGCCCTTCTGAACTATAGTCTCTAATAGCTTCACACACTCGGCCCAGAATGAAAAGCATCTATGCTTAAATGCTGTTCTCAAGCCCAGAGGCAGGAGAGGGAAGACACCCGCTCTTTACAGCTTTATGCAAATGTGAAGAGCATTTATTATACATATACCATGTGCTGCTGTCAGAATTCATTGTCTCTCGCTGTCAGCTCAAGTTGAGAAAAAACGACAGATGTTCTGCATCAATAGCAAAATGGTTTTCATCAAAAATATTATAAAATGCTTTGTATTTTGGGAAATATTACAGTATTTGCATGATACATAAGATGCAGTATCTGATACACATATTTTACAGTGCAGGACATAATATATAGAGTGGCAGATATGTGTCAGAAATATGTATTCAACATTCTTGTAAAGCCGGGTGAAAAAGCTACAGGGGTATGACAAGTAAAACCCTTTGTTAACATGGTATGGTGTAAAGAAAAAGCCTCTTTGGACCATCATGAAATATCTGTTTCTTCTATCTTTTTTTTCTTGTCTTGGTAAGTAAGTATTGCTCTGCTGCCAACATGAAGCTGCAGGAAGGAAGGATTCCCACGTTCGGTGACGACGTTTGTGATGTCTATTCATGTCTTCGTGTGGGCAAAGTAGTTGTTTCCTGGTGTGGGAAAATGTGTTGGTGCTAATGAAATATTATCAGTGTTACCGTTTTCAATCCCATCGGACACACTAATATAAGCTTTCGATGTTTGATTAAACTGAATGTGCACAGGGAGCTTTTGGCAAGTCTGGTCACAGAGAAAGTGAAAGGTTCAAAGATGTCAACACATTCTGGAAAGCCATGACTTTTCTCCTAAGATGAAAATATAGACCTATTATTATTATTATTATTACATTTAACTGGTTGAATTGGAAACCCTTGGTTGGCTGTGTTGCATGGTTTGATTTACCACATGGCTGCTGTCAGATAATCCATCACAAACTGTAGTGAGCTTTTTTAACATAATTGATTCAGTACTTAACATGCTGTTTGGACAAGGCGGAGCAGACAGACCACATTTTCAGCTTCTTCCAGCCGCCTGAGTCTTTCTTTCTTTTATTTCTATATACATACAGTAAAGAAAACCATAGTTTCAATCGAAGTGAAGACAGTCAATTAATTGCTAATAGGCTGTGCTGTGTTTTGAGTGGTGGTTTAATGTTTATTTCTGAACTTGTTGATAGCAAACTGTGAACCAGGTGGTGGCCGTCCCCTCATGCACAAGAAGTCTACAAAATCCTGATCTGGTGAAAGACGACGTGTATCTCTCTTTACACCCATAATGGAGGATGTTTACACTGTCAGTCTGCTCCTGTCGTGCCTCTAGTGTTACTTCAGGGCAGGTATCTAACAATTCTCGAGCTCTCTGTGAGGAGAGGCCCAGCAGGACTGTGAAGGAGATAAAATCCACTTCTGCAAAAGAAAT
This sequence comes from Reinhardtius hippoglossoides, assembly GCA_006182925.3. Taxonomy (NCBI): domain Eukaryota; kingdom Metazoa; phylum Chordata; class Actinopteri; order Pleuronectiformes; family Pleuronectidae; genus Reinhardtius; species Reinhardtius hippoglossoides. The sequence goes on along the minus strand of CM031680.1, from coordinate 6,415,878 downwards.
CGCTTTCTCCAGCGGCTCAGTGACAAGACCAGAGCATGGACCTCATGAGGCTGTGTGCACGTGGAGGGGAACCTTTGCACACTCTTTTAGTTTCTCCCCTCAACTCGCTCTGCTGCTGGGGAATGACTAACAACATTTTCTCAAAGTCCCAGTGGAGGCCACAACAACTAACAGGGAGGAAGATGCACTTTGTAAAAGCAAAGTCTGCCGAGGTCCCTTAAGTTCTCTAATATTTCTGTCAATACCGACCCTGTGAGAGAAATAAAGCTTTGAATTGCTAATGACTGCTCAGTAAGCACAGCTTTGTGCAAATACATCTGGGCATGTCTGAATTGTTCTTTATTTGACGTGCTGTTATTGATTAAAGTGGCCTCTTGTGTGAGGAGGGGGCGTCGCACCTCCGAGGATGAAAGCTGATTTTCCTGGAAGTTCATATAGAGCTGGTTTCAACTTTTAATTTGATTTATTAGCATTAATTCAGAAGTCAATATGTTACACAGGTAGTTGCACATTACTCTCCATTATCTCACCTGGCTGATAGACACAGGGAAATATAGTGTTTGTCAGTCTAATATCATTCTCGCTACCTTGAGGGATCACAATTACAGGGTTGAAGTGTCAGGAAGAATAACAGACGAGATGTATCAAAGAAACATGAAAATCTGCATTAGTGAGGAGCACACCATCGGTCTCACTAATGAATTCCGTTCCCTGCTCGTAGATTAGTTTAATAGACACGTGTGTGTGTGTGTGTGTGTGTGGGGATGTGTGCGAATGCGTGGGCGGGTGTTTGTCGTGGATGGATTAGCAGCTGCCATGTTGTTTTCTCTTTGATGCCGGATAGTAAATGAGCTGCGGCAGATGATGCTGCCACAAGTCATCACAGCAGGGTCACCGGCAGGGACAATGTCCAGCAGAGGCCACGGCCTTGACTTGACACTTCGTATCCAAACAGCCCGGAAACACAGCACCGACGAGGAAGACTGTGGCATTCTGAGTACCAAGATTAGAATGGGTTTGTTACAGAATAAATTAAAGGCAGTAATTCATTCAAAAAATCATTAGTTGTCTGGGAGGCCCCCATTTGCATCAAGGAAACCCCAACAGAGCTTTAGATCTCTCTGAGAGGAAGCCTACTTGCGTGTTACGGATTGTATGGAAGGAGGAAAGTTTTCATCATGGCTCCTCAATGATTGCATCTGTCTAAAAACAGGAATAAACGCAGGGGCTAAAAATAGATACACTTTCACTTACGCTCGCTCCCTCACACGCCCCGAATCCTCATTATCTAGTACGATCCAGACCCTTTTTCTTGGTTACTTCAGAAGTCGTTTGTATAGTCGGCAAAGCCCCGGTGCACAAAAGATCTGCATTTCACATGAACACGCTTGAATGGCCTGACAAAATCCGCATGAACTGTTGATTTCCACGAGAGATGACTTGCAGATAAAGACGGGGAATTCTAAGAAATCTTTTGAGGAAATCGTATGCATTTTGCAGTGTCCCCCCCCCACATGAGAGAAAATTGCAGTGTCTCGCTCGGGCTGTATAGATTTGCATACATCAGTCTCCTCTGGTACAATAGTAAAAAATTGATTTCTTTCCTCCGGTACGGGTTGACAGCTGTTGCCTCGAGACCCGTACACAAAAAAATCTTGCATTTCATTTTTCGAAGAACTGAACCATAAGTGATGGTTAAATGACTCATTCACACAATCCACCAGCCAGCTGTCATTATGTTGTTTTATATTCTCATATCTCGTCTTGCCACTGTAGATGACATTGAAATGATATATCATACGCAGTTGTTTGGTAAAGGGGACTGAAACTCAACGGTGTGATAGCATGTCGTAGCATCGGGGAGTAACTGTCAGTGAGACAAACAGCTGCTGGGTTTATTTTTGTCACTAACAACTGGAAACAAAACTTTGGTTCTAATCAGGCAAAATGAAGAAAACAGGGGAACATTTCGGATCATAAAGAGATGAATGCTGAAGAACATGTTGGACTTGACTTCACATAAAACTACGTCAACAAAATAAACCAAAGAATAGGAAAGACGATGTGTGTGAGTGTGTGTCTCCCGAGCAGCGACAACACGCCGACTTTACAACTCACTTTTGCAAAGTGAAAACAGACGATCCTCTCCGACCTCCACACTCATGGCTCTGAAGCTACTTGTCTCTTCTTTTGTTGCAGCCTGTGGGGTCCGGGAGTGAGACGAGTTGTGGCTCCGTCTTCGCGTATCGCAAATTTGGATTGGACCACGATTTCAGTTTTGGTTCGAGAACCGTTACAGCTCGAGCACTTGTACCCTTTGATATAAACCATGGTTTAAAGCAAGTTGCTGTGCGCATGCCCGTCGCTCTACTACCCATGTTCTGTAGTAAAGCACAACAGAAACACTATAAATAGGTTTCCGCTGCATGTCCTGCTCCTCCTATATACACCTTTTACACCACAGCATTTGTGTCAGAAAAAAAAGGCAATTAAATGACAGCTTCACTGGCAAGAAAACACACGGCTGTGAGTTGGTTGGGTGGAACGGCAAACACAAAGGGAAAGTCAACTCGGAGAAAACATTTATAAAAGCAAGTTTCACACAAGGAAGGGAAAACATTGGTGAGGAGAACCCCGAGTAATGAGCAGCTATTAGCTCGTGGAGCGCGTCAGGCTCCCTTGTCTGAAGATGGTGGTTATGTCCACTATTATATTATATAATATTACATAATCTCAACTCTGGAAAGAAATAGTATTAGATGATAGGATTGATTCAGTTACCGTCCTTCTCTTTTACTAAAAATGAGGAAGGCATAACTCAATTTCAGCTGCCATAGAATTGTCTTTATATTATTACCACAGACAAATGCCCGGTATCAAGCAGGAGGAAAATGTCGGCCAAAACTGAGAGACAATGTAATTATGGTGGAGTGATTGACCATTCAAAATAATGCTACTCTAGGTATGGCAAGTCTTGAAGGCTAAATGCACGGCTGTGACAGGAGATCCATATTACATCTTGCATCTGTGTAATGAAAATGTGAAATTGGAGACATAAAGCTCATGTAATTGACAGTTGTGTTTAATGAAATCACAGGAAACAAAGACATAACACAGCTCAGAGTAAAAACCATCATTTTCTCAGGGTAACATATTGTTGACGAGATTTCATTAGCTTTCGCACCTGCACACCAGCGGAACCGGCGACACGTTGACATTCATTAGTACAGAATGCTGCAGGAATTCATTAGTTGCCAGCTGACAAGACATAAACTGCACACATCGTCCAAATTACTACTTTTTAACAGTTTCAGCACAACTTTCATGACTCACCACGGCCGCCGCCCCAAGTCCTACGATTTCTGACTTATGAGGATTTCAATCCATGCTGACATTTTGCACCACTTTGCGATCACTGGAGGAATAACTGGAGGCGTCATTTGAATGCATAAGCAGCCGTCATGACTTCCCTAAATGAATTTATGCATGGTGAGTCAGTTAATACCTTTTACCCTCTGTGTAAAAAATGAAAGAGAAAAATCCATATAGGTATTGATCACCCTCATAAATGCGTCAGTCTGTGTTTAAGGCTGTCATCATTTTATGTCTAAATGATTTTTACCACACGTAAAGAAAGTATAGCAGGGTATTTAACGACAACGATTAATTTAATAATTACATACTAGCATTTAAAAACCCTTTAGTCGTGGCATCAGATTGAAATCGATGCTCCATTGAGTAGTAATACCACCAATCATTCGGTTGAATGATCAAAAATCTGTTCTAATCCTCATGTTCCATTGCCCTAAAGATAATAAGCCCGAGTTTGATGTTTTCTATATTAAGAATAAGAAGTTCCTGGATGCGACACAGCTGCTTGTTAGTGTTGCTTGTCAAGACAAAGTAAGCTGCGGAGGGGAAAATGGACAGAATATGAAGCTGCACTAATGAGCTTCATTATCAGTCAATGATTTCAAGAGGCTTTGTGAAGAGATCCACAAGGGAAAATGAATTTGCAAAAATTTAGATTAGGACACACTCGTGATTAATATCAAACACTCTTTGATGCCTCAGATTACGGAGTATCAGAAGAAACAAAGACAGAGTGTGATGACTGAGGGTAACACAGTAGGGAACAATATGGTAAATATTTTTCCTGAGCCGATAATGAAAAAACTCATCCTCAGCCTCTCACACAAACATTTACATTAAAGCAGATCATTGTCTGTCAGTTTGAAAGTTAGTACAAAATTATTCCATAATCTATTACCTAATAATCTGTTTTTTTAATTAAAGTTTTAATGGGAAGAGACAAAGCTGATTTCATAGTATTTAATCTTTTTAAAGCAACTTGATGGGAATAACATTTAAAATACAGTACAAACAGATATTGCATTTATTAGAACCAAGAGAGAAAGTATGAATAAACACTTAGTGTACGATCATTCAAAGGATCTTTTTTTTACCTGCGGTGACCATGGGGGGCGCTAAAACATCACAGCTACTGTGGGAATCAACCATTTGAAATCACTTAAATTGAACTCAACAGATCATATGGCCTCGCCTGAACCCAAACCTCATATATTCTGCTCATACTCACGGTTCAGAACTAATTGGGATTTTGACTTCCAGAAAAAGTATTACTTTCCTCAAACTGTCCATTGCTGTAGCTCCTCTTTTCAGTCTCTGTCTGAAATGCTTGGTTTTAGCTTTAAAGCGATAGGTCACCCAAACAATGAAAATCCACTCATTATCTACTCACCACTGTGCCGAGGGAGGGGTGTGTGAAGTGTTTGAGTCCAAGAACACTGATTGAATGTCGGGGCACTTGGATGACACCACAGGAGCCGTATGGAGGCATTTTAGAAGCAGTTTTTTTCTAGAAGTGGTTACAATTACTTCAATTGTATTGGATGTGGCTGCAACGCTGTTTATCCCTGAAACAAAACTGTCTCGTGGGACAAACTGCGCAAGTATTGGACAGATCGGTGTTGAGGTGTTTTTTTTTATATGCACAAAAAACCTCTATAACACTCGAGAGGAAAGAAAGAACTGAAAACATGTCTTCTTTATACTGGCTGCTTTCATCACTCACAGGTATCAAGAGAGAATTGCTGACGAGACTTTTGTCACAAGGTTTGTGTCTTTGCGTCAGACAGATATTCAGATTTGGTTTCGAAGGCTGAAAACACGCCCTGCTGCCACGTCGGAGCCTGCAGTTACCAGGTCCACTTCAGCAAGAGTTTTGATTTCTGCGAACATTTCTCTTCGCGAAACTTCGGACCCTCAACTTGAGGTCAATAAAGACATCGGCAATAGTCAACTAAAATGCACTCAAGCCACTGACTGGACAGGAGCGTGTACTACAGGAGGTCTATGTGTAGCTATTAACAATACCTAACACATTACGGTAGATCAGCCTCAGTGCTTCAATCTATCAAAATGTTGTGTAGCCGGAAGGGGCGACCCCCCCCCCCCCCCCCCACGTCAACTAGCAACAGAAAACTGTTTCTGGAAGTGGCTGTTGATCAGTGAGTCATATTCATGTTTCTGTGATCCTCCCCCCTCTACTGCCTCTGAGATTCCCTGGCTCTCCCTTCCCAGACACCCTTTCCCCCTCCCTCCGTTTCTCACCACCGCAGTAGGTAGGGAGAGCGTTGGATCCCCGCTGCATTACCAGAGCCCTCTGATCTAATTGTTTTGTAATGCAGGGATTCTGCTCGTGATGACTCATAACTTTGAGAAAAAAAAGTGCAGAAGTTACAAAAATTGGAACGAGTGCAAAATAGAAAGCGACCAACTCAAAATTAATTAGAATCCCCACTTCGTCGCTGTCTCTTCAAACTGATAGTCCTTTCTCCAATTTGCCTCTTTCCTCTGTGCTCTTGTCCCCTTTTCATCAGTCGTAATTTACTCCAGATTTAACGAGTTTATTTTGTTCTTAACTTTCTAACAGGCTGCTCAGCAAAACTGTCGTCGTTAATTCTAAGAGTCTTAAAATATGCAGTTCTAGTCCATCCAGTCATAGTTAATTAAACACCTTTATCCACAATTACAGCTCAGCAGACAAACACTGGTCAATTTATGTAACTGTTACAGAAAAAAACAGCTCAGGAGAAATGGCTGTGCCACTCACATTGCCAAAAAAAAAACAGAAGTTATAATGGGTTTCTAAGTCGTTTAATTGGTCTTAATTCAGTTTTATGTTTAGCTGTTGCAGAGAAACAACTTTAGGAATTACAGGCAACATTAAAAGTGGTACAAAGTCAACACATTGTCTTAATTGGTTTCAACGGAAGCTAAAACAGAATCCACTGGACTCGAAGTGTCGGCAAAAAGAGCGGGGTCTTTACTTGAACGTCGTACAAGGCAGAGAATCCTTGACCAAGTGCAGTCAAATGCCCGGAAACAGGTAATCAAACAAACAACATTCGGAAAAACACAAAAGAGTGCATGAACACGGAGGTATCAGGGATGTTGTGGCGAAGCAAAATAGTCTGGGCTCATCATATGAAGGGTCTAATGGTGGGAAACACAGGAAATGGGCCGGAACAGGTGAGCTGCAATTAAGCATGAATCCCAAGAACTCCCAAGAACAGATTTCAAAATAAAAGAGCAAGTGCTGACTGCATGGGAATTATTCAGGATACAAGAACCATTTGATAGTGTCTTCTTATCAAAACTACTGTGAAGATTTATTGTACATTTTGGTTGTGTGGTGAATTCAGAATGACCAGTGCTGGGTGGGGTCAGTGGTGCAGCTTCAAACTGACAGAGAGAACAGAGCAGCACTGTTTCAAATAACCTTTTATAGTTTTATAGTTTATGGATCATTATAGTGACGATGTTTGCTGGTGGGTGTGGTCAAAGTGTCAAGGGCCTTTTCTTTTCAACCAATAGAGGTCAGTGTCTCTCGATATATGTCGTGGGGTTTGTCTTTAATAGTTTAATTTGGGCTTTGAGGCATTGAAAATATCCATTGGAGAATTAATCTAATAGTTTGTACTTGTTGTGAATGTAGGTCTGTTTTTCCGCAAGAAAATAAACTGAAGAGCTAAAAGAAGAAGCTGATCAGTGAATCAATCAATCAATCAATCAATCAATCAATCGATCAGTGATGGAACTTCTTATGGAAGTAGGGTAGATTAGGACAAGACATTTGCAGATATCATCGAATACTCTGGGTAAGTGTTGTTCGTCTTTTCACTATTGTCTAACAATAAGTGACAGTTAATTAATAAACAGAAGCTGATAAGCCGATAGTAAATTATTGAGACTATACTTTACAAGTTTTAGAGCTTAATCATTCAGCTATTAAGGATGTAAGGCTACAAGGAATTGAACACATGAATGCCCCTAATTTGGAGACTGCCAGACCGTATACATTCCCCGATGCAATGATGTGTGAAATTAAATTATAATACATACAAAATAAAATCTTAAATATCTCTCTCTAATATTTGATATTTCCCGCTAATGATTACAGCCCTCATTCCCTTCCACAATAATATGATGAAACACTCACGAGCTGACGTTCTCCAAAACAATGAACCCTTTGTCTGAGCACTTCTCTTCCCCGGACATCTAATTATGCTAAATGGCTCTCTTAGTGTGTGAGTGGTCCTTCACAGGCTCCTCTGCTAATCAGGATGTGGGCTGCTGGCTACTTGTTAGCTGACCTGCTCATTATTCCTTGGCGCTAACCTGTCTCATGTTGAGATGCGCCTAATTGTTTGAGGCTAGCTGGGGACCCGCCCACCATGCACGTCCACGTTAACACGTCTCTTAATGGAGCATTCGCCTGTCAGGTTTTTATTTCAGGAATATTACACACGGATAAATTAAAATTTGTCTCATTAGGAAGTATTTCACTCTGAGTATCTGCACTGTTATCCGAGCTGTATAAAGTACATTCATTCATGCTATTGAAGGGTTTCATTTGGAAGACTTTTGTCTAATTGCCAATAAAACGGATCATGGATCAAATCCTGTGCGCAGAGCGCGCCAGTTCAATAAAAAAAAGACTTAATCCTACCTGTTGATCATTTAAGCTCTTCAAGTAAATGAAAGAAGATTGACTTTTTTTTTTTTTTTATATCTCTGCATTCCACCCCCTCGACGGTTTCTGCGTGCGCCTCTGGGTGTTAGTTCAGTGCAGCTACTTCTCCTCTCCTTCCATTACATGACAAATGCCACAGTATACACCTGCATCCTGAACCAGAGATTAATCTTGCTTAGAACATTTCACTGAGTGACAAGCCAGATTGAGAAAAATGTCTGTAAGCAAGGAGGCACGCACACGACCGCAGCCCGGCTAAACGCCTTGCCTCCACCTCTCCGCCGCCTGCCTCCCTCCCTCACCCCCGCCCCCCCATCCTCAATTCGCCCCGTGGGCTTGTCGTATTCATCCTCAAGACCAGATCCTAGGGAAGACCATGATTTATAGGCCCACGCTCGGCTGTGAGGTATGTGGGTATTTGTGAGCATGATTGAGAAGAGGAGTTTTATTGGGACTATGTGTGCAGAGGGTGGAGGGATGGCTGTGTGCGTGTGTGCCGAGGGTCACACACAAGGAGATTGAAATGTGCGAGCTGTCTTTGCGAGTGTGTCATTGCTCCTGCCTCCAATTAAATAACTAGCCCGCACCTCATTTGGCTGTGTGAATGAAGGACTGCCTAGGTCCTGAAGCTGCATTGAGAGGATGAATGTGTGTTTGCAGCCAAACCCCTGGACAAAGAAACTGCGAGAGAGATGGATTTCCTGCAGCAAATTTCTCATAATAGTCTCTTTTGATCAATTTACTTGGCATGTAGACAAACACAGCGGCATCTGATTATGTGCAAACACGGCCACAAATTTTGAATAATTCAAGTAGAATATGAATGTATGCGTACACAAACATTCACATGCATTTGTTCAGACAGAAATACAAATAACTACACACACATTACATTTAACGCCCTGCTAATTTATGTTTACCAGCACTGTCTGGATTTCAAAGCCCCACATATCTTTTATTCAGATTTGTCAAGTCAAAGTCACCACCCATGCATGCTCACTGATGACTAATTACACTACATATGAAAGGGAGCGGAGATGCTCTCTGACATCCACACACCACAGAGTGACCAGCAGGAAACCGGAGCCTGTTAGTGAGTCCACGATTATCTCGGGTCTCGACCCGCGCAGCGTGCGTCGTACCTTTTCCGAGCTGAGAGATCCCACGGTTATCTCATGTTGTACTCACACTGTGTTCTCAGGTTTGTGAGGATGCTAAAGTAGTATCTGTCAGGCACAAACTGAAAAAGCGTTAGGAACACATACGGTATACTAATGTATGGATACGTGTGCATGTGTACATATGCTCACACACAAGCTTCGGGGTCTTTGATCAGCTTAACTTCAAACTTCAATAAAACTAGAGATCAAGTAGTTAGATCATGGTTTCAGTTTTACGCCCACGTCTCTTAGTTTTCCTTGGAATCTGTGATAGTGAAGACACAGGTGCCTTAATGGTTTCAGATTGTCATCAAAGGGACCCGTGTGATCTCAACCAGTTCCGTTATTCTGACAACTCTCATGAATATTTAAGGTATGTTCATTCCTTCACACTCACAACGAAAGAACCATCGCGAGTGCCGTGAAGTGCTAAACACCGGCAGCACTCACAGTTAAACTGTCACCACCGCAGACTTTGAACAACACACAAACATTGCATATTTCTAAAGTATTTATGGAAATTTCTCCCTTTGATGTAACAACATTCCCTTGTGATGCGGTGTCAAATCAAATTTCCCCTACTTGGGATCGATAAAGACACATCTTATCTCTGGCTTGAAAATGTTGATGATAATAATAATATCAGAGCAGTCTATTATATGTTGTGGGGAGTTAAAAGTTTCTGTCTCTAAAAGTGGCAAATGTGGTCAGTATGTTCTACTGATCAGTTCAGTGCGTTCATCTATCTACTAATTCCAGAAATCTCTGTCTGTCTGTCTGTAGCTCACATATTGAGAACCGTTCATCTCGTCAGCTTCACACTCGGCATGTGTTTTGTTACCGCACACTTGTCCACCGTGTGTCAGTTCAACACAAAGAGGATAGCTCTAACAATGAATCAGAAAATGCCCCTTTAGCTTCAGCTGTACTTTGAGATCAATAAGGACACTGCAGGCAAAGCAACATGCAGACACAGGTCTTTGGTGAACCAGTCCCAGCGCCTGCAAGACACCATCACAGCACCTGGCAGCTCCATGGGTGTCAGACCCATTTAGCCACAGTGTCGGAAGCAGAGATATCACAGGTCTTCTCCTCTGTCAGACTAAACAACCAGTTCTGCTCCCATTCGACCCGATGCACCAGATATCTGAGAATAGTGCTCCTACTTCACTCAGATGTGATTTCATTTAAACTGTGCAATACAAATTTGTACAATTTTAATATCTGTAATCCGGTTCACTTGATATTTTTTAAGGGCTATTTTTCTATTTCTCTCATATTTCTCTTTTGTTGTCCCTATTATTCAATTTATATTGCTCCTATAATATTTTACGTTTCCTTATGTTTCAATACGTGTACATGTAGTTAATAAATACATTTGTACTTATTAACTATGCTTCTTATTTTGATCTCCTCTGCTGCTGGAACATGGTATATTTCCCTGTTGTGGAATTAATAAAGGATTATGTTATCTAATCCAAATGTTAAACCAGAAAGAGTAACAAAGGGGGTTAAAATTCATTAAAATTACATCTAGCTCATTAACCAGAGGACCAGATCCTCATTGACAGGATTTGGTTTCTCTGCTTTGTATTTATTTGATCTGTATCAATGACTCTTAGTGTTTTCCTTAGCCCCTTATTCAGTATTTTCGACTGTTTAATGTTATTCTTCTACCAGCAGTTATGTTTATTTGGCTGTTTCTGGCTTGATTAATCTTGTTGTTTTATGAGTTAAGCTTAAAACCAGCTTTTATTATGAAAACAGGCTCTGAGCCTCTGGTCTGGACTCGTTCTTCTTACAGCTCCAGAAAGAAGTGTGAAAGAGAAGAAAGCGACATTGAGATTGTTTTTAGTAAAAACCCCAAATTCCTCTTCCAACAGAATAGTGAGAACTTTGGGAAACTCCCATGCAAGCACTTTTACCATAAATAAACAGACCTCAATTGGAAAAGTCCTGCCTCTCTCCTTTTGGCTCCTGCCTCATTTGGCTGCAGCGATCTGCAGCCGCTGCTGGTTTCTGGACCAGGTGGGACTAGCTGGGATGTAGGGCCAGTGACCGAGAGAAGGTCGGCCAGAACATTACGTAACCACGCCAAAATCAGCCAAAGCTCTGCCCACACGATTATTAACACTGATTGTAGAGCTACATTGACTGCAGCTCGGGTTATGCAGTGTAAAAGTAATCAGAAGCCCAGAGCCTAACGCCTGGTGATTAATTGGAAAGCTTAATTAGATTTGGAGATTTGTAACAGAATCCTCAGTAGAACATATCTAATAAGAATTTGAAATTGACTAATGCTTTGTTGATATGAATATCTGAGCTGAATGAACACAAGAGCAGCCTAGTGAAGCCGTGGCTTTTAAGCTGTTGCTTTATGATTCGAATGTGTGCTCACTCCAAAACACTTGAGGAGCTCGATTGGGAAACACACGCCGACACTGCATAATAACATCTTTCACATTCATGCTGGCTCTCTCCTGGACCCCTGACATTTCTCTTTCTCCTGTCGCAACCCAGACACGCAGGCATACATGCACATCAGGAAGGCCAACATCCGTAATGTGACCGCAGACCTTGAAATGGAAGAAGACACATCATTCAAGAAAGATGACAAATTACACCTGAAGAACCTGAAAGTGTAATCCAGGGGAAACCGAGGGTCGGCAGGTCGGCTTGTTTTTGTTTCAGTGAGTAAATACAGACGAATAACAAGGGTGAAAAACTAAGTGTTAGACTTTCAGTGAAGCCCCTCAAGCCCAAACTGAATTGTGAGCAAGGTTAACTGAAAGTGAGAGTAGAACTGAGGGGGTAAACAACTGCACAGCTGTGTAGAGGATGGGAATTTTATATATTATATAAGTGTATTATGATCTGAACAGCATACAGAGTATTACATCTTCCTGGTGGAGAACATAACAAAACAGTATATAGTTAGGAACAGTGTATTCTGTGTATCGTATCTTGATGGCTAGCCAGAAGTATGTTGTGTGTGTCTATCTTATCATTTCCACAAACCTATGCATTTTCCATTGGGTAGGATGACTCTGCTCCAGGATACATATAAAAAAATCACTGTGATGTGAGGGCTGTTCGACCCATCACTGACTGAATCAGTATGGAGCACACTCCTCTGCCCTTTTCATGTCTGATCCCGGCAACAGGGCCTATACATATCGATATCTCCTAGCGGCTTCCTCCCAGGCGCAGTGTATTCCGCCGTGTGACACACACACCACACAGCGACAGATCTGGAAATAATCATGTGTGTGTGGTTCAGCATTAAGTACGGACAGAGTCCACGCCTTCCACAGACTTTAGCCCCTGAAGTTGTCCTGTTCGAGATTCTGGGAGCGCGCCGAGATGTTTGATGTGCAGGATTCCAGCAAACACTACGCTGAGCTTCGAGCTGGTGACCTTCAGACTCGACCATGTACCTGCATGGCTGAGTTGTCGTACATGAGTCGCTCGTATAGATTATAAATGGAAAGTGTTCATCATAAGAAAACCACACATTTCTATTTTCCACAAAGTATAGGATAAAATAGCTTTTAATACGTCTTGTCCAAGGCAAGGATTTCATTCAAACGTTGCCTTGATAAAGGTCCAGTAACCTTCTTCTTCCTGTTCTTCTTCTTCTGCCTTCGTGTCTGCTCCGCCTACGCACCTGTCACAAAGAACATAAATGTGTGCAAGAGAATTTTTAATGAAAAGTCGAGTGACCGAAAGCTCGGCTTCAATGTTATATATAGTTCTTGGATTGGAAAAAAAAGAGAGCACAGCGCTTTGATTTCCCCATATTTGACTTCTTGACTTTCCTGCTTTTTGCTGTCATATCATGACTGCATTTCATTTGAATAGAAGTGAGTACGCAGGGGAGACCACTGTACTGAAATACCTTCCAGCGTTACTCTTATCAGAGCCGGATTCTGATGCTGTCATAAGCAATGAGCTTACTGAACACAATATATTTTCTTTAGAGAGAAACAACCTTTGGTTATAGTTGAAATCATGAATATATGTGTTAGAATATGTTTATCATACGTATAAGGACTTGGGCTTGGGTCATAAGGAAAATAAGTTATTTGTGTGGTTGTTCCATATGGGAGAAAAGCTGGCCACAAGACGCACTGGTCTCTCCTGGAAGACGTTCATACTGTTGCACCGGCTTGTTAACATGGAAAATGACCGATTTTTGGGTAAAGAATGATAACGAGAGCGGAGAGAGAAATTATAATCCTAGCACCTTTCTCACCTCTGCATAGCCAAATCCAGTGTGAAGCAGGTGCGAATGTCGGTGTCAGAAAGTTGACTTGGTTGGATGCACATTTTTATTTCAGCTAAAGGCAAAATAAATCCAAGTGTGGTGTTAATATTAAACCCAACATTTATTACGTCCCATTTTCCCATTTAGCAAATGAGCAAAGTAATGAGGAAGCACATTAATTAGCTAATGGAAACCTGCCCTTTCTCGTGTTTACCCTGGCATTAGTGCTGAATTATCATGTTCATTTGATTAGTGTAGCTGATGAGCTCGGTGGATTAGATTGGAGATGGTGTCTGCACGTGCAAAAACCTCAAGATGAAGAATAGATTCCACGATGGGCAGATGTACGTCCTCTACTGTTCCGAGGGCTCAGTCTGACGGCTGTCGGCTGCAGGTACAGCCATGAGTCACGGGCGCTCCTCTGCACTGCACAAGCACACAGCTTTGCAGCGCAGTCATCCCGGTGTGTGTTCAGCTCGTAGCAGATCACAGTCACATTAGCCAGTTTTATAAAAACACAGGACAAGTGACTTAGGTCTCAGTCTTTCATTTATTTGCGGGAAATGTTCGTCAAATGTTAAAGACTAAAGTAAAAAATCTGATTTACATTTTATAACACTGGATCATTTTCAATTAAAACAAAGAAGACATAATTCAATCTCAGTTAAAAAAAATTGTATTGAGTTCTTTTACAAAACAAATGGTAAATGGTTTTGTATTTATATAGCGCTTTTCTAGTCTTGATGACCACTCAAAGCTCTTTACAGTACAGTTTTACATTCACCCATTCACACACACATTCATACAGTGCATCTATTAGCAGCACTTTGTTGTTCTATGAGGGGCAATTCAGGGTTCAGCATCTTGCCCAAGGACACTTCGGCATGCAGATGGGGAAGACTGGGGATCGAACTCAGGTTGGAAGACGACCACTCTACCCCTCAGCCACAGCCGCCCCTACAAGACCTTGCATGTAGGTCTGTTATATTCCTCACATTTCTACCATTAATGTTCCAGCCAGGAGTTCATTTCTTTTTACTCTGGAGGTTGCTGTGACATATACGACCCACTGGCACTGGCTCAGACACTCACTCTACACATACTGTATATAACACTTTCCCAGGCCGATTGCCTGCTGAGAAATGATAAATTCAGTCTAATAACTTCAACATACAGCTGAAAATTGGCACTCTGGAAATTGAATTCTGCTCCCACGAAACAAAAGAACTCTGCTTTTTCTTCCTCTGCACCTTTCAGAAGTCTCACTCAAGAAAGATGAAAGTTAATGTGTTAAAATCGAGGGACTTCCTTCACATTTTTCTTTAATTTAATTATTGCCTCTCTGGTTTCTACAGCAGTTCAGTCTACATACAGCATGAGGGCTGTAACTAATAATAATTATTCTCATCAATGATTCATCTGCTGCTTGATCATATCAATAATTGAATAAATAGAAAAGCATCAAATCTTCATCATTTGAGAGGCTGGAATCTGAACATTTGGAAATATAATCATTAATAGAATATCAAAATAGTCGCATGGGAATTAATTAAAGATCAGAAAAGAGTTTTGATTTACGCCTCATTAATGTGCATGTTACTGAAAACTAAGAGGCAGAAACTGATAAAGAGCTATGAAGGAAATTACAATATATATATACCTTATGGCCATTTCCTCATTAAAACTTCATTGATATCTACATTATGTATTCTTCATACACTGCAGATAGACCATGAATTCCAGCTTCGGCGTAACTCTACATGAGTCATAGCTCTGTGCTGCGATAAGAACAGCAGGGTTACACTACTACAGTCACTATTCTCTCTATATATCTCACATGCTATAATGCACAAATCATGTATATAGTTATAAAGGTAAGTAAATATGAAAGAAAAAAAGCATACAGCAGTGTTATATACACTCTGACCACTGTTTAGCCACGCCTATGTCAAATAATGCAGTTCAAAACTACAGATCCATCACAAATTCTTCTTTTATGAAGATTATAATGCTCTTTAATTGTTAGAACTTCCCATGAGACGGGCCATTCAGTTTTTTTATTTGTTTGTCATGTATATATTTATTACAGAGGTTGCATTTAACGGTGGTGTTGAACTGGACTGCGTTGTACTGAAATGTGCTTACAATATTGTTTCGCAAATGGAGTCAATAAAATATTAGTAACCACTCAATATACTTCGATATAATACACTCCAGTTCAACACCCCTGCAAATTACAACTTCGATAAACACACACTCAAATCAATACCTAAATCAAAACTGACCATGATTGTGTTTGTTTAGGCAGAGTTTAGAGAGCGTGTATTTGATTGCTTTAGATTTTACAGGTACCTAATAAAGGGATCTCTGGTTATTGGTTATTTGATTACATGATTCATAATTTCAGCCCAGTAAGTTACACAATTTGCACAAACACACATTATGTTTATTGCTTGAGACAATATTGCTGGCATATTTAATATACACTACAATGAACAGATGCTTCTACATCGGACTGTCGTGTGAAAGAGCTGAAGCACCTGCTCAGATCTGTCACAGTGAGACAATGAAGCAGAAGCTGCTGCTCTCAGGGGCCGATGGGAAATGGGAAAAGCCCTCCATCATGTCATCAGCACAGTCGGAGGGAACGCACAGCCCACAGTCATGATTCCACCGGCCGTGAGACCTGCAACAAGACTTCCCTTTTACCAGCTCCTCCCAGGAGGGAGGCAGCCACCGTGACCTTTCCCAGCACCAGTTCAGGTCGGCTCTTCCAGACACAATCAGTGCTTGAGACAACCTTTCCATGAAGAGAGGTCCGCCTTCCTGTCTCACTGTACACAAAATTGTCCATTGTGCCCCCCCCCCTTTTATGTTTCAATATTGCCATTCTCTCAAAACAGGTTAGCTTCTATCAAAGACTATGCACTTTGATTGCCTGTGGGCGATTGGTTGAAATGTACCGGGAGATGGAGTGCTGTGTGAGAGAGTGTGCTGTGTGTAGTTGTTCATATTAGGGTGCCCTTCATCAATTTTTCAAAGCAGGTGCATATCACCTCCTCTGTCTCACCTCGGTTTGACCCCCTGTTCACGTCTGAATAACAATAGGCGGAAGGGACTTTATCACATGCTAATGTAAACTGAGGTAATCTCACACTTCCGCAGCTTTGCAGGTGTTGCCTCTAAAAACTGTTGGAAAGACTTTAGATTTAACTGCAAACAAAGCTGTGGCATCGCTAACGATAGAACTCTCTCACATTTTATCGCCACCGAATGAGTCTGTGTGCCTGAAACAAAAGAAACGAGAACTGGGCATACATCATTTCCATTTTAATGGTGCCAGTTGACAGTTTTTTTTAATGCTCTATACAACAAAGTAACGATGCATCCGCAACGGCTTCTCTGCGCTGTGATCAACGCCAGTGACTCAGCAAGTGTTTACTGGCTGTAATAAGTAGTTTTGCCTTTATTTGCTTTTAGGTTTTGGACGTTGTTTAATTGTTGGTTTTCCCAGAATGTGTGTCTGACACGTGAGGCATCATGATGTTTGATAAACCCTCCAGTCCAACGCTGTTTTCAGTTCTGTGCACATGATGACTCCATCTTGTTGATGTCATTTTCATTTCAGCACCAAAAATGTCTCGGAGTAACCAGAAGCAGTTACGGTACCCTGTGGGCCTTCTTTTTTCTTTTTCTTTTTAAACCAATGACTCTATAATAAAGATGAATGACATGGCAGCCCCACAAAGGTGAAGCTCTAACATCTCCATGGCCCCTAATAGCTAATAAACCCTGCTCCCTCCATAAGTACTATAAGAACACTTCAAGTAGACTTTCCCAAATATGGTTTTGGTCATTTTAAGTTCTTCTTTCACACCAATATTTGTGTTCCTTTTTAGTAGGTTTTAATTTATCATTTAATGCCATAAAAAAAACGTGGTGAAGCATCGTGATTGATAACTCATCGGCTCATGGTTTATCGGATACTGTGGCACCACTCTGTCCTCACTGTTACAGTGAGAAGAAGTGGAGATAAGATGTCTGTCTTTATTTTGCTTCTGATCATTGTTAGTGCAACGGAACAATGTTTTCATGAGTGTCAGAGCGGGACTGTGCCCCAGTAGCAAGGTTGATGGTTAAATCCAGTGTGGCCCGACAGCTCCAACAGTAATCTCCATAAAATACTTAATCTGTGCCCACTGGTCTTATGTGGTCTTGTCAATTTTGTTGTGTACTTGAAAAGATAAATATCCACAATATGCAATATACAAAATGCTATCTCCAAAAAATATTTTTTTAAAGTGGGAGAACTTTTCAGTTCTTGTGTGTCACTGGAGGGTTTTGTGAGGGCAGAGCCAGTTTCAGCTGAAAACGTCAAAACAATGCCAATGCCTGTTCTTTCCCTCCTGTAACATGTCGAGATGTGACAAAGACCAGTTGTGTTCTGTACGCCACACGTTCTTGTCAAAAAATGTGCTGCCTACATAATCCACAATGCAACTGCAGTTCAATCAGAACTGGGATTTGAGTGTGTTATAGTAGCTGCTCCCCTCGAAACTCTCTTCTTTTTAACTCCACAGCGCAGGAGCACACCACGAGGACCTGTGGTCAGACTTTGATATTTAAAATCTGAGCAGTTCTCCCTTTAATGCATAATGATCTAAGAAAATATTCCCATATGAGATGTGTAATCACACAACACACCCAGCCGTGTCAATGTTATTCATGCCATTTTCCTGTAGCTGTTTTTGGTATGATATGATAATATCCTCATTCTTCATCCCACCAGCAAAGCTCTGATTTTATCAATGTTTGTTTCCGATGAGAAAGTTCTGTGGAAAGGTCAGGTGACCTGCACAAAACAGACAAGGTTATTAAAACTAACAGTGCAGGTTAATCTTATCTTAATCTATATTATGTAATAATCGTATAATTATTACTTTTTCCCCTTTTAGAATCTTGATATTTACACCTTGAGAAAAATTAGAACATCCGTGTATTGTACCTTCTTCCTGCTCGTTTACACAAGGTGAGGCTGGGATGTGTACGTTCATATTTGTGACGGGTAGAAAGCCGGAGACGTGTCACCGTCGGGCAACGGCTGTCATCCATTGATTAGTCACTGTGTGAAGCGACATGCTGCTCAGATTAGGTGCTTGGTCCGTGTCAGCTCAGCTCATGGGAGAGGGAGCAGTAGCACGTATGACCTTTGGACACGCCATCACTATTGCTCCTTCATATTAAATCTCACTACATCTTGGTGAGACGTTACGCGCTGGTCCTCTGCTTATTTGTCACTCCACGAAAAGCCGGCATCCCAGTTCCTCGGCTTGATGTGTCAGTCTGCCGCAAAGACACGCACTCAAACACTGAAGTGGCGTCATTAAGACATAAGTTTGCAGAATGCGCAAACAATTCAGAAACCTTGTGATCCTCACATCCGGCTCCATATGCCTCTACCGCAGCCGGTCCAGAGGAACAGCTGGTGAATGAGTGGGACAACACCTGGGTCCACATCTGTCCCTGCTGTTTGGCTGGGACTTTGTGCACCACTCTACAAAGTGATTCTCTTTAATATTTAGTACGTTAATTTTCAAAACCCTTGCTGCGGCACGTAGTGACCCCAGAGTAACCACACCATGAAACACAAAGATGTCAGCATAATTTACACCTGTGCTGTTTTTACAAATAAAGAATATGTAAATGTGAGGTGTGTACATCTCCCACTGACTTACACAGTATCCCCAAGTTGCCCTTTCCCAGAGAGGTCACCCGTTACAAGGCTCTCATGTATTTTTCATGTCCACCATTGCTTGATTCATCTCACCACAACTCTGGCATCAAACACGATCACAGCACTGAGGCTTCTGGGGATATAACACATTCATGTGCCCTGTTGACTTTGGTCGCCACACAGAGCAACCACCTGCAGACAGAGCAGCACGGCGAGTTCACAAGCTCAACTCCGTTAATGAGACAATGGGAAGTTTAGAATTTTGGCACTTTGGCACTTTGGCTCACACAGTGCGGACCACGATGATGATGACAGTGGCGGTTAATGGCTGCGATGTCGGAAAAGTCATGAGAAATAATAAGCACCTTCATTACCTGCAAAAAAATATGGGGGCTTTCTCTGGAAACGGCAAATGTCAAGAAATGCATATGTGCGAGTTTGCTGATAATTACAAGTGGGTGTGTGGGGCAATGTGTGGGACTGAATGCTTGTGGACAAGTATATGTGTGAGTTCATGTGGCATCACTTCCTCCTAGAAAACACTTTTGTATACAGTTTATTTGTTTTGCCATATAAGTTTTGTTGGAAACATAACTTCTGCATTGATTATGTTCACTGGCACTTTAAGTCCTGTATGTGCACAGACTGCCGGCCACTGTGGTGGTCTGTGCAACAAGATTAGCGTAGTGTTCCTTTATGCAAATCAGAAGGGCTTTGCATTGTGTGGAAATATAACATATCTAGATATAAATATTGTTTTTTGCACTGGGTAAATATTTTTATTATTTGGGGCATCAAAAAGACAAATGTGGGATTGTCAAACCACTTTTATAGATATAATGTTCTTCTGAATAATGTAGAACGAATTATTATCATGCTTTTCTTGCTGCAAGCAGATATTATATTGCAAGAATACATTTTCAAAGTAAAACGAATTGAATATATTTCCTGTATCAACATTTTACAACTTGAGTGGCACTCGGTGAAGTGCATAGCTCCATTAAGGCAAAACTCTCAAAACTTTGGCTGCCAAAACAATAACAAAAGACTTGGATGATGATGATGTTGCGAAGCAGCGCGGGATCATGGGAGTTGTTGTCTTCACCACCTTCACGCAGCAAAGGGCAAATGAATAATCATGATCCGTTGAGAGACCAATACAAACAGCTGAAGGAAAAAACAGTCGACCAATATTAAAGCTGATAAGAAGGCAACCAAAATGAATCAATCAAATTGGGGATTTCTCTTGGTTTGAACAATGTTGGAAACAGTTTGGACTAGTCGCTTTTATACATTTTAATCAAGAATTGTTGCATATTATACGTTGAAATTCAATCAAGCCCCCCCCAAATTGCACTTACAAATATCAGTCCTCTATTACGCCTGAATATCATCACGATTCATGTATTATCCCCTGGGAAATTGGTGGAAATGTCAAATAATGTTTTACCTCACAATGATGAAGAAAGTGATTCAAATCATTTTCTCTCTCTTTTTCTTTAAATCTCTTTCAATCTTTGGCCCACGTCGAAATCCATCAAGTTGTTGTTGGAAATGAAAAACTTGCTTTGAATGATACTTTAGCTTATTTGCTCATAAATATCATTTCTCGAAGAAAAAGGTTCCTGGAGATCCACATCCATGATTAGGACTGTGATATTATTGGTATGATTCATCGTCCCTTGAAGCAGCTCTGCATAGTCACGCTCAAGACAGAATTTTCCTTGTAATCAATAGAACATGGGAATCCATTATACAAAAAAACCAAAGTCTACCATCTCCTCTGCTGATTAAAATGCCAGAGTGTCTCCAGCTAGAGCCATCTGATAGACATAACCTTTAAGTGGGCCATTAGGAATATATTAAAAAAGACTAATTTCCTGGGGACATGTCACGGATGAATTATTAAAACAGCTAAAACAGGGCAAACCATTCCCCTCCTTCTCCCTAAAAAAAGATCACCATTGATGAGGAGTTAACCCTTTAAACGACACACGCAAATGAAATAAAACCCACATTTCCACTTGTAGGATACGGACACATGGAGCCTGCCCACAAATCACCAGGCAGGACCTCTGATATCATTTTCATATCGATTCAGGGTCCAGGCCCTGCAGACTTTGCCCGAGTGAACCTCTGCCCCTGCCAATCAGTATGCATTTAAAATCAATGGGCAGAGCAAAGAGGCAAGGGCAAAGCGGAACCTTTTACAGTGCAACTTCAGAAGACACTCAGGTTAGGAAGGTTAGGAAGGAATCAAATGCTGCTGTCTGATTCAAATTTAAGTCAACAAGAAATCCATTTCTTTGCATCTTTGAAAAGTAACTCAGGAATGAAAACTTGACAGTGAATTACAAGGTGAAATAAAATGTAAATACGTGGTGAGTTATAAGTCGTGACAGTCAACAGGCGCAAGGTCCCATGTGGCAAAGGAAACATTATGCAGACGAAATGCAATGTCACTGTCAGGTTTGATGATTCATCGCGGCTCCATAATTTGCCTTTTCTGAGTCTAGCTCCAGTAAAGAATACGAAATGACTTTGTCCCTGTTTAACTGAATTAAACTAATAGCAAAGTTTGAATGGAAACGCATCTGTGTGAACTTTCTGCTGCCCTGAGGAGACAAACAAATTAAATACAACTTTCAAAAAATGTGACTAATGTTTTATATCAAGCTGGACATTTTAAACAGTTTTTAAAAACGCTGACCTTACTCATTTCTATAAAACTGATTCTGTGTGTGATTATGTTGGCGATGGACCACGATTTCCGAGCTGGAATCCTTCTGGCTTCCTGTTCAAATTTGACCAATCCCCGTTTGACCAGGCTTTGGTTGTTCCAACAGTCCGTTGGCCCAGAAATCCACTGTCTACACTGGGAGGCCCAAGATATTGGCCGTTACTCCCAGAGGCTAATTCATTGTCAGACGGTTGCCAGTGGGCTCCGAGACTGTCACTGTACAAACTATGAAATGGAGACTTTGTCAATCACAAGACAGATCTTTGTCATTTCTCTGTTGCAAAACTATAGTTCGTTAAACACATACAGAATATCTGTCATAAGCTAAAATGGTCTCTGTTTTATATTCTATTTAGTTTGCACATGTGAAGCTAACAAAGTGATTTATGGTCGAATACAATTGCAACTTGCTTTTTAAAGATGCCGGTCCAGGCTTATTTTTAGCCCCTATGAATACACAACCTTATGCAATGCCGCAGTATGTTCACATTACATAGCGTGACAGGTGCAGAGCTCTTTTTCTCAATTACCAGCTCGTAGCAGAAGGCCATATTCTCAGCACACACTGCTTTTATTCCCTTCACCTCCCATTTCACACTGTCATTCACATGCTCTGAGGTGCACAGAGTCAGATCGGTGCGTGTTGTTCTCCTAATGTCTGCGCTTCTGGAGCTGGGTTCGTGTGGGCTCGTCTGTGGCGTTAACTCATGTCTGTCCATAGCTGGGTTTTCCGGGACGCAGGCATGCAGGGAGTCAGGCAAACTGGAGGAGAGGGTTAGAGCTCCAGAGAGAGAGGGGGGGGGGGGGGGGGAAGACGGCTGCCCGACTGAGCTGGCAGGGGAAGGATCATGACCGGAGGATCGTGCCTGAGCAGCTCGGGCTGAGGGAGCGTGAGAGAGGCCAGCCGTTGGCCAAGGGGACCACAGATGGAGCCTCTGGATGGAGAGTGGAGAAACGTGGTCAGGCATTTCAGATGGACGTGTGGATGACTCATGAGCCCTCAGTATCCCATACACCTACTCAGACACATGAGGTCGACCGTTTCTGTCCTTGTGGTTCTGTTACTGATGCAGGAAACGGAGAAACTGAAGTCATATTATCAACTTAAGGCTGCTTGTTATTCATAGTTGGATTGTTGACATGACACGATGCTATCAATCAACAGTCTCTCCTTGTATCAAAAATATTTTCATTTCTTTTCCAAAAATCTGAATTACATTCTTAATATTTATCCAAGTGATAAAAAGAAGTCAACCATGGAGTGCACATGTATGAAAAACAGACACAGACTGCTTGAGAGGCCCAAGTGTGACAAAAACACTGGGAATATTAATACATGCCGTAGGTGGGTGTGAACTAACTGCACACAGAAAGGAGTTATTATCGCTGGGAAAGTGAGAAAAGCTTTCGAGCGAGTGGAAATCTGGGAGATGTTGGATTGATTTTAGCATCACAAGTGGTGGTAAGTGGTCATCGCTGGGCCGTTTTGCACCACATCGGAGCACATCACCTAGCAAACCATTGTGACCTATGCTGTGAGAGCCTGTCAAGGTAAAACGAGGGTAAACCACAGTGGAGTTGTCTGGTTTTTCTAATACTAAAAGCTGCAGCTGTTGGTTTTTATCCTTTTTCTTTGTCTGTTTAGCTATTTTTTTTTTATATTAATGCATATTGTTTATTGTGCTAACAAGCCCATTTTCATTCTTGTATTAATCATTTTGCTTCTGGGACAGCTTTGAATAAAAAATGCATAACTTCCCGTGTGGCAGATATTTCACCTTGTTTTATAAAACACTGGCTAATAAAAGAGTCGCGGGAGTAATGTTGTTTATTACAGACAGGAAAACTCTCAAATAGCATGACAACTTCTCTCTATTGGTTTGAGGAAATAACCTATAAAGCTGATTTTATGTGCTACATTTGTTTTTCGCTACATTATGAGATTTTAAAACATTGCTTTGCCCTTTTAAAAAGCGATGTTAGGAAAGTAATCAAACTAACATAAATATTGTTCCTGGTAATAGTGTCACAGCAGAAAAAACTGTTTTGGGGAGAAATACATTTCATTGCACCACCAGGGAACAGCAACAGCAGAAATGAAAAGTAGGTTTTATGAATTTGTGGGTTATATCATGTATACTACACTGAAAATAAAAATAAAAAACTTCTACATCCTAAGTATTCCATTTGTAAAGTATGATAATGCATCAAGAAGAAAATAAATAATCTCATATTATATTCTTAAACGCCCCCCTCTTTGGAAAAAGTGATAATACTCAGACGTGCACCGTGCTCTGCCCCCCCTTTTATAGAATTCGTTTGCCACTGCATTAAAATACCCACATCTCAGAATATACTCGAATCCCCACAGGTAATCCTCCCACTCTGTGCTGAACCTCCCAACATCATGTGCCTGCGTCTCCAGCTGGTTCACCTCAGGTTTCGTGTGCAGCTCCCAAGGTTTCAGAACATCATGTCTGCAGCGTTAGCACCATCAGCACCCACGTGTCACGCAAGCCATAGTGGCACACATAGTGGCACATGACTCTGCCACTCAAACATATGGGAGGAAACATCCAATCCTTTATAGACACATCATGTATATTTGAAGACAGAGCATTTGGCCCATAAATAGCACTGGGGCTAAATAATTGATGAAGCATTGGCTGAAAATGTATGAATAAAGATGTGCATTCAGTGTAGCGGCCAGATGCCTCCTGTTCGGGATTTGGTGCATGTGGTGTGGTTGGACATGATGTACAAGCGTTTATGCAGATGTTTGTGTCTGGGTCTCAGTCTGAAATCATGTTGTATTGGTTTCATAAACACAGCAGCTCTGACATTATACTGGAGCAAATGGGAATATTTATGTGCTCACAAATTTCCTTTGCTGTCACATGATGCAGCAAAGAAGCAGGAAAAAAAAGACTCTGGACATAAGATGCTGAATTTCGGTTTTTTTTTGGGGGGGGGGGGGGTAAAAGAAGTATCAATAGGAGGATTGTAATTGAACATTTTCATAAAATATATTGAAATTGAATCAATCAAATTTTAAATAAATTGGACAATAATATTGGTAATCAAGTAATTGGATAAAGTATATCTCCTGATTATGATGATGATATTGACATTAAGCAGTTCTACTCATTTATTTTCCCCAATAGAACCACGAGTAGAATTCTACAGCGTTAATATCCTCATCCTGCCTCTATTGTCTCCTGTTTAAATATTTATCCAGAGTATTCAGTATTAGGAATTTATGTTTAATAATTTAGAATAGGTTTTATGGGTTTACACAATCTCAGGAGTTTCACAGTATCATATACTGCAGCGTTGACACACAGCACTAAAGCACATCCCAGTTTCTTGCCACCAAGAGCTGACGGATGTGTTTGTTCACTAAACTAATTCAGTCAGTTTGTCACTTCAAGGGACCAAATCACATTATCAAGTGTTTAGATCAAAATACTGAATAATGCAGCTTTAATATTTCAATAAGGCAACATTTGTGGTTGAAGCGAATTTGACATAAAGTGAATTGTGGGGGGGTTAGGGCTATAACAGGTCATAGTTTGACACAGTTACAGTAATGTAGCGGATAACCACCAGACATCAGGCAATGCCACCTTGTAAAATAACTTTCTCAGAACACAAGGGAGGTAATAAGTGAGAAATGAAAAGCACTAACCCCCCCCCACTGCGTGAAGGATTCAAACTAGCACATTCTGGTCAAATACTCTCTTCTCTAAACCTTGAAGCAGCAGCCAGCCCGGTGTGTGTGCGATTTGACATTTTCTATTCCCACCCCCCTCAGCCAGTCGTTTGAAATCCTGAGGAAGACGGAACATGTTCACGGTGGAAAGCAGAGTGCTGTTGCAGAGGGCATGGTTTTCTAGCAGCGTGTTTCAAGACACAGGGGCCAGATGACGTCCGAGTTTTCTTCTCATACATGGAGGGGAAAAAATCCAACAGTGCAAGGATTTTATTTTAATCACAAATGCATGGCCGAGAATGGAAATACAACCTTCATGTGCTCTCACCTTTCAATTTCCCACATTTTCTTTCATTCCTGCACGGTTTACACACATGCAAGCAAAGATGCACACGTATGGATTCAGCTGACAGCACTGAATAATTGAGAGGTTGCAATAAAACGAACGGCGCACATTAGAGTGAGAGATGGCTGTGGAAATGGAGGGGAGGCTCAGGGATCGCCTGCAGGTGAGCGTTAACATGTGAATCATCTTGTATGGATGTAAGGAGGGGAACGGCACACATTAGCGGCCTCATTTGACAGCTGGATGCATGATTGTCTTTTCTTCTTTTTCTCCCTCCTTTTCTTTACGACTCTTTGGCGCACGCACGCTCGCTCTCACCAGAGTTCAGTGCGCAGCGAGCAAGTCGAGTGAACTGGAACAAATTTTACTTGAGGGCCTTTTCTTTTTCGCTGCATCCAAGATTACGATGTTGTAAAATATGGATATGCAAATATTGA
Source organism: Reinhardtius hippoglossoides (assembly GCA_006182925.3). Taxonomy (NCBI): domain Eukaryota; kingdom Metazoa; phylum Chordata; class Actinopteri; order Pleuronectiformes; family Pleuronectidae; genus Reinhardtius; species Reinhardtius hippoglossoides. The sequence continues at coordinate 6,389,423 of CM031680.1, read as the reverse complement.
ATTAATGTGTAACCCAAAATATCATATGGTGGAAATGATTCTGAGATTACGCAAGGAAATAGGATCATGAAGTGTTGACATGTCACTGAAGTGGAGCGTGTTGTTTAAAAACAGGTCAATATATTATTCTCTTTATACATGGGTGTGTGTTACACTGTAATCCATATCAGGCTGTGTTAGTTTACACTGTATCACACCAAACAAGGCCAGACTGTTTTTAAATAGACAGTTTTTTTGCTATCCAAACAGCAGTGACTCTCGATGCTGCAGCCCTCTGTGCAATATCAGGAATATCCTCTTTTTTATAGTTCAGCAGGTCAGTCATCTCCCCCATAGTTCGGTCACTGTGGAGGCCAAAGTTACCTGAAGGCCATGTTCACAACAACAGTAATGGTTCTACACCAGAGACAGCAGCCTCCTCTTTCACTTCAGTAAGACCAATGTCACGGCACCCCACACCTGGGGTCCCTAATTTGAGGAGGCTGGCAACAAAACACAGCAGCAATAACAAGATCAACCTGCCTCAATGCACCGACCTAAGCTGAAGGGTCAGCTATCAGCCACGTGTCACTGATCTGTATTAAAGGAGGTGTGCTACTCGTATTCATGGTCATCATTTTAATTTGGGTTATGACTTCAAATTGTTTACATGCTCAAATGTTCAGATAAACGCATCACTTTCCCTCAGACTCTCCACCGCTGCAGCTCCTCTTTTCAGCCTCTGTCTGAAACGCTTGGTTGTAGCTCCTGGCTCTTTTAAGATTTAAGCCCAGACTGCTCTGATTGGCCAGCAGGCTACACACTCTGTAATTGGTCAACCGCTTGGTTGGTCAGCCTCGGCTCTCGCCTTACGTAGCTTTACTAAACTAGATGCTAGGTGTGTATTAGTATCAGCAGGACTACTAATGATTAATATTGTTAGTTACCAGTAACAGTACCATTTGTGGTCAGTGAACATTAATACATGTGGACCGATTTTGTTTTTCTACAAGTGTCTTTTTTGTTAAGGCTCGCTTATGGGCGAAAAGGAGAGACAGTCATGCACATGTGAAGTGTTTGGATGGAGACCTGCAGAAACATGTAATGAAGCTGAACAACACCTTCGCCTCAGGTGTGGACACACAGGTTAGCAGGTCCGGCGCCGGCTCTGATCACAGCAGCTCCGTGTGATTTGTTAGATGTGATTCTCCTCACAACACCAGCAACAGAAGAGGAAAAAGTCTGATCAGTGAATGAATGAATGAAACGTCAACTAGCAGCACTCTACACTTGCCGATCATACACGTGCAAGTACACGCTACTGGTTGTAACATGACTTTGGCTGTTTACCTTCCACTCATAAAGCCATAGAGCAAAATGGTTGCTGATGGAATACATTTCCAGAGTTGTGAAATCTTGTCTCCGGTAATTAACAGTTCTGAAGTGTTTCTGCTGTTTATAGATCGACTGTATCTCTCCAACACCAGTGCAGCCCTTTATATATTTCCCTACACCACGCTGAACATGTCCTAAATGTTAACACACTGTCTGTATCCATTTATCGGCTAACTTTATTTTTCTCTCACCCCTCAGAGTGATACTAGATTGAACACACACCTCGTGCTATACATCACAAGTGTTATATGGTTGTTGTGCCTCTGGTACGCTGGAGCAACCTGCGTCATAACCAAGATTGCGTACACAGAGGTGGAAAAAGAAACACCCTGCATGTATTGGAATTCAATTCAAATGGAGAGCCAAGTGAGAGCAGAACGGTTCCTAAAGTAATCTGAAGGTTGATGTTTGCACTAATTATTTCCCCGTAGAGGTTTTTCAGCTGGTGGGGGGGAATGCAAAGGGCACGCTCCAACTCAAACCTCCCACATCTTGTTTATTCAATCACATAAATGATCATCTTCATAAAGAGGAAGCAAATAACACATTCGTGATAACTCTGGAATGTCACAATTAATTAAAAGTTTTTTCAAAAGTTGAATTATGATTTATTAGCCCATATAGGAATTCATCTTTCAGGTTGTGCATTATATTATCTCGTCACATAGTTATGAAGCAAGAATCGCCATGGCAATGCAAGATACTTTATTGTCAACTTTACTAGCTTGCCACATTTGATCCTTGCTGCCATGACAATAGGTTGTGATGTTCAGCTATTTATAAGCAGCCGTATCTGTGAATAATGAATAGGACCAGAATAGGACTGCAGCGTGGGTCACCTTGGTGCCCGTTTGGTCAAGATCTACAGGATTTCAATTAAAGTCTGCAGATGGTATTTCCGTCAAGGGAAGATCAGTGAAATGTGGATTTGTGACACTTGGGCTGACCTTTGAATAAAGTGGCTTTCACTTCACATCCATCTGATGCACGACAAAATGTCTCGTGTTAATCAAAAGAGTCAAAAACTCAGCATGATGTCAGAGGAAAAACTTTATAGGCATTTTAAAGGGAAGAAGAGGTGAGTGGCTGAAAACCACAAATGGACAAAACATAATCATACTTTGTGAAAGAGGATTTGTGGTTTCAACTTAAACATCTTAGTGCAGACTGGCCGGTGTTATCTTTGCCAAGGTGGTTCTCTTCACCCCTGTCTCCCTGTGTTTGTTTGTTTAGTTGCTTTGTGTAATCACGCTGACAAATAAAGAGATTACTAGGAAACTTGGTGGAGGGATGCCGAAGAAGGTCAGAGAAGAAGGTAGATCCAGCATTTTTTCTTTTCAACATTTTTATAGTTTTCACTGGGAAATTGTGCATTTCTTTTACATCTTCACCAATTTCCCAGGGAATAATAATTGGTTATCGATGCAACTTGCTTGAATTTAATGGGACTGTTGGGCCTAGGCAGAGGTATACGCTCTGCTGAGTGCTATTGTAGTTTTCAAATGTTGGTTATATTGTATAGATGTGGCTAGAAAGTAAAATAAGCCATGTTTCAGGTGCATAGATTGAAGGGATAGTTCACCAAAAAATGAAAATGCACTCATTAATTACTCACCACGATGCCGATGGAGGGGTGAGTGAAGTGTTTGAGTCCACAAAACACTTTTGGAGTCTCAGGGTAAACAGCGTTGCAGCCAAATCCAATACAATTGAAGTAAATGGGTCCCCGGATCAATGTTGATTGTGAAAGTAAAGCTAAATTACGCGGTAATTTGATCAGTTAGATGAGTTTCTGTAAATTGCTCTTTAAAGAGAGCATTTCAAATCATGTGTCATGAAACTTATCACCTAATTAATGCTTTCCTCTGCGTTTTATTCGTCACGGATGATTTAGGCTTCACTGGACTGTGGATTTTCAACATGTTCCAATTACCTAATGAACTCCTGCACTTGAAATAGTGTTCCACCACTGGTTTCTCTGGGAGGGTGACACATGTGAAACCTGCACAAATGCACAAATTCTCTCTCGCCAGTTCTTTAACACCCTTCTTACTGACAAAGCTGCAGTTCCTGTGTTGTGAGCTGCGCTGTCAATGCGCCGGTTTAACGTTCCTCACTGTCTCCATTGCTGACAACAATGTGACCAACAGACTGAAAAATGTATGCCATTGAAAAGGAGTCACACAAACGTGAGTACAATGTGCTCCTGGCGTTCACACACTATCTGTTACCTACTTCCGCCTGGTTGCCTCTGAGAAAGTGTGATTAGCGGCAAGTTGTGCTTTCACATCCTTAAAGCGCGAAGCTTGACAAGGTTGAGGGGGAAATGTCTCTCCTGTTTGAAGAGAGTAATGACATTATACCTGGAGGCGAGAGTGATGAAAAACATTCATTAGAGCTCTGATAGATTTTTTCTCCCCTGGAGCTTCAGGTCTTCAGTTAAGTACTTGGACATGACTGGTGGAAAACATAGGTGTGTACCTGAAGAAAATAATAAAACTCAAACTCACCCCTGAAAGGTAAAAACATTCCTGCATGGGGAGAAATGTGCTCGATCACAAAAAGGATTAAAAAGTTGATAACGAGCAACATTTTAATGACATGAATCTAACAGAGTGTTGATGCGGCGCGCGTTTTGCCGTTCCTAAAAAATGTGCAACGTTAATGAAGGCGTGGGACATGGTGCATGTCAAATGAAACAAGAGCTGATGAAAGTGGTGCACAAACGAGGAGCAAACCGAGCCTCAGTGGTTCCAGGAGAAGCCTTGGTTACAAGGTTGCAGGCGCATGAAGCACACGAGCATTGGTTCTATTTAGAGAGAGAGAGATACTTCAACTTTGTTTTGAGTTCTTCTTCTTGCAGTTTAATTAATTTCTTATAGACTAAATGCCAAAAGGTATAAAGCGATGCACCCCGGGATTGATACAAATGATTAGTTGCCTCCAGCAGAAAAAAAAAATGTAGAGGGGTGGTGCATGACTCGAGAAACGACCAATTAAATTTTGGTGTGGATCAGGATGAATTTCTTTAATATTGCGAGATGGGGCTTTTCTTTAAATCATTTCAAACAGGGGACTGTTGAGCCTTTGTGGAGGTTTGGATTCTAAATTTGAATAAATCCAGAAATAAGAACAGGATTGATATGAAACTGAACGTTGGTTGCCTGGATGCACAGCTTCTCGAAGATGTCTGTTGCATACATGCATCTGTTTAATAACTCTTTAATAACACTGACTGAGCCGTTGTGGTGTCTCTGCTCCTCATTGGCTGATAAAAACAGCGGCAGCCTCTTTGTCCCCATCGTGAGGAGAACCGCTCTCAAACTCTTTGTTCCTGAATACGATGCCGCTGGGGCCCCACACCTGCCTCTGGCATGTGCACACACACCCTGCAGATCACTCCAGGTGTGTGCATTGGCACAGAGGTGGAGAACAGTGCCAGCACAGGAACACATATAAGCACCCCCCCCCCCCCCCCCCCCCCCCCCTTAAACCTATAGACCAGGTACAAAGACAAACTCATAAATACTTTCCATACATCTCTCACACTCTATATAGGAAGCCACTGGGACTGTGAAAGACTTATATTTAGCTGCCGCACTCCTGTTTTGGTGCGGTGACGTCTCCACGGCCTCCCCCAGCTGTTTTTATCAAGTCATTCTGGCAGGCAGGCAACCCCGCACTGCTGCATTATTCATACCGTGCTATGGAGACGGGGGAATCTGAAGTTCCGACCACCACTTTGATAACATGCAAAGAAGGGAGGAAAGACTTTCTGCACCGCTTACATCTGCTGTCGCCGGTGCTTTCCCGGCTGCTGTGATGATCAGGGGAACGCCGGAATCATGAATCAATAATGTACTAGTGTGTGTGAGGGGCTGTTGTGCCCCGGTGGTGAGATTGTGTGGGTCAATTTGTATTTTGTGTGGCAAAAAAAATCGTGCATATGCATCATGTGCGTGGTAAATATTCTGTTCACATGCGCATGTGTGTCTGTGTGTGTGTGGATGATCAAATTTAGCTCAATGTTATTTTCACCCAGTCTTCCCTGCGGTATTGCATTTATGCAATGTGTTCATTAAAGCCATTCATCATCCTCATAGCTTTGGGTTTCCCTCGTACAGGCAACACAAAAAAAACAACTCCCCTCTGTACTATAAATATCTCTCATGGTGAAACACCCTCCTAAAGCTTTGTCAGAGACAAATCTAACCACCAGCTTGGATAAAACATGTCTGCGTGCATCATTGGGTAATTACATAATCTGAACATTCTGACAAGGTAACGGATGTGATGGAAAAATGGAAAACGTGTGTCCCTCATACATCACAGCTCTCAGGGTCTGGGGCGCCGCTTAGGATTGATAGAGATTGTGGCTGTAAGGAATATGGCCGATCCTCCATCATAGAGATTTTGCCTGTCAGTCTAACGTCATAATAAAAATACACCAAAGCCAGATGGAATCCCAGTCACACACACACACAACCGAGGTATGAAGGCGTGCACGGAGCCCTGACCAAAAAGTAGGCAGGTAACATACAGCGTGACTGCGTATGCTGATGTTTGCAGATTTGCGGGTGTTTACATAAATGGCTGCGGCTGATTGACAGCGTGAGTTCCTCTGTTGACTCAGTGTGATTGAGTTGGAGATGTGAGTGCACTCTGCTGGCAGCATTCTTCATTTGTCACCTTCTTGAGCCGGCAGGCACCCGTCGGACCAGAAAGCTCCTGTCTGCCTCCCCGTAATCCCGCTCTTAGCATGTGCAGGCACGTCCACGGCCCCCAAGAACACCCATCTCGTGGAAACTAATCCATTGATCCCCCTCCGTGTGTCAGTCACAGAAGCAGTTAGCGCTATGAGCTGCGGAGCGATGCTATGTCAAGTGTGGCCCTCAAACCTCAGGAATCAATAGTGTGAAAGTAATTTGGGATGCAAATGGTCAAATGATGGCTTTGTGTACGTGGAGCGCAGGGCTGTGCACCGTTTCTCATTTAAAATGTAACTATTTTCACCCACTTTGTAAAAAAAAACATACGAGTCACGACTGCGCACATTTCTGTTAATAATATTTGTCCATTACAAAAGATGAGAAATCCATGAAATACCTCCTGGAAGCACCTTTCATCACCCTCATTATGTTTCTCCCATCTCTTGGTAGTATGTATTGTGTCTAGGAATAAAAACCAAATATAAAACGATATAAAATGATTTATGAAAGAGGCTCATCGCAGAGCAGGGCAACGAAAATGCCATCTGCCTGAAAATCGAATAAGCATCCTCCCTGAATCAGCCTTTCACAGGGTGATCATGTATTAAACAGCCTTCCCCTCCTCAAATATTCATGGCCAGAGATTTACTCATTAATCTTTCATTATCTTCTATCTCTGTATTTTGCATACATCAGAAGCTCGGAGTTGTTATTGGTTACAATCACCTTCATTTCACATTTTCCTGCGCGAGGCTCCTCGCAGCGTCGTGCTGATTATTTGCACGACACTGCAACAGATAATGAGTCGACTCTGTGTTTGAGTTTGTTATTTCCGCCGCCACTTTTCCCGTCTGTGTTGGAAGTCAGATTTTACGTTTTTTTTTTTTGCCTGATCCAAGTGTCAGAAACGGTGAGCTCTCTGGATTTCTAGCTCAAAAGCTTAAAGCGAGAGAAGAGTGAGAGGAATTTGAGCGACGACACATCACCGGGCTTAGAAGTTTCAATCGCAGAAACGGACACATTTCCTCTTGCCAATACGGCTGCAGATGCACAAACAAATTTGAACAAACAGGCAGTGGTGGAAGAATTACTCAGATCGTTTACTTAGGTAAAAGTGCCAGCTCCACACTGTGAATAGAGTCAATACAAAATCATCCATTGCAAATATTATCATCTTAAGAATTAGACGCTAAATGTACTTAAAATAGAGTGAAAGGTTTTGTTCTGCAGGACTGCTCCCTCTGACTGACTGATATATTACCTGACAGTATAACGTTATGAGCTTTTTAATACTGATGCATTAGTGTATAAGTACATACGTTTATATTCAATTAATAAGTGTTGTCCACAGTTTCCAACCTATAATATTGTTTCCTCCAAAAGGGTCATGAGAGATTCATGGGAAAGAGAGAAACTTTCTTCAAAAATGTGGATTCACTTTTTGGAATATCCTCTTTTTTTTTATCGAATTTGTTTCTTTCCGTGAAACATTGACACTTATCTAAACTAGAGAGGTGCGGAGAGCGCATACCTCCTCCAAGGTAACTGGATCTGCCAGTTTATCTGGATACACTCCAACAATTGAATGGGTTCTTCCTAAATTTCATGATAATCGATTCAGTGGTTTTTTTGAGAATCCTTTGCTGACGGAGAGGCAGACAAATGAAAACATAACCTCCTTGGTGGAGGTAGTTGATCCATGTGAGAAGTTTAGAGGGTAAAAGTGTCCCTCTGGTCTAACTCCTGAAATGTGACAAGGAGCCAAGCTGAACTGGATTTTGTAAGAAGGTCACAAACCAAAAAGAATCAACAAAAGAACAAATATACAAACATTTGACTGTAAATGTACCGAATTACCTTCCATCACCTCCAAACAAATCAAACAAATAAATGCTAACCTGAAAAGTAATTAGTAATTCTCAGATGGCAGTTAAATGTAAACAAGTAACAAAGACAGTATTTTCCATTGAAATTTAATTAAAATATAACGTAACTGAAAGCAGAAGTGCTGAAATACAACCTTGAAAAGCACTTAAAATACTAAATGTATTTCCAGGGCAAACGGGCACATTTAAAGCCTTCTGCCGTATCATGAAAAGGGAATAAAAGAACAGGATTTGTGTTGGCTTTAAAGTCTCTCTTATAGGATTCACTTTCACATCAGCAGCCGGTTCTTTGAAATGCACTCATGTCTGTGCTGCTGTGACGTGAGCGATGTGTTCTAAATAAGACTTTTAGGGGAGAAAAAGTACAAACTGCGAGATGAAAGAAGTTGGTAGTCCGCAGAGGTCAGCGGTTCACTGGCTGCGTGCTCGTCCTCCCAGAACCACCCCCAGCATGATTAAGGATGTGCTGTGATGTGATCCCAGTGATTACCATAGATGACTATAGGAAGGCAAAGCTGGGAGATGGTGTGTAGGACTTCAGGGGGACACTGGTGGGCAGCGGCTTTATCGACCTGCTCCCTTGGATTCCTGTTAATAATATACAGGGACTTAACACGCCTACACATGTGGACAGTGTGCAGACGGAAATGCACAGACACAAGCCGAGGTGGTAGAGGAACAAACAAGGCGTTGTGCTATAAATATCCCACATGCACAATCAAACAGAGGCATTCACATGGACCTCAGTAACGTTCACTGATCAGCACAGAAATACAGTTTCCTGCATGTGACGGAAAAAAAGCACTTTTAAATGAGGCAGAATTTAAATGTTGCTGCTGATATCGACCGCTCTCACTGCTGTTCATCCCCAGCCATCGTCATCACCAGGCTCCTCGGTGCAGACCTTGTTATCCCGTCCGCTCGCTCCCTTCATGCTCGGACTTACTGATAACAATGCAATTAATCAGAAACTCTAGGTAGACCAACTTTCTGGCAGAACAGAAAATCTTGATAGTTGATAGATAATACCTCAACTACAGCACCAGGAGTGGGGGGGGGGGAGGTTATTAGGAATTTAGAACGAAAGGGGAAAATATGCTGGTGCCTTTTTCGAAGTCCGACAGATGCTGCTCGACAATATTTGGAGGCTTTTTGTGATTCTTCCAGTCCACTGGTATGACTAATGTAAGAGTGAATCAGTGTTGTGCAGAGCCCAGTGAGGCACACGCTGTTCCCACTGGTCACCCGGCTTTGAAGAGGTATGCATGTCGGCCATCTGTTGTTATTCGGACACCTGCTGGCACCATAAAGGATTCCGTGATTCATATCTATTGACAGGTTGTTAGACTTTTTATTCAGGCCCGGCCGCCTCAAGTCAAAAAAACTAATGAGCAAAACCCAAATAAATACTTTCATGAACAAACAGAGCTGGGCAAGGGAGGAGGATGTTGTATCTTCAGGCTACAAATGGGTTATTTTTAGAACGCTTCTAAACTTAACCATTAAGCCTAGAGTCGGACAAATATCCACCAATATTACTGTCGCTTATCCTAATAAATGGAATATAAAGAGGACGACGCATCTCCACTTCCTCCCACTATCCAGAAATGAAGCCAAAATACCCTGAATACAAACGCTGTCTTCTTCTGCATTTGGAGTCAGATAGTGCACAGTAGCAATTGGTGGATGGCGCCGTCGTGGCGAGGTGGCAATGAAATACATGCTTCACCAATCGTGAGTCAGTTTTAACTTTAACTTTTTAGAAACATGAACACTTGAACAAACATCAGATTGATGCGAAATGACAGAAATCAACTTGGACAAATATGTGTTTTATGTGTACTTTGACTTTTTAGTTTGGCCCATCTACTAACATAGAGGAGGCAGAATGTATGACCTGTACTGCAGCCAGCCACCAAGTGCTGATCAATACGCTTGGGCTTCACTTTTGGGGAGCTGTCATGTTGTTCATCTTTATATGCCGTCTATGCATATCACAGACATATCGTTATTACCTTTGCAAATGAGTTTAAGTTTGAGATTATCTTTTTTTACAATTTTAAATATTTCTCTCGCTTACATGTTAATTGATTAATTCAGGAAATGATCTGAAGAGATGAATAAATGATGTAAATAATTGGCAGTTTCAGCAGTTTATTTATCAGCCGTTTTCAATATTTAATATCCTGCATATTGATTTTGGTTTTGGCCTCAAATATGTGCATCGATATGTGCATCGATATGTGCATCGATTGGGATCTAATAAATAAATAACCCTAACCCTAACCCACAAGAACAGGAAACACGCAAGAATAAAGAATAAGCCCGGTGTAGATTGCAGAGTGGCGGGGGGGTGGGGGGTGTTCATGTCATGTGAAACACAGGATATAGTAATAAAACATGTGTCTTTGACCTGAGTTCAACTCCCAGTGGCCCTTGAAACCAGAATTGCACCGTGTCCTTTTTGATCACATCTAACACGCCCCTCATTGTGCCCCCCCCCCCCCCCCCCCCCCACACACACACACACACACACACACTCCACTCCAGTGCCGTTCACAGTGAATCTGCAACAAAAAAAATCTTTGTGTGCAATGAAAATATCAATGACCTGTTCGATGTGACGCTGAGTCGCTGAAGTATTTCTTCAAAGACAGAATGACAGAGGACACACAGAGTTTGATTCGCCAGTGCCGGCCGGATGCATTCAGGCGATCCTTGGAAATAATGACAAGTCCCAGGATTCATAGAGAGAACAATGAATGTGATTGGAACAGCACTACACCGCACCGTGAGTAGTTCGGTGCCAGCTGAGACAGATGGGCACAGGAAACAGCTGTGGGTGTAAATGAACAGGGTGTGCCGTGTCGAGCTCGCAGCATCGTCTCAGTGTTTCAGTTACTGATAAATCCTTTAATCAGATTACAAACATTTTTGGTGAGTGATTTTGTATTAATCAAAACCACGTAAAGAGAAAAATCATGAAGGTAACATTTATGTTTCATGTTTTTTCCTATTGACTGCTCAGTGATGTGTTAAGAGCCGTTCACCTGTCTTTAAATTTCATCTTTGTACTAGACACTTTCCTACAATCCTTTCATATCATATCGTTGGTTGTAAGTGATTTCCCTAATGACAGTTTGTGCATATGTGTGTGTGTGTGTGTGTGTGTGCGTGTATATATAGACACTTTTAAAGACAAATAGGAAGTAGTGTTACAAAACCTCTCTATATAAATCGCGAGACCAATTTAACGAACGTGTCCTGACTGAAATGAGCGGCACAGAAAAGAAACATCCTCTCCAGCAAAATAACTAATCTTTTGGGAAAGACCTGTCAATTTATATTTGCACTCCACAAGCAAATTAGTGGAGAAGAAGAAGAAGCTCCTGAGAGAGCACGTTACCACAGGTTGCCACAGCAAGTCGGATGGTTTAGACTACCTCCTGACTTGGCCCACCACTTATACAGCAAAGCTACGAATATCTCACATGATAATGAATACCGGTGCCGGCAGGGATCTGGACAAAGTGGTGGATGTGGGATTTTTTTTTCTTTTATCCCATTCTTTAGCATTGCGAACGGATATCTACGAGTATTTGCAATTTAACGACCATAACAAACAATACCCTTCATCTCACAGCGTCATCTTTTCTAATAAAGGTTCTATACTTATAATAATATAATATCACGTGGGTAATGCTGCACTTACACATTTCTTTCCTGTCCGTCAGTATCCTGTCAGACTGCTTTGTACCTGCCGCCATGCGACACCTGCAGCACAAGCCCGGCATCATTTTATAACATCCCTTTTTTTTTTTCAAGCTTGTACGATTTGAGATTTATAAACGGCATCCTTGGAAAGAGATTCTGGAGAAAGAGAGTTTGTCTATCGGCTGTTTCATCTGTACGACGAGTTTTACCGCAAAGTTTTCCGTGGGGTTTTGAAACTCTGCCTCATGGATTACTGGTCCATGAACGGGGAGGATGGGGACAGGATGTGTCACCAGGTTGATGACGTGTTGCCACTGGGAAATGTCTCTGAAGACATCTGACATGTGGCTTTGATACTGTCTAATGGTTTCTGATGTGACTGAAATCATCCTGAGACAAAACTTTTTCAAGTCTATTCTTAGGAGACAAGAATTAAATCAAAAAATCTAGTCTTTTAAGCTCCAGCTCTTCAAATGGAATTATCAAACAAGAAATGTGAGTTGATTTTCTTATCAGCGCAAAGTCGATCTTAAATATGCTTGAGTCACTTTAATTAGTAATCTATAGACTACAAATTCTCCCAAAAGCAAGGCATAGCATGTAGTCTGTATATAATTAGCTCCACCCCTGTACACGACTAAAGTTTTGTCATCCTTGCAAAGGTAGAAACACAGAAGTGTCCGATCTGTAGGTCGTCTGGAATGGACTCTGATGTCCAGACTCAACATGCCCTATAGGTCAGCCCTGCGAAACACAAGAATGCAGTTTGCTTTGACAGTTATTATATCCTATTAAAGTCAGGAAAATCATGTAGATCTGAGACTCCTCCCTACAGGAAGGGATTCAGGCTTTTGAGGAGAGTTACATGTTTACCTTAAATGAGGTTGTCTCAAACTCTTTCTCTTTTAATGTAGACAAATCTCTGGTGTATTCAACCCTGTTAGAGGTTTTACTTTCTCCACTCGCTCTGGCTCCCATTCAGTTTTGTTGTAGTCATTTCTCGTTTCGCTGTGAGCTCCAGCTGCTCTGACAGACTTACACTTAACACTAGACTGTTTCCAGTCAATAATCCCTCCGCTCAGTATTTCACTGAGGCCTACATCGAGTTGTGTGTTTTTTATTTGGATGCTGAATCTGAGGCAATTTTGTTGCAGTGGAGACAAATACGAATTTCTCCAGTTCTGTGCCTTCTCCACGTGCGGCATTGTTATAGAGACTGTCCAAGTGTGGGCATGTGCAAATAGAGAGGCATTTGCATATTCACATACACTTCCTCCCCTCCCAAATGATTCATCGGTCTGCCATACTTGCAGGAAATAAAAAGAGAACTGAGGAATCCCTCCCTGTGTTTATTTTTAGATGAAAGAGAAAATAACACAATAATAAATGGGCCTTTTTGAAAACTCAGCATCAACACCAGCAATCAGCGGCTATATTCTTCCTCTAGGTTTGTCTGTCTCCTGTTTGGATCTATTTATGAACCCACCAGGGAAATGATATATCAGCCCTGATCTGTCCCACTAACTGAGAGAACCTGCTGCAGCGCGGCAGCATCACAGGAGGCTCGAATGTTCCTGCACCAGTTTCGGCCAAATCAACAAATCTGCTCTTTGATAGAAACTCTGGTTGCAAAACAGTCAATGTGGGGAACCGCTGTGCTTGCCAATATAATCATGTATTCACTCGTTCTCTCATGTTGCTGAGCTCGTGAAAAGGTTAACACTTGATTTCTAAAAGGCTGTTTATTTTTACAGTTCCATTTCTGCAATAGAAAAAAGATGAATCCATCTACTATCTATATCCATTGAGGGTCACAGGGGGGAGCTAGAGCCAATCCAAACTGACATTGGCTGAGAAGCGGGGGGTAAACCCTGGACAGGTTGCTTTCGTACCACAGGGCAGACGTATAGAGACAAGCTTCTATTCACACTCACATTCTCATCTACAGTAGATTTAGAGTCTCCAATTAACTCAACCCCAATCTGCATGAAGCCTGAGTACCCAGAGAAAACCCAAACAAACACAGGGAGAACATGCAAACTCCACAAAAATAGAAATGCAAATTGTCTGAAAAATACTGTTTTTAAAGCTTGTGTATTTTCACAATACTTGCCAATACTTACTATACTGTTTCGACACATTTTTCCAAGATTACCATGATCAAAATTATTTATTATATTCTGGTTGGGAGGAGCCAGTCACTAGTGGCCAAGAGATGTAATGCAGCACATTTGAGCATTTGCTAAGAGCCATCATAAGATGCTTGTCAACTGAGTGTGAATTCAATTTAACTTTCATTTACTATGCTATTTATTTAAAGTCTGTGCTTCATAAGTAATGAATTCAAAGTAAAAAAACAACCATCGAAATCAAGCATTTTGCTCAGTGAGGAATTTCTAAGACTTAAAGGCATCAACAATATGAGGAAAGTTGTAAATTACAACCTCAAAGTAAAAACTTGTATATAGTTTGTTTTAGGCTATGAGCTGATAGGCCTGAATGCAACAAAGGCTTACTCAGAATCCACAACATATAGGCTACACATGCACATACGGCGCAGAATGTAAATTAATAAGGAAATGGGGTAGCCCACAAACCACCATCACCACAGGTTTGAATTTAGCAGCATATATATATAGATATATTTTCATTTACCAGTCAATCATTAGCATTCACAGCCTTGTGCACAGACAGCCGCAGCCTGTTCAGTGCACGGTGCTAAGTCATACCCAACGCTGAGGGCAATCAAATATTTACCAACCCAAATAAAGAGGAGAAATCCGACATCTTGCCATCTGAATAACAAAAGACTTCACCCTGCTTTTAATAAACCTCAGATTCCCAAATCAATCTGAATTAAAGTATTTGATTACCAGTTTCCTAGCAACCCGAGACCAAGGCCATCTGTTGCTTCTGCAGACAGACGAGTCGGCCTGTGCTGTAGCCAGCAGGGAGGAATTCCACCACGCTCTCCATCTCTCAAGCTCATGCTAGGTCTCTTAACACACAAAAAAAAGAGACCCAAAAGGAAAGAAATTGCAGTTTCTACTGAGCACCTCACAATTACCGTTTCCCAGAGTGCATTCTGTTCAATAATTTAGCACTGGACTGAAGGAAAAAATGTAATATTCATACAGACAAATGTCCCACTCTATTCCATTCAAGCCCTCGGAGGACGGAGAGGATGTCACAAACTTCCTCTGACACAGCGGACACAGTGGGAGACTTAAACGAGGATACACTAAGCGGGGGTATCAGTCAGAGTTCAGCCAGTGACAACAGACCACCAGGGGGAAAAGGTAAAGTCACACCCAGCATTTTTGAAGGGGTTCATTCAAACTCTCAGTCGTGAATATAGGCTTTTAAAGGTCTCTCCATGACCAACATAGATGTAAGAAATATCCTAAAATATTAGGAAATTATCTTAAATCCCCTTGGCCACCTTAATTCAAATAAATATGTCTTTACATTTCGGTTCTCCATCAAAATGTTGAAATTAGATCAATTTGGATAATGTTTTTTTTCAGTCAGGGGAATGGAGGATTGTGATTGGATAGTTTATAGATGGAAGTTAATGAGCAGACAAATTAACAAAGTGATGAGCAAAGACAAAATGCAAAGAGACCATGATACAAACAAAAGACATTTCATGTAAAATAGAGATTATTGTTGCAATTTTCTCTCTTGTTTGTTGTGTTCCTGTTTGTTATTTAGCTTAAGGCAATAGCTCGTATCCCCCTTTTGTTGTTTTTGCCTTCCTGAGCTACAGTATCTTATAGAAAAATGAATAAATCTAGTGGTTAGACAGAAAGGAACGTTTTTAAAACCTTATTGCAGTAATGTAGTAATTTAATATCCAAGAGTTGAAGGACATGTGAGAGACAGATTAAAAGAAATGACATAATTAAGGCAGCAAAGGTCAAGATGATCTGGATTTCCCTTCCGAGCATCCGTCTGAGACTCAAATCCCTCTAATCCTACATTTCCCATAATCCCTGTAATATTTTTCATTAAACCAATCCTGCCTGGTAAACACCCCCTCCCGTTTGTGACTCAGGCTTACTGCAATAAATTTATCGTCTTCAAGCACAAGTTTATGTAACCTTAATGGCATCACTCTGACTGGGTTATGTTCTCATACTTGACGCAGGTCGTCCAGAGCCACAATTGTCATCATATAACTTTTCACTGGGCCATTAAAGCACAGTTTAAAAGCTGAGACAGACTGGATGACTTTTCCAGAGGAGATGAGGCCCAATCATCCATTTACTGCAACCTTGAGTCTGACAAATCCTCTTCTGCTGTTTGCAACAACGAAGGCTGCCGCTGGGTAGAAAGATCTCTTCTTGAATGATGGCTGGAAAGAGGAGTTTCAATAATAGGAACTGCTGTACCGGAATTGAAAATAAGAAAACCCTCCTGAAACTCACCAGTAAATAAATAAAAGTAAAATATCAGTAAGAGAGAGAAAACACTGAAAATGAGACATGTCTGTCCAGGGTGCTATTAATGGGAGACGTGTATAAGGGCCTGTGTCCACAGGAAGCAGGTTCTATGCTCCGCGCATCTCTTTTCTGTACAAATCAGGGTTGACAGCTCTCAACGTTCTCTGTTTAGAAATGCAGTTTTTCCCCCCAGAGGCACTCACAGTGCTTTCAGTTGGAAATAGTTCAACCGTTGGAACACCACCAATCACTGTCACTTTTGTCTTTTTAGTTTTGGTGACCAATCAGAACCAGTTAGGGGCGGGCTTACCATACGAACAATGTCCGGCAACAGCCCTAGGGAAACTGATCTGACTTATTTGAAATCAAGCGGGGATGTCAGGTGAAACTTGACGTTCACGACAAACAAATGGAGATGTTTTTTGTAACCCAGCAACGATAGGCACTTAAGAGAAGTGCTCTGAAAATCAGGTCAATGACACTTTGGAGTGCAAAAACATCTGCCCGTGGACACACTGGGATCAATTCCTACGCTGGAGGTAGCAACGCTTTGCCTCTGGTACGCTGTGACTCACTGGAGCAGATCTGGCTTATCTCCTAATACACCTTAGGCATTCATATTTATCCATAAACAAGGATGAACTGATTTTTTTTTTGTGAGTGTAAGTCAGAGGCTTTAAATATGAAAACACCTGAAGTGCATAAAAAAACGATGGCCTTTAGAAAAAAAGATAAGCTCTGAACCTCAGTGGGTTTCTATTCATAAACTTGCGTAAACAGTTTTACGTTTGCGATGGGGGGAATGTGAACTTCACAACAGTCTGTGCTCATTTGACATAAAAAAGAAAAACTCCATCAGCTGTTGGCAGCGTCTCGGTATTGAACTTCATTCGTCCCAGATGGAGCAGCCAGCATAGAAAGTTATTCAGTGCAGCTTTTATTTGTTTCCTTTCAGTTCTTCTGAGACAGTTTATGGTTGTTTCATTTTGGCATTGTCACTTTTTTTCCCCCTGAATTGTAAAAATACCCTTTTCTGACTAAGAGTTAGTTGCAGTCGATTTGGCACGGGGATACCTCAGCTGTTTAAAAGCTCTTCCTCTTCCTCTTCCTCTCTAGCACTCTATCTTCCCCTCCGTCTCTTCCTCTTCAGCACTCTATCTTCCCCTCCGTCTCTTCCTCTGCCTCACAGACGAGGTGATTCGACTCCGGGCTGTGTTTCCTATATACACTGAAGCATCACTGAGACATTCAATAATGTTTTTCTATAATTAGAAACTGGAGTAGCGCACTCATTTCCCCTCTCTACTCTCTGGCTGTAGTTGTTGATGATGGGAGCTATATTTTACCACCATATGGATACCTGAGCTATAAGTAAACTCTTTAATATCCCTTGTTTTATCACAGCGTCGTTTCCCTCCTGATTTAATGAGAACAGTGTTTCTGCAATAAAACCCAGAGGTGAATAGTAACTCATGTTCACAACTTTATAAGTGGCTTTGTTTTGGTTACTTCCACAGTGTCGCCTTTCAAGAAGTCAAAAGAAAAAACCACTGAAACATCCACACAGAAAATCTTTGATTGCATTCGCTGTTGTTGGTTTATTCATAGGAGCCTCCCCCTGTCCCTCCCGTGGCCACCGCTTGCATCATTACACCATTCTGGCCCTGTGCTGGTGTTAAGGGGGTAAACCAACCCCTTTGGAATCTTTCAATGGCCATTATTACTATTCTGTGGGGAAATAAAAGGACCCATCTGTGGAGGTGGTGATGAGGGGGTGACAGGAGGACAGGGGGAGGCGGAGGGGAGGGCGTCCCCTGAGAGACCAAGGGATTAACCACTGACACATGGAGCCTGCTAATAAGGCGGCTTGGAGAACCCCATCTATAGGATCAGTACATGCACGTGTATATCACACCAGGCACACACACACACATGCAGAGACACTCGTATAGTTTCATATATGCATACTACATTAACAGTGTTTCGTAAAGCCTCTGTCACTGTCTAAAAGTCTGTCACACACACACACACACCCACTCACAGGCAAACACCCACAGTTGCATCTCCACGTCTTTATTAAATTTGTAGTAGGGCCACATCTGGTCACATACACCCAGAGAACAAAAGGGAGAAGCAGAGGGGGTGAGGAAAGCCCGGTGTCAGATATGGAGATTTCATTCCATGCGGCAGGGTATTAATGTGTGTGTGCACGCGCCAAGCATCTGTTACATATAATTGGAGGGTGTCAGGTGCGGACACTGGGCCAGATTCAGTCCACCCACAACATGAATTGTCTGCTCCCGTGACCGGTTGAATCTGTATGTCAACATCTATATTTATTACGGGGCTGACCCCGAGGTTTGGGAACGACGACTGCCTGATGGGGGGGGATGAATGACTCTCGAGATTGTCATGAATCATGCCGCATCAGCCCGCGGACCACGAGCGTCTCATTTGCGGTGGCCTCGTTGCTGCAGTTGTTGATTTAATCAGAATTCATTGATCGTTCTGCGCGTTTTCTCCAGAGAGGAGTTTTTGTTGGCTTGAGTAAAATCGTTCCCCTCAATGTTGAAGGTAGATATGTGTACACTTGAGTTAATAGATGATCTTTGTTAAAGGAGTGGAGCAGGATGTGTTTGTTTCGCTGTCCGAATTAAATTGAGCAGCACACACACACACACACACACACACACACACACACACACACACACACACACACACACACACACACACACAAAGACACACACAGGATCCAAGTCCATGAACATGAGACCTTTCCTCTCATGAGACTTACCTGTCACCACCACTGCTCACTAACCCCCAAGAGTCTCCAAGCCTGCTTGACGGGAGAAACCACTGAAGCACCAGCTTTGCGCGGAAGGCTCTGACACTTCCCTTGCAGTCGTTTTGTTTGTGACGGCGGTTTCTGCTTTATCGGACCGCTCATGGATGTCTGCTGACATGAGGAAAAGTTTTGCTCATTACCTTCAGGTTTCATTCACGCTGGGTAGGAAATGTGTCACATGGGTTGATGAGACTGCTTGCGGGGGGAATTTACCCAAGAGGCGAGGTAATTAACTGGCATAGCAGCCTCCACAACAATATGACTGGGAGGTGGGAGAGTTGGGGGGGTGTTGCTTCTATCAATCTAACCTAAATTTAACTTAAATGACAACATGGTTTGGATTGCTGGGATAGAAATAGATCACTGGGACCAGATGGGAGACAAGGTAATGTAATGGCATTCACTGCAAATCAGGTCCCGTTGGCTTCCTGAGATACGGTGCATCCAGAAATAGAATTTTGCTGACAGAGGAAGTTGTTGCGACCAAAGATCGATACACTCTCACTCGCCCCGTGCTTTGAACCAAAGGCGTTTTCTAAGCTCTGCATTTTGTTTTTCCTTTTCCAGTCTAGCCGTGCCCTGACGCTGGGTTTGAGTCCAACAAAGTTTACTCCTGAAAGACTGAAGTGGCCGCAGAGTCCGCTTACTTTGGAAATATGCAGACTGCGGCTGCAGTTACTTAGGACCCAGTTATTTTTACACATTAAGGGCTGCGAATAATGACTGTTTTTTTATTTAAGAAGCTGCGAAATCCACACATTTGAGAAGTTGAAACAAGCAAAACTTTGGTAATTTTCTTGAAAAAAAACATTCATACCTTGCAGACCACCATTATAAAAGAAACATCTGTGAAACAGTTGATCGAACACCTTGTACTCGGGGGTAATTTGCCTCTGCAGTAGCTACTGAAGATGAAGGTCTTAAGTGAAC
This sequence comes from Reinhardtius hippoglossoides, assembly GCA_006182925.3. Lineage (NCBI taxonomy): Eukaryota > Metazoa > Chordata > Actinopteri > Pleuronectiformes > Pleuronectidae > Reinhardtius > Reinhardtius hippoglossoides. The sequence goes on along the minus strand of CM031680.1, from coordinate 6,369,520 downwards.
AGATAAATGGCATCTGTCTGACAGAGGGCAGATTTTTACACTCTAAACGCTGATGATTTTGCCTGGTGCCAACGTGCGGCAGTCAATCTCTCTCCATATGGCTTTGAACATGCTCACAAGCTGCTGTCAGTCAGTGACTAGATACCTCCCACACCAAACAGTGGAAGTGATACGGGCCTGCGCTGCACGTTCAGCAAAACAGCAGCAGATGGTGAATATTCTGGATCCATGAGCCATGATGGACACGTCTGAGACTCACTGAGTGACAGCTGCTTCTCCGTACGTGCACGCAGTTAGGGGCAGAACAGGGACCTGACCTGGAGGGTGGATTGGTTTCTCCAAGAGAAGCTGAATCGCAGGTGTGATCCACCTTTAGGTGTGTCATTAACTGAACAGATGTGGTCAGAGTCAGCCAGGATTACAAAAACTGGAGAATGTGTCACTCATTAAAGGGTATGTATGTGTAGATATGATTTTCTTTGTCATTCCACGTCACACCTTGCAGACTGATCTAATTGGTCCGTCTTGTCAGTGTCTGAGCCTCCTGTGTGAGACACTGGGCAGGAAATGTGTCTTAAAAGTCAGCACCGTCTCAACAAGTATGCTGCTAGCTGCTAGCTAGCATGACTGCCATTGTTATCATAGCAGTGTGATCAGGCATGTAGCTGCAGTGTTTCTGGTTGAACAGCAGGTGACAGGTGTAGTGTTTATATTACTGCCAATCGGAGGTGGTGATTTTGGTATGTGTCCTTTCACTTCTTCCAAAACAAATGCACATGATGTCTGGACCGAGGTTTTCACGACAGGTGACATTGGCAACACTACTGCCTTTCTCCACAGAGGCGCCAAAATCAACCAAAACGAAATGTTCCTCGTAGGAGCTTTACAAATAGACCAATTCATATTCAAAGCACAGTCATTCAAAATAAACTCATTAATGTTTCTGTGGCCGACTTTCATTATTGTTTCTCAAAACAAGGTAGAATCACAGTTTGTAGTTACAGCTACAAAGGCGAGGTACCTCATAGGATTTCAAATTGCATTGATGGGACTTTGTTTGGTGGATAATGATTTTCACAAAAGGTTTCTCATCAATTCACGTGCACATAGATGAGATAAAATCATATTCCTTCAGTTACAAATGCACTTATAATATTTGAGGAAGCCCTATTAAAGTACAAGAGTTCTCTTAAACCCTTGTGTGACTATTGCTTAGTAAAATGTGATAATCCACTCAAAGATTATGCAGGGTTGACGGGGCTGTGGCCTGGTGTTATGGTTATAAACCCAAGTTTAATCCATATTTCATCAGAAATTATAGCTCAGGAAAAGAGCTTTGAATAAGATCCACTAAAGGGTTCAGGTACTTCATCTTTGTTACTGAGCTTAAGCTAACTACTGAGCCTAATCAGCTTTGAGTGATAATTATGAGTGTGTTTGTTTTTATTTGGAGACATCTTTAGTGATTAGCATTTTTTTCACTGCGTTTCTCAGTAGTAAATGTGCCAGAATAGTGATGTCACTGGACTGTCAGCAGCTGCCAAACCCCAAAACAAACAGGCATGAGCTCTTCTGCCGAGACTACAAATAACAGAGTGGCAGAAATGAACACTGAGCCTCGATGACCATTTCTGAAGAAACCAGAAAATCTGCTGCATTTTCAAGCTTTTTTTTTTATAGATATGATGAGACAGAGATGTTGATTCTTAAATCTGTTTATTATAAATTATACAAGCAAACAAATTAAGAATTAATGAAAAGGATCACTTTATTTCCCTCACAGATTTTCCGTTAATCTTGCAAAGTAGACAGAAATAAACAAGTTTCAATTACAGTGGAATCTTATTTGTAAAGTTACAAGCTAGATGTCTTGAAACAGCTTTTGATGACAGAGATGATTCTGATGAGGCGCTGAAGCTACTAAAAAAACCCACTGAAAGACACTTTAAGAAATTTCCAGATTCCTTTCTGGCCCATGATGAAACAACGAGTCATTTTACTACGTGTAATAACTACCAAGTTTGATATGAGGGAGGAGTTATGTCTTTTCAAGCCAGGCATGTTATTACCAAAGGTGAGGATTCGTTTCATCAAGTTGTTTTTGCTAAAATCAGCTGTGTGCTTTATCATCAATACCATCTGACATCAGACGTCTCGTCAAAGAGACATTTCAGCCATTGTATGAGAGGTTAGTGTGATATACTGTATGTGTTTAAATGTGTTTAGAATGGCAGATGGAATATGTATTTTCTACACAAAAGCTGGATAATTAAAACTTGCAACTCTGCTATTGAATGCATCACAAAGACAATTTGAATATTCCCCCGAAAATTAATTGTCTCACAAAAGGTGAACTTTCAGTCGAGAGAAATGCACGGATACAATTTTGGACCTCACCAAGTTTGCTTCAGCAAGTGCATTTTATAGTAGAGTGTAGTTTGAATCTCCATAGCGTTAAGCGAGTGAGTTCAGGAGCAATATTGTTTCGGCAACCTGTCAATCAATTTAACAAAGGATCCATGATGGGGAGAATCATGTAGGAGGGGAGCCCTCCACCGCTGGGGAGGAGAGAAAAAAGGGGAAATTGGCGGGGAGACAGACAGCGCCTGCTTCTCTGCTCAGCGATCCGGATGCTGTACCGCAGGGAGCACAGGATGTTGCTCACAGGTGTGAATGAAAAGCCTGGCTGGTTGCCTCATCTCCTTGTGTTTCCCAGTCACACCTCTCTCTTTATCACACAGCTTCACTTTTTAAAGTCTTGCCACAGACAATTCCCGAAGAGTTACGTGTTGCTCGGTGCCGGCAGTACCTTTTGATTTACGCGTGTATGAAAAGACGGGGAAGTCTCCCGTCTGCTTTGTGGCGCCTGCCTCTCAAAGCGAATTCTTACCTTGTTGTTGAGCGTGTGAGGTTTGGGATAAAGGGATCTCTAGGATCTCTGTCTGTGAAAACTAGTGTGAGAAGTTTATGAGAACGGAGATAATGCATTTTAGAAATGGTGATAGAAGAATCTTAAAACAAGAAACAGATTTCATTATGAACATTGTGGTGTGAATTATTTTGAAATTGGTAACCCTGAGAGAAGTGTCTTTGCAGTTTCTCCCAACAACTTTTTCTCCAGACACTTGTCCTCTTGTGTGTCATCGTCCACAGAACTTATTATGTCTGGAGCTGCGCCCTTAGAAGCAGCACTATTACATCTCCCTTTATTATTCTGTCTTTGCCAATATTTTGTCAGCATATTAAACCCTTCCCCACCACACATGCACCCACACACACATTCACACACGGTCATTAAAAGGGAAGATAACCACAAGCTGTGTCAGCGCATGAATTTGACTCACCTGTGCATCCCCCGTGAATCCTGTACCCGAAAAAGTGTCTGTATCTACTCTCGACTGTCTTCCATTCATTAACCACCATCTCATTCAGGAAATCTGTCACAGCTGTAGAGACGAGAGGGTGAATGATGGCGAAAGAGATGCAATGGAGGATTTCTGCGTGGGGAAGGAGTGATAGACTGTCTCTCTCCATCATTGGGAGGCAGGTGAGTGAGAAAGGAAGCGGAATAAAAAAAGAGCAAGAACATGTTTCTTCTCACTCTTGAGTTCTCACACCAAACTGCTCCAGCAGTGATACATTATTCAGTGTTCGCACAGCCTCGCCTGATCCAGAATGGGCTCCAGGAGTGTACGAGCTACTGGCAAAATATTAGGAGAAGTGAAGCTGCAAGGTGTTCGTCTGTTCGTCTCTTTCTGAACTACGGAGGCCAGCACGCGTGCCGTCTGGGCCCTGTAGTCCATGACCTGCTCTTTAAAAAAAAAAAAACAATGTAGTGAAGGGGAGACAACTTTTGAGAGTGGTACAACAACATAGCTTAACTTCCTAGTGGTATCAAGTCCCAACGCTCCAGTAAGTTCAAAAGCCAGCAAGCCCACCTGCTGCTGCTGCACCACCCCCACTGCCACTGTTATCGACAGAAATTTTCAGAAGCACGCGGGACACAGCGGTTCTCTGTTCGTGTCTTTTTGGAGAACCGCGGTTGGGAGAAGACAGCTCTAAAGACGTGTGTTTGATGTTAAACAACACAGCCACGAGCTTTGGGGGATTTTTCTCCCTGTTAAAAGTACCCCTGACTGCAGGGATTGGGAGCTCTGAGGATAAGCCAGTTAAAAGTATGTGTTCACAAATTAGGGTTTGCACTCTCATCCTCAGTCATAATGGACTGCGGTGGGAGGGAAATGGTGCAAATACTATTAAACTCTGGGTCATATTTGCAAACTATCCTTCGTGCTCATGTTTGAGTTTGTACTGAGATCAGATTTGACAACACGGGACAAGTCAGCCGGTGTCAGTGAAGTTGTGGCATTTGGATTATTTTCTGTGGGCATCAAGTAAACCTGCACCTCTGTAAATTATATAAAATTGTATATTGTTCTGGTTGTACAGCCCATAACTTCAATGTATTGTTTCTATCTTATCTTATCTTATCTTATCTTATCTTATCTTATCTTATCTTATCTTATCTTATCTTATCTTATCTTATCTTATCTTATCTTAAGCCTTCTTGTATTGTCTTGTCTTGTCACTGTAGTAAATGAAGAAATAAACATTTACTTTGTTAATTGTTGAAATCAACACTACCCTTGATATTTTAAGAATGAATCTTTATAAAGGGTGTTGTTTATTTTAGGGTGTTGTTATTTTTGCATCATATTTAAACTTGGAGAAACACATACAGAAGCTCGTAGGTGGTTATTTTCCTGCCTGGCCGTTTAGCCTCATAAAGAATGATGGATAGTTCTGGTTACCCATGACTACTCAAGCAGCACAGGTAAAGTGTTTCCCTCTAAGCCACAAGCAACTCTTGATCAGTGGTCCATGTCTGCAAAAAAAACCTCGCCCACGTCTCCTTTTTCCTCCTCCCTGTCTCCTCTGTCTCTCTCCCCTCCTCTCGCTGCTCCCACGGGGACTGCTGTTCACCGCAGAGTGCCTCCCGCTTAATGCTAGATGTGACAGAGCCCACCAAAGGATGGAATTCAAGGGAGAGGGGAGAGGGGGACCAGAGGGGCTGCAGGGCTGCCACAGTCAGGGGTTTCATTGCAGGCATCATCAGACACCCCCCCTGCCACTACCCTCCCCTACTCAAAACTTGACCAGTGAATGATTCATGAGGTGAAGGGGGTAGGGGGTGAGGTGTGCATGATTGCATGATTGCATCATAGCTGTGTCTGGGCCTCCCTTGTCAGCGCTGTATTCTTAACCCCCCGACACACAAGACAAATGACGGGGGAGAGGAAGGGGGCAGTGTTTGTTTTGGAGGTAAATAGATGCGCACACACACACACACATACACACACACACACACACACACACACACACACACAACAGGAAAGGCATGAATGTTAATCATACAAGCGATAAATCTGTATTATACATGCATACACACTTCTGGCTTCACACGCTCATCAGACCCATGGTGACAAAGAGAACTGGGCGTGGCTGTGGCGCTGTGGGAGGCAGAGTGGGTATCCCCGCTGGAAAAGTCCCCCCCACCCCATTCCCCCTCCAACACCTTATACATGATTAAGATGTGTCTGGAGGAATACTAGGGCAGAGGCGCGATGATCAAAAGCGCTGTTAATTCTGTTTAGTGAGAGCCAGGCTGTTTTTGCAGCTCTGAATTTAGGAGGTCTTCCAATTTTCCCTCGAAGAAACTGCCAGCAGAGCAAGCCAGGCACCGGCTCTCTCCAAAAATTCAGGATCAATTGTGAAACAGCTCAAAGATGCTAATGGAGAGATAAGAAGTGGAATGATGCATGCCACAGAGGAGCAATGATGCGGTGCTGCGAGGAAGGAGGAGCATTGTTTTATTGATTCAGGCATTAATGTACATTATGTACAAATTGGTTCGGGGTGGCCCCTCATGTGCAGCCTACTGCTGCGCAAACAAATTGGAGCATTTGTCTCAATATCGACTTGTGTGCATATCAGGGTGTGAATATCACATGTAATTTATTCATGAATACATTTGTTTTTTATTTTCATTTCACCTGACTTGCTCGCTCCATGCATCTTTTGTAAAAAAAACTAAAAACCGTCACAGGAGAAATATCAGGATCTTTACCTGTCAAGTGGACTAAGCCAGCTTTCCATCTTGACAGCTGAAGGGAAGGAAAACCTGGGGGAGGGGAGGGAGGGACACATAAAGGATGGAGACGCCACATATATCACTCAGGTTGCTGGAACACGGCCCACTGACAAACTGTCAGTCCCAAGAATCACTGGAACTAAGGTGTCTCAGAATGTGAGAGCGTGTGGCAGTTTCCTGTGGCTCATTCACTTTGTTTACTTTCATTAGTCGTATGTTCCAGTGATCGCTGGCGTTAATACATTGTCTGTGAGAGACATAAACTGAGTGTGTAGCACTTCTTCTACTTTACAGGCAGCATGTGTGTACACATATATAATGTAGAACCTCTTCACAATGCAGAGCCGGCTCAAGGTCTGCCTGTGTGGAACACACAAATAGACACAGACACACACACACACACACACACACACACACACACACACACACACACACACACACACACACACACACACACACAACACAACACAACACACACACAGACACACAATCTCTCTATCTCACTCCCTTTCCACACATACAAACACACTTGACACATGCGTATACATAACCGTGTCCCTTTGGACCGTTGCCATGCAACATTTTTCTGATTGGGTTAGTTGAGCTCTGGTGCATGTGCACTCACTCACTCACTCACACACACACACTCACTCCTTTGCCACACCCATCCTCCTCTCCCACGGTACACAGCTGCACTTCCAAGGCCAAGGATGGAGTGAGGGGAGAGACTGCACGGCTGCTCCAGGAGGAGGGAGCATCTCCCCCCCAGCTCCGCTGCTCACTCCAGAGTCGTAGCTTTTCTTGACGAGCTCCTTGGAGATGCTGGATGGTTCTTCGGGTTTGAATTAGAGGTGCTTTTATTCTGTCATGTTTACTCCATTTTCATTTTGAGAAACTGCGCGTTGAAATTCTAAAACCAGCGGGAAATGTCTTTTATATGAAGAGGATTGATCAATAAAAAGACACCAAACACACCTCACTTTGCTTTTTGTTTATGGTGCAATAAAAAAGTCTCTTGCTGACAGGTTAGACCGATTCGTCACAGCTCCCAGGGCTGCGAGCTGCTCATATTTGCTTTTTCATGTTGGTTGATTTGGCTTTGGAAAGATATATTTAACTTGATAGGACTTCAGGTTGACATACCCCACCAGAGAACGGCAGCAGCGTAGAGGCTGTGGTTGCTGAAGGATGTTTCACTTTATTTTCTGTAATATGACCTGAGTTGTGTGTTTCAGGGGAAACTGCTCCGACAAATACGTGGTGATCGTTTGGTCTCAACTTTTGAGGGAAGATCTGAGCTGGATTCTATTGCAAGTTGCCAACAGAAGACTGTAGTCACGATGTGTGACGTAGCTCACGTGTATCAAAGATTAGACATTGATTAGAAAATGTTGTTGTTTACAAAAATTTATTCATACAAATCTTACAACACTTTCATAACATTGAGAAACGTAAAACCCCATATAAGGACTCCTGTGTGTATAATGATGTCACTTGCACTAATGTTCACTTTTAAAACACATTATTTTCAGATAGATAAGAGATTAAACATTGAAGTAAGGCGTTTGGCGCTTTCAGAAATATCAACAACAGACATTTTCTATGAGCTGAACATAATCTCTTTTACTTGCTCTGAACCCCTTTTTGATTCTAGATAGTGATGCACACAGTAAATAATATGTTGGTGCTCTTCTCTGGTTAATAAATTACCGACCAATATCAAAATAACCCAACAACACCTCATTATCAATAGTAACAAACACTGGTCATTGTTCACAACTCTCACAGACACTGAACACCCCAAACCCATGCACACACACACACACAAACACACACACATTGCCTGCTCCACCAACATAAACATTCTTTTCTTTTTTTATGTCGATAAATCATTGGCCATGCTTTAAAAAGAAAGCCTAATTCTACTACTTTCGGGGTAGACTAAGCCGAGCGGTTAAAACAGAGTAAAAGGAAGTTTCAATGTAAGCTAATGGACTGCAGCATTGTAGGGCCACTTAAATTGCCATCTGTCACTTCTGGCGAATTTTAATTTTTTTGGGTTTTATTTTTTTTTCTCACGTCGAAGCAAGGCACCAAAGCCAAAAGCTGTTTCCACCTCCACACACACACGCTCAGTCACTCATTCACACAAACATTCTCTCTCGCTCTCTCAAACAAAAACACACACATGCTCACCAGTATGCAAACAACTACATCCACACACACACCACACACACACACACACACTCACATAGCCTGTAGGATAAAGCCAAATTGAAGAAAGGGTGTATTGATAGTTTCTATGGGGGAACACAGGCCACTGATTGGATTGCAGGGGTGCATAAAGCTGTATTTGCATAATATTGAATAAATACATAAGATATCTCTCTAATAAAAGTAAGTGGGAAGATCCCTCTGCTGGAGGGCTGAATTTTTCATTCACCTCCGCTCCAGTGCGCGAGGGAGACTCTGAGTGGCCTCGTCCAGCTTCACTCACATCTTGTTAATGCCTCTGCTGAGACCAAAGTGAAGGGAATTCAACATCTGACGTTTTCTATCAGACTCATTGACCCTGATCTCACTTTGGCAGGTGAGGTGAGTCGAGGCAGTGGTGGCGCCTCCTCTTTGTTTCAGGTGCGACCACCTCTCTCTGGCTCATGGGTGCTGTAACCTGTCTCTTATGTAACAGCCTACTTTTCTTTCTCTCTCACACACACACACACACAATATATATATGCACTGTCTCTCTCTTTTCTTCTCCATGCACACCTCTGCCTGACACTCTCCTCATGTCTTTATCACATCCTCACTGCACATATATCCAGCACACATCTAACACAGATCAGCCTCGTCTTAGCGACTGAACCACAGCACTGTCAAACCAGCGATTTAGCACGGCGATCAAGAAGAATCTTTATAAAACCACTACCAGGACAAAGGCTAACAGCGAGGAGCGAGGCCCAGTATGTCGCCTTATGATATCCACAATGCAAGAAGTATGGGAGGTAAAAATCCAACAAGTCAGTGCAGTACCAGTTTCCACCACCGCTAGCCCTCCTTGATCACATTTCCAACACATCTGGGGGGGGGGGGGGGGGGGGGGGGGGGGGGGGGGAGTGGTGCTGAAAGGGGCTTAGCACAGCCCACCTCCCAAATAGAACAATCCAACAAAGCATGATGGCATGCAGTTTCTAAGCAAACACATGCACCATCAAATAAGAAATGAGTTAAATATTCCAGACTGTAACTCAGATGCTACCTTTTCCTCTCTCCGCCTGTGCTCAAACACATGTTACATCTCCTGCTTCATACAGGATCTGGGTCCTTTCTCTAAATGTGAAGTGCCGTCCAAATACAATCAACAGGTGAAGCACATTCCTCCGAAAAAGTTCTGTTGACTGAACACGGACAACGGTGAGATGAATGTGCACTGTTTAGATTCTATACTGTACATAATACACACACATGGAACATTCTTGACACAGTCCGGTCGAGCGGGATTTATCCCCCTACACTGCACGACTTTGAGGCAAGTGAGCAAGCAGTGTTTGCTGCATACTGTGAACAACCTTCGGGCTTCCTTCACGTTTGCTGAAGGCAATTGAATGCCCCTCGCAAAAGGCCTGCGATGAAATTTCTGCTCAAAAGAGGGGTTGGATTTTGCCACCAGTTACACGAAGGACCATGTAAGTCAGTCGGTTTCTCCATCAAATGAGAGGCTGTTCAACAAAAGCCATCTGAATTCCCCTGGAGGGGCAGCAAGCTGTACAACCCCACAGAGCTCCCATTAAGGGAGCAAGGAGGAGGGTAGACAAGGGCAACATCTATCATTTAGGATAAGCCAGATATGCCTCACATAGCATGCTCACTGCTTCTTTGGGCCTATTTGGAAAAGAAACAAACAAACAACACTAAAAAAATAGAACGTCGCTTACAAAAATAAGTATAACATTCAATACTTTGATTGTCTTTTTAAAATCTATTTATTTTCTGCATATGTAGATGACCTTTAAAGATTTCAAGCGCATAACGTTGAAGGTGCACAATTATCTTTTCTTTTTGTAATGTCTTTTTTTCTTTCTTTCTTTTTTTTTTTTCGGGCATTTTGTTTTGTTTTCAACATCTCAACATGAAAATAAAATATTGGTCCACAGAGCATAACTGTGCGGTATCAAGTGCTTTTGTACAAAAAGAAAAAAAACGATATTATTATTAAAATATTCATTTTAATGGCTTTACTTCATACATAAATACATGTTGAAAGAACACAGGCGCAATCCACTGGTTGGTCAGATATATCTGAATGACTTTGATTTAACGACTGGATGTATATACACAGGAGGGCAGCTGGGGCGCTTTAGCAACGCTACAAATAGGCAAGTCGGCGTCCCTTGTTCCTAACTCTCTGTCTGTACCTTCTTCCCAGAACCGCTGCCAGGTACTTCTGCACGGCCATCTGCTTTCTATAGCGACTGTAGCTGTCGGTGAAGATCCCATCCGAGTGTCTTTTGGATAAGGGCTCTGACTCGTCCTCCATGCTGTTGTCATCACTGGAAATTTAAAAAAAAAAGGAAATGCATACACGTAAATAAATGAACAAGGAAAGTCAAATAAATGTAGATAAACTTCTTCTCCCCTCTCTCAGCACATTGACTGCCCCTTTCTTATTTTTTTTAAACCAGCTTTGATCGTCCGGTTGCCAACAAATCATTCAAATTCATTTATGGGCCTTTTGTCCTATTTCTTTTTTTCGTTTAAACAACGGGGGGAAACAAGCAAACAGGAAGAGTGTTGTAGGAGAAACTGTGATTTAAGTGTTTTTAGAAAAGTGAAGGAATTATTCATGAGGAGCCCATCGCTTATTCTGACGCAGGATTTTTTGGGGGGGGGGGGGGGTGTGGGGAGGGAGAATCAATTTATAGATTAATCACATGTAACTCGCAGTTGTATTTTTGGTTTTCAGAAAAAACTGACCCCGCTCATTCACAAGGGGGGGGATTCATGAGCGCTGTGCCACAACAAAAAAAACAACAACAAAAACAACAAAAACACACAACAAAATGAATGGCATCAAATAGTTTTTATGTAAAGAGAGATTTAAATAATAAATGGATAAATCACGCACATTAAAATGGGAGACAGTGGTGCAGCAGCCTGAACTTGTGCAGCGGAGAAACATTATATAAAAAACAAAAAGAAGAGAAATTAAAAGGATGACTGCAGGTGAACGCTTATAAGAAATGCCCTTACCCTGCACGAATTGTCATCAGAGAATGCAGATAATGCCTCGCTGTTAACTGACCCAGGATCTCCCTCAAGGCTCTATCTAATTCTTCCTCAGCATGCCTTTCTGCTCTGAGATGATAAAACGCCAAAACACATAGATCATCAGTGACTTAAAATAAAAGCGCAGACAAAATGATCAGAAGTAGCCTAAAATGTCCCCCCCTCCCTCCCTCAGGTCCAATATCACACCAGGCAAGGTGCAATTAATCCCGAGCCACATGGTCATTTTTACGCACCAGGTTTTTTTATCCTTCCTCATTTACCCGCCACCTTTTTTTTTTTTTTAAACAGTTTTTTGAATCCACATTTTAGGCTACTCGGAGTGAAAATAACACTGAACAGATAACATGAGGAACTCTGGGGAAAACGCAAACAGCAAAAGAGTCATTAACACTGAATGTCCAGCAGCTCAGGGCTCCCTGGCTGCGGTGTGAAGGCGCATTTACCTCTTCTCTGGCGGGTAGTATAGCGTGTACGCGTCGTCGTTTAGAGATGGTGGGCTTCGTATAGCAATCTGATCGCCATCAAAGCCCATGTCGGATAATGAATTCCCGTCCTCATCGAAGGCGTCGTTTTCAAGTCTGCAAATAAATAATATATGGAAAAGAGCAGAGCACCCGTCACAAATCTGATCCGTGCACAAGTGGGACGCGGCAGAGGAGGGATGCCAAAATGTCTGCATCTAAAATCAGTGGGAGGTTAAAATGCATTAGAGACACAGCAAAGACAACGAACAAATTAAAAAAATGTAAAAATTAAAAACCTGTGGGTGTTTTTAAATAAAACCAGAAAACGAATAATCCAAATTCAACCCAAAGAGATTTAAAATGTGTTAAATCTGTGCATCTTTATTTGTTCAATCTTTAAAGGCATTATTTAATCGGGAGAATCTGTTTTTAATTCCAACTTGGTGCTTCAGCGCTGAGCACGGGGCTACAGGACTCATTAATTATTTACTAATCGAAACAATGGATGTGAAAATGATCACGTTTAGCGTAGGCGTGGAGCCAAGATTTTTATTAAAAGAATGCTGCAGAGAAAGAAAAAAAATGAATTGGAGTCAATAACAACCACGCCCAAATTATGGATTATGCTTTTCCCAGAAAAAGGAGAATAAATCTCGCCGCTCTCCTCTTCGTTTTGCCTCGCCTCTCCTTGGTGACGCCAGTCCACCGTCATCCCCAGGGCTATCCAGCGCATTGACTGCACTCTCATTTTTAATAAGGGGAGTTCTGTGAACCGTCCCACCGGACAGATACAATTTCCATAATCATTTTCCACACACGACTTGCATTTTGTGCGTGTGTGGAAACTGCCGCATTCGCCTTCTGTTGCCCCTCGCAATCCTCAATTAAAAGAAACTGCGCGCGTTGCCTCTGTGCGTAATTACGCACACTTATTTGGAATAAAGTGCACAATTCCCACCACATCACGCTTAAATCACAATGCATGGAACAAAACAGGTTACAGCTGCATTTAAAAAGTGTCAATGGATAATAATAATCAGATTGAAAAGCTCACCTACCTGATTTTAGGGTAACTTAGTCCGATAGGTGTGCAGAAGATGCTGTAGTGCATTAAGATTCCGTAGATGAGCAAGATTAAAGTCGCTTTACTCGATGTGGCCATGCTGTTAGAAAATGAAAAAACAGTAACATGAGACAGGTTAGTCACTCATCATGCTCTTTCTTTGTTCTGTCAGATTCACATGCAGTGCTACTTCTCTTAACACAAACTAAAAAAAAGCTGGATGGAACATAAACCTCTTTAAATTGTCTCAGCGTCCGTTTACTCAAAAGAAAACAAAAAAAGGTTTCTGCCTCTTTCATTCCTCCAATATCGTAAAAGTTTAACTGTGATACTGACACTAAATCCCTTGCATGCAGCGCCAAAGTCATTCACAAAAAGCAGCAGACCTCCATGCAGCGCAGAGGAGGAAAAACCCTGAATATTTTCCATTACTTTATCTCGCTCTCCATCAATGAATCCCCCCCCGAGTTTGTTTGTTTTTTTTAAAAGACGATCCGCAGATAAGGCACATACCTATAGCAGGAGAGCAGGGAGAGCGCTTTGCTGCGGGTTGTGATCCGGGTGCGGCTGCGGTGCTGGAGTGTGTGTGAGCGAGAGAGAGAGCGTGTCTTCCTCACGGCACTTCTTCCCTGGCTGAAGCGCCACCCGTCGTCTCCTTATGTTTCCCCTCGGCGCCGCCTCGCTCACCTTTACGCACAACGAACGGGACTCGCTCGGACCGATGTGGCTCGGGCAAACAAAAAAACTCGGTGGTAAAGTGCGCCGAGTGCCCGTCTACATATCGCTGCTCCAAACTTTTTGTCCTGTGCTGTGATTGCCTTGGATATTTATCCGTGCATCGTAAGCCTCCCCCTCCACTCCGCTCCGCTCCCCCCACCCCCCCCCCCCCCTCCTCCCTCCAATAAGTCACATTAAGGATGCTATAGACGTCATCAAGTCTTCCTCCCGGAATATAATAGTACAGTTCCTTCCCCATCGATGCATCTGTCAGACTCACCCCCACCACACACAAACACACGCACACGCACACACCTCCCTCCTAAGATGGAAGTTTACTTCCAAACTTTCGTCTTTTTTTAGAAGCAGAAATGGTTGTGAATGCATATAGCTGCTACATGAACTTCACACATGCAGGACGGTGTGATGACCAATACAAATCGATTTGTCCCACCGCCACTGCTTTTTTGCCCCCAGTGAACCCCCCCACCCCGCACGTCATTGATAAGTCCAATTAAGCTATTTGTGATCCTGACTGAGCTGGGGAGTGGTCGTGTCGGTTTCATGTGACTGGATGGTTTTGATAGAGGAGGAAGAGGAGGAAGAAGAGGAAGGGGGGAGGGGGGGGGGGGGGGGGGGGGGTGATTAGACTTCCGCCCACCAAGTTCAAGCCACAGCACCCTGGTGAGTCAGGAGCTGTCCGGTGCTGAAATCAATCCTCTCAAATGGCGGTTTTCTGACTTCACGGTCACTTTTCCTAATGGTTTTTAATTATTGCTCAGTGGATATGAAGATGGGGAAGTGATGGTGCTGGTGGTGACTTCAATGGCGGTGCAATGACAGCGTTAAAAGGCCCAGGGCCTGTCCGTCGGATTGTGGAAATGAACGAGGTGCGTAATCTGATTTGAACGCAGGCTGGTGACGCAAGAAGCCGGATCAGAGCGCCATCAGCCTACGTGGCTTCAGAAACGATTCAGCCACTCAAACAACATAGGTATGACATTTAAAATAAAGAAAGGTAGAAGTGAGAGTCAGAGAAATGGCCTTGATGCTCTGAGGGTTTGTGACAAAGAGTCTGAGGCTTTTTCTACGATTTGCCATCAGTGAAACAAAACCAAGTGTGAACTCTGTATGAATATTCATGACGTATAAAGGGTGTTGGTCTGCAGCAGGGTGAGTCACATGGGATTTATAGGAGACTTCACTTGGAGAAGGGACGCCATGAGATTTAAGTGCGGTCGTGTCGGCCTGTGCGGGGCCTCGATGGGATCACGCACCTTTTCCTTGTGAATCACACCTATAGCTGCAGCAGCCAATTGAAGGAGTTGGCCGAAGAGGAGGAAGATTCACGTCAGCGTTTTGTTTACTCTGACGCGACGTGACGAACAGAGCCTGTCACTGTGGGGAGGGGGGGGTGCTGGGAGGGGGGGATGTATCCTCAACTTGTGTGTGTTTTAGCTCTGAGGATCTTAACTTAAACCCCCATATCTTTAAACTGGAGCAGACTACTAATATCAAGCCTGGTGCTCTGAGTGAACGGCGCCATCGTGAGGAGAGCAGAGGAACATGCGAGCTGCTCGGAGGGTTCATTCGTCAGCTTCCTGCAGTCCTCACACGAGGGAGAGGAGTAGATCCCCTCCCCTTCATCATCATGTGAACAGATCACCTACCACTGCTCTGCGTTTAAAGCAAATCAACTTGCTCTGCCTTCTTAGCTCATTAAGGAACTTTCTTTATCAAAACTTGACTTTAAGAACAATCTAATATGACCAGAGCTTTACAATAACCTGAAGGTATTCATCGTGTTTATATTGCTTTGGGTTGTTAAGGGAAACAAAGAGGGGGAAAGTCTGCTATCACATTGCACCGTGGGTTTAACATATGTTTATAAGTCAGTGGTACCAACTCTTTGTGATCATTCGCCTATAAAAAAACAATCATACTGGTCACAGGTTGAATTTACTGCATCTATGAGTAGTGAGCGGCTCCACTAAGTGATTATTTTCCACATCTAAACTGCTAATTTGCTTCATTTAAGAGACATGAAGAGATAAACTATTAAAATCAAGATTTCACAAGAAAAAAGGATAATATTTGAGAAAAGTCTGACAAATTGAAAATCATTTTTGGTATATTTTACAGTTTAAAAGGAAAACAATCAATTGAAATGTATTATAATATGTATTTCCTCTTGAATGTATTGGGATTTTTAGAACTCTTTTTTAAATATTAATTTATGTAAACTGTTCCCCTCAGAAGAATGGCAGCATCTTAGTGTTGTAACATCATTACACAGATTTATTTGAACAGTGATTTTGAAAGACAGAGACGAATGATGTCCTCTTGCTGATAGAGGCTTCAGACCAGTAAACACTTCCATTCATCTTTTTAAAAGACGTAGACAAATGACACATTCTCTCATGTAATTTGGGAAAGTTGTTGGGATTAGATCACGATGAATAAATAGATATGAATGAAAACATGAAACAAATAACAACACTCAAGGAGGTCATGTTTTCACCCTCATCTGTTTTTTTTGTTTACAGAAAAAGTTCCAAACCAATTTGTACCAAACTTGGTGAAAGGATTTGACAGTTTCCCGGAGAGAGCCTTCGGTTTTTGGTCGATATCCGGTGGGCAGATGTATAAATTATAAAACTATTGGTTTCCTTATTGAGAAATTGGGCATTTGTCCACATTTTAGTCAATTTCTCCGGGGAAAACGTTTGGATCATGACGTAAGAAACATATTTCTAAGACAGATTTAGGGTTGTTAGGGTCTTGGAGGACTGTAATGAGTGTCATTCTATTCGATTTGTTTTTATTTATTTAAAATCTTCCACTGTCTTGCAACCTGACAGATTTATCTTGGAGGTCTAAACTATTAGATTAAGAACAACTGACACATAACACCTACACATCTCAGCCACTAAGTCTAAATATCCTACCAGAACTTTCAATTATCTTATTAAAGTGGATGTCTGTGTGTGTGTGTGTGTGTGTGTGTGTGTGTGTGTGTGTGTGTGTGTGTGTGTGTGTGTGTGTGTGTGTGTGTGTGTGTGTGTGTGTGTGTGTGTGTGTGTGTGTGTGTGTGTGTGTGTGTGTCAGGGCAAACTTGCAGTGCTGCACTCAGTGTCAATAGGGGTCAGCAAATCACTTCTGGAAAATGGTCTCATTCATACTGAGTCCGCAGTGGTTTAGCTGCTGTGATTGTTTCTGCTGATGTAAGTGGTTTTAGATGTAATCTCAGTATTAACTTCCTCCATCAAAGGCACTTACCAACATGTTATTATCGTTCAACCACCCACATCAATAAAACAGACCCGTAGTTCAGCTTTGATTCATTCAGGAGATGTTAGCCTGTTGAACAACATGTGTTCAGTGCAGATTGTTTCACAGTCTGTGCTGCAGCTGCCTTTACTTCAACAAACTTATTCTCAGTTTATAACAACCCACGTAAACCCACACTCAGCACTTTATGAAAGCTAGGGGGCGCCAGATTCCTGCGCATTGTCAATGAGATTCGCTCAAACAGCATTTTTTACATTTTTAGGTCTGAACTGAAAAAACTTATGTGTTTATTTTTTATTTTTTGCTTTTGTGGAGAATCAAGTTTAAAACGTTTAAAAGTTGTATATGTTTAAAACGAAACCAGATGGAGGATATTCCTTGCAATCACAGACTGGGATGTCGGCCATATTGGGCACACGGGGAAAACCTTTCAATGGGAGATGATGCGACGTTCAGGTGTTATCGGAAACAATAATGATGTGACTTCAGGGAAACGAAACAAACTAGAAATAAGACATTAGAATTTGCTCAGTCTTTCACTTCTCAGAGTGTTGTTAAAGACTTTTTATTTAAATATTTTGTGCTCATTAATTTTTTCAAAACATCAGCTAAGAGGCAATGGGTCTAGGTTTTCTTTAAATTTATAGCAGAGCTGAAATGGTGAGTTGACCAATCACTCAGCCGATTCAACAGAAGACAATTGCTTACCAATTTTAAATATTTTTAAGAAATAATGTCAATGATCTACATGATGCTATGTTGTATCGTTAGATTTTTGACCACTAGTCTCAGAAAGTTTCATCAGGAGATGGACAATGAAAACAAAAGTTAGTTGCAGCCCTAATTGTGTGGTTCTCAAACTGGAGGTCGGCGCCATACTTAGGGTTAGAGGTGGAATCTTGCGAGTGGTATGTTATTAACTGAAGGAACAAAGCATTGTAATTATTTGATTTAATAACATGGATTGGCAAAGAGAGACGTACATGTGGAGCATAAAAACAACAACAAAAAGTTGCTTTTCCATGTTTAGTTTAGAAAGCAGACTTGTCCCAGATGACATGAAGGACCCTTGGTGCTTCATTCACATCAATAGAGAAAGAAAAACTACTCAAAACAAAAAACTTTTGTAGTAATTGGCGCTTGAAAAGCCGAGAATCCGAGCTTCATTTGAGCGCCTGAACGCCCCGTGATTCCTCCTTTGGCCTCGTCGGCTCCTCGGTGCTCGTCCGGCTATTGTTGTGCGTCTTTCAGGGGAAACCTCGACCCACGAGCAGGCGCCGATTTCTGGATATTCTCACAGTTTTGACTTCGCTCCGAGCTCCGCCACACCAAGCGGTGGTTGTCGGTCCGGCGACCTGCGTCCTGCTGGGGAAGGAACATCCAGGATCCCGGGGCAGGCGGTGGAGGAGGAGGAGGAGGACTTTGGGCTGGAGAAGTGAGTTAATCGGTATGGGACAGACCGAGAGTCCACGTTAGAGAGAGAGAGAGGGATCGTGCCCGTGCGTGTGTCGGCGGTTTTCACTTTTCTCTGGATTGTGAAAAAGAGACTTAAACCCCGCGCGTAAAAGCCCCAGAGGACGCATGTAGCCGAGGAACAACGCTGCTGAGGTCGCGTTCAAGGTAAGAGGAGCGTGGGAGAAGTGCTGGGGTTTGTCCCGGGACTGCGGGGAGCTGGGCCTCGTAGCGCGGTGACACTTGGGAGAAAGTTGGGGACGCGGTTCAGGAGAAGTTTCCTCGGTTTGGTTAAAACACTGGGTCGTGGCTGTGGCTGATCCAGGAGCAGATCTGTGCGCGTCTTTGCTTTGGAGAAGGACGAGAATAGAGAAAAAAAGAAAACTCCCTAAACCTGAAGACTGGACCGGTGCTCTGGTCGGTTTGTACTCGTGAAATCAACAATACAAGGAATCATATACAACACTTTCTCTGTAGGTTGCACACGTTCATTTAAAGTTTGTTCGAATTTCTTTCACATAAGTTCAATACACTTGTATTTCTCTTGTCTGCCTCACCCAATGTCGACACCCCCCCCCCCCCACACACACACACACACACACTTTGCACACACACACAATCAGCTGCTGCAGGCCTCAGCTGTACTGGGCCTTTGCTGCAGGACATATTGTATTACAGCACTTTCCAAAATGACCAAAGTCCTGGGAGCCGATTCCTGTGCTTTCCTACATGTTCCTCTCAAACTGCTCCAAATCTGTAGTTTGTGTGTGTACGGTGGTTTTAAAACACAGTGTAGTGTAGTAGTACTGTAGTGTTGAGTTGTGTTGCAGTGTGTGTGTGTACATGTTCATATATTCAGCGTTTCTGTGTGAACGGGTCTGATGGTGTGCTTTTATACTCTGGTGCCACAGTAATCCTGCTCCATGGTAATCCCTGTGTTAGTACAGCCCCAGTGGACTGGACAGTCGTGTATCCCTCACACACACACACACACACACCCACACACAGAGACAGACGTGGACACACACACACACACACACACACACAGCTGGGATGGAGAGGGCTGTTGGCAGAGGAGTGAGGAGCACTAACAGGTGGTGTTGGCCGCAGTTCAGCGACTTGAGTTTTAACTGGAGACATGAAGGATCCTCGGGTTCTCGTCGAGAGTCCTCTCAGCATGAAAAAGACTCCCACTATCATTACAGTAGACTCATGAGACGCTGAGTAAATGTCAAAGTCTGACTGCGACTCACTTACGTGTTAGGAAATGGAACAAATGTATGAATTTTGCGATTCTCCGATTTCGTGTATCCACAGTGAGCGACGTGGGCACAGAGACCAAGAAGAGCTCCTCTGTTTTTTATAGCTTGAAGATGGCTTTTATTCCACCCCAGCCTCGCTCTGGATCCTTTGACAGGCACAGCAGGTGGCCCCAACAGCATGAATGGATGCGGAAGGAAGTTCCTCTTTCTCCTCCTCTTCCCACGTCCGCCGGGCCCCCCCCCCCCTCCACTCACTGTGATTGGCAGAGATGGCAGGCTGCCCTGAAGATAAGGCCGAGCTGCGCCTCAGCGAGTGTGCCAGGGCAATTACTGTATTAGGCATCAGTAACGGTTCACAGCCCCATGTAGTGTCCCATCTCTCTGTGATTTACGCTGCAAGTCTGTCAACTCAGTTTTGGGTTTCATACACTGGATTTGTGCTCCAGACTCTGGGCGGTTTGGTTGTGGACTTCGTGTGCTGATGTTTGCACAAGTCATGGAAAAACCTCAGGAAACACTGATGCAGATACTTATCTCCCCGACTGTTTGTTGTCGAGCTGAAAGGATCAATGGAAAACAAATCAACAACATTATAGTGTTCGATTCGACTGCTGTTTGGACAAAATGGGCAATTTGATCATATCAACTTGCACGGGGGGTAAATTGAGATTTACATTTTACATCCTAAATGGTGACTCAATCTGTTTTAGTGCCTTAAGCCCAATTCATGCTTCTGCGTGGAAGCTACGCAGCAGCTGGAGAAAGTCCAGAACCAATTGGCCGGACATTTCCTGGTGTTCAAGTCAGAAAACTTCTTCAGAAACAAATAACAAAGGGTTAAACTATTGCTGATACTAATTACAAAGTCATACTTTTGTCAATAACAAATACTTAGATATTTCCCCCCTGTCGACCAGCTGCAGCAGCGTGCTCTTATCTCGCCCCAGTGATGCACTGGGACACTATAGCACTACGTTACATCACAGCTGGGAGTGGCCACAGTGCAAAGACCCGACCACACCTCGCTGTGATGTCGAATGTCGTCAGTGGGCGCTCAGAAAAAAAGTACAATGGGCTGAGTTAATGAAGGTGTGTAGCTGAGACCAATGAATTAGGGCTGCACCTTTCAAACATTTTCATTATTGAGTAATCGGCTGGTTATCAGTTGTCTGGTTATTGAATGTCTAAAAATAGAGACCACGGTGAAGCCAGCCGTCAAAACCTCCAATATAATAAGTTTACAATGAGATGGAGCTGAGAACCAACAAGTCATTTCATTTAAGAGGCTGGAACAAGAGAATATTTGACTTTTTTTGTATTTACTGTTGATGAATTGTTAAAATAGTTGCCCGGCTATTTTTGTGTCAGTTGATTTAATGTTTAAGCCCCAGATGAGGTTTTTCATTTTTAAATGTTTTAATAATGAAAGCCAATTCGTGTCGAAGTTGCTTGTCTCTCTCATCAAGTTGCTTAAACGTAACTTTGCTTAAATATTTGTGTCTAAACTTGAAATTCTAATTAAAACCTCTATTCATTTTTACTCAAAGTTCAATTACTTCCTGTAGCAGCACAGTTTGCCTCAGTTTTGTTTGGAGTCACTTCACAGATTACACAAGGCAGCAGCTCAAAGGTCGAAGGGCCTCTCCCAGATCGTCTTATCTGAGCGGTCACGAGAGCTGCGTCTCACTTCCTGTTACTGAATGTGAAATCACACTGACTTCCCTGCAGTCATTCGTTCTGTATTGTCAGGACTGCTCTGAGGAAATTCTGGAATTTCCATTATTAAAAATAACCTCAAATAATAACACAACAGCTTGGACAACATCAGAGCTAAATATAGAGGGACCAAAAGATTCAGTTTGTTGTTTTGTACCCATGTAATTTTCATCAATAGCAATATAACAGAAGTTCAACATATATCGCATTGTGCACGTACACCTAATTGTTTTTTATGTCGTACCACTGTTTAATACTCAGTTTTGTTAATGTTTGCCCATTAAGAGTTTATAACCCCAACCTTCACTTAGTCTGTAAACTAGAAAGAAATAATAACGTGACATTTATGGTGATAATTATCTTTATAGACTGATATGATAATTTTTTGGCCAATCGTCCATTCCCTCTGGATTAATCCGATTTTCCTGCGTTTCTTTCTCCTGAGAAAACTGTCAACACCTCCCCGTATAACCGGGTTATAAACATAATCAGAGTCTCGTCTCTCTGTATAAATGGAGTCAACCATTACAACCATTGTAGTGTTGGGATGGGTTTTTTTTTCTTCCTGAACGTCGCCTGCATGCCAGCTACAGCCAGAGCGTCCCTCCTGCGGCTCTCTGGCATTGTTTGTATTCGACCCTGTGGGAAGCGGCAGCCTGTGTCTCCTCAATCTGACACGGCATCGCTGGCAGTTTGTCACACAGCCTCGCATGTCACATGTCCTTGGATGGGCTCTGCTTCCAGCATTTGTTGGAACACATACCACTCCCCTGTGTGTGTGTGTGTGTGTGTGTGTTCTTGTACAGTATAGCAGGGAGTAAACTAATTCGCAAATATGTGTAGGAGCATATATGGATTTATTTTTCCATTTCTATGCCAGATTTCCAGGCTGGTTTAAAACTTAATTATGTCTTTTGCATGGTCATATAACTTTTTCTCTCGGACCAAAAGGGATTTAATAAGAGTTTGGGGGTTGTAGTTATGTGAAGTTTGTCAAAAATGTTCCACTAACTTTTGTTTTTAAGCCAATGGGCTCTGAGTTGTGTTTACTGTGTTGATGTGGAGCCACCGAAAGAATGACACACTTCTTCCAGATAATGTCACTGTGGACATAACCGCTTCATTTAGAAAACCATTCACTAATCTGCCTGCAAATTGATTTTCTTTGAAGTCGATTTGAGACGTCAATAGTTTTGGTAAATTTGTCAAGAGGAAAAAAAAAAGCACTGAGGGTAATCATTGTCTTGGCCACAAATATTCTCCAACTTGTTTCTCAGTTTAATGTATTTTCATAGAAGATTTTTCTTTTCGGGACTCAAACATCTGCAGCAAATGTGTCCTCGACGTGTTTTGGATAAAGTCATCCATGAAATAGAATTTGTCGTTTACTGCCATCATTTTATTTAATTTTCTGCAGTGATAAAACTGTCCACTCACACCAGCTGTGGCTGCAAATCTGCCCCAGCGTGTGGAAGCATCTGCTTGTTTTGAATATTGAATTGGAGCACTTGGTTTGATTGATTGCCGGGGGTTTTCGGCTCCACTGTAACGATGGCGTGTCTGTGCCCTTATTAGCATTTGCGCTGCTCAGTGTTAGCATGTGTATGGGATTGTGAGTCTGTGGGGGGAGCACCACAAGGTACTTTCTCTTTGTCCATAACAAAAGGTAGATGGGGCCGAATAAAGAGCCTTTCTCTTGGTCCTGAACGGGCAGAGGTGAGGTTTTCTCCTTGGGTGGTTTCAAAGCTGCGTAGTGGATTCCTTATCTAAAATGTTTTGTCATTTAAACCAAAAGGTATTTAGTTCAAAGACCACTTTCTAAAGCGAGGTTAACTAAAACCCAGATCAATACTTTGGTGATTTTGGGATGGAATATCACAGCTCGACATTTTAGAGACAGATTCGTGCAAACAATAAAATCTGTTAAGTAGCATGTGTGCTATTAAAGTTCAGCCCAAGCAGCCTCTATTTAAAACTACATTTAGAGGGTGTGAGGAGGGCGAATACCTCCTGCAAGGCTAACACCCTATCTCGCCTATTTCACCCAAGAAGTGAAACAAAATTCCTTGGTTCGCCTGTTTGTCCAAATCTGCACCAGACTCGTGTATTTGTAGCCTCAGAATAATGAAATCCTTTTTCTTATAGCCCTGGATTTGACATGTTTTCATTGAGCTACTGAAATTCTTTATGTGCCACATTTTTACCCAGTAGCTCTTTGAGGGGGGAATAAGACAGTGTCAGGGCCAGAGTACGAACAGTTCTTCCTTTTAATGGACTCTGGCTTTCTCTAAAGAAGAGCTGTTAAGTCTCTGTAGCAGCCAGACAAGTGAACCTATCATTAAAAACCAGACCTTCTTATTCCTTCTGTATTAATGTTATCCTTGTTGAGTTATTGATAAGTGACATTTACTATAAATACAATATCCCCAGTTTCATTCTGGATTTCACCGAAGGCCACGTCCTGTATTTTTTGCCAAAGAGGAAAAGTTTGACATGCCGGATCACGTGCCAACCCTGTGGGCTCGCTCAGGCTTGTGATCTTTTCATGGCCATTTTACAAGCAAATCCTCTGGGTGCATTATACAGAAAATGGGAAAAGGTTGCCAATTATTAAAGAGAGGGGAGGTTGTAACATAGTTCTCAGCCTGTAATTACATGACAGAATTGAGGAACATTAATCAGACGAGTCGTTTAATGAAAGGGAAACCGCTGCAGGAGTCATGAAGTCATCCAGAAATATTGATGGAAGTTAAATGAGCGTTTTTTAATCTGCAGGAAAGGAATGACTCCCCGTCTATCGAGTTATTTACCAGGGTGATTTGCTTTACGTTGAAGCAGTTAATGTTGGGCTCATTTGGAAGAACAGAAGCTGTTGCGGGCATCACAATCACCATGAACCTGGTTTCATCAGAGACCCAATTCAGATCTGATTTCGTCTGGACGAACCCAAGTACATCCTGAGATTCAGACTCCTCTATATATTCGCTCTCGGTAAAAAAAACATAATTTGATCTTCGAGAACACAAACGAATGAGGTATGTGATTATTTGGAGGGGGGGGGGGGGTAAGATCTGGTCACAGGAGACACATTCAGGACGCACTTTAAACCCCACGTGTGCTTAACTCTGTCCACTTGTGATCAGACCTCTCAGGTCGGCTGGTCTAAAGGACCAGTTACCTCCAGTCCGGAGCTTCTACTTCCAGGTCACCACAGGGTCAAACATTCTTCCCCTCTTCAAACTACACTTACACTCTTTCAACATGTTTTCTCTCAGGTCGGTCGTTAGCTTGCAGTAGCATTAGCTTCAGGGTCAGGCACGGAGGGTTTAGGACATTTGGAAGCAGGCAGTAGTTGACACGTGGGACAGGAGGAGGTCAAAGGTGGCGGTCAGGGTTATGTTGACCTCTGCTCTGTGGTCAGTGGCTTCTGTTGTGGTGTTGTGATATAGCAGAGGTCAAATGTTCCTTTTTATGGCTTAGTTTACAACAGCGAGGATCTGGAAGTTCAGATTACTTGAGTTAAGCCCAAACAAAACAGGTATTTTCATCACTACTTGACCTTTATACTTACATGATAAATCATTGGCTCTGTCCAGAATCTCAATTGTAACTGAGCCACTGGAACGAGGGTGTGTTGTTGTTTCTGTTTGAAAGGTGAGACACTTTCAAAAAGTGCAGTAAATTTTGTGGTTCCCCAGTAGTTAACTCATCGTGTTTAGCTCTACTCAAGATAGAAAATATTACAATTTGGGCTTTTTTGTGAAGCTTTATCCAGAAAATCCAAATGACCTTACAAAAACTAGCATTGCATGTGACACGTACTCACTAAATCTCTCGTGCCTCTGTTTCCTGACACGCGGGTGGACATCTGCACAAAGCAACTGTGCATGTTCACTCATTCAACTGCACATGTATGTTTCAGACTTTACTGACACACAAACGCCTGCTTAAGAAATTGTATTCAACTATTTTACACCAACTCCACTGCTCTGAGCAGTTGTCTGGCAAAACCGCACATGCTGTAATTGGTTGTTGTTCACAATGCTGGACTCAGCACTAGTAGATGGATGATATTGTTCAACCTTAGAGGGAAAACATTTTGTATTGAGCTGAGATGACTGTTAATTTTTCTCTCTTGACTTGTGCAGCGTCACTTTGCCTCTCAGACAATCCTCGCTGCTCTTCAGCCTCATAAGAATTCCTCCTCCATTCATCCTGCTCCCGCCATCATTCATCTCACTGTCGGTGTTTCTGCTGCTTCAGCTTTAACTTTCAGTCGATACTGTTTGTTCATGTGAGGACGTCGATGCACCGTCCATCTGAAACCAGCAGATCCATAGATTGATTGTTGAGCCTCATTAGCTTTACTTGTGGCTCTGCCCTTCGCGAGCCAAGCCCAGCAGAGACTTAATGAATTGTTTCCTTAACCAGAGTTTATTAGTTTGATGGATGAAAGTGCTGCGAAATTAAGACAACCATTAATCTGCAGAGCTAAGAAACAATCTGTATTCAGCATTTCACCTCTTTGTTGTCCATAATCATATTTCACTTGTGGAAGAGTCACAGAAGAAGAACCATCTTCACTCCAACGTGGCAGGATTTTCATAGTAAAACAGTAGGGAAAAGAAACTTAAACCTGGAGCCCAGGAGTTTAATATATACATGAATAAATAAATTATCTCCTATATTAAATCCTCTGAGAAACAAGCTCCCATAATGATTCTTCTGCCAATCAGTGCCAGTGTTGTCATGACACCAAATTTATAACTTCAACATGCTTCCTGCCTTAATATCTTAGTATCAATACTGAAACAATCGCATGAGGAGGCTATTCTAGTCTATTTTGATTAAATAAAAGAATAGAGAATGTAGTGTGTAGAAAGCAGACCTCTCTGAGTGAGTGCATGGAGTCATCTGTGTTCACTACTATAGCGTGCAGGATAATAATCCTCTGTTTGAGCTATTAATCCTGTGCTTGAGCCTCATCACTCTCCCTGCCAGACTTATTTTGTTACTCAATAAAATTGTAGTTTATGCCTATTTTGTTTTATATATATATATATATATATATATATGTTTTTTTTATACAGATAGATGTTATCTGTATATTTCTAACAATAATTATTGGGTCATCAGATCAAGTCCAGTGTTATTAAACCTTTTACACGGTATGTAATAACCTAACGTCCCCTTTACCCGTTCATGTGATTTCTTCTAGATGTTGCATAATGAACAGGGTTTAATCAGACTTAATACACCTCCGTGGCGGAGGTCTGAGCTCCACCCTGTCCTTGACAGATATTTGAAGCTTTGCTGTAACATGTAACTACACAAGTCAGAATGTGTATCATTGACCGTGGATCAGTCCTGGAGTCTTCATGTGGGGCAGCTTGTTTTCATGTGTACTGTTGACGGAGCCGACTCTGCAGATGACGCTTCATTCTCATGATAAGACACACGCGTACAAACACTTGAGCAATAACTGATGTACAGTATTTATTCCCTGTGAAGACGTGAGGTGAACAACTCACTCACATGATCTTTCCCAATCTGAGACAAACACCAACAGAGACCGACAAAATTCTGAGGAAGAATTTGTTTTATCTTTTGTTTCGCATGACAAATTTTGATTGTTGTCTTTGAAGAAGACAACTCCCACACTCGCAGGTCGTCATATATCAGTTAGCTCAGGAGGGGAGGGCACCAACTCTAAAGACCTCTGAAAGCTGTTTCAGTGATGGAATGATCTCAGGGGGGAAATGGCCCTGGGCCGTAATACGATCTAGTCGCTACCTCGGCTTGTTGAGCTTTTGTTGGAACTTGTGAAGTCTTGTGAGGTCACTCGTTGGCCTTCAGTTCTTTGTTTTTCTCTGGGCTAGTAATGCCCTCCAAAGAGCTTCAGGCTAGTATGAAGAATATCACAAATGTGTCTCACTTTTTCACCCTCGTGACAAAGCATGTAATCTGGCATTGTTAGCTGTCACTGATTTATGAAGTGTCCAGACTAATTCCTGTCTCATGTTAGAATAGTTACAAATTCTTACGTTAACCAAGGAGTCACAGTTGTTCATTCATATGGTTTAAAACATTTTCTTATGCACGTTTTGACCAAAAGTCCTTGGAACTTTTAATCCAAGGAACTTTTTTCAAGGAAGTGAAAGGTTCCCGCAGACTCTTGTTCACCTCCGACTGCTGTCATGTGAACAACCAAGCGCTACAACAAGCAGTTCCACTCCAGGCCACCTGGCAGCGGTAATGATGACGCTATGTAAACCGTGCAACATGACAACAACATGGTGGAGATTTAAAGTTTGCTGCTGTTGATGGTGAATTACAGCTTTGAAAATGGGATTATTGAGTCAACGCTGGGAAAGAGACCAGCACTAGTCACAAGGTGCATTCTTAATTTAGACCCTGGTCCCTGGTAGAAACACACATAGTTCCTACAAAAGGTTCCTAGTTCCCGCGGTGGAAACGCAGCTTTAGCAGCAGGAATCGAACGTGTGTGACGCTGCTGCTTATGACCTAATCAATATAAATGCAACCAAACAGTTAAAGTAAATCGAACTTGTCCCTCTTCTCTCTTGCAGGCTTGACGATGGGTTGCGTGAGGAGTAAAGAGGACAAGGGCCCGGCACTGAAGTACCGACCCGATAACTCAAATGCAACGCCAGTAAACTCCCACCTGGGCCACTACGGGCCCGACCCCACCCTGATGGGCCACTCGCCTGCCATGAAGCCACACAACAACAGCTACAACAGTCACGCCGCCTCCCTCACACCCTTTGGCGGGGCCTCCTCGATCATGACGCCCTTCGGCGGCGCCTCCTCCTCCTTCACCTCGGTGGCCGTGAGCAGCCCCTTCCCAGGCGTCATCCCAGGTCAGTCTGATGAGAGGATTTAAGGTTTCAGGGGGGAACACGGGAGAATCTGGCTTAAAAAGTTTCTAGACATGATTGAATTAGTTATTATCATGTTATCATTCAAATAATTTCATAAAAGATTGGGTTCCTAATCCCACCAGAGAAAATAACTGAAGCTTAATGTTCTGCTTTGTAATAGAACCCAAAAGGAAGTAGACACATTTCCTCAACTGAATGTTCTGTCTGAAATCGAATGTTATTTTCCTTTACCCTTTTCAAATGTTTCCGTGTCATCATTATGCGAACATCAGTGTGCAACTTCAGATAAAAAAAACCCGGCTGAACATTTGCTATGCACAGGATGTTAGGAGCAGCAGATGTTATGCAAATTAAAACATTTGAAACAAGTCGGCCAAAACATCAAGGCCGAACAGAAACCCAAAATAAGTCTGTAATATGGGAAGCACTGCAGCAGGCGTGGCCCCTCCTGAGCCAAAGGAAACAATCGCATGCTCTGAATCCAATGACTTCAGTTCAAAGTTTTTATTCCCAGCCAGACTTTGACTCGGTGAGACTTTTCGATTAAGGCTTTGTCGGGGATGGAAATGACGCTCGGTGACACCCAACGTAATCTCCTGCTATTCTGGGTGGTTAATGCATCTTAGATTGGATGGGTGAATTATGCAGTAAACGTACACAACACAGAAGAATGATGCTTCCTCTCAAAGTGCAGCACGCACGCACACACACTCACGCACGCACACACACAAACACGCACTCAGTCCCTGTCTCGCTCTTTCAAGCAGGATTATCTGGCCTGAGGAGCTGCTGTGCA
Organism: Reinhardtius hippoglossoides; assembly: GCA_006182925.3. Lineage (NCBI taxonomy): Eukaryota > Metazoa > Chordata > Actinopteri > Pleuronectiformes > Pleuronectidae > Reinhardtius > Reinhardtius hippoglossoides. The sequence continues at coordinate 6,340,417 of CM031680.1, read as the reverse complement.
TCTAATCTCGCCTGTTCAATTTTCTCCCCGAGATAAACACATCAGCTGTTTCGTCCCTCTGCTCCGTGTCTTCAGACCTCGGACAAACCAACTCTCTTCATTATAAACCAAAGATGAAATGATCTGTTTGATTCACTGACCTGAAGTGATGTCAGTGATGTCAGTGAGGAAGTGGGACAAAGTTATGGAGTTATATTAGAATAACAGTTTATCTGTTTCATTATTGAATGTGAAATAAGATAAGAAATAAAGCGGGATAATAAACAGTATTTTGATGTGTATATTTGAAGGTTTTATATTAAAGGAAGCAGCTATTTGAGGCACTGTGTGAATAACTAGTTGTCGTGTATGTTCACCTCTAACGCTCAGTTTCTCTTGATTCCAGGTGGTGTCACATTTTTCGTAGCCCTGTACGACTACGAGGCGAGGACGTCCGATGATCTGTCTTTTAAAAAAGGGGATCGCTTCCAGATCATCAACAACACGTGAGCACGTTTGCTTTTTTTCTCACCAACAGACTCCTGCTGATCCGACGTGTGTGTGTGTGTGTGTGTTCATGCTTGCATTTGTGCAGTGACCACGTTTGTGTGTGTGTGTCTGTGCGCGCGCGCGTGTGTGTGTGTGTCTGTGTTCCTGCTTGCATTTGTGCAGTGACCACGTGTGTGTGTGTGTGTGCGCGCGTGTGTGTGTGTCTGTGTTCCTGCTTGCATTTGTGCAGTGACCACGTGTGTGGGCGCGTGTGTGTTAGTTAAATCCCTCATTGTATCCAGGTCTGATATTAAGGCTGAAATCTGTCTGGGTTAATGGATTCCTCTAATGGGCCATCTGTTTAGTCCCCATCGCTTTTCTCCCGCCACAGTTTTCTTCTCTGCTTTATATGTGGATACTGTCGACTGAAACGTATGTGGCTGCTGCAGCAAATAGAATATATATTTAAAAACATCTGAAAAAAGTCATCAGAATATTTTACTCTATCTATTTCCTTCAGTTTCCCTCTTTAAGGGAATAATGAGAAGAAGAATTTATTTATACAATGCTGTTTGTCATTCGACGTCTGTTTTGTTGTAGTTATGCTCTCACAATCTAAAAGAAAACAGCAGCAGAAATATGAATACATGTTTTTCTCTTCTCGTTCCGTCCGTAACGCCGACGGCCAGAACATCATTTATTTCCCAGGTGTGCGCAGGTGTGAAAATGGGCTTAGCTCCAGGTGCTCCACATTCTATTCTCCTCATCCATCATATACGGACTTAAACCGCTGTCTGTGTTCATGTTGCATTCACAGCCATGAATCTGCCGTCTGCTCTCAGAGAAGAGGTGGAGAAGAGAAACCGATTTTTTTTTCTCTCCTCCTTCATATTTAAACCCACACATTTGCTGTAAAACACGCCAGGAAAGAAATCAGATTTTTGCATATTTTAACGTCCGTCTGTGGCCATTATCCAGAAGCATTTACCACCTTTTATTCATTCAATTACAATTTCTTGACTAATTAGATTAATAGTTTCCATAAAAAGCAATAAGAGTAGGTTCAAACCATAGATTGTAAATATAAATGTACATCACTATCAGTTTTCTCCCTTTGTACAATAATAAAGCTAAATTATTCCAGAATCTGGTGTCACCATCTTGCTCTTTTGAAATAATTATGAGCAATTCTGCACGCTCAGCTCTGCCAATATGCACGCTCAGCTAAACGAGGGTCTGTCTCTGTCCATCATGACGTTACAACCTATTTTTATAGCATCAAATAACTAATTTAACAAGAAACACACAGGAACCATTAAAACTTAAACATGCATAACGTCTACCTAAAATGAAAGAAACGACCTTTGAGAAAAAACGTATTTCACAAAAAGCTAAACTTCGAGAGGCTCTGATTCATCAGCATCCACACGTTAATAATGTAATATATAGTAACACGTCAGTCGAGAGACGTCTGATTATTGATGCATTTTGTGGATTAATTGAATTGGCAGATGAACTCCTCCCCCAACACGATGACTCAGATACCTGACGTGGTTGAATGACGCGTAATATGACCTTGTTCTTTATTTATCTTTCTATATGTGTGTGTACCATCCATCTTTTTTAGCTTTTAGAGCAGGTTCATTTTTCATTCATGCTTTTGTGCCTGACTGTTCTCTCCAGGGAGGGCGACTGGTGGGAGGCTCGCTCCATCAACACCGGGCAGAAAGGTTACATCCCCAGTAACTACGTGGCTCCAGCCGACTCCATACAGGCTGAAGAGTAAGAGCTCCACGTCGTGACTCTAACTCCATGTCTGTGTCCTCCTCTTTAACACTTCAATTATTCTCTTTTATTCTCCCCTCCTCATTCCATTCCTGTTTCTCACCCAGCTCAGTCACGTCTTCTCTGCGTAAGACACATTATGCAGCTGGGCAGTCACATATTGTGACTAACCCATCACACACACACACACGCACACACGGGAGGGAGTGTAAAAACAATGGAGCCCTGTATTAACAGAGCGTACATTCCCAATGCTGTTGAACCGGTGTAACAGAAACATTAAGGGACAGTGTTGGCCTGGTCTATAAGTGGCTGATGGCAATTATTCTAATACAAGCTATTAAAGAGATACAGTAAACTTTGCCTTTAGTCCAAAAAAGTGACAAAAATCTCTGTTTCATTTGAAAATCCGTCTGAAAAACAAAATATGCCTGTGAGCTCAGAATCAGCTCTTTTCAAACGTCCCAGTAGGGTTTCCTTTAAATAGAAAGTGAAGTCTCTCTTTAAAGGAGAGCAGCCCCGATGTTTTATTCATTTATTCATCATGGTGATTAAGGTTTTTATGGATTTCTCATATGTAATAGAAAAAGTTGCTGCCTGAAGCAAAGTTAGTAATCTGCTTTTTCTAAATTATATATTAGAACTACACTGACTGGGATTTCGAGCTCAGACCACATGAAATACCTCGATGTTTAATGTCAGGTAATCTCAACTGTGTTTAGTTTGTATTGTTTATGTTTAAGTTTGCCAGTTTTATGCCACGATTTCAGAGAAAAGATAAAACTGTATTGATCCGCACACACGGGGGAAATTCAGTACATATCACCAACACTGTGTTTTCACGACTTGAATAAGAAAGTCCTCCTGCTCGTACAGTATACATCCGACTGATGGCTCCTCCTGGGACTGACCGCGGGCCTTTGTCTCTCTCGACAGGTGGTACTTTGGTAAAATGGGCCGCAAAGACGCGGAGCGCTTGTTGTTGCTTCCAGGGAACCAGCGGGGCACTTTCCTGGCCCGAGAGAGCGAGACGACTAAAGGTACGAGAATTCTTTCTTTTTGAAGCAGGACTGTGAGTTACAATGCTGCAGTTTCAATACAACACAGCGATGCCAGTTGTATTTTTGTCAGTGTGCGATTGAGAGCCGTCCAGTTACTCCACTTAAAATGCGTCTCCTGTGCAGATTGTATCTAGATATGAACTTAACCTAATCACGTTGACAGGAGTGCACTGCGTAACGTGTTGTTAGAGTGGCTGCTCGCTGCCAAGCTGCTACTTAGCTGGTTTGGAAAAGTCGCATGTGATCGCACATTTCCTGAGGTCGATGCCAAAGTGTCCTTGGGTAATTGGGCAAGATATACCCCAGTGATTTTACGCGGCACAGTCAGATTTATTTATATAGCACATTAAAAACAACAGGATCTGAGCCAAAGTGCTTCACGATCAAAGGAAAGTACTGACATGTACTTAATGTAGGTTAGACGTCAAGTTACATGTGTTTGTCTTACAAATCAGAGCGTCTGTATATTTTGCAGGTGCCTACTCTCTGTCTATCCGGGACTGGGACGAGGTGAAGGGAGACAACGTTAAACACTACAAGATCCGCAAGTTGGACAACGGTGGTTATTACATCACCACCCGGGCCCAGTTTGACATGCTACAGAAGCTGGTGAAACATTACACAGGTATGCAGCTCGTCCACAGGATCCACACACACACACGTCTTACTCTCATGCAGGTAGGTAGCATTTAGACAAAGTGTTGTTTACAACGACGACAGATGCTCTGGCTCCAGGAGCAAGTTGGTTATTTGTCCTTTCGAACTCATGTTTTTTTTAACCTGCGGTGTGATTTAGGCAAATATGTCATTTAGATAGTTTGGGGTTTGTTGTCTTTTTGAAGGTTCTCTAAAATATATGTCGTCCTTGTTTCCTGCTCTTGTTTAATTTGATATTTCAGTCAACAAATGCAGGGCTGGCAGAGGAAAATGTATGATTCAGCTGCAGATCTGCTGCTGGGAAAGGTTATAGAATATTGTTTTTCTTCTGTTCATCTGTTGCATGAAATATCTTCACTGAGATTATCACAGCTCATGACTGTGTGGGACAAAAAGCAACCCCATGTGAGGCTGCATCCACACGACTTCATTCTCATTTGGAAACGCATCAACTCTGCTATGGATCCGACCGGCATCTACACTACTGCAGAGTGTTAGTGCCACTGAAACAAAAACATTTGGCAACACAGATGGCTCCGTTTTAGTTTGAAGACTCAAGGGAAGAATTTTAGTCTGGGTGGTCAAAAAGGGAGCTGTTTGGAAACTATGACAGAGAAACACACAACCGCTTGCTGATTGGGTCTTTTCATTCAGGACGTAGCCTTCGCTGAATCATCACACTCCTATGACGTGACCCCTTCAGCCTGCAGTAGCCTCGGCTCCCAGTGTAGAACGCTACATGGATCATTACAACTGGCCCTGTTGTCTTTGCTAACAGCCTTTGTGCAGTTAGATTCTGCATTTTACAGCTATACTCCTGCGTAGGAGATTATTTGAGCAATCTGTGACAGTTCAGTGTATACGAGTGGTGACGAGATGTGCATCTTCAGGCGTTCGTGTGGACGGGGACAGATACGGAGCCAAACCTTTCATTTGGACAGAGATTGAAATCGTAGAGGTATGGATGTAGCCTTAAGCTAAAAAGAGACGTGACTTCAAAACATGTTTTAGTCTAAACTGCTGCACGATACTATTGAGCAGGCCGCTGTCCTCAAAATTCCCCCAGAGGTCTTTCACAAGAAAGTGTCTGGATGTAGAAAAATCTGTTTATCGTTGCAAGAATAACAGTCCAACTCGAGAAGCAGATTCCAATAAACACAAGGACTTTTGTTATGCGGCTCTTTCAACAATTCCTGGTCTTTGCATTGTTGACCCTGCCCTGCTCGTCTCCACATAATTCACGCCGTTGACTCACTGACGCGACGCTCATTATAACTGACGACTGGTACATTAGAGGCTCTGCGCCGCCTCATGTCCCTGGAAGTCCGGCCCTGAAGTCCATCAGACGGGAGCAGGAGCTGAGAAGAATGGATGTCACCTGTGGAGTGGTTGAATATAACAGACTGGCTTTTCATTCTTTCTCTCCCTTGTGCAGAATAAAAAACGGGACATTTCACAAGAAGCTCTGTGCTGTCACTCTCAGCCGTAGTCTCTGTATCTGAAAAGGCTTCTGCACCAAAAACAGCACATTTTATCTCTTTCTCTTTTTTGTTTAATAGTGAAATCGGGTTCAACGTGGTTCACAGCGTTATGGTGAAATAACCGGAAAATTGTATCATGTCTAGAGGGGAACATAAAAAACGAATAAAATGCTTATGCTGTGAGGAAGGACAGTAAAAGCATTGGGGCTCGGCAGCTCTGTGAATTTGCTTCATTGTACTTTGATTGTTGTCCACTACAGTCATAAGTGTAATATTTAATTCATCATGTCTGCAGTCCTTTTACTGTGGTATGCATTTAACTCTACTCAGTGGTTGTGTACTTGTTTAACAGCCTGATCAGTGACAAGCTCCAAACCTAACCTTTTTGTTTTTGCCCCGTGTGTCTCTACCTGTCCGTTCCTCTCAGAACATTCGGATGGTCTGTGCTACAGATTGACGACCGTGTGCCCGACAGTGAAGCCTCAGACTCAGGGACTTGCCAAGGACGCCTGGGAAATCCCTCGAGATTCCCTCCGACTGGAGGTCAAACTGGGACAGGGCTGCTTCGGAGAGGTCTGGATGGGTAAGAGGCCGATGCCGTACTCCACCACACAGTGTATCGCGTGTTTCACAAACACACAGACTCACATCTGCCATGCATACTGTCTTGTAATGTGGTCTTTGCATGAATCTGACCAAAAAGAAAACACTGCTCGTAAAATCGTTGACTATTATTATGGCTGTGTAGGAATTTTATTTTAGTGAAGACCACTTGTGCTCTCGTACACTGACTGGACGACGTAAGTGCAGTTTACTTTTGGGAATGTGGAAGAGACGTACCACTTAGGCCTGTTAACTGGCTGGCTGCATGTTTTCTGTGGAGCCATTTATACTCCCAATTAGAAGAAGGTTGGATTCAAATTAGATGGAAGGACACAGCTAATATTATATTTATACAATTCCCTCAAAGGTCAGCACTGAATGTCACATGCGTTAAGTTGACAGTTTTATTGCCTTACAGCAACAACTTAGGAATAAATAAAACAACAAAATGAGCGTAACCTCCAAGTTAACATGAATGAGATCCAATAGTTTAGTCCGGACTTTACTCTCCTCACTGTGACTAGCAACAAGCTAGCAGAGACTTGAGGTTCACCACTAATAACTTTAAAAGGATGTCTATAAAAGACATCACATGACAAGAGATGCATAAACAAGGACGTGATCCATATTTTACCATACAGATTACAACCAATAATACTAAGTGTCACAAAATGATCAAATTATCGTACGAATACTCAAATTATCGTAATTCTGGCAACACTGAAGACCGTTTATTTCTGCTGTAGATCTGCTACGGGTCAATTCGTGAGAAATCTGTCAACAACATGCATGGAAGTGAACCCAGTGGTGCTCAGTGTGCCAAGATACACAGGAAGTAGTCTGTGGCCTCCAACACACATTTTACATACATACATTAAATCCTATATCCACAACAAACATCCCTACACTCTGTTATATCGATTTGTTTTTTTACACAAACACGTATCATGAATTAGTAAAGAGTCAAAACAAGCGTGTACATACAATATGCTTACACGGCCATTAGTGCTTACATCCAGAAACACAGTATCCGCCGTGCATTATTTATGACTGATGTAAATTTAATGTTAAACAATCCAGAAGTATTAAACGCTTGTGAGCAGTGTTCATAGAATGATTCATGAAATGGAGTGGAAGGGACCTCGGCCCGGAGCTCGCCTTGCTGCCACACTGACCCACATACTGATGCAAACGCTGATTACTGATTGCTGTTGGTTTGTCACGCACACAGACACACACACACACACGATCTTGGTGATCGCAGGTCACCTCCTACACTTCCCCGGGTTGTGTGTGAGACGAGCGGCCTTTCAGCAAACGCCACTGTCCTCTTTCATCTCTCACTCTTTCATTACGCCTGGAGCAAGCCTCGACCTGCAAGCCTCCACCGAGCGATCCCAGGAATCCCTCTGTGTCGCTCCCTGCACTGTTTGTTCTCGATGGGGTTTTCTGCTCTGCGCAGTGCAAATCCCTCCTCTGCTCATGCGTGATTCTGCTTTCTAAATGCACCATGTGTGCTCGTGGCTTTGGCTCCCACTGCTCTCCTGTCTCCACCTCATATTATTACCAATAATCATTGCCCTACTTTGTCCTTCAGCGTGTGTGTGTGCGTCTGTGTGTGCGTCTGTTTGTGTGCAGCTTGGTCAATATGATTCATTCATGAAGGTCAGCCTTATGACGGAAGCAGTAGATCTCCCGGCTCAGCTCTTTGTATGTAAGCAGGGCGTGAGTAAGTGGCTCTCAACCAGGAAGTGGCTGATTATTTAAACTGTCGTGTCCCTTTGCTCCCCAGTGGCTCTTTGCACATGGGAACGCTGCCAGAGATCAGTGGCATCGCAGTGGATTTTAGGATTGGCCTTTTCAATCACTTACAAAAGGAGAGAGAAAAAGTCTTTTTTAGTAGAGTCAGTGTTTCAGTGTCGCAGTGAAAAGCTCCTGTCAGACGTGCACTAAACTCTGGACTTTTCCCTGAAATTTTGTGGAGGGGCTGTTTGTGAGAATGCAAATGTGTCGCAGTCAGTCGCTCCTGACGTTTTCCAGAAATGTCCCTGCCGCCCCCCTTAGTAAAATGTCCTGAAAATGTGAGAATACAGAGGGAAGATGTCCAGCCAGCGAGTGGGCGTGTTGATGACGTTTCTAGCTCACGACGGATGCAAAACTTCAAACAAAATAAAAAAGAATACAAATATCTCACGATGAACAAGAGGTAGACGCTGCAGACAAAGATGTCCCCTTGGAAAGACAACGAGATTGTAGAGCTTTTGGTGATAATATCCAACGCAGGGTCTCATGTCCCTGTGCTTATGTCCCCTAACTAAATGAATGACTTGCCTTTTATTTGTGGTGTACATCAAACATGAGTGACTGTTTTGGTTTTTATTCAGGCACATGGAACGGCACCACCAAGGTGGCGATCAAGACCCTGAAGCCCGGCACCATGTCCCCGGAGGCCTTCCTGCAGGAGGCGCAGATCATGAAGAAGCTTCGACACGACAAGCTGGTGCCTCTGTACGCCGTGGTGTCCGAGGAGCCCATCTACATCGTCACCGAGTACATGGGCAAAGGTAAGAACAGGATAACACGCAGAGACAAACACCTGGAGATGATTGGGAAACAAGTGATAGAGATGGATACGAAGGAGAGAAAGTGAATTATACAAAGCGCTACAATAAAACACAACAAAGCTTCAATATATATGAATGTAATGCTCATGTGCTGTGCTTACATAACACATTTATTTATTTCATTTTTAATATTTTACCTCAGATTTGCTAAATGTTTTATTGTTTATCAAATGTTCGTCTCTACTGAGTTTATTCTTGTATTTTGTCCGTACACACACACACACACACACACACACACACACACCCCGACGCTGTGACCCTGCTTGACGGTCGTCTTCTTGACTCTCGACAGGTAGCCTGCTGGACTTCCTGAAGGAGGGCGATGGTGGATATCTGAAGCTGCCGCAGCTGGTGGACATGGCCTCACAGGTAGGAACAAAACGCAGCCTCTGAATATTAACACAGACGCAGCAGCTCCCTGTTCCCCGCTCCGGCCCGGCTGCTGTTCTCACTCAGCCTGAGGGAAGGATGATTATGCATCAGCAGCAAAACAAAGAGACTTTCATGTGGATGTATGTGTGTTTGTGTGTTTGTGTGTGTGTGCGCGAGTCAACTATTCAGTCCCTGTGAGTAAGGGTTTCTGTTTGTTCTCCATCTGGCTGTCAAATTTATTTAATACCCAACCTGACATCTCTACCCTCCTCTCCCTCGCCGCTGCATGAGCCTCCCCTCGTTCTCCTCCCCTCGTTCTCCTCCACTTAACTGCCTGTAGCACTTAAACACTGCTCATCAGAGGCCACTTAAGCTCACTGGTTCAGTCGCCCACTGTGATCTGCTCTTAATTCACCTCTCCACGCTCCGCGGGACCCCCCCCCCCCCCCCCCCTATCCTCTCCTCACTCAGCCGAGTGGAAAAGTGTTTGAGAATTAGAACGAGGCTGAATCCCTGAGATGCCTCGGAGGGAGTTCACAGCCAGTGTGAGGAGGTCGGAGAGATGGGTTCAATTGTTGTTCTTGTCACATGTGCTGATATCACTGTTTTTACTCTGCATTCAAATCTGGGTCAGATCAACATGAATGAAGAGTATTTTTCCTAAAATGACAACTCACTGTAACCAGTCTTTAGTTAATGTTTAGATGAGTTTGTTTTTTTATTCGATTAAAGCTTTTAAATGAGCTTACAATGACGGCTTCATTTATTTGCATCCTGAACTCGTTCTCTGCTGATTCTCTGTCTGATTCCCGGCTCTGTCTAATCTGTTGGCAGATCGCAGACGGCATGGCCTTCATCGAGAGGATGAACTACATCCACAGGGACCTGAGGGCTGCCAATATCCTGGTGGCTGACAACCTGGTGTGCAAGATCGCCGACTTCGGCCTGGCTCGGCTCATCGAGGACAACGAGTACACAGCCAGACAAGGTGTGTGTGTTTGTGTGTTTGTGTTTGTGTGTGTTGCAACTAGATTCGAGAATTTGAACAAACAGACATCACATTTGTTCTGAAGGCTTCAAATCTGACCACGTACCTTCAATTCATGTCTTATCATCATTAGAGCCTCAGACTGGTTTTAAAACAAAAGATTGATGGTTGACTGTCTTTAATATCTTATGTGATCATGAACTGAATGTAAGATCTCGGTTGTCTTGCTCTCTGAAGATGTGACGTTGGACTTGTGATTGTGAGGGAATTACATTTTCTTGACTACAAGATAAAATAATGACTTTTAGCAGTCATTATTTTCAGCAGGATGATTATTCACAGCCTTTTCGTAATCAACACTTACCACTAACACCGACACATTTCTTTCCTCACATGTTGTGTCTAATTAAGGCCTTAATTATATTTCCAGCCAAACTAATTAGCAGCAAATTCTCTGATACGATATTCACACCATTTTCCGACATTTTAAAAAGTGCTATATTTAATTAATTAATATTCAGCTAATGAAGTGGTTGTTGAGATCTATTCCACCTCCTTGACTCCTCCTTCTCTCCGCACCAGGAGCTAAATTCCCCATCAAGTGGACGGCTCCTGAAGCTGCTCTCTACGGCCGCTTCACCATCAAATCAGACGGCTGGTCGTTTGGTATACTACTGACTGAACTGGTGACCAAAGGCAGAGTACCATACCCAGGTGAGGATACGAGTGGACCTGAGTGTTTTTTTGTTGAATTTCTTGTTTTCGTTCCCCGCCATCTAGAAGACATTGCTCCTGAAGAAACATGAACGTAGAACATCAGAGTTTCCCTCATGGGAATAATTCACTTCGTCTTCAACATGCTGATCTGATTCAGAGGCTTTTTATAGTGTTTTCTCACACAAGCAGATCAGAATAGACCAGAACTGCTTATAGATGATATGAGTCAACGCAGATGTCCAATGATGTATCAGTACATGGGAAAGTACCCCTTACTCTCCCTGCTTCCCTGCCGCCCCATTTCTGCCCCCTGCTGTCTGTGAGCGGCACTGCGGCATGTCTGGTGTGGACAGGGTTTGACTGGCACTGATTACAGGCTGTGCCATATGGCAGACTTAACCACCATCTCTTGCGGAGGGCCATCTGGCTCCTCTGGCCTCCTCGGTCTCAGTGCAAACCGTTCAGTTTAATGAATTCACCGCAGAGAGTTCTGAGGGATGAACCCCCCCCGTTCCCCGTCTCAAAATGCTTCTATGACTCACGGGGGCATTTGCGGCTCTCGCCCTGACGTGCTGCGGTATTTTCGGGGAGTTCTATTTCGGTTCCCTGGGTAGAGCGGAAGGCAGGTATACCAAGCGTCTGCATGGGAACACATCATCTTTATCTATTTTGGTCCGGCGGTATATATAGATACCTATATACACTCTCACGTACATGACAAGCGGAGGATTTCAGACATAAATCACCCTAACAACCCTCAGCATCCGACACCGCCATATCCTGGCCTCAGCAGTTGCTGCCGCGGGCTTTTCCTCTCTCCGAGTGTGAGATAATCTGATCCCCACTCTCCCACAGTGAGATGCGCGGGGGGGGGGGGGGGGATGCGACCATGACCATGACCACTGACTCAGTGTCATAACCTCTTTTAGCCGCAGTTAAGCTCCCTGTGGAGCCGGCTCTGTGTCACAGGGTTCAGATCACTGGAGTCCACCACTCTGGGCTCTCACAGGGCAGGAAGGAGCAGGACATGTGCTGTTTGCTATTTGTTTGAAATCGCTGCAGCTGCAGAGTTAGACACTGGTAATGTTTTATTAGATATTTGAACACTGAGATAGACATTTTATCTTATCTACTAATTCCAGAAATCTCGGACTGTATGTATATAGCTCCCATATCTTGAGAACTGTTAATCTTATCGGCTTCACACTTGGCATGTGTGTTGTTAAGGGCCCAAGGAAGTGCAGCGTCGCATTTTGTGAGATTCGTACACACGATTCTTTCAATATTTATAAACATCGCAGGGGACGGCCCTCTGGTCTGCGACTGGGACTCGTCAAACATGAGTGAGGTTGTCGTTCTCGACAATAACAGGGTCACGGCAACTGATTCTCCAGCTCGGGGTTCTGTGTACTGAGTCGAGCTTCACTGAACCTTTTATAAACCGGTGAACGGCTCTTTGTGCAGCAGCTGTAGCTCCAGGGTTCTGTGGACTGAGTCCAGCAGCAGGTCTTCACGCACTGCGGCTCAGTAACTGCAGGTCACAGTTGCATTAAGAAAACGTCAACCATCATTACCAGTGACCAAGAAACAGCCCATTCCATTGTTTTAACCTTAAAATTGACTTCAAATATTCCAGTAAATAATGACCCAACTTCCACAAAGTGTTTTCTTCTTTAACACAGTGGTTGCGTGGGCTTGTTCTCCCACTGTCAGCTGCAGGAAGCCAACATCTTCTGATGCCTGCAGCTGCATACTGGGTTGTTTCCAAATTGAATTTGTTCGCCAGTAAAACTTTAGCAAAATCAATTTCCTTAGTTTCACTCAAATAACCCAGGATGATTTGTGGGGCAAGTTTTTCATTAAAGTTTCATATTTCTTGTTCTTTCTTCCAGGTATGGTGAATCGAGAGGTGCTCGAGCAGGTAGAGAGAGGGTACCGCATGCCCTGCCCCCAGGGCTGCCCCGAGTCCCTCCATGAGTTGATGAGGCACTGCTGGAAGAAGGATCCGGATGAGAGACCCACATTCGAGTACATCCAGTCCTTCTTGGAAGACTACTTCACAGCCACAGAGCCACTGTACCAGCCAGGGGACAACCTCTAGTCTGATTTCAGGACAAAGTCTTTGTCGCTGCAGAGAAGAGCATCGCAGAGCTCGAAGCATCGGACAACAGAAGAGTTCCACAAGGCTGTGGATGCTTGGCTGAAGCTGCAGAGAAAGAGATTTTACAAACTAGTCCACAACCACACTGGCTCACTTGCTCAAGTGCAAGGAAAAAATAAAGCGTTTTCTGAAGTAGAGGTTTGTCCCTTGCGTTCCTGGGGACCAAATATTTGAGGAGGTGTCCAAGTGTGCAGATTGGTGCTGGTACGTTAAGCTCTGGGAACCCTGCTAATCAGAGTAATCCACATGGACTGGCCACAACACTGTGATCCAACAGAGAGGGATTGTCTCCTGATTTCAAATCTACTTGCAGATGCACAGTTAGTTTTTTACTTTTTATAAATGATAGATTTCCCTCATCTGCTCCGATTTCTCCCCCTTTTTATTTTGTTTTATTTGACAAACACGAGGCTTTGATATTGGAGTCGAGACCTTTTTATATGTACGGACACGAGTTTGGTTTGCTGGTCGATGAGTGTGTTGCTTTTAAGTGACCAACAGCTGTGGTTGAGTTGTGAAGTATGTGCTGTGACTGTAAAGCGTCGTTAGAGAACGGTGAGGTGAAGTAAATGGGGGGGGGGGGGGGGGGGGGGGGAGATGGATGTAAGAATGTACTGAGATCAGAGGTTCACACAGGACGTGCAGGCAGTGTGTGTTCCAGCAGGTGTTATCAGACGGACGAATGAGAAGATGAAAGTGATTTGAATGATTCTTTTTAACACTTGAGCAGCGAATCACGTCTGTTTTATTATGTTTCTACATGTTGTCATTAAAACCCGGGGGACTTAAAATCATTAAGATGTATTTTGATGTTTCACAGATGCAAAAAAAAAAAAAAAAAGGAGAATTCTTGTTTAGCATTTTATAAATGTTTTGAAATGGACACTTCAGCTGTGAAATGTAAGTCGGATGGAGATTTTTTTTCTTTTCTTTTCCGTGCACGACTCTGTAAACAGACTCTAACCCAGTTCTCCTCACGTTGCACACGTCTACACAGTTTAATGATGCAGTAGATGAGTCAGTGATCGACGGGCGAGGGGACTGTTAGATGTGTTAACTTCATGTTGTTGTCTCGCGCAGGAATGCAGCTGTTGTATTTCCCTCCTGTCGGTAAAACTCTTAACACGTCAGGTTCTGTGTCTGCTGGTGGGAAACTTGCACCCAAATCCAATTCCGCATTAAAACAAATCTCTTCATTTGTGAATGCAACTATGCAAAAAACCCATCCAGCGATGTTTACCAAGAATACGTGTTTCTCCATTTTTATCCTATGGTTTTTTTTCAAACTCTTACCCCCCCCCCCAGCGGTGAACGTGATGGATCACTTCTGGAACCAGAAATAAACGGAGGCAGACGAAACACCTTGCACACGCTCGGCTCCAGATGGGGCTTCAGAGCTTTATAGACATTGGGAATATAAAGTGTTTAGAGGTACTTCCACTGTGTGATGAGAGATCTGAGATTCAGCAAGAAAGCTCAAGAATTGGACAAAGATGTGAACAGTTTCCTTTTTTGTTGTTGTTATTATTATTATTTCTTTCTGTGCGTTGCTCACCAGAACCTAATATGTGATCGCTCCTAAAGGTGGGGACTTGAACTAGTGGAGAGATAATAATGAAAATACTGAGAATGGTAACTAATATGATTTTTGTACAGAAAAAATAAAAGTTTTACTCAAAGTTCTCACTCAGGTTTTTTTCCCCCTCCTCATCCGGATTCAGACGGTTTTAGCATTTATGAATCATTCAAGACTCATATTGTTCAACATGTTTGCATTTGATTCTTTGAATTGAGTCACACTTTCTTTAGTTTTAATCAGGTTTTTATTTATTTACACATTTGACAACAGGTGAGCAGTACATCTTCTTCTCTTTACATTCAACAAACGGCCGTAAGTGACATATATCAGATGTATTTACACTTCAACAATACTATTTCTACTCCACAGAAACACAGTCTAGTTCTGTCATAAAGAAAGTGCAGGTGAAAGGAGCTGTGCTGTGGATTTATTCATCCTCATCACTGTGAAGACAAAATTTTGAGTTTATTCACAGTTCATTTCAATTAAGATTCAGAATAGAAACATAATCATAATTAATTCAGACAGGAAAGTCTCCGGGGTCATTACACGTCTCACCTGACCATCTCCTTGTATTTGTCCAGAGCCTCCTGGGCCACGTACTGGATGAAGGCCGGGTCCTGCAGCTCCAGCTCCCCGGGGACGGAGAGGGTGAGCCGGGGGGAGTTCAGGACGTTCACCTCCACCTTGGTCCCAGTGACGGACACGTTCTGCTCATCCTGGCTCTTTGGTGCCACCTGAGAGGGAAAGAGGTATTGTCACGATTTTATGTAGCTCACTGTCTTGGCTTTTATTGGATGATGACTGGCTGATGCTGTTTATAGTTTTTTTATTTTAAGAATTTATTTTAATTTCAAGTATTCATTAAAGCCAAAGTAAGAAGGGAGGTTGTTTCTTATGAGAGATGAGGCCGTGTTTATTTTTATCTGAGCACGTCTCTGTTTGACAAAGAAAAATATACAAACAAAAAAAGGAATAACAGTATAAGAATAAACAATAAAGTAAATAAAATAAATATAGGTTGAATAGGTGAACTCAGGTTATAAATTTACCAAGAAGTAACCTGTTAAATCTGAATCAGATTCTGAAGGCAGTTTCTGATTAACTGTCAATCACATCTGATCTTTTGAGTATTTAAAGTTATAGATTAGTTTTGGGTTTTCATCATATACATGATTAATTCTAGTGTAAAGCTCCTACAGAGAGTTTCCACTCTGTGTGTTTCTCCCTCCTCCTGCTCACCATGGAGATGCTGAAGATGTTCCAGGGGCGCTGCTGTTGCTCCGGGCCTGGGCCACCCAGCTGAACTCAGCAGCCATGTCACTGAGCCAGTTCAGCGTCTCGTCGGTGTGACGCTGGACGATGGACAGGATCTCGTCGTACTGATCTTTGGACACGTCCACCAGCTGGGACACCTCGCCCAGCTCCACGTGCAGCTCGCGCACACTGGGGCACTCTTGAGAACAGGAGGAGGATTGGTCAGATGAGATGGGTGGGGGGGGTGTTCAGCTGAAGTAATAACAGCTGGGGGGGGGTGGTGCTTCACCTGTGAGCAGGGCTCCCTGACAGACATCACACTGGCTCTGGAGCTGCCAGCACTCCGAGGTCTGTTTGCGAAGGTCTCTGCACAACTTCTGGTTCCGCAGGAAACGGGGGAAGAATTTCCTCTCTGCAGCAAAGAGAAAATGTATGAAAAGTTGTGGTGAACATATTTTTTTCCAGTTTTAACTCCAACCCACTAGTTTTCCACCAGAATTCCAGACTTTTACTCCAACCAATGATGGAAACTGCTGAGATCCTAAATTCACAGTGAGTGTTGGGCCCCTCTACCTCTCTTCTCTTTCTCCACTGCCCCATGGAGGTCATCGAACACCTGGGTCACCACGGCTCCGAATTCCTCCACCACACTCTTGCCAAAGTCATAGAAGGAGTCCAGCACCTCCTCCAGGCCCACGCCCTGCAGGAAGCCAGAGTCTCGTCCTGGGTAGTAGGGGTCGGTGGGGCTCTCCTCCGTCAGCACGTGGCTGTTGTTCAGGAAGGTTTTCCGGAGGACTCGGTCCAGCCTGCTGCTCATCCTGGTCACCAGAGCGACGCTGTGGTTCACCACCACGTCCACCTTGGTGATCAGGCGGTTGAAGGAGTCCTCGATGTTGTCCACCTCCGTGTCTGCGTTTTCGGGGCCCTGGTTGACCAGGATGTCCCCGGCATCCAGGCGAGGTTCACGGGAGCCAAAGCGACTGGAAACCTTGTGGAAGAAATTCTCCACCTACAATATGACAGTAACTTTAGTAACTAAGAGCTCAAAATGAGACATAGCTTCATATTAAGAGGCCACATGCAACAAAAGAACTAAGAAAATACAAAGAATAACAGAAGAAGCTGTGATTGTGACACATTTTGTAGAATAGATGGATAACGATGTTGAGAAGATGTAAGATGATGGAGAGAAGATGGATGAAGACTAAGTGAAGAGGATTTGATTCCGTCCAAATGAAAGGTTTCTTATTTTCCGCAGCTTTGTGAAAAGAGTCTGAAGTTCAGAGTTGTCGTTTTCATACCTTGGCTTTGAAAGTAGAAACCCCCTGCGGCAGGTGGAGGTGTAGAAAGTCTTGCAGGCCTCCTCCAGACAGGGCCTGCACTCCTCCCACTCAGCCTGCAGGGAGTCTCTGCACTGCTCCTCTGCCTCCTGCAGCTTCTCGGTCACCTCCTTAGCCAGCTGGGCTGCCCCCTGGTGGCAGACAGAAGGAGCACTCAGTATACAGTATGTTCCACACAGTTATTTCTGTCTCTGTGTTGAAGGTGGACGTAACTCTCACCCTCTTCTTGTCGCTGCTGTGTCTCAGCGACTTCATGAGGTGCTCGTGTTTCTGCTCGTTCCTCCACATCACCTCCTTCATCTGCTTCACTCCATACAGAGCTCGCTTCACCTCCTCGTCCACCAGTTTCCCTCCATCCTCAGTCAACTCTGCAGGAGAGAAGAGCAACAAGACCTGAGTGTAGAATCACATCTATATATATAATTATTAACGACATATACGTGAGAAGAAACTGTGTCTAGTGTTTGCAGTGTGTTGATATTGACTGTATAAGATGCAGATTAATCCAGTTTCCTCTGTTCAGACTCACGTTTTAAAGTTTCCTCTGAGACGTCTGTGGGTTGATCCTCAGGAGACGAGTTGAGGACGCCCAGTGTTCCCAGCACCACCACCAGGCCGAGCAGGAACTTCATCATGAAGTCACAGTGTGAGATGATGATGGAGGAAACAAACTCTGAAAGCACATGACAGGTGTGTTACCGGGGTTGTGTGTGGACCCACATTCACACACAGATTAGTACAAGTATCTTTTACATATGGACACGTGTTTGGATCAGGTGTCGTCTGATCTGATCCAGGAATCGAACAGGATCTGATGGAAACATCCTCACGTGGTCACAAGTAGGTCTGCCACACGGTGGTGCTGCACATCTGTCCGAGCAAACTACAACCATCAGATGTCAGACAACATCCGGAGCAGAGAGAGTTTGAAGGCAGGTTCGACAGAAGTGTAGTTCAGAAAAACAGGTTGTGGAACAATCACAGTAGGTGTCATCTGAGAGTTATAGAGCATTTACTTACATATTACATTTATTTCATGTATGACAAAGTTCCACTTATTGTCTGTTTGTGGTGTGAACTACCTCAATAGGGTCAATGATGACATTTCATGAAACGATTTCTTGAAGAATATAATGTCTCCCAGGAATTTGTGGATAGACCCTAAAATAATACATTTCTTTAAAAAGAGATGATTATGTAATATGTTGAATCACTTGGTTGTTTTCTGACCCTCACTCAAATTAAAAAAATGTCCCTGCTGCTTCATTTAAACGCCATGAAAACGGTAAAAATCATTTTTCACCAATAGGAGATGGACAGTAGGAGGCGATGCATCCAATAATACACAGGAGAGTCTTCACCAATCACCAGCTCTGCTGATGTGTGATGTGTGGGCGCTCCACTGCGCCACAGGGTCATTCGCCATCAACTCACAAAAAACTCTGCTCACCAGAAACCAAATGTATTTACCCATCATGTATTTAAAGTAAAACACCCCCCGACTCGCTCCACAGGGGGCGCTGCCCCAGTTCAGCCACACTAAGTTACACAAGTTGGCATCCAGAAGGGATTTACAGTAAATGAGGATGTACTCATGTGACCTATTTAATTAAGTGTTTAAGTTGCTGAGACAATCAGCTTGATCACATACTCACAACATATTGAACATGGATTTATAACTTGTCTGAATGTGTTTGACCCAAACACACTTTTTCATCCATGAAAAACATTTCAAAGATGCAAAAAATACCAGATCGGGCATCGTCTAATAAAACAAGTGCAGGGAAACAAGTTCCTTAAATTCACGTGTTTGAAAATAGTTTGGAACATTATGTTTTCTGTTTCCCTGAGGGATACATATTCATTAAAAGCAAATTACCATATCAGGAAATATCAAATCAAACCCATTAAAAGCAAGATTGTGACAGATATCAAATAGAAGGTGTCTAACAGTAACCATGACAACAAATAAAACTCACCAGCAGACGACAGAAGCTGCTTCTCGTCCTGCAGGTATAAACAAAGTGCTCCGTGTTGACAGTCTGAAGGATCCTGACCGGAACAGGTCTATTTGTGCTCTTTCCCCTCCAGGTTCATCCTATTACTGTCTTTACTTCATGTTGATGCTTGTTAATCCAGCACTGGACACGTTGCTGCTGCTGCTGCTGCTGTCGGAGTGTGTTGCATGAGAAGATGCTTCGTCATGTCAGACACTGTGTTTACATCCTGGAAACATGCATTTGGTTGATATGTGGCAGTGGAAGCAGCTTGTGTCACACAAGACTGGTCCAGAAGCCAAATGTCTTTTTGTGCACAGTTGAGATCAAACTCATAATCATTAGATAGAGACAATAAACAGGTTAAACTGCACATTACAATAGCTTTGTATCCAATTGTTGTTTTTCACATGCAGAGAAGTATTCTTGTACATTTCTGGGAGAAAAAACACTAAATTAAACAGATCATTTTTTTATTTTGTAAAAATATTGAAAATATTGCAAACCTGGTAAAACATGTGTGTTTTGTTGTCCCCTCAAATGTTGAGGCGTGTTAAATTAATATATCCATACACCATGGTGGGTTGTATAATGTGTCACGTCTTAAATCATCCCCCAGTGGGAAATATTCAATGCGACACACACACACACACAGAGCTGAACCCTAACGTGCACAGAAGCTGTGTCATCACAGTGAACTGATCATCAACTCATATTGTTTCTGGGGTTTGATGGATTGTGGTTTGCTTGTCAGTGTGGGATCTTTATTCAGAGGCAGTGACTCAACACAGGGATCACGTGATGAGAGAAGCCGGTTCTGGGCCTGAGCCTCGTGCTGATCTCATAAGAGCACGGACACTTTGAGCTGCTGTGACTGTGCAACCGAACCTGAGTCATGTAAAAACAACTTCTGTGTAAATTATAGAGGATTGATAGAATCACGGCCCTCGGGGCAGGTCCCCTCCTCTTTGCCAGATCTGGACCACAAGTCAGCCATAACACACCAGGTCAACCAGAGGTGGCTTGAATTTGTTTTGTGCTATTTGGGTCACTTTCAATATTTACCACATGGGCCACTTTAGGTTCACATCTAGATTACACCTTTTCTCTAGCACCGCATGTTTGCCCCGAGAGGTCCGCGTTTGTTTGGGGATATTTAGGCCACATTTGCTATTTTACAATTTAAAAGTTTAGGCCACAAGACGACCAGAAGTGCTGCATCATGGCCGGAAGTGGCCCACATCTGTATTCTATCAGGATGGGGCATTTTTCTACATCTTCATTGATTTCTCAGACTAATTCATGGACCTTCATCAAAAACAGGCATATGAAGGGGGACTGGTTTTTATGGTGTGTGCAGTTTGAGACAGATCCAAATCAAAATCTGGATCTAGTGAATTTAAACAAGGCCATTGTAGTTGAAAGTTGTATTGAAAAGGTCTTAAAAAGTCTTGTGTATATCTGTCAACACATTTTGAAACATCCTCTCCGCAGGAAGCTGTTTGGTGTCTCCGCTCACGATGGAATTTGAGGGACTCGGGGGTGAAAGGGCTCCTCTTTCCTCGTCTCCCTCACAGAAATGTGCCCTCTCTTACTCTCTGTGACCCAGAAAACAGGATCCTCAGTGGATATTAACCCAAACCAGCCAGTGTGCATCCTCTCTGACACCTTCGACACCTGGTTCCTATAACCTGGGGAGAAGCGTTCTCCCACGGCTGACACGGCCGACACGGCTGAACCTAAACGTGAAACAGTTGACGGTAAAAAAAAGGTTCTGAGGCTCGACGCTGACTCGCGCTGACTCATGTATGTTGATCACAAAAACACCGGCTGACATTCAGCTGAAGTTGAGTTTGTTTCACTGTGATGCTGAAACTTCTTTGTGTTTTATGAAGCCTGTTGAAGGTTCTGCAGCAGAGAAGCAGCTGCTGGTGATGTGGTTCTGTTGTGTGATCAAAGTGTGGAGGCCTGAAGAGATAAACAGGTGCAGAGGATAAACTGTTCCACGCAGGAGGGAGAATAACGGATGAACCAGTTCAACTCTGCAGAGCTTTGACATGTGATGTGTTATTGTCCCTCAATCAACAAAAGAAGCTCACAGGAGAATATGAGGCTCATCATCACAGCATGTGAGAAACAAATCAAGTTACAGTTACAGGACATACAAGTTCATCTGTGAATCATATCATAGTTCTTTTTTCTTTCTGTAAATGTCATTGTTTAAAGACAGCAGATATTAGAAATAAATATAAATGTTCTCTCACTCTTCTCCATGTGCATGTGCATGATTTCCTTCTCTTTTATTTTGGGATCACTGAGTCTATTGGTTTAACACTTTCATGCTTCAGCTTCAGTTTGATTCACTTCAGTACAAAACTTTCCTGGAACATTTCAGTTCAGATTCTGAATCCTCCAAACTACAAACTCCTTCTCTTTTAAATCACACACTTTAAAAAATGTGTTCATAGTCTGAACTTACTTGTATCTGTTATCTTATAACGTCTATTTTCATACAATGTCATTCTTGTGACCCCTTGATTATTTCAATTATCTTCTAATTTTCTTTCTTTTATTTGACTACTTTAGATTAAAGGTCGTTTGACATTTAATTGTCACGTTAAAGTTTGTACTTCTTCTCACTCCTTTCCGAATATGTGGATTAAACCATTAAGCATTTTATTTATTTCCTCATCAGTTTGTAAATAATACTTATTTACACTTGTTTGTATAGTTTTAGGAAAAAATGCTTTCATCATTTCATCTTGTAAAGCACTTTTCAAACGTCCTATAGAAAAAGATGATTATTACTGTTATTATCATCATCATTTGTAATATTATTACTACTAATAATAAATGAAAGTGATCACAATCAATCCCACATTGAGCATCTGGCAGCTGTAATAGAGAAAGAAAACACAGCAGCATCTTTCAGAATAAGAACACAACACATGAGATGCTTTTATTTTTCTAAAACATCTTAAAATTCAGTGATTATGTCCCGAAAGGTGACTGAAAAGATGGAGGTCCCAACATCATGGGTAAAACCTGCACAACATACACACACTCTCTCACACACACACGCACGCACACACACAGAGGGGTGCAGTGGAACCAGAGTGGAACACGTGGTTCCTCGGTGCAGCCCTCGGGGCTCAGCGCCACTTCCTCTCACGTTTGGATTCTTGTGGAGTTCGAAGCTGCAGCTGCAGATCTGAACTGGACCTGGATACATGCTCACCTCCGCCGCTCCTCTCCCACGTGCAGCAGGATCCGGGTTTCTTCGGTAACTTCTGCCTGAACCAGGTTTCTTCTCCTCTCTGCTGCAGCAGCCCCTGACTGACTCCACCTGGACACGTCTCCAGACTTTGGGCTCATGCCTCTGCGATGCTGTGGCTGTGACTCCGAGCAGCAGTGTGTCAGCGGTACAGTCTGGTGAAGCACAATGAAAGGTAGGTTCATTCAGCTTCTATGCGATGGTGGAGTTCTCTGCAGCCTGGCTGATGACAGCGTGCAGGGCTCTTTGTTTGTCACCTCTGGACTCCTGCTCTCTGCCTGAGACGCGAGGAATGCGTGCGCTCCAACATCTGGATTCACTTACAGGACTGTGTTCGGGGTTTGTTGTGCATCTGGCTGCTGCTGCTGCTGCACATCAAACGTTCACCTCATCTGTTGCACACACACACACTTCACCAGGACACTAGTTTAAGTCTCTTATATAATAATATATAATATTGTTTTAACAGACTTCTTTAAAATTGACCTTTAAGACACAACATCTTCTATTTATTTACTTATTTCTCACCCAGAATCACTGGAGGAACCTGACCCAGACTTCAGAGCTGCATGATGTCAGAGGTTTACCTCCTCTGTGCACAGACTAATCCTGGTTAAAACGTCACTGCAGGACTTACGTTTTAGTCTCTTATAGTATCAAATATTAAATTATTTCAATTTCTCTTTTTCAAATGTGTTTGACCCAGAATCACTGGAGGAACCGGACCCAGACTTCAGAGCTGCACATCTTACATTTACCTCCTCTGTGCACAGACTAATCCTGAGTATAACTTCACCAGGACACTAGTTTTAGTCTCTTAAATAATAATATATAGAATTATCTTAACATACTTCTTCTAAGTTGAGCTTTAAGACATAACTTCTCTTATTTAAATGTGTCTTACCCAGAATCACTCAAGGAAAAACTGACCCAGACTTCAGTGCTGCACATGAGAAGTTTACCTCCTCTGTGCACAGACTAGTCCTCAGTATAACTTCCCTGCAGGACATACGTTTTATTCTCCTATATAAAACAATATCGTATTATTTCACCAGAATTTCAACTTTAAGACACAATTTCCCTTCTATAAATGTGTCTTTACCGGAATCAGTGAAGAAACCACTGACCCAGACGTCTGTGCTGCACATGAGCAGCCTCATTGTGGTGTAAGACTCTTAATCCAATGACATGCAGCTTTTCAACACATGGAAAACACAAAAGAACAAAACGTGCACGAGCAAAAGTTGGTCAGTGGTTGAGAGCGCACGGTTTTAAATACAGTTTGCTTTTGTCCAGATGTGGTTCTCATGCAGTGGCCTGATGTTTTAGGACGTTGGTAATTCAACATTGTGAATGTCTCACACACACACACACACCCACACACACGCACACACACACACACACACACACACACACACACACACACACACACACACACACACACACACTCATCAATCTGTTGTTACCTAGAATAAACACTTAAACACTACAGGACTTCTGCCACCTTGTGGTTTGTCTAGGAATAACACCGCTCCTCACTGTGGGCATGGATATGATGAACTGCTGCTTTTAAATCTCTGAGCCATTTCCTGTAGCCACTGTAACAACTGGACGTACGATGGACACTGTGATATTCAACATGTATCTGCATTTAATTACTGGAGATGTGCAGAGGAGTTCATGATGTATTCTATAGATGAGCTTTATTTCCATAGTGTTGCCTTTTTCAATACTTTCTTTGGCTTCATAAGAGTTTTGGAGAATTATAAGTTCTTGAGCCTGAAGCTCGGTTCTGTGGAACCTCATCAGCGGACAGATCTTCCTCGTCCAATCATGAGATGAGGTTAAAAGCACCTCTTCTATAGACATGGACTTATTTTTGCACATTATTCCCAGGGTGCATCAGTGGCCCTCGAGCTCAACACACTGCAACTTGGAAAAAACATATTAAACATCTACATCAAAACACATGCAAACAAATAGAAAACATGCTGCAGACATTCACAACACAACCAAATACTCATAATACAAAACATGTCTGTGGTGCTTTTCATAAAAATGCTGACATATTGTAGGATTTGTGATTCGGAGGTCACAGGATGTTGAGGTCAAAGCGGAGCTAAAGTGACAGACTTTAGAAGTCTTGTTACTTTATAAATCACATTTTTTTAACGTTCAAGTTAAGTGCAGGCGTCTAAACACGAGCCCGGTTTGAATCAGGAAGTCAAAAACATCCTTTGACCTGCAAAGTCCCTGGATCAGTTCCTGTGATGTTCAGTAAACACTCCGAAGCATCAGACAACAGAAATCCTCCCGACGTCCCAGTGACCCCGAGAGGTTGAGCTTCACTTGTTTTTCAGCCCTTTGGATAAAATGTGATGAAGCTATTTTCCCTGAATGGCTCATGAAAAGCCAAACACACATATATGGTAACATTACTGTTGTAATGAGACACAATCATGTTGCTTTGAAACACAAACAGGAAACAGGCTGTTGGGGTGTTTGTGAAAAACAAAATTCCTGAGGTTCCCATTTCATTTAAAACTCTGCAAATCTTGATGGTGTCTGAACTCATCTGCTCTTTTATTAGATGTTGACTCAATTACTTTATACTGTGTTTTTTTTTTTTTTACACTTTTAAGTCAACATCAGAAAGAGATACACAAAACAGCTCTAATGATGCGATGTCCCATCATCTCTTTCTGGTGATCTTTGGGAATTCTCTTTATTTCCACTTTACGATGACGCAGAGAGAAGCTTTGAACTCCTTCCCCAACATTCAGCTGCTTGAAAGGAGACGGCGCTCCGAGGACGTCAGGCCACGAGATCTGGGACTAATCCCTCAAAGTGAACGATAGAGATTCAGGAGCTGAGTCTAATCCGAGGGAGACAGGGTCTAGTTTATTGTTTATGGCTCAGAGAATGGATTCATGGGCCTGTAACTCAGGGATTAGACAAGTGATGTGTTATTACGGCCATGACAGAAACAAGAAATAGATTGTAAAACTTCATTCTTGAACCTTTAGAAACAGAAGATTCACTTTTTAGTTCTTTTGTAGTCAAATTCAACCGCACCAGCTTTTTACTGGAGCCTTCACCAGCCTGTCACAGTCTTCATCGGTGAATAACAATGTGAGTGTGCAGAGAAATGAGCAAACCCTGGTTTAGATGAAGACTCTAACAGCTCATGAGGAAAACCCGTTAATGGACCTTGACTTCAGATTCCTTAGCTCCACCAAGGAGGTTGTGTTTTCAATCTTTGTTCGGTTGTCTGTTGGCAGGTTTACTCAAAGAACCACAGGGTGGATTCCCATGAAACTTGATGGAACACATTATTTGACATTTTGTGAACTTCCTGAGAAATAAAGCTGGAATCTTTATTAAAAACAGACGAGTGTAGAACGCTGAAATTTGGTGCAGATCTTGACAATCATCTTTTGAATCAATAATAATCAATAATGTTTGCTGGCATGATCTTTATTCAGTTACTGCACAGTAACAAATACTCAACGATATCAGACAATGGATATTTGGCCTGTGTCCAATGTAAACACTTATATGTAAATGCAATATGGTGATAAAGTGGTGATGGTGTCAGTTATGTGCTCTCAAAGTGTTTAAATATGTTTTTGAACAGACACTTGGAATAATATGACTTGATGTCCCGGTCTCACGTTTCTCTCTTTAACTACAGCGTGACTCGTTGTATCTTTAACTGATCCTTTCGTTTCTGTGTTTCCCCTCCAGACGACTTTGCTGATGAAGAGGAGGTGCAGTCCTTTGGCTATAAGAGGTTTGGTAAGTATCAGGCGACTTCTTGATTTCCAGCAGCTGCAGTGTAGTTCACATCCCTCGTGACACGAAAAGGATCTCAACTTTCCATATAACTGCATATAGGATATTTTCTTTAAATACTGTACAACCACAATAATTCCATTTGGCTGAAGGAACACCACGCCTCATGTCTCGGAATCAAACTTATTTTTGGCTGCGGCCTTTATTTTGATTTCTCTGTTATAACAGCAGTGGGGTACAGGGGAGAGGGAAACCGCCGCATCCTGGGTGTTCCTGACCAGTCGGCTGAATTTACAACCTTATCTCAGAGTACTTCAGTTTCACTCGGCACAAAACTAAACAAGATAACTTCATCTGACACCAAAAGAATTAGTCCCATCGCGGCTCGTGCTCATTTCCTTTTCTTCTAATATCCTGAATGTATCGGGTTTCCAGAAACGGCGAGAACCACAGCGGCCAGAATTTCCAGACAGGTTCCCAAAATTATACTATTATATATAAATATATATATAAATATATATATAAACCTCCTCAGCAGATTCAGAACTGACACATTAGCACATTCCTGGAGTTAAATTGGTTCTCCTGACTCCAGCCACAGTCGTTTCCACCAAGCAAAACTGCAAAATACACAAAACCTACAATCAAACACCTCAGACTCAGCTTTTCGCCTGAGTGGTTGAATTTGGTCTGAAAAGACTGTGAAGATTTATCATCGATAGTAATTCAAACAAACAGTCACATTCTGCTTTATCTGAACTGAAGAACTAAACCCACACAGGCACAGCGAGAACACGCAACCTCCACACAGGATGTGAAGGTCGATTTGGTTCTTTGTCATTGGAGGTTAGCCCAGAACCTGCAGTATCAAGTCAGAGTGGTCGTTGCAAATCATGAATTTACCTCAACTCTAAAGCTGCAGAGATCTTACACAGTTTCTCGGTAGGAGGTGTATGTGTGAAAGTAAATGTCGGAGTGAGAGCCTCTGGAGTTTCTGCAGACTGTCTCCGCCTGGCCTTCTTCTACAAACATATAAAAACAAACTGTGTGATGATGACGGATGAATATGTGGACAGACAGGATTGTAGAGATCAGCACAGCAACATACTTTACATCCACTAAAGGTTGAATAAGATGTTCTGTAACTTCTGAAACTTCTCTTTAACTCTCCGTCCGTCCCATTAAGCCACAAGTGTCACTTCTTAATGCATTTTTTCTCCTTTCTGCATGAGGCAGTGATCCCTTGATTCTTGGACGTCCGTTGCTACTTACATTTCTCTCTGTCATTACCTCAGTGTGATGAATCAGTTTCTCTCCTGCTTCTGTCCCGGAGCAGAGATCCAGTTTCAACTCTGTGGGTTGAAATGGTCTCAGCTTCGTCTCAGTCCCTCTGGTTTAAGAGGTGTGTGACAGTGTGTGTCACTTCAGCTCTCAGCAGCCATACATCAGGACGTGTGCGTCCACATTGTGTGTCATCACAACCGTTTTGCACACATCTGTACACCTAAATGAGCTTGTGGATTCAACAGGCTTTTGGTAATTTCATTTATATCCAGATTGCAATAACAGCTTGATAAGATTGTTATAATTAATCCCATCAGTATAAAATACTCACAACCTCTTGGTTTTAAAACATAATGTCAAAACATAAGAAACTTCAGGGGACTGATTTCTAGGAGTGCTTTTAATTTGGTGATCGAATTCAAGGGGACAGTTGGGCCTTGATTCTTATTTCACAGAAAAACATGCGTGTTTAACTTTAATGTCTCCACTACACATGCTTGCTAAAGAAATATGCTGCTTCTCACATGTCCACGTTGTGCAGAGACATTAGGACCTTGACTCGTTTTGACATCTGCTTTCCACAAGAGGTCTGTTTTCCCACGAGAGTCCAAACCTGAGAAGTTGCTGCGCTGCTTCCTGAGTCCATACTGGAAGTTTACTTGAGTCTGTATGAGAGAGAGAGAGAGGAGAGAGAGAGGGAGAGGGAGCAGGCGTCGCGGGCCTTCAGGACCGGACCGTGCTGTGTCAGCAAGGAGCCAGCGAGGGAGGAGGGGGATGGGGAAAGAGAAAAGTCCAGCTTCATGTGGAGACCATTATATATTATTCGTTTCATTAGTTTAAAAATTCGTTCTTCATTCTAATCTTCCTCTGTGTTCACTTTTTGTTTACGCTTTGACTCCTTGTCTGATTCACGGGAGAAACATTTGTTTTTCATTTAATTTTCAGTTTCACTTTGAGATGAGGAGTCGCATTCCTTGCTCGACTTATTTTGGGAGCAAAACAGCAAGTGGTTTTAATTTACAGGGACTTTATTACCAGAAAAGAATGTTTTCAAAGTGCCTGCCTGTTACTCACAGCCCCCTCCAGGGCGTGCATACATGCAGTGCGTGTTCTGTTGTCCTAATAAAAGATTACCCGCTCGTGTTTTCAATAAAGCGCGTCAGAAAACATTAAAGCTTATGGGGCAACGACAGCGGAGACGGATAAAACAACAGAGAACGCTGCTGGGTTGACTTGTTGTTGATCTCATTCCAGATCTGCAACGTTTTATAAAGGGTTGTGAGTGGCCAAGAGGACAGAGGGTCAGTCCGGGATCGTCCAATTACAGATAGGGAGGAATGCGTCCCGGACGAGGCACAAATCACTGTTAGTGCCGGGACAAGCAGGCAGAGGTCAGCTGTAAGTCGGGTGAACTGACCCCGGCACCCGAGAGCAGCCCTTTGTTTAAGTCTTCATGCAACTGATAATAACTCAGTGGCAGAGGGTGATAAGAAATGAAGTGTGGTGCAGTTCATCTGACCCGTCAGCAGAGGAATGTGTTCACATCTGCTGAACATGAGACTCGCTTACAATAAAGTATCATAAGAGACAATAACGACTCGGGGGGGGGGGGTATTTCAGAGCGGAATGACTTTAGCTGTTTTCAGATATAGTGTCCGCACAATTGGGTTTGGACGTTTTCTGGAGATTCCTAGAATGCAACAGGAGATTGTCCGAGTCAGATGCATTTACAACAACAGGAAAATGGCCGGAGCACTCAGGTGACAGGGGGGGGGGGGGGGGGTGCCTGGGTAGAGCTTTGCAAAGAAGAACTTCTGCTGCAGAATTCAGGTCCTGACACCAGTGTCGGCACTTTGCTCTCTTTTCTTGGAACCCTTTTGTTTTTGGTGAATCCTCCGGATAAGATCCTGCTGTATTCTCGCATGTGCTCACTCGGACATTACCCGGAGTTTCACGTTCTCACATACAGCCCCTCTGTAGGAGTTCAGGAAAACAGCTGGAGTTCGGTACAGGTCTGAAAGCAGTTTTAGTGACAGCTGTGCAGAAACAGCAGAATAGATGTTTCCTGTATTCCTACAACTTTTAATCATACCGGACATTTCTGTCAGGAGTAGTTTATACCTACTGCCAAAGTACCAGCGCAGGAAGCACGTGCCCCTTATGTAAGCACAGTGTGTCCGGATACTTTCCCACACTGCTTCTATACTGGCTGCTACACTGGTTGTTTCCATGCATTGAATTTCACATTCAAGTCCCAGCTCCTCATTAAAGTTCTCTTGTAGAGAATTAGAATGAAATTGGCTTCTCCAATCAGCCCTTGTCCATTTTTGCTTTTAGTATTGAGAGAAATCTTCACGGGGGATTGAGACGAGCGTGACTGGTCGTCGTGGAGTTGGTCCAGCGTGTCAGGGGACGTCTGCACAGTTGGAACATTTCTTGACTTCCCCATTTCTGGCAACCGAGTGACTTCTGAGTCGCTGAGTGTTCTGCGTCATAGAAGAAAATCTATTCCAGTTTGTGGGAACAGTGATTGCAGGTGGTGAGTGGGTGCACACAGTGTGTCTCGCTTTCATACAGTAGACTGGAGCTAAGAATTCATCTTGGACTTCTTCATCTCTAACCATTAGTTTAATGCACAGATGTACAATGTGTGCATGACGGTCTGGTCTATGGAGGACGTCCCATATGCATCACCTGCTTTCCCACCTGTACTTGAACACCATTAGCTTCTTCTAGTGGCTGCACTTACTAAATTCCAGTAACTTGCATATTGCAATGAATCTTGGGAAAGGTTGACCCAAGAACGATCTACCTGTTGATCCTATGTTGCTCAGGGATAATGGGATGTATTTGTTGGTTGCGTTTGAAGCAGCCATGAATGCAGCCCTGAACGATGCAGGCCCTGCTAAGGTCAATGAGAAAGATATTTAACTTTAACAGCAACTCAGCTGTAAAGTTGCAGAAGAGCTTCTGTCAGTCAGTGGTTTATATTTAGCCGTAGTTGTTTTGACGAAACTCAGGTTATCTATCTCATCAGACCTGCTTCCTGTCCCAGAGGGAAACGTTGGTCAACGCTAACGACCTGCCTGCAACCCGCTGTCAGCTGATTGGGTGTTTTCCGCTCACATAATTGATGTTTGCCGAGCTCTCCAATCACAGCAGGTTTTGTCTCAGTCGCAAAAACAACACACTCAATACTGGAAGCGTCTCTCACTCCCATTTTCTGTCCGACAGGCTTGGTGAAGAGGTTCTGCTCAGGGCTCGGCAGCAGTATTTCACTTGATGTGAGTCTTCTGGCTCCTGACGCGGCCAACATCAACCCTGCTGCTTCCTCTCATTGGAAAAGCAACAGACAGCGAGAATGAAACCTGTGTTTTTCTTTGTTCTGCTGTGAGTCGCGGTACGGCTCGCTCTCCAGCTTGCAGACCTGGCCGCGGTTGCGTCGGTTGCTCCGGCTGTGATTTCGTTGGCCCCGAACCAGAACACCCCGCAGTGTTTTTCTTGTTTAAGCTTCGGTGATTTTATATTTAGTAGATACAGAAAGACGTCTGCATGTTGCACAAAGAAATCGACCGTGTGGAGCTTTTTCCATCGACTCAGCTCTCGAGCGTTTCAACCTCCAGTCACGCGTGTGTTTGTGTGTTTCACATCTGTTCATGTGCTGCAGAAGAAAATTACAGAAACACTCTGTCTGAGCGATAGTTAGATTAACTTTTATGTCCACAGGATTAACTGTACAGAGTTTAATAGTTTAGTTCAGTAGTTCAGTGGTGGTTCCCCCACATTCTCTCTCTGACCTCTTGGGATATCATGAACAGTGTAACTTGGACAGATTAAGAGACGTGCATTTCTTAGATTTCTGATACCGCTCCAGTCCTGTGGAGGTGAATGGGATTTCATTTCTTCAGCCCAAAGTATTAAACTGTTCTCTTTGCAAATACAAGAGCATCTTGTCTTTCAAATAAAGGAAATAACTACATTTCTTCATTTGCCAGTGAGGTTTTGACACAGTTGTAAGTTTGACTTTCTGGTGTGCAGGATGTTTGATTTGTTGCCTCTTGGCTTTATACTTGTCTGCGGAATCACAAAATTAATGGGTTACTGAACGTTTCACTTGAATGTTGATTGTGTTGAATTTTTCATTAGCCTAACACTGAATTGCCCTTTTGACCTCCTCCAGGGAGGTTATGTTTCCATCTGGTATTCGTTTGTTAGTTTGTAGGATTACGTTTATATGGATATACATTCTTTGTATATATCGTATATTTTGATTTACTTTCTTAAAATATTGTGTGGTATTTTCACGTTTTAATCGTTTTCCTGGTGAATAATTCACGGATCTCGATGAGAACGATCAGGCATATTGAGGACTGGCATGTATAAGCGTGTCCGATTTGGCGCGGTGGGATTGAATTGAACTGAACTGTGGGGCCTTGGCGGAGGTTTGTGCTCTACTGACGGCTTTTCTAGTTTTTATGGTGATCAATTCGAATATGGCATTAACTTATAAGAAGTTCAATAATAACACGTCATGATGCTTCTGCCTGTTTCAACATGGACCACAGTGAGACACCATCTTCTCTGTGGTCAGCATCTTTCACCACGAAGAAACCAGACCAGTTGGATCCGCAGTGTGTGGGTTTTATTGCCGCTCCTGGGCGATGGAGCTTGGACGTGCTGTGCGACGATGGGATGGAGCGCAAGCACAGACACAGGCCGATGAAAATTAGGGCTCGGTGATGATTGTTGTTGATTCGGTTTCCTAAGTGCTTCCACGACGGGCCACCCAGCAGGCGTGACCACACGAAAAACCCCTCTGCACAGATGCCCTGCTAAGTTAACTCCAGGGTTATTCTCTGAACCCGGGCAGCGGTTTTGGCCTCATGATGAAATATTCTTAAACCCACATGAGAAAACACGTCTTAGTTTATTTGTGTTCATGTTGGTGCGTTGAGGGGAGATTAGGAAGAACCAGGCGTTTCCGTTTATGAATAAAATGGTTGAATTGTTGGTGAGTTGATTTGGTGTTGCACGTTTTTTAAATGGTCAATAGTCAAATTAGTTGGATAAAAATGGCATCTTGAGAAACAATGATGTCAGAGAGGCAGCACGTTGCTTCGTGGAGGTTTCAGTCCAAAAATACAACATCCTGTAAGTTCTTACTCCTCTAGAACGTCATGTACACTTTGCTTAACCTGTGGTTGCAGCTTGTCCAGTGTCCCATTCTTTTACAACCATGTGCCATATGTTGGCAAGACTTTACATCTCTGTTGTGAGTGAGACTTTAGTTTGCTGCATTTCTGTGCATCTGACACTCGACAGACAAAGCTCATGTGAATGTGGTGCGACTGACGTGCTCAAAGAGAGCGAGGAGCCACGACCAACCCCCCCCTTCACCGTCTCCGAGGTTCACATGGTCCTGTTTTACGTGAAATGACCTCATTCCAACATGCCGACGCTGCAACATGAGCAGGAGGAGCCAAGGGGCTCTCTTGTTCTCCACTCACGCTAATAAAGTTAGTTTATGGCTTCCATATTTTTCTGCATTTGTGCAATTAAATTCGAGAAATGTTCTTATCGCAAATAAGCATAAGTGCTTATTTGTTCTTGGCGCACATGGGTTTCTGTTATATATGATTCATTATTAGATAGTGAACAGGAGTGTGAGCTGCTTGGAACTTTTTTTTTTACTATCGATTCCCCATTTTCTTTTTTACATTACTCTGCTACGGATACGCCTGGAGTTTAAAAACGATAAAACTGAGAAGTTTGGAAAAGCTGCTGGCCTGGTTTCAGTTTGAAAACTCCGGGGCTGCAGAGATGTTTGGAATCGATGACGTAGACAACCGCACTAAATGACATTCTCAAGGAAAACGTAGCAGTATGGATGAAGCCATTAATGTTGAGTCATGATTTTTTATTGTTAGGGTTTGTGGTTGGTTTTGGCACCAGCATGACATATGTTGAAGTATGTTTGAAGTGTCGTTGTGGAATACAACTTTTCATTAGTCAACAAGCACTCGAGTGTGTCTGTGTACTTGCACGGCCCTGCTTTAAACACATTCCTCTTTAATCGTGTAGATGCAGGTGCTAGTTGAGTAACACGTTACAGCTTTCACACAATCCTTCCTGTCAACACCAGCTCTGCTTTCAGGCTCACGGTGGATCTACATCACACGTTTGATTCCATCGGTAGTTTGCGTTTCTCCCCCTGATGCTGATTGTGCCAGCAGATGTGACTCCAACTCTTTATCTCCTAACGACACGGAGCTCTGCCAAAGTACAGACGCACACACTGAGGCTGCATTTCCGTCTTTAATGGAAACTGCTGACTGCAACACAAAGACCTTTCTTGATATCTGGTCCTGCCTCACAAAATATCCCCAGATACAGTGGCCCTGCTCCGTTTTTATGAGGCGCACTTGCGTGCTTGAAAGTCTGTCTCTTGAGATTACGATATATGACCTATATGTCATGTCTGTCTTCCTCTAACCAAACGCAGATGGTTCGACAAAACCAGCTCTAATCAACTCCATGTTCACGGCTTCTTTTAATAGACCATCTGACGGTTTTTCGCCACCAATTAGACTCCGTTTGTGCCTTTTAGCACTTTGAGGTAAAAAAAAAAAAAAGAAGCAGCCTGCTCGGCTAACAAGATGTGCCCCATAAAGTTTTCCCGCGGCAGTGCGCTCTGTCTCGCTGCAGGATGCCATTTGTCTCTGTTTGCACGGTTCTGTCAGTGGATATTGTTTCCCAGTGTTTCTCTCTTGATGTGGCACAGCCTCCATGGAACTTGGAATTCTCCATAAGCATGCAAGAGTGCTCAACAGACTTGCAGTTATATAAACCTTCCAGGGACGTTAGAAATATTTAGGAGCAAATTATAGCAAAAAAATATAAAAGGAACATGTGGTTCTGTGTGTGTCAGGGTGATCCAGGAATTTTGTTATCACTGTCTTTCACATTGCAAGATAGTCCATTCTTCACCATTTCACTGTTTTCTCAGGGAGTTAAGGGGACTGTTGGGCCTTTGCGGGGTATGCGCTCTACTGACTATTATTTACTACCTCCACAGTGGTAGTTATTTACTCCACCCCACAAAATCTGAAAGGTACCTTCAATGAAAATATATCTAGATTAGATTAGTTGTTGCTACAGCCAAATACGTGCAAGATCAGATGTGTCCAAGTCCCTCCAATCAGTGACATGATGCCTGAGTCCCATGGTTGGACGTGTGAGGAGATCTTCAGCTAAGGTCCTTCAAAGGGAACTTTTCAGCTGCATCAGCTTTGGGCAGCATGTGCGTGTTTGCATGTGTGTGCATGTGTGTAATGAAGAGGGCATCGCATCCTGTTCAGACATGCAGCCGTCCACAATTTATTTTTTTCTCAAAACAACCTCATTTACAGACCTGTGGCTGTAAACTAACGTGAAGGAAGTGAGTACCAGCTGAGAAGGTTTCTCATAAAAACACTCAAAATAGCCCACTGCCAACTTTGCCCCTTTTTTCTCATGATACTTGGCATGAAGGGCTGATGCATCAAATGTTTGCATGCCTCCTTTGGCTCCGGTGTAACAAGGTCCAAGCTGCTGCGGAGGACCAGGCCCGTTTTAAAGTGTCATAAACCTGTTAGCAGCAAGCGGAGAAAATTCATGGAAGCTAATGTCTGAGTAATTTGTCTCAGTAGTAACTTCCCCTGTTGGAGAGTGTTTACTTGTTAACATTCCAGTTGGTGACTGTTATTACTGGGGTGGCTATGAGGGCCAGAGGGGGTCACCGCAACCCCAGAGCACCTTCTTAGCCCCAGGTTCAACACCCTCTAAAGAAGGAAGTCAGAGGTTAGAGTGGATCGCAATAGACAAAAACATGAAGCTACAAAGTCACATTATTTACCCAGATTCAAGTGAGGGACATGAATAGATCTGCTGACCACACTGAACTCTGGATAGAAAAACAGACTTTCTGCCAAACAATGACAAGTGTTGTCCATTCCAAAGCGGGGGGGTGGTCAGCAGGGATGTGAAGGAGAAATCTGTGTGTGTATATATACTTGATGGAGGTTTTATTGTGATTATTGTGTCTACTTTTAGGTGTGGTTTTAGTTTGTTGCAGCAATTCTCAAGTTGATCTGTTTCAGTATTTCAGGCTAATTACAGAAATTTCTGTAACTTGAACCACAATCAGATTGAATTCTGGTTTTGACAGATTGTGGACAGATACCAGATCATGTTGTGTGTTCCCTTTAGAAATGTGAGACAAAAATGCATCATGTTGAAGAATTGTAATGTTCGGCTCCATCCAGGTGGAGCGGAGAGCCATGGCTCTGTGACTGTGACGACTGGTTTCTGGCTTGTGATCATATTTAGTTTACTCTTTCATACATTACACAAAATGGAAGGTTAGGAAGTGAAAGGATTTCTGCGGCAGCCACCGGTTACTGTATATAACATAGTATTAACACTCTGCACAAAGGGTCTTCACACAAAATGGCTTGAGTCCGTACAGGCTTTCTTTGTGTTGCCATGGAAATTTCCACTGCCAGCCAGGAGTGAGACGGGGCTCGCAGGCGAGGCTAATGGCAGGTACATGGAATAAGGGAATAAGTGTTGAGATTTTTTTTTTTTTTCTTTGACTGACTCAGAGTCCAAATGAAATACAGCTGTTTTGCAGACACCACACTGGACGGCCCCCATCCTCCTCTCTGTCTCCTTTCTGTTTCTCTTTCCTTCTCCACCTCCTGTGACCACAACTCACTACAACCTCTTCTCAGTAACACCAACGATCACTTTGCAGCTTCTACTGTGATGCATGTGACCACGATGTGCAGAGATATCATTAAGCTGCTGACAGTTTTCTCTCCAAAGGCTAAGTCTACAAAATTAGACTGTTTAACTTTTCAGAAGCCAAAATAAACTGGATACGAGCGCTGCTGTCTTGCGGATTTGGGGCCTGAGTCTCTTTAGTAGCGATCAGGGGATCTTGATTAATAGCAGCTCAGTCTTAGCTGCCAATCATGATGTGTCACCATGAACACCATTCATCTGTGTGATAAGAATAACAGAAAACAAATATTTGTGTACCTTCACTTTTTATTTAGGTCCATGTCCCATCCACTAACATGAAGGAGGCAGGTTGTATTACCTATACTGCAGCCAGCCACCAGGTGGTGATCAAGACATTTTGGCTTCACTTTCTTTGGGGGGGGGCCCTCATGTTGTCCATCTTGATATACAGTCTTTGGCCAGAGCAGTGTTTCAGCTAAATGCTAATGCTGACCTGCTCAAATTGGTAGCAAACTTGCTAATCTCCGTTAAGCATGATGCTAACAATCAAGCATGAAAAACAAAGATCACTTGATGCCGGTGGGAGTGAAGTTAGTTTAACAGATATTTAGTCATAAATATAAATTTTAGGGAAATTTTAATTTTGAAAAAGCCAAATCATCTCGATTGCCCCCTGGTGTCTGGCTGCAGTGAAGGTCATAAACCCTGCCTCCTCCATTTTAGTGGATGGTACATGAGCCAAGACACAGAAGTGAGTTCATTTTTCCACAAAATTTGGTTTGAATTGGTTATTTGATGAAATAAAAACCAGCTGAAACCTCATGAGACTGACTCACTATTGGTCAAGCATACTGGCAGAACCCTGATACCGTGGCTCCGCTGCACAATCACTACTGCGCCTGCACTGGCTGTAAATAACGTCAAAGGCTCAAGATGGCAGCATCACAATCCTGGATATGTAAGAACTAATTACTATATAAAAGCAGAAACGTGCCAAAACAACAGGAAGTACATGGTTGTCACTGGACTGTAATACATGTAAGACACAGTGTCCTCCACTGTACCGCTGCTCTTTTAAGGCTCTTCTGACATGTATGTACCTCTCGGGGATTACGTGGCAGGATCCCAGCCTGTTGATTGGGACGTCCTGGACCCTGTTCAACAGCCACACTCCTCCCGATGTTCTGCACCCGGCAGTTTGGTTCCGCAATGTGTTTTCATTCAGCTCATGACATGTTTGTGCCAGCATGTTTATGTACTGCAGTAGTCCATGTGTAGACAGCCCGAGGTCACACTGCTCAACATGACGCACAGCAACTATGACTGAGCTGAAACTGATCATTTCATTTTTTATGTTCCTTGGTTTTTTTCGTTACCATTTCGAAAAGATTGCACATATCTGATTGTTTTTGTTGAAATGTGTTTGGATAGTGGGCAGGACTTCGTTTTCAGTTTCAGACATGACAAAACCAATCATAGCGTCTCAGTGAGTTTCTCTGATTCTTTGTAACAGAAGACCTTGGAAGTGGTTTCTCTTCATCAGCCCAGTCTGCCACATCGCTGACAGAACTGGTGTGAAAGCAGAATCCCTTGGAAGGAGCAGAAACCCCTCCTCTGTCAAGCAGAGGGGAAATGTTGTGACCCTGGACCGAGCTCCTGGCTGCTCGACCCAGGATGAATTTCCATGTCTGCTCGGTGGAAGTATCATCGCTTTAAGAACATGACAGTCTGGGTCTGTAACCTGTCCCCGCCTGCCAGGTTATAAAACACTGTGTGTGCTTAACAGGGACAGTGTTAACTGGGCGACCATTTGAGTTTGTGCAGAGACTAAATATACATTTGGATTTTAGTCCTGACATCCATCCCATCCATATATCCATTATCTACAGTGGTTATCCTGGAGCCAGTGACATTGGCCATAGTCAAGTCATCTATTGCCACTTCTAAATCCCCTTTAACACTCATCATTTTATTAAGCTTTTGAGTGTTAATTACTAACATAACCACATGAATTATTGCACGCATTAGACTTTAGGGTGTGAAATGATCTATAAATAAACCAACATACTGTGGCTATTTCTACCATTTAACTGCACAGCTGAGAGAGGCCCTGTTAGGACCTGGTATTAAAATCCGTCCTGAGAGATCCAATCTCAAGTGTGTTCACACCTGGCAATAAAATGAGTCCTGAATGTGTCTCCTGTTACCACTTGTGATTGGATTTCACGTCCTTGGTCTACACGCAAACAAACAAGCAGGTCA
The DNA here is from genome assembly GCA_006182925.3 of Reinhardtius hippoglossoides. Lineage (NCBI taxonomy): Eukaryota > Metazoa > Chordata > Actinopteri > Pleuronectiformes > Pleuronectidae > Reinhardtius > Reinhardtius hippoglossoides. Next base: position 6,301,928 of record CM031680.1, on the reverse strand, counting down.
TTTCTGTTCACGAAGGCCAAACGATGTTGTTTTTACCAATTCTGAGCATATATGAGTGCGATGTCACTGTGTTGGTGTGTGTCGGCCTGAGTGAGTGAGAAGGAGAGGTAGAGAAGGCGTCAGATTAGTAGGCGGTCCTTCATACGGCGGCCCAGCATGCATTTGTGTTCACACAGCGAAAAGAATGTAGGTCAGAGACCCTCTCCAAATATGGTATTAATAATCACATCTCAGGAAACAGTGAGGATGCATTTGGGTTTATTCAGACCTGCACCTAAAGGATGGATGATAATACCAGGTCTGAACTGGGTCAGAACATTATATCAGTATTGTGGTAGTATAATTAATGACCCTAGTAACAACACTAGTAATATTTGCCCGGTCTGAATAGTGCTTGAATATCATATCTTTTCGACCTTCGTAACCAATAATATTACAGCAGTACAACACTCTGACTCGGCAACTTTGGATTTAATCAGCAAACAGGTCAAATCAGTCATCGCCGCAGTGTTAAAAAGCCAATTGACAAGAGAAATAGTTCTGCAGCCTCGCTTTTACTTTTCATCCTCTGCGTTTATGATACACTGTGTGTCGCACAGTCTAGGAAACAAAGTGTGTGGGAGCAACGTGCCGAGAGGAACTTGTTCTTGTACAGTTCTTGTCAGTAGCAGGAGGTTCATACACAACGTTGTGATTAGAACAGATCCTTAAAGAAAAGCTTTTGACTGTGAGAAAGTATTTGAAACTCAGTGATCCTGAAAGCACACACACACGATACCGCCAGGTCAAACTCCAGTTAACACAGAAATACCACCGCTGACCTGCTCTTGACCCAGAACCTGTAGACGCCCGGCTGATTGTTTACATGGTGTGATGTTGTCCTTAAAACAGCATGTGGTCAGGACCATGGGGGGGGGTCTCGTGAAGCTCTCCGCACTGGCTCTCAGTACACATAAGGACAACAGTGGCCTGGATATCCATGTCTGTGTCCACGGCCCGGGCCTCTTTGAGGTGGTCAGATGTGATGTTTGCACAGATGTGTGGGTCCAAAGCAGAGAGGCCAAACGTCCAGTACCCTTCTGGTGGTCCCGGCCCACCGCTGACTGGGAAGGATGGAGAACTCCTTTGGCTACAGATCGAGTCTCATCGTGGGCGACATGACTCAAAGGGACGGAGCGAGGCCCCTGACGCTGTTTGAGGAGGAAGTCATATGAAGATGTCCGTCCAGCTGGGACTATATAACGTCCCTCAGTGGAAACAATAGACCGAGTACCCATAATAGTAATGAGCATGTTTTCAAGTACTTGCTCACCTTACTTTGATGTCTGTTGAAACGGACGTGGGCTCAGTGGTTCAACATTATGTTTATATAACATACTCAAAAGCAAAGTCATAACTAGACTGATTCCAATAACTTTATATTGGCCTTTCAAGAACATTTCGGGTAATGATTCCCAAATGTTTCAATGATGAAGATGTTGTTATCAAACCCTTATGACAGAGAAATGTTATTGAGGCTTAACATTTCCCAGTCTAACCTGTCTAACCAGTCTAATCTAATAATCTGAATTATAAATAAATGAAAACACACAGATCCCCAAATATATATGTATTTTCTATTAATTCAATAAAACAGCCAATATTATTATTCAAAGAACAGGAGAGGAAACAGCACATTCCAAACAGGCAGGCAGGTTTAGAGCCAACACTGCACTAGTGTTTTTAATTCTACATAATCCGTGGAAACTGCTGGCTGGTTTATTGTGTTATTACCTGAATGCTTCTGGCCTCATTGGACCAATTCCCACTTCAAAATCCCAGCAATCCCTTTGAAAGGGAATTGATACCCAAGGCTTAATACCATAGTTTCCGTGCTATAACCATTTATTTAATAGCCGTCCTGTCTGGTAAAGTACTAAAGGTTATACCCCACATTTTCTCTTCCTATGTAATGTGATTTAAAGTTTCGACGTGAAGATCTTTACTATCTGTCGTGAACACCAGCTGCCCTCTTGTTCTGCTCACCGGAGGCCGCTTGGTCAGTTGTAATGAAGTCGAGTAAACATCCTGCCTGTAGTCTAATGTTTAGCATTGAGCCACATGCTCGACCTGTGACGTGAAGCATTTCACTGCACCGCGGCTTTAGGTCGGATGGCGGTGAGGAATGACACAGAAGGGGGAAGTCGCTGTTGTGTTTTGGTTCCTCTGTCGTATGGACAACACATGTGTTTCATCGAGAGTCTTCTCGCCTGTTCGTGAGGACAAATGCTTTGAATAGATACTTGGCTGGAGGAAAGGCACAGAGTGTCCCATGTCAGTATTACAGCACTAAATCTAGGTATGAAATCAGAGAAACGGTCCCATGTGATTTCACTTCATTTATACGAACTCGCTGCTGCTGTTGCACAATATTTGATTTACCAGAAGGTAACATTGGAGTGAACAGAACAATCACATGTGACGCAGATTCTGTTGTATGTTGTAGGAATCCAGGAGGGGACAGGAGTGCACCAAGTGTAAAAATGACTGGGCTCTGAGGGCGGCCATCGCACTTCTCTACGTGCTCTGTGCACTGCTCACCATCGCTGTGGCGGTCCTCGGATACAAAGGTAAGTCAACACTCCAGTAATGCAACTTTTTTTAAATTCAAAATAGCATCTTCAAATTTGGTTTGATGGCACACTGACCAGGAAGAGGGGGAATGGTGCTGAATCTCCTGTAAGAAGTACGTAGCTGACTCCACTGCCAGGTCAGGCCCAGCAAGTTCAAGGGTAATGCTGAACTGTAGATGCTGTAGATATCTCGATATTCAGCCAGGAACCTATCAAAATATGAAGAATTCTAAACAGAGTTTGGTGTATTTGGAACAGTTGCAGCTCCTCTGGTTCAGGAAGCTGGGGATCACGGGTAATATATTCACAGGTTGATAGGCTTTGTTTTTTCTCTGCACAGAACCCAACAGAATGAATCACCACATGATTGCTGCAGGGGGCGCTGTTGCTCAGTGAGAGTTACACAGTGTTGCTTTGAAGCACAAGACATTAATACTTTAATTTTCTCATGTCTATTATTTCTATTATCTCTATGGTACATTTTATATAGGTTTAGATGTTTTCATCCTACAGGAATGTAAGATTTACAAATACGTTCATGCAGAATGACTATTATTTAGATAAGTAGGATAGACTTGTGTTATGTACAGTATGTTGCATATTTCATACAAGTATAGTTTCATTTGTAAAGAAGCTCTGCGATTTGACACAGCTAGATAATAACACATGGATCCAAATGAATGTTACAGCAGACTCTCTTCTCAGCAGATTTTCTTCTGTCCCCTGCCCCTCACACAAGTCTGTCCCGTCTTTGTCTCTTGCTCTAAATCTAAATCTCGTATTGCCGGCAGCAGGAGGGGAAACCAAATTCAGCCGAGTCAGAGCTCAGCCTAAGTCCCTTAATAGTATCCACAGTTCACCTCCAATGAATTGATATGTCTCTGAGTTTAGCCATAGATGGGAAACACATTTGTTGCGCAGCAGTGTCCTGACTCTGTTTCTCCCTGTTTGAACCAAGGCAGTGGTGTTAAATAGAAACAGAAAGGAATTCGTGTTATTTCAGGTTATATCACCAATATGGAATGTTCTTTGTGTTTTGTCCAGTCTTACATATTTATGTAATAAATCATCCACAGAAAACCTGTCAAAATATCTTAAAGAAAAACATGTAAGTCCTCCTTGCTCTGCAGGTGCACCAATCTGGTGAACCATGCTCTCCAATACACAAGAAGCACAATCCGCCCATAGGGAATGACTTGATTGAAGTTTGGATCAAAATCTGAATCTGACCTTGTGAGTCAGGATTGTTTGGGGTTTCCAGTTTTGGGATCTGTGTTAGTGTAAGCACATGTGATGGTTTGGCTCTAATGTCTGCCAGATGACCACGCAGCGACTCCTCAGAGGAGATTTTATGGTTTGGTAGCAATTTGTTGTCTCATGAACCGCAGGTTAACTCACAAATGGCTGCATGTGTCCAACATAGTTTGAGGTTTGCAAAAAAACAGTGTTGGCTGCTTCCGTCCTGTATGTAGCCTATTCATAGCCTGTATTCATAGCCTGCCGCACTTGTTTCTTGTTTCTTAATTCTTAAACCCTACAAATTACCCTTTTGATTAAAAGTTTTTAAAATTCCATGTTTGTGTTACAAACAGTGTCACCAAGCGCCTGCCCTTGCAGAGTGGATCACCAGACATCATGTTGGGTAATGGCTGGATTATGGCTCATAACTTGGGTCACAATAAGCAGCCAATAAGCCTTGTTCAAATTAGCAGCTTTATACAACTCGTAATGCTCCTCCAGTTCCGGGCTGTGGGGGAAATGTAAAGATTAACAGAGGGGAATAAGAAAGTATTTCCGTCATTAAGAGGGTGGGAGGTATTTCTGGTATAAATAGCATCATTACCTCTGCCAAGGAGGTCATGTTGTTTTCATCTGCAGTTGTTTGTTAGTTCGCAGGATTACGCAAAAACTGTTGAAGTGATTTGTGGAATGGGGGGGGAGCATGGCCGAAAGCAGAACTCTTTACATTCTGGTGTAAGGGGGGGAAAGATCCAGATCAACATTTTCAGGGATTTCTCTGGGAATTATGTGTGGATCTGATTCATAAAAAGAAAGACATATATTTAGGGGAATGATGTTGATGAGTTTGTGGAATTTTGTGTGGATTCTACTAAATATCTGGATCGAGAGGATTTAAATATGGTTTCATGGGACGTGTGGTAACAAATACGCTGAAAAAAAGAAAAAAATTGTTGGACCAACTTAAAACTTTAATCTAATAAAATTAAATAAACCAATGGTGTTAATATACCTTGCTATTTTAATTTAAACAAACATAATAAGTGATAGAAACCTGTGGACCAGGTCGAGATATGAGCTCTGCATAGTGCAATTCTTGTTTTCATCATCATCAAGGCCAATTTGAAACGACTAAATGAATGTTGAGTAAGACATATACATGTTTACTGTGCTCTTGAAGATTAAGAAGTGAAAGAGACAGAGAGAAGACTCGAGCTGCATTCTCCAGCTCCCAGCAGTTAATCAACAGCTCTTTGAAACTGGTGGTTTTGTTTGTCCCGAGCCTGTTTTTGTTTTTCTCACTCCTGGAATGATAACAGTGAAAGATTAGGACGTCTTCCAACGCGGTTTTTTTTTTTTTGACGCCCTCACACCGACAGAAAAAGGAGGAGAGGAGACGGATTCTTGCTGCAGATGTGAGGGGGTGGTGGAAGAGAAAGTGGATCCTGAGTCGCAGCGTGTTATTGTGGTATTCATCATGTGTTTAACATTATTTAATCCCGAAGTGGAATTTGTGAATGTCCTCGGAAAATGTAGGTTTGTATCGACCAACAGATGCACAGTTGCCCGGCTACTGAAGTCGTAGGAAACTCTTCACGTTGTTCAACATCCTGTGTTCAGAGATCCCTTGAGAGGAATAAATACAACAGCACCCCCTGCTGGTCAGAAAGATAGAATTTAAAGGTTTGGTAATAGCGGTCTAAAAAATTTAGAAAATTCATTTGAGACAAATAGCTGGAGCGTGTGATGATGCTACCTTCCAGTTTGATACTGTGATAGACTGTCATGATAATATTGTCTGTTTAGTTTAACCCCTTGTCTGTTTATACCATGTTCATTTATATTTACACTCTCTTTCCTCTTTCATCGTCAGTGGTCCAGAGAATGGACAATGTGACCGAGGGCATGCAGAATTATGGAGGCAAGATCAATGCTGTGGAGACAGACTTGAAGAAATTAGGTAAGAAAAACAACATTTTGAATTAGGGCCTGGGTGATAAAGCCCCAAAAAATATATCAAGATTAAAATGTTCATATCACGATAAATGTCAAACACTTAATAAACAGCAAAACATTTATCTGATCTGATCAATATTGTGTTATACTTATATCAATATTTGATCTTTTGTTACATTGCTATTGGTTAAAAAGATAGGTATTCTTTTTTTTTTATTGCCCAGCCCTATTTTTTTATTTTCTATTATCATTGTTTTGGGTTGTCACCTTTTCAGATGATCAGACAGGAGAGAAGTCAGTTAATGCCACAAGTGAAATCAAGACTTTCAAGTCAGACCTGGAGTTCTTACAGAACAAACTGAATGACATTGCGCTCAGGGCAACCAGAAACCGAGACGTCCTGGATGAGCTCCGGATCACAGGCGACGACGTGCAAGACGGCCACGGGTCCCTGCAGAGCTTTCTGGAAGGAAATGCGGCCTCACTGCGTGGCCTCAACCAGACCCTGATCTCTTACAGTGGTGTGATTGACCACCTCCAAACGGACACAGCACGGCTCCAGTCAGAGATACAGGGCCAGGCTAAAGAGCAGAGCCAGACCCAGGTTACTGTCAGTGCACTAAACATCACCCAGGCCAAGCAACGCAGTCTGCTCGGCACACTGCAGAAGACGGTGGAAGACGCGGGACAGGCGGTGCAGAAACTGAAGAATGATTATCAGGGCCTGCATCAGACGTCCAGACAGAACCAGGCGGACACAGAGTGGCTGAAGGAAAAGGTGCAAAATATCCAGGTTTTGTCAGCGAACATCTCAGCCCTGACCCGGTCCAACGAGGAAACTCTCGATGACTTGGATACGCAGCTCAGCACTCTGGCCAGTCAGATCCAGAACACCTCCGCCCTCACCGAGGGACACGACCAGAAGATGCGTGAGCTGATGGACCACCAGAGAGACCACGATAACATCACCTCATCCAAGTTTGATGAGATAGAAGTCCGATTAGACAGACATGAGAACAACATGGACCGCGTGACTGGAAACATGAGCTTTGCCTCACAGGTCTCGGTGCCATTAGCGTCGACCTGGCCGGCCTGAGGTCCTGTGCTGAGACAGGGATTCGACATTCAGACCTGATACTATGCGCTGAATGGTAGCGTGACGGAGGCTCAGGCAGAGGGCAAAGAGCTGCGCGGCCAGCAGGATGTGCTGACAGCCAGGCTGGACAGAGAGGTCAACAACCTGTCTATGGTGATGGAGGAGATGAAGCTCGTGGACAGCAAGCACTCTCAGCTCATCACCAACTTCACCATCCTGCAGGGTAAGAAACAAGATGGCTATGTGTGCATCCTGGAAATGAAACACTTTTTAGATCATATTATGAATATTGTTAAAAGTTGTGATGTAGATAGGATTATTTGTTATACCCCTCTATAGAGATAACCAGTAAATCCATTCTTTTACTACCTCCTCTTTCTATTTTCTCTAAATATATATAAAGATAAGATGATCTAATCTTACATGAAAAGATTTTGCAATATCTTACTCTTAAAAAATGACTTGCATCCTAAATAAACCAGCTCTATGAATTTTGAGTGACCTTTCACCATAACTAGGAAGATACCATCTATTATGCTACAGATTGTACATTCTCAGACATGTGGACCACTTATTTTTTTCTCATAACATTTCAGGTCCACCGGGTCCAAGGGGCACCAAGGGAGACAAGGGTCCACAGGGGCCCATGGGCCAGACAGGACAAAAGGGTGATAAAGGAGACAAAGGGATTCTAGGACAGGTGGGACCCAAAGGAGAGAAAGGTGCTGCTGGACCTCCAGGTGCGACAGGTCCTCAGGGTGCAAATGGTGGTCGGGGTCTTCCGGGGTCCAAAGGATCGAGAGGGCCTGGAGGTCGATCTGGAAACCCTGGTGATAAAGGTGAACCGGGGACTCCAGGGCTTCCTGGTTTGGATGGAGAGCCAGGGATGCCAGGATCACAAGGCCCACAGGGGCCCAGAGGTGTACTGGGACCGGCAGGATTGGATGGGCCTCGTGGGCCTGTGGGAGCTATTGGCCCTCCGGCCCTCCAGGGCTATCAGGGTTACCTGCAGCTGCACCTCCTCTAATATTAAAGCCAACTCAGTCCACTCGGGTCCCTGGATCTCCCAAAGCACCGAAGCTCCCAAAGCATCTGAACCATCCAAACCAACCGCGGAACCAGAAGGGTCTGTGTCCCGGCAGGTCCAGCCCCCAGTGGTCACCACTCCAACGCCTGGTGAGTTCTATTATTACATAAGGATAGAATACAGATATGTGGCTCATTATAAGTATATTTTGTACAAATTGTTTACAGTGTGACATTCTGGTAATTACTTGTTTGCAGGTTGTCCACCTGGGTTCAGAAAGTTTGGAGACAGCTGCTATTACTTCTCCTCTGAGCCCCAGAGACTCAAATTCGATGAGGCCAACCACTTTTGCACTAACATGTCATCGTATATGCTCATTATCAATGACAATGAAGAGCAGGTACATGAACCCAGACATTATTTTGAATATTACCTCTTTTAAAGAATGAAAACAATTCAGTTAAAACTAAAATAACTAAAGCTAAACAAAGACTTTCAGAGCTAATTATCCTGAAAAAATCTGTTGCTCTTTTTTTCGTAGCAATTTGTGAAAGATGCAATAAACGGAAAAGGTTATTTCTGGCTGGGCCTGACTGACAGAGACGAGGAAAACATCTGGATGTGGGTGGACGGGACCCTACCTGTTTTCGAGTGAGTTGGTTTTTACAGCAGATGGATTCAATGTGTTTTACTGATTTCAGCCATGATTTGTTGATTCATTCTGTTAGAAAATATCAATGATTGACTTGAGATTTTTTTCACCATCAGTAAGTGGAAGCCCGGCCAGCCTGATAACTGGACCAACGGTCATAAAGGCGGCGAGGACTGTGCTGGTCTGATCCGTAATGCCTTCTGGAATGATTTCTACTGCACTGAGCGCATCGGTTTCATCTGTGAACGTGCCTCTGACTGTCAGTACCTTCTCAGACCTTTCTGAATTTCAAATCTGTTTTTTAATATTTACAGACATTCAGTGTGCAGTACCTAGCCCCATGTCCATCAATTCCTTTTAAGTAAGATAAGAAGGGCAGATTTCATGACTGAGATATAACGTTCATCTTGCACATGTTTTCCCACGGCACAGACTTTGTTTCCACACACGAGATCCCAGACACCTGCAAGCTGCTTTTTCAAATAAAATGCTGTGAAATATAAAATATACACATTAATAGTGAAGATTCAAATCTAATATTTCAGACATACTGTATGCAAATCAGATTTTTAGCTGTGTTTATTGATCATATTGGATATACACATATTTACAGTAGTTACTGTTGTTATAACTGTAAATATATCAGCCTGTGAGCATCATAACAGTGTTTAAATCTGTCTAATGTGATTTATTTGTGTTGTTCTCTTCGCAGTAAGTGTTCCAGTTTTATAGCATCCATCTAAGACAGTGTGAACTGTCTCTTGGAGGAAGGTGAACAGGCTGAAGTTGAAGTTGCAGAGATAATGAAGGAGATGAGGAGGAGCTCTCGGTGAAAAGAGGTCCCTGATGAAGCCAGCCCACATGAGCATCACTGAGACTTGGGTTGATCCTTGTGTCAAAGGCACTTTACGACACAGCATTACAACAAAGCACAGAGCCAGCCCACTAAGGCATTTTTGTAGTATTTGTACTGAAGGAAACATGACAATGTGATAATCAACACTACACAAAAATATAAACGCAACCCGCCGGATCTTTTAAATGTAGGAAATCACAGCACATTCACTATTCAGTGAAAAAAACAACTGGAAGTTTTCACCTGGAGCACGCGTGCAGGCATTTGAACAACATGGGGGACAGTTGTCCAGTTTCTCGACTCAGTATCTGAAATGGATCTCGTGCTGTCATGGTGACGTGTGGTTGACGGACACATATACGATGTACAGTGCTGCTAAACTCTTGGAATCGACTTCTGAGACAGCTGATGGTTGAATGACGGACATTCAGTTCTGCAGAATCTCCCCGGGTGGCTCACCTTCAATCAATATGCCGGCTGCACGCTTGTGTTCTTGGAAAAAGCAGTAGAAACGTCACTGCAGCTCATGAACTATGGGAACGAAAACAAAAGTGTTGCGTTTATATTTTTGTTCATTATATTCAGGCTATACTGTCATTGTTTGGTGTAGCCACTGTTGTACAGGTGTATCTGTAAATAATATTTCACAAACAGTACATTGTTGGTTGGGATTTAGTTTCATATCATTTTATTTCTTAACTGCCTTGTCAATCTTTCCACTCACAGAAAATCTATGTCAGAGGATTATGCTGTTAATAGAGTTACAACTATTTTTATACCATCACATATGTCACAGATACAGAACTGTGCTTCGAAATAAGCTTCCGGGAAAATGATGAGCAGCCGCTCACCGTCAATGACTGCAAACTCAGAATAATGTAAATCTCACCTTTCAGCAAACTGAAATATTCATGTCATTTTTGTTATAATAGATGCTCAGTGTGAGCAGTGCTGCTGTTTTATAAAGGAACGTATTTCTTAGATTTTAGACTGCCAGTTTTATACAGTATGAGGCATACATGAACAATATGTGTTTTGTAATGTAGCCATATACGATGATTTACTCAATATGTCTAATACAATATGTGGAATATGTTACATGATTATTATTTGCATAATCAGTTGTTATTGTCATTTGATTGACCTTTGCAGATTCATATGAAGGACTGAGTAGCAATAGGCTCATTGTGCCTTAATTAAATGTCCAAGTTTCTCTGGATAAGGCCAGGACACTTATCACAATAAAATTGGAAAGAAACTGTGTGTGGAGTCGATGCTTTTATTCCTGTTATATTTTGCAATAAATACACTTGAGATGATGTGGTATGAAACACCATTCATGTATGTCTAGACTTGCTGATAACAGCACAGAGTAAACCCTTATACAGACACTTATACAGGGTCCAGGCTTTCTATTATTTTTTCCATCCCATTTCAAGTAGTGTACATTATCAGATTATAATAATAACAAAGACAAAGCAATAATAATAAAGGTTTCACACATCTGAATTTTTTAAAGTATATTTACATGTTTAGCTCATCTGGAATATTCTTGTCCGGATTTAATAAATCTTAGGTTTTTGATTAAGACCTTTTCCACTGTGGTCCACGTGCACGGAGGACTACCAGGGGCAGGCGAAAGGGGGAAATGAGAGGAGTTAAGGCAGAACATAAAGTTGAAATGATGAGAAAAGAGTGAAACTAAATTTGAGGATGATATTTGATTTTTGGGGGGATAAGAAACTAGAAATACTATTTTCTGACTCAAATCAAGTTGTTGAGAATGGAATATTTAAATGTTATTCTTGCGATACTATGACTCTCTTTTCGATTACGTCTTTATTCTTATAAAATGACTTGATGAATTTTCCCTGTAAACTACAACTTTATTCTTGTAATATTATAACCTTCTACTCAATTATGACAATTCTCTGGATCTCTGTGTTGTTCCTCTTCAATATGGCCCTAATATGCCAAATAATAATAACAATAAAAACAATGCCACTTTATTTTTGATCAGCAAAATGAAAAAAGACATCAACTCCTCTTTTTCTTTTATCATGTCTGACCCTGATATTCCTCCATATGTATGGGGGATTAAAAAAAACTGTGGTGAATGGGATGAGATAACGTCACGTGATCCCAGTCAGCTGACGATGACATGTTTCTTTTCTTTTTTTTTTAAGTCCAAGGCGATTTGTGGCTCAAGGTTCATTTATTGTTCTGAGCTCCGCTGTTTAATTACAGTCGATGAGCTCAGCGCGTCCGAGCACGGGACGATCGCCCAGAGACACTGCGCCCGCCGCCGCGTCACGGTGTCCCTAGCTCCGCTCCACGTCCGTGAAGTTGTCGGTACTATGCGTTGTTGTTGCGTGACATAAACCAGAGAGGGGACATAACGAGAGACGGCGGAAATCTGTTGTTGTTGTCGACGCACCAGCGATGCCTCTCTTCGCGACCAACCCATTCGACCAAGATGTGGGTGAGTAGCCGGGACCCGGGGGCTAGCTGTAGCAGGCTAGCTGGAGGAGCTGGGACCACTCAGCTTTGTTTGTGTTGTCCAGCGGGACACAGCCGCTCGGTTAGCATCACACTGCGAGTGTCACACGTCTGCCCACATAGCATTTATTGTTCCATATATGAGGTTGATGCGATATGAGCTGATTCTGGTGCTGTTCTGTTTCCCCCTCGGGTTTGTTGTGCTTCAGTTAGCCACCGGGCTCATGCGGCTAGCTAGCTAGCTAGCTTGCCACATCTAATGGGATTTAGCCAACAGCCGTTAGTATCTTGAATCTTTGAAAACGTTCAATAACGTTCCGACATTTGAAGAGTTAAACTACGTTTTCACGCCGTGTTGTGTGTGTACAGTTTTTATTTAATCATTCAGGTTGACAGTCAATGGACGTGGGACACAAATGTTGTCATCAGCTAATTGATGCTAAGCTAGCTAGCGTGCTAGCCGTCTGCTCCATCACTACCTGGCTGTAACCAACATGACGAGGCTGGCGTCTCTTAGTTCAGTGGCAGTGAAATGGGATGCGGGCTGATGCGTGGAACCATGAAGCTGCTGTGGGTTCTCCTTTGTCTCTCTGCTGTGGCTCGAGTGGTTAACCACTTCACTAGCATGGGAAGAGCGAACTGCACCAACACCTCACTGAGCCTGAACATACAAGCTGCAGCACCACATGATAATCTGGATTTATTCCGCGTGGATGGTTAATTTCGGGCTGTTAAATTGGGTTATTTTATATATTTGCTTGTAATCTGTGGGAGTATTGTGATAATCAACTTGTAACAAAGGGTATAAGTAAAATCCTCTGTCTGGTTACATGTTATTTGATGTCTGTGAAGTGCCATTTTGAATATTCTGCAAAACATTGATTAATGCATATGTCCCTGATTCAATGCATCCCATCAAACACTGAAACATCAAAGACATTTTTGGCAGATCCTCAAAATATTAGCGCCCAACTTGTATGTATTTTTGGGGGCCTATTCCAATACTGATATTAAGGAGTACAAAAAACAATGGAGAATGATTCCAAAGAGGTTGTTTTCAATCCCTTATGACAAAGAAATATAGACTTGAGGTTTGTTATTGTACAGTTTAACAATACACTTTAAATAACTACAACAAGAATACAACCTAATATATAGGACTTGAATTAAGAAAATAAGCATCCTTTAAGTAAACATAAATGCTCTGTAGACTAAGCTCATATCGGTGCACATCGTTAAACCCAAACACAGACGATGGTATCAGCTAAAGACGGCCAGTGGGTGAAAGTAAATGTGTACATTTACCACAAATGTTGTCTTTAATTACAGATTTTACGTACTAAGCACAATAAGTCCTGAAAAATGTGTTTGTTGCAATGTTTAAGTTTTCTGCTGTTGCTGTGCTTCCTTCCTGCAGAGAAAGCAACCAGTGAGATGAACACAGCTGAGGACTGGGGCCTCATTCTGGACATATGTGATAAGATCGGGCAGTCACGCACTGGGTTAGTCAACTGCCTTCTACTAATCCACACATATTGAATGCACACCTACGCATCTCTCAGCTGTTTAAAAAAAAAACACGATTTCAAAAGGAAGGAGAATGAACCCAGAGACACAAAGTGTGTAGGAGAAACATCTCTATTGATAATTCTCTGTGGCAGAGCGATTCATTTTCACCAACCTTTGATTTCTATTCTATTTCATTCTGTTGCAGACCTAAAGAATGTCTCCGCTCTATAATGAGAAGAGTGAACCACAAGGATCCTCATGTTGCCATGCAGGCGCTGACTGTAAGCAGACAGGAAACAAACAGCCATGTTTGGTATAAGTGTGACTGTTCAGTTAATGGAGATGTTGTGTTTTCTTCTTGTTGTCAAACTTCATCAACACTTAATTAAAACGAGAGCTCGTAGTGTGACTGTGCAGGTGAAGGGGGCTGGGAGAGCCCCGGAGGACCAATCAGCACAGATGAGAGCTGTTAGCTGATTGGCGCTCACGCTTAAAAGGTAGCGTCTGAGCTTCATCGGGAGACACTCTCCGACAGAGAGGACTCGAGACACTGAGCGAGACACTGAGCTCAGGAAGTTTAAGTTTGCGTTGTGAATTTATGTTTGGAGTTAGTAAATATGATAAGATCCGAATGGTTTGTCTCTGGCTGCTGTGGTGAGAGCCCCGTGGCATGGTCTACTGCCACAGTGACCAAATCAATTCTCAAGTTTTGTTGCAAGAGGTGTTACATGTTTGTTGCCTATTGTTACCTATCAAGTAGTGAGTCAGATGAATATTTTGACCCCTTTGTCCTCACAGCTTCTTGGTGCTTGTGTCTCAAACTGTGGGAAGATCTTCCACTTGGAGGTGTGCTCCAGAGAGTTTGCCAGTGAAGTCAGTAACGTCTTAAACAAGGTATGTTTTCGCCCTCTGTGTGTTGTCCAGATCACCTCATTCAGTGATTGTGTGCCATCCTTGTTTTCCTAACTTCTTGATTGAATATATCTCCAGGGCCACCCCAAAGTGTGTGAGAAGCTCAAAGCCCTCATGGTGGAGTGGGCAGAGGACTTCCGCAATGATCCACAGCTGAGTCTAATCTCGGCAATGATCAAGAATCTACGTGAGCAGGGTGTTACCTTTCCTGCAGTGGGGTCCCAGGTAGGCCTGTGGAGGACAAAGGACAAATGGAGGATGTTTTTGATTAACTGCTGTATTTGAGGCTCAGTTGTTGAGTTCTTGATTCACCTAAGTTTAGGATATTTTGTTCACAGGCTGCAGAGCAAGCAAAAGCAAGTCCTGCTTTAGTGGCAAAGGATCCGTCCACCTCAACCAACAAAAAAGAAGAGGAAGACTTGGCCAAAGGTAACAAGTCCTCAAGTAAATATCAGACAACTAAATATAACCAGTTTTTCAGTCCTCAGCGGTCGGTTGAGAAAAGGAGTATTGTCCTTCAAACATGTGCTCACTGACACCTTCGCCTTTTTTTGGAATTGCATAAATCACAATTTACACTGGATTTATGAATTGCATTAATATTTAGGGGGGTTTAAAATGTGCAAGGTCTTTCAAGAGCAAAGAAACAATCTGACTCATGTTTGCAGCTATTGAGCTGTCGCTGAAGGAGCAACGTCCGCAGACGTCCTTGTCGGGCCTTTACCCGAGCACCTCCAGCCTGCTCTCCTCGCACAAGTCAGACGGCAGGAAAGTCCGCGCCATCTACGACTTTGAGGCTGCTGAGGACAACGAGCTCACCTTCAAGTCTGGAGAAATCATCACTATCCTGGACGACAGGTGAACTTCTCACACAAACGCACACAAGTGAGCAAGTATGCACAGCAAACAAGGATTAGTCAAATAACTGAGGATTTGGGACAGTTTGATGGCTCATTGTTGTTGAGCATACAATTGATGCGTGTCCTGAATCTACCCCTCGAGTTATCACATGATCACATCTCGAGGAATCTGATGAACAGCTTTTGGATTCTGTTCCCATTTGATGGAAACCTCTGAAATTACTCTTCCTCAGGAATAACAAAAGCCCAATATTTAACAAAATGACTAATTAAAGTGATGACGTCATGGAGTGCGCAGGGCCCCGTCACCTGGGAGATGATGTAAACAAAAGGCCGAATTGTAGTGCCCCTGCCAGGCAGTGTGTTCTCAGAGTGGGGGTGCCTTGACAAAGACTAACCGAAGCACCTTTCTGATCCCAGAACAGGTGACGGGCTCCGTTAGCTAGGCTCCTTTCATTTGGAGGCAGCTCTGGTTTCAGTTGACGTTATAAACTTAAAATGAACTGCTTATCTACTTCGTTAACTCTGAAATATCGATTCTGTAGCAAGGAAAAAGACAACATATCAAATTTAATATTTTAGTTTCTTTTCATTTTTTTTTTAGTGACCCCAACTGGTGGAAAGGGGAAACGTATCAGGGAGTGGGGCTGTTCCCCTCTAACTTTGTCACTGCTGACCTCACTGCAGAGCCTGAGATGAGTGAGTACACACACACACACACACACACACACCACACACACAACTTATGTCAGATCTAGTTCTTTGATCTCCATTTAGTCCATTAGCAGTATTGATCCTTGAGAGGAAAATACTTTATCACTTACACTCGGCTGGTGAAACAATACAAAGAACAATACAGTTCAATTGAACAACAGTCAAGTTATTGGTAACATAAAACAAAAACTGATATAAACAATAACACTCCTGGTACTTAGTGGTTATATGAGAATTGTCCTCATAGCAATTTGGACATATTTATTAAGAGCTTTCTACAACTTTAACCTTATTCTGATGGAACAGACCTGTCATAGACACAGATCAATGTTTTTCTCCCGTCACTGCTTCCATGTCTCGTGAAGTGATGCACGTTCTTTATTTATCCACTCACTTGATTCCTGCGTGTGTTTAACATCTTCATTGCTGATGCTACAGTGGATTCTAGTGTGTGAGCCTCAGAAAACGTTTTAGCCTCAGGCATCACATCTTACAAAGCAAATCTTTTGTCACCTCTACGGCTTCCTGTCAGATGTAGTTACACCAGAGGACCTTTGAGCTCCACATGAAAAGACTGCATGTACCAGCCTGTCCGTGCATGTCAGTAGTTAAAAGCTGCTTTGTCAGTCTGCATAGAAGCTGAAGTTGTTCAATAAATTGTCACAACCCACAGAAATGTATTGCTCATCTTCCAGCGCATATGGCGTTGCATAATATTTGTTTTATATTGCTTGTCGTCATTCATTTGTGTGATGCTCCTGCAAATGTTCAATCCCTTGTTTATTTACTCATTCTGCGTGTGTGCATTCCTTATTCCTCCGTTTGTGAAAAATCCCTTCACTCGACAAACATGACAACAGCAGGCAACTGCTCTTTCTGTCTATTTATTCTTCAAAAGCTTATATAAGATTCTAACTTTTTCATCTTCATTTGGTAACCATACTAATATTTTTCACTATTAATCGGATATTGTCTGAAGCGGCGCATCCTGACTTTTTACACGTGTTTCTGATTGCTACTGTTGTTTTTTTTTTTATTGATTTTTATTTGCTTACTTGGAAATCTACAGTGAAGACCGAGAAGAAGACAGTACAGTTCAGTGAGGACATCCAGGTGGAGACTATAGAGCCCGAACAAGAGCCTGCATACATAGACGAGGTAAGTGCACAGGCTCACTGAGTCGTTCAGCTTCACTGAAATCAATTTTTGATTTTAAAACCACCACCTGCTCCTAAAATGAGTTACAATACAGTCAGAATCAAAATACTGGGAGATGATGTAAACAAAAGGCCGAATTGTAGTGCCCCTGCCAGGCAGTGTGTTCTCAGAGTGGGGGTGCCTTGACAAAGACTAACCGAAGCACCTTTCTGATCCCATATATATGACAATAAATTCATGAAGTAATTACCCTAGGAGGAATTTTTTATTTCCAAACTGCATGAAATCATTCAACAGTCTCATCATAGAAACTTTATTTCCAACTTCCAGGACAAAATGGACCAGCTGCTGCAGATGATCCAGAGTGCCGATCCCACAGACAACCAGTCAGACAGCGCCGAGTTATTACAGCTTGAAGGTAAACTGAAGATTGAAGACTGAAATAATCTGAGTAAAAGAATAAAGGTGTGAGGAAAAATGATCAGTTTACAGCAACAACTGTGGTGATTTATGTTTCGAGTAGAGATGAAACCGGTAACCATAAAAATCATTATTTTTTAATCAGGTGCCTGCAACCAAATGGGACCTCTCATTGACCAGAAGTTGGAGGATATAGACAGGTGAATTGTGCAAGAGCAATAAAATGCATCTATTGGGGAAAATAAAACTTAAGACCATCAGACGTTAAAACATAACCAATAATATAATCGTACCCTTATTAAATATGTAGTTCAGGAAGTCTTATTGTCTTTATTTGTTTGTATTCTTCAGGAAGCACTCAGAGCTGTCAGACCTGAATGTTAAGGTGATGGAATCTCTGTCGTTGTATGCCAAGTTGATGAATGAGGATCCCGTTTACGCCATGTATGCCAAGCTGCAGAGCCAACAGTACTACATGCAGCAGCCCGCCAATGTAGCACAACAGGTACAGTGACCCCGAGACACCAGAAACCTTTCGTAAAACTCTTTTCATACACTGTGAATGCAAAAACGTTGAACTTAAAAACACGGTGAATACTTTTTTTCTTTTGCCCGTGTATCTGAAGTGGCATCCTTCGTACCTCACAATACAGAAACATGGTCTTTGAGTCAATCAGTAGAAGTTGAAATGTTGCTTTAATATTTAGACAAGAATGTTGCTCTTATTTGTTTTTTACCTTTTACTTGCCACTGTCCAAATGCTTTGCCTCTGCAAATTTCACCAAAATTATCTTGATGGATTTGTAGTCCCCTAAAGAGACTGATTTCCTAATCTTAATACTTCAGTATTTCATCTACCTAACTCTTAGCCAAGCAATTCTCACATTAGCAACTCAGTATTTGCTCTGTGCATGTTTTTGACCACAGGTGTACCCTGGTCAGCCTGCATCAGGTTCATATGCCATGAGCGGTACTGCAGTGCAGGGTTACAGTGTTCCCATGGAGCAGCTTCCTCCTGGAAGCTCCATACCTGGACAGCCAGCTCCCAGGTGAGTCCCTCATACATCTTGATGTTCTGGTACAATATAAACTACAAGTTGTTGACGTTATCTCTGTCATTCCCTCTTCTTTCTAATTTTCCTATTCGTTCTGGTCTCCGCTGTTATTGGAGACTTGGACATTATTGAACACTGTCTTCTATTGGAGAGTTTTCTGTATTACTCATTCAACTTTTCATTAAATATTTAACGATTCCACCTTGCTGCAGTGTTAAAATTCCTGTTGCTTCGCTCTTTCCCGTAGTGATGTTCATATGTACATGGGCCAGCCGCCAGTCTACACTGCTGCTCCCGGCAGCATGCCCCCAGCAGACATTCACTACCACAACCCAGCTGCCGGCCATGGTCCCCCTCCAGGCACGGCTCCCACAGGCATGACGCAGACGCAAAACTACAGCCACCACTCCGGCCCAAGCATAGCACCTTCCACAGACACCTCACAGGCCCCCTACTCAGAGAAAGCCTTGCTATAGGGCCCCCTTTGGTCACTGTTATCCTTACACGCAAACACATACATGCACCAGGCCTGATCAAACAGTGGTCTGCGATTATTTCTTTCATTATATTTTATGATTTGTTTTTATCGTGAAACACCAGAAGGATGGAAAATACAAATAAGAGTAAGCTAACCTTGACATTTGCCATTCTCTGTGTTATTTTATCGGGCAGATATACAGTCCTCTTTGATTTGAACAATTCGCCCCAAGTCACACTTGGTCTGAAAATGGACACTCGCTCTTCTCCTTCGTGTCTTCACCTGATTTATATTTGCATGGAGGAGACACGCAGGAGCTTTCAGTTGCACTTATTTAATTTCTGGATTTCACTCAAACCTCTTGTTCTCAAATCTAGATCCAATAGCAAAATATGCATTGTCCATTTTAACGGACAAGACCTGGCATTAACCATTTCCTTGTAGTGACCGGCCTATTGAAAATTGTTATTGGTCCGTATTTTTTCATAATTTCTTTGGAAGTTTCCTGGTAAGAACCACTTAACTTTGTCCTAATTAATCTTTGCTAGTTCAGTTGAATCTATTGTCAGTTATTGATCAATTCCAGTGGAAGATAAAACGGTTTATTCCTCAAACCGTCCACAGGTTTTTGGATTGGATAGACTTTTTGCATGTTCAGCTAGTCTACTGTGTGACTACAAATATTTGGGTCACACTAGCAATTAATTTAACAAGTGAACCAGTTTCTATAGTGTTTTATCTTTGATACCAAATTCCAGAAAACTTTCTAGGAAATTATTAAGAAATTCCAGACCCGTTGAATGAAGCCTAACCAAAATGTTTTGCGATAACAAGTGTAACTGTAACTACTTCAATCTACCAACACAATCCATATGCAAGTACCAATATAAAAGAATGCACACAGGCATTCCTTGCACCTGCACAACCCGACACACACTACAGGAAGGTGTACAGCAGTTACACACACAGCGATACACGTACAGCACTTGGCTCACACATCATCAGTCGTACTTGATGATTTACCGTCGCACGCCACAGCCTTCTCACTGACTTAAATCTACTGTGGTGCTGATCGCATCACTAAAAAAGGGGCGTTGACTTCCATTAACTTGCTTTTTATTTAAATATCAGAAAAGTGACGTTTGGCAATGCTAAAAAAAAAACGTCAGGTTACTACATTCTGTATATGTTGTCAATTTTAGAAGTACTGAAAACTGAAGCCACTTTGATTTTTGGAGGGGAAATGAGAGGAATTCAAGCATGCACATGACTCTTGTAAATACTGTACTGAACCAGTAGTGAAGCCACATGATGACCTCATGGGTGGGATGTCTGTTAACACAGCTCTAGGTGGTTTTGGCTTAGTCTTAAAGGGAAACTCTGCGGTCGTCACAGATGAGTGAAAGGTGTAAAAGGGAAAACAATACCCACATGCTAGAAAAATACAAGATCATTTTCTTTTTTTCTTTCAGTGACTCCTCACGTTATCCTGCAGAGTTTCTTTATTTCTAAAACAAGCAGTCCTGCGTCTCCGTTCAGGAGCTGTACTAACAGACTCGTACCACAGACTTGGCTACTAAGGGGGGGGGGAACTCTCTGAACCTCTCCAGTGTATTTGAAGCATCTCTTTAGTCAGTGTTGAAAAATGAATACTATGGAGTTTTTTTTTCTTTTCTTTTTTGTAGTGCATTTTAAGTATGTTTTGATTATTGTTAAGCTATTTTAAATGGAGAACCAGTACAGGATGTATGTATTCAGAGAAACGTGGAGTAAGTGATATTCTGCCGAACTTAGTTGTATATTTAAATGGCTCACACGAGAACATGGACACTTCTCTCTGTGTTTGATACATGCTTGTTGTACTGTAGGGTCGAATGGTAATGTGAAAACTGATCAGAACTTCCCCTCCACATGCATCTCAGACCTGTCATATCTTAGAACTGTCTCACACTAAAACACACCCGATCTGAAGCTCAACAGAAACCAGAGGAGAGCGCAAACCTCCGCCAAGGCCCAACTGTCCCTGTAAAATCAATCAAGCTGCACCGACACACTCATAGATATCACTTCCTTTTAAATATGCTTGATTGAATTTTTTCTCATCTAGATCCATGCGTTGATTTAACTTGTCAAAGACAAATCTTGCAATGGACCCTTGTTCAGATCCATGTCAAAACCAATTGGCATGTACAAAAATATAACTTCCTTGGGGAGGTGATAAGGTTTAAGATCCCGGACGTTCAACATTACTAAAGCTCTCTTAACCAAAATCTCCATAAGCTATTGGTGACAGTGCCACTGAGGGAAGGATCAAAAGTACAAAGTCTCCTTCTCATACATTTTATATAAACGGCTCATTTATGTGGATTTTAAGTGTCAAGAGTTGATTTTTACAAAAAAAACGAGTGGAATGCAAAAGGCTGATAGACTGGGAAATTATTTATGTTGTTGTATAATATCGAATGATGCTAAATGAAGCAGCTTTGAATCTGTTTAACCAGATGTCCCGTTCGCCAGATGAAGTCATGTGTTGAGCCGACGCTCTCGAGATCCTATGTTTTCAAATGTGCTGCTTCTCGTCATCCCTGTGCCGCCTTAAGAATCTAAAACAAACCCTGCAGCTCGAGTGCTTGGTGACTGGGACTTTGCAAACAGACGCCATTTTATTCTGCAGACCTTGTTTTTTTTGTTTTTTTTTTTGCATTAACTTATTTGATTCAAAGATAAAGAATCCCTTGTATGTGCTGCCTTCAATGCTCGGGTGAACTAGTGTTGGATCTAAGAGGGTTCGACGATATCCAAGTAGCTGCTGTTCTGGGACCACGGTAGCAGGAGCCAGTTCGTCCTCACACATCATCCCAATGTAACATGTTGCACCGCAGGGTCTGCACCCCCCCCCCCCCCCCCCCCCCCCCCCCGATATAATGTACAGGATTGAGATGCTGCCTGTTTTTAAGTTTGAAACCGACATTATTGTAAAGGTTCTCTCTAAACTTGTATCCTGCTGTTTGTATGTATTCTTTTAACCATACTTATTAAATTGGTATTCACAATAAAACCAGGCCAAATGTACAGGAAATTGATCGCCTTGTTTTCTTGATTCTAGAGATACTTTTACAGATCAAGTGAAATACGTTGTGTTTATTTGGTGATGTTCAACACTGCATTTTCAGGACATCACGATCCACATATAAGCTGTGTGGTTCTACATGAAATTTACATTTCCACTTTCATGTGTAATCAATGTTTGGAATATTAAAGCTGTCCCAAATCCATACTAATTCTATACGGTGTATATACCTCTTGATATATAATATACTGTTTTAGCACATAATGTACAAAAAGTCAACATACTTTAACATTTCATACAAATAGTATTACTCACATTGAACAATATGTTTGATGCTAGTAAAAAGCTTAAACTTCACAGAGAATCGAAAGGGTTAGTTTTCCTGTTATGTAATATATGATATGATTATCATAAGTGTCTTGTTTCTTAAGTTGAAAGGCTGTTATTTCCTGAGTGAAGGTTATGGTTTTAAACGGCAGAGAATCGCAAACTTGATAAAAGGCAAACATTTTACAAATCGGAGGAAGATCAATGTGTTACATCCTCGCTGTACTTGCACTGTGCAGCATTATCGATATACTGTATACAAACCTCTTATATTGCTGTTGCCATTTATAGTGTGATAATTATTGATATTGTCTTGTTGCCCACATCAACACTCATTATTCTTTTTGTCACATAACTAGTATGCGCACATCACATATTTCGAACCTAGTGCGTAATTTATGATGTATAATCAAAACTGTCCTGTACAGCCCATCTAATAATCAATAATCAAATGGTCACGCTGATGAACCCTGATGTTACACCCTTGTTTAGAACCAGTTCATATTATGGACTGAGACACAGTGTTGGATTTTAAACCAAATGTTTAAAATGTGTCCTTTGCTTTGCCACTAGATGGTGATCAGTGTACATGGAGTGAACAAGTCCCGATAGAAGACATTTTTAAAGAGCAAAAGAGTTTTGATTTGCAGCTCCTGAATATTTTCAAAATCATTAAGATTGTAAACTTTGATGCAAGCGGAACACCAGCTCAGGACATTTAATATTAACATAATCATTTTGATTTGAATATAATTTTACTGATTGAAAAATCACGCCGTTAAAATGGACCATGTGTCCAGACCAGCATCAGACTCATGTAATTGTCTCCCTCGTTATTATGGGATGGGAGTGCTCTTCTTTGTGAGCCCATAAAAAGGTGAGCATGACCACCTTGTTACCTCAGCAATAAAAGAATACAGCCCCCGGTGCAGTGTAAGCAATGTCAGTGTGCAGAGTCCAACGGCTCCACTGGCTCCTCTTGTGGGAGATGATTGTCAAAGTCTTCAGCTCCCAGTCCAGACCAGCAGCTGGTGTTCAGGGACCATGACCTCGGGGAAGACGGTCAAGCTGCTCCTCTACGAGGTGCTGCAGTTGCAGCTCTCGTCGTGCCGATCTTTGTGATAATGGAGAGGTTTGCCAGCCTCATACGTGACGTGAAGGACGGGATCCGACGGCCTACTGGCTCGTGGTGGCGGTCTCTCTCGCCTATGTGACCTCTGTGACCCTGCTGGTGTGGGTTCCTCTCAAGTTTGTGATTCTGAAGCGGCAAGGTCCGTCGCAGAGATCACACAGTGGTGAGTGCATGAGGTGTGTGGGATAAGGTTTTACATGTAGGTCAAATGATTTATCTAGTACAACTAATTTGAGACAACATAGACCGGTTAAGAGAGAGAAAATGATAAGATCACAAACCATTTCAGGGAAATTTTGGATGGGAGATTTGGGCTGTAGAAGTAAAAGATATTCTTGATATATCTAGTGGGGGAAAGTGAAAAGTACTCTATGTACTTAAGTATAGTAATAAAGTAAATGTATTGCATCCCACCACTGACTGTAGGAAAGTAGGAATAATGTAAAAACAATTGGCTACATGTAAAAAAGAATCCCTCTGAATTCAAAAATGTAAATATAAGTAGACGTACTCACGATGTAAAATGGCCCTCGGAGGTAACACCTTTTAATAAAATATTATATTTTATAAAATAATGGGATGTCTTGTAAGTGCAGTGTAATATTAATAGTGATAATATAGTTTTTGAGAGAGGAAATAACTATTTTTCATCTTAAAAAGGAAACATGCTCAGCTCAGTTCAGTGGTTTTACTGCTACAGGTCTGTCTGATCGGGGGTTTATGGTGACTAATGTTAGAAAACACTATGTAGATAACTTGTAACTACAGATGAGTACAAATGGAATGTATCAAGAAGCATAAAATATAAACTCAGATTTGTCAAAATTATTCTTGAATATAACTGTGATTTACTGTCTGTCCACCTTTAAACATCAATTATTCATCACATTCAGATGATCGTCATTCACACGTGGCCTAAAACGACCTCTGTTGTCTTTTCAGGAGACCGACGGCTCTGGCGTATCTCATCCTGTGCACATTACCGTGCTTTGCTATTCTAATCGCCAGCTCCAAGGTAACGTCGTCGTGACCGATCGTCCAGTCACTGAGGAGCACCTGTTGACGTTTTGCTCCGCCGCGCTCGGACGGGGCCCTTGAAGCGGCATATTTGTCGTAAACAGTCCATTTGTGGCACAACTCGTGTTTATGGGCCCCGCGTGTAAGAGAATGTGTTTAGAGCACGAAAATGACTCAGTGAGTGATGGTCGACTTGGCCCGGTGCACCACGGAGGAAAGGAAAGGCCTGTCACCAGTTTTACTCCCTCGTCCCTTGAGATTTAGTTATTGGCCGAGCCTCAGAGGATTTGCTCTGCATGCACTGAGGAGGACTTTGGCATCATCATCATCATTAAACGAAAAAGCCAATGGGAATGTGTGGCCTGTCACAAGACTGTACTCAGTCTGGGGTATTCAGTAACTTATAGTAAACATACCAGGTTTTACATTAACTTAAATTCCCCCCTAAATCTTAACAAGACACACAAGTAATAATGTGTCCTTTTTATGCTCAGACAAGCAAAGACACAAATACGAGCATCTGATGTCAAAGACCTGTACATGTTTAATATTTCTTCATCCTGTATCGGGGCCGATCAGCAGCGTCTTAATGTCTGTAATTATGGGATAGTAAAATTGGACAGGTTCATAAAATCCCGAATGCAGGAGCTGGAGCCAAATGTTGCAATAAAAAATTTCAATTTCGCTTCTTCCTGCTTCATCCCTCATGATTTCTAAGTGGCAGGTCAGTTCTTTCGGCTATTGAATTGATATTTATTTTTCTCTTATGTTGTCGTCACACTGTAGGTGCAGGTGGACAGCGGACACAGACTGGACCATTTCGCAGAGTTGCCCATTTCCTTGGTGCTTTTCTCCCTCATCTGTGTGGACATCACAGAGAGGCTTCGCCCCTGCAGGCTCCTTGGACAATGTAAGACTTGAGGTTGTTGGCATTATTAAGAATTCTGAAAAGCTTCATGTTGCACGTTTTTCTGCAATGACTTGTCAAAGAGAGGCCTTTTTCACAGAATGCTTTTCGGCACACCTCCTACTGGAAAGATTATCAATCTACTATAGATGATCCCATGTTGATTATTTAACTCAAACCATTTTCAACCAGAGCTAATGTTGTTAGCTTTGCCAAGGACTTATTATTTAGGGGTCTGTTATTTAGCAGGATTACGCAAAAACTACCGAACAGATTCCCACGAAACTTGGAGGAAGGATGTGGTACGTGTCAGGAAAGGACCCATGAAATCAGGGGACAGATCCCGCAATTTAATTTCCACTTACTTTCACCTTCAAATCCCCATGAATGTCACTGGATTCAGATTTCTATTTCGATCCGAACCAATTTGCATAGATACGCCAGATTTTGTTTCATCAAGCTCCAGGAATTATTCCCTGGCTGGCAAACAAAACAGCCCATTTCGCAATGTTTAAAAAATATTCCTCGATCTGCCCCTTTATCCAGATCCGTGGCAAAATTATATGAGTTTTTTCTCTTCACATTTCTCTTCATCTTTCTACAAAGTGTGTTTTTGTAATCCTGCTGACCAACAAACCAACCAACAAATGGACAAGGGGGAAAACATAAACGTAATTTAGAAAAATGAATAACAGTGAGAAAAGAAATGTTGGATCATTCCCATGACGATTTAATCAGTTCGGCATCAGACTGATGAATTCACAGAAAGATTTTCATTCAAATCATTGGATGGAAAATGTCAACAGATGAATACGACCAATGATCACGACATTGGCTCGACTCTTTCCTTTTGTACCATCATCGTATCATAAACAGTGAGTAGTATAACAGCTGGAGTTGTGTGTGCGCTCTTGCCATTTGCAGCCGACAGCCCTGGATCCTGACTTTGACACCCACGGCCCCGTCCTCACCCACCTGGAGCAGGTGCCCACCGTATCGAGCCAGCTGCACCCCGATGAAGGCCAGAACGGTTTGACCCCAGGCTCTCCGGGGGACAAAAACGGCAGCACATCAGGCCAATGGCGGCACTTTGCCGGCTCACCCACCCACTCAACTCCCAGCTCACGAGCTCCCAGCACTGCCTACCTGTACTCCTCATCCTCACGCCACAGGTCCTACTCGGGTAACCTCGGCTTCCTGTGCAGGAGGGATGGGAGGTCGGAGGTGTTTGTGGATAGTTTCCTGTTCTGGTTGGACACTGTGGAGATGATGAGAGTAGCAGGAGAGCCCTCGGTCTTCTACTCAGCCTGGGTCTTCCCTGTCTATATTATTAGCTTCCTGTCCACTCTGCGCATGGTCATCGCCCCTAACAACCCGTTCTTGTCCTCTGCTGGAGTGGCTCTGCAGGACTTTCCTTTCCTCATCGTCCGGGTCGCCCTGATTGTCGTGTTTGGTTGTGTGACGCCTGTGTTGTACCCGCTGAAGAATGTGCTGGTGATCTTGACGTTTATCTACTTTACATTCTTGACCAGGCTGAGGATATTCAGGAGGCAGAGCATGTTTTGAGGAGGAGTGGAGCATTCTGTTGTCGATGACAGATTTGCTTTGAGTGCGGGTGCTTGAAAAGTTGGTATATTTATGTGTTGGAAGCAGCACTGAGGG
Organism: Reinhardtius hippoglossoides; assembly: GCA_006182925.3. Lineage (NCBI taxonomy): Eukaryota > Metazoa > Chordata > Actinopteri > Pleuronectiformes > Pleuronectidae > Reinhardtius > Reinhardtius hippoglossoides. The sequence goes on along the minus strand of CM031680.1, from coordinate 6,274,770 downwards.
AATCATGGTGGTGGATGATGTGGAACAGCCTGCGTTGAATGGTAATGTCTGTTAATGAACTGAGAGGCCACGCATCCAAATATCCCAATGTAAAGATGACTCTGTAGTGTGTAGGTTACAGTGTACAATTGGAATCCAAATGTATTTATTTATACTTAATTTTATGTTTTCCAGCTTTTTAATTTTGTATTTGTATCACATTTGTGATACCACAAAGAGCAATGGGGGAGGGGGGGGGGAATCTTTGTAAACAAAACATTATTGAATAAAAAAGTCTTTTATTTTAATTCTGGTGTAAATTTGTTTAAATGAAATTGATTACAGCTTAACAACAGATCTGAATTCAACAAATATTATAAACTGCTTCTCCAAGTCTCTGGGAATCAACTGGAATAAAGAAATGATTTGAGGTTGAGTGGTATATCTGCTGACTGCCAAAACAGCAGCGTAGGATTATTATCATTTTCATACTTTCTCTCATTCAGTGACACACGATGAGCTGCGTCTTCTTATCTGGGCAGAAATATCCCTTCAGAGGACATTTGCTGTGACCTTTCCCTCTAAGAGGTCAAGTGATCATTAATGCTGGTTTTTCCATTACGTTCACATTCATAAGCCCCAACCGGAGAGAGGAGGGCTCACACCAGACCTCTGACGTGTTTATGGTAATGACGCCAACCTGATGAATCACACCGGCTCCTCTTCTCATCTGCGTTACAGAACGAAGTGTCTGTTTTTTCCTCTCGTGATTTCAGATACAGTTCCTTCAGCCTGTGTTTGCCTTCTATCACAGATCCAGGAGATAAACAGATTCTCTCTGTCGGTGCAGCTTTGACTTCCTTGCCTCGTCCTTGGCGGTCGCAAAATTAGCATCTCACCCTCGTCTTCAGCCTGTGGCGCAGGCAACGTGTTGGTTTATGAGTTCTTCGTGGCCGTGTAACTCACTGGGTTGTAACCTCGGCATATATGTGTGCGGTGTGAGTTTATCAACAGTGACACCACAGACAGATACTGGTGTGTAGTGTAATTGGCAGACCTCCACCATGCAGGACAGGTCTGACAGAATTATACCCTATGGAGCACTTGGTCTTTGTCTGTCTGACGGATGAGCCGGGGCTGCAGGACAAACGGTTTAAGGGAATTGCCAAACCGACGACTCCCGTCTCTCTCCGGGAAAAGAATGGGTGAATTTGAAAAATAGCAGCAAACGTCCTGCTGCAGTGATCATCGGACATAAATTGATATCCTTCTTAATGTGGTAATGCATTCAGCACGGTGCGAGAGAGGAGGATTTATTAAAGACGTTGTTAATGATAAACACGTCGAGCCCAGAGAGGAACCAGAGCTGTTTTCATGTACCAGTATGTGAACTAAAATTAACTCTCCTTAATTCCCACAGCCATGATCAGTCTCCTCCTTAATGATTCATACATAATCTGCAACAAAGCATTAGTGCAGCCTGGGTTATTGTGGCCGTGTTCACCGTCTGCAGAGCATTTTTTTTTTTTATCCTCGTGACACAGAGTGAACGACCTGAATGATCAAGTGAAGAAGCAACAGCATCTATTCAATCCTCCTTATCTGACTCGGTAAGGTCCATGTTCAGCTATAAAAGTGGCACAGGCCTTTTGTCATGTAGTCAAATAAACCTCACAAAAGCTTTGCATTAATTTATCCACTTTCATCCTCTTATTCAGCTTGTACACTGCGGAACATATTCATGTCATCAAGTCATTTTGGCCCAAAATTGAATCCCTTATGAAGCCACATTTAAATTCACTAGATCTTTAAACTGGATTTGCACCAAATTATGCCGGATTATTTTCAAGATTCATGAATTCTCTGAGAAATCAACAAAAATGTTAAAAAAAAGAAAATGCCCCCTAATCCAGATCCGCACCAGAATTGTTCCCTGACCAATACTACATGTTTCTGTAGATGCATAATCCGTAAACTTTGTAATTAGTGTTCAACACAAAAAATCTATATTGTTAATCATTGCATCCGCATTTGCATTTCTGCATCTCTGTCTCTCTTCCTTCTTGTGTCGCGCTCATTCGGGTGTTTTAAGGTTTGGTTTGACCTTCAGTTCTCCCCCATGTCTGTGTGGGTTTACTCTCCATCTTCCTCCCACTGTCCAAAGACATGCAGACGGGAGGGAGGTTAATTAGAGACTCCAGAGGAACAGTAGGTGTGACGATCGTCAATGACCTTTAAAAGTACAACACTATAGATAATGGATGGATGGATATATTTCGTTTTCAGTATTGTGTTTTATTTTTCATAATTTTTCATTCTGCAGGTAAAAGTTACTAACGATGCTAATGATGTCGATCGAGGGATAACAAATAATGAGAATAAAGATGGTAAAGTTTTGTGCTGACACTCACGGTCCCCAGAGGATGACTCATACCGGTCAAGTCAAAGTTTTCAGTTATCCAGTGAAGTATCTCATGACATTTTGTACAGACATTCATGGTCCTCAGAGGATGATCGCCTGAATTTCTTTAATGTTTTCAGCGGAACCCACGATTCATGGTTCCCAGATGGGAATCCTTGGTGATCCCATCACTTTTTACCAACTGTAGTGCGACCAGAAGATCAAAATGTTGAGGTTAAAGACGTCCACTTGATGCTCAGCTGTACTTTGTGTTTCGTGCTTTTTATCAAATGCAGATTAACATAAAAGACTCAAGCTTCATAGCATTGACCCTCATGTAGCTGCTGTAGCATGACTGCACATCTTAATCTTTACCTGAAAACATGAAAATCACTCCTCTGAAGTAACTTTTACAAACTAATCGATAAATGTCGATACGGGTTGAAATACTCTCACTGCCCGGGCAGATTTTCTCTGACTTTTAAAAGATCTTTTTGTTGCAGCCCGCTCTCCAGGTACCGTGAGAAACGAGGGAGAGCGCGACAGCAGAGAGGAGAAAGGACACAAAAGGAAGCAACAGCGGAGGGACGGAGCAGCCACAGGGGAGAGAGACGAGGAGAATGAGCTAGAATGAGAGAAACAGAGGATACGGATAGAGAGATGACAGGGGTGAGGGTGGCGGTGGTGGCGGGGGGGTTGTTGCTGTTAAGGAGGGGTGGAGGCTTTGTAAATCTGAGAAGCTGGAGGCGCATTTGAATTCAGGCTGTGTGTCTCCTGCGCTATAGCCGAATGTTACCTGCTCTAGCATGGCAACAAGAGAGAGAGAGAGAGAGAGAGAGGGAGAGTGGTGAGCTTCAGCTGCAGCCTGCACACACACTCACACACACTCTCACACACACACACACACACATGCACAGTCACAACAGGGGTGCAAAGAGTGACTCAGGTAAGCAGGACCGCCCCTGATGAGAGAGGACCCCTGAGAGAGGGAAGCAGCGTGGAGAAGTGAGAGGCAGAGATACTGGAGGAGGAGCCACAGAGCTGGGATTTTTTTGAGCAAGAGGAAAAGAGGAATCGGAGAGAACCCCCCCCAAAAATTCCACATCTGGACTCCCAGGGTGGGCTTAGGAGGGTGGAGGAGACGGGGATCAGGAAAGACTGCCGTGGAGTGATGCAGGGGCTCTGATTGGATCAATCTGACAGACGACCGAGCACTGAGACACACACACACACACACACACACACATGGGGAAATGACATTTAGTTTTTGTTGCAAGACTATTCGTGGGGGCTTAATCTGCATTGGAGGCTGAAGGGGAGCCGGGACAGAGAGAGAGGGGGTGAGGTGCAGTCGGGTAAATAAACACATGGTGGCCACCCGTCCTTCTGGGATGAGGTGAGCATTCTTACAACTTCCCACAAGACAAACCTCACACACCTCGCCGCGTCAGGCTGAGTGTCTGGGACCGCCGCTGGAAGTCCGGACCACGGGACTTTGAAGATGCTGTGAAGACGTTCAGTGTCCCCCCCCCCCCCCCCCGACCCCCAGGTGATCCTGCCCTGCGACAACCTGTGGACAGCAGCAGAAAAATTGGAGTCTTTGTCTTTAAACTCCCTGAAGAGCTGGAGATCAGGTGCATCACCTGTGCCATGAGGATCCTGTGTGTGAGCCTGCCCTGAAACGACCCCCCCCCAGCATCCATCCCCGGAGGCTCGACCGGCCTGTCCCCTCCTCACCCCCCCAACTGGATGTCTTGATGTATTGCTGTGGGCTGGGACACTGGCGGAGAGTGCAGTCCACCTATGTAAGTGACCATCGCAGCATCACTTGCAGCATCACTTGCAGCATCCATCCCCATCTTTTTTTTGATTGCATAGCAACAGTGGAGTTGTTGTGTTGCAGGGGGGGGGGGGTATAATCTGTCTAAAATTAACTATAAAAATGCATGAGTCAGCTCAGATTATTTGAACGTGCAGGCAGTAACTCTGCAATACTTCCACAAATACTGCCGGGGATTCATTCATATATCCAGGCATCTGCAGTATCACCAGCTGTGAGTGTGACTCCTACAACCTGACGTTGCGGCGGAGGTGTTTCGCTCCCCGGTGACGGACAGTGTGAGTTTTCAGCCGCGCTGCAGTTGATCAGGACGGACAGTGGTGTTATCAAACAGCTCTCTGCATTGATCCCAGTACACATGACTTCATAAAAACATGACTTTTTACACATCATTGACGCTTTCCTCTCCGGTTATTTTTTTTACCCCTCATGAGGCAACAGTTTGAACTATTTATGGATATATTTATAATATTTTGCACCCTGAAGATATAGTGTTTTTTTTTTTTTTTTAAATACACGACAGCTGCTTGGAGGAGCTGTTCTCCCTCACGGCATCTGTTCTCCCTCGCTCCTCCACTCCTTCAGGCAGGTGCAGCTATCTCATTACAGCCCAGGTTTTACTGTCTTCTCAATGACAGACAGGAGCAGAGAGGACTCTCACTCCTCTCCTCCACCTGTCTCTCTTTGTTTTCTCCCCTCTAACTCTCTCCTCCTTTCTTCACTCCCTTCTCGGTCACTTTCTTCCACTCGCGTTTGCTGCTTCATCACTATGTCTCTTGCTCTTTTCTCTTCTGTGTGTGTGTGTGTGTGTGTGTGTGTGTGTGTGTGTGTGTGTGTGTGTGTTGTGTGTGTGTTGTGTGTGTTGTGTGTGTCAGCCCAACCTCTGGTGCAGCCGATTCTTCACAGCCACAGAGCTGTGCATTGTGTGATGGCGCTGACTGCAGAGGACCCGTATCGTATAACCACATTCCTACATGAAATAGGCTTAGTGTCAGCCCTCGACACTCAATAGGCTGTCGGCGCAGAGCCTCGCAGATTACCACGTACTGTACTTCTGCATGCGATGTGTGCCCACCTCAGCAACAAGCCAGGGAAAGAAGCTTACAGAATCAAAAAGCCACAGACGGCTAAGAGCTGGGAGACTTCAAGTGGGACCCGGTGCCCACATCCAGGGGAGTGTCATTGATTTTCTGTGCTTACACCAGTTTACAAAATCCTCAAGCTGTGCAAATGCATTTAAAGTACATGAGTCATTGGTTATTTTCATTTGCTGAAATACTTTGTGTTGTGTTGTTAACTACACGTTGTCATCAATGAGATTAGAACGGATTAATCCATCACGGTGAGTCACCACTCGTGTTAGGACAGTGGTCCCATCGTGGAGGCTGGGAGCTCCCAGTGAGAACCAATGTAAAGGTCATGAGGCGACTAATTAGACTGGAAAATTAGAAAATAAACATTTTAATGGACGATTCGTGTTTTCTTTCTGGATTTTTCTCTGATCTTTATCGTGGAACACTGGGTAGTTTTCTCTAATCATGCTTCTAAAAACACCTCCGATGAAACTGTGTGAGGAGGGAACATCGCTCCTTATTCGCAGAATCAGAAAACAACCTTTAATGATCCCTGAAATTACGCTTTGTTACTACTGCTGTACGCTCAGTTAGGAAAAAAGTAAATAAGGGTTAAAAGTGAAACTACAACAGTAATTGCAACAGTAATAAATTCGCAGTAATTGAACAGAAAATGTGAAACGTAATGTCCGAGGTAGAATCACTGTAAGATCACAGGTGTAACTCGAATGACACCGAGTAGAGCTCATACCTCGGACATTTTTTATTCTTGCGCACAAAAGATAAATAAATGTCAACATGTTGGACTGGAGGGGCTCAGTGGAATACTCTAGTGTTTTAATTAAATTATTGCTTATTCTGAGCATGACAAGAAAACGATGTTTACATGGCGGTGTCCTGTTCAGACTACTGACTTATTCGGGTTAATATCGATGAACATATTAACTTTCTATCATTAATGCGTATCGGCGTTCAGCTTTGCTTCAGTGTGTGTCTGATTTATTAAAGAGAAGTCAGCTGACAGATGACACTTTTACACCACTTTCCCATCAATTTATTGAAAACACTCTTAACAATTCAGTTCATAGCTTTAGTTTTTCTACATTTCTACATTTCTGCCTCCAGGTTCAGTTCATGTGCAGCATCTTTTTTTGATATCGCAGAGGTGCTCGTTGTTCCTCTCTCTCTGAAGCCTCCTCCCAGTGCAGGAGAGAACATTGATTCTAGAGGTTGAATCAAAACACGCTTGTAGCTGTGCTCGGTATCGACTTGTTTCCACACTCACACGGCTATTTCCTACTGCACCCGAGGCGATGGATTGTACATCACATGCAGACGTGAATCTGTGCAGCACCGAAAGGCTGCTGAGCCTCAGCTACTTTTTTATTTATTCATAAGTCCAGGTAAGAGGAGGAAGGGGGGGGGGGGGGGATACATAAATACACAAATTGGCTATGAACGTTTTTTTAGACCGGCGTGCATGTGATGTTGATCTTCTAATTTCGGTGGGTATTAGTCTTCCTGCTTGAGTGGAGAAAATTAATTTTTGTTTGTTCATTTTGGTGCCACTGTAATATCATCATGGTTCTTTACAGCCAGCATCACCAACTTCAGGCTCAGGGCTCCACGCTAGGTTGAATGCACCAAGTGAACGTCTTCATGGTTCAAATATTAGAGAATTGTATCAATATTCCAGTTTACTCTCTAAAATATTTTCTTAAAACACTGAACTATTCCTTTAAACCCTGAGTGGCAGCCTTGCTGACAGAGCTGCATATGCTTGTCGTTGGGTCTCTGGAAGGGAGCGTGTTAAACCGGAGTTTATCTGTAATACCATCAAGCTCTGATTCTGTCAATCCGTCTCTTGCTCTCACCCACCGCTCACTGAGCTCAGCGCGGATGACAAGCAGACACACACATGCAAGGAACACAATCGCACAAAATGTCTCTGTGGGGAATCAATGAGCCAGAAATGTCAGCACTAGTTTCCAAAACAACCAATACACTCTAACGTGCTTTTTTAAAAACGGTTCTTTAATCTCATGTTTTGGGATCAGTAACCTGCCGTCCAATCTGTCCTGCCCTGAACTGACCAGCCCTCTCCAGTTGTCTGTCCACCCTCCTCCACTCCATCACCTGCTGCTGCTTCCTCACTCACTATCCCTCCATCTCTCTCTCTCTGTCTCTTTGCTTTTGCGTTCCCAATCCTCTCTCTTCTCAAATTCATTGTTTCTTTCATTCCCGACGTCTTTCCCTTCCATCCATCTCCCAGATGTCAGGAGGGCAGGATTGGCCGTTTGCTGGCCCCAGCCTCCGGCCACGGGAGGAGGGGCATCCGCCAGATGTCTGGTGGCATATTCATACAGGGTTTATGAATTTGAAGGGAGCAGTCGGCCACTGACAAGGAGGAGAAAGAGGAGGATTCAGAGGGAATGGTGAAGAAACTTTTCAGCGTGTTCTATTCCTGCCTCTGACGGACACTTTGTGGAGTTATCTTGTCTTTGTTCCTCTCTCGCTCCCACTCCTCCTCCTCCTCCTTCTTCTACTGGAGTCAGTTTTGGATCATGTTTATCCGTGGTGTGATTGGAGGGCGATGGTCCAGGCAGATGTAAATCTGGTGAGGTTTGTTGGCACGGGGGAAACGGTGGAGGACGTCAAATGAAAAGCGCGTCTCCATCGCTGGGCAGGCTGCTGCTTCTGCGGCTGAAGGTGGACTGGCGTCTGCGGTGTGTGTGCATGTGTGTGTGAGGACGCTGGGTGCATCGGGAGGAGTTGGGGCCCTCGGCCTCCTCCGCCTGCAAGCCATGTCAAAAGTGCCCAAGAACAAAAATGTCTCCTGGGTGAGTACTTTGCCTCTGTGCCTGGTCGGTTGGGGGAGGAGTGGACGGGGTGAGGAGGGGGGGGGGGGGGGGCTGTTGGTGGATTATATTAGTTTAGTTTGAGTGCTTTTTTCATTTCTGTCAGCTTTATCTGATTTGGAATTTGATATATTTGGCTGTATTTTACTCTCATGATTGCTATAAACACTGGTCAGGAATTTCACATGCAGCAGTTTGGACTTTACCAAAACAAAGATCTGTTTCATGCCACAGACGAAGCATATTTCATCAGAGTAATTCAGGATTCCAGGTAGAAAACAGAAAAATTAATAACATTGTTTTTCAGTCGAAAGCTCAAGAACAAAATCCAAAGAGATTCACACCAAGTAGCGATCTTAATCCTCTAATCGATACGTATTAGCTATGATGCTATGATTGAGATCTGTTCTGTCCATTGGCTCGATTTTGAGATCAGAGCATGTGTGTGGTTTCTCTGGGAGTCTGAGCTCTAAAGCTTTGCCTGAAATCCTCTCCACCCGCACCACTTGCCCCAGCTTGACACATACAGTACATACATATCTACATATCTATATATAAACACACATAAGCTTAGGGACAGATGTTTGTTTATCTACGTGTGCACATGAACACGTGTGATGTGCACAAGGGGGCAGGGGGCTGAGATGAGAGGCTTGAGCTTCATGAGATTATGTGTCAGTGGCTCCGTGGACGATGAAGTAACAGAAACTGAATTTGACGAAACGATCTCGACTGAAGGTTCACTCAGTCGCCTGTTCTGGAGCTTTCAGCGTCTCCACACAGGCCTCGTCACCACATGCAGTTTAGTCACTTGTGGGTCAAACCTTTTGTGATTCTGCTGAGAAACTTTTGACATCTACACTTGGATGAGGACTGAGCAAACACATTCTGCTGATTAGGAGTGTGTGACGCTGTCAAAAGGTCCAGAGCAAGCACATAAACGGACCTTGAGTTAAATAGTTCTGTCAACCACCTTTTCTATCGTGAAGAAAGTTCAACAAAATGAACTTCAGCAGTTCAGATAACAACGATCGAATGTTTAATCATATCACAACATTTTATCACTCAACTGAGCAGTCACGCATGGTTTTTTTCTATCTTTTTCTAGTTTGAGAGCAGGACTTATTCATTTCACATTCAGATTTTGTAATGCTTTCACTCAAATTCCCGTGTTCACTCTCACATGGCTTCTGCTTGTGCTTGGATTTGCTCTGCTTGCGCTCAAACGCTGCGATTTCCTGCGCTCCAGGTTCAGAAACATCTGCGTAAAAACGTCTGCTCTCGGATTTCTCCTCTGCCATTGGATTTTTTTGCTGCTGCGCTTGGATTGTTTTTCCTGTGCCGCCTGACAATATTCCCCAACCAATCGAATGTCAGGTGTAACCTCCACACCAGGGAATTTCATTTAGTTGTTCGAGCACTTTTAAACTATTGCTTTCCACTGTCTTTCTTCCAAGAACTTTTAAGGATTCCACCGCGGAAGTCAAATGAAAATGCAAACATCTAGAATTTCTGTTCAGGCACATCTGTTGATGAAGATCATGCCGCGTGATCGAAACCTTCCAAACACCTAATGATCCTTGAGGTGAATTTGTTTTCCCAACAGTTGATGTCGGCGGTGATTCTATTCAAAACTCTCACAGAGACTGAATATGCATCATTTAACATCTGTTGGGTTAAGAGACTCACGCTCACATACTTTGCACGGGGCGTCCTGGTGTTTGAATGGAAACAGGCCATAGAACTGGTTCAGTGGGTTTGGATTACTGAGAATATTTCAGCTTCTTAATGTATTTCATGTGTAGATCCTTCAGCAGCACAGGAGTAATCAGTCGGCCTTATGTAACATCTCCACAGTTGTGCTCTGGACTCGGCTGGAGTGTTGTGTTGGCACGCGAGGAGAGCTGGCTGCTGCTGGAGGAGATTTGAGGTGTCAGGGAGCAGATTGAGCAAAGCCCCCGAGTCTGGTTCAATCCCAGGTCACGGGCTAAATGTTGGGACCTGGCACGAAGAATTATTTATTTTCTTTCTGAAGCAGCACAGATAGCGATAAGGACAGTGAGTGTGTGGTGTGTGTGTGTGTGTGATCTGTTGCCGGCACGTGTGTGTAGTGGTCCAGATGTGTGTCTCACCCAGAGGTCAGTGTCACAGCCCGGACCAGCTGATTACAGCTTTGCATTTCTTTTTCATTCTCCCTTATGTAACACTGATCTCCCTGGTGACTCTGGTGCTTGACCGTCGGCTGACGTCCTCTGCCTGGCTGCCCGGGGCAAAGGCCGCACTGATTAATGGACATGCACTGTTGCTTAACTTTAAACAGTGATGGAGGAAGTATAATTCATGTATGCGAAACAAAAACAAAAAAATGTTTTTCTTTCTTACGCCTTTAGTTGGTTAGGAAACTACAGCCACACGTATTTCTTTTCTTTGGGTATTGAGATTTCAGTCTGCTGATCTTGTCGTTTCCACTTTTCACAAGGAATCTTTTCTCCTTATTTATTGAAAATATAAAAAAACTAAATAAACTCATTACCGCTCAGTGATAAAAACAATTAATTGCAAAGTCCACCTCCTTGTTACCCATTTTATAATACTTGGTCTTAAGAGATTGCAGCTTCAAGTGAATTAGTCCAAAGTGTAAATATCTGGTAATTGGAGTAAAACTACATCAATCTCAACTGAAATACAGTATTGAGTAAGCAGCTTCTGTGTGAGTGTGACTGATACTTGGCAAAGTTGTAAGTAGTGACATAATGACAGTGAGCCAATGGGCTGAGAGAGTATCATGCTTCCTCGGTGGATGATGAAGACTGTGTTTGTCTGTTGTGATTTACTGTACGATGTCAATGTGGCACCCAGAGGAATAATGCATTGCTTTCCAATTTCATCGTCCTATTCTGATGCCTGGCAGTGGTGATACTCACGTTTGTGCAGCCAAACCCTGGAAACTTTGGATGCACACACACACACACGCACGCACACATGCACACGCACGCACTCACACATGCACGCACTAATCAGACCTCACACGCGCAGAGGAGGGAGCCAACCTAACTGTGGTCAGCAACACTAATGGGACATCCCTCGCTTTGCAGTGTTGAGCAGTCCCGGGCAGCGCGGAGCGGTCGGACACCTTCCTCGGTGCTCGAGGTCAGAGTGAGCGGTGTGCGGCGCAACAGATGCCGCGCAGAGAAATAAGCCTTTAATACCCCAGGACTCGGGAGAGGGTAACATCACTCAACACACAATACGGACTTAAAGTGAAACCCCTCACGCATCTCGTCTCCGGCGGTGTCCTGTGCGTCGCGGCTGCTCGGGAACGTCTCTCACCTTTACGCACGAAACTGCGCGTAAAGAAAGGCGGGCTTGGTGACATTTTATCCTCGGCCACACATACACCTGTCCCAGAGGTAGATCCAGGCTCATGGCACACTCGTCCATGGAACACTTCATGGAGCCAGGTGAACGGTAATTTGTGGGTGGAACAACACGCGCGGACTGCTTTACTCATCATGCCACCCAAGAAAAAGGTAAAATATACGAGGTCTTGTGTTTTTTTTTCTTCACGTGTGTGTGTGTGGGTGTCTCCTTGCGTGCGCGTTTGTGCGTGTGTGTGTGTGTGTGTGTGTGCGTGTGTGAACAGGAAGGATAGGAGAATGCACCATCTGTTGCACAGGGCGTTAATCCTAGTGTGAGGCCTTTCCACATCATTGCACTCACAATGCGCAGGGGCAGACAGGGATGCATATCCACATGCATGTATTCTACCATGTGTCCAAGTGAAGAGCACCAGGCTTCAGAGGGAAGGTTGCATAACCGGTGGCCTGTAAAGATCAGATGGATTAAATCGCTTTTTACTTGCCTGCTTCTTTAACTTTGTGTGATGTTGTGTTCAAGGTACAGGGAATGAAACTTGGCACATTTGGAATTATAAGTTTTAAGTTATAGGCGTAAGAAGTGCATTGAGGGTTTACTTCCATGTGATTACCTCACATTTTACGAGTCAAATTATGTATCTGAAAAAGGTATTTTCCTTATATTTGAAAAATAGTGATGCCACATGCAGTGAGAGAGAGTCAGTTCCTTTATGCTTCTCGCGTATTACCATTAACATTCAAGTCACAGAGCAAAACATCCACCTGTCAGTTTTTGAATGAAGCCACTGGGTTGTTGAACAGCATTTACTGCTGCTGGGGGGGTATTATTTACAGAATCCTTTAAAGACTGTTTTAACCGTCTGGATGAAAACATATTCTGACCAGTGCACAGTTTTAGATTTCCTGAGCTGCAATTCTTATTTCCTAAAATCCAAAGAACGTAATGAACACAGTGGAGCAGTTAGCAGCGAAAGAGCCTGACATTTCCTTCAGGATGTGGTGGAGAACAAATCACAGCTGAGGGATGGTGAACACAGGGGCTTCATTCACCAGGTGGCCAGAAACACGACTGCAAATGAACGTTTTGAATCTGCAGGATGTGGAAATAACCAGCGTGTTAGCCGTCACACTTTAGAGGAATAGCAGGCACAAAGTGGGGCTTGAGGAAACCTGTAGATGGCCTACTGTCTTGGATTTCAGTGGGGTGGTTAGTGCCGGCCCACTACTTGTTACCCAGAATAGGAAAAGCCTCTTAGTAGCTGTTAGTGGGGCATTACATCCACATACATGCTCCTCTTCCAGGCAGGAAGTGGAGCAATCAGGCGCTGGAGCTATGTGGAAAGTTCCAGAGGAATACTGAAGTAAAGATCTTCCCGTTGGGATTAGGACTATTTCCAAATCTACACTTGTATTGTTTTTATTTCCCCACCTACTGTAAATCGTACTTTTTGCGTTTAACATGACAAAAAAAACGTGCTGCAGAAACTTTTGCATATTGCAGAAAAGAGACAGAGGTGACACTGGTGGTGGTGGTTCAATAGGAGCCACGCTGCAAAATCATAACGGGAGCGGTTGGCAAAATGGTTGTTATAATCCTCACACACGCACACACACACACACACACACACACACACACACACACACACACACACACACGTCCTCAACCAACCCTAATCATGTTGCATCACAATGCTGCGCAGTGCAGAGGAGCAGGGGGACTTGCCGTCTCGGAAACGTGGATGAAACATATCTTTTACAGGAGCCGTGCGAGCCAGGAATTAAGTGGTATCGATGATATTAATGCAGCTATTGTGTCTCTGTCTGATGAGCGCCCGGGCGGCTGAGCACACGCAGACCGAGCAGCAGTGTTGGCCGTCTGTGAGGAGTTTGCATTTGTCTCCTCTCTCTAAATCCTAGATTGACGCATGCTATCTTAATCTCCTTACTCAGAGACAATCATGACCCAGAGAGAGAGACAGAGAGAGAGAGAGAGAGAGAGAGAGAACATACACATTTCCTTTTCCCCTGTAATTCTCCAGATTTTTCTAATTTAGTCTCGGCTGCTTCTTTTCTTTGAGACAAATCTTTTTTTTTCTTTTTATGGTTCTTTAAATGTGCAGATTTTCTCTGCAGGGGCGAGGAGTCAATGTACATTGATGTAGAAATTGTAGATAATGTTGTGTTACTCTGGCACCATCACCTTTTGTTCAAGGTAAAAGGGCTGAACCATTGTAAATAAAGATGGAGGACATGTCTTCCTCCCACTCTCCAGAAATTAATCTAATATATCCCGGATCTGACCGCTTATTGTTTTGGTCTAACTTTTTAGTTTGATCCATACCCCATCCACTAACATGGAGAAGGTGGGGTTTATGACATATATTGCAGCCAGCCACCAGGAGGCCATCAAGATGCTTTGGCTTCACTTTTGAATGGATGACATGACAGCTCCCCAAAAGTGAAGCCAAATCATCTCAACTGCCCCCTGGTGGCCGGCTGCAGTGCAGTTCATAAATCCCGCCTCCCCTATAGCGGAGGAGTGGATTTTTAAGAATCGTAAAAAACTAAAAAAATTGGAGATATAGTAAAGTGTCCTGACGTAGTCTTTAATGCCAAAGACAGAGGCTCATGCCAAAGTAAAGGTGGCAGTGCCAGAATGGACATATCTGCTCTGTGGTAGCATCAGGCCGAGGGCGCAGGGCCAGTCTCCCTCTGACAGATGATGCTGAGCAGCGATCGGGCAGAAGACCGGGGTTGGAACGCAGTGCATGCAAATGAACGGGCTGGTAATTACTAAGAGACAGAGTCGTGAACAGAATAACGCAACAGAAGTAAAGTAGCAGCGAGAGGATCAGAGTTATCGGAAACGATTTCGCTGATCTTCGGCTACAGACGGAGGCAAACAGCTGGGCTCAGGAAATTAGTCACAATTAGATCAGTGACCCGCTCTACAGACAACAAACTGTAGTAAAGGGCGTTTCGTAAGCGGACACGTTTTTGTCCTTTCTAATGCAGGGATTTATCCACTTAGGCTCAGCAGCAAGGTTTCAATGAAGGTTGTTAGTCTTCTGTCCAGGAATGTATCCGCACGTCAACCTCAACAGTCTGTGGTCCTCAGGTGAACATTTCTAACCCAATTATCAGGCTGAATAAATGGTCAATTAGCAAATGTTCCTGTGCAAGATATTTACCTACGCCAGGGAAGTGTAGCCGTCACCTCTTTCCATTTGTTTGTTTGTTTGTTGGCTGGTTGGCTTGTTATCTGCAGGATCTGCAAAAAAACGACTTAAATGATTTCCATCAAAACTTAGTGGAAGATTCGTGACATGGGAATTTTGAAGGGACTGTTGATTTGTGTCATGATACGATGATTTTAGATCATATCGCTCATCTTCCACCGGAGTATTTATTTCTACCCTGGTTTCAGACTGAAGTTTTGAAAATGTCATTTTACAAACATGTTCACATGACCCTGCATGTACATTTACACACTCACTAGTTGAGATGCACCATAATTACAATCCAGCCTGATAAACCTAACTGCTCCTGGATGGCTCAGCTCATGATGATTCCACACTGCAAACTTCAGAGCTCACTGTTTTCCACAAACTTTTCAATTCACCTTACGTTACAAGACACTCTGGGGGCGAGAGGCAGAGATCTGTTCCCCCCGGAGCCGCTGTGCACTGACGTGGAAACTCTTCAGCCCAGTTGTCTTTTCGTGGCTACAAATGAGACATAGATGACGGCTGCACCTGGGGAGCAGCCAGCAAGGTGCAGGACGCAAGAGCACACATGCACACTGCATCTCACATCACACACACACACACACACACACACACACACACACACACACACACACACACACACACACACACACACACACACACACACCTCCACCTCCTGTGGTCTGCCCAGTGCCCACCCACTCTTCATCAGACACTGGGATGAACCCCGCTCTCTCAGTCGGTTCACGTAGTTCACTGCTGCGTCCATGTGGACTCTGATGTGAAGCTGGATCAGTCTGAGCTGTGTGAGAAAGATGCACATACTATGCAAAAAATATGATGTTACTGATTACATCATTAGATGTCTTCCTTCCTGTTCCTCTAGGACAGGTTAAAATGCTTATTTATCACTTTTAGTGTGTGTGTGTGTGTGTGTGTGTGTTATCAGTCTACTTGTCAATGAGAAAACACAGTGTTTTTGTGTGTGTTTGTTCATTAGCATGTTGCCGTCCTGAACGAGAGTGATGTTTGACATTCACATGTGAGAAGTACACCAGCAGCGCAGTTGAATGCTGCCGCGCTGACCCAATTATACAATGGATGCGACGGATCTCCCACAGATTTACATGTGCTGCTCGATTATTTGTGTATTTCTCTGAGGATCACAGCATATAAATTAAAGTATCAGTGGGAGTCATTTATGCTGGGGTTGCATATTTCGCTCAATGGTTGCCAAGGAAACGACTCGCCATTTGTTGAGGGATTGTGCATCAGGAAGGATGATACAAGTGTATAACATAGTATCTGCTGCCAAACCTGGAGGTGATGAATGGATGGATTGATGATTGATGGATTGATGGATTGATTTCCGCTCAGAGACAATTCATCACTGTCGCAGCTTTTGACTTTGCATTAAAAACCCTTTAAAGCTCCAAATAATGTCACAAAAGTACATTGAAGCATAATTTTACCTTTCATTCCTTTTCATCACTTGAAGGCTGTGAAGTACACACGTGTGCCGGGATTTTGTCTAAAATCTGACTTTGTTTGCATTCTGTGTTACAGTGTTAAAACCTGTGTTGCTTATATTCCGTCTTGTTCGGGACTCTCTCTTCCACTATGTGGGAGACAGCCTCAGACGTCTCTCAGGGGAGTAGTTTCCCAGGCGTGAATTTGTAAAACCAACCAGCTTGTTCAGTAGCTTTAACACTAAAACACTGTAGATACAAAAATAAATCTTTCCTGAGCGGTTGTTGTCCGAGCTGGTAAGTGACAGTAGTTTCTTTCTCACCTCCATCGTCCACTCCTCACTTGACAAACAACCTTGGTCCAGCCACTCGAGTGAGATTTATACTTTATTATAAATATTATTTTTAACACTACGTTTGGTTTTACGAGAGAAAGAGATAAAGGGTGAGGACTAACTGCTGCGTCTGACGATTGTACGTCAGGTAATTTAACGGCTCCAATAAAGCACAGCAGCATCAGTGGATACTGTGTCTAACTGAGACTGAGCGGTGGGAGTGTTTAGTGTCACTGTAATGTGAGTGTTCTTAAGTGTTCTACATGAAAGGTGACTGAAAGTATCTGGGCCTCTGCTACAGGTTGTTCCTTATACGTTTCATTTTCTTTGGTATGTATGAGAAAGTATTTTTCTTTTTTTCATTTAAGGCCATAAACCACATTAAATAAAATCAACAATAAAACGGGATATGAACATTTTGGATGAAGTGTTTTAAATTAGTTTTTATCTCAGCCTTTCTTTGAGTCCTCGTGCAGAGAACACTTTGTTCTCTGGGGGAAGCGCAGCAGTCCAGGGCCGCCAGCTGGCTCCTGGCGACTCGATGGCTCTGATTATTTTACTTTAGAGATGGAGTCAATCTCCCCAATCAGACGCCGCTTTCCTAATGTACTCCTCTGGCATGTGCTGATAGAGCTGTGTAGACGCTTTTTTCGCGAGGGAGAGGAGTCACCTTCAGGTTGCACAGGAGAGAGCGTGGCTTCGCTCGTTCACATCATCCTTGTCCCCCGCCCTCCTCCGCCCACCTCTCGAAGCCACGTAATCACGCTAATGGGCCGGGATGGCTCTCCGACGGGAAGGGGCGGGGCATCGGCGAAGGAGCGGGAGGTGAAGATGTGGAGATGGGATGAGGGAGGTTAAGAGTTTGAAGAAAAGACTGAAACAAAAAATTCAACCTCCAGGAGACTCTTAAAGAGTATATGGAGTATAACAACTCTTTATCAAAATTTCTAAAAAAAGACTGGACATATGTTATTGACTTGTGTTCTTAAATAATGTTTCCAACTATTTTTTAAACTGAGTGAAATTGACAATATTGTTCAAGGTAACAGATGATCTCCCACTCCCATGATCCCATTCTGCTCCATGACATCGTCACACTAGGTTTTTTCATCATCCACGCTCCTCACACCTGCACATAAAGTTAAAGAAAAGATGAAAAATATTGACATTTTTCACCCTATACACGAATCTAAAGAATGACTTTTTATCTTGGGTAAAGAAATCGCATCAATAATTCATGTAACTGCCTACGTTTTGCTTCCCTCCTCTCAGACAGTAGACATCTTTAAGTCACCTGCAGTATTGAGCTCATTACTGTTTAATAATTCAGCGAGGGCGTTGTGTCCTGTTGGCCCGGTGACTTTGGCGTGCAGGAGAGGCGGTTGCTGTGCGAACAGATGTCTCCACCAGTCATGGGTAAACAAAAAGCCATGCCCGGGCATAATTCTGCCCCAGGGAGATTTACTTCCTCCTCCTCCGCTTTTTCCGTTGCCGTCCTGTTGAATTGTCTGTCGTCACATTGTCTCCTTTTCTGCTTCAGTCACCAACACTGGCCGACCTGGTTAATACATCATGTCCTCATCCTCCTTGAGAATGTATTACATGTATTACATTCAACGTTAATATAGTAATTTAATTAATTAATTATTTCTCTCCTATGTTGCGGACGTTTTCAGTTTATTTCAGTTTATGTTTATGAGTAATTTACAGTTTCTATTTTGCTTTTTCCCCCAAAAATGATTTATTATTTGAAAGCTTTATTTTCTTGTGATGCTGTGCAAAGCATTTTAGGACCCATGTCAATCACTGCAACCATAGACGGTATTTAAAGATGGGCGACATCACTGCTCTCCAAAAGTGAAGCCAGAGCGTCTTGATCGCCCCCTGCTGCCTGGCTGCAGTATGGGTCATAAACCCCACCTCCTCCATGTTAGTTGATGGGACATGAGTCAAACTAAAAAGTCAAAGTACATATCAAATCAATATTTGTCATGTTTTTTGATTTTTTTTTAGCTATTTATCACATTCAAATGTTCATTTGTATGGTAAGTTTAGTTTAGATGTGTTACTTGACGCAGTAGAAATATCATGGCTCCATCCCGTGATCACTACTGTGCAGACTCTACTGTGCAGGTATTTTGGCTTAGGAGGAAGTGGAGACGTGTCTTCCATCTTTATACACAGTGTATGCTTCAGACCCATGGGTATTCTGTTACTTCTAATAAAAGTACTACTACAGATCCTCCTCTCGTACGGCGGAAAAGACTAGAGACAAGCCACTTATACTGTTTTTGATTCTAAAATTCATTATCCAGCCTGAAAACCCTCAAAGTGAAACTTTTCAAACTCAAACAAACATGTCCCTGGTGTCAGTTCACATCACAGTGAACAAATTCACTTTTAAACATATTTTTTCCATTGCCTTTGTCATACCACCACCAAAATGTGCTTCAGGGTCAGTCTGGAAACACAGTTAGTCTCATTTCTTCTTCCTTCATTCAACAAGTGTCCTCACCTCACTTGTTTACTCCTTTTCTCTCTCACCTCCTTCACACCCACTCTCGACCTCCCTTCCTACACATCTCTCCCTCAGTTTTCTCACTTTACTTTTTCAGAAAGATGCTTTGGATAAAGGTGTGAATAGGTAGAACAAAAACATTGAAATATAAGTAAGATATATTATGAAATAATGAAGCCAATACGTTCTATGTCATTGATACGCACAAAAGATAATAAATTCCTTTGTGTGCTAACAATTGATTTGGTTTGAGAATATTGAAGGATGCAGGATGCCTGTGTTGCTCATATGCATCAGACTGAGCAGCCTGGCTACAACAGAGATGGCTGATTTGTGACTTTGGGATGCAAGTGTGTATCAGGAGTTCCAGATTGACGCAGAGGCTGTGCCACCTCCTGGCTACGACACAGAGGGCATTCATTACCATGTCTTTGAGGGGACAATCTAATCTCTGGGACACATGGCACATAAACCTGAGCATCCCTGGAGGGATCTGCTGCAACATATCTTGACAGTTAATGACAGGAGGGCTCAGAGAAAAGAAACAGAGAACGAGGAGGCATGAGTAACCGGCCATAAGCTCCATGGTGATGGTGCTCGGTCAGTTTGAATTAGGGCTGCGGTTGAGGGGCATTTTGCGGAATTGATGTGACAAACTAATTGTAATAATCGTTTTTTTGACCTCCTGTAGGTAAAACACTGATACAGTCTGATTTATCAAGAAGAAAGACGTCTTCTCAAAGCTGTCCTGGTGCTGCAACTAATGACTATTGTATATTATGATTAATATGATGATGATGATGATGATGATTATTATTATATGATAAAGAAAAGCAGCAAATCCCCACTTGGATTTTGAATTCAATGATTGATTTAACAATTGATTCTTATCAGAGTCGTACAAATAGACTACGTTGCTGAACCAGTCTGTAACACACTGCAACGAAGGGATTTAACTGTCATCACCGTGTCTCCTCTGCAGGGAGAGCGTCACGATTTGGACTTCGTCGAGGAGAGAAACGCCCAGGTGCAGCTGGAGAAGGCCAAGGTACTTCTTCACTGTTGCATCGCGGTCTCAGCCGACCCGACCCGACCCGCCGCTGCCATGGCAGACTCATTTTTCAGAGAGGCTGCTCTCAAGGACGTGATTACATCACAGACGGCAAACACAGACATCAGGACATTGGATTAGCAGAGCAATATTCGGCCGTTAAAATTAGTTATTGGGGTCTTTATCCTTTTCAACTCTTTAGGTGCTCAACAAAAGGATAATAATGAAGGATATGGATAATTGCTCTGATGTGTTAAATACTTAACTAGATTTGTTTTTTACTTAGTTTGTATTGTTTTTACTATAAAATATATAGATTTCAAAATAAAAGAATAGAACAAAAGAAAGAAACCCTTTTTTTTTTAAAACAATTTATCGGGGCAAGAATAAAATAAAATAAGAAAATAAAATAAAGATATACTAATAATGAGGGAACCGTGGTGGAGGGTTCATTTCAGGCCACTTCAAGTTGACTGCAGGTTCTCATTGGGTAAATGTAGTAATCAGTAGTTATAGATATAATGACCACGAAAAAACATTACACACAGAAACATCTAAACGTCACAGCTCATATCAAACTCTGCTGACACACGTCCCATTGAATATTGAATTAAATCCTCCCCCACAGCTTTAATGTGCTCCCACTGGTGCTTCGTAATTAGGCGGCAAACACCCTCTGCCCGTCCGTCCCCCCCCCCCCCCCCCCCCTCCTCCTCCGCCTCATCTTTTTAAAGTGGAGTAATTAGCAGCCTCATCCGCACGCCGCTGACATTTGACTGTGATAGGATTACAGCACCAACAGGCGTTCAGTCGGGAGGTGGCCTGCATTAGCTGCTGAGCCACAAAGAGGACGATGCAGTTGGTTATTTTCACAGCAGACTTTTTGACGTGTCATAAAAAGCACCGGGGTTTAGAGACAACTTTAACAATGTCTCTGTTAGATTCAAGACAAAGACATGAGAGTGTGTCAGCAAAGTTTAATACCAGCATCCTGTAACTGATCAACAAAGTCCATAGTTTGATTATTTATTAGTCAGCTGATTTTGATCAGCCTATGGATAAATCAGCTGGACTCTAAAAGTTATTATTAGTTAATTATTAGTTGAGATTACCTCTGAGAAAAACAAATCATTCCATTGTCTTTTATTAATTAGAATTTGAGTGAGCACGTGTGTGTTGGTGAAGTTTATGGATTAAGATGACGGTGACATTCATTCAGTAGTAACACTTTGTTCTGAACACCTGTCCCATGTGTCCAGTACAAGCCTGTTGCATTCGCCGTTCGCTGCAACTTCTCTTACACTCCAGCAGACGACGACAACGTCCCCGTACCGGGCCAGGCCGTCACCTTCGAGTCCAGAGACTTCCTGCACGTCAAAGAGGTTTGAAACAAACGCACGCAGCGTTGATAAAAGTGAAAAGAGAAAAAAGCAGATAACAAAGACATAAAATGCAATAATACAGGTATGAAGGGCATCATTTACATTCAGATCTTTTTGTTTTTAACTTCCAGAAGTTTAACAATGAATGGTGGATCGGACGGCCGGTGAAGGAGGATGGTGTGGTGGGCTTCGTCCCCAGTCCAGTCAACCTGGAAACCATCCTCATCAGAAGAGAAGTGCAGGCGAGGAAGGCTGCCAAGGCCTTAGCCAAGTATGTAGCTTTGTGTGTAGGATTATACCTTATTTAGGTGTTCAGCTGACGTTTTTTTTAAAAACATTCGTAGAATATTCAAAATAGTCATAATCCGTACAGGCCTGCTATAACCTTATCATGTCACTGCTGCATTATCGCGATCAAATTTACCCCAATTCTACTGACAAGGAGAGAAACATCAGTTTTAATTAAAGATTCAAAAGATGATGGGACCACACCAGTGATTCTACAGGTCCTGGTGTTTTTAACACATTTCCCTTTGGTTTCTATTAATTGCAGCTTTATGTAAAACGGCCTCACTTCAAGGGATTTGCTCTGGACTCTTTATACAGCTGTGTCTCACGAGTCGATTTAAGGAGATACTGAAAGCACAGAGTGAAAGTGATCTTTATTAATCACAACTGAAGGGTTGGAATTATAAAGACTGTCATGTTTTTCGTTTGAGTGGGAAAAGCTAATTCTGGACCTTTCTCTGAAAACTTCAGTAAAGCAGCTGCTCAACCCGCCCAAGATATGAACTCAAAGAAATACACTCCTCCCTCACAAGGTCAGTGGGAACTAACCTGTTTGATGAGACAGCTTGTTGTCAGATGTAATGCTCAGTGAGTTAACATGAGGCTCCTCTGTTACCTTCCTCTATGCACAGCCAATCAGCAAGTGAAAAAGAAACCGGTAAGTGACATTTATTGTGTGTGGATATTCTCTTTCATTCTGCTCATCTCTTAATAGACCTGAGGTTTACCTTTAGTCATGTGATAATGACATACAACACATATGTGTAACTAACAGTCTAGTATGAGACACAGTTATTCATCTTCCATTAACACAATCATGGCTGCAGTGGATCTTCATGTGTCATGTTTTAAATCCTATTCTCTAAAGAGAGTTAGGAACAAGTGGAGGCTTTAATTGATGTCTCTCTTATTTTCAAATTGGTAGAAATAACTTAAAAATCATTTAGCACTTGCTTGCAGTGCTTATACATATAGATACTTCATCTAATATAGTGAATGAATCCTGTGTTCCTGTGGCTGTAGGGGGAGCAGGTGGCTATGTATGATGTAGTGCCTACAATGCGCCCTGTGGTTCTAATGGGACCATCACTGAAGGGCTTAGAGGTGAGTCTCCCTCACACACTCTATCTTCGCTCCTAATCCTCTGTGATTTATGAAGATGCTGTCAAATCTGAGAGACCCGATTCCAGTTTTCAAAGAAATATTGGAATTTCTGTGTGAAAGGGACTTTGCATTTAAACTCCATGTTTTCTGTCTAATTCCAGGTAACAGATATGATGCAAAAAGCTCTATTTGACTTTTTAAAACATCGATTTGAAGGCAGGTAAGTTCTCATTGCATTCTTCAGTGTCGCACCTTTATCATGAAATAGAACTTGATGGAAAGCATGACAGTTATAATGCTCGTCACTGTGTCTCCTCTCCAGAATCAGTATCACACGAGTCACAGCAGACATCTCTCTGGCTAAACGCTCCATCCTCAACAACCCCGGCAAAAAGGCCTTAATGGACCGGTCCAACACCCGCTCCCATTTAGGTGCGTTTGATTTCACTTTTGATTTCACTTTTAGTTTGTATTTAACCAGGAAGTCCCGAGATAACACGCTATTTCAAGATATCAAATCAGACAAGGAACAATTAAGGAAATAAAGCATTTAAAAAAACAGATAAGAGACAAACGATAAATTAGACAAAGTCCATCTTAGAGAAAGCTTTTGCACTCTGCAGTTTTTATCAGAGCTTTGATTTCTCCTTGGGAGACACAATCATTAAGCTGAAGAGATTCCCGCAGGTTATTTCATGACCAGGGAACAAAGTGGGAGAAAGCTTCTTCTCTACCGCGCTCTGAGCAAACTCTGGTAGAGCAGTCGTCTAGTGGAGGGAAAACCACAGCAGCAGGAAGCGAGAGATAATAATAATAACCATAATAATCATAATCATAATCATTCTAACTAATAGATAAACAAATAGAACATCCACAGCGGAGGAAAAGCAAACAAATAGGAAACGATAGATTAAAGCACAGATACAAGAATAGAAATGTTACAGATGAGAAATGGTTAAGACATCTTTTTAATTAAAATATATAAAATCATTTAAACACGTGGTGAGATCATGCTGAGCTAGATTTAAAAAATGTAATAATAGTTGAAGGCAGCTACATCATTGCGCACTTTAGGATGTATGATGGCTTAATGCATCCTAACCTGCCGCCTGTAGCTGTGGCAAATAATCTTTATCAGTATACAGATTCCAGATGGTCGGACTTTACTGCAAAATAACTTTAATTGTCTAGTACTCGTTCTACTGTCCCCTGTGGCAAACATCACCCACTTCTAACTCTAATTAGGCTGAAACAAGAAACAAGAAACACTGTTTAGGTTGACAAGATTTTTCTTTTTACATGAACACTGCAAAGATGTTTTCCGGATGGACTCCGTAAAAAATGATATCATCAGTCAGGGCATGACGTGTTAATCCTGCTGCAGAAAATGAAGTTGACATTTTTGTCTGTGTGTGCATGACTTTGTTATTAGTCCTGAGATCTTTTTATTGTTTTTGTTTTTTATCAGTTTTATGTCTGTTGCGTGATAGAAACTTCATCAACGTGCCCACTAGCTCACGGTGAATTCTACAGAGATTTTAGTCTCACATGAGCTCACTCGGACATTCTCTGGAGTTTTTATTCGGGTGCTGGCAGAAAAAACTCTGGAGAAAGTCCGGAGCAACTAACTCGTACATTTGCAATCTCACGTACAGAGTATCCAGAGTTCAGACTTCAGTCGTCATGTCTGACAGCAGCTATAGACATGATACAATAATGTCTTTGCCGCAGTGACTTTGTACAGTAGTATAGTCGTAACTGTTCCTCTTGGTTAGAGGGAGACAGAATGAAACGGGAAAAGATTTACCTGGTTTTCTCTACTCTTGTCTTTCTCATTGCTCTCTCATCCCAGATGCTGCCGGTATGTATGACTGAACGCTCTGGTAGTCCATGTGTGTTTGAGTTCTCCCACCTTCCTCCCTGTTCCTCCTCTCATCACCTCATATCAGCACCAAAATCCATTGTCATGCCACTGTTTTGACTTGTTGTCTTTGATCCAGATTATGTGTTGTGGGTTAGTGGGTTTACAAGTATTTCAGATATAATTGTCTGTTATATTTCTTAAACACCAGAATAAAGAAACTCCTCTGTGCCCCTCCTCGCTGAAGTCCCTCTAGTGGCCTATTTTTGAATTACTCACCCTATGAGTGTAACATCCTGCTGTCTCTTTTGGATTAGTTACACAGCAACACATAAATACACACCATTTAATTTGTTACTCTTATTAATGAGGCACTGCTTATTTGTATGAGCTATTCATCCTGTGTCATATGAGTTGCTCAACTTTTTGCTTGTTATTTTAGTTCTTTTTCAGCAGAAACATGAATATCACAAACTTTTTCTTAAATTCATTCATAGAAACAATGCAGCATGAAGTCCAAAGTGTCCTTTATGTTAAAATGTGTTACAATGTGTGTGTGTTATCAATACATGCTCATACGTGATGTGTCGTCCTGTTTTACATGTAAACAAGGAAATGAAAGATGCACTGCTGACAGATTTCCTGATGTTCACGTCCTTCTTTGACTGTGTGCTTGTTCAGCTCAGATCCAGGGCGAGGTGGAGCGTATCTTTGAGCTGGCACGCAGCCTGCAGCTGGTGATTCTGGATGCAGACACAGTCAATCACCCTCTCCAGGTGGCTAAGACCTCCCTGGCTCCAATCCTCATCTACGTCAAGATCTCCTCACCGAAAGTAAGCTTAGCTTGAGAGCTCCGTAGAATTAGATGGAAAACGTTTTTTTCCAAAATGTGAGCGACCACCTTCTTTCGGACTGATTTGGTTCCTCAGTTCTCGCAGTATTATGAATCCTAAGTTCCTGTAAAATACAAGGAGTTACTCTGTCCCTTCATTCCATTGTCTCCACTCCTGTTGTGTAGGTGTTGACCAGACTGATCAAGACGAGGGGGAAGTCTCAAACCAAACATCTTAACGTTCAGATGGTGGCAGCAGACAAGCTCGCCCAGTGTCCGCCTGTGAGTGCCATCTAGTGGCCCCTGCATAAAATTGGTGCAGTGGGAGTGAATGAACGCTGAATGAATGAATGACCAGACGGATGGAACGATAGTGTGTCATGTCACGTTTGATGTCTCACTTCATGTCTAGAAGTATACATTGTTGGTCTTTTACTTATTTTCTTTTCTTTGTTTGTGTTTCTCTAAAGGAAATGTTTGACGTCATCTTAGATGAAAACCAGCTAACAGACGCCTGTGAGCACATTGCTGATTATCTGGAGTCTTACTGGAGAGCCACTCACCCACCAGAAATGGAGGCTGCCAACTCACTGGTGTCCCAGCTGGCCGAGAATACACTGCCCACCAAACCTACAGGAATGCCGGTAGATCAAACACAGAAACATGCTGTACACATGCAGGGGAAAAAACTACGTGCACAATAAAGTTATAGAATATAACATCATTCATACTGTCATCTCATCTCATCCCATTCAAATCATCTGTATCAGAATCCGCTGAATATGGATAAACTGGAATAGTAACGAAAGAAAATCGCAGTGTGCTGCGTCTGTATTTGTTTTCATTCTTTCATCTAACATTCTCATTTCATTTCTCCTCATCCTACTCCACTGGAAAGTCGCTGAAATGAGATAGATCTACCTCTGGTGAGTGAGATACCTTCAAATCCTACTGTAGCTGCACTTTCACCATTCACTGCAGTAACGCAGATCAGTTCAAAAAAAGACTTAGAAGTCATTAAAAACCAGCATATGTCTGATATGCAGCGAGGAAACTGAACAGAGTTTAATGCATATGTAACAGCAGCAGCTCTTCTGGTTCAGGAAGCCGGGGATCATGGGTAATATCCACCGCTCAGTTGTGTTTCAGTTCAGAGAGCAGGTCGACACAGTCAGAGCTCCACTCGACACATTGATAGGCTTTGTTTTTTCTGTACATGAAAAACACTTAATCGCTCTGACATGGAACCCATTAGAATCAATCACCATTTTTGGCTGCAGAGGGCGCTGTTGCTCAGTAAAAGTTGCATAGTGTTGCTTTAATGTTAGCTTGTCTTATTTACTTATCGTCCTCTATAACCTTAAATACCTTTTGGCGAAGTTACTAACATTTATCTTCATTTCGTTAAGTCATCAAAAAATCGAATAATCTATCAATATAGCAAAAAACTATATTGATTATATAGTGAAATAGGAAAAGAATAACCAGTTGTTCCAGAGAAGCCTGAGGCAGCTAATGAGTCTGTGAGAGCGCGGTTGCAGAAAGGCTGCACTGTTCGTTCCGAGGTCCCTTGATAAATCTGAGTATTATCATCCAAGAATATCCTAATTGCCTCTGGTGAGGCTGCCAATAAGCACATGTGGGCCAGCTGCCTCCATAACAGCCGCTGTGTGTGTGTATATCTGACTTTGTGTGTATGGACTTGAAAATACAAATGTGTGACAGCTTAAATGTGAAAACATGTAGAGTACGTATGTGGTGTGACTATAGTCGGATGATATGTTGCATTGCTTTCTTCCAGGATGAGCAGAAGAACAAAAAGTCAGCAGCCCCCAAGAGGAAGGGTTCCCGTGAGAACCACCTAGACCCCGACCCCGACCCCCCTTCAGCCCAGGCCCAGGAGCAGAGGGCGGAGGTGGGCCAAAAAGAGGAGGAGGAGCGGCTCCTTAAGAATGAACCAAAGAGACCCCAGCACACCCACCACCATCACCATCACCACCACCGCCGGATGGAGAACCACAGTAACACCCAGCACAGCCAGACACCCGGTGGCATGGAAGTACAGTCGAGCAGGGATTACAGCCAGAAGCCTCCCCGCAGGCCCCTGCCCGAGGAGAGGGAGGAGGAGGCGGAGGATCTGGTGGAGGAGGACAAGGAGGAGGACAAGGAGGAGGACAAGGAGGAGGCTCGCTACAACCACCGGGGCCACAACCACCACCATCATAACAGCAACCACCAGCATCACCACCACCACCATCAGCATCACCGTGGCAACAGTCAGCCACACGTCGAGGAGGACTATGAGCAGGAGCACAATGAACGCAATCGGCAGCACAAGCATCACCAGCACATTCCACCGCGGACGCAGCACGCGGAGCACTATCCCGTACACAATCAACACAACTACCATCATCACCACGGCAGAGACAGAGAGAGAGAGAGAGACAAAGACAGAGACAGAGAGAGAGACAGAGATAGAGATAGAGACAAAGAGAGAAATAGAGAAAGGCACAAGGACAGGGAAAGAGACAGAGATAGGGATCGAGGTCGAGACAGAGACGCAAGACAGTGGCACAAAGATTCTTACACACACTCATGACTGTTTGTCTCAACTGTGAATCGGTGCATGGTTTTATGCTGCTCAAGTTATAATGCACTAATGGACAGGGCAGAATGTGTCATCTTTGTAGAAAATGTTTTTCCTGATGTATTTTGCCACACACACGCACACTTTGTCCCTTTTTCATTTTCTTTGCTAATACGAATTTTAGCACTTGTAGGGTACAGTTTGGTCTGAATTGTTTTCATCGAATCCATTTGTCTGTGTGTGTATTTCTGCACAAACATTATTCAAAATGAAGCTGCATCTGTTAGCTCATGAAGTATTCTGGTTTGAAAAAGGGCTGCATTTAACAATTATACCTGAATTTTACCGACTATTGCAGATTACAAGTTGATTTTCTTGTTGGTGTCATATTGGAGATTTTGATTTAGTAAAATAAAATAATACTATAATAGTAAAAAATAATTGCCTCAAATCGATTTTTTTCAAGCACAAATGCTAAACATTATAACATTTTGTAACTTTGCTTTAGGACTGCTGGTCACACAAATCATGCAATGTGTACCGTTTCCTGAATTTTTTGACATTTTCTATCATTTATGTTATTATCATTAGTTGCAGCCCGGAATAGGTCATCAAATAATTAAATCATAATCTTGAGATAACACGATAAAGTTAAATCATTCAGTCTGTTCTTGGCTTCCATACATTGATTTTATGATTTTTCTCTCTAGAAAGTCACATATGTGGGATCAACTTACGTGTGTATTTATTACCAGATGCATATCTTCAGAAGTGAATTGTTTATGTTAAACATTGGTACTGAAAGTCCCAACTATTTTTCTACTTGATTCCAAAGGGAAGTCATTCTTTGCTTCCTACTTTTTAAAACTGGTGTTCAATCATATTTATTGACTTGCATTTGCTGTGTCTGGAAGCATGAATAGTCTTTTGGTGACACTGACCTGTGTTATATGCTGGATCCTCTATGCATCTAATTGTGATCAAATATAGTGCTTGAATACAATCTCTATGCATTTGTACATACTTCATTATTGCCTTGGTAGGTAAATATAGGGAGAAGCAGAGAGCTGGCTGCACTGTCTGGTCTCAACTTGACCTAATGTGTATGATTGCTTCGAGTCGACGAGTTCATTTCAGTACAATCGTTTTGTTTTGTTTGTTTGTGTGTTTTGTACAGCATTCAGAACTTGATTTTGACAAATATGCATTCTGTTGGTGAAAATCATTAAAAATGTGTAAACAAAGAATGTGTTAAGTTTTATTTTATTTTAAGATAATAGCGCCTGCCACACTCAATAGTATTCAGACCACACATTCTGATAAATAATAATAATAAGTTGGATTTACGTCGCACCTTCCAACAGACCCACGGCTGCTTGACAGAGTTAGAAAAAGGAAAAATAAATAAGTATTAAAAGACAATGTGTTTAATGACTATTTATTTGAAGATAATTGCACCTATGTCACTTATTATTCAGACCATAATGACATTTTATTTGACGATAACAGCACCTGCCTCGATTATTACTATTCACACCAATAATGTTGTAGTATAATAATAATCATAAAAATAAAATTAATATAATAATAATTATGATGTATAAAGCTGACTTTACGGAAACCAATGACGTTTGATAGGGTTAGAAAAAAATAAGCGAGGACAGAAAACAATATAACAGCCCTTTCTTGTAAACGGGTGAAACAGCGCCCCCGGGGAAATAACCGCACGCAGCCAGCCTTTGTGGACAAAAACGGTACTGCACCTTTACCAACGACTGTCGATGGCAGGAAACCAGAAGGAAACGCAGGTGATGTCGATATCGGTTCAATTAGCGATAACTGTGAAGTCAGTGGAACCTAAACTCTAAACTCTTCAATGGCCTCACAACAAAGTTTAGAAAGTTAACAACTCGCATCGGGCTAAATTACCGGGAGAGTGAACGTTAGCTTAGCTCGCTGTGATGCTAATGATGGAGTCTGATGTGAGCTTTGTCAACAACACAGCTTGAATTGCACCAGGAGCTTCGATGACATGGAGGCCAAATGGAGGAAGGAGAGGATAGACTCTGACTTTACACCTGAGCAAGCGGAGGTCTTATTGAAATGCGAGTCACTACCAGTCAGTTACCATGAGCCAAAGTGAATTCATTGGTTACCTGATAAGAAAATGAATAAGAAATAACGCAACAAGTGAAGATTTATTGTTTTTTTGCCAAGTTTAATGTTCATTTTAACAGTGACAGGCTTAGAGATTTCAAATTAAAAGCAATGACCAGCATCTAGTGGGCATAAGCATAACGTGACAATCCTATACATTCAGTCATACATCAAAAAAGAAAAAGTCAAATACTAATTATTCCCATTGAGACATCCTAGAGCCTAAATTCTGTTCCATGAGGTTAGACATTGCCAACTCAGCTGAAACTCACATTTAGTGACAAACTGTTAAATAACTGAATATAGACCGTATATAGTAAAAAAAAAAAAAAAAAATGATAGCAAAAACATAAATGAAGCATCAATGTGTAATACATCAGTCGGAGATATACAGTACAGTGCATGTCCCACTAGATTATGCTACTTGATAAATCACAGAGTTATAATAGGCTCAGGGTTTTCCTCCTCTGCCTTCTCTATCAGTTTATTGGTGTCCACCACATCAGGCTGAGATCGTTCCCTGTTGAAGTACAGTGGATTGTCAAAGGTGGGTAACGAACGAGGGGCCTTCTTGTAGATGAAAAATCCAATGGCTATCAGAGAAGACGCGATGGCAATGATCAGCACCACGACCAAGCTCGTGTGGACACGACTGCGAGGATCCGGACCTCCGTGTGGTTCTGCACAGATTCAGTCCAAAGTGATCAGTCCGAAACAATTCAAGACAACGTTTTACTTTCAATTTATCTCACTACACAAATTAAGGGGAAACATGTGTAACTTACCAGGTTTTGTGCCTGGATCAGTGGGCATCACTGACGGGGAAGAGGAGAGGAATGAGTACATAATGAGTCTCTCACGGAATATTTGTAATTTTATCTGTTCCACCCCTACATTTTTATTAGCTTTTTGCTAGTGTTTTGTATTGTTTTGTCTTACTGCATTAGATTGTGTAAAATGTGCTTATGAAAATTTCGTATTTTAAACTGTGTGGGTGTGATGATCATACCTTTAGGAGTTTTACAGATGTATGGTCGATCATGCCATCTGCGACCCGATCGCCAAGTCCCATCTGAGGATCCGATACTTCCAAAGTCAGAATCGGGCTCACCTTCAGCCCAGTTGGTGTAGTCCAAGATGGTTTTATCCAACCACAGCCATGTCCCTGTGCCCAACACAAACATATCCATATCATTATGTAACTGTATCTGCTAGCTACACAAGGCAACACAAATAAAAGAGGTAAATGGCTTTTTAGAAAATAATGAATTTGAGCTACAATTCTGTTACTTTGGAGACTTCCTGGTTTAGCTCACTTTGATCAGCAGAACGGATTTTATGATTGGTTTGTCTAATTTATTTTGCCTAAACTGATTTTAGTTAGTAGAATCGTTTGAAATGATCTTTTTCTGAGTGTGTTAATACCTTTATGAGTTTTATACAGGCCGACCCAGAACGAGCTGTGGCTTTCGGCAAATATTTCCACGTTGCTTTGGAGGAATTGTTGCTCAGAGGGATCTTCAATGCTAGCCAGGTTTCCACCTTCACAAAAAAAAGAGTCAGATTCCAACAATTACTGAGTAAATATTGCAGCTTTTTCTCAGTCTATACTGGTGAGAGTGACATTCTCTCTCTGAATTGAGTGTCTCTTACCATGCCTTACACAACTGCTAGCTGCATTTGCCCATTCACTGTCCTCTGAGACAAACAAATAACAGTAGCCCCTGAATGGCAGCCAGGAATAGCTCTGGTGGTACTCTGCACTCTCTTCAGGGCAAATTCCGGGGAATATGGTTGAATCTGTTGGTGCCACATCTGTGCGGAACAGAGATAGTGATGATGAGATCAACATGTAACGCGATTTCTTACAGTGACATTCAATCATCCTTCGTATGACTGGTGGACTGCATTAATTAATGTTTGTTGTCAATACGTACCTGTAGACTGAAGACACACACTATTCATGGTCTGATTGCAGAAAGCAGTCCTCCATTTTCCATCCAAGTCCATGTACACACAAGGTTGGTCCCTTATTGGTTCACCTTCAGCCCAGTTGGCGAAGCTCAAGTGCCAGCCATCAATATACCTAAAATAACCCCCAGTCTGGAAGCAAGTGTGGATCAAATTATTCAGCATGCTGCTAACATTCAACAACGTTTTTACTGCTGTTTGAAATACACTTCTATTAAGCACTAGCAACAGGTTAAACAAATGTACAGTTTTGTATTATTGTTGTAGCAGAATAGTCATATGTCTTGTGGAGGTTTTATGCCGACGGTCATGAAGCTAAAAATCTTGCTTAATCAAATCTGCAATGACTTTACTGGAACTGAGAGTTTTTGTGCAATAGTACAGTGATTTCAGACGTTTGCAGCCTTGTACCTGCTGCTTGTTCAGTCCAATCCAAAGAGGAGTTTTGAGATTCATAGCCAGCAGTTCAACATAGGCCTGTGTCCATTCATTTCGCAGGTTAACCAGCTTGGCTTTTTCACCTTCACAATGTCTCTTGGCATCGTCCCAGGTCAGATTTTTAGTCACAGCCTTGATGCTGTCGTTTCCCAGAGCTACGTAGAAGTTAGGAACTACTGGTTCTGGTTGAGACGGGATATTTGGGTCTGTAGAGAGCAAGACAGCAATTAAGCGATTAGCTTATGTTTTCATATAAGAATGTTGCCAATTATTTACAAAACTTGTCTTTATATCACTGCCAACAATTTCCAAAACAATGTTTCTAAATCTTACTCTTAATGCTCTGTATACCATTTGCACTTGGGGCCTCAATGTAAGACGTACTATACTAAAACAAAATGTTGCATGATCAGT
This sequence comes from Reinhardtius hippoglossoides, assembly GCA_006182925.3. Taxonomy (NCBI): domain Eukaryota; kingdom Metazoa; phylum Chordata; class Actinopteri; order Pleuronectiformes; family Pleuronectidae; genus Reinhardtius; species Reinhardtius hippoglossoides. Next base: position 6,241,608 of record CM031680.1, on the reverse strand, counting down.
TTTGAAGCCATCATCACTTTTAAAACACAGACGGGACGAACTCACCAAGATTTCGATGACAGACAAAACCATTGGAGTCATTGCAAGACTTAATCAACCATTTCCCTGTGCCAATGACAGGATTGTTGTTCATCACAACGCAGTCGTCCTGGTAAAGTACAGATGAGTGTTACAAATTTCAATTTTACTCCAACATGAACATTTTTAAATTAGCGTTTTTTTGTCCTTGAAATGTTACCTCATTCCATCTCTGATAAAAGGTCCCAGGACGACGTAGATGTTTCTACAGGAGACATTTAAAAAAAAAAATGAATACATTACCATGCTGTTAAAAATACTTTGTTTTTCAAGTACATCAATACTAAACTAAAAAACTAGTGTTTCAAAGCCATCTCTGGTTAAACATGTGCTTCTTGTTTCAATTGTTCACCTTAAACACACACACAAACTGTAATGATGCGCTGACACACCCTGAAGCACATTTCCTCATCATTGCAGCAACATGAGAAGTGAAGCCACTGTAGTTAAGAGAAAACAGGATTTATAGCTGGTAATGTATACATGACAGTTTTACACATACTTACAGTATATCCCCAGTTCGTGTATCGCCTTGGCTTTCCATCCGTCCAGTAAAATCCCTCTTGTTTTTTACTATTCAAACCTATCCACAGATCTGCAGTTGCTACTGTAGCCATTATAGGGATTAGAAATGCTGAAAAATGTCAAACGTAGAAGTTAGGTAGGGTTTTTTGTATCTGTTTTCCAGTCAGAGTTAGAGGCCAGGTTGGGGTTAGCTGACAATGGGGTTAGGGTTAGCAAACCTAATAGAAGGGTACAATAACAATTTTGCAGGAATATGATTAATTAACAGCATAAGTCAAGATCCTTTTTCTAGTGTAGACCTTTTCCCCCCAATGAGATATTTTCTCAGGTGTTTCCCAAAGGTCGAGAATGAACTTTCACACTATATTGTACACTTGATTGTATATGATTGTGATCATCACACATATATATAGCAGAAATGGACCAAACCTTGCACACGTCTTGTAGGAATAGAGACCAAATTTCCTCCAATGGATATGCACTGTTTCCTTGCTTCTTCCCAGGTGATCCTCCGGCTATTGACACTATAACACTGCAGACAACAAATGAAGTAATTATTTGTCACTCTACAACCAAGCGCTATGCTTTTTTGATTAAGCGTCCGCATTTTTTTTTCCACCATCAAACTCTATTAAGGCTGACAGTGATTTCTAACCTTCGAGTCAAATTTCGTCCACCTAAGTGGGCAGCCGCCTACAGGAGGAACTGTGGGGGCCACGGTCGTGTTGGCCGGTGCTGAGCCTCCTCGTTTACAAATGGACTGGAACTCTTGGCCACAATTGTTAGAACGCCAGAAACCTGTGAGCACAGCAGAGTTACAATGAGACACATTTCACCAGTAGCATTTTACTTGTTGTTTATTTATTTCATTTATATACTATGATACCTTAAATTTGACTTTCTTGTATTTGTTATTTGCTCTGAAGCTCTCTTTAGATTGCTCACCCATAAAATAAGTCATAGATACACAGTTCTCATCAAAGGCTTCAGCATTAGGTTGATTTTCGTCCCATTGTTGCACTGCCAGGGAGGTACCATCCATCCACCTTTAAGCACACACAAACATTTATTCTGTACTCATGTAAACAATCACTTGACACCAGATCTGTTTATCCCTAAACCCCATTCATGTAAATATCACTTCACCTTACTGAAGCTAAGGATGCACATGCTTTAATGTTACTGTGACTTTAATCCTTGAAAATTATATGGAGGCCCAAGAGTTTTCTCTGGGTTTAATTAATACTCACCAAAATGACCCGTCAAGATCCACAGACATACCAATATAATATTGCCCATAGCCTCTGGATATCTGTGAAAACACAGAAATACACAGAAGCTTTAATAAAAAAAAAATTCTTGTTATTAAAATGCCAAATTTGAAAGTGCCGTTTACCAAACCAACAAAATACTGACCTGTTTCCATAAGAAGACGTTTTCCTCTTTACTGCTGATAGATACCAAGTCGCCATGCCTGTGCTGACAGTAGTGACGAGCATCTTCCATGGGCATTGACATTCTGTTGATGTAATACTGACTCCCTCTCCACACAAGCCATCCATCTGAAGTGGTGTTGTAATCTGCAAAGATTTTTAGAAACATTGATGATTTAAGTTTAAAAATCTGTTTGTTTTTTTGATTCCTCACTCTATAATAAATAAGTAACCTTCCTACTGTATGTAGAAAACATAAAAATGCATATTTCTAATGTTATTAAAAACTAGAGACAGAAAAGGTTGTCTGTCCAATCTAAAACCAACCATCTAAATCACCTGCTATTGACAGGGAACATTGCAGCAATCCAAAATGCAAGCCACGTACAGTATCGCTTTAAGTCATCTATTTTTAAAATAGTTCTATGAATGAATACTAAGACCATGCTAAGACCTACAGTCCACTGTAGGAAATGTTGTGCTACTAGCCAGAATTATTTTTAAAAGTGTTCATGCAAGATGTTTTGTGGGTCTGTGGCTTTGCAATGTCAACTTACCCTGTAAAGTGCTGTTTGGAGCGGGTTTTGGAGTCAGTCCTGCACAGAAACAAACAGCTGTCAATGTCAATCAAAATGAAGCTAAAACAAAGCTAACAAAGCAGCCATTCTTACTACTACAGCACTTATTAATATTCAATATGACACTTGCTGAGCAATAGCAGGAATTGGGGATTTGATTGTCAGTTTGGTCCCCCATGGTTTGACTTACTATGGGTAACAGTATCTGGTTTAGTATAGCAGTAGTAAAAAAAAAAGTATTTGCTTAGTAAATATTTGTGCACTGTAGAATTACAACATTCTTAAGCATTGTAGAAAACATACTAAAAGTCAAGGTGCTGACCTTCAACTGAACATATATTTGAAATTCAAGTGCTTATACTCAGTAGATTTACTAGTTACACCAGTAAAATGTTGTGCAATCCAATACAACAGCTCTGCCATAAATTCAACAAAGATAATAATGTTTTCTTTTGATCGACACTGTCAGAGAGATATTAGGTTAATTGTATGTTTATTTTTGGGGTTTGTTGTTTCCTTTCTTCAACATGTTTGAGTTCATGACGTTTACAATTCCTTTCTCTTCAGAAGAGACGAAGTATAAGCATTCAGTTCATATTCTTTCTCAACTGTACCTGCGCGGATCTGGCACAGCCAGTCATTGTAACTCTCACAGTTCACATCATTCCAGGACCCGGACTCATCCCAGTGATATATTCTGAATTCAACACACGATTCTGCATTATTAAAGTTGTTTGGCTCTCCTTCCTGCCAGTGCTGGAAGTTTAACTGTGAACAAAACAAACAAAAAATACATAGTCATAGTAAATAAGAATGAAATGCATATACAGAAAAAATGCTGAGATATGTTTGAGTTATGAAATTAGATTAAAAAAGTATAAAACACAACTAACCGGAGATCCATCGCTCCATGCATAACCGGTGGTTGAATCAGGAACATTAAGCCCAATCCAGGCCTTTCCATGGCTACAGTACGGTAAAAAAAACAATCAATACATACAAACACGTCAATAATTTGACCATCTAACATTTGAAAAAGGTGACATTCACTGCTGAAATAATGCTTTAGATCAGAGGTCTTCAACAGGGGGTAATTTTTTGTTGATTAGACAATGTTTTATATTTTTAAAAATTGTTTTTGTCTTCAAATGTCTTCAAATACACATTAACATGAATCCGACATATTGTAGCGAATGGATAAATGGAGGCAGAAGACGTTATCTTTCTGTGTATTATTTGAATAGCTTAGTATTGAATGCACAATAACAGGGTAGCTATGTTTATACATGGCACTCGGCCCAGTTTAATATAAAACACAATTTTATACAATATATATAGTAGGGCGTCCCTGCTCCATCTCGCCATCAGTTGGGGGGTCCTTGGCCTGAAAAATGTTGAAGACCTCTGATTTAGATATCAGCGTTGTGTTCATCATCGAGTTAGAATTGTATTTAATCAACTCATACCGTCCCACTATTAGCTCCGCAGTGCTGTGGATGCTGAGCAGATCTCCTCCAATGGCCCGACAGTATTCCCTGGCCTCGTACCATGTCTTCTCAAGTGATCGGGGCCCTGTAAAAAACTTCAAGACAAGATGCAGGTTGAAATTAAGTCTGCCAGATAAGGACAGTAGTATAGTGGAGGATTTAAATCATTGGAACATCTACAGTAGCCTAACTTTTGTATTTAGCTGTTGATGTACCTTAGAGCACATGTTTCTTGTGCCCACTCGCATCCAACCTTCGGCACACTGAGGAGCAGTTTGAGTGGGTGGTGGAGCGGTTAAAACCGCCCCCTCGGCCAGGTGTTTGCAGATGTATTTTTCCTGGTTGGTGCAGGACAGCAGATCCCAGAGTCCAGCAAAAATCCCAGTTGTCATGGCAACACAACCCTGTCGGTTACCTTGAGCGTTTGATTGAAAAAATGATCGAATGTAAATTCTGGCGTTGCCGTAAATCTCTACTGACTAAAGATGGATTTCATATTTGTTCATACCTGGCATCTCGGCGTTCCAGTGTGTAAACGTCACAGAGTCTCTGTTGCTCCACACAAACTCATCAAGGTCTTTCTGGTTCGAGAGTCCAAGCCAGAAGTATTTCTCTGGTCTCAACCCCACCAAGCTGACAAGGAAGGCATTATCCACCCTGGAAATATTGACACAAGTTGATAGGTTTCTTGTGGGATTGAATTGTATGAAACAAACACTTGATGGCACTAGCATCACATGACTCATAAAAACAAGAAAATGTCCTACCCATTTGAAACATCAGCTAAGTAGGAGTCTGAGCTCTTGCAGCCATCTTTGGCTTCATCAAAGGTCTTCGTCTCAGCTCCTACAAAGTAGCAGTAGGAACCATGTCTTTTCCAACCCTGTTGGAAATCGAGCTTGGATTAAACTGCGTTTAAGGGCTGAATATCCATTCTGTTGTTAAAGACATTGATCTGCAGTTCACCAGTGAAGTTTTTTTAAAACAATGATAACGTTGTTTAAAGATTTGTTTTATTTGAATCTCCTATATTATCTGTAGATCTGTAAATTATGCAGAATTTACATATGATGACTGAATCAACCAATCATTTTCATTTGAGTTTTAAACACACACCCTCTTCAGCCACATACTTTTTCATATAGCATGTAAACTTCACTCACCGCTTTGCAGCCTATGTCCAGATCTACTTCTTTTCCAGTGGGTTCAGTTTCACTCTGCTTCATACAGAAAAAGCCGTGTTTCTCATCACACGAGCGATCGGCCCAGTTCCCATTCTGAAAGAAGAAAGCACCATTAAAACATATATTTTTTAGATTTTACTGGGTAGATAATCTACACACATTTAAACCTCATACATTCATGTTTAGATGTTTTTGGTGCAAATCTGTTGGTATTCACAAGAAGTGGGGACCACTTTATTTATTCTTCCAGCAATTTGGAAATCAGAAAACATTGATGAATTCAACAAAAGTAGTAAATTTGTTCTTATGCACAAATCAAGATCATGTCTGCATGAAACTGTTTCATGAATGATTTTTTTTCCCTCTTGGTTGGTACTGTGTTTAGAAACTTGTCCTACAGCCGTGATGTGAGCTGACACTTCCCCCATGTATGATGTGTTCAGATACACATTTATGAATAGAAGGATTTATATGCACCATTATACCCACATAATGCTTTTTACCTCCCCCCTGATGAGAACACAGTCTTCTGTCCCAGTAGACACCGCAGGCTTCCCATACTCCCAGCTGGTGAAGCTGACTGTAGAGTGGTCACCCCAGTCAAACAGCCCCTCTGTCTTCCTGTCATTCAGTCCAATCCAAAGCTCATCGTTGGATGCTACAGACATGGACATCGAAGAGTTGTATATGCTTTTTACATCGTAATTGATAATTATTGGTTTAAATCATCCCACAGCAAAAAAATGGACCAGCACAATCTTGATTGTTTGAGAACATCGGACTGTCTTCATACCCGTGGCCTCCTCACTTACCATATCCAAGTTGAGAGATGACAAAGCTTTGGTCCTCCACATTGCGGATGCTGACCAAGTCCCCTCGCTCTTTGCGGCACTCCCTCTGTGCATCGGACCATGTTTGTAAAGAACGCTGAAGGTGGAAGCAGTGACCACTGTAGGGAATCCATGGGCTTGAACAAAATCCTTGCTCAACTGATGATAAAAAAAAAAGAACATAGATAGAATACAAATATGAGGGATTGAATGACTGATCTTGTACAGTGAGCTTGTCTCAACAAAATTCCAGTAGCAAGAGGAGGGATGAATATTCTTGTGTACTTTGCGGTGGAATGGGTGGGACCATGTCTTTGTAGCAGACATAGCCCAGTCTCTTCCCACAGGATGAACTTTGCCACATGTGCTGCCCGGTAGTTTCCAGAAATCCACAGTTGTGTCCTGGATTGGGAAGTGGGTTTCCTTCAGAAGGACAAAAAAGAGATGATGGTTTAACTTGAGTTTGCTTCTGTAGAGTAGTGGAGATTCACAAACATTATATCATATCACTTTTGCTTTGCTTGTATCCAATCTGAAATAGGTTATTAGATATACGTCATTTCATGTCATTTCATGTATCCAATAGATATTAACTGAATTATAAGATGATGATATGGAAATGTGGAGAACACGTTATCCATATGGCTTTGCCTTGTTGAAAAAAACGGAACCTAGTGGCTGTGAGCTTGTTATATAACAGTTTGTCTACACATCCAGTGGACTGAGCAACGTTAGCTTCTATATGCATTTGCCACCTGACAACTGTAGGTCCGATAAAGCTCCACATGCCTCTCCACTAATTCCTGAGGGAAATTCTTAGCTCTTTGTCAGCAGGGTGCTAACTTTCCCTGTCGACTGTGTGGTCGTGAGCAGGTAGAGTACTGCGGGTTTATCAATACAGCTAACCCAACAATGCCTGGAAACGATGCCGTGTGAATGATCCATGGTCATTAAGGAAACTCCAGCTGAGCATTTTTAAATCCTTTTTTTTTCTAACTGGAGGGAAGACTTACCTTGATTCCATCTCAAGTAGCGGAAAGGCTTCCCATTGGACCACTGCCAGCCATGCTCTGGGTCCAGAACCACCCCGATCCAGAGTTTATGTTTCCCAGATCCTACCAGTGCTGTGTGTGGTAGAGAGGGACGGCGAAAAGGAAATGGACAGGGTAAAGAAATTGTTCCTCTTTTTCACACTGTTCCTTTTTTTGTTGCGTAATAACAAATCCACAAAAAGACTCAAGAGAGTCAAACGATCACAGGCCTGCGAATCTTGTCTCTTTATCATTTTGTGTGTTTCAGGCTTTAGAAATCAAGAGACATGATATTTGTGTCAGTGCAGTAAAATGTGTCCTGAAACACGGCAAACTTTAATATTTATGTTTTTTCTTTGTTATGCTGTTCTCTCCATTCAAGTAACAGGTAAAGTGTTTCCAACACAATGTGATGATCAAGGGTTCTTTAAATTAACAGGACATTTCAATTTACACCAGAATAGATTTAAAGATAATTCAACTTGAGCCCATTGTGATATAACCAATTCTCAATCATTTGCGTCTAAAACAAACAAACCCCTCAATATCTGTTTCAGTAACAGTCGAAATCCACCGGGTGGCACCTTACCTGAGATGAAAGCCTGTTCGTTGGGATCTGCGACACTGACCAGGGTGGCGCCCTGTTGTTTGCAGCTGACTTCAGCCTGCGGCCATGTTAGTGCTGACTGAGTGTTGAGCTGGTAGTATGATCCTGTTACGAGGTTTCTCGCCCAGCTGTCCGTGACTGATCATTGATACAGAAATATGGCAAACGACAAGCTATGGTTAGCCTGACATTTAAATGAATCATCCAAAAGCAACCAAAAAAGGTATATATAATTGCTTTGCATTAGGCGTCTGACAAAGTGGGGAGTTAAAAGTAGTCTTCCTGAAGATTCATATAATGCTTACATATACAAGATTCATTCATTCCTTCCTACTCACTGTCGCAAGATTTCGGTCCTGAAAACAGTACTCACCAGAAGTCGGGCAGTAGCCCCACTGTTCGTGTTCATATTTTGTTTCAACTGAACACCAAACTCGCTTTTGTGAGGAGTCGTACGTGGTGCAGTCCCCGAACCACCGGTCTTTGTACAGGAAGGGAAACATGCAGATCTTGCCAAACGCATTTCCTTCAATGGTATAAAGTTCTAAAAGAGAAAAATTTGAGTTTGGTCAAATAACATCTGCTTAAATTGCACTGTGACAAATGTTTCTGCATGGGTGTATTGTTTAGCCAATTTTTGAGGGCATACATAATTCATTCGCTTGTTGTATTCACTATTGATTTACTCCAGACATGCACAGACAAAGTTTAATGTCAAGAAGCTTGATAAATTGTTGTGCTTGATTCAATTTAAACTGTTCTGTTTGAATCAATAAGTCCAGTAATAATAGGGTTAGGGTTAGAATCATATGAGCAAATTTAGACTGTGGTCTTCACTGTCATGGCTACACAATACTAGGGCCCTCCAAAGCAGTGGTTTCCATACTATACCTCTGTGTGTTCTTGTGCAGGCACCACTGGATGTCCCCGGGATTGTGAGGTGGTTATTTGGCCCAACCGTTTTGGAGAGAGCAATTGATTCGTCAGCTTTGACTTCAATGTAGAGCTCTTTGCCTTTAAGGGCGATCAGTGTGTTATTCTTGCATTCCCACTTCTGGAGGTCAGTTTTGTCATCACAGTCGTAGAGGCTCACTTCGCTCCCCACACTTTTACCCTGCGCTCCCAGGCACTTTTTGGTCGTGACAGCGTAAAGCCGATTGCCGGTCGTCCAGCGGAGGTCAAGGCAACGGTTAAATTTTTTCAACAGGCAAAACCCAGTGGCCTTGTTGGTGAGGGAGAATTGGGCATCTGCGGAGAGTACACACTTATAAAGTTGAATAAAATCTGTTATATCACATGCATAGGTTTATACGCTATTTGTATTTCAAACTGGCCTTGTAATAAATCAAAAGACTTCTAATTTCTGACGATAGATGGATAGATAGTGAAGCTTCTCTCTTTAAAAACATGCTTCCTGTTCAACTTTGACAGACTAGAGTTGCATTCACAGCATCCTCGAAACAAACCAGTCTATCGCTGCAGTTTTCGAAATCCTAAATACAAATTAAACCAAAGGTCTAATAGAAGATATCGATTTATCATCAACCCGTTTTTTGTTTTTGAATGTTTCCGCCCGAAATACAGAATACATAATCAATCTCGAGTTCATACTCTACCGTTTGCTGTTGAAACGTGAGATGTTAGGACGAAGAGTACTAAGGCTCCTAGCGTTATCCTCGGGGTGAGCATTCTTCTGGTAAGTCTCACAGCAGCAGACATCGTCCACGCGTTGCAAGCAGAGGACTAATGAGCGTGACCATGAAGAGGAGGGAATCTTAATAGCACACCCTTTTCATTGAGTAAGAGTCGTGTTTCTGATTGGCACATTTCAACATTTTGCTACTAGTAAAAAAAAAAGGGGGGGGGGGTGGGGTTTGGGAGGGAAGTAGGGGCAACATACACACATTCACTTTTTTTTTTTTCTCGCACAGATGTCACACTCCAGAAAGGACAAGAAGTGGCCCCATTCACTTCCTGTCCAGTGGAGAAGGAAGAAAGACGTTTTTGAAGAGATCCGTCGTAAAGCATGACTCTTCAGATTTAGTGGTCCAGACCAACGTCTGCACAGACTTTTATTACTTAAAGCTTACGGCGAATACTACAACTGCACTGACATTGTTTGTGTTGGTTGTCTTGTCTCATTGAATCTACCGTTGCGTGATTATGAGCTCGAACGACTGTTGAGCCACACAGTCCGTGAAAATACACGTTTTCTACTCCTCGAATTTGATGCCGTAAAAGTAGGACAATCAAGAAATATCTGAAGAAGAAGACACAGTAGATGGCGGTAATGCCCCTTGACGTTGGTGCACCTGCCAATAAACTGAACAAAGAAGAAGAAATTCATTTGTCGAGATCTCTTTTCTACCTTGTATTTTTCTTTTTCTTCACGAAACCCCTTTATTGCAAAAAAAAAACATATTTTTGTTTTTCAAGATTCAGATTCAGATTATGTCCATGCAATGATTACATAAGCATCGCTTGCATGAATCTTGGTCACAGGCCTCTTGAGCAATGCTCATAATATTATTTTGTACCGTTGAGTTTGGCGGATAAATATATTTCAAAACATGATCGAAACTGTGATACAAATGCGTCCTTGTGGAGGAACTACAATCACAATAAGAGACAAAACGTGTGACTGATAACATGTAAATGTTCTATTATAGGTGTAAGCATTCACTGGTTACTTGTGGGGTTATGAGACCAGGTTATTAGAGTGATATTGCATTGTTGCTGATTAGGAACATTTTGTGCATCCTGAGTGTAGCAACACAATATCCTGTTTTGGGGCAGAGGCTTTCAGATGTTGAGGGTTGTTCTCCTCCTTAACTCTTCCTTAACATCTATCATAGCATTTTGTATTCTCACTTCCTCTTTGTTTATTCTCCTTTTTGCTTAAGAGGTCTGTGCTGAAATATAAAAATTAACGACTGCAAAGACTGCTCTTATACAGGAAGAGTGGCGACTAGTACACAATGATATAGCATTGTTGGTGTTGGTTTGCACTGTTGTCGTGCGTGTGTGTGCTCGTGTGTGTGCGCATGTCTATCTGTAGTTATGAAGGCCAATTTTTGTTCAATACCCGTCATTTTGCCGCGTCTTCACAAATTCAATGGGCTCTTTGAAGGTTAAGACTTGGTTTTGGGGTTAGGGTTAGAATTGGGTTCAGTTTAGCGTTAGGGTCAGGCATTTTATTGTGATGGTTAAGGTTAAGTAAGGGTTAGGGAATGCTTTAAGCCAATGAGCTTCCTCACAACTACAGAGAGTGTGAGTGAGTTCATCCTCCATCTAGAGCAGCGGTCCCCAACCTTTTTTGCGCCACGGACCGGTTGGATGTCAGACAATATTTTCACGGACCGGCATTTAAGGTGTGGCTACGGAGCCTCACTACGGAGGCCCTCTGGTACGGCCTCTGGTGACATCGGTAGATTTTTTTTTTATTTAACGAAATTAACGAATTGTTAATGCTCATTTTTGCTACCGTGTGTGTTTGTGTTTAGCGAAAAAAGTCGCGTGACCGAGACAAGCGTCTTGACATGCGTAAAGCATGAGTCATAACGGAGAGGATCCGGTCATTTTTCAAAATAAAACACTGTTCGGAATCAGATAATAAATAAAACAGAAATAATGTAAGTTGTTTATTCTTTCTGTGCGACCCCCGGTACCAAATGACCCACGGCCCGGTACCGGTCCGCGGCCCGGGGGTTGGGGACCCCTGATCTAGAGGACAGGTGGTGAATAGGATTGGTTATCCTTTATAGTGAATGAGAGGTGAGATTGCTCTATTGCATGTCACACACATAAATACATAAAACACAGGCATGATTAGTTCAAAGTTTAAGTACCACCCTTTTGAACCCTGTGCCTGACAAACATTTACACCATGAGCTGAGACTGGGAAAATGGAAACTGAATTTTCCTGGTATTTCTATACTAGAGCTGGAACGTCAGATACGATGCAGTTAAGTGTGTATATGTGATACACAGACAGACTTTGCATCTGAAATGAGAGCTTGTCCACCTTTTTATATTTCTAATGGACTAAGTGGCTTATGTTTGATTGTGTCTTTCTGAGTAAATACAATCTGAACTAACTCCCCTCTGTAAACCTCATTTTTCACTTGACCATCTCCTCACAGTTTTTACGTGCTTGTATTAACAACAGGAAAACGATCAAATTCTGGATCTGTACCAACAGCTGGGACATTTCTTTGACGTTAGTTCATTCTTGTTATCTAAAGCGATGCTTCCTTCAAGTGAAGCCATAAAGACAAGCAGCGGAAATGTAATGCAGTTCACACTGGACTTTAAGCTGATCTCTACCGATAAACACTCCTGGCTGTAGCTCAAATGTTGAAACACTTTCACTCTCAATTATTGGGACACAAACTGTGTATAGGAGGCCAAACTGGATTAACGGTAATGCATTAAGGATTGCAGATTTCCTTTGGACTTTGGATATGAAGCAGCTGTTTATTCTGTCAGGTAAGAGTCTTCAAATCTAAATCGCACACACATTTCTGTATCACTTTTTGTCTTATATGTAGTGTTCATCCTTTCATGTACATACTGGTCAAATGTTGTAACGGTGAGGAAGAAGTCACTCATGTAAACTAATATGTACATTGAAGGTTATGGTCACATTTCTTCCCCAGGTTCTCTTCTTTTAATCTAAAGAAAAACCTCTCTTTACAGTATTGTTGGTCTCTGTGTCTTCTTGTCCTGATGGGGAGTTCATCTGCACATCTGGAGAATGTCTTCCTCCAGAACTTGTCTGTGGTTTTAAGGAGGATTGTAAAGAAGGCTCTGATGAGGGATTTTGTGGTATGAAGTCTCAACTTTTCCTAAGCCTATGTTACCAAACCACACACGCTCCCTGTGTTTAGAATACCAACATTTGATTTTGGTTCATCTGAGCAAAGTCTTTTAGCTATTGCATTATGTGCTGGGGTATCATGATCGGTTGTATGAAAAAAAAATCCATGTATAAAAAAAAAACGTTTGTTTCCAGAACAGAACTCTAAATCCATTTAAAAAATGCATTAAGCTTCACAATCATATTAATCAAATTCTTCTGAGTTCAGTTATTTTAAAAATACAAAACAATCATCTGTTCTATCTATATCACTGAGGAAAACATTATGACTTCAGGTTACTAGGTGCCAGGGGACATGTCAGCTCCTAATGACTCTAATTGTCTAGACTCTTGTTTTCCTCTAAATTGTTATTGTCTATGGACAAATATAAGATGCTGAGCACATTCACCAATTGATAGAGGAATGTCAGGAAGGTTTTAAATATAATTAAACAACTGAAAATACAATATATTTATCAAATAACTACTGGGAAGCTCTCAGATTCACATAATCTTTGAAATAAAATTTTTTTTCTCTGCTGCCCTCCTTTACCTTAAGGTTCGTGTAACTTTGAGAATCACACCTGTGGCTGGAAGGACACCTCCCAACACTGGAGACGGCAGATGGCAAACATGACTTCAATACCTGCACAGGACCACACCACAGGAACCCCTTGGGGTGATTATTAACTCCTGCCTTGATCCATTTGTCCCATTACTTTGTAACTCGTTTTAAAGAGGTGCAGTGGCTAAGTGCTAATTGAAGTGTTTTATTGATTTAAGAGATATAACCTTTGTCTGCTGATTGCAGGGCACGTCATGCATGCACAGGTTTTTCAGATGCGGGTTTGGAGTTTGCTGTTGTCAACGGGACAGCCCTAGGATGTCAGATCAGGTACTGGCAATAAATACATATCAGTGGTGTTGAAGTTGTCATATACCCTCATTGCAGCATTGGACTGATTTTTTGCGATTGTTCTGTTCATGTTTTTCAGTTTCTGGTTCTATATTGTTGATGGCAGTCCTACATCATTATCAGGCTTAAAAGTCAAAATGGTCCGAGGCGGTGCCGAGGTGGAGCTGCTGGAGCCTCCCATAAGGAAAGCAGACAGTTGGGAGACTGCCACAGCTTTCATTGGTAATCAGCCAGGGGGATACAAGGTTAGTAACACATCCAGTATGATTTCACAATTTAAGGTCAGGCTACACTTTTTAAACACATTTTAATACTTAAACAATTTATATCCATTTATAACTTTTAGATTGATGGTGTTGTTCTTATGTTTCTATGCCTCTGCGCTGGAGATAGCCAGTGGCGCATGGAGCCATAATGTTTTCGGGGGTTTCTGTCCATAAGTTAAATGTCATCGCAAACCATTATTCTCAAGAAAAAGTTTATTTCATCTTGTTACAGTAATCTGCTCCTTTAGTGATACAAAAAAACACAAAATCACTTTCAGAACAAATGGAGAGTAAAACACTTTTGTTTCTACAGCTGCTCTTTTCATTCAAATCGTCTTATTTTGGACCCAATGAAATTATGCTGGATGATGTCAGTTTTGAAAACTGTGGCGAGGCCGATGTCCCCACAGGATCGGACCAGCTCTCATGTGATTTTGAAAATGACAGCTGCGCATGGTACCATGACAAGACTGCAAGCATTTCTTGGGAAAGGACTAAGAGGATCGAGCTGGACCCCACGAAGAAGGGTGAGTGTTTCTAAATCTAGGAATTCATTTTACTTTGTGGAAACAATTATATTGGGGTAAGCAAAATAAAAAACGGAATCAATAAAGGCTTTAAAGCTCTATTTTAATTCGTAGTCACTCTATAAGACTCAAAGTTATGTGGGTTCAGGGCAGTTACCAGTTTCAGCCTCTGCAGCATTTACTGTCCATGTTCATATTCACCCATATTAGGATTCTGTGTTTATTCTTATTTTACTGGATTCCGTTAGCTTCTGTAGTTGCAAATTCTTTTTTTTTTGTCTTCCACAGACTACTACATGCTCATAGAAGCTACACGCAAGCTAAACATCTCCTCAGCAGCCAGACTCGTCAGCTTCCCTCAACCTGCAGGTCAAATATGTGTGAGCTTCTGGTACCACATATTTGGCAACAGCATAGGTATGTGCCTCATTGTCCATATAGCCCATCCAGACAAAATTAAATCCTAATGTACATGCAAAAAAAAAGCTAAAACAATATTTCCAGCATTTTCTAAGATGCATATTTAATAGGTCTGTTTTTCTCAGCCCATTCCCCATAATGGACAGTTCTATTTGTGTGTCCCTATTTGCAGGTACACTGAAGTTTATTGCTAAGCATCCTGGTGAACCAGAGACGCTTGTGTGGATGAGGAGTGGCACACAGGGAAACAAATGGCGATTTGCTGATCTTACCTTCAACAGTGACAAGCCAATACAGGTCTTCTTATTGTTCTTTTTTTTTGTGTGATGTCTTCTCCTGACAAGATCATTTCGAGGAATGTTTTTAGAGCACCACTGAGAAGATATAACATTTTATTTCCTGAGAAGAACAGGTTGATTAAGATTGTTCAGAAGCTAGGCAAGACTTCTGGTATCCTCAAGTCCGTGTTCCTGCTCTTCCAACCACAAACACCGAACTTAATTCTGTTTCTCTCTTATTGTTTATCCACAGATAATATTACCGTAATATTTTTCCTGTGTACCAATGTTTTAGCTTTAATGCATTTTTCGAAAGTTGCGGCCTGGTGCCCTGTTGAAATCCGTTCAGCTGTTTGACTTTGTAATCAAACTCTTATTCTCTTGAGTTCTGCACTCAAATTGATTCGAAATGTCCTCCAGTTTATTATAGAGGCTGTTGTGGGTGGTACCCAGGGCAGCATAGCCTTCGATGACATAGCAGTGTCCCGCACGAACGGTCCTTGTGCGCCTGAGAGAGAGTGCACCTTCCAGGGTTCCCTCTGTGGTCTGCAGCCTCAACCGTCTGCAGACTTCGGATGGAACCGGATCACCGGGACGTCCCAACCACTTAACTCTTCCGGCCCTACCGTAGATCACACTCTGGGGACAGAACAAGGTTTGCAGCTCCTGGAGATTCTCATCTGGCTAATAGCACTGACAAAAATAAATCCGAAAATGTATTTTATTTATCTCTTGTTTGCGTTCAATGTTTTACACATTTGTTGAAACTGGGAAGGGATGAGGTTGACCCGTGCGTCTGACTATGTTACATGCAGGTTATTACCTAAGTGCCCAGTTGTGGAGTCACCCTGTGGGGTCCAGAGGAGCATGATGACTGCTACGATGGAGCCCACCCCTCCTGATGGGGAATGTCTAATGTTCTGGTACTACATGGAGGGAAGTGGAGTGGGGAACCTCAGTGTGCACCTCCAGAGCCCTGACGGCCACAGACAACCTGTGAAGCTCTGGGACAGAAGTGGAGATCAGGGGAAGCACTGGAGACATGGGCGAGCGACGCTTTTCAGCCCCGACACCCCGTATCAAGTAGGTTTACACCCACCAGGAGCAAATTTATCAGATGAATAGATTATATCAAAATCACTTGGCTTTCTTTCTTATATTGACACACTTAGGGAATGAAACTTTTGTTTTAAAAGGTCAGGAGTTCTGACACTCTTGACTGGTAATATGTATAGTGCAGATGTAGATATTAGGTAATACTTCTCAATAAGGGAGGGGATCAGGGGACACTCGTGCTATTTTTATCATGTTTTAAAGTATATATTGAGAAATTTCTCTGACTCGTAAACGAAATGTGGCAATAACTCCACTCATCTCATATGTTAAATTTTAATAAAAGTAATTTGTAATCGTATTTCTGAGTGACAGGTGATTTTTGAGGCGATAGCTGGGGACGGACCAAGGAGAGATATCGCTATTGACGACCTCACTGTCTTGAATGGTGCCTGTCCCCCGGCAGGTGAGTGACCAAGGAAATAGTGGGAGTGGGATGGGGGTGTTTGAGCTTTTTTTTATATGGCTGCATGCTGTGCGTGTCTGGCATCTCTTATTCCTTTCAGGTTTTTGTGACTTTGAGATGGACTTGTGCGGTTGGGTGAACAGCCCTCCGACAGAGTCCGGAGTGGACTGGGACTGGCTCTCGGCCAAAAGTGATGGTCATCTGATGCCAAGTAGGGACCACACCACAGATTCTTCTTTTGGTGAGTCACCACATACGCACAACAACCAGCGCCATATTCAGAGTTTTGTTTTTCAGTTTAAAACAAATTGGTAGCACAACAAGGCTCCTCTGCTTGAGACCAAAGTGGGACACCACATACTTTAACTCGAAGACTGGCAGAGTATATATCAGTGGATAATGTGACTTAACTGAGATTCTCCTTTTTATTCACGGAGGTATTCTTTTTATTTTGAATGCAGCCATTATTGGAATTTGTAATTATGCATCTCTGTGCATGCACAGGTCACTTTTGGAAAACAACTCACCTGCATATTGTGTCTTTTTCTCTCTCTATAGGCCACTTTGCGTTCTTCCTGTTCTCTGATTCGAAAGTACAAGAAATTGCTCGACTGGAGAGCGAGTCGATGGCAGCTGTGGACCGAGCTTGCCTGGAGCTCTGGCACTTCTCAAGTGGGTGGTTATCAGGTGAGTCAAATCTACAGTCTTATCTCTACCTTGGGTCCTGGTCAAGATATCACAACTGCATAGAATATAAAATGTAGATTACGACAGTATAAACCAATTCAGAGTGATTATATGAAATACTGATATTATACTGTGTGCCATGATGATAATAATGTATGAAATATACTACTAAAATCTTAAAACACATAATAAGATTGATGATAAAGAGTGTTTCACTCAATGTAAACACTACATAGCTTCAATAGAGTTTGAACATGATGATTATTCTCCTATTGAGCTGCTTTGCAGTTAAATTATTCAGTGCAGTATATACATCACATAGTAGAGGATATATACACACAAATGGAATTCAAAAAGAGGAAGAGGACAGCATGAGGTTTTACCATTGAAAGGGCTTTTCTCATTTTGTGCATTCAGATCTAATTGTCCTTCACAAATTATCAATGACATCTTTATGTCCCATTGCATCATCCAGGACCCTCACAGATTACACTGACAGTGTTTGTGAAGGAGAGTGCAGGAGTGCGCCCCGTGTGGAAACAAATGGATACATGAATAGACCATGGATCAGGGACAGGGTGCATTACAATGCCTCAGAGCCTCACCAGGTAGAGTAACATTTAGAATTTGATGATCTACACTGAGGTCATTACTTGAGAAAATACTGTAAATTAGAAATTAGAGCAATCTTTAAATCACCTTTAACCTTTATCACAGATTATTTTACATGCCAGTTGTAACGGCACAATAGACGGAAGCTTTGCCCTGGACGATGTCCACATCATCAGGGACAAGTCCTGTGATGACATGGACCCCACCACCACCTCGGCCCCTGCCACCACCTCGGCCCCTGCCACCGTTACCACCACTGCTCCTGCCTCTCCCATGGACTGCACCTTTGAACAAGGTGATACTGGGAAATTAGAGTTTCAGTAAAGTGTGTGATAAGTCAAAAAAAGGTTTGGCTCTCACTAAAATGCTTGAGTACAATCACAAATTGAAACCTCCACCAACCTGTTGAAGTGAATCAGTCAATTGCAGGCATGATTACTGTAAATGGCTCCTTGATAAACTTATAAGATCACGAAGACTCTTGCCAAAGACGCGTAAGATCTATTTTAAATAATCAAATAACTGACTGCGATGTTTGACTTTCCAGATTTTAATCGATTTAAAGGCTCATACTAAACCACTGTTTTGTTTTGTGACCATCTGTGTGTTTGAAGTATCATAAATGTACAGTTGCGTAATTTATACAACTGTCAAGATCAACATTTTAAAGCATCATAATTAATTCAGCTAAGACTCAGTAACTCAACGAACAGAAGCAGTGAGCTTTTTTACTACAGAAGCATAATGTAGACCCATAACTGACTTACAACTGACTTACATCCATAAATATTAGAATTTGTCTTGTGTCCAGATATAAAGTATTTGTATGCTGAATATTCAGGAGTTGTCCTATTACCTATATAACAAATACCATATTCTAAGATTTCAAAAATGATCTTGTATAACAGGTCTGTGTAATTGGGTCCAAGAGGACAGTGATGATTTTAACTGGACTGTCAGTAGTGGACTTCAAGTGGCACAACCATGGGATGGACCTCAGTATGATCATACTGTTGGAAATAATGAAGGTACAAAAAAATTGACAGTCACAAGTGTGCAGCCCCGGTGAGGCTGTGGTGACCATCAGACCTCTTTGTAACCACTGTATACATTCATGAACATAGTTAGACACAGAATTCAGAATGGCATATAGAATGATTTACATGAAACCTCTATTGGTTTTTTCTTTGTTTATCAAGGTTCCTTTTTGCTGTTGAATGGATCCAGTTCCAAGAATGGAGAGAGAGCAGCCCTGTCTGTTCCTGTCATCAGTCCGTCACCACATATCTGTGTTGGTTTCTGGTATTACATGCTTGGACCTTCTGTGTCCACCCTGGAGCTGCTCGTTCGAACCGTATGTAGCCCAGTTAGTTCTTCAGCAAACCTTCTCTAGCAGGTTTTGCTTGCAGCATCTTTACCCGGGGAACCACAATGACAATAACTTGTTTGTTCTAGAAATCCTCTGAGCTGTTAGTCTGGACCCGCAGAGGGACCCAGAACCCAGAGTGGATGAACGCACAAGTAACCATCAGCAAGGTCGACACCACACAGGTATATTTGATCCAGTTTGCACAGCCTGACCAAACACTGATTTTTGTTTTTAAAGGCTTGTGATACTGATATTTTTATTTTCCAAATCTGATAAATGTATTTCTGTCTGTATTTCTATTTGTATACATATAAGGAACCCTTATATTTGTCTTTAAATCAACTGTGACAGTATTTTTATGAAGCAGATCACTTTACTATTCTCTTGTATGGACACTGTCATTTCGGCCTCTCTGCTCTGCAATTTCTTGCGTGTTTAGTAATACACTGTACTGTGCCAAATATATTCAAGATGCTATCATTGGCGTCAAATTCTATTTGATTTCATCTACTTTATTATTTGCATCCTATTAGTTTTCGAATAAAAAAATACATGCTAACATCAATACAGTATTCACACATATCCTTTGTCCACAGATGGTGTTTTCTGGCCATAGAAACACAAGCAGCCGAGGCTTCATCGCTGTCGACGACGTCACAGTGAGGGAGGGGGCCTGCACCGATCCGAGTGTGTAACGCAGACCCAGCACTGTCTGGTGTTAACAGGAGCTGACAATATACCTAAAACCTATTTAACTTTTCCTTTTAAATTCTAGAAACGTGTGGGTTTGAATCCAACTTGTGTGGCTTTGAGAACGAGCTCAGTCACAAAGGTAAATGGGGTCGCAAAAGGGGAACACCGCATCACGTGGATCACACCTATGGAACTGAAAATGGTGAGCGGGAAAAAACTGTGGCACCAAGCAACACACTGCAAATCTGTGACTGAAAGAGTAGAGCAATCTCAGTCTCACCACAACAAGATGGAGGCTTTAATGAAGTGTGTTGAGCAGTGGCTCCCGACCTGGTCACCTGTGACTCCACAATAACAAGGGTCGTGTTGCAATACACGGTAAATCAGAGATTAGTCTTTGAATGTTCTATCAACTCATGACTTTGTGACATACTGATGTTGCTTCACTTCTAAGTGTCACAAGCACTTGGTTGGGAATCGCTCTTTTAGAGTGTGTAGTGTACGCTGAAAGCTTTTAATCAAAAGTTAACACTGCTAGTGACATCGCTCATCACCACTTTGGTCCACACTGAATATTCATTGTTTCCAGAGTTTGAATCTTACTGACTTTGGTGATCATCTGGTTTTTCACCATGAGATAAAACATTTATTTTTCCCAGTATTTTGGTTTATGACCATATACAGTACCTGGAAATCTAAAGACATTCCCATCAGCCTCAGCTGTACTTTTACGTTTAGTGCTATTTAGTATATGTGAGCAACACCCTCATTAAAATGGTGAACACAGTAAAGATATATGTACTAAATATCAGCCTGTTTATCTTTATGATATTTGCATTTAGCTCAACACAATGCTAACCTCAGAGATGAAGCTTGACTGTCACTCTTTGGCAGGTTTCTATGTGACTGTGATGGAAACAAATGCCACACAAACTGAAGTGGCTCAGCTGCTCACACCAGAGTTCACTTCAGCTACAGAGATGTGTATGCGCTTCTGGTAAGTCTTTTGCTGTCGCAGCACACATTTCGCACATCCCACTTGTCATCTGATGATCAGATTTTAATATGTCTGCGCGTTGACTGTATGTCTTCAGGTACTGGTTACCCACTGGTTCCTCCAACAGCCTGGCTGTCGATGTGCTGCACAGCGGGCAGCAGAGTGATGTCCTTTGGCAGCGGTCTGGAGAGCCCTCTACAGGCTGGGAGGTGGCAGAAGTCACCGTGTCCTCCCCGGGGAAATACCGTGTATGCTGTGTTTACCTTTTTGCTCCCTGACAATCAAACCATGAACAAACTGCTATCTGTATTATCTGTCATTCCTGTAAGATGCCACCTAAAACAGTCCATGTACCTCACCAGGTGGGGTTTAAGGCTGTCCGACTGCCAGACACTGACTCTGCGTTCAAACTAGATGATATTTCTGTGAGAGACGGAGCCTGCAATCCTCCAGGCAGCTGTGACTTTGAGTCCGGGCAGTGCAGCTGGATCAACATCCCTAAAGAAGATGGACATGATTGGGTGATGGCCAACGGGGGCTTCCATGGTCCACCGACAGACCACACCACGCAGACCCCAGAGGGTATGACCTCAGATGTACTAACCGCCAAACCCGCGGTATTATGTATCTTTATCACCGCAGTGAGAAAAAAAATGCTTTTATTTTAAATCTAGGAGGTGATTTTGGTTATTTTTCATTCATTTTGAGATTACGTTTGTAAGTTTATTTAAGTGCAAGTTCCAATCTTGCAATGATCAACATTATCAGCTGCTCATAGTCACAGTCTGCTCATAGTCACAGTCTGTTACTCATTAACCACTTTTTTTTTTAGCACTGACTTATTTCCTTTTACTGTAATTACCTCCTCCTTTCTCAAGTAAAGTTTTGTTACGTCCTTTGTCGAGCAGAAACTCGTTACCGAGAAATTTATTGACGTATTTTCAAACTTCCGCTTCAATAGTTTAAACAGAAGAGGCATTGATTGTTTGTACTAAACATGAGACATGAGTTGATCCATCATCAAATATTTAACTTATAGACCAATTCAACTACAATAATCTAGTACTGCAAGAAGATGTGTTTGTTTTCTTTTATGTGTAGGTTGGTTTTTGTTGAGCTCATCACTTCACCCAAACCACAGCAGTCGCGCACAGGTAGTGTCCGAGTGGATCCAACTGAGGGAAACCACCTCCTGCCTCACCTTGTGGTACTATATGGAAAACAGGTGAGCAAAAACAAAACATCCAAGATCCAGCACCATTCTCACATCCTACAGTATGTGACAATGCAGAGGATGCACTTCATCCTGTTTACTCTGTTTAGTTTCCTCATTGGCTTCCTGAGGAAGTGTGGACAAATGCCATTTAGACATGAATCATCTGCTCCACTTTGTGCAAGAGTACGAATATTCTGTGGCAGAGTTCAGTCTTGAGACAAGACTTAATATTTAAAATAATTGTTTCAACCCAACGACAGCAAAAAAATGTCTGGGTAAAAAACAAATTCAATTGTTAAAAGGTGAAAACCAGCAGAAGAGAAGTTTATCAAATGGGTTTTTAGGTCAGAAGAATTAAAGAGAAATGTTCAGGGCTGTGCTTTTTGCAGTATTAATAGAAGTTGAACTTCTCCAAGGATCAGGGGCAAAACATATTTAGTTTGTTGAGTTTTGGGAAGTATGAACAATGGCTTTATTTTAGTTAAACAAACATAACTAAAGCAGCTTTCACAAATCAAATAAAAAGCACAACATTATTCTGTCAGTGACTCAGGGACACTGCAGGTGTACAGGCGAACCGGGCCATCAGAGGAGGACCTGATGTTCCATAGTAACAGCAGTGGCCGCAGATGGAGCAGGTTTTCCCAATCTGTAGAGAAGACCAAGCCTTTCCAGGTACTCACACATGCAACAGTAAAATAATAAAGAGAACTGTTATTTTATCTGTGTTATTCACCGACTCCCTCAACAACATCACACTCAGCTGTGGATTGAAGCAGAGGCTCACAATAGAGGATTCATTGCCGTCGACGACATCACTTTAACAGCAGGGCCTTGTCAAGGTACTGATTCTGTTTATTCCTGTAGTTATTTACTGAAATATGTTTAATGATTATTATAAATGTAACTCTTCTTTTTAATGTAGCGAATGAAACGAGTTTGGGATTTGGGGGTTGCTCATTTGAAAATGGCACATGCGATTGGGTGGACACCAGCATGGGCCAGGTGCAGTGGGTGAGAGGAAGGAATGCTACACGAAACATTGGACCAGCTGTGGACAACACACTGGGCACTGGACTGGGTAGGACCACACTCTAACCCAACCTGAATTTGTTTTACTCTGACTTTTGTTTATACTTCTTATATTCCAATTAACAACTTGATTATACTGTTAAATCAGTTGCTTTCACCCAAAACATAATATCATTTTTGACCTAGTGCATTTATTAGTCCCAATTCAAATGAACTGGGTACTAAAAAGGGAAAGCATAAATCCATGGTGCCTTCCCACATTAACTACGTCAGTATCCACAGATACAGTGAACGGATGATTAAATGCACTAGAAAGAAAAACAGCACCTGCTCCGTATTTTCTGCAGTATTCTGCTGACTGTGCATTGAAAGAAAAAACACTTCTCCCGGGTTCTTATCTGACTCTTCCAGGTTGGTACATGGCGGTGGAGCCGGACAGAGGCGAACACATAAGCCCTGCTGCCCTGCAGAGTCCCACCATGAAACAGGCCGGTGCCACCTGCACGCTCCACTTCTACTACAACCTTTATGGAGAGGGTATTCAAACCGTTTTTTATGCATGTCCTCTTCATATTTGTCACCTTTTGTATTTACGCATGCAGTCTTGTATTCTGTACCCTGTTTCAGATATAGAACAGCTGAATGTGTCAGTGCTGGAGGGCCCCAGGTCCACTACGCTGTGGTGGTTATCAGGCAGCCATGGAAATCGGTGGCAACGTGGGGAGGTGACGGTTGGTAGAATCCCTCAGGACTTCACCATCCTGTTTCAAGCCTCCAGAACCTTCAACAAGCCTGGACACATTGCCATTGATGACATACACTTCACAAACTGCACCCTGCCTGGTAAACTTACAACTTTTTAAAATTTATTTACAGCTAGCACTTTCTTATGCTGATTTTACATTCATTCAATATTGTTTTTCTTCTTAGAGCCCCAGCCCGTGTGTCCAGAGAGCATGTTTCCCTGCAACAACAGTGTGTGTGTTGACAACAACCAAGTGTGTGACTTCAGCGATGACTGTGGGGACCTGGTCGATGAGAGCAACTGTGGTGAGATGTCCTCATGATAGTGAATGGTAGATTGAGCACTCTTACAGAGAATTCATATGTAGTGCTTGTACATTATAGTACATACCGTAGAGGGGCTGTAAATATCTTTTGTGCCATTCTTGACTTGTAAAATTTGGATATGATTCCGTATGTACAGTCAAATGTGTTCACTGGTGAATGTTCTGAGTACCAGTTTATAGTTTGTGGTAATTGTCTTCCTTTCGCTCCCCCTTTATATGATGATTCAAAATGATGTGGAAGAAGAAGGTTTGACGGAGCGCTGCAGCTTCGAACAGGGCTTTGCTCCTGGGCGAGAGTGACGTGGACACGCCTGGAGATGAGTGGCTGCTTCGGAGAGGACAGGAAGCCTGGCCCGACCATGGGCCTCACAGGGATCACACCCACAACTCTGCTGCAGGTATTACACTTCCTGAGACTCCGGGCAAAGGGGTCTTGACTCAGTGCATGGTTAACATACTACATTTAATCATTCTGTTATCAATACATCTATACTTATGGTTTCCATTTTATTGTTATTATACAGGCCACTATGTGACACCTGGGACTTCCCTCAAGAAGAAGGGACAGACATCAGAGATTCTCTCCAAAACGTTACTACCCGTCTCGAACTGTACTGTGAGTTTACCGTATGTCGATCAAATGGATTGGTTACGCCCCTTGAGATGAACCATCTTGTTTTTCAAAGGGTCCTCACAAGTCATCTTAATTCATTTCTCATTATTGGTGAGTGTAACCAGGAAACAAAAACAGAAAAGCAGAAAAAAAAACAAAACACTATGAATAGTTAAATAAAAAAATCAACTTCATAAACTATTCATATTATAAAGGAGAAAGGTTTTGGACTTTACGAGAACGTCCAGGCCTTGTTTAACTGCTTTAAAGTATGTTAGATGTGTGTATTGAATGTCCGTCAACACACATTTTCTCCTGTACTTACCAAGCACAGCTCCAAAAACTTTTGAAAGCGTCTGATACCATTACAGTAACACCTTGCTCCATATGTGTGAATATTTTATGAGCTTTTATTATCTATCTCATGCTTATCTCACCTTCTTTTCTATGTTCCTCTCACTGTTTGTTGCAATACTTACCTTTTCTATGTAGATGAGGTTCTTCTACTTCAGCCTGGACAATTCTACAGCCACACTGACAGCCCGGTCCAGGACACGAGGGTCCGGTACTGACGACAGCCTGTTGTGGCTCAGGGAAAACTCACAGAGCTACAGCTGGCAGAGAGCAGAGGTCACGTTCTCCTCATCAGCCAGCAGCAAGGTCAGCGAGGACACAATTAGATTCACGGCTGAATGCTTACGGCAACTGAAGCCTCATTTTCGAACCGTGTTCACAGATTGTTGATCCTGTCCCATGAGCAAGAAATAAAAGTTGCAGCAATTAGTTTTAAAAGTTTTGTAAACGTGTAGAACAATCAGACTGTGCAGGCCCTCAGATAAAGTCGATTCATGCACTGTACTGATAGTTAACTGTGCAATATTTGGCCTTGTTCTCTTTATCAATGACGTTTCATGGTAGGAATAATAGAAAGAAGTTGAGAATATTTGATTTTATATCTCAGATCGTCTTCAGATATGAGCACGGTGATGGTCGCAGAGGGAAGGTTGCACTGGATGACGTATCTTTTTCCAAAGAGTGTGAATTTGACACTGACAACAACGAGCTCCCTGACACGTCGCCCACCTCCCCCCCACCTACAACCTTTAACACACCCACCTCTCAAGCCTCAGCCTCAACGGCACCAATCAACCCCTGTCCGGTAAACAACCTGACAACTTGCAACTTCTCTGAAGCTTTAAAATGTTCCATAACACAAGTCCTGTAACACTACATGACAATACGTGATGATTTGTGTTTCCTGTCTTTGGTGCTGCAGGATAATACAGTTTTCTGTTGGAGGTCCGCTGGGAAAGTTTGTATTCCGGCCACCTTACTGTGTGATTATCATCTGGACTGTCCCCAGGGGGAGGACGAGGACGGCTGTGGTGAGAGCTGCATTTTGCATGGATCTTTAACAGGCCGGAGAGACCTGCAGTCAATTTGACAAGTGGTCACTAGTCGGCTGCTAGATGTCAAATAGAGCAGTGTGGTGACTTTCTGAGGGAAAAAGACAAATTGAGTTTTGGGGTAAAAATATAATAATAATAATTGTATTTTTATATGTCACTGGTCATTAAAGAACAAAAGTACTTACATTTCAGCAAGATTTGGTGCACGTCAGTTATAAAAGCAGCAAATGATTAGCTAAATCTCACAGTGTTGAAAGCCTCCATGTGGAGACAGCTGACATAGCAGGGGTTCGGAGGGAAATTCTTTAAAAAAGGCACAAACAATCACAAAGGCCATAGCTAAAGAATCCATGCTAATTAACACATGAATTCTTATAAAGGCAAAAGTGTTGGCTTTTGTTGAAATATGATCCTTGAAAGAAGACGTAAATAATATTTCCTGCATGATGATACAACTTGTGGAAATTGTGTCATTGAGACGTCAGCCTGCCGGACAACATGACCAAGTTCTTTCATAATTTACGATCAAAGCAAAAAGTGTCACAAAAGCAAATATATACCAAAAATAAACAGTGAATCATGAACCACTGTTCTCATGACCTCTCTTTTCCCAGCAGTATTACTCATGCTTTTTTAACGTCAATGCAGGTCCATGCTCATTTGAGAGTGATCAATGCAAATGGACCGACTCCAGTGAAGGACAGAGCACGTGGCAGAGACAGAAAGCCAGCAACTACACCGAGCCGCCCACTGATCATACCACAGACACAGGTGACCTTAGTGGATAAGTTACTGATTCATTGGTTGATTTTATGGATCCACAGGAAGATAAATCAATTGATAACAACGCCGAAGCTCTGAACTGATCCCAGTACAGCAATTCAATCAACATGTTAGGAGTAAATGTTGTTGATTCAGGATGTTCTCCCTTGTTTTCTCAGGCTTCTACATGAGAGTGAATTTCAGTCGGGGGTCCACACAGAGCGAGTCCCGGCTTCAGAGTCCCTCACTCCCCCTGTCATCCCACTACTGCCAGATTCTGTGAGTGACAGCCACAGCATTGATCGTCACATTTGTTTTTGATTCCAAGTCATATGAATTGCTCAATGCTCCACACCTCCCCCATCTCTCTACCACTCAACTGTCTTCCCATTCCAACACTCTCCCCTCCTTCCTTCCTTCTTTCCTCAACCCAGGTTTCACTTCCACATCAGTGCTGTGAGTGCTGGGTCACTCAGAGTGCTTATGCAGCAAGCTGAGGGGAGTGAAGCAATCCTGTGGTCACGTAGTCACAACACCGTCTCCCATTGGACTGCAGAGACTCTGCTCCTCGGCCTGCAACAGCAGCCTTATAAGGTGTATGCTCATGTTGTCTTTGAATCTTTATGCTGGGGACAAGGAAATGTGCAGTTTAATTAACCCGAATAAACGAGTGGAGAAAGATATAACAAATGCTGTCGCCAGGTCTCTACCCAGATAAGAATCTTATTTAAGGAGATTTTACATGAATCTGTAGAATCCCCAAACCTTCAAAGTATTTAATTTGTTTTTTTTGTCTCAAATAAACCACCCATCTTTATATTTTGAATGCATGGGATCTAATAATTAGATAGAATATATCAAGTAATGTTGTGTTTTGCACTTTGCAAAATGTAATGTATCTGAAAACAAATCATGTGCAATTTATTATCACATATTTATTTGTATGTACTAGTCTTCTAAATATGTATGCAAATGTACCCAAGTGTGCAGTATTTCTCATATGCATCTGTAATTACCTGGTACATGAGGCCGACAACAAACAACTTTCAATTTAGTAAACCAAAATAGTGTCAGTTGTGTATTTTACAATTATGCCCACACATTGCATCTTTGTTTAACCTGTCGATTTTCAGGTTTTGATCAGTGGCATGAACACAGTCACTCAGGAGGCCACGGCCACTGGAGGTTGTTTTTGCTGTGGATGACATCTCTTTTTTAAACTGTGAAAAATCCTACAAACCACCAGGTAAATATGATTTCAACATGGAGTTTATTTAAATATGTAGTCGTGGTATTGGGTGTTATGTGATTCTACATCCATATCTCTACCATGTTTAAATGGACAACAAACGGTGATGAAGGCTGGCTTTATTTTTAATATTGTGTTTTCCCTCCTCAGCTCTGTCTGCATACAGCTGCCCTTTTGAAGACGGCCTGTGTCTTTGGGTGCAGGGGGCTGAGGGTGAGCTTGACTGGCTCAGCACATCTGGTCCCACCGAAACCCCCAACACGGGACCTGCAGGAGACCACACTACTGGCAAAGGTCACAACCATTACAAAATATATTTACAAGCAATTTCTGAAAACATACAGTGTTACATGTAGGATCAAAAGAGCATCGTTGACTTTAGCATTCACACTCACACCTACGGATGATTTAAAGTCTTCTATGTTGCTATCAGGGAAATACCTTTATATTAAGAGTTCAACACCAAGTGTGAAGGGGAGCATGGCTCAGATGAAGTCTGCACTGCTGCCACCTGCTGGAGAAAAGGGATACTGTCTCACATTTTGGTACCACATGTTTGGAGCTAGTGTGGGATCTTTGAAGATGTTTCTACACTCAGCTGATCCCTTGAAGAAAACACTGGTAAAACATAAATACAAATAATAGTTTTCTTACTTTGTGTTGTTTTTTTTTTTTTAATCAAAGTTGCTGCGTGAAAAATATGTGAGGATCTTTGCTGTGAAGCTGATTGAGAAATATTTGCTTCCACCGCGTTTTCTCTCCGTTATCATACTTTTCACATAATTGTGAAATTCTGATTGCAAAATAACATCAATTCATGGTATATGGAGTGCAAGTTGCACAGTTTGCATAGTGCGGTGTTGCAAAACCCTCCCCACATCCTCATTGTAAGTGAATCACCCTCCGTCTTTCCTGTAGGTGTGGCAGAAATCGAGAAATCAAGGGGATGAGTGGCTGCTGGTGCAGACCCATGTGATGCTGCAGAAAGTCCACCAAGTGATTCTGGAGGCTACAGTTGGAGGAGAGGCGGGAGATATCGCCATTGATGACATCTCCCTCATCAGTGGGCCGTGTCCTGCCTCTGGTAATTGGGCTAAAGCTGGAGAACACTGCTTTTTAATATGTGGATTTATTAGGGTTAGTTTTTTTCATCGAGATCTATGAATTTTCCCTGAGAAATCCTTGAAAATGTCAAAAACACACCATCTTTAAATGTAAAGAAAGTGTAAAAATCCGTTACTACAGTTAATGGGTCTTTCAATTAAAAAATGGTCAATAAAATACAAACATTGACTTTAATGTTCCGTTAGACTCACAGATTAACTGATTAGATTTGAGTGGCAGCTTTACAAAACATCAGGGAATTTCTTAAAATGTTGACCAGTCGTCACTTGGACTCAAAGATGAACTGATTCGATGTTAAAGGTCAAAGGTCGCGTTGACCTCATATGTGTCTTGAAAGAAATGTATGTAGATTGAAACTGCACTGGCTGACAGAGGCATACAATTGCTGAGAGCCATATTTCTAGTTTTACAATGCATTCCAAAATAGTATTATTTATATATTATTATCATTATTGTTATCTTGTAGATTTGTGTGACTTTGAGGAGGGGAGCTGTAACTGGCAGCAGAGGACCACTGATGACTTTGATTGGGTCAGAGACTCGGGCTCCACTACCAACCCCAACACAGGACCAGACACCGACCACACCACCAACACGCCCACAGGCCACTACTACTGCCTACCCTCCTCCGCT
Organism: Reinhardtius hippoglossoides; assembly: GCA_006182925.3. Lineage (NCBI taxonomy): Eukaryota > Metazoa > Chordata > Actinopteri > Pleuronectiformes > Pleuronectidae > Reinhardtius > Reinhardtius hippoglossoides. The sequence continues at coordinate 6,211,604 of CM031680.1, read as the reverse complement.
GCCGACAGCACCGGCCAGAAAGCTGCAATGTCTTCACCCCTGTACCCTGCAGGTCAGAGTCGCCACAATGAGCGGACAGATCTGCTTGCAATTCTATTTTGCTCTTTAAGAAAACACTAATAACTTGACATCGAAGCATTCTACATTTTACAGAGGTAAAAGATGAACAGTGACGATATTCAGTGTAATATCTCTGATGAAATGACATTTAATGAGGTTTTCCTTCCTATGGCCGTTCAGGAAAAGGAGCTTGTGTGCAGCTGTGGTTCCACATGCATGGGAAAGGCGTGGGGACGCTGAATGTTTACCAGCAGAGTGAAGACGGGAAGGAAGCTCTGATTTTCTCTCAGACAGGAGACCAGGGCCGGCTGTGGAGGTTCGCTCAGGCTTCACTTCTGCCTCGTGGTCAGCCTTACAGGGTGAGTCACAGAGACCCGCCCACAACAGGTTGGTGACACACAGTCACTGTGGGAAAGAGGCAGACACTGGTGAGAGGTCACTAACTACACTTACTAAGGTTCTGCATTTTAGTCAATTTACCTTAATACCTTACTTGACTATTTCCAATAAATATTGCCCCTCACTATATTTACTTGGCAGCTCTAGTTGCTATTGACTTTACAGATTAAGCTCATGCACTACGCATTGTTGTGCTATAAATAAAACTACCAAAATTATATTTAGACATATAATTGAATCCTCAGTAATAATATAACTCTGGCAATGGACCATTTTGCCTACATGTAAGTAGTTTAGCTTTTTTTTTTTTTTTTAACTAAAGTCTAACTTGGGTCCTGTTAGTTTCAACAAAGTATTTGTAATTTAACTTAAGTCAAAGATCTGAGTCCCTCTTCCACCAAATGTGTCAGGTCACCTGAATTACTGAGATACTTCTTCTCTAAAAAGTATTTTAAAGGGGACGGATTCTCTGCACTGACATTTGGGCCTTTACAGACATTTATCTCAAATCTAGCTGTTGACTAATCATATGATATACAATAAACTGATGGAGCCTGAAAAATGAAACCACAATGTTATCTAATAAGACTGAGATGACGTCTAAAACGTGTCTCATATATAGTTTATCCAGCAGTTTCCATCATCACACGCTGTGTGTTTCAGATTGTGGTGGAAGGTGTAAAGTCAGGCTCCACTCAGGAGGGAGACATGGCTTTTGATGACGTACATCTGACAGAGGTTCAGTGTCCTCCTCATGGATTCTGTGACTTTGAGATCAACATGTGCAGCTGGAGCAACCTGGGTGGAGACGTTGACCAGGGGAACTGGCTCCGCGGCAGAGGGGACTCTCCAAACCCGAACACCGGACCCAGTTTGGATCACACCACCAACTCAACACATGGTGATAATTTAAATAATATACAGATCTTATTCTAGGTAACTATAAAACACAAAGTCTGACTGGGCTGTAATCCGTATGCAGGTTAGACCATCTGCACATTAATGTTACAAGTGATATTGGCAATGTCTGCAAAAAGAATATAAGAGCTGATCCTGTCTTTCCTAACTGTTTCCCACAGGTTATTATCTGTATGTGGACAGCTTAGTGGGAGAGTGGGGAGACAGGTCCTTCCTGATCAGTGATGTGTTCCAGCCGTCCATTAGAGGGCACTGTCTCATCTTCTGGTACCACATGTATGGCAGCCATGTTGGGACTCTCAGAGTTTTCATAAATGACAGGTAACTAACTGTTCATGTCGAAAGGGGAGAAACATTAATGTCTTAATTAACTAAATTAAATGAGTGTTGTCCTTTCCCATAGAAAATGCAATCAGGTGGCAGTGAAGAAGGGAATCTGAAGTGGATTGAGTCGGGAAACAAGGGAGATAAGTGGCAGATGGCTCAAGTGCCTATTGAACATGAAGATGCATTCTGGGTAACTATTGGATTATGGTGCTTTTCATCAGAGATCATTCAGTCAGGTTGTCATTAGTTTATAAAAATAAACTTTAAAAATACAGCTGAAATGTTTGGTCAAGAGCAAAATGTGTCATCTGAACATGAAGCCGGGAAAAACTGAACAGATTAACCAGTGAAATGACTTATTCTCTTCAGAATTTTCGGATGAATATGCAGAATATGTCCCGATTTTGACTAACTTTGTATTTCATGTCACAGTTCGTGTTTGTGTATCAGAGGGGGGAGAATAAAGGTGGGGACGTCGCTCTCGATGACATCACCATCTTCCCTGGCAGCTGTTGGACAGACCCCCCCATCGAACCTCCTGTTGAAGACTATGGTAACTGGAACTCCTCCTCAACTACTTCAACTGAGCACCTTTCATATTAACTCTGATGCAATGAGTGTATATCGAGATGCATTACCTTATAATTTGGTAAAATAAAAACCCAGAAATGTCCTTCTCTCAAAAAGTACTTGCATAAAGTATTTGGGACAAATGTGCTTTTAACCCATCAGCAATTGACTTGTTGGTAGAATAAATTAGGTTCTATTGGATTTTTTAGAAATTGGGAAATTATTGGCAATCCTTGAAACAATTCTTAAATTGAAGTGAATTTAAAGCCTCATTCCAAGAGGTAACTGCATTGTTCACAGAAATACATGCAGGGAATGTGCTGATGTGAAATGCCGACCTCTTGTGATGTTCTTCGTCTGCAGGTATGATGTCCTTGGGCCTCGCAGTGGGTCTGACTCTGTTGGCTGGAGTTGTCCTCAGCGTCTTCCTCTTCAGGCTGAACAAGAGACGCTGCACAATGTAAATACATCAATAATGAACATAATGTCCATGAGGAATATTTATGTGTGTTGTTGGCTGACTTTTCTGTGTGTGTGTGTCTCAGGATCCAGAACTCAGTGTTGGACCTCTTTGACTGCAAAACAGGTGTAAGTGCACAGTGTCTGAGAGCGAAGCATCTTGTCTGACTCAACTCAGATGATAAACAATGTTTTTTTTCTTTTCAGAGCACACAACATGGAACTGAATCGGACCTTTCCTTTGACAACAGGCTATACGATATGTCGCCGCACTTAACCGGCGCCTGTGTGGGCTCATCTGACACTTAGCCCAGATTCTGAATTATAATAAAACAAATCCACCATAAAGTATGTCAATTATTCCTGTGAACTTCTAATTCCACTAAAACTATGTACAAGATGAGACCATCACGTGGTATTGTGCTGAGCAAAATAAACGACTGTTCAACTGGAGTAGTTTTCAATATTTGCAAATACTGCCAATCATAAACAACTCAATGAGGAATCATTTGAAAAAACATATGTGATTCGTATGAAATGCAACGTCTTGTGATAACTTGTCTTGAATTGCTCATGTTATCTTTGCTGTAGAGCAAGTTGAAACATGAACGCTCAAAAAATCTCGTTGTGTTGTTTCCCCGAAGATACTGAACATAATAAAGAGATTGTGTCTGTTCTGCCAAACGTGTTGTGACAGAGCTGAAATTATAAAGGTAATTTACAGGACGGGTACAAACCTCTACCAGCTGCGGGAAACATAAGAATGTTACTGGACCTGCTGAACAGGCGTTTAAAAATCGACACTATAGAACTGATTTGGATTGTGAGTGGCTGGCTGCACTGCTGACGTCGTTCCTCCTACATGAGCCTGTTATATAAGCGTGTAGTACAACACACCCACACATATGAATGCATGGAAATCTACAGGAGCAGGTTTTACGGTTGTAGCTGTTTTTTTTTATAATAACTAATTCATATGTTTTGTTGTACAATCTGAATCTGTTAAATACCCAGTGAGTGTTGGTTTTAGTGGAGAAATTTGAACTTAACATTATTTGAGCACAAGTTCTTTAGTGTCTACAGTTGGAGTTGTATAATCCGTGTGTGTGTGTGTGTGTGTGTGTGTGTGTGTGTGTGTGTGTGTGTGTGTGTGTGTGTGTGTGTGTGTGTGTGTGTGTGTGTGTGTGTGTGTGTGTGTGTGTGTGTGTGTGTGTGTGTGTGTGTGTGTGTGTGTGTGTGTGTGTGTGTGTGTGTGTTTCTTGGTTATATTAGTGATGTCAAAATATAACATCCAAACAGGAAAAGGTCTGAAATGGGAAACAACTGGACGAGGCACAGCAGAGAAATCACAGACGGTGGAAACCTCGAATTGTAATCCCTTTACCATATCATAATGATTCTATTTTGTTTTTTTATTATGACTTTTAAGTGAATAGGATCCATGTTTTCCTTGTAATAATCGACAGTAAGGCGGAAATGGGGCTTGTTCCAAACTCTCTCTCTCTCTCTCTCTGTGTCACACACACTGTGAACCACGCGGGTCACGTGATCGCGACGTCCTGCAGTGAGCGCTCACAAGCGGCGAACGAGTCCAGCTGCTCGGTCACATCCACATCGCTGAGAAGAAGAACAATGGGAGTCAACGTCGAGATCATGAGACCTGGCGACGGTGAGGGGGTTTTGTTCACAACTGTTCAATGAATCGATGTGTTTCCTTCCTCGTTGTGGATCTGACCATTGTAACCCCGCGCTCTGCTCCTTGTAGGCAGGAGTTACCCGCAGAAAGGACACCAGGTGGAAGTGCACTACGTTGGTAAGAGACGATCCGAGGTTCCGCACTTTCCATTCATATCTATAAACAACATGTTCACGTTGAATCTGACACTTATGATGTGTGTGTTTTTTAATTCTCCTGTGGGCTGAGGCGAGGGGATCTCTGTGTGTGGGTGGGGTGGGTGGGTGTAGCTTCGGGTTAGCTAACGTTAGCTTGGCTTGGCATGGACGCCGGAAACGAAGGGTGGTGCTGGTGTTTTTTTTTTAATTCAGCTAACCGGTTCTCGTGGAGCTCACTGGGTCACACGACACATTCCCTTTGCGGTTAAAGTGGAGCCGATCGCCCGGTGGCGCCCGGTTAGCAGCTCGCCCACATTCCACTCACTGCTCCTGGCTACGGCGATGCTAACGGTCCTAGCTTCTGCGATGCTAACGGTCCTAGCTTCTGCGATGCTAACGGTCCTAGCTACGGCGATGCTAACCATCCCAGCTTCTGCGATGCTAACGGTCCTAGCTACGCGATGCTAACGGTCCTCTCATGTCTCAATTATTCATTCTTGCGGTAAAGATGTTCAGTCTCTGACTCATCGGATCAATAACTAGTAATCGAAACTTGAAATCCGAAGTGAAGCTGCTCGGCTACAACAGGAAATCCCACCAAGCTGCACCACACCTCACACACTGAGATATTAGGCCCCTATTTTTTTTTTTTTTTTCAAGAATATGGGACAAGATGGTGAATGACCCCTTTTTAGGTTTGATGGTTTTGTGCCAACTACCAGCAGATGTTGGGGACGTGTCTTCAGTTGTGAACCTTAGTGTCCTCAGGTGGTTCTGCCTTTGAATCACAAGGCACCTTCTTGTAAGATGGGCCCACCACAGGTTGATCAGACCTGGGTGCATGTCCCTGGCAGCCTGGGGCCCAGCTGGGATCTTTCCCTTTAAAAAAAAAAAAAATTAAAATAAATCGAGATCCATAAATGATTTCCTTTTGAAATCTGTGAAATTTAAAAGAGCCCTATCTCGCAGATTTAAGAAAGGGAATACAAATCCTAAACGAGTTCTTCCTTCCGATCCTCCGTACAACATCCTCTGCTGATCCGTCCAGTCGTGTTTGTGTCTTCAATTTCACAATCATAAATTCTCTCATTATACTTACCATTACATGTATTTTAGGAATATTTATTATCTCTTAAATATGCCTTTTTTAATCCCTCAACTGTGGTTTACTATCATTTAAATGTTTTTCATTTCCTAATCGCAACACTTTTTTTCTTGTCGTTTCACAGGCACGCTCACAAATGGAAACAAGTTTGACTCCTCCAGGGATCGGGCAAAGCCCTTTATTTTCAGACTGGGAATGGGAGAGGTCATTCGAGCTTGGGATGAAGGTGTTGCTAGGGTAATGAGATGCACTTTAAAATGACATTTCACTGAATTGTTGAATTTCCCACACACCAAGATTAGTTTACTTTACAGTGGGATTACTTCTCCGCCTATGCAATTGCACTGGGTGACCTGAAATGTCTGAATTAAGACATGGTTGAAGCAATGTACTTCCTGTGCAAGACTTTTGAGCAAGATACCTGCTCCACCTGGAAGCCCTCTTATAGTTATGGATATTAGAAAAGAATATGATGCATAAAGCTCTGGTCTGTGCACCACAGGCTTTAAATCAGTCTCCAGACAGAGCAGAGGTCAACTAAGGGATTCCTTTGCTCCTCTGTCTTAAACTGATAAACATAACTTCCTCAGCAAAGGATCAATAGTTGCTTCCTCTTAACTCCTTTCCTAGGTGCAGGCAACTGGCAGGAGCAAATGCTGCTGTTGCATGATGGAATATTTAGAACCCTGTGTTTCTGGGCTGGTGTTTTAGTCGGTGCATCTCCGCCTCTGCTGCAGTTTTTATGTTATTTTTTAAATGCACATTATTGGATTCAAAACTTGCACGGTTTCCTTTTTGTAACTTTTTCTCGGCCTCCTCCACAGATGAGTATTGGCGAACTGTCCAGGTTGACCTGCTCGCCGGACTACGCGTATGGCAGCAGTGGATACCCTCCCGTTATCCCACCAAATTCTTGTCTAATCTTTGAAGTGGAGCTTCTGAGATTTGGATTTTAAATGTTTAAGATGGTGGTTTGTTCTCAGTTTGTTTTCTTGATGTTTTTTGTTATTTTGGTGTTTTTTTTGCATTCCACCCACATCTGACACAAATAACTGCTTAATTAAAGGTGCTGTGAGTCGCATTTACATTGATGGATAAATCGTGTCAAAAAGTAATTTTCATATCCTCGATAATTGAGACAATTGATGGACAAAAAGATCATGTTAATGGTTATGTTAAGATTAAAGGAGTAATCCATTATGGGGAACATTCTTCTTTATGTTCCTGCAGTGAGGTAATGAGAGGTGGCGGTGGTGCGCCTTGACATTGGTTGCCGCTCGCTAATGAACCAAAGGAAGTTATGTGAACAGATAATCGTCCTCTCAATATCATTTCTAAAGCTCAATCATGAGCACATATCTTTCTTAAAGCATCCGGAAACCAAAGTGGTGTTAAGGGGAGTTTTGTGAACCTGCTGCTGTCTGTGGCTTCATATTTACCAAACAGACATTAGTATCATTAGTCATCTCCTGTGCCTTCTGACAGGAAAATGTCTCCCACGATGTTGAATTATTCCTGTAAAACGTCCAATGTGTTTAAACTTACAGGATTTATTTGGCCTTCATTCTTGTAGTTCCTGTAGAATCTTTCACTTCATCCTTTAGCTGTCACATAGCACAAATGTAATGAGCTTCAGAATCTGTGATCCAGTGGCACTTAACACATGTTGGCAGATTCCAGTCTTAGCGGGCATCTTATCTGTTCCTAAGTATTTATTACAATGTCTTAAAAATTGTAATGATTTGTAATGTCAAAATGCTAATGTCACACCTTTTAATAAAAAGCTTATTTGTTTTTACCTGCAAGAATTTTTCCTTTTGAGTGGATGAATTGATTTTGAAGCATAAAAGCGCGACGGAATGGAACAAGACATTTATTCTGACTGGAAACAGTGAAAACTGAAAATTGCAATATCTACAATATTAAGAACATTTTAAAAGCAGAAGAGCTAACAATTGAATAAATATGAAACTTATGAATTAAATTTTGCCAATGTCCCATCTGCTAACAAGGGGGAGGCAGACATCAATGCGTCTCCATCGTCCCCTGGTGGCTGCCTGTGGTGTCTGTCATAAATCCCACCTTCTTTTTTCTATAGTCTTCTATTATAGTGTTATTCTGTCTTGTATATCCCCCATCTTTCCTTCCTCTTTCATTCTGCTTCCTGACTCTAATTTCTTTCTTTCTATTATTGATTCATTCTTTCTCTTCTCTGTTCAGTTTTTTCTTTACTATTTGTTTTTGTATTTTCTCCATCTTCCCTTGCTCTTTCATTCTTTCTATTCCTGACTATAATGGATTCTTTCTTTCGTTTTTTCTTTCTTTCTTAAAGAAAGATGGCCATAAAAAGAAAACATGACAGAATACGAAAGAAATTATGAAAATAGAAAGAAAGGAAGAATATGGAAAGAGATTGCTCTTGTGATGTGCAGTAATCTGATGCTGAGAGTTCCCACGCCCAGTGAACGCCTCCTCCCCGTGGCTGCAGAAAGTGAAGAGTCGCACAGATGAGCTGCAGACATTTGAAAACCTTAACATGGACGTTAACGTGAGGAGAACTTTCACGTCAGGGCACAAACGCTGTTGTGCTTTTATTTAACTTCTTTATAAGTGAGAGGGAGGATGATGATGAGCGTGAAGAAGACTCTTCATCTCATCACAGGGCTCATCCTCGTCTTCCAGTTTCAGTTCAGCTTCAATAAAATCAAATCTGCCACTGGTAAGTTATTTAATCTCTATCTCTCTCTCTCTCTATATATATATATATATATATATATATATGTATATGTGTGTGAATGGTTTGTTTGACTAACGCTGGAAAATATATCCAAGTGTTGTGTAAGAAAAATATAATTAAAGCCACTTTAAATAATTCAAATGAAATGTGTTGATCTTAATCAATGCACCAACTACAACCTACTAAAGCAACAAAAATGATAAATAATAAATAATCATTTTACTTTCAGTTAAGTGTTTCTAGTAATTCTCATGACATTTCATAGTTCCATATTTGACCATCTTTTTTTCACTTGTTATACAAGTAATGTGGATGATTTGGATATAATTACTGTATATTATTATATTATTAATTATGATATTATACAAGTATAATGGCTTTAAGGAATCACAGAAATATCCTGAATATGTTAATGTTCATTTCACTGTTGTCACTTTATTCTAGGCCGAGTGACCCAGTGGGAAATAACTGTGAAATAACTAAATAATCACTTTAACTTATGACACCAGGGGAAAAAATCATAAAAGCTGCTGTTTAGGCCTCGAATGCTCTTCTGTTTGTCCCGGGACGGGGTTTGTCCTGGGACGGGGTATGTCCTGGGACGGGGTTTGTCCCGGGACGGGGTTTGTCCTGGGACGGGGTTCCCTCACTCCGAACTTCCTTTACCTGCTAAAAGCTTTTTTAGTCTGTTGGTTTTTCTTCGCTCCAGTTGAGGGTTAAGGGCAGAGGTTGTTGAGAATTTAGATTTGTGAATACAGGCTATACAAATACAGTTTGATTGATTGATTGGCATCATCTGTCTCCGGAGAGAAAACTTGACTCCTTCACCAGGTCTTTTTCATTCTTTACTTCTTTTTGCCTTTCTTTGTTTCTATTTTTCTGTTCACTTTTTTCTTTACTATTTCTTTCTTTCTTATTTCCCCCCCATCTTTCCTTCCTGTTATTCTTTTTCATGACTATAATGTTTCTTTCTATTAATGATTCATTCTTTTTTTTCATTCTTTCTGATTGATTGATTGGCATCATCTGCTCGGTCCTCTCCACCTCTGCAGTAATAAGACCTTATGTAGCGAGGCTTGTTGTGAGGCCCCCGGAGCCACAGGGCCGTGCACAGACACAACAGCCCCTAGCCTCACATGCCTGGTCCTGGAGCTGCTGGTGTGAAGAATGTGAAGCATGCTTTCACCCTCCGCTGTGAAGAGGGAGGTCAGGATGCTCTGTTGTCACTGGCGGGGGCCGGAATGACGGGACGCCCGCACGTCTTCCACATGGCCCCCCGCTCTGGAGTTGTTTATGTCCTGCTGCATGTGAGAATAAGCCGCAGGAATCAAGTTTACTGATAATAGATGTTCGAGGACACATTCTGTCTGCACAGCTGATATTCCCTCACACAGGTTGACCTGTTATTTGCCCCTACGTAGATTTAAGATTAAAATAGTGTTAATATCACAGAATAAGAATATATATGTGCCAGGTTTTTCAAGCATTGCACAGCAAAAAGTGTTTGCATTCTCTATCATTATATTAAATGGATATACTATATTACATATTTAAGTCGCCTAAATAACAAAATGCTGCTTCAGAAAAGATTTATATATATTTTGGTCACATGATTTGCTGTTTTCTTTTACCTCTGTCAAGGAGATTGTGTTATTACCTCTGTCAGTTTGTTTGTTGGTTTGTAAGATTACACATGAAACTACCGGACAGATTAGCATGAAAAAAGGTTGGAAGGATGTTTTATGTGTCAGGAAAGAAGCAATTCATCTTTGTGTCGATCTGGATCAGAGGGTGGATGCAGCAATTTTTTTTTTTTTCACTTTCTTTAACATTGCGAAACTTCACAACATTTTTATTTATTTCTCAAAGAATAATTCATGGATCTTGATGGAATTTTTTTTTTAAATAATAATCTGACATGTTTAGGGGACTGAAATGCATGAGTTTGTGAAAATTCAAATAAAAATCTGAATCTAGTAAATGTAAATGTGGTTTCATGAGGGGACAGTTATGCACTGTACTGAGTTCCAGTGTAGTCTCCTCACAAATCACTTAAATTATATTTTTGTTGTTATATTATTTGTATAATGGTGCAGGTTTAGTCGTGTAGAAAGTCATTTGTGACCCAACAAATGTATTTTGGTCTTGTATTACCTTTTAAACACGAATTACCTTTTAATTATAAAATTGTGTTGAACCTTTAATGTTACTGAGATCTATAAAAAAAAAAATCAATAATGTATTAATAAATATGGTATTTGAATTGTATTGTTAATTTATTTTTGATAGTTAAAAAAGACGCATTAAAACGATGATATGATCACAGCGGTAATTGATCTCCCTCTCCCTCGTCTGTAAGGGGTCTACCGCAGTGACACGCAGGGGCTGCCGGCTCCAGAGGGACGGCTGCATGTGAACATCGGGAGTCACAGGGAGAGGAAGTGGGCGTCCAGGCCCAGGTCAGGGGCCCCTGGCTGGGCTGCAGACAAGAGGGGCCACTACAGAGACCAGCACCACCCAGCGGAGTCAGATCTCGACCTGATGATGGAGGAGAGACACGAGAACTCTACACAGATTGTGGTAAAATAACTCTCCACCCAAGAAACGTAGAAATCAAATGGGGGGGAAACTAAAACACGATGGTAGTTCAGGACATCATTTGGGGAACAAAAGAGAGTTTAACTGTAACAGAGGGAGAATCAATGCATGCTGGGATTTTTGATGGAGCATCTGTGTATTATGTCTTTTTAAAGAGAAGGAAAAGGGGATTTTAATCATTATATTCACCCCAAAATTGTTCCTGGATTGTACGATTATATAGTGAAATATTCTTTTAAACTCAGCTAAAAATAATTCTCATTAATGTGATGCTACGAAACACCATCAGCTGAAAGTCCAGTTTTTTAATGAGATTGATGGAAACATATGGACGAACAGGTGGAAATTTGGAATCTGCTGTGATCCAGGACAGATCCAGAACCTTCGCACACAAGGTAAATAAGAAAGACAGATGGGATGCGAGGATTTTATAACTCCGTTTCCTCAACAGGACACTGATCACGCCTACTACACGTCGAAAATCTACGGCCCTGGAGACGGGGCAGGTAAAGAGCTGTGGGTGAACATCGATGAGATGGAGGAGGACGCGTGGAAGGTCCATGGTTTCCTGTCCAACACCCACAGACAGACGGAGGTAAAAAAGAAAGATCCACCCTCTGCGTGGATAAACAGGAGAAATCCGTGTTTCATCAAAATGAAAGAGGAGCGTATAAGGGGATTCGAATTGACCCTCAGTCGTTCCAATCGGGATGCAGGAACTTGAATGCATCACATAAGAACAAAAATGACTGAATTCTCATTTAGCTGCAGTAAAGTTTTATTTTGCATGTTCCATGGCTGATGTATGTCCAGTGTTTATTGTGATGCCTTCACTTTGCGTATGTTTGCTGCCAGAGGGTGAATCTTTCCTTCGACTTCCCTTTCTACGGACATATACTCAAAGAAATCACCGTGACAACGGGAGGTGAGTCGCATGATGTCCTTCCTCACTGTTACAAGACGGACTCGGAGATGTTGTCTTAATTTGAGCTCTGAGTATATTGTAGTACAGATAAATGATGTCAATTTAGATGTTGTTATTGTCTTCCTTTCAAAGTGAAGTGCATAGTTACATCACAACATCACGATTCAAGTGTGTAAATCAATTTAAATATATTTTACAACAGAATTGACACAATTTAAAGAGATTATAATGTATATCCCAGCTTTGATTTGATGTTTTCTGTGATTGTCTTTTTAATGATCAGCTCATACGCAACCTCTCCATCTCCAGCAAGAAGAAAACACTGAAGTTTAGGATGTGTTTAAAAACTGCAGCAGAAATTAAATAGCACAAATAAAGACAGAAAAAGTAGAACGACAGTGAAAAGAGCACAAACCTTCACCGAGGCCCAAATTGTCCTCTTCTCTGAGCCACACTACATCCTCCTCACAAGTGAACCATGTTTAAATGAATACTGATGAACGTTTGATGCAACCTCTGCATGTCTGTCTCCTCCAGGTTTCATTTACACAGGAGATCTAATCCACCGGATGCTCACGGCGACTCAGTACATCGCTCCCCTGATGGCCAACTTTGACCCGAGTCTTTCCAAAAACTCATCCGTCTTTTACTTTGATAACGGTGAGAACGACAGAACCATCTTCATTTTACTGTTAATTGCAGTTTTTCTGTTGTGGATCTGCTGCAGATGTTTGACTGTGTTGTGCATGTGGGTTCATGTCGACTCTTCAGGAACTGCCCTGGTGGTTCAGTGGAACCGGGTTCCCCTCCGTGACTTGGGTCTGGGGACGTTCACCTTCCAGGCCGCTCTGCACAGCGACGGGCGGATTGTCTTCGTATACAAAGAGGTGACTTTCCTTATCTTCTTCTTCTTCGTGGTCTTCCTTTAATGCAGATTTAGTTTTTATATGTTCGTTATTTTTCTTTCATAGATTCCTATTGACATCAGCGACATCAGCACCGAGAATCATCCTGTGAAAGTGGGATTATCGGATGCTTTCGTGGTGCTTCATGAAATAGAGCAGATTCCCAGTGAGTGGCCCATTTGTTCCTAAAATCCTTTATTTCAACTTATCAAACTAAATGTCAGATATCACCAGGAATTAACGGCATAATGTCCTTTCCGACACGTTCCAGATGTTAGGCGGAGAACCATCTACGAGTATCACAAGGTCGATATCCTCAAGTCCAAAATCAGCGACTCCACATCAGTGGAGATGGTGCCGCTCCCGAGTAAGTTTCTGGAGAAGCAATAACTTATCTCATTCATTATTATGTTTCTTTAAAAGTTTTTTTTGGATTTTACTTTCTAGAATCAAGAGTCAATTTTCTAAAACTGGAAACAGAAACTGAAAAGGCAGTTTAGCTCTACACTGCAAAACGTTCAGTGAAGATACATTCAGGTTTTTATCTTCAGGCATTAAAATGGTGTTTCTTCCTCTTCGCTGTTTTCCTTATTGCCAGCGTGTCTCCAGTTCTCCAGCTGTGCTCCGTGTGTCACTTCTCAGATCGGCTTTAACTGCAGCTGGTGCAGTCGGCTACAAAGGTAAACTGGAAAAGCACACAGAGCACATACCAGTGAGGAGGCTGCGCATTCCGCAAAATGTCATTTCATAAAGCACAAATCTGCAACCGTTGAAACATAAAGATGAATAAATCATGGCTGAAGCTATGAAGAATATTTGGCCATTGTACGTGTCGTCAAAAATGATATTGAATTATTTACATTAAAAACAAAAAACACCCCCCCAAAAATGTATTTACCACAGTAAAACTTAAATGAAAAAAAATACTGAATTAGATGATTGAAGCGTTCTCAGAATTTATAGAATCGACTGCATTAACATTAGTCTTTTAATACATTATACAGTAAGGGTTTGTGCATTTGTAATATTTGACAAAAGTTGTTTTTTTTAACTACATGCTGCCTTCTTGTATTGGAGAATAATCGTATTTACAGTATAAATGATTATTGTATGATCATGATTATTATGATTATTAAGATGATGTGATTATATCAGAAGCCTTCTTCTTAATAATTTGTGAAAAATCCTTTGAGGCTTAATTCAAACTCAAAAATAATTATATTGTAATACTATATTTGGATCAAGCACTGTGACAGTACAGTACTTTGTTTACATATTTGTAAATGAATATTTCCTCTCTTCCTCAGATGCTCCAGTGGCTTCGATCGGAACCGGCAGGACTGGGTCGACCTCGGCTGCCCAGAGGAGGTTTGCCTTGTGTTTACATTAAAAAACACTTTCTTACAATTATGACTTTATCACATTTCTCTTTGGTTCTGCACGAATGACGTCACTGATGCTTCTCTTTCCAGAGGCGAGATCCCCGGTGTCTCCGGATAGCAGACGTCACAAACGCCACATCTCCCCACCTGACGCACACGACCACCCCGGTTACAGCTATTACAGAGGAGCAGAGGACGTCCGGCGTGACCTCCGACCCCCTCAGCAGGACGTCCTCCCTCACCAGCCCCTCAACGCGCCCTAGCACCACCAGCAGAAGAATAACGTCCACACCACAGCCCCCCACCAGCAAACCTGCAGACGGTAAACTTCATCATTTTCTGAGACACAGTGTGGAGATAAAGCAACGCTACTTCTGAAAATTGTTGTTTATCTGATTTAAGATGGATCCCGGGGTCAGGGGACGGGCATCCTCATGGATGAATGTTTGTTGTTGTTGCACAGCGTCCACGCCCACTGTGTCCTGTAAGCTCCGACAGTGTGAGGGTCAAGTGGTCAGCTATTTCCCAGGCCTCTGCTAGATCATAGCCGAGCGTATACAGCGCCATGTTAAATACTGCATAGTATCCTCAGCTACGGGAGGATGACTCAGTATGTGTGCATCACCTTGTGCTCTGGTTGGGTCACAGTATACGAGGGGGGGGGGGGGCTGTTTTATTTGACTGTAGTGACTAATGTTTGCATCCGAAGACGTCAATGTCCAACTCCAACTAAAGTACAGCCCCTTATTTCACTTTGGAAGAAGGAAAAGAAAAGTAAATGTATAATTTTATTTATTTATTACAATGTATTACAAAGTTCTTTAAAAATGTATTGATGGCAGATATAATGTAAAAAAGAATATAATTAAAATAAACTTCAAATGACTAAATCTCTGACATTCCTTGTGTCCTCAGCTTGACTCACAAAACTTAAAAAGTCATTCTAGTGTCATAGTGAGATATTTATTTCTCTACTCAGATTCTAAGATTCCCTACAAACAAACTAATATACTAAATGTCATGATGTGTTTCTGTTTCTACAGATAACACAAAGATCTCGTTACACATCAGTGAAGCACGTAAGTCATTTCATTTAATGCACTTTCACAAAACTTGGTGGGAAGATTTCTTGGGAAAAACAAAATTTTCCAACATTTTACTGCAAACAGAGAAAAAAATCTAAAGCTTATATCGATTTAAAAAATATAGGTAAGGTTTATCTGCATCTTATAGAACTACAGACCTAAAGCTTATACAAATAAATAAATAAAAGTACGATTGTGTAGAATGAGAGACACGATCTGCAGCGTATTTTTAAACAATCGTTCTTTATCACATTGTATGAATGACGTCATTAAGAAAACATGGGACTGAATCCACTGCTTTTCAAATATTTTTTAAAACAACCATATTTAGAAATGATGATTGCTTGATTTACAGTGTTTTGCAGTTATCTGTGTACACACCAACAGGTTTGCATCACACCAAGTTATGGATACACTCAACATTGATTTTTAACTTGGTACTTATGTGCAACTTGCAGTATTTTTGTATTTGCATGTGTTTTTCCTGAGTGTAAAATATTTCAGATTCCATGTGAATGTGACTCAGTGAGTTCCCCCCCCCCCTCGCCTCTGTGCAGCAGCAGACGAGGAGGAGGAGGACACGGGAGAGGGAGACGAGCGGCTGCAGATCGGCCTCCTGGCGGGCATCGTCCTGATGATGGTCGTCATGGCAGCAGCCGTCCTCCTGTCGCTGTACGTGTACAGTCACCCCACTTCCAGTGCCAGCCTCTTCTTCATGGAGGTGACACACAGCTGCTGTTTTTACTTCTGTGCCGTGTCGAGCAAGTGACGTCCTCAAATGTTTCATTATCGTCTTTAACCTTCCTGCTCTGCGTTTATTAGTCCGTCTGCATTTAAGGTCACAAACGGACTTGAAAGAGATAAAACCCATCACTATCATGTATCACCGTGGCTGTTTCAGATCTTCCCTTTAACATCGACATCATTTACAGAAGATACATTTTGTAATGATTTCAAAGATTCTCTGACATCTTTTTCCCATTGATTTTCTTAATACTACATTCAGTTACCTCTTTATGGTGTTTATCTCTTTATTACAACAGGGGTATTGGCTTGTTCAAGTGTACCTAACAGAGTGACATCTGTGAAGGAGCAGTGATGACTTGTAACAACTTTCCCAAATACAACTAAAATCAATCATTTCTATTGATTTGAGACCAGATTCTTGTACTATCGGTTTCCCTCTCCCTCACACAGCGGCGGCCGACCCGCTGGCCCATCATGAAGTTCAGACGAGGGTCTGGTCACCCGTCCTACGCCGAGGTGGAGGCGCCCGGTCAGGACAAAGAGGGCTCGGTGGTCATCGACCCCAAACAGTCGTTTGTGATGTCGGACAGAAGAGAGAGCGAACAGAAGGAAGGATTCATAGTCCCCGATCAGAGGGAGCGCTTCCTGGTCTCAGAGAGCTCCTGACCAACACTACACATCCCACAAGGCTTTGGGGACAGAGCTGGTTCTCTATGTGAGTTAGCGTTATGCGCTCCAATGCTGAAATATTTCTCAATTTAGCTGCTGCTCAAGTTCCCGTTAAGGACGGAATTTGAGCCCAGAGAGGAAAAGTTAACTTCAGATGTGTTTGTGTAACACTTTGGCTTTCGTGTTTACTTGTTGAGCCACAGAAAGTTTTTATTTCATGAAGGAAACTGGATAAAAACTTGTTTTTACTTTACTCAGGTCACGCACTCGTGTTTACTGCTATGTTTGTTTTGAGTTCCTTTCTGGTTCCCACACCTACTTCACACGCAGGAATGTCGTATTCGGGTGTCAAGTCGTCACCTTTACACCCCCCTCCCCCCGGGGAGCCACTTTTCAAATTTTATTTTTATTTTCTGTTCTTAAGAATAAAGGCGGAAAAGTAAGGTTCCTGATTGTTTTTCTGTACAAATACTTTCACCACAAGATGGAAAATACAGGTTTATATCATCCATAATATCACTGTTAGACAGTCCTTCCACATGTTGTAATTGTTGAACTGTATATTCATGATACAGTAAAACTGCTGATACTGTGTCTTTTCTGTCACTACACATCATTTGTAAAACTTTAATTATCAGAAAGTTAAATGTCCAACTCATGGCATTGAAATGACGTCTATAAAAAATATTATTTTTACACTGACTGTGTAACAGAATCATTTCACAGGATTTATCTACTTTTTTTTTTTTATCTAAAAAGTCAAAGCTCAAATGTTTGTGATTTTCTTGTCCTGGGTTCAGCTGCACTGTCTCTCACAGTTGAATCAATATGGAAACAATTTCAAAACTGTTTGGTGTCAAATCCGAAAATAAAGTCATTTCATCTACTGTACATTTCTGAAGACGACACCAGAATCAATGATTTCCTGCACATCGACACACAATCTACGTAGAGCACTAGTGTCCCATATTAATTGAGGTATGTTTAAGATAAAATTAAGGCAAAAATAAAACCCGACTGGATCATTTAAGACTGGCTTGTAGGCTGCAGGGTCAAAGGTCAAGGCACTGCTGTGTTGGAGGTACTGCAACGGTCCTGGGTCCGTGATTTAGCTTTCTTTGTGCTCTGAGGGAATAAAGAGGGAAATTCAAAAGTGAATATTTGAATGAATAAATAAAAACACTTTTTTCAAAATGTTCAAAATGAAAAGAAACTCGAACCTTTCACTGGTGGAGCGGGTAATCGCCTCCTCAGTTGTCTGGTTGATTCGAGGGTGACCGGCTGTGAGGATTCATGTAGAATGTGTTTGACATAAAGTTCGGACAGTTACGCTGTTCACTCTTATGATAAATGATCAATATTAACAGGTATTTTACCATAACTGGAACGGATCTGGCCTTAGTGAAGCGTGACTGTGTGTCCACGTTGAGGCCGGCACTCTTCAACGCGGCGATTCTCGTCGAGATGTCGCCGATCTGCAGCAGCACGGACACAAACAGCTTATGCAGTACATGTTTATACCAAGAGGGGGCAGCACAGCTTGGAGTGAACAACACGCATCCTCATCAGACTGATGTTGTAGTCGTTACAGCACTTTTAAACTGATCCACCGTCTGTTATAATCGTAGACTGTGTTTAAAAATGGACGTACACTCCAGAGTGCTGAAGTGTCTGAAACCTGCATTCTCTCTAAGAACCAGAAGAGGGCGACTCCACTGGTTGCAAAAAGATGTTTGTTTCTATAGAAGTCCACGAAAAAAAGTGAATCTACTTTTCACTTGATTTATAACATCAGTGAACATTTAAAGTAGTTCATGTTCTCAATCTCTAGTTTCAAGTCTTCTTCAATACAACATGATGTTCATCTTGTAAATTATGGTCCAATTTAAAGTCAACTAGTTGGGGAGGTGGATACTGTGTGATTGACAGCTAGCACCATCCAATGGGTGCTTGTAACAGGTGTAGGTGGGCCTGTAGTGTCCTCGAGCTCTCAGTCAGGCTCCACCCCCCGAATCCCTAAGTATTGTTACTTCTGGTTTCAAAAAACAAAGATGGCGCCGGTCACGATGCCGAACTTGAGGCTTCAAAATCACAACCCACAAACCAACGGGTTAAACTCCCCGAGCAGTTGAAATAATTTAGGATCTCTAAATATTCCACTTACGTCTCTGACCATTGGTGCAGTTTCCACCCACCTGTAGTTCAGACTGTTGGACCTTGGCAGCAGCTGACGCCACCTGCTCCTCCAGGAAGGACAGCTCCATGTCGGAGGTGGAGCTGCAGATTCCCCTGGCACACTCCTCCAGGTCACTCAGCTCCGCCTCCAGACCGAACACTGAACCAGCCGCCACATACACCTGCAGCACGCACCACAACAACACAGGCTTTACTTCACAACCAGGTATTTTATAGGCAAACAAGACGAACCCAGATGATGTAACATGAACCTGCTTTTTACGCCGTGTTGTTGCACTGCTGACGCTTTCAGCCCAAGAGCTCCTAATCAAACGCTGAATGATAAGAAAGTCAAACTTACGTTTTCCTCCAGTCTGGAGAACTGTTTGTCCAGCTTCTGGGCGTCGGTGTTTGGGGGCAGGGAGGTGGAGGAGAGTCGGGCTTCGTCTCCTCCCTCGACTCCGTGAAGCAGCTCCTCTGTGGCGTTCAGCACCTTCAGCACCTGAGTGGTGATGCTGCACAGGGACACCGCTGAATACCTCTGCAACACACACAGACACACACACACACACACACACACACACACACACACACACACACACACACACACACACACACACACACACACACACACACACACACACACACACACACACATTTTCATAAAATGGACTCTTTTTAAAACCTGATGTTTTGCAGTGGCGATAAAACGAGACAAGTTTTTTGATGCCGGATGAAACTTGAACAAAGACTTGCACATCTACTACTTAGTCACAGTTTGAACAGGAAGTGGACTCGTCAATATACAAATCCTGCAGCATTGTGATCATAATAAAATAATCGAATAACTCCAGATGTCTCTCCCTGGCTGTCAGTGTTGAATTTGGCCAATTTGGACGTGCAATACATTCAATATCAATTACTGCAGGTCACTTTTACAGTTTCTGAAAGAAAAGCTGCAACCAGCGTCACCACAGGCCGAGCAAACAGACTGTGTGTTAGAACCAGCTCAGCACTGGTCCAATGAAAAGGACAAACTCTAAAGCACATCACTGCTTTAAATGGAGTCGAAACAAAAACATTGAAATGTATATTTGAAGTTATGTGGGCGAGGATTCTCAGTGGATAACTGGATATTATTTAACAGCTTAATAGAAGAAAATAAAAAGTGAAAAAGAAGTTGAGCTTCACATTCATGTCTCCAGCTTCCTACAGCAAAACAAGTTTGTTCTCACCTGCTGCAGAAGAGTTGACATTAACTGTATAGTTTTGGAAAGCTCGGCGTCACTACCCTGCACGGCACAGAGAAAAGACAGAGAAGAAGAAACAGCACAGACACGGAGGCGGTAGTTAGCCGAGAGGTTAGTGAGGTAGTCGGGAGCAGTGCAGAGAATATTTGAGTGTTGTCAGTTGCTCCAACAGAGACGACGTGTTATTGGAAACTGAGCAGCGGTGCTTACATGTTGAATCTCCTCTGGGGACAGAAAACCCTCCTGAAGAGAAGAGCTGTCTTCCTCCCTCTTTTCTACTGTTTCCTCCAGTTTCTCATCCTTTTCTTCACTTGCACACTCTGCAGCAGCTTCCTCCATCATTTTCTGCTCCATCGCTATTTTTCCACCTCCTTCCTCTTGTTCCTCATCATCCTCTTCTTCTTTACGACACGTCTGTTGGGCCTCGTTTGTCTCGAGATCCAAACGTATTCTTTCTCGTGGATCTGCATCTTTTTCTTCCTGCTCGTTTTTCTCAGTTGCATTTTCTACTTCCTCCACACTTCCTGTCTCCTCTGAATCGTATCTACCTTGTGCCTCAACGACCTTTTCTGTGACACCACTCTCCTCTTTTATTTGAATGCTTCCGTCTCCCTCTGTGGCCGGCGGCTCTATATTTACTCTCCCGTTTTCTGCAGCTGTTTCCGCCTGCATGTCCTCTAAAGTCATCATCAACATGCTGCTGATGATTCTGTCAAATTCTGCGTCTTCCTCCTCACTGTCCGCTGACGCTTCCCAGCTCTCCTGACCCTCTTCGCTTTCTTTAAACTTCCAGTCTTTGTTTTTTTGTGGCGTCTTTGCCTCTGGCCGATTGTCTCGTTCCACTCGTGTCTCAGTTGAGTCGATGATTTCTTCTGTTTTCTCAGCTTCAACCACTGATTTCCTCTCGTCTCCCCCTCGTGTCTCTTTTGCGGTTTCAGCCTCGTCTTCGCGTGCATGCGTCTCTACGGCTGTTATTTCATCCTCAACCCTCTCTCTTATCTCGATCTCGCTTGTTTCAGGATTTTCTCTCTGTCTCTCATCGTCCAAAACATCCTCATCTGTTGCTTTCTCATCCTCACTCTTCGTTGCCTCGCTTTCGTCCCTCAAATCAAACATTTTCACATCCAGATCTCCCAATGATTCTTTCCTGTCCTCTGCTCCTCCCCAAACCTCCTCCGTCTCGAAGCTGCTCTCCATCTCTCCTTCATTTACCTCCTGCTCTCTCTCCCCCTCGTCCTGTTCGACTCTATCCAGCTCGTCCTCGGTGGATGAAAACTGCGAGGCGCTGACTAGACTGGCCAGATCCCGAAGCTGTGCGGCCTGAACTGCCTTTTCTGCCTGTAACGTCCAAAGCGTCTCCTCGTCTATCCCTTGCTCCCCGTCGACGCCTCGGCCCGCTCGGTCCAGCTCGTCCTCTGTGGAGGAAAACTGGACGGCCTGGACTTGGTTCACTAATCTGCACACTTTCACAGCCAGCTCCTCGTGGCTCCCACTCTCCTCCTCTGTCTTCCTCTCGTCGATGCCAACTCTGTCCAGCTCGTCCTCTGTGGAGGAGAACTGCGTCGCTCTCACTTCTTTTTCCAGTCGACAGAGTTTGTAAGTGAGTCCCTCCGTCTTCTCCTCCTCTTCCTCGTTATTGTCTTCATCCCATTCTCCCTCACTTGGGCCAACTCGGTCTAACTCCTCATCGGTAGAGTAAAAGTAAGTGAGTCTGGACTGTGCCACGAGTCGGTACAATCTGTGCTTCATCTCTTCATCATCTACTTCGTAATCTTTCTCATCCTCCGCCCTCTCATTCTCCATTCTTCCTTCATCCAAGTCGACTTCCATCTTCCACAACCTCTCCTCTTCGTCATCTCCATCCTCACTTCCTTGTCTCCTTTCCTCTCTCAGTCCATCCTCTCCAGAGACTCTGTCTTCCTCGAGCACCTTCTCTTGATCGGAGGCTGCTGAACCTCGGCCTGCTCGCTGTTGTAATTCTAATTCAAGCTCCTCGTCCGTCTGATTGGCTGCATGTCCCGTGGTGTCGCTCTCGAGGTCAAAGGGTTCAGGGGTCGTGGCTTCACAGGTCAAAGTGTCGGACGTCAGGGCATCAGAATTAGGTTGGGACTCATTGTCTTTCTTGTTTAAATCCTGAGGATACGAGAAGACAGAGTTAAATGTATTTCTGTGGTGAATTAAGCACATTTAACATGTTTATTAGTAAAGCAATCGTCAACTATTAAATCTCTTTCAGCAGTACTGTTATCACTCCTGCCTTCATGTGAAACTGTTTTACAGAGCTGTCGTGGTTATTTTGCAGCTCGAGTTCACATGCTGCTGAATTACATCAAGTTCTGAGTCATTTCTTGAAAAAAAAGTGATTTGAAAGTCCCAAATACTACTACACTTGTCGATCCAATCCAAAACAGTTGATTTAAAACCATATGAAAACACAGAAACACAACAGACGTCTAAAAATCTGTGTTTTGATAAAATCCTTGCAGATTAATATTCTGTTGGGTCAGTAACTAATTAATCAATCAACTCTGAATCAGATTGTCCCAGTTCTGCATTTAAATTTCTAACAAGTCGATCGTCACTTTTAACTTGGAAAAATCCAAACTTTACCTTTCAACAGGAAATTTAACATGTTACAGTACCAAAGGCTACTTGACCATATATCACTATTATTCATTAAATAATCTACTGCAGTATTTGCCTCTTAAAAAATGAAATGTCTCCATATGAATCGTAAAATCTCACATCATCAGTTTGTAAATTAATGTGATTTGTTTCTTACCGACACAGAAGAAGAAGCAGCTACTTTTTTACTCTTCCTTTTCCTCCGCGATCTCCTGACTTTCCCGCCCTCTGGCTCAGCAGCCACACCGCTCCTCTCCTCCTCCTCCTCCTCCGGCTCCTTCTACGTTGAAGTTCACATCAATGATACTTGTCCTTCGTGATGCTGATGGTCGCCTGATCTCCGCAGGCACCTTCCTCTTAAAAAGAGCGACCAGAGGTTTATGAGGTTTCCAGTTCCCCTCAGAGTCTGAAAACAGAACATCTCTGCTGCCTCTGCGGCTCGTCAGCGGGGACGCAACACTGTCCTGAGCGTCCTGCAGGTTCAGGTTACAGTCCGTCATCTTCCTGTGGATCTGCTGGAGGGCAGTGCCCCAGGAGCTGTCGGGCTCAGGCTTGGTCTCGTCGTCAGAGTCCATGCCTTCGTAGGCGGACACCAGCCCGGACTCCCTCTCCAAGGCACTGTAGACCAGGCTCTTCCTCTGGGTCAGCAGGGTGGGGCGGGACAGCTGGGTGCTCTGCAGGGCGATCCAGTTCCCGTCTGGGCTCTTCAGGACTGAGGACACACCTTTGCGTGCAAGCACAGATATCGTGCAGACGAGCAGAGGAAGAGGACATATGTCAAATACACGAACAAACCAAAAAACGTACAGCAACAAAACAAGAGGGGGTAGTTATTAGCTGACAGACTTGAACCCGTGTCCACATCACACCTCTTTTCTTTTGAATTGTTATCCCCTTTTGGAAAAATCTTTATTGAATCTATGCAACATTAATACTACATTCTAGCACAAAAATCTGGAACAACTATTATTGGGAAGCAATTTTCAACATCAGAAAACATAAAAAGGTCAAATTCAGCTCGAATTTGAAATAAGGTTCCTGTGGGTTTGATAATTCTGGGCTTGTTCTCCGCTCTCGGACAGAGGTCACAGCTGAGGTTACAGAGGTCACAGCAATGAGCGTACCAGCGTTGTCGAGGCGGTCCACACTCTTCCAGGCGGAGATGGTCGAGCCGATGCCTTCTTTCTTCAGCGTTTGCAGAGATTCTTGTATCAGACCTGGAGCGTCGGTGGACAACAGGGAGAAGGCAGAGTGTGACCTCTGAGGAGAGAGAGGACACATTTAAGAGGGTGTTAAAAGATGATAATAAAAATCTTCACTGTGTTTAACAGTTTTACCAGCAGAGGTCAGCATTTATCACCACACCCACACACCATTGGCACATTTTGGCCACTCCTCACTTTTTCGAAAGGCTCTTTGAGGGTTAAGACTTAGTTTGGGGTTTGTTAGATTAGGATTAGGGTCGGGTATTTAGTTGTGATACTTATTGTGAGGGGGCTGAGGAATACATTATGGCAGCGAGTGTCCTCACTAGTACAAGAATTTGTGTGTGTGTGTGTGTGTGTGTGTGTGTGTGTGTGTGTGTGTGTGTGTGTGTGTGTGTGTGTGTGTGTGTGTGTGTGTGTGTGTGTGTGTGTTCTGTTACCCAGAGGCCTGGTTGGTGTGTGAGTGAGCAGGAGGCTTCATCACAGGTTGACTGATGATGATGATGAGGATGATGAGGGTCAGTGTTGGGCCAGTCCTGGTCGTACTCTGTCCTCATCTCAGCCAAAGACTTCCTCCTGTTAATGATCTATTATACACAGACGTGTTGTTAATACTTCATGCAGCTCTGATACCACATCAGAATACACAATATACAGTATATTCTTCATCCAACGCATATTAATTTGATTTGTTGTTCTATGTGCAGGAGGAATATGTTTGCAGCAGAACAGCCGTGAAAGCTTCACCCGCTGACTTACGTTGGACCGTTACGTAACAGATTCCCACACAGTAAATCAGCCTAATTACAAACTATAAAACATCTGTCTCTGCAAAGGGACTCTGCAGCAGCTCAGACATGCAACATTAAAACCCGTTGTTTTTTTTCCTTCTTACTTTTTGCACAATAGTTTTAGCCAGTTCGTCTATGAGCTCTCCTCTGTGCTCCCGCAGATAGTGGGCCTCATCCTGCTTCTCCTGGTGAACAAACAAACACACACACACACACACAAATAAGAAAGCTTTTAAGCACCACACACACACACACACACACACACACACACACTATAAGCTGATTACTTCTCTAAGTATACACTCTGAATATACATATTTGATGTACTATGTTCAAAAGCTGTGGGGTACTTTAACAGATTAGTAAATCTCTTCGAACGTAGTACACTAGTAGTTCTCAGTGTAGGCTACTGTACTTCAGATTTATCTTACAGATTGAGTTTCTGGTGTCATAAAATGAGTAAGGAATTTAGTAAAGTTGTGGATGCTCATTAAAAACATTATGAGATATGAGCCAATGACCTGAGATTAACTGATATTAATGTACTTGTCTAATGAAGGATGAAGTGTTGGAAAACTTTGAATGTCAAACAAGGAATAGATTATTAGACAATGGGGCCCAGGGCCATAGACAAGCATGTATAAAGGATGTAGTTGTAGTTCTGATTTTCTTTGTAGTTGTTTTGCATCTCTATCATCCTGTTGTGTCACTTGGTTGTTCAGGCTCATTCATGCTCAACATGACACGTGTCAATGGCGACAGACAGAGTCTTCTGTCCGTATTCTGGGATCACGTCCATCATTTTGTTTTACGAAACAGACAAAACAGAACAGGACCGCCGGAAATCATGTAGCCAACGATTCCAGCAGACAAATTTTGAGTTTCGGGATGGAAACTCTTGATTCTGCACTGCCCTCTAGTGGATGTATTGCATAACAACAATGCCAAGTATGTCAATGATTCACATCATTTGAAATATCTACTTTTTGAAACGTAAAGGCAGCAAAGTGTGTCTTTGTGGAGTTTTTGCTTCTGTTGCTGGGTATTTAAATTCTATTGGTGGGTGTTGGCCTCTTTGGAGCAGTTTTGTTTCTTTGTGGTAATTTAACATCTACAAATCATTTGTCTCTTCGTAGGACAAAAGGTTTGTGCTCTTGTGACATAGAACCACATGTTCTGAGAGATCACTACTTTGAGTTAAGTATTGTCGGCCTATGATTTATGTAATTTTATTCTATATTACGTTATGTATCATATTGTCATATTAAAGTGTCGTATGGACTGTAGGATAATCCTTATGGCCCCTATAATCTGACTTAAAGGGCTAAACCAAGGTCAGATTAAGAGGAAACTTGATGAAAAAAAGAATGTAGAGGATATTTACCAAAGGGAATATATTACAGACGAATAAATATTACAGACTGGAACATTAACATGACAGTACTGAGTACAGTCTGAGAATCCCCTCTCGTACACTGCTGTTTATAGAGAGAAAACAATTTCTAAGATCTGGGTTGGTGAAAGGGAAAGACAGTGTGTATCAATTTATAATAACACTATTGATAAGACATGAGTAACATCAATAACCTGAGTGGCAGTGTCGAACTCCGCCTCGGAAATGGCCTCGTCTATGGCTTCCTGTGCCACCCGCAAGGCCACAGTGAGCGTCTCCGCCATGCTGTGCTCTGCAGACAGACAAACACCAGAGTCACTCAGTGTTATAACATTGAACAGGAGGGAGGGAGTGAATCCTTTTCTGTTCCATTTTATTTTCGAGCTTTGCATTACTGATGTGCCCCAGCCTCAGTCGTGCTTCTGAGCCACTGCAGACAGAGGTGAGACCATCGGCTTTTCATTCATGTTTGCAGTCGCTCATCCTGTTGGTGCAGTGAACTGAGAAGTGAGAACTCAGTGGGACATCAGACCAACGCATGTATTTTAATGCAACCTGCACCAAAGTAATCAAACTATTCATTCTCCACTGTGTTACGGGCTGTGAGGTACAAGGAGGGTGTCAGCACAGTTGGGGATAAATATCTGAGTTCATGGCTTCTTGAGTGGATTGTTCATTTAACCTTGAAGTGGATAACAGGGCCTCAGAAGGTCAGTTGTGATACATTTCTTATGGAAATGAAATTCAGTGCAGGAAGCTGGATTAACAGTCAGGCAACTGCCCCGAGTCCCTAAAGGTGCCAGGTTCACTGCGAGGTAAATAGTTTGAGCGAATTTAATCAACTGATTTAATAGAAACTGGCAAGGAAAGACACTGTCATCACTACCATCTGACATCAAGGCAAAAGACAAAGTTTTATAATCAAGTGCCAATGTCAAATGTTATTTGAAAGTGTGATTTAGTAAATATACAATAGTAATAACTTTAAAATATAATAAATATTATATGAATATACTGTAAATATAATAAAATCATCACAACTATTTTTAACCATCTTATTTGTAATGTTTAATATTGACAAACAATGTTTTTATGTACAAATCAAACACGTCTGTACCTTCACTTTGTCTGTAGAAGGTCGAGTCGCTCCCACAGACGCTGCCCTCATTGCAGACGCTCTCCTCGTAGGCACTGCCGTCTGTACACACACACACACACACACACACACACACACACACAGATGTGGACATGGATATAAAAAGACATAACGTCAATGTGTTTATTTATAGACTAAATAAAAAAATTGAAAAAAATTCACTGGTTGTTAATATCCACATTGTAAAAATAAATAATTAAAAAACCTATTGAGCCTGGCAGCATCAGTCTTTTAATATGAAGTTTGACATTTTAAAGTTCTGTAAACCCGTCGTTATGTCAATAGTGCCCCCCCCTCTAATTCTGAGTCTTGAGTCCTTGTCACGTTATGTAAATATTCATGCAACAATGCAGCCATTGGAGGTTATGTAAGTGCATTAGCGTGGACCCCGTGTGTGGCATTACCAGGCAACCTGATCTGCTCTGCAGGCGCTGGTTCAGAAGTAGAGAACACAGGGTCACTTCCAATCATTTTACTAAACTGCAGATTATTTAAAAAGGCAGAGAGCACTCTGCTCTGATTCTTGGAGACTAAAAACTACGGGCAGGCCACGAGTTCCCTGGTGTGAGACGTCCTGTGAATCAAAACTAACTCAGGATATTTATTTGTATTTCAGAGGCTGGAGTTTGTTCCTGTGACCCTCTGGGACTTCTCTGTGCTGTAATGACTCAGGACACATTTAGCCCCAGAACAGGGACGTGCAGCAGAGTCATGACCGACACAGTTCTCTCTTTCACAGCAGTTTAAGGCCACGGTTTCCCTGAAGGCACTGTGCGAACATGATGAACTGACAGTAACATACATGTTGCCTCTGGACTGTATAAGTGTCACTACAGTGATCAGTATTACCATGAATGTAAGTGTAAATGTATTTATTCTTTCCCATATCTTTTAAATCCGTTTGAGATCCGAAAAAAGGAGTTCATGTTTTCGTCCGTCCGTCCATTAGCAGGATTTTGCAAAACTTTCAGAATGGATTATAAAGAAAGTTGGTGGAAGGGCCAAGAAAGAACCCAGCTTAGTGGGTTCAGATCTAAATCAGGGGGCGGATTTCTTTTTCATGTTTTTTGTCGATTTCTCAGAGAACAATTAATGGATCTTAATGAAAACAAAAGAAGCATAATTAGATGATTTATTCATGAGTGTGTGCGGATTGGTGCAGATCCAAGTACAAACCTGCATCTAGTCAATTTAAATGTGGTATCAAAATGCCTGTATGTTTAAAACTATGACGTTTTGACTTATGACGCGTAAGAAGATCAGACTTTTACTACGTCTACGTTTGTTCTCTCACCCACTCCCTCTGCTCCTCGGGGTCACTTTGCTCTTTTTGCGTTACTCTTTACGGGAGGACATCTGTGAGCGCTGTTGAGTCACCGGGCTGTGGTGGAAAATGTTCCACTGCCACATAAAGCTCACACACACGATGATGCCTACACCCCACAGCGCTCAGCTCCCAAATGTCAACTCCATTATTTCTGGTGCTTTTCATGCAGCATCACATTTGTCTCATGCAAAGCAACATTAGTATGAGTCAGACTAGGCAGATGGGATTTGGCAGCTGAATTCATACGGCTGAAGCGGTGCGGGTCTGTCATGAACAAATTAAAATGCATGATATGTTGTGTGCCAAGTGTAAAATGCAAAAAAAGAGCTTCCTGAATCGGAATGAGACGCAGAGCGGCGTCCTGATGCCGGCCCACATCGGGCCTCCTCCCACCGGGGTCACAGCTCTGCATCATCTGCAGCCAGCGACCTCCACAAAACACCATTCTCTAAAACCCCTCTTCTGTTCAATCACAGCTAGAAGCTTTGAACCAATGGCCTGGAGATTAACTCCTCCTCCTCTTGTTCTGTGCACACGGAGGAGCACATGCTGCTCAGTCATAGGAGAGCAAATATATCTCCCTTACCCTGTTTGTGTCACAAGATTCACATTAAGCTGTGGAGCTGCGTAAAGAAATATGCTACTGACACAGTGGAGAGGGAATAAGACTGAGACAGCTTTCTTCTTAATAAGGAGTTTGCCCCATGTGGTGGAATGTAGGAAACCAGATCAATTCAATTGTAAGCCTTGTAGGGAAAAACCCCTGAAAAGAAACATTATGTTCACAATCTGCTTTTGTTAATGATCAAGAATGAACTGTCACTTACATGTTAAAAACTTTAAAATTAAAAGAATGATTGGTGAAACTGAGAAAAGTTTAAAAGATAGTTTTGCTCTTTTGTCAGCAAGTGGCCCTCAAGTCCCTCAATCCCATTGTGACATTTACAAATGTTTTGTGCAGCATCACAAAATCCAAAGATATTAAGTTTGCTCTCATAGAAACATAAGTTAACGCAATGAATATTTACATTTAATAAACTAGAAACGTTACATTTTTGTCATTTTTGCTTTAACAATGAGTTAAGCTATTATTTGATTAGTGAACAAGTTTATATACTTTCATTTTCTTTCTTTGATTATCAGTCAACTATTTGATCAAGAAACTAAACATTTCAGCTCCATTGAAGTTATAATAAAACGTGTTTTTACAACAGCACCTGTGCAGTTTACACAAAAGCTTTCAAACAGTCTAATCAAACTGAGATCCAGCAGCTCTGCTCCCTTGTCTCTCTTCTGAGTGACGACGCAGAGGAGGCACACAGACAGTTTGGAGTCTGGCAGCGGTCGCACTAATCTGCTGAAGTTCTGTGAGATGAAAGCCAAGCAAGAGATTAATCCTGTTCCAGCCTGACGTCCTGTTCTCCACTGGTTTGACATGTGAAACGTCAGAACTCAAGTGGACACAGTTTCACACACATGAGAGTAATGTCTCCGTCCAGGGATCTGTTCAGAGCATTCAATGGAGGAATAGGTTTGTGATAAAGATCTGAACTGCTCATATAGAGGATTGAACCTTTTCAGTAATCTGAGGGTCAATTATTTTGTTTTTTTGTTTTCAGTTTCTTTTTTTACAGTTGACCCTAAATTCTAACTGAGCCTTTAAGTTAAAAAAAAATACAATTCCTGACAACACATAATGGACAGAGCAGATGTTGGTTCTCTCTGAGGTTTCTACGTTTTTCTCCCCTGTTCGGCTGCACACGAATAAAATGTGACTGATTGATAGATTACCAGTCGGCTCTGAGAGCGCACTGTCCTGAGCCAAGTGCTTCCTGTAGAGAGTCTTCAGCACTTTGGCGCTGCCAAATCTCTTGTAGCGCCTCCTCACATTAGTGTAGAACCATTCCAGTGACTGTGTCTTCAACAGCCTGAGAAAGACACAACAAAATGACATTTAAGTTTTTTATTTTTGTATCTTATCATAAACATTTGGAAATACAACTATTAACCTTCATATCAAATGTGCAGAAAAATGGTATATTAGCATGTTTCAGTCACGTGACACAATAAAATAATTATCTTATCATTAAGTCACAATAAAAAGTAGAACGGACAGAGGTTCACAGTGAAACACATCTGCAGGATAAAAGGAAACACAGACATCATCAGAAGTACAAATAAAACAGCAGCATTAACAGTTTGTACAGAAGAGGTGACAAATCTCACCACTGCGTTGATTTTACATATGTAAAAACAGGCTTTGCATCTTACATTGGAATGAACAGGCACAACACTGTGACTAATCGACAAATCCACCACATATTTAGTTTTGAAGAGACAAGAAGCCTCTAGAAACACACAGAGATACAGAAGATAACCTGTGACCCATCACAGGTAAAGTCAGCGCGCATCCAAAAATGTATTTTAGTCCAGATTTGTGTTCTCTTCTGCCAACTGCACCTTTACAAAGTGGATGTCGTGTGTTGCAGCCTCCAGCTGCAGGCAGCTGTGCAGCTTCACCTCCAGGGTGAAGCCTGTTAACAGGAAACTCAGGTAGCCTGAGGAGCCGCTCCGAGAAACGTGTGAGACCTTGTTCATCTGTTGCGTGTGTGTGTGAGTGTTTGTGCATTAATCCAAACCACCTTAAAGTCAAAGGTTAATCAACAGAACATAAGTTTGAGAGTCGGGGTCATTTATGTCCATGATAGAGTTGGAAAATGCAGTTTGGCGGCGTTTCTGTTTACTGTTTTACCAAATGACAAGTACATCTAGAATAAAGCCATTTGATTTGCATATAGAAAGTGTCAAACGAATGGAAATACCACCCACTAACCGTTGTACGGCCATCTACACAAACGACAACTGTGTGCGTGCGTTACAGAGGCAGCTGACAAATAACAACACAAAGAGAGAATGAGACGTTTGTGAAAAGTCTCAGTGAAGTGCAACAATCATATTTTGTCATGAGACGCTTTACTTCAGCTTTTAGTTGTTCGATTTTCCTTCCACAAAATTTGCCTGAGATCAAATTTAACTAGTATTTAATGTTGTGACATCTGTAATTGAGTTTTTAATTTGGCAAATGTGAAATTTTAAATCTTTGTAAAATAGATAATACATACTTATGATTACTGCCAGTGACAGCATCATAACAGACACTATATGACGGACAACAACAAACACCACCAACAGATGAACAAGCTGGAAACATGTAATAAAAACTATTAAAACTATTTGTAACACACTACAGTCAAAAAGCAGGTTATTTTCTAGAACATTGTCATGTATTTTTAATTATTAAACCACAGTCACCGTCAGAGTGGACTTTGATTTCAGTCTAAATTTCCCATGATACAATTACAATAACGGTTTTCACTCCTCACCTTCATGTTTCCAGGTTGAGATGGAAATGAACTTGGATTTAATTGAATGTCGAGGAGTGGCAGCTGAGGGACGCGGCAGAGAAACCCGTGTCAGCATGTTTAATGAGTTACCATCTGCTCACTGTGTCACTGACACCCAAGTGTCAAAGTGTCACTCGTCTTCAGGAAACTTCTGCAGTCGGCAGGATGGTGCTCCCCCCCCCCCCACAGGCCGACTCATTGCAATGATGGGTTAGATAAAGTAAGACTTTGAGTTTAGCGCAGAGGAGATTTCGATTACAGGATTGTTTTAAAATGTTAAATCATTACTTTAAGCTCATTTGGGTGAGATCTGTAGACACCCTGGTCTGCAGACACTTCCATCATCAGACGAGAACGCTGAAATATTGAATGAATCTGCAAAACCCCCAGATTACAGTCGATATTCTACAACATCTAATACAAAAATTCTATGTCTCTGCTCTGTGTTTACTACAGTGTGGTTCAAATATTAAGCGTTGCATTCCCATATGTTGTAGAACAGTTATGTGACTCTCGTGGTGACTAATGTCCCTTCCAGCTCCTCGCCTCCAGCGGAGATGAGGAGGTCTGGTGAGCTCACTGCTTTTGGAACAAACACCCTCCAGAAACCTCTGCTCTTCAGCCCCAATCAAAGCTGACGCAAGTGATGTCACTCGAGGCAATTTACCAGACTTCACGCTGCTCAGCCTGGAACAACAACCTCTGCACAGTCGCTTTACATAGAAACACAGTGTTTTGTGCATTGATGAAAATAGATTTTTGGACTTTCAGGAAGAAACTTATATTGCAGAATAATAGTGAAATGTAAACTGTGTATTGAATACACGACATCCACTGCAGGACCTAAAGATAAGTCAAAACATGGACCTCACCTGCATTCTGGCGTTACCGTGTATTAATAACTGAACTGTTAAGCAGCGCATATAACGCACATATTAACTTACGTCACCACTCATACAAATATCACAACATTTTTTGTAATGAAACCTAGAAAATATTCTAAATTCAACTATACCTGAAATACAGTGAATAGAACTTGCATCCAAAACTTTTGCGCTCTTTATAGAAGAAATGGAGACTCCAGCCCCACAAACAGCGAGTCCTGTTCCCTCTGTCATGGTGTGTTGTCAGGATGTGTAAAAACATTCCAGCCAGTGGTCGACTTCATGTTTTGCTTATTATGTTCTAAATCCATCTCTCCAGCAGCAGCAGCAGCAGCAGAGTTAGAACTTAATAACCTTTGACGTCATCGTCAGACTCTCATTCTGAACTTGGCCTCCTTGCAGGAGGCACATGCACACACATACTTAGTAACTGCAGCACCAGCACTGCTACCACTGCTGACCTTACCTGCTCTTCTGGCAGGCGGAGCAGAGCCAGGCTTTGTCCTGCTTAACGTAGACCCTGCAGGCCTTGCAGACGTTGTAGCGGCAGTCGCGGCACTGGCGTTTGGGGTTGAGCAGGAAGGTGAAGGGCAAGCAGCAGCGGATGCAGCAGCGCTGGTTGAAGCAACTCTGCCGTGACAGCAGGAGGCAGCGACTGCCCTCCTCATCCAGCTCCTGCTTCAGTTCACTGTGGGGAGGGGAGGGAGGGAGGGAGGGAGGGAGGCAGAGAGGATGGTTAGAGGGAGAACAGACTGCAACCAGGAATGTGTCTGTGTAAGAGAGAGAGAGACTAATGATGAATCTATTAAAATAATGCATGTTAAGTCAGAAAATGTGTGTGTGTGTGTGTGTGTGTTAGTGTGTGTGTGTGTGTGTGTGTGTGTGTGTGTGTGTGTGTGTGTGTGTGTGTGTGTGTGTGTGTGTGTGTGTGTGTGTGTGTGTGTGTGTGTGTGTTTGTGTGTGTGTAAAATGAGATTGGGAAGACAGTTCATATCTGCTGAGGGTTTACTGTGTCAAATAGAATGATTATCACAATGACAATCACACACACACACACACACCACACACAGCACATACACACGAGCACATACACACACACACACACACCACACACACACACACACACACCACACACACACGAGCACATACACACCTAAATCCTCTGCCTCCCTTTAATAAAGATGAATCACAAATTAAAGTGGTTTCAAAACATTTCATCATTTCATCATTTTCTAAATGATAAAAAATGGAGCGACACAGCATCTACCTCTAATGTACAATTATAATTCCAAGTGTCAAGAGAAATAATCATCCAACAACATTTGAATATTTAATCAGAAATCATTGCATCTTTCCATATTCATAATAAGTGTTGTCTGCCGAGCACTTGTAAAGGTTCAAGGAGGCGGCTGAGCTGAACACTTCATCAGTGAGTTCCCTCGACAGCAGCAGGAGCTTTTCTCCGGATGCTCGAGGAAAATAAACTGTGTTGTTTGAGAAAGCAACCTCACAATTAGGTTCTTAGCTTTAGAGGTTCGGAGCTTTTATGTCATATAACATGATCTTTGGAGTTTGCCAAGTTGTGTGTATGGAAATGTAGATGCTTTAATACTTTTGGCACTTTTGTATTCATTTGAAACTTGAAACATCAGATTTTCTCGCCACTTGAGGACAGCAAAAGCAAGCTGAGAACAAAACAAGCATTTTAATTGATATGATCAGAAACCGTAGTCTAATTATACAGCCAACAGTTATAGAGCGACAATATCATAACTTTGACTCGTGCTTTTTAGCTCCACCACCTGTTGAGAGAATTATCTGTCTTCTGAGCTGCTAAATGCACCACTGTGTTTAACTGCTAGTTGCTAACTTTATGATATTAAAAGATTTTTAGGGCCTTTTCCTTCTGAAAACAGCCGCCTTATAAAAAACGGGTTTTTATTATATTTTCCAGCTGCATAGTTGTGAGTTGTGACACCAGTTCCATGCTGGAGGGAAAGGAAATCTCTCTTTCTCTAAAATATCTCATACAGTTTATTTAATACTCCTGAGGAGCACTGATCCACACACAGCAGCACATGAATACTTAATCACACAATATTTTATAACATGTGCAGACACACCAGGCGAAAGCAAAGGGATAGTAAATTACAGTAGGAAAACAAGATTGATAAATGGGTGAATGATTGAGGCAGAGAACAAAAAGTGGTGTAATCTGGGTAAAACGACTGAATCATTTATAGGTGATGTTGCTGGAGACTGATGGAGTCTGACATCATGAGGAGAGAGGCAGGGACAAACACACTCTGAGCTTCCAGGTCGGTTTCATTTCAGGTTTAAATGAATCAAGTTCAAAATGTGAAGGAAATAAAATGTGGAGCTTTGTGTAGGTTGTATATACACACACACGTGTGTTTGTTTGTGTTGTGGTGGAGGGACGATGCCTTGACCTGAGAGGAACCCAGTAAACGTGGTGCAGATGCAGATTAAGCGGCGGATCCATTTCTACTTTTAAATTGCTACTTAAAGAATAAGACAACCTGTGTTCAGCGGAGGCATGAGCTCTGCTGAGTTACAATCCTGCTAGCATGATGCATTTCTTTCTCAACAGCTCAACATTTTCAAATGTTTGATTTTGTCCAAATGTGGTTTAAATTCTACAAATATTTAGTCCAATAAAGTAAAGGAAGAAATCCGAATTTGAGAAAGTGGAATCTCCCGTTAATATTGTTCAATTACCAAAGGTTTTCCATAATGATTTCAGCTCTATTATACACACCATACAACTTTGAAATTCTCTTATCAAAGCCACATGTCCTCGAACATTAACGCAGGCGATTCAAACAGCCCTAACCTCCAGGTCACATTTTCTCTGACTCTCAAACTATAAAAATGTAACAGTGTCCCTAAAGTGCCTGACAGAGAGAGACGGCTGCTCTCTCACCACAGCAGCACACTCCATTACTCAGACTCAATGGACGGTATAAATAACTCTGACACACACACACACACACACACACACACACACAATACAAGATAGTGAAGTTACATGCAGAGTTACACATGCACACAACAACCACACAGGTGTAAACACACCTGTGACAGAGCAAACACGAACAGCAGCAGCAGCAGCAGCAGCAGCAGCAGCAGCAGCAGCAGCAGCAGCAGCAACAGTCATTTTTCTTTCATTTAAAAGCGTGTGATGACACATGAAACAGTCCGGTTCAGCAGCTCACACAGCATCTGTAGAGCAGCTCTGTCCTCACACTCCCTCGTCTAAAGGAGCTTTCTAGCTCCGGGCGGAAAAACAGAACAAACAGGTTCGAGCTGCGTCAGACGCAATAATCCTCACAAAAAGTCTGGTTCTCGGTGATAAGCCTCTGTGACATCTCCTAATGTGTACTCACATTATTTATTTTCTGGTGTAGATAGGGATCGGTTCTATTTCTGTTTAGGAAGATACAGTCCGGTTGTTTATTATGAGTAATGTGAAATATACCAGCGGTACTTCTCTTCAGCAGTGGAGCATGAGACTGTGGGCGGCCACCCACCCGCCTCGTTTGTAGGCTTAACAAGAAAGTTAATAATAAAAACAAAAAAGTAAGTATCATGGGCTAAAGTTACATTAGGTGTAGTAGTAGTAGTAGTAATAGTTGTGGCAAAATGTATTTTATGCCACATTTTATTTGGCTTTTGATTCAATTAAAACTCGAATAACGCACAGTCGAGCACATTCCTCCATCAAGGCCCAACAGTCTCTTTAAATTCAATCAAGCTGCACCAAATGTCACACACAAAAAAGACCTATCCAGCAATGTAAAGAAAACATGTTCCCTTATCCAGATGCACAACAACATTAAATGGGCCCTTTCCTGACCCAGACTGCTTCATGGGAATCCATCCAGTAGTTTTCTGTAAACTTGCTTACACAAACAAACAAACAAACCAATAAACAAACATACTCCACAATTTGATTTTGTATAAATACAAAGCATGACGTGTTATTTGCTTGGATTTTGATATTTTCATTGTGCGTCTGGAGGAACTTGATACAAAATGTGTGTTTGTGCACGTGTGTGTTAACAAATCAAAGTAAATGCATTAACCTTGCTTTACATGCAACCACTAAACTCTGCTTATTTCAGGGATTATCAGAACTTTGAGTATTACATTAAACAGTAAATGCACTAAATATATAATCAAGATTATATATTTCCATTAGTTGAGCCTGGCTGTTTAAATAACCTGAATAAAGTGCTAAGATATACTGTTTGCTGCAGGGTGTTTAAAGCCTTTTCACTGCTCAACCCCAACAGAAATCCTGCTAATCTCATCCTGAGTAATTTTCCTTTGTCGAGAGTGAGACTGAAGCGGAAGAACAAGGCGGGCCAACTTTAACTGGCATGATATCAGTTTGGATTTCATTGGGTGTAAAAGACGGGTCAGATATGTCACAAACGTCCGCACAAAGTTACGAGCAGTGACACGAGATTCCGTCCAGATCAGCTCTGAGTTCCTCTGCATGAGAAACAGGGGAGCCCATCTTGTGCAAAAGCAAAATTCAACATTACATTTCACACGCTCGTCTATATTCCTTCCCTGACTTCAGCTGTAGACACTGATTGCTTTCCTATAAATACGCTCCCCTCTATCAGTCACCGCTGTTTGCCATTCTGTGAGGCTGCTGAGTTTCATCTCAGGGGGAGTCGCTGCAGAAGGTGAGAAGCGAGATTCATAAAGTCGGAGCCCACTTAACAACTCGAGGGAGCACAGCCTTTGTGACACAAGGGATTAACCTTATAGATGTGATATTAGAAAACTGTACGTGTCCCTATGTGTCTATATACCTCTGCTAATAAAGACAGCTTTTAGTAATTGTAGCTGTTGAGACAAATATTATCATAGAAAAATAGATCCAAGCTCTGAGGAATTATCTTCCTGGCTTCTTCCTAAACAGAAACAGGTTTGAAGCATCAGAGAAATGTCAGCCTGTGTCACCTCGTACCTCGTAAACAGATTAGCTGCTCATAAGCACCTTACTTGTTGAAATTAGAGAAAATGGAAACACTCGCCACTTAATCCCTCTCGGTCGTATCGCAGGAGAAACCTTGGGGTTGCAATGATTACGGTAGAATAACTTCAGTCATGGTTTCATTGGTGCCTGTCAGCAGATAGTTATGGATCTTAGTCCAAGTTGTTTTGAAAGGTCCCTCTATCAAGATGCACACACCATCATCAACTAAATGTGTTGTGAAATGAGTTTACATTAGCTCTTGCATGTTATGTGAGGCTGCAGGATTTTAGGCCTCTACTCAGAGGCGTTGCAACAGGGTAGGCAAAGCAAGCAATAGCCTGGGGCCCAGAACTGAGAGGCGAACCCTAAGAACTGCTAGTCCCCAAAAACAATGCAGGACCCCCCCCCAGGTCCCTTTTTCCAAGGGGCCCCCAAAGTCCCTTGAAAGGCCCCTTGAAAACACAGCTGATCAAGGCTAATACCACATGAAATAAACTGACCAGGCACAAGTACTGGTCGATAATCACTTACTGTAGATACACTCAGGTGGTAGTTTATTACGTACAACAAACTAATAAACTAACAACTGAGTGAACTGCAATAAGCAACTGTTGACAAGTACATATCAGCTTGGTCATTTTACCGTCCTCTCATAAGTAGAAATGCCAAACCAGAACTGAGGGGATTTGGAAAATACCCCCCATGACATAATTTGTCCACTAGAGTGCACCATTTTTAACAGTAAAGCATTTAGTACGTATCTGTCTGAAGAAACAAAAACAGCATTGTGAAAATACCATAATATTATTTCTCCACACT
The DNA here is from genome assembly GCA_006182925.3 of Reinhardtius hippoglossoides. Classification (NCBI taxonomy): domain Eukaryota; kingdom Metazoa; phylum Chordata; class Actinopteri; order Pleuronectiformes; family Pleuronectidae; genus Reinhardtius; species Reinhardtius hippoglossoides. Next base: position 6,172,842 of record CM031680.1, on the reverse strand, counting down.
TTTTTAAAGCTTTTTTTTTTACATTGGCCTGTCACAAGATCGACCGAAACACTCAAACACTGTCCATTAACGGCTGAAATGATTCTACTTATAGACATATTATTCACTTCAATTTTAATTTGTCTGCTGCCAATTTACACTATACATCATCTCAGGACACTTCACAGAGTGAGGTCAAGAACTTCCTGAGAAACTTAACAGTTCCCGCACAGTCTCATAATCTCATAATGACTCCATTATGAGATTAAACTAGTGTCTGTGTTCATGATCTACTGCATGAAATACAGAACACAGACAGGCATACTTATATTATATTATATTATATTATATTATATTATTATAATGAAAAACTGAAGGGATGAACCTGCTCTGTCAAGACTGGTATAAATAAAGTTCCCGGATCTGTCCCGTTGGTCAAAATACAGAAAATGGAGCTTAAGACAAATTTCCACATTAAAGCCTCATGCATTAGAGGCTGCAGGAAATTACAGCAATTAATATTATCTTGAACATTTGACCTTAAAAAAACAACTCATCATTTGACTGGAGGGTCTGATCGATGAAAGCATTGGGGAGGATTAACGTTGTAAGAGCGCCAGGAGGAAATGACCTAACTGTGTTATTCTTAACGTCTGAAAACAAATCCTTTCCGTCTATTATGCACCTCTCACTCTCTGGCCAGACTCAAACCCACGTAATTAGCATCTCATTCTTGTATTTCTGTTCATGTGTATTGTGTTTGGGCTCTAAAGGCATGATTGGTTCTGGAGGAAGCTCGTGTGAGTACAACAGGAAAGGGCTGGTCCCTTCCTGTCCAGTGTTTAGAGGACAGGGTTAGAGGGTTACATTGTAAGGATTAGTAAGAGTGAGTGTAAAAAAAATCAGTCTGGGTGTCACCAGCCAGCTCATCTGGGGCTCAACCCTGTGACACGTTCACCATGGTGGTCTGAACTCACCTGAGTCGCTTCTCCTCCTTCTTGCGTAACGTCATGTCCCTCTGTACCACCTGCAGCACATGCTCCGCCTCATTGTCCGTCAGACCCGACAAATCCAACTTCCAACCCATTGCCGGCAAACGTCTGGCTGTCACTCAGGCCCTGTGACCAATCCGTGAGCTCGCTGTGGTCATCTGATGAACAGAAAATTACACAGTTTGTCAAGAAAAACAACACAAAACTAAGATTATTGTGACAAATATTCATATAGTATTATTTATAATACCTATACTTGACGAGACTATTTCATTTTATGCTTCTTGATACTTTAGTTTCCACCACATTTCAGAGAAAAATATCTTTACTCCATTAAATTACATTTATCTAGCAGATATAATTACTATTTTCAGATAAGGACATTTAAAAATATGATCAGGTTATAAAATACAACATATTATGAAATATTTAGAACTTAGATATTAGGTGAGGAGTATTCAGAGAGTCTGCACTGTGAAAAGAATCTGATTATGTGATATATGACACAGTGCAGTTACAGTCAGGGATCATTACATAATGTTTGTATAGACTGATGCATGACTGATATACTCTGATAAAGCATTTTAAGACAGAAATAAAATGTTACATAAATTAACTTATCATTCACCTGCACTAAATCATTTAATAACCAGTATAACTTTCTTTTGACGTGAGATTTTAATCAGGTAAAAACAAAAAGCATCATTACATAAAAAATGAAAAGTTCAGTGCTGCTGTGTTTCTCTCTGTGAAAGTTTGGCTACATTTTCTTGGAATGATAAACCAACTATGTCCAGGAATTATCAATATCCAAGAAATAGCATGTTAAGGCTCTAGAGAAATACAGTGATATATATCTTATTGACTGCATCTACGACAGGACACATGCATCAGCCCCGATACCACCGTGCAGCTCAGATTCAAAACCCACTGTACAGTCCTGAACTGTGTCCATGTGAAACTCAAGCCCCTTACACAAGTAGAGCAGGGGAATTAACACCAGGCAGGATTTGGGATTTCTGTAATAGCATTCCTGAGCAGGGAACTCAGTCTTTCTCTGCCAGACTCAAAGTTGAATCCAACTTAAAAAACAACATTTGAAAAGACAGTTTATCAGTGTTAACCGATGTGGTGCTGGAATATTGTGAGAATATTGACCAGAGGTTTTAAAAGTGCAATAAGTTTGTATGCATCAGTTGCTCTGAGTAATTTTACTGGGATGTTAAATAAGGATCAACATCTATCACGACTAGAACAAAAATCTGAAAAAGAACATTATTATTCACACACACGCACACACACACACACACACACACACACACACACACACACACACACACACACACACACACACACACACACACACACACACACACACGCAGCCATCCATTCATTTGGGATAACCTAACCCTGACCATGAACAGTTCATGCATAACCTTAACCCGGCTTTGGTCCCGATGAAGTGTGGAACACTGGAAAAGTTCCTCAAGAGGCAACAAAAACGAACCCACGCACACAAACGCACAATATGCAAAATAACACCAGGCTGCAGAAACCTACATCTCAGTATTTTCTTTAAAAGTACTTTTATATAAGATTGTAGTAAAACTCACTGATCTCTGCCTCCGTTGCTCCTGCGGGTTTAAAACACGATCCCCGCTGCACCTTCACCGAGGAGGAGAAACACGTTAAATCCTTGAGTAGATTGTTAGTGATTCTCTGCCCAATAGTACAGATGTGATGTGAGGATCCTCTCCAGCAGAATGTGTGTGTGTGCGTGTGTGCGTGCGTGTGTGCGTGTGCGTGTGCGTGTGTGTCAGCAGCAGCTTCTCATCCTGAGAGAAAACCATGATGAAGCTGGTTCCTGATTAACTTCACTGTTTCTCCGCTGGACACAACCCAGAAGCATGAGGTCCGTGCTTTGTGAAAACACGGTCACCAGCCGCACTTTGAAATTGGATGCGCGTCTATTTCACGTCTTACGGTACATGTCATGGCCGCAGACAAACGTTTAAAGCTTAATGACACTGACTATGGACGATTCATTTAATTTCTACACGAGACATTAACAAGTATAACGAAATGGAATATTACGGATATGTTTTTAAAATGAAAGGCCATAACTGGCTCATATTAAATATTATTTAAAAAACATTCATATTTACTCAATATATTTCACGTCATTCTTGTTCGTGGTGCTGGTCACTGTCTGCATGTCAAGTTTCAGAAGATTTTACCCTAGAATTAAAAAACGTAATATGAACAAGTTTTGATACTTTGCCTTTAAACTTCTGAAACTTGACATTTGGTGAAATATCTGTGTCACTTTTCAAGGATTTGAACAAAATAATATTTAATGTGAGTAAGTTTTGAGCACCATGATGAAAAAATTGCCAGCTTTGTCTTTGTTCTACAGTAAAATCTTCTGAAACTTGACATGCAGACATTGGGGGTCACCTTGAACAAGACGGAGATGACATGTCTATGTCCCGGCCTCGGCAGGCCCCAGTAGGGAATAGTGTTTTTGACCTTTTCAATTTAAAACAACAGCTTCACAATTAGTTTGATGGTTCAATGACTTGGAACAGGGAGAATGCTGCTGCATCAACAGCATCAGGCAACTATCCTACTATAAAACCTTTGATACGACTGAGTAACATTATTAATGATTAATTTATGGCTGCAGAGGGGGCTTTTGCTTTGTAAGAGTTGAATGCTGTTGCTCTAACATGACCTTTCCTCTGCTCATTCATCTTTTTGTGAAATGAAAATGTACGTTGTTGATGAAAAGTGGCCTGATCACTTTAGTAAAGGCAGGACAGATTCATTTCAATAAAAAGGCAAATCCAGAGTGCTCAAACAAGACAATATAAAGTATTCAATAATTAGGAAGTTTGTTGCATTAACAGGTTGAAACCCACAGAATAAATCTACAGCTCCAGAAAGCACAGCTAACCATGATGCAGGCTGTGTCAGCACTGGTGGGGCCCCGTAGGCAAGATGGCGGCGACAGCAGAGCCAACTTCATTGTACCAGGCAGAGAGGGGCGCGGTCGCGGACGTGGCCGTGGGCAAGGCTTCCCTCGACGCCTCCCACTGGGCAGAGATGAGTGTTTCATCTGCAGACAGAAAGGACATTGGGCAAGGGACTGCCCCCAGCGGCAAGAGGATGGGGGGGGGGGACAAGAACCTTCACTGCTGACTGAAATACAGGAAGTGAGCAGGCGGAGAGAAGATGACTTGCCTACCCACAGAGGAGCAGAAAAAGGGAAGTGAAACACACACACACACACACATGCTCATGCAATGAAGAACAGCTTGCTGTACTAACCACACACACACATCATTTTAAATATAATAATGATGCTTTTAAGAAAATGCCTCAACTCGAACTGTGTGTTAACGGTCACAAACACAATTTCATGGTCAACTGTGGTGCAGGTTATTCTGTGGTTAGCATGTCTGATTTACACACATCTCCTGAAATGAGAGGTCGCTTTATTTTCTCTCAAGGCTCAACAGCACCAGTAAAGGAAAATTTCACAAAACATCCGATAAGGTTTGAACATGATTTTCTGTTGTCTCCCTGTTGATCAATTAATCTATTAGGAAGAGATTTGATGAATGCATTATGCCTCAATTTGGTATCCTCCCCTGATGGAGTGACGGTTACGCATGAGTCCTCTTCACCTCCTTTCCTCATGTCACAAACCACACATCAGCAGCTGTTTTTATATCAGTGGCATCTTCCTATAAATACCTCAACTGATCTGCTCTCCATGTCACGCTCTCTTGTCACCCCTTTTTCAGATTTTATGCACACTGATTCATTGCACTACACCTCACATGTGACAGACACACCAGATCACGTTTATGAATATCTGTTTTTGCCTTTTCCCGATGATTCTCTGAATGTGTCCAATATTTTTTGGTCAAGTTCCAGAAGTGCAGCCGCCGTCTCACTCACCGAACAGCAGTTGGCACTGTTTCGCATCTCGAATTCCAGCCCTCACATCTCGCTTTCCAAGTCCCATGATGACCAGTGGCACGACTTAGGCCCATTTGTCAGATCATGCCAGGCTGCCGTTGAATGGCAACCTACAACCACGCCTGACGTAATGTATTCACCCAGTGTGTGTGCATTTGATCTAAAAGTTTCTCCAACCTTCATTCTTATGCCATGTTGTCCAGCCCCTCTGATGTTTCTCCTGTAGTTTCAGATCGACCTGAAACACTGTGGGCAAAAGACAAATATGATGTGGGCCTCATCAGAAACACGGGATCAAGTCGTGGGTGGCCTGCGATGCAAAATCCAGCTACGCTTGGAAGATGCAAGTGTACACCGGAAAGCCGAACGGCGGACGCCCAGAACGGAACCAGGGGGATGCGGGTAGTGCTCGATGTAACGGAGGGACTGCACGATCGTAACGTCATGTGCGACTGTTACTTCACCTCCTACGAAACTCGCGCGGCAGCTCCTGGAGAGGAAGATCACCGTGGTCGGCACGGTTCGGAAGAACAAGCCCGAGCTCCCGACCTCGAACAGCTGGGAAAGGCTCTCGTGACTCCGTTCATCGCACGAAGGGAGCGCATCCCCCGCACGGAAGCATCCGCCGCGGTTGTGAAAGCTGTAAAAGCCGCCGCCGCCACACGGAGCGATCCTGACCACGACGGCGACGCTCGACCCGATCGTCCGGCCTCCTCACTAGCCCTAGTCGCTGCCGCAGGGCGAGTAAGAGGAAGAGGTGTCAGATATGCCCCAGGAAAAAGGACTGTAAAACTCAGACCGTGTGCCGCGGGTGTAACAAATACATCTGCAAGGGCTGCTCACTTGTCTATTGCCCTACGTTTGCGTGCTAATATGTGAGGGGGCCAAAAGCCGGGGGAAGCAGGGACAACACAAGGGTTAAATCAATTACTGGATATAAGGAATCACTCATTAAATTTGTTGCTTAATGTGAGCTGTTAAATGTCGTCACTTGTAAGTTAAGTTGCATTTCCGTGGTTTTAGACATTTTAATTTAACACATTTTTTTGCGTAATATGATTGTGAAAGTTCGGCTTGATAAATTGTGAAATCTTGCTGATTACATAATGTTGTGTTATTCCGTTGCTAGTTCCTCTTTGTTCACATGAAAGTCGTTGTTGGGCAGAGACTATAAAGAGTGTGTGTGATTCCCAGCTGCATCAGACGCTTCAGTTTATCAGTCATGGACAAAAAGTTACTGCTGGCCGTGTTGTGTCTGCAGGTTTTCCTGCTCATCACGACCTTCACTTGCTCTGATGCAGCCGCTCTGGAGACAGATGATCTCAGACAGCCTCCTCATCAGGTAAGATGATGGACAAGGAGCTTCTCTAGATTTGTAAGAAGGTCCATGATTCATATGGTGTTTTCTCATCAGACTGTTAGAGTGCAGAGAGAGAGAGAGAGAGAGAGAGAGAGAGAGAGAGAGAGAGAGAGAGAGAGAGAGAGAGAGAGAGAGAGAGAGCAAAACTTTTGATCCTGTTTGAAATTTTAGTGATTCATTTTTTTTCAAACGTTACTCAGCAGAACACACAACTCTTCCAAAGCCAAGCAAAAATGTAGCTCAGTTGAAGGAGATGATTTTCTGTGAATAATAATGCTCTATTTCTTTTCTCTTTTTGTTACAGAGAAGATTTAGACGACATCGAGGATGTCGGTACCATCCAGGAGCATGTGGCATTATGTCAATGGTAAACTTGTTTTATGTTTGTTTTTTTCCGTCTCCTGTGTTTTGTGCAATATATTCAGAAACTACCTTTTGATGAGAAGATTAATATCAACTGACGCAGTGGTTCGTTGTTTGATAAATAATTGTGCATCTCTTTCTCTCCTGCTGTTTAGCACCACCAACCTTTGGAGAAGCTTGAAGAGATCCTACGTCGTGCATAGAAACCTCAGTGATCAGTGTGATGGAAACCAGAAGTACCACTTGAGCTGTCCATCAAACAAGCTTTGCAGTAACTGCCATGATATGAATCTATATTACTAATCGTCTGTCTCACAGAACAAAATACTTTTTTTTGTATTAATGCAAAATAAAAAAAAATGTAATCAGATATTGACATGTGTGGTTTTCTGTTTGACCCACACTCATTTGAGGTTAAAATAATTTCTGCTTCTTCTAACAAGTGTTTTCTAAGTGGAGACTTTGAATAATCCAAACTCACTTTCAAAAAAACAATAAATTAAACATTAACCAACAGAGGGGGCTGTCCTGTAGAATACTGAACTACATCCTAAATTTCACACTATACACATGCAATTGACACGTAGGGAACTTTTTTCTATTCCTGACTGACTTGTTTCTATATCAATAATTAAAACAGTTTGACATCATCTCATGAAAACTAAACATTTCAGTCTTCAGAGATACAGCTGCTGCTGTAGTTCATGAAAAGAATCTCATTATCTCTTTCTCCATGTTTGGCATAAAGTGACCACAAGATGGAGGCACAGCTTTGATATATTTTAATAGCAGTAATACACTTTGTGCTTTGTTATGCATCCTAATAAATTATAGGAGCTTCGGTTTATATATTTATATGAAACGAATATATTTGTATGTTGTTTTATTTATTGATATGAAATAAAGTGGAGTAAAAAGTACAATATTTCCCTCTGAAATTAAGTAATAAATGGTATAAAGTGAAAACGTTCAAGTAGACTGTTAGACCCTCAAAACTGTAAAGTACTTGATGAAGTGTTGATCGTGCATTAATAAGTGTTTCCACTGGGGAAGACAAAAAGCATAAAGCCAGTTGTCCTCACCTCCCGCCCACTCAGCTGATTCACAGCAGACGCAGCCTCTGCTGCACAGAACTAATGTCGACACATAACAAAGTATTTAGTCTGTTGTGCATCGGGTCGACACACAGGACTGAGAGGTGAAGGAAACACAGTGAGTATCAATCAGACAATACGTGCTGCTTCCTCTTTCCTGCAGTTTGGTTTCAGCCTCGTTTTAAACTCTGCTTTTGATTCCTGATGCTCCACCAACTCTTCAAATACCTGCTTGTACGAACACTGTGATTTAACATAGAGAACACCGACTGTTTCTTTAATTTATATACTTCGTTTGTTTTACTGTTAATCAGGTGTATTTGAAAATACTAATTCTGATGTACCCTTACACAAGTTAAAGTATTTCACTGCGTACAAATAGGTAGTGTAACAGTACATGTTGACATTCATAATGATACTGTCATAATAACATACTGCTTTACATATAATATCACAGGATTATTGTTACTAATGCATTAAATTGTTACTTTTCTGATTAATATTTTACGCACAAACATTTGATGAGTTCATGAAATACGATTGAAATTGATTTCTCAACACAAAAGATCTAGCTATGACAGTAAATGTCTACTAACCCGCTTCATTAATAATAATACAATAATACAATGTGGGACTGTTACTTTAAATATATTCAAATTAATACAGTCATTGAAGATATGCACACGTTTTTTATGCTTTAATATGCGTCACGCTTCAGGGACTGGTGCTTGTGTTAACTAGTGTGCATGGTCCCTTTTTCCATAAAGTAAAGGTGGAATATAAAACTTGGTTTCATGGGGTCACAGATTCAAAAAGAATGCTAAATAAACAGTGATGCATATGGGAAGGTTTCAAAGTTATTCAACAACTCATCTTCTCTTCAGTGAATTCATTTATGCAGAGAACAAACGTCAGCAGGGGGATCTCCAGGGGAATCTGATAGTTTATACAAGCGGCCGTTATGGAATCTATCCTCCTCCACCCTTCACTACAGAGAGGGAGAACCAACTATTTATTTATCTCTGTGATGATGGTGCAACAGAGAGGAAGAGGGCAGGTCAGGACATACCAGATGTTAACAGCTGATGTCCACTCTGATTTCATTAAGACACAGTAATAATCCTACAACCAGACAAACAAATAAAGGTTGGAGTGGTTTACATGAGAGATACGTTTTCCTTCTCTGGAGCATCTCTAGTTATAGCTCAGTGTGCAGTGGAAATCTTTATTGTAATGAGAATAATAAATACAGACTATTGGCTTTACAGTAAATTATCACGCTGCCAAGTTTCTCCCGATGCACAAAGTGTTGTTCAAGCTGAATGTTTAAAGAAACAGTCAAATGAGAAATAAAGTTTCCATCCGTGGCCAATTTAGTCTTTTCTGTAAAAAAAAGAGTGTTTTGGGTGACGAGCTATAGACCACATGATTCCAATGTGGTTATAGCTCTACTGTTAATCCTGCACTTACTACAGACAAGCTGCCTAAATGTTCTTATTTTGTTGTGTTACGTAGTTGTAGCAGTTTGCTGCAAATTAAAATGCGTGTAGATCCCTGCCTATGGAATCCTCGACTCTGAAGTCGCAGTGTGACATGATCTGCTGTTCAGGCTTGGCCAAAAACACAAGTTTTGATTGAACAGCATTAGAATTTATGAATTCAGCCACATGACTATCAATTCCAAGGCTGTATTTCAGTTAACACGTGTAGTTCAATGTCAGTGAGATTTTGAATGAGGTTTTAATTTATCTGGAACAGAACCTGGAAGTTCTGGTTTCCTGTTGGCTCGGTGCAAAGCCAAACATGATCTACTGCGGATAGTTAGCAGAGCAAGAGGTGTGGAGATCCAAACTGATGATTTGAATCTTACCTTTATTTACTTAATCCCACCGACATTTATCACTTCACTTTCACTCTGCCTTTAGTTAACTGAGTACTAACTTACTTTTCTCCAAAGTTACTCGACACGTGTTGCATGAGGACAGCTATAAAGACGAGTAATCCAAAATGTCTTCCCTCACAACTTTATCAGATTAGCATGGATATTGCAGTGGGCGATGACTACTACTACTACCATGACAACATCAGCTTCAACTTCAGCTACGACGACTACCCCACCCTATGCGAGAAGGCGGACATCCGATCCTTTGCCGGCTACTTCCTCCCCATCATGTACGCCATGTGTCTGGTGGTGGGACTGGCGGGAAACGGCTTGGTCGTGATCGTGTACGCCTACCACAAACGCCTGAGGACCACGATGGATGCATTCCTGACCCACCTGGCTGTGGCCGACCTGCTCCTGCTCTTCATGCTGCCGTTCTGGGCCGCTGACGCTCGGAGGGGCTGGGAGCTTGGGTTGGTCGTGTGTAAGGTGGTGTCGGCTTGCTACACAGTCAACTTCACCTGCTGTATGCTGCTGCTGGCCTGCATCAGCCTGGACCGCCACTTGGCTATAGCCAGGGCGCAAGGGAAGGGCCAAGGAAGCTGGCTGCAGAGGATGTTTTGCAGGAGACACTGTTGGAAGGTGTGTTTCGTCGTCTGGGCAACCGCTTTCATGCTGGTCTTCCTGATTTAATTGTCTCCGAGGTGAGGTGGGGCTCTAATCGGAGCGTCTGCCTGGCAGTCTACCCTCCGTCTATGGGCAGTGGAGGTAAAGCTGCCCTGGAGATAGCAGAGGTGCTGCTGGGCTTCCTGGTTCCCCTCTTGGTCATGGTGGTCTGTTACTGGAGCATGGCCCGAGCGCTGAAGGGTCTCCCTGTAGAAAGCAGAGGCAAGAGGTGGAAAGCGCTGCGTGTTCTTCTAATAGTGGTGGGAGTGTTTGTGGTCACACAGCTGCCTTACAATGTGGTGAAAGTCTATCGAACGATGGACTCGGTCTACGCTCTGGTGACCCACTGCGGGACAAGCAAAGTGCTGGATAAGGCGGCTCAGGTGACGAAGAGCCTGGCCCTCACTCACTGCTGCCTCAACCCCATCCTCTACACCTTCGTGGGCTCGTCCTTCAGGCAGCACCTGACCAAACTGGCAAAGAGGTTTGGTGAGGGGAGAAGAAAGAGGAGGACGAGGAGAAAAGACATGTCTGCAGAGAGGGAAGGGATGGAGATGTCATTTAACTCCCACAGCGCATCTCAAGCAACAAACACTTTCTCAATATGAGTTACTGGTGTGCAACAATGAACATCTTCACATGGATCACATATTTAGTATAAGTAGCATAAGAGTAGAAAACAGCAGCATTGGAAACGTGTGAAACCCATTAAGTACAAAAATGTATATCCTCGATGTCAAAAATAAGAGGTTGGTATTTTATATGTATTTGCTGTATTAATGTATAGCTTCCAAGCAACTATATTTTTTCTGTCAAGTGAGTAATGAATGAAAAACACATTTGTCTTTAATGTTTGTTTGGACTGTTTTTTTATTTTTTTTTAGTCTAGAGTCTAGAGAATTTAGTCTAGAGAATCAGAAATATGTGTTTTTTGTCCAGAAATACTATAAAATACTCTGGATATCAGTATTCACATTGAATTCAGTGTGTGTGACCTGTATACTCGTGAGCGCCTACACTACCTAAGTATTCAAGACTGGAAGTAAGGGTGCTAGGACAGGACTTTTGATTCCATGCCATTTACACCAAACTATTTAGTTCCACTTTTCCTCCCAGTATGGCCCCTGATCTCTTAGTTTAGACCATGACTTCCAGAAAACGAGATTAAATTGAAACCCAGTGGGATTTCACTCCCTCTCATGTGGTTAAGTCCCAATTTAGTTGCTTCCTGGATTCCTGAAGCTTCCTTTCGGAAAATCTGAAACACATGTACACCTCAGATTTCCCTGCGAGCAGAAAGCCAAACTCCACAATAGTGAAAAACAACCTTCTTGAGAAGATGATTAAACCACTAAAATATTCTATTTTCATTGATGCAAATCTTGTTTGATCCTTACAGATGTTTTCCTTTAACACTAATGGTTCTTTTCCAAACGGTTTAAAGATCCACTTGTTTAAAATCTCTAACTGTAAGTTCAACATAAATACCAGCTACATAGTTTAATGTGTGTTTTATTATCCAAATATTCGATGCACTGTTTTGCTGTTTGTTAAGTCTGTGTCCCAGCTGGTAAAGATGAAGTGATTCTCAGGTCATGCTCTGGCATGTGCGTCGTCTCACGTGGAAACCATTTCACTGAGGTTTATCCATCTGCTACACTGAGTGTGTCAAGGGTCTACAATAAACAAAACAGAAACCATGTTGAAATGATTCCTTTCCTCATTTCCAAATCAAACGATGATAATTACTTGTGAGAAAAGAAAAGTTATTACGTTGAGATTAAATACATTTATTGAAAATGTGCAAAGAAATGACAAATGGCAACAAAAACATGGCTTCTTGTATTTCAAAAAAATATATAAATATTCAAAAAGCCACCTAAGGCTGGTAATATTTATTGTGTCAGATAAGAAACATGGATAATTAACTTTCTAAATTACAATTAAGGCAGTCAACCAGCTTCAGTTTCAAATTAGAACAAAGAATTGTCTTTTCTTAAATTAAGTAAAAAAAACATAAATGTAAAATAATCTAAAGATTATTTTAAAACAAAAAAACTCAGAGGCCTAAAATGGCAGTGACACAATAGAAAAGAAAACTTTCTGGCATTTTTCACAAGAACAAGGTTACAAAAAGTAACCAAAACATTCAGTCCTTAAATACAATATGACATAACTATAAATCTGTTAACACAGTTTGGTTTCCTTGAAAACAAACATACTTTCCCTGAACTAGATCATCAACCCTGTATCCAACATTGGAAAAAAGCCAATACTGAACATGTTTTTGTAAATATCCTCTGACGAATAACACTGTCACAGTCACAAACGTTGATAAACTGCAGGAAATAAATGTGTTGTCTTCAATTCTCTTTTCAGTGGATGTGGAAAAATACAAACTTCACATGGGAAAGAATCAGTAGGATGCTACAGGGTCTGTGCTGGATTTCTTCCAGTAAGGCACCAAATTTCCCTGTGGAATGTTGTAACTTAACCACATGGTAAAACTTTTAAGACGCGCTGGCGACATAGTAAATCTTGGCTCAGTAAATATATATTAAGTTCTTTTCATTCAGGCACTTTGTTTTATGTTGACTGGAGGCAGTGTTGTAAATTGAAATATTCTGGTACTCAGCTGTGAAGTCTTAATAGTGCGGTCTGCATTTTCTTTTTTTTTCAACATAACAATGATGTTAAAGAATCAGCTATGCAACTATAACAAAAATGGGGGAAGGTGTGTTTGAGGTGACTTTACAGATTGTATAAGCTCACAGGAGAGTCCAATATCAGCCGTCAGTAATTTAGGATCTGCATGTCGAACAGGTCACACACTCCCTCGCTGTCGTCCAGATTGAAGCTGTAGTCCATTCCTGCGTGAGGAGAGAAACTTAAATGAGACCGAGACAGATGTAGAGCAAAATGGATGATTAAGCACGGTATGCACTGGGGTTGTGGATACAGTGTGATTGACAGGTAGCATGTTAAAAAAGTTAACCTCCCCTGAAAATGTTAGATTTGCTGACTTTTAGCGGTTTCAATTTAAACATCTCAGCCGAGCGTGGGAAACAAATGAAACCGATTTTTGTTTCTAATCACACTGAGTCTCACAGCGGTGAAACTGGTTTGTTCACCAGGTGTCTAAACTTTAATAATAAATACATGTATCATTATAATAATAATAATAATTGAGATTCTTACCATCAGCAGACATGAGCTCATCAATCAGATCAACAGCAGCTACAAGAAAATGTGTTTCACAGTAAGTTCACTACCAAAGTATAAATATATTATTCTGTCTCGTCCTGAAGCTCCAGAATCAAAATGCTGAATTAAAGCAAGCTTAGATCCAAAGCTTTTACAGAACGGAGACAGTTCAAAAGGCCTGAGCCTCACTGCTGGATTCGATTACAGAATAAAGTCGGCTTCTGGTTCACATCCTCTTACTCTCTCTGTCGTCCTTCATGTCGTCTCCAGCAGCGCTGAGCACCAGCAGGCTGTTCATATCCACCCAGACTGGAACTCCGAGCCCGCCAGGTCCATCCGCCTCTGCTCCAACACTGCCACAGGCTGACACTCTGCAGGCAGCAGGCCAAGAGAATACTCAACTAAACAGTAACATCCTTTTCATCAGTGGAATCCTGCAACATTACAGGGTTCAACCATCTGGACCCAGAACCATTAGACGAGGACTGAAATACTAACAGTGAAGCTCTGGAGTCTCTGAGAGGAGCAATTACAAGATTATAGGAAATAAGCTAATTTGCCAAGAGTCAGATGAGGTGATTGATACTGCTCTCATATCTGTTGGTTAGCTTAGCATTCAGACTCCAGGAAATAGTCCTACACAAAGCTCGGTATAACTTGTAACGGTTATTTTCACCAGTCTCTGTCAAAAAGTTAAAAAAATCTATTCTTTGGCTATTTCTTTGCAAAGCCACTTAATGATCACACGATTTAAGTCTGGTTTGTTGTTTTATCAAATTGCGTTAATGAATAGTAGTGAGAATCCCTCCTGCGTTTCTGAAAGGACAGTTTCACATAAAAGGGGATGTCTGTTGATCACACATGATTAGAGAAGTACTGACTCATCCATTTCCTCGAAATGCTGGATCTGTTAATGACAGTTAGTTCAGTCTTTCACGATTTTCTAGTCTTGATGGCCACTCAAAGTGCTTTACAGTACAGTTTTTTTGCCATTCACACATATTCATAAAGTGCATCCATGGGCAGCACGATGTTTCCCTATGAGGGGCAATTTGGGGTTCAGTATCTTAGCCTTTCCCCAGCATCTACAACACTTCTATTGTTCTGGAGTCAGTCGGGGTAGATTTCAGGAAAATTATGAATTTAAATGTTCAGGATATTGGGTTAACAAAGTTCAAACATTGTTTTCTGTTCTGGCATCGTCACCATCTCTGCTTTTCTACCCACACTGCATGCTGTCTCGTGATTATGTTTGTTAAGCAGATAAAAAGGACACTTTTACCCCGATATATACTTTATACAACCATTTTACTAAAACGTAGGGTTTTAGCTTCGATTTATGGATCATTGTTTTTTGGGGAGTCATTTAACTGCACTATGAAAATGTACTTTTAAACATGCTTTCAAGTGTGTGAAGTCAAACTTGTTTATTAATCCGCAGCTCAAGCCATCATGACTGACAGTTGTATAGCTACAAGCAGGAACCTTTTCTTTTTAAGTTTCATGTTTCAACGTGTCAGGGCGTTCTGACAGTTGACAGTGAGTCATGAATAAATCATCAGCTTCATTTCGTAATGCTGTCCTTTCCTCTTTTTTCGTCAGCAGGCAGCTCAGCAATGATTTAGTTTCAGTTAGTGGACATGGGAGAGTTACTAAGAACAACACAGTTTCGAAAAACTGTCTCCGATTGTAATTGCATTTGAAATTAAAAACGCATCACAAACATTACAGCCCCTATGATCATTATAAATCACTGTCAAAGTTTATTCAACAAAAGCTCAACATTATAAAGTGGTATTTATATGAAGCTGAAGTTTGACATCGGTTTAACTAATAATGTGGCATTTGTGTGAATGTCCAGTAGACTTCTTCTCATCAGGGATATGACCAGTGGTATTTGGTGCAAGTCTACACCGGCGTGGTTTTTCTCTGCACCATTTCTGATCTCATTTAACCGTAACACCCGGTGCACTCAGCCAGCGTCACTGTGGACATCCAACACCTCGTGTGATGCGACTCGGAACCTAAGTGATATTGACTCAATGAATTGCAGCAACGGGGACTCCATTTAACATCTCCTCTCACGTGCGGTTGAGGATGTTATCTCAGGTAAGTCAGGACAGAGGAATTGTGACATGAAAATGAAATGTCTTTCACAGTATCCTCTGTATGGGACACTATTTATTCAATGCCCACAGAATTCGAGGTCTGTTTGTGCTGTTGTTAGATTTACTGTGCAAACAGGATATGTGAAATCCAAGCTGCTGAAGCTGTGGCTTGTTTGTTTTTTTAAAATGATTTTGTTTAAACGTTATGCACAAATATCACGTTTTTTCAGATTATGTTCACCACAGCCTGAGTGAAGTCTTTAAATGTTAATAGAAGTTGTATGTGGTGCTCGTATATATCAAAACCCCTGTTCTTACCCATCTGCACATCAGGAGGGGTGGACGACATCGTCAGCACTTCATGTTCTGGCAGCGCCATCTGGTGGTCTGAGCAGAGCGAGTCCTGGCTGCAGAAGGAGGAAGTGGCGTTGGAGCTGGAGTACATGGACGAGGAGAGGGAGAACCTCTGCAGGCCGGCGGGGGTGCTGGGGGGGGTCGGCATCGAGCAGATGTCGTCGGTCGGCGGCACCGAGAACACCACGGGTATCGTGGAGTCTGAATCTTTGTTGATCAACATGACCTGGATGGGAGCCGAGTGGCTGCGTAGATTCACCTGGTACCTCTTCTGACCGCTCTGGCCCTGTGGAGCAGCGACATGGCGATGAGCACACGGTTTGCACACTTTGCCAAAGGGAATTACCCAGAGTTCATAGCGTTGTAGTACAAACCAACCAACAAACTAACGGGCAAGGGTGAAAAACATGACCTCCTTGGCAGAGGTAACAGGAATAAGTTTGGTTAAAAAAAAATATGCTGGTGAGGGTTGGTGAGGATTGAGAGCTTTTGCAAAAGTGACCAACCATTTCAGGTAATGGAACTTCCAGCTGCGTCCCAGCAGGAGCCACAACAGCAAGAAGAGTGTCGCCGCTGAAGGCACTGCAGACGTCCTCGTGTGTCACAAATTTGTAAGTGGAGAGGTGTTAAGGAAACGGGAACAGGATTACTTATGGGAGGAGAAAGTGGGCAATAAACTGGAAAAACAAGACTGCACATTTGGGACGTTAGGATTAACCTGACCGCGATTTCACAAGACACTGACAACAGCAATTATATCGGTAATCCTTCCTTCATAGCAAGTTCTCTGCTCAATACTCAAACAATGCTGAAGGATTAAAAGGGGATTCTATTTCCCTATGAAACGAATAAATGGGACTCAAAGAGGAGTTGAATTACGAACTACTGAGACTACAGAGCAGACCAAGTGACATTTCACTCAAATGTCACCGAAGACAAAGTGTCATTGACATTTTAAACACTTGACGGGATGAGTAAAACTGGAGGTTGCTTTTAGGTTATGTTACAATGTGAGATTGGGTGTTTTGATTTCCCCTAAACATGAAATAATAATAACTCAAAACTACAGAATGGGGCAATGAAGAAAACACTGACTTTAACAAAAACGTGAAATGTGAAGTAAAGGATATGTGCTGCTGATGGGAACGTGGTTCAGGCGTTTGATGTTTTCCTCCAGCCAGGCCTTCTGCTTGTCCAGCTCCTTCTCTTGGGCCTCGAGCTCAGAGATCTGTGCCTTCAAAACCTTCACCTGCTCCAGCATCTCTTGAGTTTGGCTCCCTGTGTTCTCACCCCTGGGCTCGAGGAAGATGAGACATCAACAAAAGTCAGCGACCAGCGTTTTAAAATCAGCAGTTGTAGCAGGTTTAAAAGGCATCGTAAGCAATGCAGCTGATAAAATGGTAATATGTCTGAAGTAGCATTTAACTTTAGCTTTAAAAGTTCACATTCAGCAGCTACAAGACACTGACTGTACCATATAGAAAAACTGTTTTCAAACCTCCACTGGATAATGTTCTTGTTTTTCTTCTCAATCAGCCCCACACCTTCCAGGACATTTGTGATGTCGTATATCCTCCTCTTCTGCTTCACTGCCAAACTGTCTGCAGCCTGTTAATTCACACATCAAGGCTTACTCTGTGGAAGCTGAAGGTGAATTCTTGTTGACAGGGTTCATCACAGACACTTGAAACAGGCATTAGCATTAAAACACGACATTTGTGCAGCAAACACTGCATGAAATGAAGAAAAAAAAAAAAAAGGAGACCTCAGTGGAGCCAACAAATTAACAATTTGGCAAATTAAGCTGCACAGGCAGCAAATCAAAGCCTTGGCTGACGAGGACATGTATACAATAGCTGAGGATGAAGGAGGAGGGAAATGGTGTGAGGAGCCTGCTGGTTAAACATTAGCCAGCTTTGGCGCGCAAGAAGAGAGGGAAAACTACTAATCACTGAGAATCAAAGAGTGTACATTTGTAGAGGACACCTCAGGTAGGTCTGACAGAGACGAATCCACCTGTCAAAATACTGAGAGCTGAAAGGTAAATGGTTTTCAAACCTTAGGATTTGAGCCAGAGGGAAACACATTCATTAGGGAGATGACAAGAAGGAACTTTGAAGGAAGCACTTCTGCTTGTTGGCACATCTCACTGCAGCTTGGGGTGCGACTGATGATTACTTCATTCATCAATGGATCTATCGATCAACTTCTAGATAGTTTTAAAAAAAAAACATCAACAAATGTTGACATATTGTTGTTTTTGTCTGCGCAGCATCCGAACCCCACAGATACTCACATAAAGGAGAAAAGCTAAATCAATGGAAAAGTTGGAACAAAAATTGTGTTTTTTCACCCTTTATCATTTGATGTTTTAATTGACTGGTTGTTGCAGCTCTAACAGACAGGATGTGTTCAAAGAGACTTGTTTCGCCCTACTGGTTCCCAGTGTGGGCGTCAGGACATCCCAGAAGTCTCTCCAGTTAAATTCACACATCCTCCAAAAAGTGATAAAGCTTTTAGTGGTGGAGGTATTCAGGTTCTTTCCATAAATAAAAGTGTCAATACCTTAATGTAAAAACATGAATACAAACTAAAGTCATGCATGCAATTATCAGCATAATGTGCCTACTGTTTAAAAATCAAATATAAAAGAGAAATGTTAAATCTGACTTAGTGATATTATAGTGGCCGGACGATGTAGCCACAAGTGTTAGGAGGTCAGAAGTTTCATATCAGTCGATATCGATAATTATTATGATAAATACCAAATTATGCTGTCTTTTAAGTTTGGAAACTTCTTCGGAGTGAAGGTTGGGGTAATCGTGCTTACACATTGTATAGTTGTATATGTTGTTGGTCAAGTGGTGCCCAGCCCCTTCAGAGGAGGTGCAACTGAAAAACAAACCTTTGGATTTGGGGACAAATCTCTAACGTTTACTCTTTACTTGCCACAAAATATGTTTTTTAACTTGTGACTTTTACTCACAAGCTAAAATGTTGGGATCCACTCTTTAATATGACACTTTATTTTATGAGCGTATTGTGATTTTTTTTTTAAATGTAGAGTGTTGATGTGAAAGATAAAACACAGCTGTCAGATAAATGGGGTTTTCCGCTCGTTTGCAAGTATAAAACAGCAAAGAATGAAAATACTAACATTCAAGTACCTTTAAACTGTACTTTAGACAGACAGACAGATATACATGCAGACAGACAGACAGACAGACAGACAGATATACAGACAGACAGACATGCAGACAGACAGACAGACAGACAGATACAGATATACAGACAGACAGAATAATTAAAGTTCAAAATTAGTCAAGAATAAGTTAACTGCAGTGAGATGAAAGTCTCGTGACAAAGCTGTCACTGTAAAGAACTACGTGCTAATGGAGATATTGACAGTATTAGTACTGAGTGACCTTCTACCACTGAGTGTTAGTGAACCCCCAGAGGAGCAGCAGGGGGAGAAGGAGCAGCAGAAGGAGCAGCAGGGGAGAAGGAGCAGCAGAAGGAGAAGGAGCAGCAGGAGGCGGCCTGGCTAATGGCGGCTCGCTCCTCCACCTGTTAAAACGAATCACAGCACCTGACTGGTTGTGTTTGACCCTTTGTTCGCGGCGGGTGGTGCCTCGGGATCAACACAATGAATTCCTCCTGAAAACAAAGGCCCTGAACCCGCTGTGTGTCCCCCCCCTCCACCCCCCAGCCCCCGTCACCCCCGGGTCACTGACCACTTTCAGGTCCAGGACGCCATCCTTCGCTTCCTGTAGCAGACACACAAACTTCATCGTGAGGAGCCCCAAACTTTTCTCGTGTCGACTCGGTGTGGAGCGAACCGCCCCCGGAGCCTCGAACTCCATCTTCTTCTTCTTCTTCTGTGTGTGAAGTCAAACTTGTTTATTAATCCGCAGCTCAAGCTACGATCATCTCCTCCTCCTCTTCTTCTTCTTCTCCTCCTCCGGGCTGGTTCCTCTGCGGGACGACGCAGGCACCTGCAGCTTTTTTAAATCGACGGACGTTACGTTGAGGTTACGGTTGCCACGGTAACCCCCGTCCAGCTCCGCCAAGCGCACCCCGTCAGCGAAGCACCGCCTCGTCCCGGGTGTGACCCCGCCCTTTTTCCCAGCCCCAACCGGGCACACCCCTCATTGCCAGCACAGATCAATCGCTCCCTAATCTGAATCTGTACGTGTCCGCCCAAAAAGATCATTAAATATAATAAAACAAAGAAAAAGTGAAATAGCATTCTATATAATACAAATGGGTCAAATGAATAAAAATGAAATACTAAATATTCACCCCTTATGGTAAAGTCAAAAGGTATGACAATAAAATGTTATTGGTCAAAATTATGGCCACTTTTAAAAAATATATAAATGATTTAATATATTATATAGGAAATGTTTATTATCTCCATTTAGTAATCCGTCATTACTGAATTCGATTCTGACTTCTGAGATCATTTTCAAATGCTTAACTTTGTTTATTCAACACATGTGATGAGCAAACACTTATCCAGTTAAAGTTCCCCTTAATGATTTATATGTATTTTATGAAACTGTTCCAAGGGCAGCACACCAAGCATTTACCCCCAGTATATTTAACTATTACAACAAAAAAATGTAGTATATTTGAATAACTTATAATAAATAATAATCACAAGATTATAGTAAAATACCTCCTGCAATCAAATTGTTTTACTCAGTCTTACTTTGCCTGTTGTCTTCTATTCTCATTTGACTGTTGCAAAATTAAGACTCTTTGTAGATTTATTTCATACACTTTGATTAATCAACACAAAAGCCAACACTTTGTAACAGAAATATGCTCAAGTGCAAATTTATTACATAAATCATGATATATTAAAATAAAATAACTTAGCATCAAAATAGATTTGTACATTTTAATACAAATTTAGTGTTTTAATATATACATTTCTGTAGCTGACACACAATATTTCATGGGTTAAAAGTCGTTCAGTACACTAGTGAGACGTTTCGTTTTCTCTTCCATGATTCTCTTTTCGTTTCTGTCTCCTCCAGAAGCTGCCGCATCTCCTGCTCCACTTCAAAGACCTGAGGAAGAGAGAGACACACACACACACACACACACACACACACACACACACACACACACACACACACACACACACACACACACACACACACACACACACACACACACACACACACACACACACACACACACACACACCTTATTGAAACTGTTCAATACAGGATTTTCATACTCATTTTCAAGCATCTTGTGATGGTCTTGATTAGAGGAAGAAGACTGACTGAAACCACATAGTTGCAGTTACAGGGTTTGCTCTACTTCCTAACATTTATTCATTTTTTACTATATTTGTTTTCTCAAATCAAGAAAGTCAAGGAGCACTGAATGAGAATGACCAGGGAGGTTAATGTTTCCCATTATGCAATTAAATTAAATCTTAAATCTTAAATATTTTACCTTCTGATTGGCTTGTTGTATTTGTTGCTGCTTTTCACAAGCCTGTCGTACGAGCTCGGCTTGATGAGCAGCCTGGACAGACTCCAGCTGTTGCCGAAAAGCATCGTCCACACAGTGTAACTTCTCCACAGCGGTTCTGCAAGGAAGACGGCAACCATTTAATATGCAAGACAATTAGATGGTGTCCTAACTGCCTTGAGTACAATAAGGTTTTTAGGGTGGATGGACCCAGCAATGAAACAATGACATCAATCTAAACTAATAATTCATGTAAAATAATATGTTTTTGTCTCAGGGGCAAGGGGATCAATACCCCTCAATCATGATTTGAAGTCTCTGAAGATCAGAAGGAAAGAACGCTTAAGATAGATTTTCCTCTGGTATTTAAGTGTACCTGTGTGCTTCTGTTGCTTTATCTCTTTCTTCAAGCAGCAAGCTTTCCTTGGAATCAAAGTTGTCCTTCATGCGCTTAACCTGGCTCTCCAGCCGAGTGAGCAGGTCAGCCTTCTCCTGCCACTTCTCACTGGAATCTCTAATAAAAAAAAGAGAGACAACAAAGCAGAAAAGGTATTGATGTCTGAAAAAGTGGTTGCAGCATTAATGTTAGATCATCATCATGAGCAGCAGCAGCAGCAGTCTTAAATATGTCAACATTTAATTTCTCTTTTTATGTGGTGTTTTCAAAACCTTAATACAAAAAATGATACACAGATTATAACTAGTAGGAGATTAATTAGTAGAATGCACCTTTAACTTTCTATTCTTGTCTCATTTAATCTTCTACACATAAGCCTCATGAGAGCTCCTCTGTGCTTGGCATGGTGTGTTTGTGATGGGGTCCTTGCCTGTAAACTCTTTTGACCTCCTCGAGCTCTGCCTCTTTGTCCCCCAGCTGCTGTTTCAGCTCCTCCTTGCGCAGGCTGAGATGTTCCAGACGCTCTCTCAGCTCAGCCTGCCGAGCTGCTGCCTCCTCCTGCTGCTGCTGGGACCTCTTCTGGGTCTGGACTGCCTCCTCACGCAGCCTACGGATCTGATCGTCACGCTCCTGCAAAGCCTAAACAGCAGGGGATTTGGGGAGAATAAGAAAGACGAAAAGAGATCAACAAATATATATGCAAATCACATATGAAACATACATCAACTCCTATACAATGCTTACAGTAAAATGCATACAAGTTTGAAGGTTTGAAGAAGTGACAGGGCGTGCTACCTCTTTGAGTTTGCGGATGGTCTCTGTCTGGTCATCAATGATTTTGGTCTTGATTTTGAGGGCGTCATTGTCTCCTTCGTTCTGTTTCTTCTGAGTGTCGAGCTCAGTGCTCAGCACTTCGATCCTGGCCTCCAGGCGCCCACGATCCTGAGCTAAAGACGATCCTATCAAAGACATGCACATGAAAATGTAAATCAGATCCTGTCTTTAATGATAACACAAACTGTACAATAACCTTATCCCTTAATCTTTACCTCATTTTACCATTTAATGTTTTTTTTTAATCTGTAATATGTAATATAAAGACATATGAGTGTATGTCCCCCAATATCCACTAGATGGCAGGCTTTACTTGAAACAGGATAAATAAAAATCAGTACCTGCAGTATTTAGCCGCCAAAAAAAGACCTCCTTCATACTTTACAATCAATAATAATTCAAAGGCCGACACATCACAGAGGAAGTTGCACTCTTACAGTCCATAAGAACAAGTTCAACATAGTACAGCCACTTCAGAGTGGACAATTGTCCTCCTGGACGTCTCAAACCTTGCAGAGCGAGCTCCTGGCCCCAGATCCGCCTCTCTGCCCTGAGGCCATCTATCACTGACTCCTGAGCTGTGAGCTGAGAGAGAAGCCGCGCTTTGTCTTTCTTGAGCAACTCGAGCTGCAGGCCGAGACGCCGATCCTGCTCCACCTCTGCTTCCAAGGAATGCAGACGACTCTGGCAGAGGGACGGACAGAGAGACAATACTAATGATCGGTGGGCACCTATCATGGCTGACAGATGGGAAGGCAGCTGAGTCATTCAGTATTCATGATTTTAGTCAGTCTCCTATAGGCACAGGCTGAACAGTTTGAAAAGGCAGTGACTAATGCTCAGGACTGATCATCTCCACTCTCTCAAACCTGAATCAGGTAACTTGATTTGAATTTACCTGGAGCGCAGGATAAAAAAAAACTCCCTGTGGTGTTGTACCTTCAGATCAGTGACAGCATCTCTCTTGGCTTTGATGAGCTCAGAGATGCGGCTCTTCTGCTCTTTGACCATGGCTGTGAGCTCCTGCACCAAAGAGGCGGACTTCTTCTCCCTCTGCTGGGACTGGGCGAGGGTCGCCTTGAGCTCCATCAGCTCCGCAGCCATCTGATCACAAGCCTCCTTCACCTACAGAAGCAGAGTGCTGCTGAATGTTAATGAGACATCTACAAGTTAAACAGAGCGAAGCCTCTTTGCTGCAAGCACTACCTGACTTGACAATTTTATCGATCAATGTCACTGTTGAGGTCTCACGGAAAAAAGGCTTCAACGTTACAGATTACAGAAAGCAATCTTTTAAAGGTTTCCGCGAGTGAAGGTTTGGCAGGCAATCTGTATCTCATTCGGAATTTTTTCTCAAAGGTCCAAAGTTTGAACTTGAACTGGAAACCTGTGCGAGCAATTGTAACCGAGAATAAGATTAGATTTTGTACAGAGGCTGAAATTGAAATTGGTAACCATAACGTGAAAGTACAGATTGATTTAAAGCCAACGCCTTTGTGTGGCGGTCTTTGTATAACTATCTTCCTGTGGCAATCACTGACTACTTGTCCAGAGTCAAATGATCCTAATTCAATCTCAGCTCTCACCATGGGCCTCAAACAAAATCCATTGTGTTTATTGAGATTGGGGTCAGTTCCAGTTCAATCACTTCACTTTTATTTGGATGTAGCAATCTTTTATCAGCGAGACTGTGCAGAGAATAGAATGTAAAATTGCAGGCCATCTGTACGGCTGTTCTCATCTTTTAGCTGACCTCAAAGAAGCGAGCAGCCTCGATGGTTAGTGCCATGCGGAACTCGTCCTCCAGAGCAGCGTACTGTTTCCTGCCATCCGCCAGTTTCTCCTGCAGCTCAGCCTCCCTGTGAGCAAGTCTCTGTTCCACCAATGCCGCTTCTTTTGCCACCGCTTCATGGAAATCTGCCCCGCCAGGCTGCAACCGCAACTCCAGCTGTTTTCTGTAGAATACATGCCAGATACGTTCACCTGAGTACCAACGGGGGTGTTTAACACTAACAGGAAGTCTTCACATTGTAATTTGTAGGTAATAAAATGGAATTCAAATGTTAATGGGATTTTACCATGGGAAAGTGTTTCCATAAAGAGTTTATATAATAAATGGATGGACCAAAATCTTCGTTCAGCAGTGAGTCTAACAGCCTCATAACCTGTGTAATAATACCTGTGCTCTTGTTCCCTGGTTGCGAGCAGCTCATGCAGCTGCTGCAGTTTGTCTTTGTGCTGGTGTACAGAGACTCTGTGAATGTCCAGCTCTCTCTTCAGAGCTGCTGCCTTGTTTACCAGCTCCTGGTGCTGCTTCATCTGTGAAAGGTCAGCATGAGTTTTATTTTACCAGCATGGCGCACTGAGCGACTCTCTCTGCTGAATTCTAAATCAGTCTGAAGACTAAAATACTGCACAAGTATAATCAGATATAATAGTGACAGGTATTCAGGAGACAGGTTCACTAGGGTGCCACAGAAACAAAATGAGAGGGGTTTGCATTTCTAGAGTCATCTGAGTGAATGTACACCACCTGTGCCAGAAAAGCGATAGAGGTGTTGTCGGGTATGCTAAACCAGCTACAGTACCTCTTCAGCCTGCTGGCGAGCCCTGAGTGCCTCTCCGTGGGAGATGCTTTCCTCCAGTCGGTGCAGTGCAGTTTTGTGTTGCTCGTCACTGCCGCGGGCCTTCTCCAGCTGCTGGGTTAGGGACTGACACCTCCCCTGCAGCTCCTCAACACGAGTCTGCAGCTCAGAGTGCCCCGAACGCTCCTTCAGCAACATGTCCTTCAGTCTGGGTGGGAGGAATAGCACGATAAGGAGGTGTAAGAGATGCGGGAGTAACACCCTGAATGTCCCTTTTTTAATGAATATGGAAATTGATATAGGCAAAACAAAAATGTGAAGAACTCTGACACACAGCATAGTCAAATCTAGTAAATCTGATCTCAAGGAAGAGGAAATGAAAATATGGTAGGAATGGAAAATATTTACAAAAGGTCAGTTTGGTGGAAGAAAAAAAAACCTGCAACACACACAGCCATTAAAACTGTAGGACCACCTCATATACATTAGTACCCTTTAAATGGCATGATGAGTAATGTCTCTGTAATCCGTCTCCTGATGAGCGAGGGAGACAACAGTAACAGCCGTGTTTGGTATCATTAGAAAGTGACAGTTAAGATTGATTCATGAAAAGCTGCTGACATATGCTTCTCACCAGGCTTCTAATTACAAGCGTAATGCAGATTGATCTAAGCAGGGTGCTGTACAGATGAGGCCTGTGCAGACAATAGTTACACCTGGCTCTCAGGATGGGTCTGTGCAGTGTAGAAAGAGGGGATAGAGATAGGAATATTCAATTATGGATAATATAGCTTCTGAATTTAAATATGAAGCATATAAGCTGGATGGGTACTTAGGTTAATGATCCTTTTTTTTATACTGGATAGCTTTATTACCACACACACCTGCAGGCATACTCAAAGGTTTTAATGTGATGGAGTCAATATGTGTGCTTGATTTCATAAGAGGCTATGGGACAATGATAGTGACTCATTTTAATGGTGGGATGGATACTCTTTGTTCAAGAATGAGACAGGCAGCAGGCGCTGGTCTCAGGAGAACCAGTACAAAAGATCAAGAGGGGAGAAATGGATGAGAATCCATTATGCAGTTGACAACTAAAATCCACAGAGATGAGGTTCAATTATCCCTTTTCATCAAATCCACTTAGACGTTGTGTGGAAGCTTGTGTGCCAAGTGTATACAGTGCGCAACAATGTGTTTCTCCTCTTACCTGTCTGTGGTGTGCACGGCCAGGCACTGCAGGTCTTTTTCCTCGCTGACTTTTGTCTGCAGGCACTTTAGCTCCTCTGTTAACTTCCTCACGCCTGCTCGGCTTTCCAACGCCTCTCCCGCTCCTGGTCCCGCTCCTCGACAATGGTCTGAGCCACATGCAGACAAAAATACACACTGAGTAAAAAAAACACAAAACCAATGGCATCACTTTGGCAACTTAAAAAGTGGATTTCAATCACATCTCAACTTTTTTAATTGTTTTCCTGAGTTGAAAACCTTGGTAAAAAGTTACTTTCCAACTTTTAGGTTTCTCAAAACATATTGATTGTAAAAAAAAATTAGCTGTACAGCTAGATTCAAATATGCTAGTGTAGAGTTTTAATGACTGAACTGTATAATGTTGTTTTGTAACAAAATTTCATATTTGAGTGTAAGTCATGTAACATAAATTTTGACGTAAAAAATGTTGAGAATGCATATAAAAAAATGTTCTCATATTCTCGTCTGTTTTACAGTCATTTGCTTTAAGTGGTATCTCTTACCTCTTGTGTTTTGGAATCACTCCCTTCTAGAAAGGGGGCATAACCTTTTTCATATTACACTCATCCAATAAAAACAGAAGCTGCCCTTCAATCTGCAGGTGACCTATCCATCCTGTACCCTGTAGGTTTCCTCTTCCTCAGTGGGCTTGGTTTTCACACTGCCTGAGGCCTTGGCAGCTCTCAAAGGTTTGCTCCTTGTTGACCCTGCTGCATCTGTGTCGCTGGTCTTCCTCTGAGGCACCGCAGCCGACTTTGAGCTCTTCTGTTTCTGATTCTCCTGATCGCTGCGCACAGAACAAATCACAGGCATTGAACCCGCCGCAAAATCAATTATAAACAGCCCTCGGGCCAATGTCTGGTTCAATAAAGGTCAAACCGGACGACTTGGTCAATACTATAGGTAAGAAAAGTTTGACCAACTTTAAATTGAATTTGGAACTAATATTTTAAAATCACCTTGCTTTTGATTAGAACAGTTGGGAGCTTACTTAAGTAAAATGACTGAATCATAAGCACCTGTCATCAGTGGCTGATGAAGTAAGATGAGGTTGTAAATCGTAGAAGCGCGGTCGTTAATCATGGCGGTGAGGTGACAGTTGTAATTTCTAACATAGAGGAAAGTTTACTACATTGCTCAGAGAGGAAAATTGATCACCCCCCTTCAGCTGAGAGGTAAAAGGATTTCCCTTCATCATCAAGATACCTGATGATATTAACTTTATGCATATTGTACAAAATGGAAATATGGATTGCTGCATAATGTGTTCGATTATTATGGATGCCGACTTTGTCATTATTATTTAATAAACACTTCTTTGTCAGCAACTTTGGTGAGTATATGAATGTGATATCATTACTGAGAGGTACACCGGATTTTGTTAGTGTCTAATAAACCTTAAAACAGAGAGAGTAAAAAAAACATGCACAGCTAGTTCTATCGAATTTTGAGCTCTGTGGGGCGGCAGTTAAATATTATAACAAAATCAGGAGAAGAGATGAGAACATGACGACCTGACAGCTGAAACACAGTTTAGTGCAGAGCTGTGCAGGCAGAGAATTACCCGTCGGATCTCCTGTTTGTCTTCTCCTTGCTGGTTGCCCTCCTCGTTGGTATGCTGTTACGATGTTTGGGGATTCTGGTGCGCCTCCTGTTCTCCTTCCCGCTGTCACACTCACTCTCCGAAGTGCGATCTATGTCCCTCTTGGCTTTTTGTATGGGCACCACAGAATGAGTGGAGTCAGCGGATTTTTGACCTGCAGGCACCTGGTCGGTAAAAATGCAGAAATACTGATAATGTGTACGGGGCATGTTTAGATAAATACATAGGGATATTTGATAGCCACAGCAGCATCATAAACTGGAATATAAAGAAGTAACTGTCATACCTGACACAAATACTTCATAATAAACGACTCAGGCTTTCAGTAGTGTTGAATAAGCACCTGCTGGATGAGCTGGGACACCTGGTGTTCCAGTTTCCTGATGCGTTGCTCATTAACGGGGTCAGCCGGATCAGTGAAGTGAACTGTGTGGAAGCTCGGGCGAACCGGTTGTGAAGCTGGATCTGGGATTTCTTCAGATGCAACCCGCTGACGGAACTGGGTCAGCACCTTGTCAATGTGGGGTGTGGTCAGAGGGACATCCCCACCACGCTGCAATTGAAAAAACAATTTGTTTTTTACCCTTGATTAAAGAAGCAGTCTTAAATCAAAGTAACTACTATGCCTGTGTTAATCTCCACTCCAGCTAATTTTGCATAAGAGAAAAATTATGGAAATTACCATCTGGTGTAATCAATGTATGTCTTCATTAAAATGTTCAGAATCCCAAACTTTTGCTGTTGTGGTATAAATCCACTAGTTTCCAGTATATTCAAGCAATTCAGCTAATTTTCAACCTTATACTCATTCAGTAATATGACACTTATTTTGGTCTGTTAGCACGTTCAATAGGTGAGAGGTGTAGATAATGGAAAAATACAAGGTCTTTAAAATTACATTTTCATTGTGACTTGTATCTGAGGAAAGCAGGAGGTCCACATAGTCCTCGAGACCGGGGATATCACAGAGACTACCTGGACCTAGATCTACCGGGTTTCCCTGTAGGTCCAATCCATCCAGGACAGAGATCTGTGGCAATGACTGCATGATAATCTCCCTGTAACCTGCAACATGACAGACATTTTGAAAAACCTGATCAGAAGGTTTAGCCATAAACTCCATTATTATTGCTGCAAAGAAGGTGATGTTTTAACTCATGTGTATTTGTTGGTTGTTTGTTGTTGTTAGCAGGAAATCTTTATAACTTTATATCACTTTCCTTAACATTGCAAAACATTTCTTGTCTGTTCTCAAGAAATTATGGATCTTGATTTAAGAAAAAAAAAAAAATCACCTACTTCCTCTTCCTTTTATTATTCTATTGTAAGATTGAGACTTATGTGGAAGGTATTCATCTCGTTAGTTATTGTCACACCAGTGGTATATGGCCTGATTAAAATGTCAGGTGCTATGGTGGTTATGTTACATAAAATTAAATAATCTATATCTAAATGAATAACCTTTCTTCTTCATATGCTTTATTGATGCAGCTCGTTTAATGAGAACTGAGTGCAGCTAACATTATGTCTACACATACTGACAGCAAGGCTGTAAGAAGTATGCCCGTATTGAATTAAAGAAATGCTTCTACTGGAGTGAATTAATCATGGACAGGAAAATATGGAATATGGGTGCACAGCATAACTGAAAAGGTTTTTCACATTGCTATAACTGCTGTCAAACCAATTATAAAGAAAAGAGACATAAAGTTTATGGAGAGATAAACAGACCACAGATGTTACTGTCAGTATCTGTGAATTTGAGCACCACTGATTTTCACTGTGCTTTTATCACGTACAATGTACGGGGGGGGTTGGTGAGTCAGCTAGACTTCAAAATCTAGCAGCTGTCCTCTGTGCTAATGTATACATGAACACACACAATTCAATAAGAATCATTCAAATCCTTCGGACAAAGATATGTCTGATTGAACCATGTAGTGTTTGTTTTTGTTAATTTTGTGTATCAGCTCATGTTCCAACACAGTATATCTGTAAATGGCAGATATTACAGTTAATATATCGGTAATAGGACTTTTTACAACTGTATTTCACAATGAAATGTTGCATGCCCTACCTGGGGATCTACACACAGGGTTGCCTTTGCCATCCTGGCTTAAAGTCACCTCTCTTAAGCTTTGCAATCCCAGCAGGCACTGCAGCAGGTGATCAATGTGGTCCAGGTGGTTGCTATGGAGACCGAGGAAATTCAGCTTGTACTGCGTACCATGAAGGTACAGCAACCCTAATGAGAAGAGCAGGAATAAACAGCGTTGATATGTCATTCACTTGTTCATTTGAATGCAGAAAGGAAAAAATCGGTTCAGTCTGTATTGAACTCACCTGTGAGGTTATTTATCTGATTGTAGGACAAGTTTAATCTCGTTAGGTTCACGAGGCCGTTCAGTCCTGAGGTACAGGGAGGGGATATTAACACCGGAGTGATTTTACATGTCATATAGCTGTGACAGCAACAGAAGAGTAAACACAGGAGCCAGTAATGAAGAATAATGACTTGAAGCTGAAACATTAATTGTCCGACTAAAACTGTGACTAAAGACTCACCTTCAACCTTCGTGATTAAGTTGCAGGATAAATTTAATGTCCTGAGGGAAGTGAGGGAACTTAAACCCTCAATCTTAGAAATGCAATTGGAAGAAAGGTCTAAGTGCCGCAGATGCCAAGCTGAGGTCAGGCCCTCGATCCTCGGGATGTGATTACAGTGCAGATTGAGGGATGTTACAGTGGGACTCAGGGGGATATCCAGCAAACTAGACCAAAGGCAAGAAGGTGATAGAACAGATTCAACATAAAAG
This sequence comes from Reinhardtius hippoglossoides, assembly GCA_006182925.3. Classification (NCBI taxonomy): domain Eukaryota; kingdom Metazoa; phylum Chordata; class Actinopteri; order Pleuronectiformes; family Pleuronectidae; genus Reinhardtius; species Reinhardtius hippoglossoides. Next base: position 6,141,871 of record CM031680.1, on the reverse strand, counting down.
AAAAAATGTTTAATCAACCATTTGTTCTGCAAGTAAACCTTGTAGAGTGACAATCAACAATTACCCACTAAACAACTTTAACAACAACATTAATCACACTGTGTTTTTATATTGGTTAATTGTTTAGGCTATTAAAGTTCCAACAATTGTGCAACATGCTATCACAGCTAAAACCATTATCAAATGTAAACATCATTTTGTACAAGAGATGCATGTTTTTATTTATCCTGATAATCATTTAATCATTTTCTGATCCTCATTAGGTGTAGAATGTAACTTAGTACATTTACTAAGTAATAAAGAATAAGGATATAATAGTTACAAAGTATAGGACAAATGAAGAATAAAGGATAAATAAAGAGTATTTTAATTATCTCCTAATGCATAATTTCCCTTCACAACAGTTCAGAGGAAAACATTTACTTTTAATTCAATGTGTTTATCTCAGGGTTGTAGTTACTTCTCACTTTGAAGATTAAGATTTCTTTGGAAAACTGGGATAATCTTACAAAACGGGGGCCGGACGACATGACCAAAAAATCACATCAAGATAAAAACGTTCATATCAGTCGAAGTCTATTTCTTTTAAATTCAAAGACTGGGTTTTGCTGCTGGGTGAAGGTTGAGGTTTTAAAATCTTCTGTATGAGCAGAGAACAACAAACAATTTCACAATCTGAATGGATGAATTACACCTTCTCACTGAACATGCATAATGATGTATTAAGACCCTTTGTTATATTGCTATTGAATTATTGTTATTACTTTATCTCTCTGCTCCATTAAACTAACAAGCAGTACATAAAATACTACCGTTGACCCAGCCACAGCATTTAAACACGTATTCATTAAAGTACAACTAATACTGATTTATTGATAATACTTCTGCACTTCTTACGTAAGTACTTCACCACCTTTGTTCAAGTGGTGACTCATTAAACCTCTAAGGTTATGTACCTGGTTATTTTCTTGTCAATAAGACTCAGCTCCTTGTTTCCCATTATACGACGACGTGAGCTGCTGTTATTTACCGAGAGACGAAGCTAAATCTTTAGCTAATTCACTTAGCAGCCAAACTTTACTGTGGCCCCGAGCTCCACGGAGGCTAACTCACTGTAACCCGGCTCCAGGCGACACGCACACGGGCTGAAACCGCGAACTACTGACGCGTTACACCATGTTTGACTTGGTTAAACCACTTTTTCTTTAGCCTCCATCGAGTTGAACTAACCGCTTCGAGGATCACAACTTCCTGTTTACGTGACGTGGGGAACGGCAACATCCGGGACACTCGGAGACTCCGCCCACACTTCCTCAAAGTTGACATAAGTATAAAGACATATTTAAAGATGGTGCTGAGGTCAAAGGTCTCCGTCTGTGTACCACCAGAGCTTTTAGGTTTTTTTTTTACGTGTCCTGATATAATGGAGGAAATAATCTGATTGGTATTTTTTACCAGTGGTTGGCAAGCGGTGGCTCGTGGGCCAAATCGGGCCCGACACCGGCAAGACAAGTAGTTTTCTTCTTCATAGTTTCTATCAAAACATTTTTAATACTTTTTCTACAAATCTTCCACAGATAACGTGTAGAAAACCACACATTGTAAGTGTTTGTGGTCAGTTTGTGTCTTCCTTTTGGGTCTTTTTAAAAGATATATAGATTTATAGCTACATAGATAAATAGATAGAGTTACCTATTAAGTTTGTAGGCTTAAAGTAGATCCTCAAAGTTTATTCAAATGTCCATTTTAGTGGCTTTTCTGGAGCCTGCAACCACATCACATGATCTTAGTGAGGAGAGGAACCTGTCAAATGGACCCCGAGAAGCAGTTGTTTCCTCTAAGGCTGTTTTCATCCAGCAGGTGCTTATTCAACACGACCGAAAGCCTGAGACATTTATTATGAAGTATTTGTGTCAGGTATGAGGTGAGAGTACGTGAAGCGATAAACACACTGTTGAGTTTTTTAAAAGTAGAACATTTAAGTATTTGTTTTGAATAGTTGCTCAGGCTTTTTTCAAATAAACAAAATTTGATATTAAGTCACATAAATTATAACTAATAACTGCATTTTACATTTAAGAGAACATCCATCTTAATCATGCTGCAATGGAGCAGCTTCATTTGTAGTCCTTTACTTCTTTGTATTCCAGTTTATGATGCCGCTGTGGCTATTCCCTATGTATTAATCTAAACATGTCAAATCCATCTTTAAGCAACTTAATTCATGTCTGTTTATCTGACATTTTTACAGATGTGTTTGCCTCAGGCCAATAGTATTAATCATAGCTGCATCACTAATGTGTCTGAATCTGTCTCTAAGCACCTGTGTTTAACTGATATTGATTTTTGTGTTTATCTGAATCAAAAGTCATCTTATTGCTAAAGCACATCATGATTAAAACCCATTAAATGTGTTAAATGCAGTCGTTCTTGGCTTATGTACAAACAACATGAATTATAAGCACAAAAACACAAACGTAAAAAGACGTTACGTGCATTTATTACAAAACAACCATCAAATCCTTGATCTTCAATTAAATTGCTTTCTATGTTCAGCTATTTTCACTTGCAAATAAAAGACCTTGAGGGAATGTTCATACAAATCCTTCAACCTTGACAATATTTTATTATTATTGATAATATGAAATTGCATATGACTCTGTAGGAAACCGCACACACACACACTGTGATCTTTAGTAGTACACAGTATGTTTGATTGTCCTAACGTGAATAGAATAGTGCTAATAGAGAATCAATAGGATCACTTGGCCTCTGCTACAAATGAAATTAATTTCTGCATGTGGACATAAACCGCAGGAGAGCAATGTAATAAATCATCTCACAAATATTGAGAGAAATAGAACAAATGTTGGAGTCATTAGAGTGAAATATATGCGTCAAACTTAAACCACGTGAAAGATCATGAAGATGGACGAGTCTTTGAATTTTGGGGAATTATTCATAGTGCAATAAATAAAACATATTTCTCTTTTTATGAGATCTTTCCCTAAAGTATAATTAATAAATATCTGTCATTATAATCTACCTGTGACTCATAGACCTGTGAAACAATGCCTGCAGTGAGTTGTGCATCCTTGCTCAACAATGACGAATCACTGCCGCATTATAAAGATCCTGACGCCTATTATTCTCATAATTCATCCAGCAGCTACACAGGCCGCTGATTGATTCAGTTCATCACACACTGAACCTTGTCCATATTAGAGGAGATGCATGACGGATCATTGTACTCAGTGGCTGCTGGCCAGTGATGATAGAGCCAATTATACCTGCAACCCTGCCACTGACCCTCCTTAACCTGTGAAAATGATGATCTGGTGCTAATGAAGTGGATGAATTAGAAATACCATCTGTTGCTGCCTCGCCACCACTTACTGTATCTCCCATTGGCTGTAGTGTTCAAGGACACTGCATTAAACAGATACTATATGAATATTCTCACAGCCCATAGGACTGATGTATATCAATGCTTTAATTAAAATTGAGTGGAGAATCTTTACATTTAGCTTGTATGCCTATTTTCACCTTGCTACTGTATGAAAATGGTTTGACTGTGGAGGAGGAAAATGTGTAACCAGGCAGTGGAAAAAGAAGGCAGCAAATTTGCAATGATTTTTCTTATGTTGTGCTAAATGAAGAGCGTACAGCTGTGCTACTGGCTCAGAGACACAGCACTTAGGCATGGAAATTATGGAAACAACTATAGAGTGGCTCTCGGTAGAGTGCATACTTCCACCGAGGCTGGACAGTCCCCTAATGAAACCATATTTAGGTCACTAGAGGGGGATTTGTAGTCCCCTAAACATGCCTGATTTCTTTCATCAAGATCCATGAATATTCTCTGAGAAATTAAGGAAAATTCATCTTAAAGAAATGATTCATTCCTGGATCCGCCCCCTGAGCTGGAATTTAATGATGTTTCCCCCCTGATCCATTATGCATCCTTCCACCAAGTTTCAAGGGAATCAATTCAGACAACCAAACAGACAGGGACTTGATCATAAATCATAGTACTGGACAAGTAAAACGTGTATCTCTTGTGCTCGATGAAAAGTTAAAGAATCTCCAAAGCTATTCTTAATCATCATCATCATCATCATCATCATCATCATCATCATCATCATCAACTTGTAGTCTGGAGACTGTGGAGGTCTTCAGTTGAAGCCATCGTCTTGTTCTCTTCTTCTGTTTCAGTTTGTTCCAATACTGTTCGTAAGTCATCATCTAAAGTTAGAGAACATGTAGGACGTGTTAACTTTCAAGGCTCAGGAGGTAGGGTCGGTGGTTCGATCCCCGACTCCTCCAGTCTGCATTCTGATGTGTCCTAGATACTGAAAATGCCTGTGGCGGCTGTGCAAGTAGTGTGTATGGTAGAAAAAGTGTTGCATATAGACAATTTGTGTATATGGGTGAGTGAATGTGACTTGTACTGTAGAAATAAAACCATTTTTTAAATATAGTCTTAATTGATATTTGTCTTCCATTGTTGCAGGAAAGCTGCAAATTAACACATTTCTTAATCTCTAAAAAAATGTCTGTTATCTCAGCAATTTCCAGTTTTTGACCCTGGGCAGTTTCTTCCTTGCCTTTCTACCTTGGTTTATTTATTGGCTTTTAACTCTATAATTTTTAATGAAAAAATGTGGAGAACTTTTGATTGATAGTGTTTAACCTTCAGCTGCGTGAGGTAACTTTCCAAAGCAATTCATTTTATTATCTGTTACTTGTGTAAAAGAAGGTTTTTGTTCAGAGCACAAACACGGTCTGCATGGTTTTGTTTTTGTCGTGTCTGTGAAAACTAAAAAGTCTGAAATTAAAGACATAACTCTTTTGTTTTTGGGAGGAACGGGTTTATTTCAAAAACTGTTATCTTCCATAGCTGCGACAGATGCAATGAATACAAATTATGCATAATAGCCACATTTTGAACATGCTAATAGTAAAAAATAGTCATCTTTTGATTACCATGAACAGAATATTAACAGAATTTTAATATGCACCTTATCGTGTTTAAACAAATGACAAACGTGATGTGCGTACAATACAGTGTGGAGACGTTGTGAATAAATTACATCCTGTACATTTTCAGCTTAATGTACAAATAAAGAAAATCACGTATTTATCATGTGCCAAAGAAAACGTGTTCCTCGTACATTCATATTTAGCTCTCTGCCCGCGTCGGGGCTCGTCACAGTTTTCAATGCACAGAAACAGAACAAACATACATCTGCAGTACGACAAAAAGGAGGGCATCTCATGGTTCATCTGATTGATCGCGTAATTGTATAGTTATGCACAATACAGATCATAATATATTAAGCACACAATGTACCGCATTGTCCTGATTTTCCAGATAGGCAATCTGTCTGAAGGGAAAATATTGATTGCTGTTTGAAGTTGATCTCGCTGCAGCAGTGTGGAGAATATTGATAACCGGCGTTTTGACGAAGTTCACATCGCGGAGTGTTGTGTTGTGTTGTAATGAAGCAAACAAGCAACAAACGGGGTTGTAAAACTCTTCCTTCTGCTGTCACTGCTCTCATTTCATTTCAAATACACCCTCTCGATAAAGAAGGTATTGCTGGTATCTGTTCCTCCAACTTCATGTGTTGTAGGCTTTCCTCCTTCAGGCGTAAAAAAAAAGAAAGAAGAGAGACAGCAGTGAAAATCCATCGTTATTGTCAGACTGTTGTTCATAGAAAACACATGTGGGCATGGGGGCTGTGTCTAGCGTTAAAATAGACGAATGCTCCTGATATCACCTGAGATAGCAAACTGAGGCCAAACAGTTCATCATGTCATCCACTTAATAGTCTATCATGTTCATTTCCGTTATCGGGCACTTGAGGACAGCGGGAAGGAAATGTCAGCGACACAAATAGCCTCATCACTGTGTGTACATGCAAAGAATACCGGCGGAGATTTAAATGTCTTTTGACGGAAAGTGCGGAGGAGACAGCAGTCGGTGATAACTGCAGAGAACCTGTCTCTCCTCACACTCCCGGATGGAGAGAATGACGAACGGGGTGAAGGATTAAACTGGAGGGGGACGAGCAGTGTTTTTCACTCTCTCCCTCTTGTTTAAAAGTGGAGAAATAATGTAAGCTGCAGAACTTTGAGTAGCATTGCTGTTGTCTTTAAGTAGGGCACTAAACGATGTACTGAGAATATGTCTTTCATACTCTGTTCAGGAAGTGAAGTGGTAGACAGTGATTTGTTTCCTTGTTAAGAAAAATAGTACAATTAAAATACTGACCTTACTCAGTTGTCAATATCTGATATGTGGTTCTCTATCTGCAATACAAAAACATTTGATTATCATATTATTATAGACATAAGTGGAATACAGTCATCCATTCTTTTTTCCAATTCTTCACCTCTACAAACTAAATGATATACAGTAATTTATTAGAATTTCTGAGGCAGCTGATACAATATATCGATTTTTCCCAATGATAAAGGACAGAAAAAGCTTTATGTCGCTTTAAGTTTTATGCAACTGATGCTTTTCATTGTGGTATCGTATCTGCTCTAATAATCTAATTCGTACGGAGAACAGTCCTACTGACCCGCTATTTTAGGAAGCTAAACAATAAAAGCTAAATCTTCACATTGACTGTACAGGATCAAAAAGAACTTCCTGAAATGTTTATTTCCCTATCACCTGAGATTATGACTTGTAGAATAAACACATACAGCATCATGTGATTAATGGACGTGTGTCATACACAGACACACACAGTAACCCGACCGAACACATTATCCTTACAGGAGAACTCAGTTGCCACTCACTCCTTGTTGAGACTGGTAATGGCGTCTTGTCCTAATTACCATGTCGCTGGTGCCTTCATCTTCAAAGTCATCTTCACCACCGTCCGTCATCTCCCCCGCCTCCACCTCGGCTGTCCCATCCGCTTCCTCTCCACCAGAGTGGTCCAGCGCATCACCATGGAGACATTCACACATCTCCTCTTGTTTCCTCTGCATCTCTGGCAAAAGAGGCAAGCAAGAGGGACAAAGACGACCAGTTAACACCAGAACATAATAGATTTATTGAAAGAAGCTTTTAATATTTCAAATCCCTTTGTCCTTTTTCCTCCAAGACCCTGTGTGTCTTTTCCCCACGTGCAGACAGGTCCTCCCCTCCCCTCTGTCCTGTCTTACCGGCGTCACAGCGATGTTGCCGCTCAATCTTCTCCAGCCTTCCCAGCAGCGAGTCGATCTTGGTCTTGATCTGTGACAGCTCCCTTTTGATTGTTACGAGCTGGTCTGTCTTCACTGTCGGCAAACATGAATAATGCATAAAAAGCAAGTAAATGTGATGTTTGACAAGTAGACAGTCACAGTTGCAACAGCAGAGCCGCTGCACTGCGCCAGTCCGACCTGTCTCAAAGAGCAAGTTCTTTAAAATCAGTGTGAAAAAGGGGCGTGAGGATGAAAGTATGTGCTATTTCATGTGCTGCATTGCGACTGCTGATTATTATCTGTCAGAGTATGATCAATGCCAACTTTGGATAAATGGAAGAAAGATAATTTCATACAACCTGAATGGTCTTTTTGGAGTTTTGGCCACGATTCTGCAGTAACAACACAGAACTCTGATCTTTAGTCTTGTGAAGGCAGCGCAATGTGTTACAAACACCTTCTGAAAATGTGTTTCAAAAGTTAGATATCTTCTGGATGCTCCACCATGATCACCAGATGTGCTGGTGGCATACCATGGGTTTATCACAGGGCTTTTGCAGAAAATGATGTGGTGAGAATGAACCAAAACAGAGAAGTTGCAGCTGTGAAACGTAAACAGTGAACAGAAACATGTCACAACATTCTGGAGAGCCAAAGTGGTTTGGCTACAGCAACTGCCTTAACGGTTGGTGTGTTTACAACCCGGCAAGAGCTGAAACAATTATTCAATTAGTTGCCACAGTTACAGATCTAAGCAAATACCTTGGTGTCTAGATTTGTGTTATATTTAATAAAGATAATGGCCCAAACTACAAAAACGAACAAAAGCAGTAATAAACCAGAAGGTTTCTGTCAACAGAACAAGAACAAATTAATTGGACGAACAACAATGGACAAGCAGAACATACGTTTGGGGGCCGTGATGGAAGAGACGGCGTGGAGTGCTCGGGAGGAGGACGAGGAGGAGGAAGAAGAGGAGGAACAGCTCTGACTGTAAAGGAGGATTTGGCTCTGCGCGTGGAGGGGACGAGTAGTCGCGAACGTTTGATGGGGATCACAGCCCGGGTCGGGGGTGCGACACGGCCGTGATACTCAAAGAGTCTGAAAACAGATGAAAAATAAAGTTGCAGCAATTTAAGAGAGGAAAAATGTACACGTGTATTACAGCACAGAAACGCTTTAATCAAAGGAGGGAGCTGTAACTCTGGATTCATTATGGGCAGTGAACACCAGCGGTCACTGATACTCCTGCGGTGCCTTGATGTTGTTATTCTAGCAACAAGAAATCCTTACAAAGCTGAAAATGGACACGCCGCAAAAGATGTCTGAACGATCGGGGAACATATTGAACAATGCCGCGGCCATTCAATCAAATCCTGTTCCCTTTTGCCTACGACATATTAAATTGCCGAAATATCAATAACGACTCAAAGGTGAAGGATTCGACTCTCAGGGATTATTGCAAAGCAGAGGGAAGTAAACAAACCCATGAAAATGTCAAATGGAAGATGCATTCTTTTCCTTGCCAGTGCAAATGACCAGCCAGGGGACTATCTGACATTCAGTACTCGCCTATGCAGATAAAAGCATCATTAGTAAGCCCAATGGAGAGGAATAAAAACTTGTATGACATTCGTTATGCCTGTGATAATGTAGTTACTTCGCCTCGGACAGAAATGGGGCCATTCTGCAGAAAACTCATCCTTATCTAAGTGGCTGTCTTGAAAAGAGACGAGGGTGAAGGGCCAAAATCAGACATGGTGATTGAAGAAAGGGAGTGAAAGCAAAAGTTAAAACAAAGTGTGAATTCTATAGCAGTGGATCTTTTCTTACATACCTGCTGTAGAAATCGTCTCTGTAGTAGTCATAGTCAAACTCGTAGCCACTGTGAACATCAGGAAAAAAAGAAAATGCATATCTTATTGCTCTAGTATTAAATGATTGTGCACATTTTGTGTGTAGCCAGGGAAGAAACTAAATCCTGCCGGCTCTTTAGAAGAGGCAGTTCAGCAGTTTAGGATTTCGTGCTGAGAGTTAAATGAGAAGATACAACTCTCGGGACTTTGCAGTAAACACGATGCCAGCAGCCAGTGAGAAAAACTGCGAACCGACATCTCTAAAGCTCACTAATTAACACCTAAATCTTGTTTGTTAAAAACAATGTGTGCAAAAACAACTATTTGCCTTTTTATTTAAGGTGGTTTATGCTGGAATGTTTTTTATCAAGGTTAAGTTAAGCTGACCGACGGCTGCCCCTATACAACACAGAATAATATCAGTTGAATCACGTGGGATCAAAGCCTCTCCAGCGATGCAAAACAACAACACTACATTATTTTCAGCACTTCGATTTTTGCACGGACAAGAAATAGTCCAACACATTATCTCATTGTCAATAACACATGCGTTTTTGTACATATTACACATAAAGTGTTTCTATATAGATCTATAGAAGTATAACTGTCTCCTTGCTGTAGGTTGATATTTAGTATATAAACATGACAGTGACAGTGGTTGTATCAACTATCTCTATAAGCAAAAGAGCAATTTCCCAAAAGGTTAACTGTTCCTTTAAAAACTGAAATAAACTGCTGTTTTTTTTTATATCGTCGGCCCTGTCACACTTTGCAAACTGGATTTCCTGAGCTTCCAACAAAATGTCCGGAATGAGCGAGTGTGTAATAACAACGGACGCGAGTGGCGCTGATAGCACAGGTAGGGAATTGGCTGTTTCCTCCACAAGTACCTGCGACCTGCCAGCGAGGGTTATGAGCACATATTTTACAGACTGTAAGGACAGCAGCGAAAGTAGGTCAGCAAAGCAACAGCCAACAGATACGGAGAAGTAAGACAACACAAACCTGTAGAGCGACGAGAGAGGCCTCTTGGTGCCCAACTTAGGCCTGTATGGTTTTGGCTCTCCTGCCATGTTGATGTCTGGAAACAAGAGATGTTGATATTGAATGAAAGCGTTTGACCACAACAATGAATCTGTGAAAACATGACTCGTCATCTTAAACGGTTAAAACCAGATTTCCAAAATTCGTCATAAATATTTGTCTGAAGCTGAAATGAATTGCTACTTTTGCTTTGAAAAATGATGATGTCGACCTCCTGGACTGTGGCTCGGATAAAAGAAGCGATTGAAAATCTCTTCCTGAAGAGATATCCTTGAGTCTGCTAAAGCTTCATATTAGCTTTGGTTAAACGTCACAATATATTTCCAAACAAAGAGGACTATGGATTTGTCCCCCACTTCTTAAATTGAAAGAGGATCCGACAGGGATCTCTCCATAGCCGATATAGACGGGAAACATTATGTTAGCTTAGTCATTAAAATGTGAGAAAACAACTAGGTCATTGTGAAATCATTGCATCAGACAACTCTAATAAAACAGGGTCAGCGATGGTGATTTCAATTACCCAGTCAGCTCTGAGCAAAATGTCTTCAACATCCAGCCTAATCTTTCAAAGCAATGGTGGACGATGGTAATTCACTGTGATATCAAAGCCCTTTGACATGAATTCAGTGGGATTCATCAAGATGGACAGAGGATGTAATTAAAGTCAGTGTTTCTCAACCGTCATCGCTGAACAGACAGACGAGTCGGTGCTGCTCTGTGATGACTTTACTTCATACGATAGGTTTTGTTGCGCAAGATTGAAAACTATTATGTATTTGGTTAAGATTTACTATTTTTGCAATATTCTATTGTATATATCCTATATTTTGTATGTTTTTAATCTATCTATCTATCTATCTATCTATCTATCTATCTATCTATCTATCTATCTATCTATCTATCCATCCATCCATCCATCCATCCATCCATCCATCCATCCATCCATCCATCTATCTATCTATCTATCTATCTATCTATCTATCTATCTATCTATCTATCTATCTATCTATCAGGAGCTGGTTTGATCAATATCGTTTATGACAGGCATTTAGAATCAGCTAGTCATCGAATCAAAAGTTAAATAATTGAATGAACTTTAAAGCCACTCTATGTAACAGCGTCCTCTGCAGCCACACATGATAATTAATTCTGTTGGACTCTGTGTCAGAGAAATGAATTGGTTGTGTCTCCTGGACACAGGAGCTCTAACTGGGTCGTCCCACTCGCTAAACTGAAACACAACTGAACGGTGGCTATTGCCCATGATCCCTGAACCTTCCTGAACCAGAAGATCTGCTGCTGTTACAAATCCACCAAACTCTGTCTCAAATTCTTAATATTCTAAAAGTTTCTTATTATATAGAATATTGGAGATAAACAATTTGAATTATGTATTTTTGAACTGATCTGCAGTTCGGGATGACTCTTGAACTTGCCGGGCCTGATTCTGTCAATTATCAACTTTCACCTACACAAGGAGATCACGCCGGCTTACCCAAGATCCACAGAGCAAGAACAGAGGCCGAAATCCTCCCTCTTCCAAATCCGTACCATCGGAATAAGCAGCTTTTTTGAAGGTAAAAAAAAAAGGTAGCATGGTCTTTCTTTGAATAAATCAACTTTTAATGAGTTTCTGTTGGTTGGATCTATCTAAACACCTAAAGGCTACAATGTGATGAGACCGGCAGGTGCACTGAGGTCGAATGCACTGAATAATTTACAGAGACCTCTTCAGTCCAATGTTTTCCTCCAAGAAATGAAAAACGAGCGGAGAGGGAGACATTTTAAAGAGAGTTTTAAAGCTCGTGAGAAAACAGAGACAAAAAGGAAAGTAAATGTTCGAGCAGCAGTCTCACGCAGTAAAACAACAGAACTTGAACAAATGTATTCAGATGCATTAGTGGAATTCTATGACTCATCTGTACTTTCTGTCTTCTGGGTTTCTTTCGTGTATGTTTTGCGTTTGTGTATTTTCTTTTCACCTCCTGTAACTATTACATCATTGCATCTACTTATTTGTTTCCTAAAAAAAACCTGCAAAATGCAAAATATTTATATATATATATATTACAGAATATAATCCTAGTAACATCATTGTTACAGGTTAAGATTAAAAGATTTAAATATAAAGATGTACTTGTAAAAAAACCTATTGAATAAATAATCAATAGATAATCGTACAGCAATCCTTACTCAGTGTAACGACCGAAAATAATTCTTTGAATACATTAGTGGATTTCCGTGACTCATCTGTATGCAGCTCGTGGATCTTCCCGTGACTGGCAGCAGCCTCTATACCTGCCAAGAGCCCTTGTGCGTTAAACCGGGCTGGTATCACTGCATTTAGTCTGTCGGCTTGTCGTCGGGGCTGTTTTGCTTAAAACTCAGCTCAATCAGCCTTGAAAACACGGCTCAAGGTCAAACACAAAAACACAACAATATCAAACACCTCCCTCCCACTCACACACACGTAGACACTCCGCGCTGACAGAAGCCGCACAGATCCCCTGTTTGATGAATGAGTCCCCCCCCCCCCCCCCCCCCCCCCCCCCCCCCCCCCCCCCCCCTTGAGGGCTTCAAAAAGTTGCACGGATAAAACATCATCTTTTGCATCGACCGCCCTGGGGATCCAGTAAATGTCATGACAGGAGCTGGAGTTGAGTCAGTTGGCTGGACGTGTTGCAGAGGTTGATAATGAAGTCCCGAGCTGCCACGCTAATGTGCTGAGCTTGTGAATTTAAAATGTTTTTAAAATATCTCACACTACAGTATGCATGTGGTTTTCTTTGATCCTGTTTTCACATCACTGTCTCCCTTCCTCATCCTCTCCGTCCCATCCCGTCCCGTCCCCCCCCCATTCCCCCTACTGGACTAATGGATTGGGGAGGCACTGGGAGCGCTCAGGTGCACTGGGACATCTGTATCATTATCATTATGCTCCAAGAAGATGTGAGGAACGGTTCCCAATATAAAGCCTGCTCTCCTTTGGTCCCCTGATTGGGTCATTAAAGAGAGAGCAGAGAAATAAAAAGCACTCTGAAACGAACATTGCCACCGCACAACCCCCCCCCCCCCCCCCCCCCCCCCCCCCCCAGCACGACAGACACATACTGAGGCTCTGATTAATTACAGTCATTATAATAATCATATACACAAATGGCAAGTATGCCTGAGTGTGTGCATGTGTGCTCGCAGACTGACTTGTTTATGCGTGCATCCATAAAAAAAAGTTGTGCCTGGAGATAGAGGAGATAGAAACTGTTGCTAAGCAATAGCCACTTAGGACTTGATTGATATTGTAAATTGTATGCGGCACCGCACTGAGGGGTGATATGAAAAGTAACTTTATCCCGAAGCCATTATGAGCAAGTCGGCTGCAGCATATTAACATGGAAACACGAGTAGCGACAACATTAAAAAGTCACATGTAAGCTCCTGAGCGCTGGTTAAAATGTTAGCCGCAGATGAAAGCTTTGCTATGACAGGGTGTATTTGAGCAAGGCACTTTACAAATGACTGCAGACGGTGCAGACAGAAAGGTTCAAGTTTTTTTGCCACTGCTCCACAGAGTGAGTTTATGTGTGGGCATATGAAACCAGTGTGGGGCAATAAAGAGACAGGATCTTATGTGCAGTTCTGTGGGAATTACCCTACTGGTCGTATCACTGCACAAAGTGCTCGCAATTTACAGGCTAATTTAACAGTATGAATTAAATATTTACTGGTTCCTGATGAATATACAGAGGAACAAAACAAGATTATGTGGTACGAATTGGGTATTTTAGTGGAAAGGACAAATTCATAATTAATTCACCTATTAACCCTCATTACTGTGGTATGAATGAGAGAAATACAATATAAAAGAGCAGTGCTCAGATTTTTGTGCCATTAGCTGCACACACTTATTAATATGCCTTCTACTTCATTATGACTTGGAGTAAGTCGAGATATGAGTCTACAGTTCATGTTATCCAGCACTCACTGCAGCAGTGTGGAGAGAATACATGTACCTGCATTATACTGTTGTATTCTGGGGAGGAAAACTTTGAAACAGCGTATAAACCCAGCATCCTCCATGTTAATGGATGGGACATGAACCAAACAAACACAACTAAGGTACAGGTTATATAAATGTTTTTAGTTGTTGTTGTTAGTCTTAAGGTAACGTTGTGGTTATTTGATGTTATATAAAGGGGGTGAAACGTCATGAAACGTCTCTTGGTTTGTCACCACAAGAAAACCTTTTAATATCATTTTAAGATATTTAATCAGCTGTTATACAGATTAGTGAAGTTTTGGAGCAGTTAATATTAAGGTTAGGTTTATGAATTTTCCATTTCCATCTCATGCATAAATTTAACTTTCTGTTTACAAAGTGCTTCACACATAAAAAAAAAGACGACAAAAAGTTTTAGTAAATAATAACATATAAATCAAAAACGTTTTAGAGTAATATTAAATGAGGCAAAAAAGCAAACGACCACTTTGAGAAAACTCGATCCTGAGATGAGGTTTACAGAGATTCTATCTGCTGTATAATGATACCAGAGAACGTTTTTTTTTTTTATCCCTAATATGATAATAATAGCAGCCATTTCCACAAGCCCTAAGCAACAGCTCTAACACGCACTGTAACACCCCCTCACAGATTTGTTTTGCTTTTTCTTGCTCAGTCTGCAGTAGTTTTTAAATCTCTGGGGTCAAAAGAATCTATGTACGAGATGAAAGCATCGATCGCAGGTTTTACAAGACCTCGTTTTGACAGAGCACGTCTCCCGGCGAGGATGCGGCTGAGTTCAGTAACAGATTTATTCATCCAACACTGCAAGAATACAGTCATCACCACCTCAGGGCGCTCTGACTCAGTCTGTCTTCATTCATATTAATGAAGCTGTGCTAAATTACCTGCGAGTTGTGTTGCTGTGTTACTGAATGTGTGTGTGTGTGTGTGTGTGTGTGTGAGTTTCCATTTTAGTTGGATATAGACTCCTCAGCTCAGCCTGCCCTTGAGCTATACGTCTCTGGGGGTGTGGACGAGTCGTGAGAGCTGACGCACGCACACAAACACACACACACCACACACAAATTGAATTGGTCCACTGGGATGAGCTTAGTTTGAAAAGGAGAAAGTGCCTAAATAACTTTACAGCCTCTTGTGCTGCTTCTATTTAGCCAGACATCAGCTGAATGCCAGTACACGGCCTGTGGTAATTCCCATCGGTAACAACACATTGGAAAAGACTTTACATAGCAAATGGGCCTTTTAACCACGTCCTCCTTCATCTATGGCTCTTAGGCAACGTGTAATGGAAATAATTGGGAAATCTAAGTGGTTATCCATGTTTAAACTGGTGCTTCTGCGCCTGTATGACTGAGGGGGTATACGTGAAGTTTGAAATTAGCTCCGGGAAAGAAACGAGACAATGGATTTCTTTTGGCAGACAAGCCGTCACCTCTGGCACATAACAAACTCCAGCTCCGCCGCTGCCTGCGACCTGAGAGCAGGTGAACAGTATTTGATTAAGAGATCATCCGGGCCCCTGTGTGAATACAAATGTGCGACTCGGAGACATCCTGCACGACAGCGGTGGCAGATTCAATCTACGGCCTGTTCTCACACCCTGTAAACCCGACAGGGACGACTGGAACAATCTTCGATCTTGTTCTCAAGGGCAATGGCGGCTTCGTCCTTTTTTATTACAACTGAGTGACAGGTGTAGAAAGCAAATGTGTTTCTGGGTATGTGCCTGTTTACTTTTATCTGACAAAAGAAAAATCGATCAGGCTCAAGGAAATCACCTGATGTTAATCAATGATAAAAAAACATTTGTTGAGATCTCCAGAATCTATACTTCATATAGTCAAAAGTGAATTATAGATTTCTTTTTTTTGATTTCACTTCAATCGTACTAATGAGAATGTAAACAGATTTTTTAAAATAATATATTCTATCTGAATTTCAATAGCTCAAAATGTGACTGAAGATATTTCAAGTTAAGATCTCTCCGGTCCAAAATCCAATTCAAAGATCCATTTGGCGAGCGTCCAGACATCCAGACTTCCAAACACGTCTATTTAAATGACTCTGTCAACCCTCTGTGAGCGGAATGCCCAGATCTACAGCCTCTCCACTGATTCCATTCAGGACGATCCCCCCCGAGGCGTTAACGTTTTTTGTTATAGATGGGACTTGGATTAATTGCCTGACAGCCTGTCCTTCCTTAATTAATATCTTGTGCTTTGCTCCTTCGCCCTCTTGAGGAAAATGGCTACTTGGCACAGTGTGGACGTGTTGGCAGCTCGACCACAAACCCCTGAGCTTCGAATAAAATCCTTTTCATTAGACCTGCTGAGCTATAATCCATTAAGCAGAACGTGATGTGGGATTTCTATATTTTTCGGGTTGGATGGAGTCAATTTATCTCACTGGGAATGTTGATCAAATCAAAAGAGCACATCACCAGCACAGACGTTGACATTTTGATGCTGCTGAGGTTCGTCCCAACGTTGGCTCGTGTTGATTTTTGCATTAAATCCTAATGAGCGTATGGCTGTAGCCTGAGGTGAAGATAATTCAGTCTTTCATCTCTCCTGAGCTGCCACCGCACGCTTCCGTCTTTTCTCTTGTGATCTTAATCTTATGATCTAATGATGCAAGTTTGTGGCTCTTAACTGCAACGCTTTGAAGCGTTTATCCATAAGAGGCCGTCCATCGCTTCCAACTAAACGCCCGCTTGTTAATCCAAGCAGGCAGCTGGAAAAACAACAACCTCCGGCTGCCACCTGCTCGGAACTACTGGTACATCTGCCTCCTCGTTCATGAGCTGACTGTGGAAACACTGCGGAGGATACACGGTGAGGAACAACTGGAAACCATCGCACACGCTGCACACCACACATCTGCACTGTGACACACACAAGTGGCCACAGGGTCTTATGTGTTGTCATTTAGTTGTATAGAAAATACAGGAAAATGATTTTTGGGATATTTGATCAAATTGGAAGAATCTGTGGTTCCAAACCTGAGGGTCATGACCCAAGAGTTAAATCAACCAGTTGTAAGAAGATAAGAGGATCCCAAAGCAGAAAATACATCTCCCACAAAAAAAAACAAGAGATACAAGATTCTCAGATTTGTTCTATTTGTTTTGTTGCTACTGGATCATTTGTCTGATGTTTCTGTGCTTTAAAGGACTAATCTCATTAAACAAGGTGAAACAATCTTTCATGAGAAGTGGTAACAACTTGACAAAAGGTGCTGTCATCACTTTTATAGCATCTCCAACAACACAAACTGTGATGCGGGACAAATACTCTAAAGATGTTTATATAACTTTGAACACATTGTGCTGCAGAGATTTTTCATGACGCTGATAAAACAGACATCGCTGCTATTTCAAAAATAAACCCAGGAGCTGGATTTCCTTACGACTGTCACACTGTCATGGACACTTGACTAAAACACCCGTCTCAATGTAACACCCAGTGATAGTGATTATTATTCGCAGCCCCACTTTTGGGTATAAATATGGATGAAAAGATTTGAAATGCAGAACACATTCATTGTATAAACACCTGCCACCGATCATAAAACAGCACACATATCTATGTGTGCTGTTATTATATGAGATTTATTCATCCACAGATGCAAACCGTGCAAAAATCTTTCCACCAGCACTGTGCGTCACAGGTGAGTGCATACACACACACACAACACACACACACACACCACACACACATACACACACCTGCAGCTACCAACCATCCGGACACACGGTCCATTGCTCACAGGCTCCACTGCAGTGGTTTCTGAACACACAACTTTTCTTGTCACAGAAGCAGCACACAAATGTGTTTACACTAAGTGCAGCCACAGAGTAGATGACGCCCTTTAGGCAGCACTTTGCCGCCTGTGATCAAATCACAGAGAAAAATGAGCCTCTCACACATTTCCTGTGAAAACCCCCAAAAAACTGGCTGGAAAAGCATTTGCTTTGTCTGAATTCATAGATTATCACCACATTAGAAACATTAATCAAGATCCTGTATGACTTATATGGCTTGATTAATCTACTGATGTGAATATGTCTTGTTATGATTTACCACCACCTAAAATAGATAGAGAAAAAATTCTATAGTCCAAAACACAAAGATATTCAGTTTGCAGTCATATTCACACATGATGAAGAAAAAGCATTGAGTCTTCACATGTGAGCAGCAGAATATTTTTGGAATCCTTGCAAACTAAAAAGATGAATCGATTATCAAAGTAGTTGAGTCGTTTTTGAATCGACTAATCACTGCAGCATCCGTGATCTGATCACCTATGATCTCTTTAAACTACAAAGCAGTAGTTAATTGTGCAATAATTAAGGTGAATAATTAAGGTGAAATAAGGGTTATATATTTATTTCTTTGCAAGAAATGTCACATTTAGCCAACATGCATGGAAAAGAAGCACGATGCAGACGACACAGACTTTAGACGCGTGACAGAAAAGCGCCATCGCTATGGGTTTCCTCCGAACAGCTAGTGTCACTCTTAGCTCGATGAAGAAGTTCAAATCAGCTGAAATGAAATCTCACTCACACTAAACGAAGTGAAGCTCCTGCATCAATCAACTTCTAATCATCCTCTCAAACACCCCAGAAAAAAAGAATCAACTCATCTGCCTGCCTCGTCACATACTCACATCTGTGGTTGCGACGCCTGCCCTTGTACATGGTCATGTTGAGCAGGAGGAGGCTGGTGGAAGAGATGCTGAGCTGAGATCCACTTTTCTCCTCTATGTGTTTTATTCTCTGACAGACTGATGCTGCTGCTCCAGCTGCAGACTCTCAGCCTCAGACCATACCATCTGTCAAACTGGTTCAGGGGGAAACCTCCCCTCCAACACTCCACTCAGCCCCAACAGCAGGAGCACGAATTCAACCACAACATCCCCGTCTTTCATCCCCGTGTGTCGACACGGATTAGACGAGGGGGAAATTACATGATTATGATTTTTTTATGGGAGGAAAGAGGAAAAATGGCTCCCAAAAAAGTCCCCCTGTCTCCCCTTACATGCTGACGTCAAGTATTTCATTTTAAAGTGTAGTCCAGGGAGTTAGAAGATGAATGACAAAGAAAATACAAAAAGTTTACTTCCCCTATATATAACAAATACAAACTTGTGTGTATATATATAGAGATTACAAAAGGTAACCAGCATTATAGTGTCCATATCACCCAAAACCTAGTATCCTAAATGTTTTAATAATTTCCCCCATTTAATTTCCTGTTTTGAATCTGGTGCAGGAAAACATAAACTTCTATTACTTATTTACTGGTCCAAATGAAGCCACATTTAAAGTGTGCCTGTTAATACAAAAACTATTTTCTAGGTTAATTATTTAGTCAATTAAATATTAGCAAATATACAGTGAAAATGACTATTACAAGTTCGTTTGTTGAATACATATTTTTGACTGATAATGAAAAAAAGATATTTAACCTGCTTTCACAAACAACTAAGAAAATATATAATAGCCTATAACAAAAACAACAAATTAACATCTATTTTTTTCCCTATCCTTTACTGTTGTTTTTTGCTAATAGGGAAGGGGTGGGCTTTATGTTCGATGCTGCAAGCAGCCACTAGGGAGCGATAGAGATGTTTGAACTTCTATGAAGGGTGGCTGATGGTGAGAGTGTTGTTAGTAAACATCAACCTATACAAACATTAAACAGCCTAACATTAGTATGTATTCTGACGTTAACTTTACTTTCAGCTCAGTTTTACTCGCCCCCAACTCCCGAGGAAAACATCTGGCTCCACTATCTTCTGCAGCTGAAGTCTCTGAACTGTGTCAGGTGCTGAAACTGACTCTATGACAGATGTGAGGATGAACCAAATACATAAAGCTGTGGGCTAGACAACCAAAACAAAGAGACTGAACTGAGCTGAGTCATAAATCCCTGTAGCTGAAACCCAATTTTAAAAAAACAGCAATGAGGAATGAATGAATGGATCAATTAGTCATATTCAGAACATGCATATTGATTTTCTCAAAAACACTCTAGCAGCTACAGGGTATTTCAATAGAAACAGAGTCAGGTTGAATACATATATACACATATGCATATTCATTTAAACATTTTGTCTTTGCACATTTTTGATTTGTGGTTGTTTTATTCATGTGTGAATTCCCGTATTTAAACCTTGTGTATACACGAGTACATCTATTGAAACATATTTTCCAATATGTAAAATATTTGTTTTCACTGTCTCTGTTAAACGGTGTAAAGAGAAATGCTTTAACGAGGGAATTTAGATAAATAAACACATAAAAAGAAGGGGTTTCTGGTGCATGGAGCATAATAAGCATTTGCTGATAAAATATAATTAAAATGAGAAATGCTCAGAATAAAAAAAAGAAGGGGGCAGAGGTAAATTCCGTGCAGTAGAATATTTGAAAATCAAGAAAAAAGTCACACAATTAACCGCTATTCAACAAACAGCAAATTAATAAGAGGCTCTCATTTGATATTCAAGCTTCATATCAGAAAATTCAACCTGTTCTCTGTTCAGTTTAAAAGGGTTCATCCACTGCAGGAGCGAATCAGCTTCCTACTGCCATTCATCTCTGCTTTTTAAATTTCATTTAAAGTGGATGGGCTGTGGACTTCAGAGACAGATTGAAAGAGCAGGGCGCCCAGGGGGGGGGGGGGGGGAGCAGCCTTCTGAATTCCCAGCTGTTGCAGCATTTGGACTCTGTTATAAATGAAGCCTTGTAATTGTAATATCTAATTACACTGACACGGGGCTTTGCAGCTGTCTCATGCGCAGCGTGACATCTTAATACTTCCCCAGCTTCTTTGTTCTCGGTAAGAAAAGACAGGAAAAGTGAAATCTCATGAAAGATAGAGGATTCGCAGCTTCAAGGCCAGTCACCGAAAAAATTAAACATCAATGTCCTCAACCGTTGTCTCATTTTGACACGTTTGGATAAATATCAAAAATACATTTCTAATTGTTTCTCAAGTGTCATCTCTGTGCTTGTGATTTTCTGTTTTATTCAGGAAGATTATTCCAGGTTCATTCTATTATTGATTCGACTCAAAAACAAAAAAACAATCTTTTTTTTTTTTTTAATCTAAAAATCATGGGGTAAAATGACAAAAGTAAAAGGGTTGTTTAATATTCTGCACAGAGGATCCCTGCAGGAGTTTGACGACTGAGGACACAGATCACTCAGACATGCTGAGGGACAGTATGTCCCAGATATGATGTCGCTCTCTCTCAGCACCATCTAGTGGTCAAGCACTTGAAAATTCATGAGTAGGCAAAAAAACCTGTTTATGTTACAGTTATAGTTTATATATTTAATCATCACATCTTAAAAAATAAGATATAGATAGATCGACAGACAGATAGACAGACAGACAGACAGACAGACAGACAGACAGACAGACAGACAGATAGATAGATAGATAGATAGATAGATAGATAGATAGATAGATAGATAGATAGATAGATAGATAGATAGATAGATAGATAGATAGATAGATAGATAGATAGATGGATCATCTAGCATCCAGTAGCACACAAAACAGTCAAACACAACATATATACTGTATATTATCTTGTAATATAAGATAAGATAAGATAAGGAGAAGTTAAAGCAACCTCTACGAAATTGCTTTGTTTGGTGATTTATAGATTTCAGTTTTCACAACTAGACCTTCAAAAAATAAATGAAACACTGTTACATAAAAAACTGAAACTTTTCCCGACAACAACAGTCCCAAACTCAAACAAAGTGTCAAAACTTACCACTAGTTTTCCAAGTATTTATGAGAGCGTATATCGGCTTTATATCACAAATACCCAATAAAAACAGTGATTTAATATAATGTTCTGCAGTAAGTATTTCAGCCACAGGGAGGCGCTCAAAGACCAAACCAGAGAGCAGTCACACGTGAAAACTCCAACACACAATAAACTGACACGAGGCAAAGCACATCAAACTAAACACTGATTTAAAGAATGAACCTTAAATCATCAATATGTCCGGATTTTAAATCAGCGCGTATGAGGGGAAATGCTGAACTGGTGAAACGGGGATTCAACCTTCTCCTTTGCTCTTCATCACCAGCAGACGTCTTCATCAGGGTCTAAATAGCTGCCGTCTCCGGCCAAACACCAGTGTGATTGAAAGTCTCTGTTGTTTGTATGAACTAAATAAATAAAGTGAGTAAAGCAAGGAAAGCCTCAGTATCTCACATCACTTAAACCCATTAACGTGTGGGACGCTCCAGCAGCTCGCCGTGTGCTCGGGTACATCACAGGTTCGAATCCGACCTCGTGACCCCTCCTGTCGCCTGTCTTACCTCTGCACAATCGTCCCTCATGTCACTCCTCCCTGTGTGTAAGTTAATAAAGGAGGAATGCGTTGAAGAAAATATCAAGAATTCACATCTCGTGCCGACCGCTCGCACCTCTGGCAATACAGATCCCAGAGTTTAATCAAATATGAGGTTCATGTTTAAAAGATAAGTCTTCAGGGGTTAAATTTCACAGTGGCAGCTGAATAAAAGCAGAGAAGATCATTTCCAAAGCAGAGACGTTACCGTGGGCGCCTGTAGGTTTACCTCTGACACTTCAGGTGCATTGTTAATGTCCTGAATTCATTGTGTTTTCTTGTGGGGTTTACAGGAACCTCATGAGGACAGTGGCGCTGCGTTATCACACTGTGTGCAAAGGAACATCGGCCGATGCATTGGAGCCGTGGTCTGCATGATTTTTAGCTTTCGCTGCGTCTGTTGTTCGGCTGAGATCTCCTCAGCTCGACGCCATTAATAGAGTTTCCTGTCTCTCGGGACAAACCGCAGTGTAGCTGGTGTGTGTCTGAGGTAATGTAACTGTGTTGTGGCTTGTCAGTGTACATAACAATGAGAGGAGCAGTAAGTGGAAGCGATGATGTAGACGGGACACGTGGACATGTGCTGACGACAGAGTGAACACAGGGGGAATGTTTCTGTGGTGTGGCAGCACCAGAATGAAACTGCAGATTTTTAGCCTCCACGCTAACGACAACCAGAGGCCAGAAGCACTTTGTTTTCGAGTTGTGCGTCCGTCCCGTGTTTGTGAACAAGATATCTCCAGAACGTCCCGGGGGAATTTCTTCAAATTTGGTACAAACTTTCCGTTGGGCTGAAGAATGAACTGATTCGATTTTGGTGGTGAAAGGTCCTTACAGTGACCGTATGAACACAGCAGCTCTGAGGGAATTTGGTCAAAACATTCACTTTGATTCAAAGATTAGGGAATTAGTATTTGGAGGCAAACATGTTATCTTGAGACCGAGAGTCCTTTCAACTTTGGCACAAATGTTAATTTACACTCACAGATTAACGGATCAGATTTGGGTGGTCAAAGGTCAAAGGTCACAGGGATCTTATATCAGTCTAATTTTACTTATTAGCCTGCAGCTAGTTAACTTAGCATAAGGAGTTGTGTGCTGCAGCTAGTCGGATAATTTGCAAAGAAATGTCCAGTCTTTATGCTAATTAATGTAATTAGATCCTCCACATATCCACACAGAACAGATAGTCCCTAACTCCTCTCTAAGCTAAATACATTTCAAAAGATTTCAAACTATTCATCAAATCATGGGTTTATTTGAATAGTCTGGGCCACTGCTACCACTGCTAATGATGATATTGCACTAATTGAAGTAAATACAATACATGGAAATGAGGCAGAAATCATTGTAACTCTGTTAGCTTCCGTGAAATAAGAGTAATAGTAACTTAAAGAGCAGGAGAATGATGTGACTGAAACAATTAGGTCAAAAGAGAAGCATGGTACCAGGGGTCAGTTGGTAAAAACATTCAGTTTTGTCCTAATTTGACAGTTAGTTTTCATTTTTCTCTTCTAAATATGTTGGTTTTTGTTTGGGGCTAATTAAAAACGTGACCAGCATCCTGCTAACAAGCATAGCTGCACAGCATGGGTGGCAATAACGTTGCTCCTAATCCCAAACTACCAACTCCTCAACACCCGTTAGCTCAGGGCCAGTCACTTGAGTTAATCTACTTTCACTTCAGATTTAGAGTATCTGTCCTAATTTTCTACAATAAGGAAATTAGAGCTCTCAAGTGAAATAATGATGAATCAAATCACTGTGAACGGAAGGCGTCCTCACAGTTTTAGCACTGCACACATTTAATTCCAGCGCCGAAATGCATGAAACTGGCCGAATGCAGGGTGGAATTTCAGATTTGACCCCGCAGCGCTCTTATTCATATTTAATGAGAGAGCAGGGCCCGGGGAGGACTTTTATTTTCTATGCAGGGGGCCGTGAACTAATCAATAAGTAATATATGGAAGATTTACAGGGACCCATTGAATGCCCATGAGGACTGAGCTGGGAACGTTTCCTCCGTGATGCAGCTTGTCTGTCGTCCCAGTTTCTCCTCGTCTTCTCGCTCTTATCTTTACCGCCGGCGCTCGCCTCGTGTCCTCGCCGCAGCCTCGCCGTGTTTAACTCCTAAAACTGGGTTCCCTATCTTAGCATCTGCACAACGGCTGCACCGCTCCATCTCAGGATTGTTCGAGGGTTTAAGATTGCCGGCAAGATCTGTCGCAGAACGTTTGACCATAAACAGTGGGAGCAGAAGGTAACTTCAGGTTTTTATCAATTAAAAGTTAGAGTTCAGCCATTTACTTGAAATAAGGTGTTTTAAAGCCTCTTGCTGACGTTCTCTATCAAATTTACAATCCTGAAGCTCGTATTTTATAGAATTACTTTTATTATAAGTATTGATCCCCGTGTTATGCCTCTTGCTTTGCTTTTATATGTATTTCTTATTTTTGTTTTATTGCTTTCGCAGTAAACTGTATGTGTTTTTATGCAGTGCTTTTCTGTTTTATAATGAGGTTTCGAAAAATACTGCAGATAAGGGATTGTAATGATCATATTACACTTTTCATTTATCTACACATGCAGTCTGTGTAAATTATTTATTATTTATAGGTTTTCAGTCAAAACAGTTACTGGGTAACTTTGACCAGGATACTGGGGAAGAAGATGAAACGTTAAGGACTAACTTTAGGGGCAAAACTTTTTTACGAGGGAACTAATAAATTGGACTCTCACCATTTTTCAATTACTGTCAGTGATGGACATTGATGCTCTGTGTTGTTGCTGTGGAACCAAACATCAGGCCTAGGTTAAGGATGGAGGTCTGTTGCCGTAGCTGACAAAATATTTTATGGGCACATTTTTATAATGCGATTAGTGATATCTTTTTTTGCAAGGGTGGAAGAAATACATGGAATATAAATAAATAGAACTTCTTCTTCTTTGACCCTTTTGCCCTGAAAGTTCAGTGTAGTTTCCAGTTTTTTTATCTCCTATGCATTTGAACTGTTATTGGTGATGTAACCATACACACATCATTACATGTTGCCCATATGATTAACATTACCTAGTGATTGTCCGGCGATGACCCTGGCGTTCTCCCCGGCCACGGCCACCCTGGCGTTCCTCTCGCTGGCGTACTGGACGAAGGCGTAGCCCTTGTGCACCGAGCAGCCAAAGATCTTCCCGTACTTGGCGAAGATGGCCTCGATGTCGCCCTTGGTCACCACAGCTGTGTTGAGGTTGCCGATGAAGACGCGGGAGTTGAGGGACGTGGGTCATTCTTGTTGGTCACGTTGCTGGTCTGGGTCTTCCCAGTCATCCTAGTCCTCGTGCAGCACTGCCTGCTGGGACACACAGTCGGACACTGCTCAGAAAGCTGGAAAGGTTAGAGGTCACGTGCAGAAAACCAAAGAGTGACGTAAACTCTGAAAGCAGCTGTCGCACATCAGAGGTTAAATCATCTGCGCAGTTTGCCGGTGCTGTGCTGTCGTACATGTTTTTATAATTCATTTCTAAAAGTAAAATAATTCTAAAACTGGTCATCAGCAGCTTATTTTACATTTAGGAATAAAAAAGAGGACTCATACAGAAACATTGATTGTTTTTGCTGCACCAGGAGACTTGGAAATGCAAATCATAGGTTGTTAAATTGTGTTGCTGTTGCACGTGTATCACACTGACGCCTGTTTGTGTCTCAGATGCAAATCCTTGATTAGAATGTTATAAAGTCATGTTCGGTGGGAGCCTTGTATTCACATTGCATTACCTACAGGAGACGTGGACGCTGTTTGCTCCCCACTGCTGCAGATAATTACAGGTTTTATATGAGATGAGAATATTATCATAACACTGTTTTCTCCAGATCCACTGGAGGCTCCAAACAAATACAAACGTACAAGGTATTCACTCATTGATGGATCAAGGAGCAAAACACTGAACAGTTTCATTTTGAGGGAATCATTCAGAGCCACGACTAGCGATGCTCCTGACGAATTAAAAGTAAGAAGACGTCCATCACAGTTTCCCAAAGCAAAATCTTACAAGCAATATTTTATTCACTGATTAATTTTTTTTTATCATTTTCTTGAATGATCCGTTAATTCTTTTAGTTTATGAAACATCAGATAACATTGAAACTTGTCAAATTTAACTTGTACAATGATACAACACAGAGAAAACTAATGTCGCTCCATCTCTTAAATTCAGCTTTAAAATGGCTCATGATCATTTAAATAGTTGCCAGTAATTTTCTGTGGATTGACTAAGAAGCTCTATTGTTCAAATTACAGGTTTTGACCAACCTTTAATCTAATATAAAAATCAATTTGACTTCTATGAAGGACTGAGAAATAGAGTAAAATCGTCATTTTTACGTTTTTTGGCATTTATCCTTAAAATTGTCTCAAATGATTATTAAATTAGTCGTCTCAACTAATTGATTCAATAATCCGCTAATAGTTTCCGCTGCAGTATATCTCAACACTTGTAGTGGTTCCCTCTCTCTGTGTGGACCCTCACCGGGATCCTTGTGTTCTGCAGGGGCGCAGAGGGACTGTGATATGACAGCTGTGATTCAGACGTGTGAATTTGATAGATCTCACTTTATATATATATATATGAGCTGTGGTTCCCACGTTTGAAAATAGCACAAGTCACAAGGTACTTGCATTTTCACCCTTTTTTTTTTCCATGTGCAATAAACTTCCTCCAACATCTTCTAGGTATTCAAAGGTCATATTTTGTGTAATGCACAAGTTTGAAGTTACTTGTATTCAACTTGAGGATTTCCAGGTTTAGATTTATCTGGTGACCTTTTGGAGGAGAATGACCCTTTGGATTTAAAGTAGAATAAACTGCTTACAGCTGCAGTTAAAGGAGTTAATATAAGCTTCAATAAAATGGGCTAAATTGCTGCTTACATGCACAATGCAATGCACCACGATCAATAATCATGATAAAGCAGGAGATATTTGTCTGCAGATAATGCATCTGAGTTTCAGCAGGACCTTGAAAGCAGGACTTCACTCATAAGTACTCAGTCGTGCACCAGTGACAGCTTCATTACTTCCAAACAGAAACTGGGTCAACACGAAGAAAGAAAGGAGGATTTGAGTGGACACTTCAAACACATTTGCCTGCAGACATAAGTCAGACAGATAATCTCAAATGAGCCCTGAAGCGATTTCTCTCTAAACATCACCAGTCCGTCACGAGCTTTGTACGCCCCCTGCAGCCTGCACTGTTTGCTCCCATAATGCCACAGGCCTCCGGGGCGGAGCAGAAGGCGTCCTCGCAGTAATTCAGAGGAATTTGACACATCCACTCCAAGATGAAGCAGGAAACCTGTCGGGTTGTTTCTGCCTGGTTCATTCTCTGTTCTTAACCCTCGACAAGAGTCAGGAAAAACTACCAGAAAAACCCTATTAACATATATTAAAAATGTATAAACTCAGAGAGAGTCACATGTGAGGGATCCCTCTCCCAGGACGGACAGAAGTGCAATAGATGCCGCATGTAACTGAACTCATCGACAAAATAACAGTATTTACAACATTGATTAGAAGAAACAGTTTGTGATGAGGCGATTTAACCCGGTTTCCTGCCGACACCGGACAGAGAGAAGGAACTGAAGAGCACAACGACATGAAAACTCTGTGAAGGAGTGAGTCTCACAGTGGAAGTTTGTTCCTATAACACATTCTTTTCAAGTACAAATCTGAAGAGCTTGTACTCCTGTGTGAATAATTCATATTCTCTGTGACTGTTTTGTGGCTCCAGTCCAAATGTACAGACCTAACATGTATAGGTGCTTTTTCTAAAAATATGTCTCTGCACGTTCCCAGGTGGAAGCGGAGGAGGAGCAGGTATATGCACAATGATAAATCCCTTTCACGTCCTCTCTCTCACACACATACTCATGCACTAACACACACATACCAGGACTCTGTGCAGTCAATCTCCTCGGGGCACACTTCACGTCACCATCCTCCCCCCCCCATCCTACCTCTACTTTACCTCCATCCTTTACCTCCACCCACACATAAAGCATTCTAAATCTCCTCTGCTCCGAATTACAAGAAAAAGGGAGAAAACTCTGAACGTCAAAGAATGAAAGAGAATTGAACACTGCTGCGAGCCCCATTATGTGGCAAAGACGTCATTGAGTTTTTTCAGGAGTTGATTAACTTAATTATCAGCAGAGCGGGGGGGAGGGAAAAAAAGCCACCAGTCAATCCAATCAAATCAAAACCAATTCAGTCCGTCTCTGTGCGTTTCAGCGGCCCTCGCAGCTCCGTCATCTGATCCAACCCAGCGGCTGACGGATGTGAAGTGCGCTGAGTGGCCTCTCTAAGCCAAATGCACAGAGGTGAGGTCATTGGATGGTTGATTTAGAAAGCAAGAGCAAATTATTCAACAGTCTTTAATGGGAGCTCAAGCTGATGTTTGGATATTGTGTCGAATGAAAAGCCTTCCGCCTTTTCTCATTAAACGTAAGGTTGTAAAGTGCAGTCAGGCAAAAATGATTTCATACATGTATTCATACTTTGCAGAATAGAGAGGAAAGTGCAGAAGTTGGGGGGCCACGTGAATACCAGAGCCACCATTTGTGTTTCTACGAGTGTGGGTGTAAAGCATTGAGTGTATATAAGGATGGACGACACATCTCCACTTCCTCCAACTGTACGGAAATGAAGCCAAAACATCCCAGATTCGTGGGTTACCATCTTTGGGCTGGTGATGTAATTTGGAGCCAGCGTCTGTGCAGTGTAGGGGATTTGGCCCCGTCTGCCCAATCAGGAGTCAGTCTAAGCTGTCAATCATGATGCCACACCTCCTTTTCATGGCGTCAAATAATTAATTAAACTTGAAAGAAAAGAAGCACATAGACAAACATCAGAGAGACGACTACCGGAAATAACAGAAACTATCTTTGGGAGGAAACATTACTTGACATGACTTTTTAGTTTGGTCCATGTGTCCATATGTTAACATGGAGGAGGAGGGGATACACTGCAAACAGCCATATGAAGGACAAATGATTGACAAAAAAAAACACACAAAACTCAAAAATCAAATAAATAAATACAGTTTGTAATGAAAAATGCAATTTCTGTATTTCTTCATTTATTTATTTCTACATTTCTACTTTCATTCATTTACTCATCTATTTCTGTAGGTCTACATTTATATGTATTGATTTTTATATGTATGACTAATGTGACTTTTTCTGTGGAATCTCTGTGAGCTTCATATTTGTGGTTTTGGCAGAAAAACGTCTCATCAGCGTTAAGATGGATCGCCAAAACATTTGATTTGACAGTCATGCCGCCCTCAGGATGAATAGTAATAACATGACTCATCATTATCATGGCAGGGTTTAGTGTGTGAGTAGGTGTAGGCTTCACAAAGCTCAGATAAATACAGACGCTTTATCGAACCCTTCGGTGTTTAACAGAACTTTCTTGATTTAAACAACCTCCTCTGAAGCCTGAGGGAGCAGCAGCGTAAACAAAAGCAGCTACGGACCGGGAAAAGGAAGTGAAAATTGCTTTTTAAGTGTTTGTTTTTGAATTTTAAGTCTGTCTCAAACTTTTGGACACAAGACATTAGCTCGACTAATGGTTTGTAGTTTCCTACCGAGTCTGTAAATCTGCTGAACGTCTGTCAGCGACTGACGGGATCGTATGGTCACAGAGCGACCGCTCAACCGAGGCTCTAGATAACTGCAGGCAGCGGCAGGTACAAGAATAAAACTACAGGCCTGTAAAGTAAAGAGAGAGCAAAGAGTTTCCAGTTCCTCCGTATCTCCGCATGCATCACCTTCGACTATCAGCCCAGAGATACTTAAGCATTTGGGGGTTTTTTTGCAAATTGCCCTTGATTACACATTTTTAGTGAAAATGATCAGAGGAAAGAGAATTTAACATTATTACTCCGTCTCATTCAGAATAAAAAGAG
The DNA here is from genome assembly GCA_006182925.3 of Reinhardtius hippoglossoides. Lineage (NCBI taxonomy): Eukaryota > Metazoa > Chordata > Actinopteri > Pleuronectiformes > Pleuronectidae > Reinhardtius > Reinhardtius hippoglossoides. Next base: position 6,111,393 of record CM031680.1, on the reverse strand, counting down.
ACTTCAAAGATGGTTCTTTTACAATATTCATGAGTTTCTAAGATCCTCAAAGCCCGTTAAGAAGAAGCATGTGGTCGGACCGCTGGCAAATGCTGGTGGAAACATCCCCGGGCCAGAAAACACACTCATACTAAATCTGAAGCAGCCTGATCGGCAGAGCGGGGGGGTGAAGGGTTTGGATTCATCTTGGCACACTTGGCGCTCCAGAAATTAATGCTAAATAACATCTTCATGCATCAGAGGAGCTGTAAACGCATCCCGGCTCATCACTGGCATATTTGCCTCCACGCAAAGTCCTTTTGTGTGTGTGTGTGTGTGTGTGTGTGTGTGTGTGTGTGTGTGTGTGTGTGTGTGTGTGTGTGTGTGTGTGTGTGTGTGTGTGTGTGTGTGTGTGTGTGTGTGTGTGCGCGTCTCTAAAAAGTCTTTCTTACAACAGAGGAGTGAGAGTTTGACAGTGATGTTTTTTTCTTGGGGGATTCCGCAGCATCCTCCGGTGCTGAAGAGGTTCCAAGTGTAAGTATTTCATGGATCCTCTTTGGTCCTTTCACACTGACTGTCAGGAGCTTCAGAGTCTGAATTCTCCGGAGATAAAGAGGCGAGGAGCTGGTGAAAGTAATCATTTTAGCACTTCCTCGCTCCCTGATCTCTCCTCACTGACTCACGCTCCTGTCTGAGGAGAAAAGATGAAACCTCCTCATCCGACATGACAAATACATGCGGGATGTGAAAGGTGCATTCAGGCCACACTCACTCGCTGCTGTTTGAATGTTGCATCGCAGCATTTGATCTTGACAGCGGTACAACTGTCGTCAATAGGGGGAAATAAGTTTCATTTGCAGACATCTTCATGGCCGCCTGCAGGCTCCGGAGACAGACGCTTCTCAAACTCAAGTCTCAACTTTTAGTGCCTCACTGGGAGAAAAATATATCCCTGCAAAGGTGAATGAAATATTGGACGATAATAAGACCCCCTTTTTGCCTCATTCTTCTGAATGACAGCCGAATGTTTAATATGGGGGAATAAATGTGGACGGAAATATAATTACATTTTTACACAGTGTAAATTTATGACGCTCTACACTGCGGTGCAGGTGTGGGGTATTTTTCCTTCTCTCTGCTGTATGTAGATGCAGCATAAAATGTGAGGATTTAGAAAAAAATTCCGCTCTGGATAATACAAAAGGTGGAAATACGGCTGAAACTCACTCTGTGACAGAAGCTCTGGGAGATTTGATGTCAAGGGAAATGATTGTAGGTGACCTGACTGCTACGCTTTTCTAATTGTCAGTCAGGGACAGAGAGAAAGAAGCAGCATTTCAAATGTAGAACTTCCACAAAGACAAATTAAATATGCTTAATCAAAAAAAAGGAAATCCCCACGACAAGTGAAAAGCCAAATTGCATTTTGTCTAAATGATATTAAATCAAAGAATATAATGAATTCAACTCGGATAAATGGTGAAAATGATCTATAAAAAAGGAGCTAACAGCATACCGATGCTTTTGAGAGTTATTGTCAGGTGGTAGTGAAATAACGTTTATATTTTAATATGGAGCTCCAGCCAGAATACCTTTAGCTTAGCATAGCAGAAACAGTGAGAGCAGCTCAAAGGTAAAACCACCACTGAGCACGTTTCTGTTGAATGACAGCAGACACAATACATGGGAATAAATATGGAATCTAATTATGTTTTTAATAAAGTCTCAATTTGCAAACTACAGCACCATGAAAGTATGGATTAGTTTTCCCCCGTCACACTGTGAGATTTATCAAAAATGTTGCTGAAAAAAGGTTTAAAATCACTCAGGGACAGACTCACTTGTATTGCCTGGCGACTAACTGGCTATATTTCTTTGATTGTCAGTCACAGACAAAGAAAGAAGCATCATTTCAAACATAGAACTCCCACAAAGACAAATTGAATATGCTTAATCAAAAAAAGAGTGAAGAGCCAAATTGCATTATGTCTAAATGACATTAAATCACAGAAAATAATGAATTCAACTCAGACAAATGGTGAAAATGATCCATACAAAAGGAGCTTACAGCATACAGATTCTTTTAAGAGTTATTGTAAGGTGGTAGTGTAATAATTTGCTTTTTTGGCCGCTGTTGAAAGAGAAGATCGATTCTTCTCTCACGTCTGTGCGTTAAATATGAAACTACAGCCAGGATACCTTTAGCTTAGCTAAGCATTGTAGAAACAGTGGGAGCAGCTCAGAAGTAAAACATCCACCTACCAGCACCACTACAGCTGAAAGCACGTTTCTTTTGAATAACAGCAGAACAATACAATGGAATAAATGTGGAATCTAATTATGTTTGTGATAAAGTCTATTTGAAAACCACAACACAGAGGATTTAGCAGAATGTTGCTGAAAACACTCAGTCACAGAGCAACGTTTATTACCGGGCAACTGACTGCTACGCTTTTCTAAATGTTAGTCGGAGAGGAAAACAATAAACATAAATTTAAGACAAAATAACATGCTTCATCAAAAAATACTCAATTAAAATGATATGCCAAGTGTAGATTCAAATTGCATCACGACTAAATGACGTTTAATCACAGAACATAACGAATTTAACTCGGAAAACGGTCTTATGAAAAGAGCACGGAGCAGATCTTGGAGACTTGACATAAGGTGGTTGTGTAATAATAATGCTGTGCAGGCACCAGTGGCCTTTTTTCTTGGCCTCATACATTTTGTCCAGCTCTTTCGCAGCCATAAATTACTCAGCTAATGCCCCAACAGCAGCAGCTATTGCTGAATCATGCAAAGACCTCAATTAACAATTAAAGGCTTAATGAATAGAGGTCCACGCTGGGTGGCTGTGCTCCGCGCCCAGAGGAGCCCAGTGGAATCTAATCTCTCCTGCAGGACAGTACAGTGAATACTGGCTAACCGCGCGGAGAAGATAGAGAACAGCCCGTTAATGCCCACATGTGATGAGCAACTAGCTGTGCAATTTTCTGAGCTTTACTGTGGCGCCTTGAAATTCTCCTTTTGATAAAAAAAAAAAGAGTTTTGTTGTGAAGCTTAACAAGGAAGTATGACTGTCAAGCACCGTTCTTATATTTTCCTCCGCTCCTACACCCCATTACCTCCTGGATAATACCTGTCTTGAGTTTGAATTGAAGAAGGAGAGGAGGGGCGGGGGGGTGGTGGCAACAAAAGGAGAGAGACAGAGACATAGAAGCAGAGAGAGGGAAATAAAAAGAGGTGAGATGGAAGGAGAGAATGAGCGACGCTGGAAAAAAGGAGGGTGACAAAGGCATTTGCAATGCCAATCATCTTCAAGGAGCTTAGAACTGGGCCTCGGACCAGAATATCAAAGATGGGAAATGCAGGCATACATCATGTGGTAGGTAGGTAGCTGGAGTGCTAGCTTATGAATTATTACTGTGAATCTCTCCCTTTATATTGCCATATCCTATCTGCCTTTTATTTACATATTTTTCATACCTTTAATGAACTGACTTTTTGAACTGTAAAGCGACGCTCCGCCGTGTGGAGCCCACAGCTACACGACTGCGCCGCGCTCCTGTGAAGGAAACACATTCCAATTCCCTTCAGCTTTATCTCCTCGTCCTCCTCTACACCAATTTATGGAGGCTTTCTGAAGCATGACGGCATACGATCACGCACCTAAAATGAGTTGTACCATAATCAGATTTGAGCAACCTATAGCCTCGACCAGCGACGACAGCGGCGAGATAAAAGCCGGCTGTGACCTGAGCTGGGATGAAGCCATATCCCTGCGAGGAGATTTTATCCTGCATTTTATAATAATAACAGGACTGATTATCTCTGGAATCAGGGCATTTGTGTGCTTTTACTACGCAGCACAAACCTGATCTTTGAGGTCAGTGTGTATCATTTGGACAACGTCAAGCTGTTTAGAGTGGTGGCTCGTGTGAGTAGTTTTAGAAGTGATAAACGGAGGGACCTCTGGGTGACTTTCGTTGTTGCCTCATCGATTCCACGGGGATTTATTGTTTTAAGGGAACATTTTGAACCAGATTTTTCTACCAGCCGAGCTTTGCCAACTACTTTGCTTCAGAGATTCTCTATTGCATCACCAAGTATCACAGTGTTCCTGTCTGAATACTCTTGAAAGTTTGTTTTCTTGGAGACTTCCCCATTCTCCCACTTAAAACAAAGGATTACTCCTACATCACTGTGTGTATTTAAAGCAACGAGCGAGAGAAAAAGACTCCACCTGCTGTTGCAGCGGGGGAATCCACAGCTCCGCTCCAGGGCATGTGAACATATGCCATGCATTCCCATATCTCTTGGCATGGACATTTTTTCTCCATTTCCTTAATTCTCCTGTTGTGTGACTGCCAAATATAGCTTCCGCTCCACCAGGCTAAAGTAACTGGGTCACTAGAGCTGTGAGTAATTAGCTGATAACTAAATATGCTTCTGTTTCATGGCACCAGGAGCCTGAAGACTGAGGTGAGAACTGTGGCAGGGGTTTGACGGTTGAGGGTGAAAAGGTCGACGTGGGCAGGAGGCCAGAAATAACACAATCTGCAGGTTTGATCAAATGAATAAAAACATTTGCATGAGGCAGAGGTGGATGTGAATGACGTCCATTTTCACACTGTGAATATTTTAAAAATAAATGTCCAAGAGCTAATTATAGGGAACACATTTCAAGTGCGTTTTTCTAATGGGAAACCAGAAATATATAGAAAGAAAAAAAGGAAACATTAAAGCAGGCTCTAGTTGTTTTGATCCCTTGACTCCCGAGTTTCTATATTAGTTCAAAAGCACTCCATAGTATGTTATACCATCGCTATATAATACAACCCAGTGCAATGTTATTATATACGTTACATTTGTCTTGGGTCTATATGTGAGAGACATGTTCCTGCAACGAGATCAATTTAGAGCCAATGTTTGTTTCTTGCTGGTAGGAAAACACAAATACCTGATGTATTTAATATAATAGAAGGGATACTGCCACTTTGGTTTGAAGAAAGTGAAATATCTCATTATCAAACTGGATGTAATGTATATATCATACATTTTATAAAAGTAGATTTCACTTCATACAAGCCATAATGTTGCTTTTATTACCTGGTGCGCCAATAGAGTAGGGTATTGTTTTAATGTGTGTGTGTGTGGTCTGTGTGGTGTGTCTGATGACTTGGGGACGTGGGGGAGGATATCTCCACATTATTAACTTTTGTAGCTAATCTTTCAAAGGTCAAAGGTCAAGGTCAGAAATATGGTCTGAAAAACACATTTTCCAGAATATCTCTGTAAAAAAAATAAGCCAGAGAGACAATCTGAGGCTTAACTTGCTCAGAAAATAATTCCCTGTGGTATGATAAGTGACATCATGAAGAAGTCACAGTGAAGTCAGAAAAGGAATCAGAAATTCATTTTTTACTGCATCCTATAGGACTATGACCTAAAGTTAAATAGATCAAAATATATTTTATTATCATATGGTGGGAAGATTTTAAAGTGTCTCTGTAAAGTCTGGCAACCGACATCATATAGTGTAGTGATGCATTAACCTTTGCCACCAATAACATTAGAGACACAAGCTAATGTGTGTATGTGCACATGTGAGGTTTATGCAGCACACACACACACACTGTATACATCGCCCCTCTAGAGATGTTCATTAATAGGTTTGATGAAGTTCATACAGCTATTGTATCACTTTAAATACCAGAGACCTCTCAGGTACAGCGAATACTTTTCAGTCGTTACAGCTGGTTCACAATGGAGGTAAGCTGAGACCTGTCCTGTGCAGTAACTGGCTGTTTGCCTGTTCATCTGCATGAATGAGTTTCTCCACTACGTATACACTCAGGTAAACATGTTCCCCTGGTTCTATGGCACAAACGATTAAGATATCTCAGGCTTTGCTCGCACAGTCCAAATACATGTGTCCTTACAATATAAGCCTCGTTCCAGTTTGGACTGAAACAGATTAAACACCAATTAAAGTTTTTCAACACTTCCAAAGCATCAAGGAGCCTTTTCAGTGAAGGTATAATTGTTTTCTCTCTTATCTGGGGTAAAAGTCTCTTTTTTAGAGCCTGGTGAATGTGGCTTGCGGAGCTTGAAATAGCTCCGAATGAGCCGTGTGCGGTGGCGAGGCCGGGGGGGGGGGGGGGGGGGGGGGGGTAGTGAGTGGAGACACTCCAGACTCCCAGGCAGGAATCAACTCGCTCCAGCTGCCAGAGTAATAAAGTGCTGGCAGCTGTCCACGGTTCTGAAATCAACCACTATCTCTTTGAACGGAGAATAAAAGGAGCTGGCCGTGGTGCTGAGACCCCCGATGCTGCTGGGCTAATGGCTCGGCTCACAACTCAACTGAGCATCAGGTGCATGCGTGTGCAGTGGCTGCTGTTTATCCACATCTGCTGCTTTCCAGTGGCTGAAAAGACCAGAGACAGACTCTGTGTGTTGAATATGACTAATGCAGGGGTGGAAACGTGGCATGCACATCCAAGAATAGGAGATCAAATAGGGAGCAGTGGGTATTGCCACATGCATAATGAAACGCAGAACTATATTATGTGAAGTGGATATCATATATGAAAATATTGACGCAACGCACACTCCTCTGAATGGCCACGCCGTCGTCATCCTTCTTTGTGTTTGTCTGACTCCCTCATCTGTTTTTCTCTCTGGTTATCTCTCACATGCAGGGGTATAAAAAGACACAGGGAGAAGCAGCTCCTCTAATCTGTTCTTTGACCTATCGTCTGAAAGCTGGAGCAGCTCTAAAATGTTTTTCCATCTGTATCCCACGGAAGACGGACTCCGTGGTGCGTGGCTTTGAAGCAGCCCACATCATACACCTAGGGTCAGTGATCATCCCAGCCCACGGGGGCAGAAACCCACTGGACACAGACAGAATACTGACTGGGCCAGAAATGCCTGGCTAAACTTTATTCCAGCTCTCTCCTCTCTGGGCTCATAGTGATTCTGTGCATGCATGTATAGGCTGGCCATTCCTATAGCTCATCCCTGGAGAGAGATAAGTATTGTTTGAGTAGCAGCACATTTCATGCTCCGCTTCCCCCACCTGTTCCCTGACCTGCAGAGTCTCGAGGCTGGAATAACTGTCAAACGCCTTCACCCACGTCTTTGGGGGGGATGATTGAAAAGAGGGGTTTGTCTTCCAGAAGTTACCAAAGCACAAAAACAAACTTTGCTGAAGGTGATCATATAAAAGGATAACGCCACATTTAGGTCAGTTTTTTGGACTTTGTCGTCTGCAGATGAGTGTGGCTGCAATGTCAAGGTCAAACTATTAATCCAATCTATCGGGCTGATTTGAATAATGAACAGCAGAATTTGTCTGGGCCTCAAACATAACCACCCCCCCCCCCCCCCCCCCCTCCCATCGGCGACTCACTGGGCCAATTGAAGTTTCCAACCTTCTCTGTGTGATGTCTCACTGTGTTCGCTGGTTATCAATCGCGAGAGCAATGTGTATTGTGTGTAATGAGAGAGGAGCACAGCTGTGTCTGCTTCAGTTGGCAGGAGTCTGTTTTTGTTTTGCACAGCGGTGATTTGCAATCATGGACCTGTCGGAAATTTTACAAATTGCCATCAGTTGAAGGACAAGAGTCGTCCCGCATCCTGTGACATGATTTATCACTTTGCATTAAAAGAAACAGAGTTTAAAATATATTTTAATGGTGGCTTGCTGTTTGATTCTTCCCAGTTTGGAAGAGAAATCTCAAATCTGGAAATCTGAATAACTATTTGATAATTTCAACATGATTCCAGCTCTGTCCGAGATATTCAGTTAAAAAAGGTTAGTTTTAAAGATTTTTTTTAAAAAGTGGGATGCAGTGCAGGAGGAAGTACGAAGAAACACCAAAGTTCAATTCCTCACCTACGAGAAAAGCAAAATCCTCAAAGATGAAAATCAAAACTGTTATCTTTGCGCCCTCGGAGACGAACTGCCTCCAACACCAGAGAAACACTGCAAGATCAGAGAGGAGCACCAAAACCAAAATCACACCCAAACAAGCCATGAGAAGAAAGAGGGGGGGGGAAAAAGCCAGAAAACAAGCGAGAGGCGTGTGGATTGCGATGAAGTGAGCTCGTAAAAGAAGAAGCTGCTTCGGGAGGAGAAGAAGGAAGAGAGAGGAAGAGAAAGAAAAAAAAAATACCAAGAGTGTCCGCAAGCACGTAGTAGTGGGTCTATTTCTCAGAGGATGGCTCCGGAACACTCAGCATCCAAGATTGAAATCATTGCATGCAGAGAAACGAGAGAAAACACTTTCCCCGAGACAAGGCAGCAAGAAAAAGAGGCTTAAAAATATGAAAATGTCAGTGGAAGGTGTCAGTACTCACCGAGCGGGAGTAAAAAGGTTTCAAGTAAAAAGAAATGGGGGCGTTTAGCGGCGGTGGGTTGGTGCTGTGCAGGATTGTGGATAAACCGAAGCGCTGCGCTCGCTATCACTGCCGGTTGTTGAGTCATGTGACTGAGGATTGGCCAGAGTTTGAGAGGCGCACACACACACACACACACACGCTCACTCACACACACACACACACACACACACCACACACACACACACACACACACACCACACACACACACACACACACACACACACACACACACACACACACACACACACACACACACCGAGGTATTCAGGGCTGTAATGGATAAGGGCTTTCGGGTAATGTCATTGATTTTTTTTCTTCTCAGCACAATTCCAGTTTCTTCAAATTGGGTCCAGCCACTACACCGGGAGGGGGGGGGGGGGGGGGGGTCCCAGGAGGGTCCATATGGGAAAGTTAAGAATATACAGTATATATATTGCAAGCTACTGCAGTGAGTAAGTGCATGGTATCATATTTGTATACTTATATTTCAGTTTTCTCCTCATGTAGAGAATCGATTGTCTGAGGAAATTCTGTATGCACTGTAAGTGTAACAATGCCAATTAAACAGCAGTGATGTGTAACTGAGTCCTGAATGCGTTTGTAATATTTATTGGTTATAATCCAGGGGTGGGATCTGGGGCCACTGGCCTCCGCTGAAATCTGATTGGCTCCTTGCTTGGCCCCTGTCCGGTCAGTAGTCTTTAACAAATAGTCAGGAAAACATCACAGTAACAGAAAACGATTTGTTGAGATTCTTTTGAAACACTCATTGTGCTTGAATGAGGAACCATCCATCAATTCTCTGTACTGAGTTTCCCTTTGAGGGCCGCAGGGGGAGACCGAGCTAATCTCAGCTGATATTGGGGCGAGAGGCCGGACGAGTTACAGTCTCCACAGACACAAGGGACAACATGGAAACTCCACACAGAAAGAACCCCATGCTGCCCTGGAACAAGGAGCAATGATGTGTGGCTTTGTTCAAAGCTGTAGAGCTAACAGTAAACAAGGAATTACTTCAGTGCGCACCTTACTGAACCAGGAATTGTAATTTGGCGCCTCTGTGTAAATAGCGGCCCCTTAATGGCCAGCAAATTGGAAAATAACCTTGGCTCTGCCGAAATTACTAACTAATCACTACTACCATTTAGTAGTTCTGTCCGAATGTTTTATACCCTATATAGTGCACTCATTAGTTCCCACAATGCATTGCGGAGTAGTACAAGTTGTAGCAGTGTACAACTGACTACATCGTCCTCTATATAGAAGATAGAAATGAGTGAGTGGGTGATTTCGGATCCACCGCTAACTCGATTGTAAAAAATATGGAATATTTGATAGAGTTCTGTGCCCCCACGTCCACTTTGGGGGGGACCCCCTCCTTATAAGGGTGTGTCTAGACCTCTCCAGGCTCCACATATGCAAGGAATAGACTGGAGAATTTTTGTTTTGTCAGAATAAGCAGAGAATGCCTCCAAAAACATTCATGGCCATTTCCATCGAATAAATCACAACTCAGACATCACCTCAAGTGGTAACAAGCTGCAAAAGCTGAAAACTTCTGCATTAAAAACCAGACTTTAAATCACGACTGCAACCGTCACATAAAAGGAAATATCTTGTTGCAGCAGAAACAATCTTTTTTCATTACGTTGCTACAGCCTGTTATTTTATTTACATAGATTTTGACTGTATCATCTTTGATCATCAGTCACTCTCTGGCTGTTAACATCCAGAGAATGACTGAAACCGGTTTCTATATATCATGAGTTTAACAATCCCAACCTCGTGGTTCCCTCTCGTCAAAATCTACTTCAAAGACGAATCCACTGAGTTTTTATTGAACCTCATGAGAGCATTGATCATCAGTGGGGGGGGGTCAGCTCTCAGGTAAGTTCTCTGACAGAGTTATAAGATTGTCAGTGAATGATTTCGCCTGCAGCCCACAGGTGAGACTGACTGAGCAGCTTCCACAGCATTAAGGGAACTCCAGGACGTATACGAGGCTTTGTATTTTGGTTTGGAAAACTTAGACTCCAGCCTGGCTTCTCATTTCATTTGATCCTGCTTCGTGAGGTGGACAGCTTCGGGGCTCCTACCCGTTCCTGACAGAAACATGAGTGGTCATGCTGTCAGGGAGGAACAGAAGTCTTTGTTGTTGCTGCAGCGTCTGCCGGGGCAAATGAGCAAAGGGTCTGTATGGATCAATGACTTCTTAAGGGGCTGATAGGCAGAGACAGACAGATGCAAGGGCAGCGCGCTTCCTCCTCAAAGTTCTTTGTTTTTCCTTCACGAGGATGAATTGTTTGATAGATTCTGCCGAACGTCAGAGGAGCAGCATTTATCATGTTTTCGAGGTCTTGTGAGTTTATGAGGTGTGATCTAGGAAGGTGATAAAGTCTAACAATGTGTTTAAATGAAATAAAAGGTAGATGTAAAAGCAAAAGTCACAGATTCACGAGTAAATGTACAACCATATTAGTATCAAAACATTTCAAAGAACAATAACTGCACAAACTCCACACATTTCTCCATGTTTGCAGGTAAATAAGTCATTATACCTAAATTTACTAATTTGGTAACTATAACTTTGTAAGTTTGCCCAGTTGCTGGGCTGGAGAAATCTTTAGAGCTGTTTCCCTGTGGGAAAAAACAACACTATGAGTTATAAGACTGGAACAGTACTGGTTTTAAAACCAAAACAATCAATCAATCAATCAATCAAATTTTATTTGTATAGCCCATATTCACAAATCACAATTTGTCTCATAGGGCTTTAACAGGGTGTGACATCCTCTGCCCTTAACCCTCAACAAGAGTAAGGAAAAACTACTAAAAAACCCTTTTAACAGGGTAAAAAGAACGTAGAAACCTCAGAGAGAGCCACATGTGAGGGATCCCTCTCCCAGGATGGACAGAAGTGCAATAGATGTCAAGTGTAAACATGACCAAGACAAAGGCCCTAGCAGCATTGACAAGGGCAAACAGGTGAATTGGTGGACTAATGTCACCAACGGTCAAGTATCTGAGGAGAAGCACTCCTCTCCGCATCAGCAGTCCCGCTGCAACCATAGTCCATGGACAGCAGCCAGCAAGATCACGATACACCATCAAGATCGGATGCCACCATAGTCCACAGTCACTGTCCACCGCCGCCACCTAGGATCCATCGTCAGCTGCCACCTCGGTCGTGGTCCACCACCACCATCGGACGCCAACACGACAAAGGATCCGCCTCTACCACCACGATCAGCCAGCACGACACAGAATCCGCCATACTGGATCCACCACCACGATCCCTGATACACGATCCACAGATCCTAATCCATGATGTGGCCACAGCTGCGGCCCCGGATCTGCGGACGATAGGGCAAAGGGACTCCGGGGAAGAAGTCAAGTCAGTAACATGTATTGATGGGATATGAATTACATTGATGTAATAACAGTTTGAGAAGTGGAAGGAGAAGCAGGAAAGAGAAGCTCCGAGTGTCATGTGTCCCCTTGAAGATGCTAAAATGCCAACAGCGCTGAGGCAAGCTGCCACACCGCTTGTGGCTTCTGTACAATGAGCGACCCCTGTCACATCAAAGTAGTTATTTAAGAAGTATTACAAAAATGGATTAGCCAACAGTTTCAAAAGAAGGAAGAAGATGCTGTGGTCGACTTAAGCATCAGGACATTGCCAGCTCCCTAATGGGAGTTGTCTTTGTCGATGTCATGTGAGGAGATGTCTGTTCAAGTCTCAGACCATCAGATCTGCCGCTGCAGGAATAGCAGGCAACGTTCTCCTTTAAAGCAAACAGAAACACCACACACCTCCTTTCCGCTCAGTGTCACACACAAATCTCAGAGCAGATGCCGCTCCAGCACAGTGTGACTAAGGATCTCTGTATCTATTCATCTCTATCCACCTTCCTCCACCCCAATGCACATGGTAATTCTCTGGCCGGGATCCCGAGCTCTGTGTGGATAGTCCAACAGTATCTGGCATGCGGCTTGTCTTTGCTGGCGGTGTAACTCCAAGCCATGAATCCGCACACAAGGTGTATGTGTGTGTGTTTTTGAGTGAAGCCTGTTGGAGACAAGACCTGAATTTGATCCGAGCATCATGTCAGGTCTGCACTCTGGCAAGTAATAATGATGGGTAAGAGAACATATAATACAATGTTAAAGGCAAAAGGACTGAAAATATCCCCTTTTTCAAACAGCAATAGTGCATTAGCAGGGATTCACTATCCCCTCTCTGATTGGAGCTATTAAATCCAATTTAGGATATTTGAAAATAGAAGGGAAAGCTGGGGGCTGAGTGGGGTCTATATATATATATATATATATATACCAAAAGCTTTGCCCAGGAAAAGACTAATGCAGCCAGTATTATTCAAGGTCCTCTGGGAAAAAAAGACCACATGTTAATGGCGTCTAAATTACAGCTCTGAGGACATTTTGAGTGCTTGTCCTCACTGCCTGTTTCCCTCTGTCGACTATCTTTGTATTCTGTTTTGCTAATACCCCATTTTTCTGCCGTTTCTTAGCACACGCTGCCATTTCTCAGAAAAATTACTCTGCATAGAAAAGTAATTTGGTTGTCTGTGAGATTCATGCCATTTGTGCTGCTTACTCAAAAATAATGATTAGCCAAAAGGTCATTTACAGATGTGTGTGTGTGTGTGTGTGTGTGTGTGTGTGTGTGTGTGTGTGTGTGTGTGTGTGTGTGTGTGTGTGTGTGTGTGTGTGTGTGTGTGTGTGTGTGTGTGTGTGTGTGTGTGTGTGTGTGTGCGCGCGTGCGTGCGTGCGTGTGTAAAAATCAAGTCCCCATTATGTAAATCATTAAAGTTTAAAATGTCAAGGTTAAGGTTAGGTTCAAGTTTAAGTTAAGTTAAGTTAAGTTAAGTTACGGGTTCGGGTTAAGCAAGTATTGGTTAAGGTTAGAGTAAGGGTCTGTAAGGAATCACTGTAAGTCAACGTATGTCTTCTGAAGTCATGGAGACACAACTGTGTGTGTGTGTGTGTGTGTGCGTTTGTGTGCGTTTGTGTGTGTGTGTGTGTGTTCTTGACTTGGTCCATGCACCTGTCAGCGTGCGTGTCACTGACGAAGCGTAACATTTTAACGCGTTTAAACACTGACACTTCTCAGCATCTGTCATTCTTCGGCTCCGTCTCATACCACGCAAAGCCGGCATCAACAACATAATTCAATCAGCCTCACTACCTCCTCTGCCCCCTGTCAGATATGAAGTCAATGTTTTCTCTTCAAAGCAGATTGTTCCTCCGTGTGTCTTTGTGAGTGCGATGTGATTTGGACTTCTCGTGATCTTTCTCCATCTACGTGGGCGAAATGTTTAATATCCCGATCATGACTGTGTAAAGCTGCGATTTGCATTGGCTCTAAACACGCCTGGCGCTAAACGCTTCTCCCTCACGGAGTCGCAATAAAATTAAAAAGCAACACAGACTTTTAGAATCACAGCCTATGACAGTGACTCTTCAATGAGCCCTGACAACTAAACGACCGTGTGGAGTTTAGTCCATCTGTTCATTTGACTTCTCAATGTGGCCACCCATATGTTGGGGGTCTCTGCACCATACTGCGAATTAACATGGAAAACTAACTCATTCCCCTCGTCTGGTCACAACTGAAACTTTAATAAATGTTTAAAACACATTGCAGATTTCTCCTGCTCACATTAATACTCATTCTGTTTAGGTTCAGTGTTTAAAAGATGCACTAATCAATATTTCTATATTAACAGTGAATCAAATCAATGCCGATAAGGTAAAAGGTGTTTGTGATGAGGGAACAACCGACATTTATCACCTGTCACCTTCATTCACTCTCACACACTGAACAGCAACATTTCCAGCTGGTAGATAAACCCAAAGACTCCCTGGATGTTTCCTGCCAGACGACCAAACACAGACGGCCACAGTTAGCAGCTCGCCGGTGATATTCATCAGCCAATGAGTCAGGGGAAGGGATGATAATGGACCTACATGCACGAGGTTGCCTGGTACACTCAAGCGTTTACTAAGGTTTTATTTGTTTTAAGTGGTAGCTAATGATCTATATTAATGTTGTGTTTCCCACTTTGTAAGTGCCAAAAAGTTAGAAGCATTTAAATGCCACAAAATAGGTGCCTAGAGGAGGTAATAATAAATTAAAAGAAAATTGATTACCTTTAAGTGACCAAACAATCAGGGTCAGTAAAATTAGTTTTTGATGAATGAGCTGAGGTCACATAATTCCATAAGGCGGGGCAAGTTTGTTTGTGTAGCACGTTTCAACAAGGTAATTCAAAGTGTTTCACATAAAATATACATAGAGAATAAAGTAAACACAAAGAAAAGGAAATAAAAGAGTGAAAGTAACAGAGTAAGAAATTAGTAATTATATGATTTTCAGTGCAAACATTTTTATTTCAAAAGAGCAGAATGACCGTGCATGTAGAAAACTCCCGTGCTCACTCGAGAATGACAGAAGAGTTATTGTCCTGTAGCAGCATGAGGACACACTTTGTTTCAATGACCACTGCCCGTGAAGGAATGAGGCAAAAGTAGCGGTGTCAGCCTTCCTCGCCGACACTCGATACTAATGTCAGTGTTTACCTTCCCAGCTGTCTGTTTGTCCCCTGAGTTTCTAATTTGGAAAACACGCTTACTTTCATTTGAACCAAAATGCTCTTGTCAACGTAAATCAGGTAGGACTCCGTGGGCCGATCGATACAGACGTGAGAAAGGATTCACTGTGGACACCCCAGGGACTCATCAGTGACAACAGTCTATTACCCCAGAGAGGGAGCAAACGGTGGGGGGGGGGGGGCTGCTATGAATTGCAAATGTGAAACTCCCGACTTGCCTGCGATGCAAACTCCATGATGTATTATGGCACACTTGGGAATATGTAGCTATTGCACTAAGCAAAGTCTCAGTGCACAATGGTTACTCGCTCCCTGAAAATGCCCAGTCGGTAAGAATAGAGTCTAAACATTGTACCTGCTCTAAAAACAGAAACGTGGAGCGCAGACTCTGAGGATTTGCCTCGTCTCTCGTTCCAATTCTGCACATTTAACCCCGTCGGGAAGTCGTCTCTTCGTATCCCGGGAAGAATTCAGCTTGAACTTCCCCTCTGCCGCGTGAAGAGAGATTGGTACACCGTGTTATTTTTGTAGCCCTTCTCTCCTCGTCTTTCTCGAGTGTTTAAAGTTCAATTAGGGACACACTGTGCTCCGGCTCACAGTCATCAGAGCTGATGCTAGCCTGCGTTCTGAAGAGTTCTCTCAGGCTCCTGATTAATTTGGCCGATGGAGAAGTTTGATGCTCTGGCTCGTTTCCCTCCGCTCTGGGTTTGGGCTCATGTGGTGATTATTAAGCTTCCTGTGGGGACTTGAAATTCACAACTTGTCAAAACCTCTCAGCGCATCGTGGAACGCTCGCTTGGAATACGCATTGCCGAGGAAGGTTCTGGTGTTCACGTGTTGGTAATAATTTCCAGTGAGAATGATAATCAAATTGCATGATGAATCCAGAAGTTCTAATGACAGGTGACAGTTAAAAAGAGTCGTGGAATATCATAGAGAAAACAGATTAAAGTAGATTTTAAATCAGCTGCCAACTCTTGATTGCTCTGTCTCTGACGGGGTTTCTTCACCATAGCAACAGCAGCCAAGGTTAATGAGTATTTTCGCGTTTAGTCCCGTCCGCAGAGCCAAACTGACAGAGAAAACATTATTTCTCAGGAATGAAGCTGAAATAATGGAAGCTAGTGGCCATGACATAAATCTAAACTGTGTATGATGGTCTAAATTATCCAGTGTTTCTATGTTCAGTGACATTAAGGATGGGTTTTGGCAATGGGAGGCGAGACTGTCAAACATGTCCTTTAAATGATGCAGCAGAATATAAACATTTGATAAGGATTAAGGAGTGATCCTAAACTAGATATCCTTTTGTGTATGCCCTGCAGTCCCACCGCACTTAATTTATCCCTCTCTGCTCATGTCAGGTCATTTCGGTTCATTACCCATTGGCAGCTGATGATGAGCTGAGTGCCTGGCTGGAGTTTAGTGTCCTGTGCTGGTGCTTCCTCATTGTGTGTGACATGCAGGTCCCAGCCCTCCGGTCCGACGCCTGAATTATTGAACAGGTTCTGTTGGACTGACCTGACGCTGACCCCTGAGCGGTTGCAGGGTGAGAGGGGTGGACAGAGCGTGACTGAATCCTTCTCCTCGCAGGCCATAAGATACTGGGCATGATTGCGAGGGTTATTAGTGAGAACATATTAATAAATCATCAGTTACAACTAGTAGCAGAGCAGGGTTGGCTGAGGATAAGAATTCTTAGTGATTTGCAAGTGTATTTATTTCATATATTGAGAACTCGAGGCGCACACATTTCAATAGTTGATCGTTTCCCATTATGAATGTAGCTGCAGCTTATTATCCATCAGTGAAAGAGCAAAGCAATTCCCATTGTGTGTGTGTGTGTGTGTGTGTGTGTGTGTGTGTGTGTGTGTGTGTGTGTGTGTGTGTGTGTGTGTGTGTGGTGTGTGTGTGGGTGTGTGGGTGTGTTTTCAGCAAGCAACAGGTGGGCAATTTTGCAGTATCGTGCCCACTGGTGGTTCTTCATTACAAAGACACAGCTTTGCAAATTTTCAGAGAGTTGTTGTTGTATCAACGTCAAACTACACAACGGCAAAAATAATAATGAGAAAAGAATGAAAAGGAACACGAGTCAACCTGCATCAAGACGCGAGGTGGCAACATACACAGACGTCTCTCCTTCAAACGAGTTGTAAGGACCACTTTGTGCAAATAAGAGCAGCAGAGAGGTAATGGTAGTCCTTGCACTAATGGGAGAGCTGCTCTGCTGAAGGGTTGTTACTGACAAATAGTAGCTGAAGCCTCCGCGGTGGCATGAATCTGAAAATGTCACTCTCAGTATCTTCGCTCTAGTTTGAGATAGTTTCCCCCAATACATCGAGTTGTTCCAAAACGATAGTTGAGAACTTGATCATCATGTTTAAAATGTAAAATTCTCTTGAAATCGACAACCATCAAGTGTATCGAAAACCAGAGAATATGTATTTCCCAAAATGTTTCTTCTCGTAGCACTCACACCTTCAGAAAAGTAATCGACCTTTTCTTTGTTCCCTGTTGGTGCTTCTCTCCCACATGTTGCCTGTGAAAAGACAAGCACGTGTCTTTTATGAGTTTCAGTAGGGAGCAGTACTCCGTCTTAACTTGAACTTTGAAAAGTATCATCTTCATAGCAGCTGCCTCCAATCTGAAAACAAGAGAGAGACAGAGAGATCAGCCAGCGTCATCAAAATTCATTATTCTGTTTACGTTGTCAACAATAAACCCCCGAGTACCAGGTTCTTCTTTCTTTTACACAACCTGAGAACTTGAAGAAAACCGCATTGACAGTTTATAAAGATGGATGACGTGACATCAGCTGAAGGGAAGCCTCTCAATCGCCTGTCGATCGCCACCTGGTGGCTGGCTGATTTTAATCAGGTGTCTTATCAGTAATTTTGGGCTTAGTTAGCTGTTTTATGCTTTAAAAAATAAATGTAATGATTGAGAGGTGAGAAGGGCTCATGATCGGTGCGTGTATCGACGGGACCTTGCTCCATCCTCCGATCACTACTCTACAGATTCTGGCTCGAGGGCTATATGGATATTGTGCTTAGTGGATAGTGGGAGGAAGTGTGTTGTCCATCTTCATGTAAAGTCTATGTTGCAAACATATATATATGGAAAGTTTCATGGTGCAATACGCCTTCTGATGCATGTTCTCTTCCTCCAAATTTCCTCTAAAAAAAACGGCTAGGCACACATCCCAGTTTGTTTCCCCTCGACAGTGAGGAATGTTCTCCACAGCCTGTGGATAAACAGAAAGTGAATTCCTCCAAGCACATGTCTAACCTTGACATCTGCCAAGCATGTGTTTCATTAGGTGCGGCTCTGAGCTGCAGACCGGTCAGCTCCAAATAAAAAGCATGTGAACTCCATGATAAAAAAAAGCCCTACTACAGTGATAATGATCAGCTCTGCAATTGTCCAGGGTTTTTCACAACCACAGTAGACCCCCAAGACACCGCGGTGCATTGATTTTGAAAATAAAGCAAATAATAAGCAACCTGGAGAGATAAGAATGATTGTGTGAGAGAAAAGAAGGTGTACACGCAGCGGCACAGAGAGTGCATTAGGAGAGCTGTCAGTGTGTCTCTGTGTAGGAGTGATGGGGAGCACGAGCAGAAGGTTTTCATGTCATACTGTGTTGTTGCTGATGTGAATTGTTGAAAGAGTCAGTTGAGATTTTATGAAATGCTTATTCATTTTCTTGCAAAAAGTCAGGAGGGAAGGTCGATACCAATCTCACATTTATTTATTCATTGTGAAGCTACAGCCGACATTTTGCTCAGAAGCAAAAAAAAAAAGTGGCCTTCAAGCACCTGGTGAAGTTTCATGGTGAAATTGCTGAGTGACAGTTTGCAAGCTTGATAATTCTGAGAGCACTTATTCAATATATGTGAGTCATGGACGTGTTGGTAGATGAATGTCTGTATTTACTTTGTTTCCAAGGGTTAGTTAAGAAGATTTATATACGAAGCTACACACAGCTGAGCTAGCTAACCCAAAGGTAAAGAGATCTGCTGACCAACACCTCTAGTTCAATGATTAACGCTCAACTCTGTATAACGATGGACGATAGGACTGCTCCCCAAAGATGAAGCCAAAGTGTCTTGATTGCCACCTGCTGGCTAGCTCCAGAATAAGTCTAGCCCCTCCATCCCCTGACCACTAAAGCACAGACTTTGGCTTCAAATGCGCAAATGGCACCACTCACATCTGGGATATTTTGGCTTCATTTGTAGATAGTGGGAGGAAGTGAAGACCAGGTGGATGCCTGTTTCGTTAGCTATACTTTTTGTCTGATCAGTTGTAAACTACAACTTTATCTCGATGTCGTGCAAGATTTGTAATATCACAAAAGGTATTGGTACAACACTGGAACTCATCGGACAAAGATATGTGACATGCATGCACCTAAAGGGGCAGCGGATAAGTCATCCTGCCGAAAACAGACGGGAAACACACTGGGAGTCCGAGGTTTCTGCCATTGAGTCCAAGATGGGAAAATGTCTCTGCCAGTTATCCTTGTCTCACAAAGACGATGGTGTGCTGCTTTCATAGACAAAGGATATGTCATCTGCTTTCTGCTCTCCTCTGCTCCGCTGCAGCACACTACTGACCTTCAGTAAATGTGTTGTGGAATTCAGAATGCTGAAGAGAGGAACATATATATATATAGTACAGGACTATAGTACAGTATCTACCTTCTGCTTGTACTGACTGTTATCCTGCTGTGGGAAACACATTTCCCCAGCTCTTCTATTTTCTTGTACAAAGAAAAACAACCCAATGCTTCCACAGTGTTTTGTCCTCATCCAGTAGAATCAGCCGTGTCCAACATTATGAGAGGTAACTTGCCTTGAAAGCATCAAAGATGGCTTCGCTACACGTGCGTGTGATCAGCATAAACGCAACGTGTGTCTGACAGCAGTCTGAGAGAATTTGGGTCAGACAGATGCAAAGAGCCTGACCCATGAAGTCTGCTTCCGTCCCACAGCAAGAGCAAAGGAGTTAAACATGTATGAGAAATTCAGACTGAGAGGAATATTCTGGGCAACACAGGCTTCAAAGCAAATGCTCAGCAGCGCGTGTGAGAGTGCGTAGCTGCTTTTCCATCCGTAATATGGCCAATATCAATAAACTCCACAGGGCTCCGAGTCCACAGGGTTCCTCCACACGTACTTGTAAAATGCTTTGAGCACCAAATGCAAAAAGTGAGAAATGGCCATAAAACACGCTTTAAAAAGCAGAGAAACGCTCACACTGAAATATGTGGTGAGATGAAGTTATACAATTATAGATTGTTTTCGGGCACTCCTGTTTAACAAAAGTCTGCAGCTTCTATGAGTTTGCTATGTGACGTATGTGAATATCGGAAAAGTAGCATTCAAGTGGTTCTGGTGAGGCCAGAAATGTTTAATGAACCCAGAGGCAGAGACGCACTTTGACAGAATCGCTGCCTTTGAAGACAAAGACGGGAAAATTTCAAAGTTTCAAAGACGCCATATGATATTTCTCTTTACTTTGTTTTAGATTCCAAAAGACTGGTTTGATGTTCACGGGAACATTTCCTGCAGAGCCTCTTGAAGAAATGTGACAACAGCTCTCCTGAGGCCGGAAACATTTCTGACACGACTTGTACTTTAAATTGTGGGTGTGAATTTAAATGCAAGCAATAACAGCTACTTTGTAAATTTACAAGCTATTTCTCCAATACAGCTCCGTCAGCAAACAAGCACTCTGCTGTCGACTGTGGCTCACTCCACACGCAGCATATCCAATGCAACAGCACTGCAAAGACAGTGTTTGCACTCTGTGATGAACATCTTCTATATTTGCAGATTTGATCAACTGGGATCCAAACGGTGTAAAAAGGTGCCACTTCTCCCGAGTTACACGACAGAGAGTGATTATTTGAACTTCTCTTTGAAACAAGAGTTTCTTGTGCCGAAGCTTCTCATTTTAAACTTTTGATGAAACAGACTGCAGACAGTCTCCGTGCACTGAATTCAAAATGTTGCCGCACAGACCCGAGCGGTGCGACGCCGTGGCACCGCCGTGCCGGGGGCGTAATGAATGTACAGAAGAGCTAATTTTCACTTAGCTTATTCACCATCTCGGTGCTTTTTTCCGCTCATTTCCATTCATTGACTGCAGGTTTAATTGGAGGTAATGATAAGCCCGCTGCTCTCTGGCGGTGCAGCGTGCGAGGCCACACCGAGCCACAGTCAGCAGAAATCTCTGCCATGCTCGCTCACACAGGTGAGTAAACTCCCAAAGCATCCGGGTCTCCCTCTCCGGCTCCAAGGCCAAGACTTGGCCAGGAGATGTGCTTGTAGCGAGTCAGCTGAAATCGCTGGCCACAAGACCCGGGGGAGTGCCGGTGGAATAACAAAAATGGTAGTTCAGTGTTTTTTTTATTATTATTATTGCGATCCATCAACACCCCAGGGAGGCCTCTGACTTCTCCAACCCTCAACTCCCACACTATGTTTGTCTGTGCATCTGTCACTTTCCTTCCTGTATTTTCTCTTTCACTCCCCTGTCAGTCTACCTCGAAGTCTCCATCTGTCCATGTGTGTTTGCCTCTGTCTCCTCGTCTCTCGTCTCTCCTCCCTCTGCCCACTGAATCTTTGTGTAAATATCAACATAAACCACGGCTTCGCATCGTGCCCACTCCATCTCTGCTGCCCTATCCTCGTTCATCTCGGTGTGAGTCAGCGCTGATGTACGGCAGACGTCTCCCGGTTTACCCATGGGTCTGTTCTCTGCTGGCAGAGCCGCCGAGCTGGGACAGATTGATGACAAAGCCTTGTCAGGGCAGCTCAATGTTATTCAAGGCTAGATTGCATCTGAAAAGACCGTATGCCATGTGGTTAATGAATTAAAGACGAGGCCAGCCAACATTGATCAGATCAGCAGACAAGCATCACTATCTTCCTTGTTATGGGGGTTTATGCGAGGAAAGGGTGATTGTTAAGAGATGTCACCGCCTGTTTTGTAATTCTGCTGCTCCGGCAGCTTCAGAGCTGAAACAAAGACGAGTAACACGAGATTCATTCTTGACCTTTGAAACAGCAGCTTGACAAAAGACAATCCTCAACCAACAATTCTCTTAATTCTTTCTATTTCTTTGAATCACATCTCAATGCTCTTGGAAGCCCTGATTTTATTAACTTATTTGTATCAATGTCAGCACGGAGCTATTTATCTGTTCTGCACCCAATTCATCTGTTACACATCCACTGAAGTCCCCCCCCCCCCCCCCCCCCCCCCCCCCCCCCGCCGAGCTGCACCGATGGACCAACGGACACAATGCTCCCATCAAGAAATGCTGCTACAAACCATCACCAAACATCTGGACCTCCCAGTACCTGCTGAGTGTAACCTTGTGGAGAACAAACAAAGTAGACAAGACAAATGTAAATTATGATAAGAAACACAAATATCATCCAGTCCCATTGATTATCCAGGCAGTTAACCTCTAAGTGACTCTGTCCTTGTTCCCCAGGTGGGTTTGGTGAACTATCATATTGTACTGGGGAGAACAGTGGAGAGAAAAGGAGGGTGGTGCACGTCGCATGATTGAAACCCGGCCATCCGTCCCCCCCGTGTCACAAACTGCACCTTTAAGAACAATGACACAAACCCCCTGAGAAGGATCAATGGCTCGTTTCAAAAAGCAATATGGCACATACTCACAGGCCGACACACACAGGGGAACAGGGAAGTTCATCTGAGTGTACGCCGCCAGTCCGCCAACCCCCAGCAGCACATAGGAAAAGTCTGCCATTCTTTAGGCTGCAGTCCTTACAGACCAGATTTAACTTCTCTTCACTCATCACGCCATTTATTCAGAAATCCTCCCTTCAGTCCCCTGCCTGACTTTCCCCAGGAGCCTGCTGCCTGATCTGGATTAGAAACAGGAGGTGACTTCAAATTACTGCAGCTGCAACACTGAGTAATGTACCACAGACTGTACATTAGACTGTATATTAGACTGAATATTAAGATAGATGATGCATCTAACACTGAACCATAATGAAGCCAAATACCCTATATGGGCACTGACATCTTGTATTGGTGACATCTCATCCTGTTTTCACAGCATGAAATATCTAAACACTTGAACGTACATCGGTGTGATGATGAATGTACTTTGATTATTAACTTTGATTCATGTACCATCTGCCAAAATGGAGGAGGCAGGGTTTATGACTTGTACTACAGCCAGCCACCAGGAAGCAGTCTCAATGTTGTTGGCGGTGACTTAATTTGTGAAACTCAAATGCTGCAGAATTAGGAGAATCATTCAGAAATTGACACTAGGGTTGAGTGTACTGGGATATTGAACAGAAGAAAGTTGCTGTGTTGCGTGTTTTTGTTCTATTTTGTCCCCATGAGACTCTGACGGGCGCTCGGGTTCAAAGATCAACACGATATAAAGGTGAAACACTGACTTTAGAAGAGAGCGGTGATGGATTTATGGTCAAAACAAGTCTTTGTGATGTGAACCACCCCCCGCTGCCACTCCTTTTTTCTTGGGATACAAAAAATCCCTAAGGTTTCACTTTTGTTGTGGTTTCAGACTTTTTAAGAATATCGAAAGCAAAGGAACATATTTAATTGTTAATGAAAGACTGAGATCAGTAGAGGAAAGGCCATAGCTCAGAAATGATGAAATGACTTTTGTTCTATACAGTCTCCTTGCAACTGCCCGAACTAGATTTTGGCCAATCAGATTTCAGATGTAGACCAAAGTGACTCAAGAAACTACAAACCGGCTCAGTCTTGTCTTCACTTCACAGAGAGCTCTTCCACAGGCTCCCCAAACACAACAAGCTCAAATTAATCTGATGAAACAACAAAATTACCTCTGCTTTATAATTCAGAAGTAAAAACAGGCTCTCACAGGCCTGGCAGGGGAAGCTCCTCAATGTTTTTAGTGCAATTACTGCTTCGCAAAGCTGCAGACTTCTTTCTTTTTTGATGAAAAACTACAGAAGGCTGGATTTATTAGAGGGGGGGTGTTAAAGCAGGAAAATGTTGGGAACAGAGGAAGCTCTGTTCAGCAGTTTATAATCTCTGCGGGGTTTCTCTCCTTGTTTGTGGTCTTGCTGTTGACTTGGATTACAATGAACGTTGATAGGACAACAGGGTGATAACAGAGGTGCAGTTAATGGTTCACTCCCACTTGTTCATTAATGCTACCATAGCAACAGATCACCACTATACTGCCGTGGAGAATTATAAATTGAAAATATAGAATTCAGCTTGATTTTAGCAGAACAGATAAGAATTCACACAAATAAGAGGAAAATGTTCTGGAGAGTAAAGTTTCGCTCTCGCACTTACTCTTGGGTAACATCTGCATTAAATCAGTTAGAGCAGGAAATACATCTATATGCAAAAAGTTCATTGGGCTATTTAATGCAAAAACAAACGGAGGGTTTATGCAGCGCTGACCTTTCAAACGACTCGCTCTCTCTGTCTGTCACACTCACTTTCTCACAACTTTTTGTCTCCCACTCTGCTTATCATTTGCATTTTCCATCATCTCTCTAAAATAGAAATATAATGCAGAGAGCGGAGAGCGGAGCACACAACGTAATTATCATCTGTAGCACCAGTGCAGGGGTCCCTACAGATTGCTACAACACAAACCCCTGTCAATGTATGGCTATAGTGTACCTTTTTCTCTTTATTGCCTCACTCATATAAAAAGCAATACCCAGGACAAGGGAAAGAAAATGAAATCCCACTCTTCAAATTGCTCCTTTAGACTCAATCAGTCAACTGTTGGAGAGAGAAGAGGGCCACCAACCTCCACCAGCTGCGAACCACACTCTCCTCAACCATCCATCTCTGTGCCACTCCAACTCTGGTCAACTCAACAGTTCGTTTCAGCGTCGTATGTGTTACATGCAGCAAGCATTATATATATATGATAGTCCACCTGCAAAGAAAGAGGAGAATAGGTCATAAATTACTGTCTGGGCAGAACTGGACAAAGTAAATACTTGTTTATGAGAATAAAATGCCGGCTAGAGGTTTTTTTTTCCCTCAAACTTTTGTCCCTCAAAACAGAAGCTGACCATGAACTCGTCATGCATAATGTATAGATGTAGGTTTGTTGCACACAGATATAAATGTTGTGACATGAATAATTCAGGATAAATGTCCGGGGAATATAGGGGCATTTGTTTTCCAGCAATGCATCTATCTATCTATCTGTCTGTCTGTCTGTCTGTCTGTCTGTCTGTCTGTCTGTCTGTCTGTCTGTCTGTCTGTCTGTCTGTCTATCTATCCATCCATCCATCTATCTATCTATCTATCTATTTATCTCTAGTATACATCTCACCTCAGATACCAACATGGGTGACAATTTACAATTTATACTTTAATATGTTTCTATATAGGATCAATGCATTTGTACCTTTGACTTTTTAAATGTATATTTTGCTAAGTTCGTGTTGATCATCGATCCGTAATGATTCTCGTGAAGAAGATTAAAGGTACATTCACTTTTCTGAAATCAGAGCCGTCTGACAGAGGTGGACCCACTTCACATCTCATAGGGTGAATTGGTGCCACCCACTGTTTGCATCACAGTGGTGGATATGGAAAGACGTATTCATTCATTACTTCATTCTATTCCTCTCCCATTTACTTGTGAAATGCATCTCCGCTGGTTGCTTGGCAACCTCACCATGACAACAACATCCTGGAATGTCACTGCTCCCAGCTGTTGTTTGTCAAGAAGCAGTTACAGCTCATAACTTCCACTAAACCCACAACTTTATATTCACACTCCGGTTTCATACAGACTAAGTTACTTACTGTTTCAGGAGCTGGGGGCAGATCTCTTCCTCGCAGCCAGTCTGAGTGTGCAGATGCTGTGCAGATGTGTGACTCCCCTAACCCATGTTGTGAAAGTTTACTGTGGATCTGATGAGACTTCACTCCTTAATTTATGCACAATGACCATGTAACAGCTGATGTCTTTACTTTAGCACTCTTATAAGGTAATGAAGGCCTATTGGTATTTCTGTGTATTGTCAATATTTGTATGGATTCGTGTGCATCTGTTTTTTGTTGTGATTTTAGTTTTCTGTTCTGTTTATCCTCTCTTTTCTTTTCTATTGTCCCTGTATCCTCATTTTAATTCCAAGATTGAAATACGAGTGGGTCCATCCTTCCATTCCTGGGTTTGTCTGTCTGTCCGAGAGACGCAGGAGAGAAAAGGTTGATTCTTTTTTCCGATGGCAGATGAATTCATCAGTTATTTAGTAATTAACAGGAAACAGGCAGCCGTGATAAAGCAGCAGACTGAAGGCGATGCGGTGTGACAAGCTGAAAGGCGCTTATCTTAATATCATAATGTTTAAAATACACAGCAATTATTCTGCAGAGAGGCGTGAAATTGATTGCAAACAGTTTCTTCTCCTCCTCCTCCTCACACTGTTTGATCTCTGCTCCCCCGACACAACCTCTGATGGAATTCAATTTGGAGCCACGACACTTTTATACATCTCACCTGAAGATATCAAACTTCCCTCTGCGGTGATGAAGATGTCTTTTCACGTGTATCAGTGTATGATTACTTAATCAAGACAGGGAGATGTTGATTGACTGAAAGTTTGGTGGTTTTTAAACGCTGAAATGTTCCGTCTTGACTCGACTCCTCCAGCATCTGTCTCTGACGTTTATTAAAAGAGCCACGACAATCGGGCTGAGACGGAGACAGAGACTCATCGAGGCCGACACTTGTGACAGCAGGTGTGTACAGATGGCCGACCTGCGCTGACTGAACCACTGACAGCCTTGTAATTTCCCAGCACCACCTGCTGGAAGACGCTTGTCAATATGAGGCGTCACGCTCCGAGACGAAGTGGAATCAGCTCTGCGATGATTCGCTTTCGTCTTATCGCCACTGCAGCTTAACTGTTTCACGATATTTTCAAGAGATGAATTCATTGAGGTGTGAGTGAAGGAAACCAAACAGTTGGACTAAAGTAGATTAAAGGACTTAAAAACAAAAGAATACCTCCACCAAGGCCCAGCAGTCCACTTACATTCAAAAAAGCTGCACCAAATTTCCCATCAAACCCCTTAAATATGCCTGATTTCTTTTTTCAAGACCAATGGATTACTCCCCAGGAAATCAGTGAAAATGTCTTTTAAAAATGTGCTAAAAAATGTGAAAAAAACGTACTGATTTGTCCTGATCCACGCAGAAATGTTAAGAGTTCTTTCTTGGCCCATACTGCATCCTTCCACCAAGTTTCATAGAAATCCCTTCTGTAGTTTTTGCGTAATCCTGCTGAAAAACAAACAAACAAATAAACAAATAGACGGGGTGAAAACAGAAGCACATTAGTGGAGGTAAGAATTATTAGTTTATGTTTTTATATACTGTATATATACATATAAATAAATAACTAATGATATATGCTCAATTGTAACAATGACATAAGCGCATATGAACCATCACGTATACAAAAGAAAACATTGTTATACTGCACCAACATCTCATCACTCAACACTGAAAATACATGAAAACCTTTGACATGAAGTACAACACAACACAACACACAACACGGGAAGAACTGCACTGAAAGTTGAGGATGAACATACTCTAATTTAATCTTAACTTAGTGCCTCAGTAAGTCAGGTAAACTTTGTAAAAAGTGGTTTTAAAAATTCAGAGTCATAAACTGAGTGACTTACACTATGAAGTGATAAAAAACCTCCTGTGCTACATTCTTAACACTAAATTTACAGTTAAACGTACTAAGCACAGTTGACAATCCTGCCTGTGTGTTGCTGCAGGCAGTTTTAATTCCGAAGCGCAAGTCCAAACTTTACAGGACAACAGCTACAATTAGGAACATACTTCCCCCAGGTTTTTCACGAGTGTGGGTTGTGTTCAGGAAGCCATTACTGGGCCTGACTGTGTGTTATCTGCCTTTAAAACTGTCAGCGGCAGCGGCAGCGGCAGCGGCTGGATTTGTCTCCTCCAGGCGACCTCGTGTGTGTGTGTGCGGGGAGCTGCTGAAAAGTTGAAGTGAAAAGCAGACGGGCACTCCTTGTAGTCCACAGCTGCAGCTCATCCCTAAGTTATGACTTTTCAGCTGTGGAGGAGAAAATAGCAGTTACTCTGAAATAAAAACGTCTGCAGAGTGGAAATACCTTCACTCATCACCCAAGCTGCGGCTCATCCACTCTGAGAAAAGACTTGAATTGCATATACTTAGAGAACGGTGATGTATAAATGATAATTGTTGTGCTCATACAGCATATCATTAGTTTCTATAGTCAGTGCATTATGGAGACAAATACCAGTGCAAGCAGCACATTGTAGGGACTCAGCTCATCTAGAAGCAACAACCAGGACAGACTTGTTTTTTTGGGATAAGTCTTTATTTTTCAGTTATCAGTTCCTTTTAAATCTCAGAGATAAGTGATCATTTTGTAGATTTTGTTCTGGGTCCGGAAGTGAATTATGGTTTAAGTGAGTAATGGTAACTCCGATTTTATTATTATTACAAATAAACTTGATAAATGTGGAAAACTGAAACGAGTCTTTTGAAGTTCCAGAGACTTTTGTTAACATACAAAGTGGCAGCAAAACATCAGCAAATTAAATCCATTTGTATGTGTGGTCAGATATAATGGAATAACCCTTTAATATATGAATATCAATCTTGATCCTATGATAAACTGGAAGTCAAGTTGTTTGGTTAAATACTATCTTTCTTTCTGCGTTTTCCTTTTCGTATCTTAACTCTCTCCGTTTAATAAAAAAAAAAGGCCAAGAAAACTATTGGATGTATCAGTTTAACCCCAAAAACTTAAATCGACGGAACTCGGATTACTTCCAGCAAGGAGGTGATGTGTCTGTTTGTTAGTTTATTTGTCAGCAGGATTATAAAATAAACACATAACCGATTACCACCAAACTCGCTGGAGGTATGGGGACAACATTTCGGTGTGGATTAAGGTTAAGGGCAGATTTAGCTTAATTATTTTGTCGTTTTCTTAGGAGAGTTCAGTCTTAGCAGAAGTGCAAACTCTGCACAGTCTATATCATAAGTGGTTTTGCTATGTGGTGTGAAATCATGCAAAACGCATATTTCTGGTGATTATACGTAAATATTAAATTTGCAGATACAGCAACATATTTACATAATAGTGGAGCAAACACTGGTGCAACATGCTGGATGTTTACTGGAAACCGTCAGTACATTTAGGTGGATGTGGATGAAACAATTTATCATATAAAGTCCTTGTATTTCTGAATTAGAGGGATTTTGCTGCTGTTATCACTTGGTTTTGTCTGTTGTTGAGCAGATGTGTCTGAGGACTCATAGTTGACATTGTGAAAGAAAACTCAAATCTTTTTTTTTTTTTTAAATCTTGTTTTATTTAGAACTTCATAAAAACGAAACAGGTGAAGTGCCGTAAAGGTTAAAGAAAAACTGTGGTAAACAACATTAAATACACTCAGGATAACTCAAATGGAAACAGAGAATGTACAACAGAGAGAAATTCTTGCCCTCAGACACATGATCAAACTACACCTACCCTATCACACTTCTATACATACGACTTTTTTCTACAAACATAAATACATGAAGTATTTAATCCACAGGTTTCACATAATGCTCTGTGAAACCTTCAGATTGTGTTGGAAAATCGGATTCACTGTGTGAAATCTGCAATATTTTCTGAGTGATTTGATAGTTTTGTAATAAGCTGATGAAGTCTAGAAGGTTTTGGTCCATGAAGTCCAGCAAACTTGGGCACGATGGAGTTTGCACCACTTTCCATTATTATCTATCAGAAGCTGTTGATTCAGTTGTTACATCTGAGATCTACTTGTGCTGGTTCATGACGCTCTTGAGGAAGTCTTCAAAGCGTGGGACTGCAGACTGTGGGCCCGGGGTCTCCTCGGCGGGCTGGTCGGCAGCGGGCTGGTCGGCAGCGGGCTGGTCGGCAGCGGGCTGATCGGCAGCGGCCGGCTCGGCGTGGCGCAGGCGGCAGTTGTAGTCGACCTCGGGGTCGCAGTCGGGGTGAGGCAGGATTATGCCGTGCCCAGTGACCTTCGCTGCCGCAATGCCGGATGGTGAAGCAAATTTCCCGCAGGTGGGGTCGAATGGATGGCAGAGGGGCTTGGCTGGAGCCTTGAGGTCGGCCTTGGCCTCAGAGCCATACTTCAGCGGAGTGCAGTCTTTGTCGTAGTGCACATAGCAGTCATGGCCCTCCTTGGTCTTGCCACGGATGCCGAGCTTGGAGCGGACCTGGTTGATCGATCAATTGATTTGTGGTTTTTGGTTTAAAACAGATGAAAAAGTAGATCAAAGATAGGAAGTGAAAGCATTATGAAACACCAATTCTTATTTTAAAACATTATTTAATAAACCAACAGAGAAAAGGAAAAATTATTAGAACCATTCAACAAGCGAGATTACACTAGGTTAGTCAAAACATTAGAACTAATCAATCCTATTAGCAGGACTTCAAACTCAGACCTGGTGCTCGGGGACCTGTGGGGGGGGCTTGCGCAGGGCAGCGGCGGCTGCCAGTATGCAGTACGGATCGTAGCGAGGGTCGCAGGCCAGAGGAGCAGCAGGATGTGCGTACTGAGCCTTGGGGGCGTACTCCAGGACGGGCTTGGTGAGGCCTGACAGCTTGGTGGCGGACAGGGGGTTGCAGCCACCGTCAAACAGAGGGTTGCAGTGTTGCTCTTTGGGAGCCCCCTGAGCAAGGGGAGCAGGAGCAGCGACGTTTGACACACACAGAGGATCGACGGCCGGGTCACAGCTGGGGTAGAGACGGTGGTAGAAGCCTGCTGGGGACTTCTGGACCAGGAGGGGCGAGCAGTAGGGATCCTTGGGGTCACATTTGAGTGCGGCGTAGGATGGGGCGGGGCCAGGAGCTGGGCGGTAGCCATAAGCTGCCCTCAGGTGGTACTGCAGACACTCAACATCCTCCGGGCTGCAGATCCTCAGCAGCTCAGACTTCTGCTCTGCGCTCAGGAACGGCTCCAGGACAGGGGCGTAGTGGTAGAAGCCAGTGGAGCCCTTCATGGGCATGGGCAGCATGGGGGTGAGGATGGGAGCTGGGTAGTTAACTGGCACGTGCTGAGGCGCTGGGGCCGCAGCCTGGGGGACGAGGGGGAAGAGGCAGTAGGGGTCGATGTAGGGGTTGCACATCCTGACGGCGCCAGACTTGACGGAGGAGGGCATCACCACTGAAGCCTTTGGCTTGCTGGTGGACTCTGCAATGCATTCTGGGTCCTCAGAATCGGCGCAGGTCTTGTAGATTTCACTGAGGTGCTTGAGGTAGTGGTTGAAGTTGGGCCCCTCCTCTGACCTGTGCTTGTTCTGCAGGTAGGCCATGTAGAGACGGTCCAGATCCTCAACCTGAAGAGCAGGAGGGAAACGAGACAAAATGAAAAATCCTCCTGATCTCAGATGATTCAGATGCTACAAAGGCAGAGAGAAAAATATAAATAAAACTAAAAGAATTCAGATCTCTTTCAGAGAAACCCTCTGTGGAGAAATGCATGTAGTTTCTAAGCTCGCTATCTTGTCTCTCAAACCACAGAGCTCTCCCTGGCACTGAGAATACATGCTGGAACATGAGCTGCATTAAAACCCACATTAGCATTTTAAGAGGGTAACGATAATTATATAATCATGGTCTGAGCATAAAAGAATAACTGCTCTGATTTTTAAAACCTCAGCGAATACAGATGCTCTGTGTTGAAACTATTCATCGAAGCTCCACTCACTCCCTCCTGGTTGTGGCTGTCCATGAAGTACTTGTACCATCCCCAGAAGTCCGGCACGCGTTTGAACTGGGGCACAGCCATCACAGGCACGTTCCTTCGGTTCCGGACGAGTTTCTTCAGGGTGGCCATGGCCTCGGCTTTCACATCAGCAGACACTGCAGTCACTGACGGGGAGAGAACGAAGAGATGAGTGGGATAGTTAGGAAGTCATGTGGGCTAGAGTTATAACCTCAGGGATCTTAGTTCACTACTCATTGATGCATTCAAGAGAGTTATGAATAAGTTGTAAATTGAATTAAACGTAAATTAAATATTGTTTGGACTTTGTGTCTTTTAAAGTTATTTTAAAAGTTTGTCTCAGAAAACTAAGTGTGAAAATCGGCAACATTTCAATATGTTGCCACATTCAGCAATAAGTGAAAAGTTTAATATTTCAGTAAGACAGACTTATGGATTTTCTAGCTGACCTGGCTCTGTCCACAGCCCATGAATTTTTTTAGTCTGGACAAAAAACAAGGTCAACAGAGTCATTTCATGGGAGGTTATGTTGTAACCTAATACTTCTTTGAGTATCGCTGAGACAACCAGCTGCAGGCTACAGCTTCATGTTCATGCAGCCACAGAAAAGCAAACAGTGTGTTAATAAAGGATTTATGACCATTTTTTTTTCCGGTCTCTTTGATCATTTTAGTATTTTTGGATGACATGAATAAGATGTTCTTTTGTATTTAATTTAAAAAACGATGGACTACATCATGTTGTTTCATGCTCCTGTTAGTTCATCTCCACAGATCAACTTGTAAATTCATAAAACTCAGCTCAATACAACAACATCAGAAGACTTTGGCCTCAGGAATCTCAATAGAGCTGAACCGACTCTTCTCTGAGACTCTGCCAACAAACAATGAAAGTTCTCAAAATATGCACGAATGTATTTCTGGAAGAGTTTTAGATGAGATTAGTGACTGGAAAACAAGCTACAGCTACAACCCTCCAATAACTGTACTTCCATTATAATTAATATGCTGAATACTTTTCCATTTCATTAAACTGTTATTGTTTGATCGATGATTAAATATCAGTATAAAGTAAATAAAGTAATATTGTTCATCGTGAGTTGCCAAAGACGACCTTTTAACATTTAAAAATCTATTTTTTAATTTTATTTCATGTAAATTAAGTTCAAGTACAGGATCTTTACATTTGAGAGACTGGAATTAAGTTTTTTATTTGATGAGATTAAACAGCGAAATTGTTGTCAGTTCATTTTCTGTCAACAAATTGTTTTAGCTCCATATTGGGTTTGACCAGATTGTCAGGGTGTGTTATTGTGATCACCACCTTTAAAACTGAAATGAATGTTGTTCTTATTCAGTGCAGATTTACAGTAACACTCTCTCTTCTTTTTAAATGTCCATGATTTAAATGTCCTAAATGCCACATGACTGGTCCTCACCTTCCTCCTCCCTGTGCTGCTGCACTGGCACCGCCCCCAGGAACTCTGTAAAACACAGGCAGCAGCCACATTAGCAGAAGCAGGGAAATTATTAGACTGGATCCAGATGTTGAGCTTTCCCTAACATCAGGGGAAAATGCTGAGCTGCTAATAAGCCCCTGGGTGAGGCACGGCAGGTGCCGGGGCTCTGGCGCCCGGGTTCAGGCTGCACCCTGCGGATTAAAGACCCCCAACCCACAACCCCTCCACCCCCCTGCAGCCTCATACACTTTCAGTTAGGCTTTGAAAACCAGAGCAGTGGAGTTTATGCAACTAATGGGGGCCTCCTTAAAGTAAACCTGTAAAAGTACAAAGAGTGGACCCAATTACCTATACACTGTAAACGTAGAAGATGGGAAGGGGGGGGGGGGGACATGTCTGTGTGCATCCCTGTTTGCACATGTGGGACATATAGCTCCACGGGGGGGGTCTTAAGATGTTTATGGAATACTATAAGGATTTTAGAAATGCTTAGGTCATTAAACCGATTTCCTCTTATATATAAACATACATCCCCATCCTTCATTAAGAGATTTAAGTAGAGTGGTACTACAGTGATGTCAAATTAAAAGTAAGGCCTGTAGTTAAAATCCTACTTAAATAAAAGTATAGAAGTATGAGCAAGAAAATGTACTTCAAGTATCAAAACTAAAAGTAAGTAATGCTGACAAACAGCCCATGTGACTGTGATATATATGTAATCATTATGATGCTTCTGATTCAATTATCTTAATGGTGCATTTTGCAGTTGTACGTGGTGGAGTGGAGTCAACGTAGCTACTGTACATTATCTGTGAATGTGTCATATTTCACAAACTAATCATGAGCCTTATAAATAAAATCCCAGAGCAACTTCTGTCGAAATCTGTCAGATAAGAGTAAAATGTACATTTTAATGGAGAAGTAGAAAGTTACATAGTTTGGAACTATTCATGTAAACTAGTAACTTAGATTTGCTTCCATTTCACCTGTCGTCCAACTATTCAATTCACTTTTATTTGTAGAGCACCAAAAGACAACATTATCTAAAGGCACTTTGCTTAGTAAGATCGAGGCCTTACACTATTACAGAGAAACCCAATAGTTCCCACGTCCAGCAAACACTTCGCAACTTAAACTGGTCAGAGGATTTATTGTTGTGGCAAAGCTTTGAGTCTCACCTGGTAGTAGAACGATCGCTAACAGCAATCCTGTGTGGATCAGGGAAAATGATGGTCGTCCAACACGAGCCATTTTCTGTTCTATGTTCTTCCTGGGGAAAAGAAATACAGAAATATATCATATTCAGTGATGTAACTGGACTTTATTCTCTGTACGAACTTCTGACAAAAAAAACTGTAATATCATAATGCACTTGACTTGAATTCATTGGTTTTTGTTTGGGTTTTGCAGAAGGATTCAGAAATCCACGAGAAGACAATTCACTTGGACTGAAGAGACAGCTTTTATTTGATTTAAATGGCTGCTGCCAAGACAATGAAGAGGATTGGGGACATGCTGTAATGGAGCTGTTCAGAGATTAGAGACACTTCAGTTCTGTGTATCAGAATTTCAAACAGAGAGCAAATGGCCTGAACAATCAAACAGGCAAAAGATTGAACTGTACGTCTCCGTGTATGGAAGGATGTGGAATTACACAGATTATGTGCTATAGTTTCACTCAGGTTTATAAATCTGAGCAGTTTCTCACTTTTCATCCCCAAAAAAGTTGCAGAAAGTTGCCGTGGCTTTAAAAACACACACACACATTTGTCCTTACCTGCAAAGGTGCTGAAGATGTGGCCTCCTGAGATCAGCCCTGGATCAAGCCTCTTGAGGGGGGGGGGGGTCTTCCTGCACTGAGCTCTCAGCTGTCTAAACCGTCTACCTCTCTGCTCCCCTGTACAGGACACACGGGCAGGGAAACATTTTTAAGGAGCCCCCTTGATCATTAAAAACAAAAAGGCATGTCATACGGCGTGCTGTTAGGCGCTCAGGGATTGGCTCCCGAGCTGCCGTCCGTTCAACCAATAGGGGTCCTGTAATTAGGAGAGGTGAGCAGCACGACAGCTCTCAGCAGAGGAACATTAACAAGGTGCCATTTAGCGCCGGGTTTCTTTCCTCACATGTTTGGAATTCGGGGTCATCGTGCGAGGTGACACTTTGTCTAAGCCGCTAGTTGATTTTCAGATTTAAAAATTAACATAAACTGCTCAGTGGGTGTGAACTTAAAAAACTCGGAGCTTTTTAAATCCACTCAACAGGAGGCCTCCGTTTCTGGGGCACCGATTTATGAAGAAGTGCCTGCGGCTGTGGCCCGAGGTGGCTCTGATAAAACATGCAGTGGAAACAGGAGAGCAAGAGCTACTCGTGATATTCATGGTACTTTCCTGATGATTCACCAGGAAAAAAAAAAAACATGCATAAACACAAAGTAGATAACAACAACTTCCTGACTTCCCAAACCCTAACCCAAATTAAACGATTTTTTCTTTTAGTGCATCATCTCTATAAAAAGTCTTCATGGAAACAGACTGCATGAATAAAACGTACCTCTGGACTATCAGCTGTGTTGCATCACTTTATTGACACGTGTGTGAGTGATATTGTCCAGGATTACAGGAGCGTGGGTCCCTTCATCGATGCAGTGATGCAGCATCTGAGCAGTGGTTGCACCAGCCTTGATAACGTTCACCAACATGTTGTCGGCTGTAAAGTCTCGTGACTGATACTCAGCTCAAATCTCTATCAGAACGGTAAGTGTATTTAAACCATCTCTCATTTCTTAAAAACAAAAACAAAAAAGCTCCTTTCTTGCACGTGCATGTTTTTTTTTTATTGGACAACATGGAAGCTGGAGTCGTTAGAGGCACAAGGCCGCATCCAGCAGGACACTAATGAAGCAAACTGCTGGAGAAGCCATGAGGAGCAGCGTGCCAACACCGCTGTTTGTTCGGTGCAGGCGGATTGTGCCACGTAGCCTGTGTCAGAACAACACACACACACACACACACACACACACACACACACACACACATTTATATAGGTGCAGAGCAGCATATACAGCCCTGTCAGACGAACCCTATTATCCCCAAACCCCAATGTTCCAGATGTTTTCTCTTCCAGTCATTTTGAACTGGAGATTATCTACATCATTTATTGTATTAAATAAAGATTACTTCAACAAACCTTATAGGATTGAGTCAGTTCAGCAATTTTCAGGTTTGTTTGGGGATGTTTGCTTTTCTGACGCTACAGTGGCCAGATGTTCACTAGATGTTTGGACCATTTACCCATAACTTCTAGGTAACTATTACAATTCTTGAATCAAGTCATAGTTTTTTTAATAACTTGACCTCCATCACAGTATTTCCACAAACCTCCTTGTAACTGTAGAAGTACCTCGGCTGCGAATCACTTCAAGCAACAAAATGCAACTTTTTCTGACTTAAAATAGCAGCTTCAATATTACTTTGATGCTTCACTGAGTTGGAATCGAGAGAATGTTTCCTTTTTCATTCTCACTCCCAGCCGAGAGTCTGTTCTTGTAACTTCAGTGAGTGGGTACGATCTCCTGTGAGAAGTGTGGAACTGACTTACAGTCGCAGATTAAAAATTGTTAGAATCAGGCACAGAACGTTCAAGAGTAATGTTGAACCGTGGATCAGCTCATTAAAAAACCGAGCGCTTGTCTCCAATATTCAGCCAGGTTACTTTTAAAATATGAACACTTCTGAACAGAGTGTGGTGGATTTGAAACAGCAGCAGTTCTTCTGGCTCAGAAAGAAGCCGGTCGTGAGGAACATCCACCATTTGAGGGGCTTTGATTCTTTTCCTCTACAAACAACTTAATCGCTTGAACATGAAGCCAAATTAATCCCCATGTGTTGCTGTGGAGGGCGCTGTTGCTTTACAGCTTTAGCTATATATATGAACTAATTTTGATTCCTATATTATCTCTATTAAGCTAAAAAACTAGCTTAATAGAGATAATTAAGCTAAAATATATCTAGCTGTTATGGTTATTATGCATTAAGCATCATCTGCTCCTCAGTTCCTTAATCCTGCTTCTTGTAAAATTCCTATACTCATATACACACTCATATACATCATATTTGTGCCCCAGGGCTGCGTCCCCATTGCATGGCAGAGGATGACTCAGCCTCGGCTGTGATCTCTGCAGTTCAGTTGTTTAAGAATAAGTGGGACAGTCACACAAGGAGACAAAAGGACAGAGCAGCCATCAGGAGATATTTCTGTCTTTTTCACTACACGGGACAATTCACAAGAACTTAACCGACTTGGGCTAAAAGAAACAGATCAAGTGTCGACGCTCCCCTTTGAAAGTGTTTATGTAAACACTGTGTAGACTCACAGCTGGGACTGACTCACAGTTGTTCAAAGTTGTGTATCAGCAGGACCTTGCTGCTGCTGCTGCTGCTGCTGCTGACCCATCACTTCTTCACGTAACTTGGTTATTCTGGCTTCATCTCTGGATAGTGGGAGGAAGTGGAGCCACGTCGTATAAGACACATTTAAATTTAGCATTATAACAACAATATTAATAACTAAATATATACATATATTGTTTTTTAGGGATTTCACTCTGCATTAAGAATGATTTCTGATCCTTTACAGATGAAACCTTCTCTGGAGAGTCTGAATCACGAGTTTCTCAAACCTTTTTAATAAAGTGGATTATCCCCCTGACCCTGTTCTTCATGTTGCAAACCCCAGTCAGACGTCAGTGTGTGTGAACTGCTGGTTAAAGCCCTGTCAAGACTTAATTAATACCATTGTCTTGTACATGACTGTTGAACATGTGCCGACAGCGCAGTTCTCTGTTTTGCTGAATCGGTAGAAGCTGGTAAAAATCCTACACTTTGCATTTTGTGCTCTTCAGAGCCTCTTATCAGTCTCCTCTGGTGCTGAACAGTAATAAAGGCCCAATATGTTCCGACCGCAAACTGGAGATATTACTGACCTTCACAGAAGCACTCCGATTGGTGCTGATGTTGAGGGAGTGTCTCAATATAAAGTAAATACTCTGATCAAATCTACCTGAGCGATGAACTGAGAAGGAAAAATACCATATGCGGCAAAGTAAAAGCTTTTTGAAGCCGTCTTTTCAGACAGTGTAATCTCCTGCTTACCTACAGACTGACAGCTGCAGACCACATTGTATTGCTTCTCAAATAGGCAGCAAGGTATTGGTTTCTGTTTGAAACAGCCTTTTATATATTGGTTGCAAGATGCTTTATGTTTTTCAATCCTCGCTTCATATTCCTGGAAGAAACTATAAGACATTATGAAGTTAGGAGATTTGTCTAATTGAACATTTCAATACTTTAGAGATAAACTCATGATCAGCTCAGTGAGGGGCTGCACATGGATTACATCAATAATACAGTAGAAATGTTTTCTGCTATGATGAAATGGCAAGTGCAAAACAAAATACATAGAAAATCTGAAGTTAAAACTTAACCCAAGTAAAAATCCCAACAGTCAAAACAACTCAAAACAGTTGCACATTAGTTTATCGACGCAGCTTTACTCATTATCTGCCCAATTAGAGCAACGGTCAAATTTCCATTTTAGCTTCTTGAGCACTTGAAGAACTTCGAAAGAAACTTTAATTCATGGCCAAACCAAAAAGTGCTTTTTAAAAAAATGATGAAGACCATGTGATATGACAAACAGCTTCAGAACTGGGACCCATTTAATGATCCCAGTGGTCTTCAATAAATTAATTACATCAGAAAACATTTTAATCATAACGAGCTTTGAATAAATATTATATAAGTCAAATATAAATATTTGACTTAGTAGATTGTATCATCTTTCTTTACCCCGACTTAAGTTTGTAATTTGTATTTCAAAGAATTGAATATAAAATAAAAACACACAAATATATATTCAACGCATCTTTGAGAATCCACATCCATAAATATAATTCACTTAAGTGTACAGAAAAAAATCCACACATTCACTGCTTCATTAATCCAAAGTTCTGTTTATTGAGTTTCAACCAGAGTCACTTCCATCGCAAACACAGAAGTGTGGTTGCGTAACGACTGTAACCTAACCCGTACAAATGGATCATGCAACAGAAGACACTGTTCTAAAACCCAAATGCACACAATGTATGTGACTATCGCACACGGTCACGCAAATAATTTTAACAATTTTACCAGACCATCACTTATCATATACCATCTGCAGCCTGTTTAAGGGCGACAGCACATGGAGCCTCTGCCCATCACATGTATAATTATGTTCCTAACAGGTGTTCGCCAGCGCACAGAAACCTGCAATCCAGTTTAGAAGGAGCCGAAGACACGAGCACGA
This sequence comes from Reinhardtius hippoglossoides, assembly GCA_006182925.3. Taxonomy (NCBI): domain Eukaryota; kingdom Metazoa; phylum Chordata; class Actinopteri; order Pleuronectiformes; family Pleuronectidae; genus Reinhardtius; species Reinhardtius hippoglossoides. Next base: position 6,071,750 of record CM031680.1, on the reverse strand, counting down.
TAAAAGCTCATAATTTTAACATGCCATATATGAAGGAATCCTTGGGATCTTAAGAATTTCACAACATCTGGAGATTGTGACGACTCTTTAAGGATGTTTTTAAAAAAGCCTGAAACTAGGACAGCTATGAAGGGAAATTGTATGTCATTAGACAGTAAGTGGCCGGTTTGCTTTCCACAAAAACAAATGTGGTGCAGAGCTGGAGTGTGAATATCATCCATCACTGCTCTGAGGACATGTGTTTAATCTTTCACTGGATGTCATCGTCGTCAAACAGATCTTCAAAATCTGTGGGAGAAAAAGAACAGAACACAATTATTCCACTAAAGTGACATAACAGATGGACAAAAAAAGAAAAAACTATGGCTGCGTTTCAAAAGTTTCTGCAAGTCAGGCATTTTCCCATAAAGCGGTCGTTTGGGTCGCTGGGTCGAAGGGGTGCAGGGTGATAAAAGTACAAGGATCTGGGAATGCACTGTGGTCTGCAGAGTGGCCTTCCTGTGGGTCTGACAGTTTGTGAGGTCAGGGGTCAGCAGGAGAACTGCAGGAACACGCTGGATAATATGTGCCACATCCTCTGCTGCAGGTAAGCTGCATTTAACACTCTACAAATCCACATAAAAGGGAAATACACTTTCATTTTTGCAGACATGAGTTATAGGAGCTTGTCTGACCTGTTGTGCTGTACTGGTTGTTTACTGCAACTTCACATTGATATTAACTTTTTACATTCTGTGCTTTCAAGGGCTGTCACAGTTGTTGATTGTAACCCTTTTGATAATTTTCTATTCATTTTAATTATCTTTCAAGAAAACGATGCCACAGATTCACTAGAGTGATAATCTAAAGAAATCAAGTATCTTTGAGTTTGGGCTGTGGAACATGATTACTGTCAATTTCAACACTATTGGACACATCAGTGATTACTTAATAGTTGATGAAAATAATCAGCAGATTGCATCCCAGCATTTTCCTGGTAAAATAAAAACTAAGGTTATAAACAAATTATTTTCATATTTTATCTAATTAACCCGTAAAGTGTCGAAAACAGCATCATAAGTCCTCACTTTATATTGAACCGTCTGCATTCAGACTACATGTAGTGTGCGCAGCGTGCACACAGGAAGTTGCTGTGAATACGTGGTGTCTGTATTGTGCACAAAGTGGTGTTTTCAAACATGTCATCAAACATACAAAACACAGACGAGACAAACAGCACATGATGGAAAACAATATTTGAAGCCTGATTAAAAGGCACAAACACATGAACTAGAATGAAAGACAGGTAACCTTCAGGTGACATCACTCCTGACCACATGTTGTAAACACTGAGAAATGTTTTAGCTGTGTGGCAGTTTCTCAATAGACTTTGATAGATACAGATATGTCACATAACAATATAAAACTAGAACTACCAGCCTGCGGTTGTGTGCCTCAGCCAATCTGTACAGTTTGAATCTTACATTTTTTTTCAGACTCATATGAAGTCAACATTTGAATTTGTGGCAGATTTTAAAGGATTCCCCGAGATGTTATGAGATATCGTGTTCGCAAGGGGTAAAAAAAAATTGTTTTGTGAGGTCACAGCCGCCTTGACCTTTGACCACCAAACTGTAAACAGTTCACCCTTGTGTCCAAGTGAACATTTAAAATTTACACCACAGCTTCAAATCAGTCTCAGGTAAAAACCTTTAGGACTAAACCTAAACAGACCTAACACAATAAAGTACTTTTCCCACAGAAATCCCGTAGCCTGGATATTTCACAGCAACGTGGAACAACACAGATTAACAGAAACTGTCACAGCACTTGTACTTCTGTGACGAAAGAATTAAGCGAGTTAGACGCGATTGTTTTAATGAATGAACGTTTAAAACCCTTTAACGAATGTAGGCCGGGGGATTGGGGGCTGCGTTCAACGAGCCTAGGGACAGTTAAGTGGCACACATCTCAATCAGGGGGGGAATAAAGGCTGCCCCCCCCCCCCCCCCCCCCTAAATGAGCCTCATACAAAGCACATGCACCGAGTTCCCGCTGCGTGGAATCTGTGTTGCATATGGCAAAAGGTTGTGGCTGTTTGATGTAGCAGCGCCTCGAGACAGAGATCACACTCCATTATAAAATGCAGTTTGTAAAAAAAGGGGGGGGGGGGGGCTTCAAGGAATGTTTTGGGGCCAGTAAAGAAGCTTCCTGCTGTGGAACCAGCAACTGGCGCCCTAGGGGTGAAAAAAACAAAACATCATGTGCTAAAAGATTCAATCTGCAGTGACGGACGATTTCCTATTCGACGATGACAGACTCCTCAGCTCACTTAAATAACACAGCAAGTAAAAATAACTCGCATTGACCTTTGTAGATCGCTTTTAAGAGGATCGTTGCAGCTCAGGGGGACGTATTATAAACGAACATTTAAATTAATACAAAAAATTTATAAAAAGTCAATAACGAAGTCTGTGACAGAGCTTCTGCTTGTTGATTCTGAATCGGTGAGAATCTGTGCTGCTGCCAACATCTCTAGGAATAGAAAACCAACTCACTGGCATCTGTGGTTTTTAAACACACAAGTTTGGTTGCTGAAAAGAAAACAACGTCTATATCTCACACACACGTTTCTTTCTGCATCAGAGACCTAGCACTTGAAATATGACAAATATTATTCTTTATTTCAGACTGAAGTCCCTAGAGACCAGAACAGAAAATGTGTAACTCCCAGTCTGCTCTGCATGTGGGTTTGTGTATTTCTCTCGTGCCAAATCACAGACCTACTTCAAAACATCTGTTCACTGAAAGAAATCCTCAAAAACAAAACTCGAGCCAGTTGTAAAGTACAGTGGGCTTTAAAAAAAAAAAAACATACAGTAGGAAAACATGACAAAGCTGCTGTAACCAAAAGATGGTTGAGAATATAAAAGGGGAAACCAATGACCTCATTGGGGCAATAAATATCCTTTTAAAAAGGCATATTGATCTTTTCTAAATCAGTAATCAATAATAGTGAATGTAAGCATTATTTAGAGAAACTATCCTTTTCTTATTTCATTATCTGTTGTCATTAAACTACATGTATGTATCAACAATCATGTAATCTCTCTCTAATAATAACAAATGGATATGTATTGTGAGCATTAGTTTCATACAATACTGAACATTGAGCGATCTCAACATTTCAATGCAGGGTCCAGACCCCAGAGTTTGAGGGTAAAGCTCGACAAGCAGTGAATCATGCACATGAATCTTTACCGTTGAAGAAGTCTGCGTGAACTGCCTTCTCGCTGGCAGCCAGGTCCATGAGCAGTCCTGTGCTTCCCCCAGCCTGTCGGGGAACAAACATGCAGCTCAGAGGCACGATCTCACACCAGGAAGTCAGAGACAAGCGGAGCAACCGACCACAAGCTGGTTCACACGCAGCTCATCTGACACATCCAGTGTCTAGAGAGCAGGGTCGGAGAAACACAATGTTTTTTTTTGTATATTCTGCGTTTTCAACCGTTTGTTGAATAATAAAATACAATGTTGATGTAAGCAGCACATTTGTGATCACATGCGTTTCAGTAGCCGGGTGAATTTTTTTTCATAGGACATTTAAAAACACCCAGAGTTAACTCAAGTGTTGTACAATTAAAAACATGAAGAGTATAACAATTAAATAAAATTGAATTTAAAATAAATAACTTCAGTCAGACACAAGGTGGCGATCGAGAAGGTTTGGCTTCACTTTTTGGAAGAAGTCATGTTGTTTATCTGTATATGACGTCTATGACACCAACGATCACCATGTGAACCATGTCCCAAAGCTAAACTGGTCTCAAACTGGTTTCATGAACATTGGGTCCAATGTGAATCCAACAAACCACATCAATGAAGAGGAAGATGAGACTGGCAGCATCAGTGTGCAGAAAACAAACGCGATGAAGAGTTTCCAACGGGCTGTGTTTAGCATTAGCATTAGCATGGAGTTCACGTTAACGTGCTCATTGTTAGCTGTCTGGTTTGTTTATCTTTAACAGTTTGTATGTTAGGTTCACTTACAGGTGAATTAACGCTAAAATAAAAGTCCCGAGCTAATTCAAATGAATATGTCACTGTGAGGAAACACACATGAACGTTAGCATGAGTTACATCTTTAGCACTTCTAGCTAAGTTAGTGACCGTTACAAAAAAAAACAATAACCTGTAAAGACAACAACAGAGGCCACGAGAGAAGCTAGCTCCAGCTGATCAGTTCATTTGTATGTGATGCTCGCTGCTATTTGGAATTAGCATGTAAGCTAACAAACCTCGTCCAGGTCCACGTAGGGTCCAGCGCCTTCGGGAAACATCTCATCCACGGCTGGTTTCATGGCGGTGGAGTTGGACTGGTCCTTCAGAGGCATAGATGAACGATGTCTGTAGCATTAATGAGTTTCTGTCAAGAGTTTCACTCGCTGCTCTAGGCTAGGGGAGATACACAGCCGGTGTGCTGGGAAGAAAGGTCCGGAGGGAAAGTCACGACGCGAGACAAAGGTTCCGCTGCTCTTATGATGAGAGTGTGGGTCACTCATCATTTCACTGACTTGTTATACCAGATAGAGAGAGAGATAGATAGAGAGAGAAGATAGATAGATAGATAGATAGATAGATAGATAGATAGATAGATAGATAGATAGATAGATAGATAGATAGATAGATAGATAGATAGATAGATAGATAGATAGATAGATAGATAGATTAGATGGATAGATAGATAGATGATAGATAGATAGATAGATAGATAGATAGATAGATAGATAGATAGATAGATAGATAGATAGATAGATAGATAGATAGATAGATAGATAGATAGATAGATAGATGGATAGATTAGCTGATTAACAGAAAACGTTATAGAACATTTGCTTTTCTTTTGATCCTATGTTGTATTTTTTGTGTAGCACTTTTTAATCTTGTTTAGATAAGTACTATACCAATAAATGTATTATTAATAATTGTTTTCTACATTTCTGAGAACAATAATGGATTGAATGGAATTCAGCCATACCTGGGATACACACAAACACATCAATATTTGTACTTAGGACAATTATTAGTATAGAAAATGTAGAATTCCACAATCAAATTGTAACTCCAGTAAAAATACTTAAGTACCATAAGACTCACCCTCAAATACCTCTTAATGCTCAACTTGGTTCTGAGTCTTGATTAATTAAATCAACTCAAAACTATATTTACCATCAATATTTTGGCATTTGACTTGAACAGCTAAACAGTTAAACAATCAAATAAGTGATTATTTTTTTTAAGTTCCTACTTTAAACACGGATAAACATACAATACGTTTTATTAGAATTGTGTTTGAGTGGTAGAAATTGCACTTTGGAATCAAGGAAGATCACATGAGGTAAGTTTGACTGACTTTATTCACTCTAATTAGATGTGTCATGTTTTCCAGTTTCTGGTATAATCAGATCAGATTAAATATCATTTGATTCCACATCTTTTTACAGGAAATGAAACACACATTTAGCAGCCTCACGGGGCAAAACAGGCCAGAACATTTCTATCATAAAATCACAATCAGTGATGATGTGCAAATAAAAAGGTGGGAGAAACTACAACTTAGTATCTGTGCTGTTAAACATACAAAACATTCAACTCCGGTCTGCTGCACAAACTAAATAACAGAGCTGAGTCCAGACCTCCTGCCCTCAATCATCACAGAATATCAGTCGTCTTCTCCCTCCACCAGCACCATCTTGTATTTGCACCGCAGCGCCCTGCTGCTCACAGGGCTTTGTCACAGCCCTGCTGCTTGCTGGCAATCATCCTGCTCACGTCGATGTTGTTGTTGCCGAAGGTCTCCTTGGCCTTCTCCACGGTGGCGTCAGGCAGGGTTCGTGTTCGGCTCAGGATCCAGGCAAAGTCGACGTGGAAGAGCCTGAGGATGTCCGTGCAGGAATACACCAGGGCCGTGTTGGTGTAGTCCGTGGACAGGATCCAGTACGGGGAGTAGGGCAGGACTGCGGTGGCGAGAAACAAGGAATCCGTTCAAATGCTTTCTTCTGTTCATGTGACAAAATCCACTGACATTACAAATTGACACACAGCAGCAGGAGTTACATGTATAGTCGTCCTCACCATAGGAATAACTTATCCCCAGCTTGGCCGGATTCTTCATGTCTTCTATGACTCCGTTGCCTTCGATTTTCCTCAGCTCTCCTTTTCTGTTCAATTCCACACAGTCACATGTTTTAAAAGAAATACACCTTAAGCATTCATTTCCTCCCAATTTCACATTCGCACAAAGAAACTCACAGTATTTCAGAGCTGACCACTCGGATGGAGTTGTCCGTCCTCATGGTGAAGTTGGTCTCGATGCATCGGCCCTTCTCAAACTGGGCCGGCAGTTTGGCAATTTCAAACCACCTGCCCATGAACTGTGAGGGTGAAGGAAAAAGGAAAAGCATGAATACATCTACATATTCATTCAGTGAGACATATGGCAGATGTCCCACCACACCCACTCGAGGTGCAATAATTATACATACTAAAATGTTGTGGACGACCAAAGTCAAAATATGTGAGTGCAACTAAGTAGAATGAATATGATTTGTGTTTGGGGAAAAAAATAGGTTTAGATTTAACATTAAAACAAATGGTTATCCACAAAATGTAGGACAAATAAAGGAAGAAAAACTCACCAAAAGTTAAGTTTAGTTTAATTAGCTCCACCTAAACAAACTACCTTAGTCAAATTCTCTTTTAACATACATCTACACCCAGAGACTATTTTCCGTACCTGCTTGAGGTTGAACGCAGGCTGAACGGACGGTTCTGGACACGGGCCCCAGTGGGGAACCTGAGCCCAGGTGAGCGGGAGAACCAGCACAAAAGCCAGAGCCGAAGATAACTTCATAGTGAGACCGGCCTTTGTTTCCTGCAACAGACGTAAACAAAGTAAATAAGGCCACAAATTACTGAAATGTAACATAAAATACAGTGCGATGCGTTCACATCATTACTAAAAGTGACAGTTTACCTGACAAATATTCTAATCTTCTACCTATACAGCCTCAGTTCAGGAAAACAAACAGTATAGTCTCTCTTCTGTAATGTGTTTTGTTGTTTTAATATTTATATACTTCACTAGATATTATTTCTTACCTCTGTGGCCTCTTTGCTTCAGACTTGTCTTCTCTTCCTCGGACAAACTCTGCTGTTTGAATTAAAGACGTCGCTCTGCGCGAGGTTCTGCAGCCCTGCCTCTCTGTGCCATCAGTGGCTGTCTTTGTACGGAGCCTTATTCCAGACTTGAAGCAAACTATTAGCAAATTGGAGTCACAGGGGACATACCAGCAGAAATGTTATAAACCAATCTGGATGCTCTCCTGCCTCAGATGCACAGAAATGTGGATTTATTTGTTTCGTGTTTCTATAGAATACGAGAAGGTTTGAATTTATAGATACAAACTCCATCTGAGCCAATTCAAGTTGAAGAAGTTGGAGGATCCAGTTTATTTTTTCAAACCTAAAAATAATATCACCTACATAGTCCTGCATTGTTTTTACAAAGCAGTTGACTAAATCAATAAGATTCGATCTAAATCAACAATATTCGGTCATGTCACAGTTTATCAGGAACCTGTTGAATCATGGTGAATGTGGATCTGTCCCAGTGGCTGTGCTGATTGGTCCACCACTTTAATATCACATCAACTATTAGATGGACAGTCGACCATTTAAATTCAGTACAGGCGTGATTTGGAATAACTTTGAAAAGTTCTGACGTCAACAGGTTGATATTTGTGGGTTTTTTTGCGTCTTCTGCTTCTTCAGGATTTTATTTTTGGCGATCTCCTGACTCTTCATCTAATTAGTGGCCAGAGGGTCGGACTGCAGTTTCACTGGGCAGCTTCCAAGTGTGAACAGTATTCCTGACAACAAGAGCGTCCATATCCCTGAAACTATCACAATGGAATATCCAAATCTTACCAATTCTAGTTTATCCATCTCTTTTTAATACTTTAATGTCTACTCAATGTTTTACAAGCATTACAGACCCTCAGAGATAATCGTCCTGTCTCATAGTCCCACACATAGCACTGATCTCCCTGTGTTTATTACACATGCACCAACATCAATTTATTGTTCTTGTTCTGCAAAATGCCAATGCACTGAATTCAAACGAGAAATAAAAAGCCAAGGCGCCGATGAAATGTGGAATGAATCATAGCAGAGCTGTAGGAGTTCAGTTACAAATTCAATTTCACAAGGAAATGAAAGGCTCTCCAGCTCAGACGCTGCTTGTTAATAAATCCTACAGACAGTTTCTGTATCAGAGTCTACAGCCTGACTTTTAAATATGTCCTGGTGCAATGAGCCGCAACAGTTTAACACTCAAAACGGTTTAAACCAAACACTGTCAATTACATGCAAACACACTATATTAAATCCTGTCGGCTTCCAGATAAAGTCACACAACCACAAACAGGGTTGAATTAAAGAAGAGAAAGATCAGAAGGTTCAATTTCCATCAACGTATTAGCTGCAGCTCCACATAAATCAAAGGCTGGTTAAAGGTGTCGGTTTGTCACCGGGTGGAAGTAATGAGCTCGACTGGTCAGAGCACGATGAAGAACCAACAATCACACTGACCTATTCTGTTTCAATGGAGAACAAATATCAAAGGGTGAGGAATGTCAAAGAAGTGGAATTCAGACTGGAGCATTTCAGCAAAAATATTTGACCCGCATACTTTCCTCCATATTTCATCACATGCAGGTTTCTGTCTCTTCTTGTCTTTATTTTGTTCATTCGAGTTTTACTTTTTGCTCTTCATTCCCTGCGGAGCTGCTGTGATGGTTTGGTTCTTGGATCTTTTTTTTCGTGTCTGTAGATGGCGCTCTTTTCATGTCTTTTCATCCAGGAATTCCATCACTAGTCATGCTGAGCCAATCCAAGCCGTGCTGTGGGAAACACGCACCTAAAAAGCCTTTTAGTTATCATAGTAGGCTTCACCATTTTACATGATTTGTTTGTTCATTATTTTTGTTGTGATTGTTTTAATGCTGTATTTTATTGTTTTAATATTATTTTCTTCTCTGATCTTATTTTTCTGAGTCCTGAAATGTTTCAATCCTGCTTCAGTCATGTAAAGCCCTTTGTAACAGTTTTATACAACGTGTTGTATAAATAAGGATATTTTATCATCATATTGTATCATATCATATATTATTATTAGTTTGGTTGTCTGTGAAAGAAATGATTATGATCTAATATACATTTTGAAACAGATGCTATATTATGTGACCTATAGTAAAGACTCTCATGCCACAACACATGAGGTCACGATGGGGCTCCTGCCACCTGTGTACACTGACACTCATACACACACACATAAACACACACAAACACACTATAGGTTAAACATGTTCACATGTGTGGTAACACACACACAGATCATGAGAATAGTTCCTGCTGCTGAGGCACAACAAAGGTCACACAACCTCTGTGACCTTTCACCAAACTTGCATCAACACACATAACGTAATATTTCCATGTTTAGTTTTTCATTATTCACCTTTCTAGTTTTTACGACTCTTGACACACTGAATGAACTTCTGCAGCTCATTTGGCTTTATTACAATAAATTAATTACATTTTAAAGGTCTTACATGTATTTACTTACTTCACATTCATAGAAACAAGGATCATTCACTGTGTAACCTGGTGAGCGTTATCTCCGAGCTGACTGAGGGGATCGTTGGGTTCAGGATTTCCACGAAAACTGGTGGAAGGATAGAATATAGGACGAGAGAGAAGCTATTCAGTCCTTAATTTTGGCAGAATTATAATGTATTAATCTAATTAACAGAATATCTGTGTGGCTGCATGACGCTGCTGCTGTGATGTCTATTTGAAAAGTAATTAATATACAGTTTTTATATAACTTGAGATTATATACTGTACCTTACTTGTAGTTTTCACATTTCATATTTTGGGGAAATAATATCCGTGTCATTATGGGCTTCCACTACAACAAAGACTCGATACCATCGCTGACCTGTCAATGGAGTGAGGCCTGTTTGAACAGGTGCCGGCTCTCACACATCACAACCGTCTGTCATGAAAAGCTCCAGGTTCTTCGATCTATAAAAGACCCAGAGAAGCTGAACATCCAGCACACAGGTTGTATCGCTGTAAACTCAGGTGAGCAGGCTGCCTCTTAACGTCCATTTCTGTGCCTGTCTCCTGTTCTTCCCTGTGTGATTAAGATGTTTGGTTCCCTGAGCTCTGCAGCAGGATATTGCCTCTGTAATTGTGCTGTGTGTGTTTTCCCCTCTGCAGGTCGTGTTGATAAGATGCAGGCCATGCAGGTGATTTCCCTGACTCTGCTGTCTGTCCTGGCAGCCAGCGCTCAGATCTTCAAGTTCGGCAAATGTCCCAAAACTGACGTTCAGGCCAACTTTAACGCAACCAGGGTGAATACTAAACTCAGAGTTTATTCCTTATCTTTCATTTGCTATTATATTAAACCTCTGCACCGCATGAGAAATGCACAATTCCCACAACTGCCATTATCAGCAAACAGCCCTGAGTTGCAACAGATACATATTTAGCACCTCCACTGTGATATGTTGTGTTTCCCCTGCAGTACGTGGGTAGGTGGTATGAGATCATGAAGATCCCAACAGCCTTCCAGAAAGGCGAGTGCGGCACCGCCACCTACAGCCTGAAGAGCCCAGGAGTCGTCGGGGTCCTGAACAGGGAGCTGCTGTGAGTAACTGTGTGCATTTACAGGATACAGGATTTATTTAGACTGATCCTTTATCCCGTATCTATAAAAATCTGAACATTTAGAGAAAATTCGAGGACACACAATACATTTAAACTCCAAATGTGTGTATAGAAAACAGGAAATTCTCATCTAAATTCCTCTTTTCATATTAAGTCTTTCATGTTTTATTCATCTTTTATAGGAGCGACGGAACCACTAATGCTATCGTCGGCTCTGCCAAGGCTAAGAACCCAGCCGAGCCTGCCAAGCTGGAGGTCTCCTTCTTTGAAAGTGAGGATGTCTAATTCATTACAGTTTTTACCTTCAAGTTTCGCTCATTCATTAAAACCGCATGACTTGTGCTTGGAACATCCCAGCAAGCTTTGACTCTTTCGACTTGTCTCCCCTCCAGATTCCCCCCCCGGCCCCTACTGGGTGCTCTCCACTGATTACGAGGGTCACTCTCTGGTCTACGGCTGCAGCGACTTCGGCCTGTTCCGCATGGAGTTCTCCTGGATCCTGAGCAGGGAGCCCACCCTGTCTGAGGAGGCCGTCGAGGAGCTGCACGGCATCCTGTCCTCCATCGGAATCAACGTGGGCAAGATGGCCTCCACCGACCAGGACGCAGAGTATTGCAGCGCCATGATCCAGTAGACAGAGAGACTCCTGGTTCAGATAGAGGACGACACAGGAGACACAGCATGGCTCGGTGTCTGGAGTGTGCAGTATATATATATATATATATATCGCTTTGTTGATCTTGTGCAAAGTCAATGCAGTAAACCTGTAGAAAAAAATTCATGTTATGTGTGTTTTGTTTTTAGACCTTGGGCTCATTCTGAATCACAAAAAGGCAAACTGTGGAATTTAAAGCAACCGAATGTCAGTGCCACAGTTCACTTTACATAAAACATAAAACATTAACGTACATAAACACACACACACACACACACACACACACACACACACACACACACACACACACACACACACACGCAGTTCGTCCTTTCAAGGTCTCACAACACACTCCAACATTATTCCAATGAATGAAAATGTAAAGTAGGTCCATTTATATTTTCTTGGGGGGGGTAGACATGTTGGAATGGTATAAAATCATTTTATTGTCTCATTTTATTGCTTTATTTGTTTCATCCTCTCGTGTTTCCTTCTCGTCAATCTGGTTGCTGAGCTGCTTAAAAATATAGATTTTTCATCTTGGTTTCATCTCAGAAATTGAAAGTCTGCCTGTGATTGATACATCTGAAGAGTGATGAAAGAAGAACAGTGCGTTTAACATCTGGTCTAATGTACAAAAGAAGACAGTGATGTTCTATTTATTAAAGGCATGTTTGTATGTTTCTATTTTGCCTTTTGATTGGATTGTGAACAGTAAACATGCAGATACGACAGAGGAGAGAAAGAGGAGTATGATTCAGTTTCCAAGGGGAGAGCTGAGGATCTTGTGGTTGTTTTGCATATTTATATATTTGCCATCCATCCATTATCTGTCCCACTTCTTCTTTCAGGGTCACATGAGGAACGGGGCCAATCCCAGCTGACATTGGGCGAGAGGCAGGGCACGTCCTGGACAGGGCGGCTGTCCACGACTCACATTCACACCTAAGGAAAACTTAGAGTCTTAACTTATTTAACCTATAGTGAAGAATTGTTACTGTTGTACTGACAGTGGGTTGTTAAACATGTACTGTTGACCACTGGCTTGTGAGCCCATAAAACAATTCAGTCCTCTCGTCACCTCATCAGTTTACAAAGGATTACAGCGTGTGATCAGTTCAGCCAAACACTGATAACTCAAAAACTTGATTTGAAGCCTAAAGATGCAAAATTATCGAGTAATCAATCAACACAGAATAAAAGAAAAATATTCGGTATTTTTATTCATTTAGATCAATAGAAGTAACTAATGACTATGTGTGCGTCAACGTGAAAATCATGCTGCCTAGTTCATTAATAATCAATATTGTATTTCATCAGATCCAAACAGAGGCCCACAAAAGGACCAAAATCTGGCCTTCAGTTTGAACAAGTGTATTGCATTGACTTTGCATGAGACGTCCAGTGACATACAGACCAGTGAGAGTACAGTCATAAGCAGCACAATACAGAACACACAGCGGTGAGTGGGTCTGTAGGCTAAATCAGGATTATCTCCCTCACTGCATAGCGCTGCAGTAAGCTGCATCCTGGTTGGTGGTGAGCAGCTTGTCCACTCGGACTCCGATGGAGGACAGGGCGCTGTGCAGCTCCTCCACGGTCTCCTCGGGCAGGGTGGCCTCCCTGCTCAGGATCCAGGCGAAGTCCGCGTGCAGCACGCCGAGGTCCGTGCAGCTGTAGACCAGGGAGTAGCTGTCGTAGTCGGTGGACAGGACCCAGTAAGGGGCGGGGGGGGGCGTCTGGAGGTGTTAAAAGAGACAGAAAGTCAAGATAACAAATATCACTGTCTAATGCAAGGTTTTAAAATGTCCCAATATGCTTCAACTCCACAGAAATCTTTAAGAATGAGGCTCAAATGTGATATGAAGTGTTGGGATAATCTATCCGGGGGAAGAAGGTTTGAAACAAATGAGGAGTCCTTACTCTCAAAGAAGGAGACCTGCAGCTTGGCGGGCTCAGAGGGATTCTTAGCCATGGCAGAGCCGCTGATGGCGTTGATGGAACCATCAGCACTGAAAGAGACAGTGAAATGTTACTGAATACGAACAGAAACAGGACACCATGACACCACCTGACCGACTTCATCCTGGTCTTAAAGGTCCAAACACAAAAGAGACAAATCGGTCTTAAATGTTGTTGTTTGTTATATTGAGTTATAAGAGTCGCACATCTTAACCAAGATACAGGGAGAAAATATAGATGTTTTTGGTTTTACAGTTAAATAAACTTAGTAATAGGTCTAAAAAACATACATAGGAGTCCAACCCTTTATGTAAAATATTGTTGTGTACATATGTATCAGTAATAATTATAGTATATACCCTGATAGAGCTGTATAGTGGGTTCAGCAACTTTAATATAAGTACCTTATTTGGATAATACACCTATACTTTTACATGGGTTTTAAATGCAGTATTTAACTTGTAATTTAGTATTTTATATGGATCTATTACTAGTTGTACTTCAAGAGAAGGTAAATGTATTACAGATGTGGACATGATACTCACAGCAGCTCCTTGTTGAGGACACCGACAACTCCCGGGCTTTGCAGGCTGTAGGTGGCAGTGCAGCACTCACCCTTCTGGAAAGCGTGTGGCAGTCTCTGGATGTCATACCATTTACCAAGATACTGCAGAGGAACCACGGGGGACATAAGCTCTTTGTTAGAGTGCCACGTCTATTTCGGTATCAAATTTAGGCCTCAAAAGTGTATTTTGGGATCTAGAGATACATAAAGACGACAAAACGCAGCCTTGTTTTCCTGCAATAACGGTGAAATAGTTTCTGTGCTCACCCTGGCAGCGTCAAAGTTCTCCTGAACGGCCGGCTTGGGGCATCGTCCGGGCATGATGACCTGAGCGTTGGCTGCCAGGACGGACAGCAGAGTCAGGGACATCACCTGGATGGCGTTCATCTTTTCTCCACAACCTTTAGAGAGCAGAAGAATCAAAAAAAATAAAACACAGTTCACTCAATCAGTTTTAAAACTAAAGCATCTTAGGAGACATCAGAGAATCACAGCTGTGGTCCCGCTCACCTGTATTTACCGGGCAGCAGTGACGGGCTGAGTTTCGATGGCGTTGTTATGCCTCAGCGACCACGTTGTGTGCCCCCCCCCCCCCCCTCCTTTCCATTTACATGTAGGGTTATTTTGAGTGTGTGTGGGAATTGGCACCTGTTCAAGTAATTTGTGTTTAAACAGGCGTCTCACAGAAAGAGAGGACTGACATGTTTGTGTAAAAGTCACAGTCGTGCACAGACACTGGCTCGATACATATGATGATCACTTCTCATTATTGTACTGTACATTGGTCTAATGTCTTGAGAAAATCTTGAGGAATTGGAACAGTAGCTTATTAGAGTTTGGACTAAGGTTGGTTGGTCAACGCCAAAATATCTCAACAGCTATCACAGTGATTACTACATGAATTCACCCAGATGATGAATCCCAATTCATTTAATGAGCCCCTGAGTTTCCCTCTAGCATCAACATGAGCTTTTAATTTGGTAATAACTGTATTTGTACTATACTGTGTTTGTAAAGTACTTTTCTAGCCTTATCGACCACTCAAAGTTGTATACAATACAAGTCACAATCACCCATTCACACACACATTCATGACACTGTCAGCACAGCCGTCTGGGCAGTACATTTACTTCATTATAGTACATCCAGGTACTTTTCACTTTAGCTCCACCTCAAATATTAGCAAATATCTGTACTTTTTACTCCACAACACTTTCATAACGCCTTGCCATACATGTTCACATTATTTTTATATTCGTAAAAGCACTCAATATCCAGAGGGGAATTGGTCCACTGGTCCAATCAGAGCGGCAGGTAACATTAGACCCCGCCTCCTGCAGCAGCAGCATTACTTATGAAGAAGAAACACCTGAATATATTCGAAAGAAGTCGGTGCTGAGACTCAGCTGTAATGCTATGCTCGGTAAGTACTTTTACTTTTAATTGAAGTATATCGAAAGGCAATTACAAAAGCTAATGTGGTACTTTTACTCGAGTACATTTCTGTCTGTTTATTTGTACTTTTACTTGAGTAAAATATTTGAGTACTTCCTCCTCCACCGTCCTCGGGTTATTGCTCTTCTGAGCCACAGTTTGTGGATTTGATTGAAATATCTGAACAACCACTAAATGGATTGCCACAATATTCAGTACACACATTTGATTAGTCTCAAATGAGATATTCTGTGAAAATGTTGATAACTTTCACAAAATGCAGATTATGTATGAAATATATATTGTGAATTTATGGTTCAGAGGGACCGTAATGTCTTTTCCACATCATGCGGTTGTGATAGAATATATAGAAGAAGCCCATATATACAGAATCTAGCCCCATACAAAACATTCACCATGTCAGTCAGTATTATCTGAACATAGTACATCGAGGATCTAAAGCCTTTCCTGTTATTTCGGGGATTATTGATCCTGAAGAGTCTTACAATCCAGGATCTCACTGTAATCATGACCTAAACAAGATTTCCATCAGGCGTAGAAGACATAATGCTTCCACCTCGGAGGGATTACAGCTTCCTTATAGTCGTCATTCGATGGGGGAGAAAGAATACAGCAAACACACACATGGTCCGGACCCCAGGTTGCTGCTGTAATTAGAGGATGGGTGGTGTCTGAATCTGCACCGACCCAGTGAATTTATAGCTGAGCCTGTTTCTCGAGGTTAAACCTGCTCTGATCCTTTCGCCTCACTGTGACTCTGTAATGCTTGGTGCAAAAATCCCTCATAAAAAGCTTACACCTAGGAGATTCCTAAATTAGCGGTTTACACATCCTAATGCTCACTCACTTAATTCCCAAGTGCTTAATTTGTGAGTGTTTTTTCCTCTTTTGAGTAAAATATCATCTAGTGGATTCAGAGAAATAAAGCTACCGAGTTTTTCTCCTGTCCATATAGTGACTAATAGTAATACTATATTAATGTTACTTCTGCTGGTAAATCTGATGTGGTTTACTGTTTATATTTTCCCCCCATTGTTAAAACCAATACTGCTTCTATGGCTGTACAGGGGAGACAAAGTATTTAGATCAGCGATTTCAAGCCTTGTATTCAAAAGTACAGAAATATTTTCAGCTAAATGTACCTTAAGTATTGTATTTAGGATAAAAGTATAAAATAAAGTATACCAAACTAAACAAATGGAATCACCTCATGGGAATATAATTAATTGTTATTCTTCCTGTGCTCAATACTGTGAGTTAAATTGAATTATAAATGAATTAATGTGTAATTTTCTTATTTCCTCTCCTCCTCAGGTTGGTGGTCATTACCACTGGGGCGAGCCGTCACTGACTAGCGCCACCATGAGGTTTCCAAAGTAGTTTTGAGTGAAATGCCTCAACAATCCCGTCACAGCTCCTTTTTGTTATGAATTGATTTGGTTGCTTGATCGAGTCGAGCCAGCACACGGCCGACTGGAGGCGGACTCGATCCCACAGTGGGAGCTGTCGTTCAGGAGAACATGGATGTCTTTATATGTCGCACTAATAGAGGTTAAAAGTTAAACGTGTTTCTGTCTGGGACTAAAAACCTGATTAGTGCGGCTGCTCCACATTTTTCATCAGTCATCAATTTCAAAAGAGAGTTTGATATTAATAATAAACTTTATCTGTGTAGAGCTCCATTAAAAATGAATTACAAAATGCTTCACAAGAGGGGAAATTGGAAATAAATATAAAAAGGCTGAGGTCACACCTGTATATACATATACAGACATATTATTGTAATCCAATTAACTACATTAAGTTTTATTGTGTATTTACACTGAAAATACAGACAAATACTGTTTTCTTCTGGGAATCTGAACATTTAGCAAAAGGCCTAAAACGTTTTTACAATCAATAATTCTAACTTTCATTATTTATTGCAGGACTGTTGTATGAGAATGCATTCGATTTATCGATGTGCTTGTAAGTGCTGAGCAACACAGCAGTGTCCTGACCCGGTTACTCAACCCTCCATGAGTTACTGTTATTTCCTGCAGACTGTAGATGGAGAGAGAAGCTCTTCTCCATTCACCCTCCACATCATGTTGTTTGTTTGGCAGCATCAGCGCACAGTCGACCAACTGTGCACAGCTCGCTGCCACCAGACATAGAAAGAAAAAGTGCAGGCGCATGCTGTAAGCGGCTGGTGAGCGCAAACTGTCAGATTAAGAGGTCTGAGAGGATGATCCGGCCAACATTTAGTCGGATTTCTAGCAAATTAGCACCAAGCATGTTTGGGTCAACACTGTGGCACCCTGGGGAGCACAATACCTCTGACACCCAAACTAGACATGAGGGAAAAACAAAAACAAGACTGATCTGCGTGGTTTTACCGTCGTCAGGCTGCATCATGAAGCCGCCCTGCATGTGGCCGCACAGCACTTAAGGAGGGGTTGGCCATTTTGCCACTGGAAAAGGAAGCTAAGCATTTAGGTGTCTTAACTATGGCCTAAAGTGCTAACAAGGGATTAGTGAGGTAAACGTTGAAAGAGGTTTAGCACTCCATGCTTAGGACCAGTGCTGCTTCAGTAATTACACATGAGTTGCAAGGTGCAGCGAGCAGTTGGATGGGAGATCACAGTGATGTCAGGACAGGGAGGGCTTACCACAGGAGATAAGGCCAGCTAATGGAGATGAAATGAATCGGTATTTAACAGGTTTCCTTTAGTTAAGGCAGCTAGCTGGCAGCAGACCGCGCTCCGAGCAGGTTGACTGGTTAGTGGGAGGCCGGATAGTTGTAAGTGATAGTCGGGGGACGCGTTCTGTGAGATCTGCGAAGGCTTTCATTTACATTTCTGACTTGGTTTTGTTTTTTTAACCTGAATTGGGACCAAAACCAGTTCAAACTCTGCTCACTGGTGTGAACTTGAAGGTGAGTTCATTGAAAACTTCCTTCTGTTTCTACTTCTCATTTTCCTATTTCAGTTTTTCTTGTGCTTCTATTTGTGACCGAGTTGTTCTGGTTGTATTTACAGTAGCTGCTACAAATAGCATTTATTCTGCTGTTATTCCTGTGAAAAAAAAACACAAAATCACATTTATTATACCGTGATCAGAAATTATAGCAAAAGACCTTAAACATTTTTCATCACACAATGCAAATCTTTTCAAACTGTCAAAATGTTCACAGTAAGCGGTATAAAGGGCGTCTGATCCCTCGGTAAGTGATTAATCTAAAGGCCAATGCGATTAGAGGAACAACCTTGAAATCTGTATAATTAACCTAATAATTAGCCCAGATTCTGTAAATAGCACTTGAAGATAATGAAAAAATAGTTAAAATGCATCGTGAATTGGCCTCTCGTCTTCATCATCTGAAATTATTTGTGCCGACATCATACATTTACATTATTAATTCATATTTTATAATAATATTCAATCTAATCCAGTCATGACATCGTCTTTTTCAGCACTTTGTCACGTGAGGTTTGCGACAATTAGAAATTATTTTTAAATCAATAAGTAAAAACCTGCAGTTCATCGTTTACCGTTCATGTTTCATAAAATCTCAGATTTGTGTGTGTGTGTGTGTGCGTGCGTGTGTGTGTAGGGATTAGCGAGGACTAGACAATACTTCTGTCTTGTCTGATATGACCTCCTCAGGGCTCCATCTAAGTCGTCAGCAATTTTTCCCTTTAATTCATTCTTGTAATGAGATTAACCAGGCAACAGTAAATCCAAGGAGCCCAATCCCTGGATTTGGCAGCTGCGGTGTGTGGCCTCTGCTTGTTAAGGAAATATAACAAGAGTTTGTGGAGCTCACCTTTGACGACAGTTTCACTCACTGAAGCTGCAGCCGCTTAAAGTGTAGGTGTGAGGTTCTGACACGTTTGAAAACCGGGGGTCTGAATTCATGTTTACAGCAGAACACAAAGTCTCGAAAGGCTTCAACTTCACTTAAGAGTCTTAAAACCAAACCCTGTAAAAGTGTTAGCTGTGATCAAACAGGTCTTATGAAGGATTTCTCCAAATGGCACAAAGTTCACACGGGCCTTCCTCACTTTGAGCTGCTCATGTATTATGTATCATTACATTCCGGTCACTGGGCTATTTCTCGAGAAATAATTACCCTGCACTCTTTGAAATACTAATAAGACTTTTTAATAAAGCTCACTGCTGTTCTGAAGGCTTTTCCATAAAATCATCAAAGACTCTTTTCACCATGCAGAAGAAAAGTCCTTTGTCTACTTCACAATAAAACAGATTTTTAATGATGGCAGCAGACGATGAGATATCTCCTTTCTCAAATTATTTATTCACAAAAGAATGATAAACAGTTTCATTAGCAGCAAATCTCACAGAGTATATTGTCTTTAGTGTCTCTTATGGTACATTCTGGTGTAGGTGATGGTGTTATTGTTTGTATGTTGAGTTAGATGCTGTGTCGTCTATTACATCAGTGTAAAATAGCAAGTACAGTTGCTAGTTACAGATTAAGATTTTACATGTAAATATATGATCAGTTGATAAAATACACACATATATATATAAACATACATACTAATGGTGTATATATACACAGTGTTTTATACAGTGGGGTCTAGAAGTCACTTTGTCATCATGTTTACTTTTGGAGCAAGTTCCTACGGGTTTGTTTTGAGGAAAGTTACTTCAACTTCATGTAAAAAAACTATTTGTACAGTATACATTGATGCATCTTCCAGTATTTCATACTTTATACTGATTAATGTTTTAAATGTTGGTTGTATTCTACAAAAAAAACAAGGACATGTTTCATTTGCAGCCACCAGGACAGAACTACAGTCACAACTTTTGAAACTGTTTTTGAAATATTTGCAATTATGAAAAAGCACTTGTACTGAATTATTGAGAATTTAGTATTTACCTTCAGAATTGCTTTTCAAAGATTTTCATGCATTTATCTTTTGGGAGACTCAAGGTCTACCTCTGTGACAGGAGTGTTATGGTAATATATAAAACCCACAGACAGGGACTAACACAGGCCGCTGATTTTCCTTCGACAACCGACTGTCGTAGTTCTTATATCTGAATACGAGTTCACTTGATGCACTTGAGTCTTGGATCAAACTTATATCCATTATTTTCCATTTGGATTGTTTTGTCTTCAAGATGTAATCATTCAATGTGTGAGCTGTTCAGCCACACTGGCTTCAGGGCAAACCCAGCCTCGTCATCCTGAGATATGCGCCGTTGTTTATAGTCTCCCATATAAAAATTAAAATCATTAATTCCCAGTGGAGAGAATGTAAAGGGGATAATAGATTACATGAGGCCCAGAGGCTCAGAGCTTAGAGCCCACTTGGGAATTAGAGAAACATCGATGTAGGAATATATTTCTCCTCATTTGCTGATGCGAGCTGTTGTGACATTGGCAGAAAAGGAGGTGGAGGCAGGGTGCATGTGTTCGCACCACATAGCTCCACATAAACCGATTGCATCCCCAGATTTATCCTCAAGGTGTTTTTAGGACATCCTGGGAGCTAATGGAGGCTAATAGGCTTAGCACTCAGGGTGTATTGTCCGGGATGCTTACAGGCAAGGTTTGCTGAGGGTAAAACTCTAAACGTGCGGATTACCTCCAACACATCCCTTTAAAGTGCTGTATAGCCAGGACTTAGCTAATAGGATCGTGGGGGTAGCAGGGGCCTGGGAAGGTGGGGTTGGGGGTTGGCCGGCCCAGCAGGGCGGGCTGGTCAGCGGGTCAGCAGATGTAGCTAGCAGACTGTTGCAGGACTAACAAGGGGATTACAGCCTTCAGATTAGATGGACTTCGGAGGGAACTTGAGGAACTGTGGATAATGCACAAGGCCTTGGGGCAAATCTTATGGCGGCATTCGTCTGGGGGAGGGGAAAGCAGAAATAATGTGACCTAAGTACATGTGCACAGTTTTAAACACACACAGTGAACATAGCAGTAAAATGCACTTATGGTCAGAGTCAAAATATCTATAGAGGTGTTTAGTTTGCAACGTCTGTGTAAAAGTGTGAACTAAGATTCTTTTTTTGGTTTACCCAGAGACATTTTGCACCCGGGGTCTCGGATTAGCAGAGCTGGATTATTATCCTGTCGTTTACAGTATCATATTTTGTAATGGGATTTCTGCCGTGTAGAAGGCTAATTGGAGGTGTCTAAGTCGATTGTGCTTGTGAACACAAGCTGCTGGCTCAGCTAAGAACAATGTGGCCATGTACAGTGAGTGTGTGTGTGTGTGAATGCAAGCGGACGCGTGGGTGTGTCCTTGTATCATTACTACCCTTACAGGAACCAAATGAAGAGAATGACAGTATGAGGAGGGAAAAAACATCCATCCAGTGGGGGTTGTTTTTGCTGTTCTCCACATCTTTGAGGGTTAGGTTTAGGGTTTGGATTTACAGGTTAAATTTAAATTTTGGATTAGATTTACACTACGGTGAGGGTTAAGGTTGGTTTAAGATTAATACTTAATGCTGGGGATAAGGTAAGAGGTGAGAGTAGGGGTCAAAGGTTGATGAAATGAACTTGACCAGCGTTAGTCTGTGTGCATTCATCCCATACTACATACTACAGTTTTAAAAATACTTATTATTACTTTTAGTATCTATACAATCAATTCATGTTTATTTATATTGGGAAAAATCCTACATAAAAAAACATGTATTTATATATTATATACTAGATTAGTTTGCAATGCTCCATAGACGGATTAGTCATCCATATGACAAAAGTAAAATTCACACAAATACATGTGTTATTTATATGTATATCTATATTGTGTGTAAATTGCTATGTCAATTGTTAATTGTTAATTATTGTTAATTGTTATTGCAGATATCTATATGTTATATATAAAATATATACACGCTGAAATAAACATAATTGTGAATGTTTCGCTTGTGTTTACATTTGTAGAGTGATGAGAGTGTCCAGTTTGAATTCACCAGGTCATGAGATATTTTATTGGGATGATATAATTTTCTAACTAAAATAAATCCAACACAAAGTCCAATGACCAGCATGTATGTTAAATCTAAATAGATAACTGCTGCCCTCTAGTGGCAGTAACAGAACATTGAAATAACTTATAGCACAGTCCAGGGTGGTTCAGCGATTGTCTTTTCAATCATTTTTGGATGACACATAATGACATCACCAATCTGTGAATGCGTGTTTGATTTTTACCTCTTCTTTAACTTGAATTTCAGCTACCTTCACGTGGAGGTCAAAGGTCGAGTGTGTCATGACCCCACGGGAGCAGCTGAGGAAGATGACAGCGATGGGGGAGCAGGGAGCTTTGGATGAGAAGCACTGGTACCGCCTGGTCAACGGCATGTCCGCTGGAGGTGAGAGACCAAACTGAGGAAACTGAGGAAACTGAGCCGCACTGCAACTGGAAAACACAAAAAGAAACTATGTAAAATGGTTCATCGACAAATAGATACTTGTCAATTCACATATTGTCCTAACACCATCTAAAGAACCCATTCTGTGTCTGCTATATACTGATTTCTTCAGTTTCCACAGTCAGGACAAGTCTGTCTCTGTGGATAAATCTGCCTCGAGTGTGACCCGTGGTGCTTTTTCTTCTCTTGCAGAGCTTAGGCAGAGACAGGAGTTAATAATGAGGAACCAGATGGCCATGGCTCCGCAGATTCTCGCCCAGGGGCAGCAGAGGTTACAAGGAGTCCCAGCCCAGTTTGAACCTCATTTCATGGAGAGGTATGTGCCTGAGCTTACTCTTAAATTTTAAATGGTAGCTCTGTGGAAAGTTGGACGCCTGAGAGTTGTCAGTTACAGTTGTAGAAGGGAACCAGGCACTGCTTTTTTGCAAGGCCAGATTAGAAACCAGGGGAATTACCCGAGCTCCTCAAACCCCTCAGGCGTCCGGAAAGCACCCAGCTTTACTCCATATTATTAGAGTCGACTTAGTTTGCATAATCGCAAATTTGCTAGAAATATAAATGTGTGGCTCCTGTGTAATAAACCTAGCTTTAAGGCCAAAATAGTTTCGGATTAATTCTATGTCAATCAAAACATGAGTTAATGTGCTTATCACACTAGTTGGTTTCTGGATATAAAATAATGAACTTATCATGTTCAGTCGGCCAAACAGCACTGTTTGGGCCCCTTCAGAGAATAATCCAGCCATGCTGCCTGAGAGGAAAAACAATCTGATGTCTTTTCTTTTTACTGGGGCGCAAAGTTTACTTTACAAATCAACATGTTAAAGATCTCTCTGTAAATAAGCAACCACTGGATGTCCTGTCAAAAGACTGATTTTAAAAGGTTTTCTTTCCTCAGGGAGATGGTTCAGCCCAATGAGATGGTCTCCTCTGAAGCCCGACAGATGCACATGGGGCCTCACCTGGGGCCACCTATGCCCCCACATGCCAACCTCATGCCTGGGAGAGGTTTCCCTGGAGCAGGTGAGCATGGACAGGCCACTACACATGTCACGAGTCTGTATGTGAAGGTATGTGAGTGAGTATTAACAGCCGATGTCCATTTCTTTTCTCAGCCGGCTATGGCTTCATGCCCTCAGAGCCTATGGAAACAGTTGCCCGGCGACAGGAGCTCATTCACAAGCAAAACATCGCCAGGTGTGTGCGCAGAATATCATCATCTCACACAGACATTCCACCTACACAACTCTCTGCACCACGTTTTGTTGGACATTTTGTACATTCCCAGACTTTGTTCCTCTCCCTGAGCTTTGGGAAAGTGTGATTATGTGTTTTCCACCATTTGTGCTATACACGAACACATCTTAAATATTTTGTATGTGCTTTCGTTCAGAATGGAGATGAACGCCATCCTGCACCAGAAGGAGCTGGAAAACGCCCACCAGAAGGGACTGATAGGAATCGACAATCCCATGGCTTACCCTTCCAACCACATGGCCTTCAGAGGTCGTCAGCGCATGCCCGACGGCCACGAGGTCTTTGTCCACCGCCCCACTCTGGACGAACTTCACTCCAACAGCATCCTCATGTCAGCCAGCCCTTACCCGCCCATCAGCACGCTGCACAGAGAGAGGGGACGAGGGCAGGCAGAGGCCGACCGCTCACAAGAGTGCAGAAAGCCACGTGGCCCACCTGAAGGGCCAGACTGAGGATAAAAATGTAGAGCAGAGCCCAGGGGCCACATCAGGGGAGGAGAAGGATTCGGAGGCCAAGGGGGACATGGGAGAGGAGTGTGCCACCAGTAAAACGCACCATCAAGCAAAAATAGAGTCAGAACTTACAGGAAGCAGGAAGAACTACAAAGAAGGGGATACAGCCCTGCGCAAGGCCTGTGTGAACACGCAGGACAGCTGCTCTGATGTGGCCAACAGTGGCACAAACGAAAAAGACATTTCCAGCCAGTGTTCAGCTTTCCAGGAGAAGTTCATGTATCCCTCAGCAGGAGGAGCTCTCCCGGGGATGCCTTACATGTTCCCAGTCCCTGGAAATGGCTTCCTCCCACCTGGTGAGTTTGGGGAGTTTAAACAAAATAGACCAACTATTAAATTGTAAAATGATCTCTAAGCTATGTTTGTTTTTGTTTTGCCAGGCCCACGGAATCTCTTTCTTAATGGTGATGAGGTGTCGGAGGACATAAGGAAGTGGTCGGTGAATGACGTTTACAACTTTATCAACAGTATACCCACGTGTGCAGAATACGCTCAGGTGGGTGCTTGTCTTTAACCAACATGTCTTCATGGGTTCTGTTGTGTCTCTGTTGAGCTAATGTGAGGTGATTGCTCTCTGCAGACGTTCAAGGACCACATGATTGATGGGGAGACGCTCCCCCTCCTCTCAGAGGAGCATCTACTGGACACGCTGGGGCTGAAGCTGGGGCCGGCTCTCAAGATCCGCTCACAGGTACAGAACCACACACACACTCTGAAACGTCAGAGAAGAAACCGTCTGAAATATGGGCCATTTGTGCCACTTGACATAAATGATGCCAACGCTCCCACACAGTGGTAGTGATGCACAGTGACACACCAATAAATGCCTCTGTCATGCACACTATTCATTGAGATGAGATTAGCGTGTTCAATATTCTGTTTATTCACGATTTCTCTCACTACATATTCTCACTTTAAATAACATCCCTGTTTCCTGTATCCTGGCTCAACACAAATCACTTCTAATCATCAGATAGTGTGTATTACAATTACACTAACTTAATTAGCTCTACTAAGGTGGCCTTACTCTTGGAAGTACAACTGTCTCTTAAACCTTGTATGAGGTTCACCATTAGCATCAGCACATGCTCTTTAATGTTTCACTTCATCATTACACACAGACGACAACAAAAGGTATTATAGTCTTTTCCCTTTTATACTATTTTGCTGCTTATTAACTGAATTTGAACAATGTTCTCACCTGAGAGCGACGACAGGAAGTGAAACTCTTTCTCGTGTAGACTTTTCAGGCATCCTTACTGAAGGACCCCTGTCATTGTGCACCACCTATAGGTTAAACTGTGCTACAGCATGTAAACTATGTTAGTAGGATAATCCATCATTAATGTTTGTGAGCATGAACTTCATGAACTTTGTAAAATAACTGATCATTTAAAAGCAGATTAAAAAGTGGGGTGTCTGTTTTTACATACAGATTTTTGCGATGGGTTTGTCACAATAAACATGCACATATACCACAAGCCTGAAACTACAACAACTAACTTCATCCATCACTATACTTATATATATATGTGCATTTTATCATTTATATACCTGTGCTTTTCTACTGTGTCCTCTGTGCCAAGGCCTGTGGACGACAGGTGATGTCCAGTCAGTCTGACACATAAAAACCTCTTTAAATTAACACTGTGGGTCTTACATGTGCCGACTATCTTTTATTCCTCCGCAGGTGTCCAAGCGTCTGGGCAACATGTTGTACATGATGAACCTGCCGCTGCCCACCGCCCCCCTGCACACCACCCCGGAGAAGCCCGGGGACCGCTCCTCCGAGATCGGCTCCCCTGTTAACTGCAACAGTGAGGAGATGGTGGCGAGTCCAAGAGACCCTGATGTCCTCAAATCCACAGAGCACCTGCATGAGACAGAAAACAACTCCCCTCCGTCTGCCAGCAGCGAGACAGTCTGATCAGCACTGATGTGCGTGTGGAGGAGTGTGAGCCAGGCCCAGTCTGCACCCACAGCACGAGCTGATGGACTGCTACTGCCACTGTGCTGGTTTTGTTTCTATGATGATTACCTGAATTAATATGCTTTTTTTACTGTTTGCTACCACGGGTTTTCATACACAGCTTCATACTAGGCCCAGGTGTCTGCTAAATATTTTTTATTTTACATATAAATGTATATATATTTCTAAAAACAACAGTGGAGTGGTCTGGACTTTGAGTTGTGAGACACTGAGAAGGTTCGATCTGGGTTTTTTTTGGTTTTCTTCTTTCATTACAGGCCTTAGTCTCCAAACGTCTGATTGTAGCCTCAAACTCTGAGTTATACTTTTCAGGTGCTAATTGTCATTTCTCCAGTAGACCAGCAGTAAAACAATAGAAATCACACGGGAATGGTTTTATAATCAAAAGAATGATACGTTAAAAAGTTTTGGTTTTGATATCTTTTGTGATATCGTTTGTGTTTGTTGGATTGTAAATAAAGTGTTTTTCTACATAGGAATCTGCAGTACTATCTTCCTTTCATGGCACGGGCAATTTACTTTAAGTGAAGATTTATGTTTTTATTTTTACCAAATGACCCTCTTCAAAATACATCATCCCTTTTTCAAGTAGAGCCTGATAAACCATTACCTTTAATCGACTATTAAATCGTACAAAGAAAATAACAGGAGCAAAAAAAACAAGACAAAAAGATTTTAAAAAAACAATTTGACATTTCCAGTAAGGAAAAGGGGGCTAACTTTCTAAATTGCAAGGGTTTAATGTGTGATTGTAACTCATGTCAGTCAAAGAGATGTTTTTATTATGAGATGCGAGAGGCAACGGTGATTAGGCTGTCATAACAAACACAATGGGGCACCTGAATACAACTTTCTCATCTTGATTTGAATCTTCCTTCTAGTAATCATTTATAAACTATCCACGATGAATTTAGTTCAATAGCTTATTCGATGACCTGTGTCAGGTAAGGAATTGTCAGATGAGAACAAAATGATGCACATAAACAGTCCAAATTCAGCAAAGGATATATTTGCTCAGGCTAAGTAAATAAATAAATAGCACACTGTGTTCGGTGTCTATTGCAAATGCAGATGTTCTTGTTTCCCCGGGAACTTCCAGGATTGACTCATGTTGGCTTTAAAGGAGCGGTCTAATTATATGATTAAATAAAATAACTGAAACTACCTTGAGGCATTTGATATGTTGATATGAAATTGTTATTGAAGTATAAAATAATCACTATGTTAAACTGTAAACTCAGCAGTCTTCTTTGTTTCGCAGAGCTGGCCCATGGGTGTAAAAGTGAATTTTAATGAACAATATTTACGTTTGTTTATAAAGTAAGAACGGAAAACGGAAAGTAATTTGTGGTAATCAAAAACAAGACATTTAATGAATATTTAGAATATTATATGATAAAATAGATTTATTTCAAATATATAGCAAAATAACACAGGAAATGAATACAGGTCATGTTTGACCCATGTTGTGGTGATACAAACATGATTTTTATTCCAAAGGTAACAAAGGAAACATTTTAATCGGGATTTGTGATGATCAAAAACAAGTTAATTGGGGAAACCTATATCAGGTGGATACCTGAAATACTAAATGACGAAATTCATTCTCTGCAAAGATTTAGAAAATAAAAACTGAGCCAGGTCACTTTTGATCCATCTTGTGTATCAAAGTGTTAAAGATGAAAGAATAACTTACACTTCATTGAGCAAAGAATCTTTTGTTGTCAGTTTGCTTTAATGTCACAGTGTCAGTGGTCATAGATTCCCAAGCCTCGCTTTACAACTTTAATTCGATTTACATAAAGTTTTCACCATGTGGTCTTCACTTGATGGCGTGGACCGTAATGCGTGATGAGTGGGCGTGGTCCAGCACCGCGTGACGGACGCAGGAAGTGACGTGTTTATCCTTCCCGATGCACAAAACGCACGCAACACGAAGCAGTTTCGCGCGGTCCCATCAGGCCCCGAGATAACAGTGCTGCTCGCAGCCCTAGTGGTCATTATTCATATTTATATAGTATTGTAATAATACAATACAATAAAAACAATACTAATGTTAATATTATGTATTATTATTATTGTTGTTGTTTATTGATATTATTATTATTATTATTATCAACCGTTTTTTACCGTTAGTCTCCAACTCTCGCGATACCATACAGTCTATGCGCGTGCCCCGCGTCGCGCACGTCGGAGGAGCAGTGAGGATCATGGCGGAGCGCAGGAGACACAAGAAGCGGATCCAGGTAACATCTCTCACTCCTCTCTTGAAATTACCGCCCGTGGCAGCGGAAGAACCACAGATAAGCAACGCGGCGCAGATTAGCGACCCGTTACCGGACCACTGTTACCGGCCACATCCCCGAGAGGAGCCGCTAACAGGCGGCGGAGGAAGCCAAGTGATGGCTAAAGGTAGCTAGCATTAGCGGGCTAGCGAAAACAAATAGCAGTGTTTCTGCTCGGAGGAACCATTTCCGGGCTCGCCACTGCCGCCACCACCCGCTGGTACACCCACTGTGATAGCGTCAGTGTACTTTCCACTCAGCTGTGGGGGGAATCGAACCTCGTTCCACTGTAACTCAAGTGGCTGGAGAGGTTTGCTGGCTAAGCTGCGTCAGCTCAAACCAGACGTGTTTACATAACGTGAGGCGATCCGTGCGGGTTTTAATCACGTAGTGGACATGTCGTATCACATGTTGGATCACTACGTGTTGGGTGTAACACGCAGCGGATCGTCCTTCTCCGCGTGAGAGCAACAGCTACAGGTTCATTCAACTTTATGGCGAGGTGTCCCTAATATTCTGACACCTCGTTTACACCGGCGACTTCCTTGTGTCCTACGAAACGAGTCCCTCCTCCGACATGTGTCTCACTAGTGAGCACAAGTGGACATTTAACATTCGCCTGCTGTGGCTGACGTGTGACAGACACTCGTGTTCTTCAAGTGCACACACACACACACACACACACACATCCACTATTATCTCATTCAGGAGCGAACCTCAACCAAAAGAGACTTGTCCATGACTGACCTCATCACCCTACATCACACAGATTCTCCCCTGTGGTGACGCAGGCGCTCTGTAATGTGGAAATATAGTTTTAATTGTGCTCGTCATCACAGGATTCATCGTTACAATGGGTTATGACATCATTTGTAGCCACTCACCTCAATAAGAAGTGCCTGATGATAAAAAAAAAAAAGTGTTCCTCCATGAAGATATTAGACTTAAGTCTGTTTTAAGAAATGTTTTTAACTTAAATTGAGTCAATAAAGAACCCTTTATTGAATATTAGAAACAGCCTCTAAAATAAATTCAGTTGCATAACAGTACGAGCTGTTATCTCCTTTATGAATCCAACACAACGACTGAGGCTTCTCGAGAACACCAGTCTACATTTACTCAACAGTTATCTCAATCCTTCACATTATCACCAATGATTATTTATGTTCCATTTATCATTGCGCTTTACCTCAGTGAAGATTTGAGATGGGCTTCATCTGCAGACTTGGATATCTATAGATTCTACAGGACCGGGCTCGGGCCTTGGTGCGGTGTACTAGCAATCAGCTCTTACATGTTATGTCTGTGACCAAGACTTAACACGTACAGAAACCAGCTAACCCCTCATGCAACCAAGCCAGGTAGATGGTACAGACGGGGAAGGGGGGGGGGGGGGGGGCTTTCCGTGGAGGAGGCTCATGTAACAGCCGTGTGTCTGATACCTGCTTCCTTAAACAAAGGCCCGTTTGATGGAGTGGTCTTCCTCGTGCTGCGGGTCAGCACCAGCTGGAATGGCTGCAGCAGGACTGACTCTCACTGTGCCGCCGCTCTCGCTCCCCTCGGTGTTGGCCTGTGGCTCAGTGCTGCTGGCAGCAGCGCAGACAGTGCAAACATTGTGAGGAGAGAGGAGATGGCCACTCTGAAATGATTGGATGAACGGGTGGGGAAAAAAAATCTACCTCGGTGTCTGCATTTACTTATCCAACCTGGAACATTTGCTTTTATTGGAATCCTCACTTCTAAAGCAATGTGGTTATTTCTTTGGCAATAAAATTAATCTTTTAAAAAGACGTGTTATCGTTTGTACAGTGCCAGAATTTAGCAGATTGCGTTTTTTGCTTCTGTGTGTGTGTGTGTGTGTGTGTGTGTGTGTGTGTGTTAAGCTGTGTGTTTTTGTCTGGCCCTGCAGGAGGTGAGCGAGCCCACCAAGGATGAGAAGGCGGTGGCCAAGTATCTTCGCTTCAACTGCCCCACCAAGTCCACGAACATGATGGGTCACCGGGTCGACTACTTCATTGGTCAGTACTGTTTGTTTGTGAGCCGTGAGGCATCGGGCAGAGATGTCGACACACAACCTCAGCACTAGGGAGGGGGGGGGGGAAGAGTGTGAAGCAGGAGACATCAGTCAGAAGCAGCTTGTTGTCCAAACTGATGTCTTCACCGCACAGATTCACTTGGGTTAGATTTTGTCAGAGTAAATGAAACCGGTGTTAGTTACTCTTCATCATCACCATCACTTTAGCTGAGGGCTGCTGTGTTTCTACAGCAGGCAGCCATTACTCTTCCTTCTGTCAAGTGGAGCCACTTAAAGCAGTGTTGCCTTTATAATAACACTGAATTAAAGGGAACGTGAAAATAATGGATTAATGGGAAAGGAGTCTGTCATAGTGATGCATTATCACCTGAATCTTTCCTTCGCCCTTCATCGGTCTTCATAGTGAGTCTCATTTAAGTGTGTAGCTCACAACCCACTGCAGGCGGCTCAGCTCCAGACAGGAGACAGGCAACGGTTAGCAACTCGCTGGTGAACCTTGTGGAGCGTTGAGCAGCTGAAGATTTCCCTCAGGAGTTAGTAGAGAAAAGGAAACGGACAAAAAAGAAGTGAACGTCGGACTGAAATTCATGTGAACACAAACACAACCCTGAGTGAGTGTTAGTGTTGCTCTGTCACAGTGGGTTGTGTTGGTAACTACTCACCTCACCAGCTATTATTGTGAGGTTGTGGTTCTTAACTCTTCTTTACTGACAGAGGATGACAAACATTATGTGTTTGCACGATGAATAAGCCATGACTGGATATATGTTGAACACATTTTTTGTATTGTTTTATTGTCCAGCCCTACGACAAAACTTATGGGACTGTTAAAATAAACTGTTTACAGGATAATGGGCACATGACAGTTTAGTAGAACTGCATGTTTTATTTTGTGGTGTTTTTCATGTCCTCACATTCAGCCTCCAAGGCAGTGGACTGTCTTCAGGACTCCAAATGGGCCAAAGCCAAGAAGGGAGAGGACGCACTGTTCACCACCAGAGAGTCTGTGGTGGATTACTGCAACAGGTCGGCTGTGACAACACACACACAAACAGGCTGCTGACATCAACAGACAATGATTATCATAATCACGTTATCACATTAATGTTTGTTGCCCTTAACAATCAGCTGTTCTCTCTCTTCCTCTGTAGACTCCTGAAGAAGCAGTTCTTCCACCGAGCCCTCAAAGTGATGAAGAAAAAACCTGAGAAAGAATTGAAGAAGGATGAGAAAGAGAAGGAGAAGGAGAAAGAGAAGGAAAAAGAGAAAGAGAAAGAGAAGAAGAGAAGGAGAAGGAGAAAGGAGAAAGAGAAAGACAAGAGCCAAGGGCGACAGCAGCAGAGAGGAGAAAAAAGGGAAGAAGGAGAAAGAGAAGAAGAAAGAGCCCGAAGCTGCTGAAACCAAGAAAGACAAGAGCGTACGTGACCCAGCACTTACTCCCTCTGTTAGAAGATAAACCTGTCCAACCAAACGGATTTAAATATGAAATTTGATAAACACTCCGCTTCAGACAAACATAGCACAAGTGGAAAATGAATTAACAAAATGTCTGTGCCTGTATTGTTTTTTTTTTTTTGATCAACGTATAACAATATAAAATTCTGCTTCTCATTTAAAACTGTTCTGTGAGCATTAAGTTAAGGCAAGACGTGAATTTGAATCGACAGGATGACAGTCCTGGAACCCCCAAGAAGAAAAAAGAAGCGAAGAAGAAGTTTAAACTGGAGCCTCATGATGATCAGCTGTTTCTGGATGGAAATGAGGTAATTTAGTGCAAGAACGTGTCACAGAAGTGTTTGTAGTTCTCGAAAAAAACAACAAGAACACAAAACATGTCTATTTGTTTTTAGGTTTTCGTGTGGATTTATGATCCCGTCCATTTCAAGACGTTCGCCATGGGACTGATTCTCGGTGAGTCACAGTTGTGAATCATCCATGTTCTTCTGAAGGAGAAGTGCATGGAGGCTCATCTCATGACCGACTGCAGCGCTGTTTAAACTGTCTGTTGTGTTTCAGTTGTTGCCGTGATCGCGGCCACGCTGTTCCCTCTGTGGCCAGCAGAAATGCGTGTAGGAGTTTACTATCTAAGTGTTGCAGCAGGCTGCTTCGTGGCCAGTATTCTGCTTCTAGCTGTTGGTGAGTACAACGTTTTTTTTTTTGCTAAGTATTGTTGAAAATCTGCTGCAATTAAACTAAAAACCAAAACAAGAAAATGTATCATTACTAAAACTAAACAGTCTAGGAAACAGTTCCCCCTCCAGTACAAGAATAACACAACTTTAATGCATAAATGAAAGTTTTCACAGCTGTACACTTAGTTTTGTGTTATTGATTTGCAATATGTTTGTTGTGAAGCCTTTAAACAGAAGAGCAATTCAAAGGGCTTTATCTAAGAAAACAAGGTTTATATAAGGTATCACAATGACGTCCAAGAAACACAACAAAAAGGAAAATAATAGAAAAAATAACCGAACTAAGAAAAGAGGAGATGACATCGTACAATAGTTGTAGACATTTCTGTTCATATGTTTAAATGCTGTTAATCTCATTGGTTGTTACTTCTCCCATCAGCCCGCTGTATCCTCTTCCTGCTCATTTGGCTGGTGACCGGCGGGCGCCACCACTTCTGGTTCCTCCCCAACCTCACGGCCGACGTCGGCTTCATCGACTCGTTCAGGCCGCTCTACACCCACGAGTACAAAGGGCCGCGAGCCGCCAAGAAGGGCTCCGACAAGACCGACGAGAAGGACGACGACGACGCCGCCACCAAGGCTCAGAAGTCCGACAGCGACGAGAAGTCCGACAGCGAGAAAAAGGACTGCGACGACGAAGAGGAGGAGGAAGAGGAGGAGAGCAAAGAGACGGGGCAGGAGGAGAGTCAAGAGGCCGAGGGGGAGGGGAGGGGGAGGGAACGGGGGTGGAGCGCCACTCGGACACGGACAGCGACCGGCGTGAGGACGAAGGCTCGCAGCACAGCAACGGAAACGACTTTGAGATGATCACCAGAGAAGAGCTGGAGCAGCACACGGAGGAAGAAGGAGCGCAGCAGAAGAAGAGGAGGAGAAAGAGAAAGAGATCGAGAAAGAGACGAGAAGAGGAGGAGAAAGAGAAGAGAAGGAGAAGGAGGAGGAAAAAGAGGAGGAGACGCAACAAAGGAAAGAAGACGGTGGGAGTGAGACTAAAACCCAGACTGCTGAAACATAAACTTCTTACAATCCCGTCACTCTCTATCCCTACTCTTCTATACCCCCCCCCCCCCCCCCCCCCCCCCTCCCGTGATCAAGGTCCAGTGTGGTCCAGTGTCTCTGGGGCCACAGAGCCGCCATCTCTTCTCGTCAGGATCTTCCACTAAACTAAACCGGGATGGACACAACACTCAAAAGTTAACCGCTACAACAATGGGGGGGGAACATATATCCAATAATAGAAGAAGAAGCCTTACGATGGATCCTCCCACTCAAATGTTATTTATGTTCAAATTTAAACTGCCACCGGATGATAGCCTGAGGAAGTTGTCCACGAAAAACCCCATCAGACCAACAACTCATTCTTCTCTTTTCATTAACGTGTTCTTTCTGTCATTTCAACTTTAAAATATTTTATTTATGTTCCGTCTTTTGCGTCATTAAATCTTTTTTTTTTTTGTGAGGTCAAATCCACATCCGAGAG
The DNA here is from genome assembly GCA_006182925.3 of Reinhardtius hippoglossoides. Classification (NCBI taxonomy): domain Eukaryota; kingdom Metazoa; phylum Chordata; class Actinopteri; order Pleuronectiformes; family Pleuronectidae; genus Reinhardtius; species Reinhardtius hippoglossoides. Next base: position 6,037,185 of record CM031680.1, on the reverse strand, counting down.
CGACCGTGTTAAACTGACCAGAAAGAAAAGATGTGTTAGTTATTCACCTGGTTCCTGTTTTCATCGTCTCCACGTCGTCGGTACGAACATGGTTGTCATGGAGATCGCCATAAAGCCCCTTTTTTCTCTGTTTTCAAACCGCTGCACGTCTGATAGCTTGCTCGGGCAGCACTTAAAGCAAAAGTGACCAGCACGTCTGCTTGGAAATGAGGCCGGATGGACCAAATCCTGTAGTTTGTTAAGAAAAATAAAAAGTTTAAAAAGCGACCACCTTGTGGCTGGATGGAGTATTTACAGACCAGAGGGAGTACGGCTCTTTGAGGTACTTGCCATTGTCAGAATTGTTTTTTTTAAATTTTATTTCAAATGAATGGCTGATAATCACAGTGCAATCCTCTCACAGTCCGACATACGTTTACTTCACGTTTAATAATGTGCGACTGGGACTTGATATTTCTTTTTAAAAAGCGCAGCGTTTGTTGTACGACTACAGCTAGAAGATAAAACAGTGATTTACTGAACCAGAGAAGAAGTAAAACAAACTAGTGCCAAACACGACTCATCATGATGTTTCTGCATGTGAGAGCGAGGGGGGTGTGTGTGTGTGTGTGTTCTTAATTTGTTCATTTTGTAACCGCAGTGTCAAACTCAACTCGAACCTTTCAACATCTCAGAGAAGGAAGCACAGCACAAGGTTGTTAGTGTGGTAGCTAAACAAAGATTATTGGTCTCAATGAAACCGCTTGTGTTCGCACTAGACTCGCATTCAAGATGTCGTGTGAAAAAATCGTGGGCCGTTGAATCCAGCTCCGCCGGCCGGTACCGGAGCTCGACACACTCTTCGTACCTGGTGGCCGTGGTCCAAGCTGTTCCTTCACGTAATCATGGCTAGAAAATGTCTTAGATCGGCTCTCTTTAGTCATAGCGATGATTATATTAAAGTATAAGAAATAGAAATGTATCATTTATATATGGATTCTATTGATATATCAAATATATACATACTGTCTGAGAAACAGCTCTTTTTTTTTTTTTCCTCCTTTTCTTTTGTACTGGGAATAATAATTATACCTCCTAAATGTTTTTAATGCTAATTTGTGTTTTTATATGTTCATCATCTGGGAGTAGAAAAGCGTGGGAATTTCAAAAATCTGTATTTCTTTTATTTTTACACTTGCCACTGTAGCGTTGAATGTGTGATACGGTTGGTTTGTCGTGCGCTGCCACAGCTGTATTCCTCTCACTAACAATGGTCAGTCATTAACCCGAGGTTATAAAAACCAGTGGCTTGTGTAACGCTGAGAGCGACCGGCCATTTTCCCACATAATCCAATGTGGCAAAACCAATATTCTAATGTATTGCAGACACTTTTCTCTATGGTCGTCCTTTTGTTTTTTTTTCTTGAATCGAACTCCCCTCGACCGTATTTCGTCGTTTTTACCTCCTGCTCCCGTTTGTTTGTTTTTTCCTTTTCTTCCCGTCGATGGGCAAAGTGCATCTCTCGTGTCCTCTGAGTTGCCAGTTGCTCAATATCAGCAAAACCGTTTTTCACAAAAGAGAGAAAATAAATGCTTCTCCTAATTGTTCTCGACTGCTGCACAGTATCGGTCTGTTGTATGTTGTAGTATTATTATTACTCTCTATGCTGCTGCTTCTCATCGCACATTTCTGGGGGAAATAAAAAGTGAAAATGTAAAACATCCATGTTTTATCTCTTGGTCAAAACAACGTGTCTTTTGATCACCTAGTTGTCCACTTTTGGATCAGTGTCATTCTGAAGACTGTCTCATGCAATATTGGAGTATAATTTAATAAAAATGGATGTCTGGAAATATATCTGTATCTTATTATTGCAATAAAAATATAGAAAGCACTTGAGTATTGATTTTTTTCCCATATTAGATTAACCTTCAACCATTTTTGATTAAAAAAAAAAATTTTAAGATAAAATGATTGACAAAAAACTGTAATCACTTAATGATAAAATCATTAGCTGCAGCGTGGATGGATTATGGATAAAAAAGACAATTACAAATTTCAAGTCTTTTATAATTTGATCTGCTTTGTTTTAGTCTTAAAACTTTATCATCAATCGTTTGAGTAATTTCTCAAACAAAAATGACGAAATTTGACTTTTTTCCCGTTTGGATCATAAAGTGAATTTCTCTGTATATTTCACTGATTGGACAAAACAATACTTTTGAGGATGTCACCTTCAGCTCAGCTAAATGTTTGACAGTATTTTGAGACGTATTGATAAAAATAATGAAATAATATAAACAATAAACTATAATAATAATTAATTGTTAGTTGCAGCCCTAAAAGAATTAAAAATATCTTGCTAAATTCACACAAAGATCAGATTATACAACAAGGTAGAAAGTTTGAACTCTTTATTTTCTGCAAGGGAATTCAATGTGATTTTACGATTTACGTCAGTTTAACGATCATGAAAACAACAGCTCCGGTAAGACCCTCCAGCTCATTCCGTTTGTTTGACTCAGCTGAATGCGATCGAATTTAAACTGGGGCACAAAAGTTTGAAAAAACAACACAGAAGATTCTGAACGACTGTAGAATATGATTGTACAGGTTTAGGCTCAGAGTCGAAATGAACTAATAGTTACATTTACAAATCAACCATTTGGAAATCAGATAAATGTCATGTAAATATGACGTTGAATAAATTAACTCTAGCATCTTGTATGTACAAATTTACATTAAGTTCACCATCAAAACCTGTATCTCCTTTTCAGGGTGTTTTCTACATTTGACCTCTCAAAGTCACGACAGTCACATCTACAGCTCACACACTGATCATCACAGAGGATTCTAATGATTGATAAAGATCTTCAGTTGATCCTCATCGTTCACATCAAAGGATAATGTAATAGTTTAAGTAATAGACTTTATTCATTTCTAAGTGGGAGACACGCTGCCTCCCTGTGAGCTACAGATGAAACTGCAGTTTATTTACTGGAATGTAATGAGATGATGACTCAGTGTGTTAAATACTGTACACACAGTATGCTCGTTGTACATGCTATTCTTAGGACTAATGTAACGCTGCTGTACCACACGTGCTCTCACTGTCACAGTCTGACGTTTCTTGTCAGGAGACCTCGTGGTCGTCGCCCCATTCTCACTCAGTCAGCTGCTGCAGAGCGTCGGCTGAATGTCTTTAACTCCAGTAAACGCACCGGCGGTTTCAGTTTTCAGTGTCCGAGGAGTCCGAGATGTCCGCCAGCCGCGCCTGCCTCTTGCGCACGTTCCAGTGCAAACACTGAGCCAGGCTTTCGAACCAGTCGTACACCAGGTCATGACAGCAGATGGACGGCACTGGGTAGCAAGACGTAGTGATCTTGATGCTGATGGGAGAGAAACTGAAAGTTGATGAATGATGAAAATGAATAAATACGCCGGCAGATGCTGACGGTGAATGAACCTTACCAATCTCCATGTTGGATCTCCTGTCTCTTCCTGCCATCGAAGGACACCCAGGCCGTGTTCCTGGCGTCTGGAGACAAGGTGATCTGTTTCAGGAGAGAAGACGCCAGACGCTAAGCTTCCGGGACGCTAGCAGCTCTGTGAGGCTCTACTCTGACACAGTGACGTTTTGGGATAAATGCTAACTTGTTAACATGGTCACAAAGACATTGATAACATGCTGATGTTAGCAGGTGTAACATTAACATGATCATCATCTTGCTTAAGCTTTAGCATGCTAGCACTTGGTAATTAGCAGTATAAAAAAAGTACAGGTGAGGCTGACGGGACTGTTAACATATTTGACCTGATGATGGCATTTTATTAAAATTTATCTTAGGGGGTAACAGGAATATATATTGTGCTACGATGAACCCAGGGTGGCACAAGAGGAAAGTCAAGGGAAACGCCAAAGTCAGTACGATTCATCCTCTGGGGACCATGCACTTCACAGTTATTGAGACACTTCAGTCTGGACCAAAGCAAAGAACAACTTAATCTCTAGAGCATTGTCACAAGCATGGCTGAAACACAGCAGGAGCTTGTTTGCTCAGAATACATGTAGAATGTCACAAAGAGAGGTTTTAACAAATCGGTTCTACCTCATTAAGTGCTAATTTATGCAGCAAGAGAAAATCTAATCAGATCATCTCCTCCACATGGGGCACCTGTGTCTGCTATATCACTTTCTTTCAGTTAATGTGTCTGCAGCATCACCGAGGGCAGCATGAAATCATCATGTCCTGTCTACCATGTACCGCAGAGTCTAGACATGAAAATGCATTCGCTGCAGTTCAGTCATTTACTGGTGAACTGGAAAAAAGTCCTCAGCTCAGGAAGCAGCCTTGGAAACTGCTGTACCTCAGAAGAATGAACACATATGGTAGTGTAGGTACGGTCGTCACATATTCATCGATGGATACACTATGACCTTGATGACAGAGAGCAAAAAAACCTGTGTACGAAGTTGTTGTTGTTGTTGTTATTGTTACAGTGAGATATTACCATGAGCTCCACCCCAGCAGGAACCACGATGGGCCTGAAGGAGAGCGAGTGTGGGCAGATGGGCGTGACCATGATGGCGGGTACGTTCGGGTGGATCATCGAGGCGCCTGCTGCAGCGGCGTATGCTGTGCTGCCTGTCGGTGTGGACACGATGACACCTGCAGGACAAAGACGGGGAGGCAGTTCAGATATTGCTTCATCATATTTGAATGATTTGCATTGTTGAAGAACACAATTTTATTTCACTTCATTTGTTCAGACAAAAAGAAGTCAGGTTAAAAGAGTGATATCAAATGACATCAGGTGTCTGTCAGCTCTCACCGTCCCCCTGCACCGAGGTGATGAGTCGTCCGTTGAGGTACAAGTCGACATTGGACAGGTAAGAGGAAGGACCTCGATCCACCACCACCTCATTCAACACCTGTACAGTGCAAAACACCATCAATAAAAGTAATATATGACCATGATGTTTAGTTTTCTCCAAAATCTGGTTGAGGAATATTTAAGCTTTGTTACCACAGTGCCATCTACTGGCAAATACCATTAATGTTTTGATGTGTGTATACACAGTATATGTGCAAGGAATGTACATATAGGCTCCTAGATACAATAAAATGGATATAAAAAATGAATGAATGGGTTTTGTTCCATTTTTTGTAGCATATATGACAAAGACTGGATGAAATGTGACGAAGAACTACAAGAAAACATGGTGACAAATCGTGTCATGTAGAAATGATTTAAACTAATCTCCGAGTCAGTAGAAGCCAAGAAAACAATTTCTAAAAAAGTAAAGCTTTATTCGATTGTTGAGTAGAGATAGAAGTGTAATAACCACCTGGTGGCACAGTCCACAGTTTGTCCAGAGTCTGAATTTACACCCAAAGTCCGAACTCCAATATTCTAACCAATAGTGTAAACAAACACCAAGATAATATTTACAAAACCTCTGTGGTGGGACGAGGATAAAGATAAAATAAATACACACTGTTTTTAATGTGTTTTATGGAATAACTAATCCTAACCAAAACATTGAATAATAAGATTCTGATGCATAGCTCAGTATTCTCTGGAGCACAAAGACCAGACTTCAATATGTAATTCCCTTCTATACACAGGAAACACGCGAGTAAATCTAATAAGCGATTCAATAAAAAGAATAAATCATGCAGCAGCAGACGCAGAGTTACAGGTCAGTACAATCCCATAAAAGACGAGGGAACTAAGAGCAGAGAAGAATGCTGGTGTGCAGACAGGCAGCGAACACATCATGTTCCAAACTCAGTCAGTCACACAAAACACTGCAGGGCTGAGCAGTGATGTCTGGCAGATGTACTGACGTCAGTTAAGCACAACACAAACATCCTGCTGGACACAGCAGACGTGATGTAATGTGAGGTCAATCTTTGGTTCAGAGACCAGAACAATCCATCACTGTCTTTTATCGACGAGACCGAAAAACCCCACGGAGAAAGGAGAGGTACACGGAAAATTGTGTTGCATGCGTGTGTGTGTGTCTGTCTGCAGCAGTTGGGAATGTTGTTTAGTCACAGTGTGTCAGACAGAAAGCATCAGAGCTCATTAAATATTGACTGCAGTGTTGACGCCACGGTGCCATGGCAACTGGCTCAACAGAACTTCACAACATCCGACTTTCTCTCCCATATCACATCTATTATGACTGTTGCTCTGGCAACCCAGCTGATGCTCACTCGCTGTGCGCTCACATGTACGCACAAACCTGAGAGGACAATAAAATGAGACGTGGAGAGACAAACACACACGTATACAGCCCCCATTATAATGCGCTGAAGCATCATTTGAAGGGTGTAATGATCAGGAATTAATAAAGGGAATACAATTCAGTCATACCAGCACCAGCCCTTTTAGACCAAATATCATTAAGAACTATGGAACCTAAGCAACTAAACCGATGTCCTCTGCCACTAGATGTCACTATCTCAGACCAAACCTTTTGGGGCTGTGTTCAACACTTGAAATACAAACACAGCCAGGCTTGGTTGATGTAATTGAACAGATTAGCAGCTCATCAACTCGCTGTTCTCCTAAATAAACATGTTCCCATTAGCACCTTTGTGCTCACCTGTAGCTGCAGGGTGACCTTGCCAGCCTCGCTGTTGGTGTGTCCGTGAGGGAGGAGTCCGTTGTGCTCCTGCTGCTGCTCGGGGGCTCGCGGTCCTGCGGCTGCTGGCCTGTTCTCTGAAGCATGTCCTTCACCACCTTGACCTTCAGACGACTGCGCAGAGTGATGGCTGCGTTGCCTAAACCAAACAAATACCCATGTTTTTGATTTTATTAACCATGTACAAGTTAATACAATAGTAAAGATGATCCATTTCTACGAATTACCGCAGTACTTGTATGCATTGGTGTGTCACTATAGTTAACAGTAAATGTTAAAATTGCATATAAAGCTGCATTCTACCTTCAAATACTTTGGCCACTTCAGTTTTGTATGACTCAAACTTGAAGGGTGTCAGGAAACCCAGAGAACCGAGGTGGAACGCCATAACTGGAGGAACGCTGCCCTGCAGAGAGGAAAAGAAACACAGTGTCACTGTTTCTGCTGGATTCCTCCTCTTCTCCTCTTCTTTTCTCCTTCTCAGTTGCAAAATAAGTTTTTGCAAATGTATTAAAAAGGAAAAACTGAAATATCACATTGGCATAAGTATTTACACCCTTTGTTATGACAGTTGAAATGTGGGGTGTATAATGATCTGGGATAATCTAGTGTTTATATCCTGTAGAAATTAATTCACAAGAGAGCTTAATATAAACAACTGTACAATTAACTTAATATTCAGAAAACCAATTTTTTCTTCGAATTAGCAAAATTTCACAAATTGGACAACTCTGACTAAAATGACAACAATTGTTACTACTTCAAAATATTAATTTATATTCTAATTAGTATTTAATCAGAATTTCCTGACTTGAAATATCCTTTCACTGCTCATACCTCCACCTGATTGACGAGACCAGGATTCATGTGAAGGTAAGAACAAAAACAGGAAATGCAATTTACAAATTAGAGATTACAGATTAACAGAGAATGTTAAAAAGGCCCAACATTTTAAAAATTAGTTTTCTTTCATCGGGTAAAATGAGACATAATTAAACTTTCCTTTTAAAACATTTATCTGGTATAAAATGTTTTGGAGTAATCAAAGATTAGCTTGGACACAATGATCAATACAATAATAATGTGATTACCTGAAAAAGAGAGGAGGCGTAAAGCAGAGTCCCATCTCCGCCCAAACAGATGATCAGGTCAATGCAGTCAGAGATGTCATCATAACCTGCAGATGGAGAGAATCAGAGTAAATGTCTTAATTCAAACTTGTTACAACAAAATATTGAAAATATTCCCTTTTCAGAAAATGTCCAAAAAGTCCTTCGTTGGAGCAGCTGATGGCATTTTTGAAGTTCTGGCAACACTCGATTCTACTGACAGCTTTTGTTATTGTTTTTTTTAGTGTTTTATTCAGATTATGCTTGTAAAACTATAAACTTACAAGTACAGAGTTCAGCTGTTGTTTGCTAACTAAAGTTCACATAACAATATAAATAGGTGATATATCACTGTTGTGTTCCCCAAGTGGCCAAAAAATTGATTTAAGTCAAATTGTGTCCATCACTTTGACTTTTGAGAGGATATTTCCCATCATAGTATCATGACTGGGAGGTCATGGGACACACAGGAGGAGTCTCACCCTCTCTGAAGGTGCAGAGCTGGTTTCGTATGGAGCCGAAGGCCTCGTCCTTCGACAGCGTAGCATCATCTGCAACCCTGCGCTCCACGTAGACCATCATCTGCTTCTCCTGATAAACACAGACATGCTTTAGTGACAACAGCCAAAACACACACACAGACTTCTCTCAAAATGGCACTTTCCAAAATAAAGCTGAGCATATGCCAAGCATCTAGTTTAATATGGCCGTGTTTATATGGAAATCAAATGGGCTTTCACTGGCCAACTTTGACAGTTTGTTTTTGAAAAATGTGGCAACATCTGTAAGTCACCAGTCTGTAACTTTCACAATGTCTCGACCACTTCCTGTATTCCACCATAAAGTGTACAGAGAATACAGTGTTCTGTCACTGAAGAAGATTCATGTGGAAAGATGCACTTGAAAATGTCGAATGTTCACATAGTGTCAACTAACAGTCGTTCCCTTGATAAGCAAAACAAAAATGTCAGCCTGGTCTTGCTCTCATATTGACTGATAATAAAATACTGTGTTAAAATGAACCACAGTCGACTTATACATGGAAATGACAAAATCCAACTGCTGTAAAAACCTTATATACATCATTTATGTTTTTAAACATAAAAGGGAACATGCCTATATTCAAAATTACGCTTGAGAGACAAAATGCAGATTTCCCCTCAATAATTCAAACTTTAATTATGCATCATGAACACACTTGGTGAAATGCTATGACATCTGAATATGCTAACCATGCTTTCTATCAAACACTGTACCTCCACTAGAAATCGGCAGAGCTCTTTGAAAGGCTCGACCAAGCTCTCGTCTCTGATTTTCCTGATGACAAGTACGTTGACGGGAGGTTTATTCCAGGTGAGCCGCTGGCTGGCCGGGTCCTGGATGTGCCTGGAAGGAAGAAAAAATAAACAGACATAAACACAAACACAACAAGTGAGGGAACAAATACAAACACACAAAGGGAAGCTACACGGACCATCGCTGTCTGAAAAGGACACGTTGTATACACAGAAATGCAGATACTGAGTAGGTCAAAAAAGTTAGAATGGACAATATAGTGTTACATAATGACAGCATCTTAAAATAATTAAGTCTTAAAAACTCTCAAAATAAAGTCAAATATCACCATGATACCATGTTTTCTCAAACTAACTACAGTGTACCTACAGCAATAGTCATTAATTAACTGCTATGACACTTTGACATACGATCTGTATTAGTCCAAACATCCTTATAAAATAAATCAAGTGGTAAAATACTTTACCACATGTTTCTCTCCTCTTTCGCATTGCGGATGACAGGCATGTTGCAGATAGTTTAGTCTGAGAGTGTTTTCAGATCAAGTTCATGGAACAACTCGGCGATCAGCTGACAGTAAGCATCTGTGGTCTGTTCAGGGAATCATCCCACTGCATGTAACCTCCAATCACAGCATTCCTGCTTTATCTTATCTCACACAGTTACATAAGCTTTCCTGTGTCAATGTCCCCAACAAACAGAGTCTACTCTCATCAGAGTTGTTACCACACAAAGTTGGACTCATTAAGCACCCTCATGCTTACATGACTGAAGTTGGGTTGGGAAGAATACAGGCTTTGGGTCCGAAGTGAGTGGCTGGATACGGTCCATGTAGAAAGTGCGCTCTCCTGTGAGGAGAGAAAAGAAGAATCAAGACAACATCCCCTCATGTCCTGGGCAGCAGACCTGTTCTAGTGGCATGGCAGACCAGCTGGCAACCTGCAGTGCAAACCTCTTAGGTGAACTTTCCGCTGTGTCGCTTGCTGACCCGGAGGGCTCCAAGTGCTCGTGTTGGCCTGGTAACCTCCGCCGCTCGATCTCCCAGAGCAGCTGTTCATGACCATCCCCCCGCCGCTGCGGCCTCTTCCCTTCCCGCCGTCTCCTTGGTGACTTGGACCGGTGCTCCTTGTGCTTGGAGGGCCTGGCTGACTCGGACAGCTGACCAGGGGCCCCTCTGTCCGGGGGCCCCAAGGATGAACTGCTCTCTGAATTCTCCATTCTGCAAGGAGGCAATGCAGAAACATCTATGAGAGCCTTTAATCCATCTATGAATAACTGTAAATACTTAGTGCAGACAAAAATCTGTAGTACAGTAGTTGTTTAAGAGGAAGGAATATAGGAATAATGACTATATATATATCATTAATTACAATCAAATCATTTATGAAGCTACACTGTCTGACAGAACAGTGAGAGAATAAAGTTGATTTGTCAGAGTAGATAATTCCCACAGTCAACTAACTACTGAGAGTATAAGGTACAAATGAGAGCTGGTAGAATCATCTGCTAAATTCAGTCATCCATCTCATAAATATAAAAACAGATTTTCGGTTCAGAATGGGGCTTTTGTCCATTTGGATTAAATAGAGTAAATATTTAACCAAGAAATATAATTGATTTATTAATTTGCTTGAGTCAGTTTCAGTTCCACAGCAAACAGATCATATGTGTGTGATGATACAGCATCTTACAGGACAGTATTAATCAAATAGTTCAGCAACTAATGAGACCAACGTGCCGATGTCAGAATCTTTAAACATATTAAACTAATAAATGATTCAAATGATAATTGATTGGCAAAATGATCAAAATAGTGGCTGATAAACCTACTGTCAATCAACCAATAAAGGTTTATTGTGATCTAACGTAAATCAATCAAATCTAGACGTGTGGTCTACAGTTAGTTATGAGTTTATTAGAGAGATATGGCTGAAACAGATGCAGTTTCATTATGTTTTGGGGGTTTCAGCCCTGCTGATTTAAGGTCATTTTAGTGGCTGTAGTTTTCAGCTCTCTATCACAGCATCAACACCAGCTGGACACCACAGCCCTGAAGAAGCTGGGAGCTGTCGCAAACCAGTTGCATCAGGCTGCACCAGTTTGGCTCAATGTACCTGATAAAGTGATAAACAAGGCATCACATTCACAACAGTTGACTAAAAGTTAAAAGAAGTTAAGGTCAAATCCATCGGTTCTTCCTCGTACAGCTTAGCGGGGACACGAGAACAGTCTTTGTACAACTGCAGCTGAAGAACCGGGATGAGAGTCAGAGGTGCGTTTACCTGTCTCGGTTCGTTTGTTGACAGCTAACGTCACCTAGCATTAGCTACGCAGCCGAGCGGCTAATGGACGCACCGGGGGTAACAGGAGGAAACGAGGCCTTACTGTGTCACGGGGACGCGGACATGCTCACGTCGACACGAGACCGTGTCAACCGGGGATTTGGAGACGGACGCCGCCGGGAAAGTCTCCAAAACGGAGCCGTTACCGAAGCGAGCAGGACGGGGAGAGGGCTCAGGGGCGGCACGGCGACCGGAAGTCTGCGCCGGACCGGTGCTCAGCTAATGACACAGCGCCGCGGTGGACACGGACGGAATTATATCAACAGTGGGCCCATCAGAGTCCAGGATGACAGGAATGAATATTTCTGTATTAATAGAATATTAAGTGTGTGTGTGTGTGTGTGTGTGTGTGGTGTGTGTGTGTGTGTGTGAGAGCGTAGACACTGACTGTTATATATCTTTAAATATTTAACATTCATATTGTTTTAGTTTATATGTGTGTGCTCTGTGAGGGTTTTGTATATATTTAGTTTGTATATTTCCAATTTCCAATTTTTTTTAAACCAAAAAGATTCCTCCACCAAGGCCCAACAGTCCACTTAAATTCAATCAAGTTGGACCAAATTAGATATAAATTCTCTGAATATGCCTGATCATTTCCTCCATCGTGTGCGATGGATTATTCCCTGTGAAAAATGGTGGAAAACGGCCTATCTCACAAGGGAGTGAAAATAAAAATCCTAGCTCTGGCACCTGGATCCAAACCCCCCAATCCCTGACCCACATCCTCCCACCACATGTATTCCTGCTAATGAACAAACTTACTGTAACCTCCTTGGTGGAAGTAAGTTTGTTCATTCAGTCAGACCCATAAATAATTAACCCTGCACTCTTGGGTGCAGTGGAGGAAAACTCGTCTCTGGTAGAATAAAGTCCCAGGAAAGTCAAAGTCCAAACATCTGTGGTCATGTGGGAGTTCAACACAAGCTTATACCTGTGCAGTGAACATTTGCATCGTTGCATTCCACTGTAATTGCTGTTTCACATAAATTCTACTTCCTGAGATAGTAGTGCTTCGTCAATGCAAAGCAAGCTGAAAGATAATAAATAGAGCTCTTCTGATCAACATTTAATGCCAAGCTGATTTTCTGGTGTAAAGTAATTAACACAGGGAGAGAAACAAATCCTGGAGAAAAGGTTGGTACTATTTGCACAGAGCAGAACGGCGAGGCTGCAATAAACAGGTTACACAGGATGAACCTTTAGTAAACTGGGTTTCTCTCTTGTCTCTGCGACTACATCGTGTTTGCACTTGTTTGAGCTCCCCTCCGTGCTAAATTAACCTCGGACCACAATACATCTGAACTTCCTGGTTCAGAGCCAATGCATATTGTCTGTGAACAAACCACACCTTTCTGGCAGAAGCTTTTTCTGATGGTTTTTTCATTTGATCAAGCATATTGGAAACGTGCAGGAGGAAACGGGTGCTGAATTTAATATCACCTGACTTCATTTACAAAGGTAATAAACCCAAAGGTAACTGATGTGTGTATTGTGTGTTTTCTTCATACAGGGTCTCGTCTTGCTGGGTTTCGTCAGAGTCGTGCAGAGATTAATGATGAATGAACAATTCATTTGGTTACATTTACTGTACTATGTTTGCTCAGTTCTGTCTGTAAAAACTGTACTTTAACAGATTGAAATCTGCCACTTGGTTTCCTTGTGTTAATGTTTGCTCAGTGTTCACTCCTTGTTGAATCCAGGCAGCTCTAACTGCTTCTGGGAACAGCTCGTTGATAGAAGACAAGCAGAAGCAGCAGCACAGGTGGAGCTCGTCCTCAGGTGAGGTGCATTGTGACTGTAGCAACAATCCTAAAGAAGAAGTTAGAGAATAACGGAAAATAAACATCCTTGTGTGAATCATTGTTAAAGCTTCACTCCTGCGTTTAAAGACAGAGGAAGAACAACTTAGTTATTAATGCAACAGACACAATTTGGTGAAAAATCTCAATAACAATAATAATAATAATAATACAAAAAAAATGTCCATTGCTGCCAAGGGTCTTCCTTCACAATAAACCAGAGAGACAGTTAAAGACAGTTGAAGAAGCATTTTGAAGAAGCCCATACGTTTTTTTGTACAATCTATATTTCTGTGAATGTGCAGTTCTGTTTCGTGAGATTTTAAAACCTGAGGACCTCTCACTGACACGATGAAATTGAAGAGAACATGGGTGAAACATTGGAGCATTTTGTTCCTGTTTCAAATGAGATAGTTGAAACTAAACTTAATCTGAATAACAGGAAGTATCTTGGTGATTTTGACATGCAAACCGCTTGTTGACCTAATATAGAGGCAAGCTTCTGCTCTCTCTGTTTGGCTGAGCACGACATCATTCACTTCTTCTTTGTGGACTAAATACAAAAACCTATAACACAAAATCAGTCCAGCATCACAACAAACAGGCTTAATGAAAATCTTAATCGTAAGGTTGAATCGACCTATAAAACTGTTTCAACAAAAACTCAACTTTACAACTGTCACGAAGGCAGCATTAGTTTTAATTAGCTGTACCTAATAAACTGGTAATCGACTGTATGTGTTGCTACTGCTCCAAATGCACAACGTGGTGACACTCGTATTCCGGATATCTTGCCCTCCTTTTCTGGATGGTGGGAGGAAGTGGAGACACGTCGTCCATCTTTATAAACAGTCTATGATCTACACAAATAAGAAACAAAAAGAAAAAGTGAAATACAGGGGAAATATCTAATTATTAAAAGGTTTGCAGAGGGAAATTAATGTAAGAAATTATTACAAAAACGACTAAAACACACATTAAATGTGAGAGTTGAAAACATGTCGATTTGTCGATGCATCAAATAATTGATTGATAAGAATTTGTTTGTGTAATGGAAATTCCCACTGATCAATGTCTTACTGCTGTTCTGACTGTTGCTGTGCATTTGGCGGATGCGATGGCAGAGGTTTCCTGTCCTCTTGTGGTTATGTTTCCTGTTTACCACAATGTATAAATACTTTCTTTTTTAACTTATCGAGGTTGCAATCTGAGCGTTGACGCTGACTGTGTAACCCTCTGCAGAGCTTTAAATGAAAGACTCAAAGACAACTCCGGTCTGAGAAACTCTTTATTTCACATCGCGAGATAAATTTCCACTTCAATAGTCAAGCGACAATGTATTATTTCACTTCATTGTTTAAAGTCATAGATAAATATTTGCATGTTTTTTTTCTTTCGATTCAGATATACCATCCCCCAGCAGCAGCAGCGTGTCCATGATGGTCGACAGTCACCAGTGCACATCTGGTTAACACCTCCACCCACACAACACAGCATGAACATCTCCATCCTCTCCGTCCTGCTCGGACTGGGAGGGAAATGTCTGCTCAACTGGGCCCTGGTGTTTCTCCAGAGGAGCCACATCTGCAGGAGCTTTGTGGGAGTGTTCAGCGTGTCCCTGTCCGTCGTGGACACGGCCGTGACCCTCATCTTCGCCGCCATTCACATCCACACTGATGGCCCCCTCTTCCTCTTGGACTGGCAGCTGACCAGATACCACACGTGTTTGCTGGTTCAAATCCTCGGACAAGTCTACAGCCTCCTGCAGTGGCCCGTTGTGCTGGTGGCCAGTTTGGACCATTTCTGCACCGTTTCTCTGCCAGCGGCCTCCTCAGTGGTGAAAGGGATCGTCCACTCATTTGTGACTGTCCTCCTGTGGAACCTCACTGTTCTCTACGTCTTCCTGCTGTCTGACTTCGATCCTGTCCTGGACGACGTGTCTCACCACCAAATGAACCAGTGCTGGGTTTTCCCCACCACTCAGATCCGGCAGGTTGTCACGCTGCTCTCCTTGACTCTGGCCTGCTCTGTGCTTCACGCTGTTCGCAGCTCTACATTATTAGAAAACCCTCCTGAGAAGAACCCAATTACAAACCAGAGCAGAACTCACTCCAGGAGAAGCATCGTTTGCCAGGTCCTGAGTATATTTCTGAGCACATGGGCCCCTCTGCTGATTTTTCTGGCCGTGCTCCTCCTGCTACCCGTGGGAATACCCTCATACCTGGGTCTGAACGTTGCCTGGCTGTGCTTCCTCAACAGCTTTCTGATCACACTCGTTCTATGTGTAGTCTGTCCAACCCCGCGGCTCGCACAGGGCTTGGCAGCAGTTCCCGCCGACAGCTTCTGTGAGTGGAGGATTAAATTTAACTTGGCTGCAGGGGACAGAACATGACGGCACTCAGTAATTTAATGTAGGACACACGTTAGAAGAAATGAAATTAGATGATGGAACCTGAATGTGAGAAAATATGTTGTTTGTGGAGAAGGAGTCGTGTGATGCCGTCAGTCAGTCCAACACTTATAGACTAAAATAGCTCAACCGCTATTGGAGGGATTGCCATCAAATCTTAAGAGAATTACTCAGATATGGATTTTGGGACCAAAGCCAGTAACAGGGAGTGGAAAATTCCCAATACAATATATTGCTTATATGTTTACAACATAAACCTCATTTTATTGAGCCTATATTTATTTAAAACTAGGAAAACCTGAATGTCCTACTATCAGTTCCTGTTTGCTTTGTACCGTTGAATGGACCGACACTGTCCCTGTATCACTTTGAGACTGAAGAAGTTTGAAGAATGTGGTGATTCTCAAGTAGTTTCAGACAGTTTGTTTATTTCCTAATTTCTAAGCAGGTTTTTTTTTTGCATAGGCATCGGAGAGAATGTCATTCTCAGAAAGTGTAAATCACTCTGATGCTAAAACTGTGTGTCATGTTTGTGTTGATGAAAGAATTACAATCCAGATTTATATACAAATGAACGTAATCTGCTGTTGGGGTGTAATTTTTAAGTAGCCTATAAATGAGTTAATCAAAAGTTATATTATCATATTTGATTAATCTGCACAAAACTGGATTAAACATAAACCTCAATGTTATAAATAGTTCAAGATGATTTTTTTTGATATGCTTGTTTCAATTTTTTAAGCTTTTTAATGAAATAAATGGACGTTGTTGATCAACTAATCGTCTCAGGTCTGCGCATGTTTATGTTGTTCATGTGACCTCCTGAGTATCTGGAGCCCGAGGAGGGAACACGCACGTTCCAAGGACAACTATCCGCATCGCAAGCCGATGAAGAAGGCAAAAGACAACACAGGTTCGACACTACAGAACTTTACTTGAATTTGATCCAAGTTCATTGTCTATACAGGGCATATTTACAAGATCTGAAATCAGGGAGGGGCAAAAAACAGAAAAAAACAAACACTAGATACAACTGAGGTATTAGCTAAAAGCATTTACAGGTATGTCATTTACTAGTAAATATCAATGATGATAAACAGTTAGAGATGCAGTGTCTTCTGCTTAAAAAACATCTTTTTATATCACAACATGAGGTAGGAGAACAGTGTCTCGATTCATGCAAGAACAAAAGTCTCATCACACTGTAGTATTGGCAACGTATGCAATGGTCATACACGGACACTGCGATTCATTTTTCAGAACAGCATCGAGGGGGAAGAGGGATCTTATTTAGCAAAGCCATAAATATTTTTTTTTTAATATCTATAACAGGATGTGTGGACACGAAATCATAATATTCTTCGTAGCCAGTGATCTGTGCGACCAATCAACAACGCAGCCCTACACTTCAGACTCCTCCCACAGCGGCGCAGAATAACTACTGGCTGAAAATTAAACACCCAACTACAAAGCAAACCACCTACAACAGTTCAACCGTGGATCTGTTTACCAGTGATTGTATTAAAATATGTTTATGTGGTAAAGCCTGGCTCTGTCTTCCTCCTTTTTTACTTGGTTGGGCAAAAATTCACACCTGTAAAAATTCTGTACAAAGCTGAATCCAAGTTCTCTTAACACTGCAAAATGCAAAAAGGCCCAGAACGCCATGTTACAGGAGACTCTCTCTCTCTCTCTCTCTCTCTCCTCGCTCACTTAGTCCTTTTCTCATTACAGAGCACAATTAGAGAAAGATAAACATCGCCCCCTTGTGTATAAAATGCTAATTACACAGAAAGAAAAACTACATATTAGGTATTTGCAAATGTGATGAATTCAAATGATTCGTTTTTATTTAATTTTTTTCATTGTTCTGCTGAAGAGGTAATTAAGTCAAAAAAGAAAAACTAATACTGATCATCTTTTTCAGACGAGGATATATGATCTCAAATCAGAAAACATAACGACACATCCAGAGCTACAGGAGCAAGTTTCTCTCTTTCCCTTTTCAAAGCTGCCGTGTTTCAGTCAGACGTGGGAGCTCATCTCTCACACACACACTCACACACACACGCACACACACACAGTGTAATATTTCCGAATTAGGCTACATTTCTTGTTTTTCATAATCTGACTGACTTTATATTTAGCCTCTGGACCAATAATGACAAAACTTGCACATATTCAATGTTCATGCATATGAGCCATCTCGATATTTTGTGTCTTACATTGGGGAATTTTTTTTTTCACAATAAACTGATTGATAGAGAGGCCTAGTGACACTCAACATAAGGGGGAAGCAAACATGCAAAAAAAAAAATTATAATTTTGTTTTCTTTTCCCCCAAAATGATTTTTCTTAAACAAATAGTTTGAATTTAGCTCAGGGGAGGGTTTTTGGACAAAGAGGAAAAAATAGCTTGTTACATTACAAGTTCAACAGTCCGTCAAAGATGAAATCCACAACAAACAAATGCATCAGTTTTCAGCAAAGGGGGAACGTGTGTAACAAAGTATTATTTTTCCTATTCAGCCTTTGTCCTGCGTCATGTCTCAGTAAACCATGCGTGTCACTCCCCCACGTCCACTCGACTAAAGTCAATTCAGTTATCTGCAAAGATCACTTTTTTAAAAAAGAAAGCAAAAACATTTAGGCCGTCTGGAGCCTAAGTTCTGGTCCAATTTATATAACCTTTTGAAGATTATTCTTATAAGAACAGTTAATATATTAATGACTACTGTATTTACAAAGTGAATATAAATCTTTAGTTAATACGTTAAATATTTTTCTTTCATAATTTCAATAAAGGTTTAAATGGAACAACAGTAGAGTGTACATCTGCGGCATGGGTTTCGATTTAACTGGCTTGCACCTGCACCTGCACTTGTGACCATCAACAAACCACAACTGTACCCGGCCCAGTCTTTAAGATCTGTTATTGTAAAGGGAAGCTGTGTAAGAAAATCTGCATTGAACAGGATGGAGCACAGTGGAATGTCTATCAATTTGCATTTAGAGCAGATGCATAAAAAAGCTCAGAGTTTAGCCGAGGCCGATCCCCTTCTCTTTTTAAACAATTATTTATTTACACACACACACACACACACACACACACACACACACACACACACACACACACACACACACACACACACACACACACACACACACACACACACACACACACACACACACACACACACACACACACACACACACACACACACACACACACACACACAGGGATTTCCTCAGTGGCAATAAAAAGCGCTTTTGCCTGGCAACTGACACAATAAAAGTCCTCTCTTCCTCTGGCTGGATGTCTGCTCGCTCCCCTGGGCTTCTACAAAACACTGCACACCCCCAGCTGATCTGGCACTGGAGACGGATGGACGGGTAAGTGAGAGTGAGTGAGTGAGTGATGGCGGTTCTGTGGGAGAGGAGGGAAGTCGCGTTGAGAGATGGGGGATCCTGTACAGTCTCACCCGAGGGTGGGCAGAGGCCCCCAGACAACAACAGCTGCCCCCATTCTGGCGGCACAGAACAAAAACCGGGCTCCCTCTGTACCCCTGGCGTCCGGGCCACCCAGCCTGCCGAGGGGGAGAGCGCACCAGTCCCCCGAGCGCTCCCCTCAATCCTCCCCTCCCTTCCCGGTGCTGTTTGTTCAGCCAGGCAGATTAACGTGAAGCAGGGCCCAAACCATCCTGGACTAACTGCTTTCACCTGCGACCCACATTCGGACAAACAGGGTGGGGATGAAACCGTCTGCTAACAATGAAGTCAAATGATTGAAAAAGCAGAGGAAGCCCAGAGAACAGGGACACGCTGGAGCTTTGATCATCTGCTGGGAACGCTGGGACCATTGTTCTGCCTGAATGCCTGCACTGCCCTAGCACACTTGAGTGTGCACGCATGTGGGGATGTCGTATGTATTATTGTAACACAGTGCAGCTACTGCACATGTGAGACTCTGCCTTTCTTCTTTCTTATAAAAGCTTCGCCGGCTCACCCAGCCCCCGTGTCCAGACGCATTCCTTTCCCAGGAGACTCTGGAGGAGGAGAGCACATTAAGTGCATAACACCGCTCGTGAGCTTGTTCATGCCAAGCCTGAAAAGAGCACAGTGTTTCCTGTCTAGGCCAAAGTGGGTGAAAACCACAGTGTTGAGGAGTGTCCCAGTAGAGGGCAATGGCCCCAGCACACAGCGATGGAAGGTGTGAGGTCTCTAGTGAGTGGGGTGCTGTGGGGGGGGGGGGGGGGGGATGTTAGAGGAGACACTGGGCAGCTGGTGGCTCAACCGACAGACTGTTTGGTCTACAACAGGAGAGTCCAGGTGCTGCCAAGCTGAGTGAAGAGGAAGTTGGTCTGTGTGTGGGGCAGCTGGGGCCCAGGCCAGACAGTCGGAGCGCTTTTTACCTCGTGGGCGTCACACTCAAAACACTCATTTCAAGTTCAGTGTCACTACTGGCATATTTTTATTACAACATCTGCTTAATGTCTTTTTGTGTACAGTAAAGGTTTTTCTCCTCCATATAGATTTGATATTTTAAACACGTTATATTTTCTTTCTTTGTATTTTATAAGGACTCCCAAAAAAACTTTTTTGAAATGTCCATGCAGTTTCCTGCATTCGCTGGTACTTGAGCATCTGGGCTGAAGGTACAGAAACACGGAGAGGAGGCACACGTCCAGGCGCCATTTTGTGTCCGTGGGCACCGGCTGCTGTGCCAGGTAGTATCAGTGAGTTGACACGTCCGTGGGGAGCTGCGTCAAGCATCCGTGTCTGAGCTGAAATCTCAAAGTCATTGGCTCCGGAATCCAGAGCAAGCGAGAGGGGATGGGATGAGGAGGGTGACAATGTGAGGATGGAAAAAATATAGTGATGGTTGAGTTGGTCTCGACTTGACCCAACTCCTGTCTGTGAAGCAGCTGTTTGTTCAGTAAAAACTATAAATTAAATCATACATGCCCAAAAAATTTTAAATACTGTTTTAAGAGAGGAGAGGAAGCAAAAGAAAGAATAATTAAAAAAAAAACACACATAAAACTTTTCTTTTAAGTGATGTTAAATTACAAAAACAAAAGTCAGTCCTACACTGAAATAATAAGGGAGGAGAATGAGATGCACAACTTAAAAAACAGCCTGAGGAGATGTGAAGCTCCGTTCTGCTTCAGGCTGATTTGTTTGTGTCTGTAGAGTTGGTGGGTGATGGCGAAGAGGAATGAGGGAGGGAAGGAGGCGCCTGGAGGGGTGGCAGTTACTTTTGGCCAGACGCTGGGGCCTCCGAGATGGAGGAAGAAGAGGAGGAGGAGGAGGGCGGGGAGTGGGCGCTAGGGGGTCCGGTGGAAGGGGTGAGAGGAGGAGAGGGGCTGCCTCCCACAGTGCCAGACCGGGCCATCTGCTGCCTGAGTTGGGCGATCGTGCGCTCCAGCTTCTCCCGAGCCTCCCGCTCCCGGCGCAGCTCCTCCTGCAGCTCCTGGCGATCCGCCTCCGCCCGCTCCAGCCTCTGACGAAGCTCCGACAACTGAAGACACAGAGAAGAGACGATGTTTTGACGACATATAGTCTAGTGCATTATCACGTATAGCAAGCAGGTCACGGTGTTTATTCTCACACATTAACTACACAAAATAAAATTGAGAACGTCCCACAGCACAAAACTTCATTAATCCTAATCTGAAATATGATGATTGACATTACACAGACTTTTTTTTTTTTCTCAAACCCTTACTTTTAAATTTGGTCTCTAAAATGTCAGGGAATCGTGAAAAAGTCAAACCAAGTGCACAAATTAGAATGATATTTAGTTTACAATCACTGAAGAAGACATGAGCTGTTCAAAAAGCTGTAAATAAAAAAAACTTTATCACATTATAATTTGATATTATAATATTTATAATATAATTTTATCACGAGTTTGAATTTATTATAAATAATCGACTAATTGTTGCAGTCTAAAACTAGAAACAACAATCAGGTGTGTTCACAAAACAGAGCCCACACAACATCAGACGTAAAGATAGTAGCTGCAAAAGTAGTTTGCCATCACAGCTATCACAACCGACTGTGCAAAGTACAGCAGATAGGCTATCTACACGTGTTGCACGTATATGTTGTGCGTGTCAAAATGCAGAGAAGACGTTAACCCTCAGTGCCTCCTGCTCGCTCAGTCGCCAGTGGTCACTTTTTGATGGTCAGACATAAACTCGGACTTAACCTTGTTTACAGCAGCTCACTGTCACGACCAATTTGCGGTTGCCCCACAAGTCGCTGCCAGTTATTTTGAAGACTCTTAAATTATGTCAAGACTAGAAAATGAATTTCCCAACCGCGAAGACAAAAGAATGCGTCCGAGGTGCCATGACACTAGTTACTATGAAATATATTACATTACAAATGACTTGTTTTAGTTTTTAGTGAAACAGCTCGTATCAGTCTCACGAAAACACATGCACACCCCCTCTCGTAACTGGCACTCAGCCTGGTGTTGAAGCCAAGGGGAGCGGGGCAGGAGGAGCCGGAGCTTCAATAGCAGACAGGAGGGGGATAGTGCAGCTCTGAGCACCGGCCAACATAACATAATCTATCTCAAGATTAGGTCTAGTGGAAACCTAAACAAAGGCCTTGAATGTACATGTGTGTGTGTGTGTGTGTGTGTGTGTGTGTGTGTGTGTGTGTGTGTGTGTGTGTGTGCAGTCACGCTTTTGACTCACACAGAGCATACATGCACACAAAATGATTCAGTCAGGAAACACTCAATCACAGAAACAGCTTGTCCAAACCTTGAGTCTCGAAGTTTGGGTAGAAAACATTCTCTGCTGCTGCTAGAGGAAATATGTGGGAGATGACTATGTGAGAATGTTTTTTGGCCACTATCTGGTGGGAATATTTTAAAGAGAGCGAGAGAGTGCTGATATGCAATTTTGGGCACGATCGAGGAGTAAAGGGCAAATTCTTATATGTTCACGGTGAAAATCTGAAGTGCATTAACTCAATTTAAATGCTTTGTAAACAAGGAGAAATACACAGTGTGCTGCTGCTGCTGCACTGATGCCCCTGTTCTTTGAATTTGATTCCAACTGAAGCATAGCATTGTACCATCTGAGATCAAATGTTAAGTGATGCAAGCTAGTGTGTGTACTGCATCCTTCAGACTGTTTCTGATGCCAGGACTGCTTCTCCTCTCAGTCAGTACCTGTGCGGTGTAGTGGGCCTCTTGTTGGCGCTGTACCCCCATTTCGCAGGCGCAGGCCTGCTGTCGGAGCTGCTCCAGACGGGTCTCCAGCTCCAGCTGTTCCTGGCGGGCCTGGTTGAGCTGCCGCGCCTGCTCACTGTGCACCGCCTCCAGCTCGCTGCGAAGCTCCCGTTGCTCGGCGCTCAGCTCCCGTAACCTCGCTGCCTCGCCCCCGCGTACCGCCTCCAGCTCCTGAAGGCACAAAGACTAAGTCAAGGGAAATAATAATAATCATGTGATACTTCACTGACCTCTGTAGGGGAAATTGCTTTACAGTTCTGCCCCTCCACAGGGAGACATGTCATAATACCCCAAGGGGCTTGAATAGAGGGGTTTCACATTCCATATGTCCAAACTGAAATTGAACTTAAGTGTTTTAATAACAAAACAATATGTTATAATTAGTGAAACCTTGTTTTTTAGATTACCTGTGGTTCTGACTTGTTTTAAAAATGGTAGAACCATCATGTGGTGGGAGGGAAACATGAAGGGGTCGGTGGGAGGTGAACATCACCTCCACGTCCACTTCAAGGACACTTTTAACAGGCGAGGACAGTTAGGTTCTAGTTTGTCTTGGGCTCATTTATCTTGGCCTTTGTTCTTTCCGACCACCAACTCACCAATTCCAGCTGCAGCTGCTTGTGCAGGGTGGAGTTCAGCTTCTCCTGCTGCCTGCTGTACATCTGCATGATCTCCACAACAATCCTGTCCTTGTCGTCCTCCAGCCCCCCCACCACCACTGCAGCGCTGCTTGTGGCAGAGCCTGTGTCCTTAGCCACTACTTCCGATACCGGTGTCAACAACGACGCAGGAGGAGGAGGAGGAGGAGGAGGAGGAGGAGGTGGAGGAGGAGGTGTGTGGGCGGGGGTGTGGGAGGCTTTCTTGCAGCTCGGGCTGCTTGTCTCCATGGAAACTGCCTGGGCTTGGCATTCCCGCTCGGTGGCCGAGGCAGCAGCGGCATGTTGGGATTTGGCCTCCTCGGCGCCAGCAGCGACAGGGGGCGACGCGTGAAGATCTGAGGAGGGAGGAAGAGGAGGATGAAGGAAGGAGTTTTAAAAAATAAAATAAAAAACGAAATACAAAAAGAATAGGAGGTGGTTGAAAGACAGGAAGTGCGAGCCGAGCTGGCGCACACTCCCGCCTACGTTTAGTAACACCCTCGCACAACCTCACAGAAGCTCACACTCTTTTTCAGCGCTAACACACACACACACACACACACGCAAGCACAAGCACGGCAACAGACGAAGAACCAAACACTCACCCACCAATTCTGTGTGTGCGCGTGTATATGTGTGTGTCTGAGGACACATGGAGAGAAAAGAGAGGAATAAAGGGTCTTGTGTGGCAGCTTCGCTGTTCTGTATGGGCTCCTTCAAACTCTGACTTGTTTCCTCACTGTGGCCTTTAAGGTGCACATCACGAGTAACGGGCCATGTCACACTTCCAAACACAAAGACACGTGCACAGATGCTGCAGCGAGGCATGTGAGGACCAGTAAGCTCACAGACAGAAAGAGAAGCAGAAATAGTGTCAGGGAGCGAGAGCACGAGAACAGTGGGTTGTTTACCAGAATAATGTATTCATACAGTACGTGTGTGTGACAGGAAACAGCATGCTCTGTACACAGCCTGTCTGGCACTGGAGAGGACACTCATTTACAGACTGAAGGTGGCTTTCGTATGTGCATACACACACTGACAAATACAGACTCGCATACGTGATCTGCAAAGCACACACACGCACGCACACGCGCATGATAGTAGAAGCAAACAAATAGCAGGAGTGAGTCATTTGGTTGTGGATCAAACGGAAAAAAACAGGAGAGGGGGGGCGCACAACAGAACAAGTGAAAGGCCCACAGATAGACTGGGAGAGGAAAAAAGAGAAAGAAGAGGAGGAGGAGGAGGAGGAGGAGGAGGAGTGATGATGATGATGAGGGGGAGAAGGAGGAGTATGAGGAGGAGGAGATGGGGGAAGTGACAGCAGACTGAGAGGGAGGTGGTGATCAAGGCAGCCAGAGAAGAAAGATGGATGGATGGATGGATGGATGGATGGATGGATGGATGGATGGATGGATGGATGGATGGATGGATGGATGGATGGATGGATGGATGGATGGATGGATGGAAGGAAGAGGAAGTGGAGAAGGCAGCTTGGAAAAGAGAAAGGGAGATAGAGATAGAGAGACGTGGCGTAATAATGGCAGACGAACACTACTGCTGTGATTCACCCTCTCCCTCTCTCTCTCTCCACACACACCTCTTATTGATGCAGCTTTAATATACACACTTTAATGTGCACATAAAAACACACACACACACACAGTACAGAGAGGAGGTCGCTGCCTTTTCACCCCTCTTGCTCAAACGTGAGGTTCCCCTCGAGTCTTTATGTGAAGGTCAATGCATGATTATGTGTGTCGCTGCAGGCTGCAATGTTACGCATGTGTGTGTGTGTGTGTGTTGGACGGTGGTTGTATGTTTACAGTAAGCACGTGTCAGCTCTTCCACTGTGCTACATGTACATGATATGCATGTCTCTTCTGGTCATGGTGTATGTACGGAAATTGCCCGGACTTGCTGCATGTACATGCGTGATGTATTTATAGTCGACATGTGTCAGCCATGTTTGTGTGTATGTACAGTCAGTATGTGCATTACAATACAAACACACACAGGGTTGACATCCTTTGTCACCCTGAATAAATATGTTTGATCGTTTTAGTACTGTTACTGTTTGAACTCATTATTTTACTCGTTCATCATTGGATTCATTCGTAAATTTCTGGTGTTAAAAGAAACAACCCACATCTTGGGAACACTTAACTCACACCCCCTCCCCTATGTATATTTATAAGCTAGTTTTTCTCCTACGTTAGTTTTTTTCTTCAATCACATTCATTGTGATGTTTTCACACTACAAATCACACAAAGATGATTTTACTTGTCACCTCATACCAGGAAATCTAGCCACATAACCACTGTAGTTCAAAAGCCAATGATTTAATGGATAAATAGGGGGTACGTTTCCCGCCTTTTCACCTATTTTCTGCTCTGCTGTTTCCAGTTTCTTACATGAATGGACTTAATCGCACAGAGTGGGTGGTTGCTTTTACTTTCACCAGAACGTCAAGCAAGAAAGGGTTTGATAATTAGTGTTTTTCTATTTTAGAGCGTCGCGTTTGATTATAACATACAAATTGAAAGGTTTGGAAGTGGGTCCGACGCCATCGCTCCGTGCTTTTGTCAGTGTTTCTTGACAACTCTATGTCAAGGAAGGCTGGAAATCAAAAAGCTAAAATCTAATTTGATTTCATCACGTCATTTTGATATGGAGTCCGCATTTGTATGGTTTAGTGTATATGTTTGGGATTCTGTATGGAAGGGCATTCTGTGTGTGTATCATTACTGACCCATGGGTGGCTCGTCGTGGCCCAGCACTCTGTGGCTGTAGTGGTGTTTCAGCAGCGCTCCAAGCATCTCCTGGCTCATCTCCGCCTCCTGCTGCAGAGACACGTTGGGAGCCACCATCTTATCGTATGTGTACAGGTAGTAACTGGGAGAGAGAAGCAGATAAAGAAAAGACGTTTAAACACTGAAATGGTTTAACGTGTAGATAAATCTTTAGAATTTTTACACAAGATACTGAACGTGCAGTAGCACTGAAACGTCAATTTTTTTAAGACCTGGCTTCCCTTCATCACACAGAGGTGGGG
This sequence comes from Reinhardtius hippoglossoides, assembly GCA_006182925.3. Lineage (NCBI taxonomy): Eukaryota > Metazoa > Chordata > Actinopteri > Pleuronectiformes > Pleuronectidae > Reinhardtius > Reinhardtius hippoglossoides. The sequence goes on along the minus strand of CM031680.1, from coordinate 6,010,642 downwards.
TATCCTGCTGATAACGTACAAACTGAATCGAGTATCTGTTTTGTCTTGGTTTTTCTAGTCATGATTGCAGCAGTGTCACCTTTCACATACTTCTGCGAGTTTGTTTCCGTAAAGACCATAAAATGTTATGAGTTATGGACTTTACAATGCTGATGTACATTAAGCAACAAATATGACTGCAATAACTCATCAGTGAAAACACGGAATCAGAGCAATAAAAGGAGGTATGTCTGTGAAGGGTTTAGCCTGAAGTAAGTGCAGCGTCTGAAGACAAGAGCTGAAAACACAGTGCGGAATATGGATATTTCTTATCCTGTGTTTACAGGGTATCAGCCTAAACACACCTTCAGCTTATCACACATGTCCAGGTAGTGGGTACAACTGAGAGAGAGATAGTGCCTGGAGATGCACTGAGCAAACACTATCTGTCCATTCCTAGCTGCATGGTGGGAAGAGAGGAGGAAGAGAAGAGGAGAAGAGAAGAGAAGAAGAGAGGAGAAGAGAAGAGAAGAGAAGAAGCTTTGAACCCCTCCCCCCACAGCAGTCCCCTCCAGACAGAGCTGAGGCTGGAGCTGTGAACTAGGTTAAGCATGACAGCTCAGTGGGGCTCTGTCGGAAAAACTACAGCACTACCAACCAACCAAGTCAGCCTGGCTCCCTCTGCTCTGGATGGGAATAAGCGCTGCCTGTTCGCCTGAATGACGATCTGAAACTCATTCACATGAAACGCCAAAGATGTGATTGAATAATGTAAGCATGGCTCCTATTTGACATGTGTGGCGCTAATGGATGTTGGTACAAATAGGACGTTAAGTGCTGTGGATGTCTAGCAAGACGTTTCATTACTACTAAAGCTGCAATGCAGAAACACATGCTCCAAACTGCTCTGTGCAAGCCACGACTGGTTTGAGATGCCGTCCGGTTCTGCCGGAGGTGACCAGATATATAAATCCTGCCATTTAGCCCATGGTCAGTATGTCAAGCGGTCACGTGTAGCTATGGCGCCATAAATCATCTAATTCCACTTTTTAATCTGGGTCAGATTACTGTGTGAGCTATCAGAGCACCATGCCCAAACACAGACTGGTGTGGTCTGGGGGGGGGGGGGGGGGGGGGGGGGGTGAGGAAAAGAGAACCCGAGGAGGAGGAGGGAGGGAGATGAGAAGCTCATGTGATGAAGGACAGAGGACAAAGAGGGAACTGAGCAAGAAATTTTGGATGGGAACTTCATTTACTAAAAAAGAAACTGAGAGAAAGTCAAAAGGAAACCTGATGCGACTTGGCAACTAACACAACCCAGACAGTTTGGCACAGTGCACCTCCTCCTAATGCACCGTTTAAAGAAACTAGAGCTTTTAATGTTCTCCAGGAAAACACACTTCTAAATCCAGACTGACTTTAAACAACAATCTCATTATATCACTTAGAAGCCAACCGTCTGTTGACAAAATCTGTGACGTCCAATAAATCAGGTTTTTGTTTCACTTATTTTTCATATCTGACCATAAATGGAATATGTGATAATGTTATGACAAGATAAACTATCTTTTTGTCACTATTTCTAACAATCCATACACTAAAAGATTAATCAGGTCAAACAATTAGTTATTTAACCAATACGTTGATCAACAGAAAATGTATTTGAATGTCAGACAAAACATTATGTCCGACATTTGAGGATTTCAGTTCAAACTTTGGGATCATGTGATGGTCTTTTTTCCTTGTTAATAACCGGCACATTAATCCTTTATTAGTCAACCCTAAGATGGTGTATATGGGCTGTTTAATCAAGGTTAATATGATGTAGTACCTGGGATGGACCAGGCTGGGGTGTTCTGGCTCCTCCTTAATGTCCGAGAAAAGACGGTTGAAGACCAAAGCAGGTGGAGATGTTTTTCCCTGTGGAAAACAAAAAAACACACGCATATAAATATGATACAACACAGCAACATATTGTCTTTTTCAGCTTTTGTGTTGCAGCCACAAAGACACACAATGGCAGCTCATCCATCTACATTTATTGATCTTTGCATACAATTTTTCAGTTGAATGGGTGAATTATCACAATGGCAATCAGATGCATGGCCACGCACACACACACACATGCATACTCATGACTCCGTGGAGAGAGAAACAGCAGGAGGAGATGGGAATGTGCTGTACTGCACATGGCACTCTCAGTGCCATAATCTAATAAAGCTAATATATGCATGCATACATGTGGATAAGGGATCATCCATCAGGCATCAGAGGAGAGAGTGTGTGTGCGTGTGTGTTGCAGAAAAAAGATCATGATCACAATCATGATGAAGAGCTTCTTTCCTCATGTGTGAATTTAAAGTCTGTGTGTGTGTGTGTGTGTGTGTGTGTGTGTGTGTGTGTGTGTGTGTGTGTGTGTGTGTGTGTGTGTGTGTGTGTGTGTGTGTGTGTGTGTGTGTGTGTGTGTGTGTGTGTGTGTGTGTGTGTGTGTGTGTGTGTGTGTGTGTGTGTGTGTGTGTGTGTGTGTGTGTGTGGTGAAAGGGGGTGGGGGGTGGAGAGCAGAGCCTTTCAGCAACCGTGTGTGTGTGTATTCCTGGCCGGTCAGAGAGCAGAAGTGTGCCGCTATGAATGGGTGAACAGGGGGTGTGTCTGTCAGCGGGGGCAGGGTTGGTGACCCTGAGAGCTGACCTGTGTGTAGAGGAGGGGGAGGGGGGGGAGAGAGGAGGGGATTCTGGAGCAGTAGGAGGTGATGGAGAGACGGATGGATGGATGTGTGTGTAAGGGGGGGGGGGGGGGGAGAGAGTGAAGACTGACCTTTCTCGCAGGGTAGGCATTGGCCATCTTGCCACTGGGTGAGCACAGGTCTGCTGAGGATTTCCTCACCTGGCTCTCCTCCTCCTCCACAGCCTTCTGAAACACATGGAGAGAGGGGGGGCGGGTTAAACAGATGGACAAACACACTCCAAAACTGACAGGAAGGAGGTAGCACAGGAGACATTGGTAAGAATACGTTGAACAATTAAAATGATGCACACTCTTGTCAGGCAGCATGGGAACGAGAGGAAGGAATTGGAGGGGGGGGGGGGGGGGCACAAAGGGGAAAGATGGAGACAAATGGCATTAAAAGAATAGGAAATAGAGACAAATGACATCCAAGAGGTAAAAATGGTGACAAATGGGGAGAGACACAGCGTAAACCGGCCGTGATACAGTATCGGAGAGGACGAAAGTGGCAGGGCGATGGATAAGTAAAGAGTCGTGACAGAATGAGACGGCTCAGGAAGGTCTATGAATAAAACACAAGAGAAGCTGTGCTGATAAGTCAACATGGCTACTACATGGCCTGTCATTAAGTGCCTGTGTGCATGTGATTCATCGTTACACATACAGCGTATTTGGAGCGCTGTTCTCATGAAGATGCATCTATGTATGCGAGTGTTGACTGTTTTTATAATTAAGTGTGTCAGCTTCGTACCCCGTGAGCCATGTGTGTTCGAATAAACACTGTTGGTTACTGCGTGTAGTTGTGCGACTGTTCGTGGCTAAATGTGTGTGGTTTTTTTTGCAAATCCAGGACACACGCTCAGCGAGAGGCCACGAGCTGATGGAGTTGATGCTTATCTGTGGCAGACAGGCCTGACACTACACACAGGCTGCCTGCAGTAAGCGTGCACACACACAAACACACACGAACCCACAACCAAACTGACATGTAGCACAGGCACCAGAGGCACCAGTGGAACCAGAGGAACCAAATCGCAACATGAACAGCCAGGTAGACCACAGCAACAGAAAGAGAAGTGATGGAGAAGGGGGGTGTAGAGAGGAGAGAGAACGTGGGAGGAAAGGGGGATGCAGGAGTTAAGAGGGCAGAGGAAGAGAGGGATTCCAATGAGGAGAAAAGTGCAAAGGCGGAGAGCCGAACGGAGGGAGAAAGAGAGATAGAGGTTGTAGAACCCATCAATAATTGACTTACTAGCCTTTAAAAGCTGGTAAGATGACTGCACACACGCACAGTCGGACAGTGAATAACAGACATCCTTTCATCAGCTGGACTAAAGGATTTTCATCTGTGCTATGTTTTCTAAGAGACACCATCTTTAGCAGAGATAAACAGGCACAGAACAAATTATTGTGGCAACGTGGTATCACCCACCTAATGTTCATGTTATCTCCTGAAATGACCACACACAAAACATGCACATCACACATCCACACAGACAAAGTTTCTCTACCATTAATAAAAACACAAGTAATTCATTAAGAACAAAACCAAATAGTCACTGGTAGCTGCTCCTAAAATGTAAGGATTTGTTGCATTCCTCTGTTTTCTATCATTCACCGTGGGCATATTTCACAGACTGAAAGATTCTCTGCACATGTTTCTGTAGCCCGTGACAAAAACAACTCCTACTGATTTGTGAGCGTGTGAATTCATGTGTACTGTATGTAGGGGAAAGTCCCACATTTACAAGGGCATAGAAGAATGAACATGTGCATGCAAATGTAAAAGGCTCCAGCCATATGCGTAGCCAGGTGTGTCTCTGCGAGTGTGTGTACAGAAGGGGGCTTGTCCGCTTATGAGCGCTTGTGGTTGGTGTTTTTTCCTTTTTTCTCTCCAGAAGGCAGCACTGCAGCACAGAGGGGAGAGGGGAGAGGTGGGGGGAGGTGGGGAGGTAGGGAGGAAGAGGGGAGACAGTTATGGGACGGGGCAGACACAGGAAAGGAGGGGACAGAGAGGGGAGAATTGACAGAAACAACAATAAACCCACTGCAGTGGTGTGGTGGAGGTGAGCTGGACCCTCGTCAGCTGGATTTCCTCCAATATCAAGGTTGTCTGAATGTGTGTGTGCCAGTGTGTATTGCCCCCTATGCACACCAAAGCTCCAATGTGTGTGTGTGTGTGAGACAAACACAGACAGAGGCAGCGCACGGGGCCAAACTGACATTACCACCAGGTCGTCCAGGGGTCTTTTCATGTGCTTGACCCCACAACAGCAGATGCTGTGTTGAGGAGAGGACTGACAGCTCATTAAAAGGTGGGACTGTGTGCGTGTGCGTGTGGACGAACACATAACGTGTGTGTGTGTGTGTGTGTGTGTGTGTGCGCATACATATAGACCATACATGTGTGTTCCACTAATGGCTGCCTATGTCTCTCCCTGTAATTCCTCCTTACCTGACAGTTGACAGCTTAACGCCCACCACCCACCCACCCCCATTCGTTATTCCTGCTGCTCTACACTCTCTATTCCTTAATGAATGTGTGCGGGTGCAAACGCTTGCACATTTTCACACAACTGTTTTCCTGCCCATCTCTCTCTCTCTCGTCCATTCCACCTCCCCACCCCCCAATGTGCTTTATTAACGCACACCATGCTGCGACTGAGGCGTAATCTGCAGTAATGAACCACCTCTCTTATGTGGGTTGCCTCTGCAACACACAAACACATGCGCACACACACTTACACACACAGCCCCCTAACCCCACAATGTCTCCAGTCCTTTGTCAGGCTGAAGCTCGCCTTATGACAATGTGGATTAGCATTCCACACACTCGCTCAGCTGAACTCTGCCCTGTTGTTCCTAATCACCAGCAGTCTGTCTGCTGCCTGCGCGCGCGCGCGCGCGCGCGCGCGCACGCACGCAGCACGCACGCACGCACGCACGCACACACACACACACACACACACACACACACACACACACACACACACACACACACACACACACACACACACACACACACACACACACACACACACACACACACACACACACACACACACACACACACACACACACACACACACACACGTGAACTTTGTGACCCATTTCTGGAGCCTCGGTTAGGTCCCCCGACCATTAGCACACATGACATTTCTCCAGCCGATGCATTAATGGAGCAGAAAGTGTTTTTTTCCTTGTGTCTGTGTTGCCGGAGTGCTGTTGAATCTGACAATAACAAGCAGGCAGTCATAAACGCAGACATGCGTGACCATACCGTACATACTGGACAAAGGCGGAAAGTGAAGGCAATTCAGCAGCAGCCTTGTGTTTATACAAAGAGCTCCATCTGCGTTTCCCTCTGTAAAGCGCTAACATCTTATTTACAACGCAAACACGTGTTGCCTCTCTTCATAGCTGGATATTTACATCTATGGGGCATCTATCAAAATGGAGGCAGACATTCACACGTGAGCTTCTCTTAACAGTAAACTAAACGAAATGTGTCGCTTTAAGCTTTACATTATGTTCATTTTGTCACTGCTCTGAGCATTAGATTTCATAATGTTCATAATTAGTGAAAGCGCCATCATATGATCAAAGGAGAGCTGGTTTCAAACTCAACAATTTCTTTTTCAGCAGAAAACTTCAGAAGATGTAAGTACATCTCTTTCAGCGCCTGCCAGTCTCTAATGGTCCAAGCTCACAAGACATTTTTATCTTTTAGTCTACTTTTGGTGTGATTTATATGTATCAGAGCTGAAGGTAGACGCACGCGCACGCACACGCACACACACACACACACACACACACACACACACACACACACACACACACACACACACACACACACACACACACACACACACAGCCACGCAGACTGCAAACAAGTCCGAGGTCAAGCTCTCTTCTTCCTCCCCTCTCCGTCTCCACTTCAGTCACGTGGACACTCCAGATGACTGCCGTCTCAGTGCGTGCATACACACACACACATTTACTTGTGGCTATAAATACACATCCTGTCTCCATACATGTATAATAAAACGCATACAAGGCATGCCCCGCACCACACACACACACGCATACATTGAAGTGATGCATTTTCCATTCAGCAAACCTTAGATTTAAAAATGTAGGAGCAAAATGAAACACATTCAGTGTTTCACTGAGTGATCAGTGAAAACAAACTCCCTGACAACTACTCATAAACGGAACATGACACTCTTTAACATTTTGGAGATACAAAAAGAGTTGAATGAATCAGTACACAGTACACCGAGTCCCTTTTTCAAGCAGAAGAAACTAATATTTTTCTTTTAACAGCTTCTCAAATTTGGGTACTTTCTGCTTTCGTCAGTTTTTTCAGGATATTCCCGAAATTTTGTAGTCAAAACAACTAAACAATAAATTAAATTATCATTAGCTGCAGCCCTAAAATCATTATAAGTATCAGAGTGTTGATGTTTTCAGCAGGAAGCACGAATTTATTTTTCAGAAGATATCATACAGAAATAACTGTAAAACCCTGCCCTGGATTTAAAACACGGTCACATACAACCACACACAAAAACAATCACAACTTGTCTCAACAAGCCTGATAGCAAATCTTATCTCGGGCACAATAAAGAGTGTGCAAGCCTTATTCTGACCTTTCATCCCAGAGCAGGCAGCCTGTGTTGGAGTGTAATTGTGTGTGTGTGTTATTAAAGTCTATTTAAAATCCCTTGTGTGCCCTTAAACATTAACACTGTTGTCTTCACATCTGCTGAAACGCTGGCATCAGTGGTCGTGTATGAAAACTGAACCAAACCCCAGGCGATCACCACGGTCTCGTTTCGCGGGGCAGAAACAGAGGGGTTCAAAAAGAATAACTATGCCACCCATCCTCCCTCTTCCCCCTCTTCCTTCTACCCCCCCCCCCCGAGCCATTCATGCGCCTGGCATTCAAGAAGCGGAGGAATAGGGCAAAGGAGAGCGGCAGGCAGCAGATGAGGATGGAGTAATGCAGCTCATTCTCATTTTTCCTCTCGCAGGAGGAAGTGAAACAGCCTTTATTTGGGTGCTTTTCATTCGCCCTCACACACACACACAGGGGGAGAAAAATAGGAACACACATACACAGACGCTCAGAGACAGCCAGTCACGCCCTGTCTGTTTCTAAACCACATCCTGCTCTGCTGCGGTCGTCAACTGTGTCAAAGATCAAGCTACAGATACGTAGATATATATACTTCCTGGACAACCATGCAACAACAAGATATTGAAGCTTCGTGGCTCCAAAGTTCATGTCGCAGTTAAGATCCGACATATAGACCTTGTGTCTTTCTTTGGGATGTGGTATTATATATTATATATCGCACCGACCCCCACGCAGACACTAGAGGCCTTGAGCTGCACTTTGTTTTAGCGGCCAAATCAATAAAAGCCCACAGGGGATGCAGGCAGCAAAAGTGGAGGTTTTAAGTACTCTCATTAAGTCAACACTGAAAAGAGAATGTAGATGTTCAGTTCTTGACTTGTTACCTGAGGGGAATACTTAGATCTTCAGTTGTAGTTGTGTATTAAGGAATAAAAGTTAAAAAGTCCTGTTTGTTTGCCCAAAACTGAGATATTACTCAACCGTTTCAAGACAAGAGGCAACAACCATTTCTTTTGTTCAGCCCAGACTTGACATATTCCTTACCGGATTGTTGATAAAACAGCAGGACACAGACGAGGACAGGTCTGACAGGTGGACAGTAAGACAAACAGGTGACAGGGAAGTAAAGACAGGAAAAAAACTGTCTGTTTGTGCCCTTAGACACACACCTGTTCCTCCCTCTTTCCAAACACAACGAGAACACAGCAGAGCTAGACAAGCACAGCGATAAGGATCAGCCAGACTAGTCATGCCAGAGTCTCACACACACACACACACACACACACACACACACACACACACACACACACACACACACACACACACACACACACACACACACACACACACACACACACACACACACACACACACACACACACACACACACACACACACACACACACACACACACACACACACACAGAGAGAGAGAGAGATAAGGACAGGTTCCTTCCCAACTTGCTTTGGCTTCAGCCCTCGGGCACATTTTTGCGTCACATGGGCGATCTGTCTAGACAGTCATCACGCACACACACTGAGCTTTTCCCCTCCCTGCCAACATGTTGAGCACCTTCCTCTACAGCTCCAGTCAGCCATTTTACAATCCACACAGCCTTGATAGCTACAGCCAGTGGAACTGAATGGAGAAACGGTTAATGGGAGTCTATGAGTGAAAATGAGGCAAGTTATAAAAGTGATGAAAGTGAGGAATCCCCCCTCTGTCCACCAAACCCAAGCTTCACCACAGACAGGCGTTTAATATGGAAACCAGCTACAGTATTCCTCTATGCTCCTTTACATGAAAAGCAGCCTCTTTAAACTCTCTCGATCAATTTTTCTATTCATCTCCCCCCTCTCTCTCTCTCTCTCTCTCTCCCTCTCTTTGTCTCTCTCTCTCTATTCTGTTTCTCATGTTTCACAGTGAAATCCCAGGTGGACGCCTCTAGTCTATATTCACTGCAGTATGAGCAGGGCTGTAATAATGTTACCTCATGAATGGACAAATTGTCTAACTGGAATACACTAGGCCACACAGTCTGAGGTAACCCCCCCCCCCCCCCCCACGTCTCACAAACACCATCAACAGTAACGATTATTTTTATTATCAATTGTTCTGCCAGTTACATTTTCCATTGATCAGTTCATTGTTTAGGTTATGGATGGAGTCTGACAAAATAGGCCAAATGTCCATCGCAGTTCAATATGGCATCTCCAGGAGTCTTGTTTTTTCCGACCATCAGTCCAAAATCCAACAATACTAAATTAACTATCGAAGAGGTTCACGAAAACAAGCAAATGTAGACACTTGATTGGCTAAAACTAGGGCTTCATTTATCCTTTTTCCTTAATTAGTGAATACAATTAATTTCCTGTTCATTTCTCAAAAACATAGAATTCTTCTGCTACGGAGTATTATTGAGATTACTAAGCTTCTAGCTGCCATAATGATCATGGTGACAATTAGTGCAGATCGATTAGCTGGTCGACAGGAAATTAATCCAAAACAACTCTGATCATTAATAATTGAAGTCATTTATCGAGCTGAAATTCAGATTTAAATCTTTCGGCTTTTATTCAGGCAGAATAAACTATGCTGGTAACTTCATGAACAGAGTAAGTATATAGTAAAATAAGATAAATTTAGATCCGCTCATGCAGCTAGGATTTATGCTTCAGCCTTGTGAGATAAGCTCAGTGTGAAGGGTGAGAGATTTTAGATATCTGAAATTTCCTGTTTGTCCTCTCAGCTGCTGCAACGCAGGATGGAGATAAGAGGATGCTTTCTCTTTTACCACGTCACTTCATGTATTATGTGAAGGCATAATGTTTCCGACTGTAAAATCCATATGATATCTGAACCTCATCTCCCCCCTCCCCCCCAAGATGTATTATTATGTTAAACGTGAGGCATTAAAGCTCTTCTTCAAAATGTGGTCAGTGGTTTTCATCCCATCTACACACACACACACACACACGCACACACACGCACACACACGCACACACACGCACACACACACGGAAATTGGAGTATGTTTGAGTCAGTGAAGGGCATTCAAAATCATCCATGTGTAAGAGAGCATACTATACTGTACATGTGCGGCTCGCCGTCTCTAGCACAGCAGCTCAGCGTGTGTCTGTGCTCTACTTTCCTTCCCCGCTGCCCCCCCCCCAGTGTGTTAATTACCAAAGCTGCCAAGGCTCACCTATGTGAGTCAACCAGGCCAGGAGACACACATCCAAACACAGATACACACACACACACACACAAGTAAACAGACATCCCATCAAACAGCAGTGTAGGAGGATGAGGAGAATGACGTAGTTTACCGCAAGCAAACTGTCGTGCACACGAGCAGACACACTTCATGCTCCCAGGAGAACACATCGACTGAGAATGAGGCCAGTGGGCCCTTGTCTTGTCTGAGGATGACTGTACTCATCATTTGAGCTTAAGCAAAGGCCAATGTGTGTGTGGGCTACACCATCTCTAAAAGCCAAAGAGAAAGACTAAAGAGAAGTTAACAGCCATGAGACATCGTTTGGAGGTAGGTTACTGGTTCAAATCAGTAATTAGGGATACACATGCTGCCATAAAACAACAACAACAAATGAACTGCCTGGTTTTCTTTTCAAGGAAACTGGATTTACTATTCGAAAGGATGAAACAACTCAGAGTGCTTGGAGACAGAGGGGAGTGAGAGAACTGCAGAGTGAGCGAGCGTTGCTAAGCAGACTGAAAGCCGAGAGAGGCTGTCAGCAAGCCAGCAGTGCACTGCTATCACTACACAGAGAGAGAAAACACAAAATGGAGACACTGCCCGACCCTCTGTCTTTGCAATAAATTACACAGCATTCACTAGAATGCCTCAAAAAACATGCCGAGGCCTGCTTGTACCAGCCATTCTGCGACTCAATCAGACCCAGCGACAGCAAGCTCATCAGAATTTGGGCTGATTGCCATTTTAAGTCTAGACTTGAAGCAATCAGATGCCACAATTATCTCGTGTTTCCGGGTGAAAGGTGGAAATAAAAACTAATTTCTCGTGATGCATCTCTACAAACAAGTCTAAAGAAATATAGGCTTCGCATCTGAATAAGTGAGTGGTAAATGCAAGAGTTGTAGTGGCCTCGGACTAAAATCCCCTCTTCCCCTAGCTCTAGTATGCAGTCATAATATCGATCTGTGGTTTGTTTACTTCTTCCTCAGCGCAGGAGGCTGCTCTGCTGTAATGTGGGATACTGCAGTAAATGTCAACGCTTGGTTGGTTATCACTGTCTGCAACGAGAGGGAGCAAGACAGAGAGGGAATGAGGGTAAAGAGACTGACCCCCCCGATACAGCCACAGCCCTACAAAGACAAAGATCCACCTGGCCAAAACGCCTTGCATGGCTAAATCTATCACAGACACACTGACAGAGAGACGGTTAAATCCGAACAGGCCCAGGGTCCTCTGACTGTTCTGCAGGGAGCTCTGGTCTCATCCATATTACATGCAGGAGCTTGTTTGAAGCTTCTACTGCTCGTCTCTGCATGGGCAGCTTGGCTGTGCTGTCCAGGCCCCTCGGGCCCGCCTGTCGCTCCCACACACAAACACTCACAGACACACACACACACACACACACACAGGTCCTGTAATGCAAATCCATCAGCTTCCATGACTCTCCCTCTATCTCTGTCACAAACTCTGGTTTTCAAAGCAAGTCTCAGAATACTATTCTCTCTACTTTCACAATGGGTGTAGGACTGCAGAATTCAGGAGATACATGTACTTTAAATATGATGAAACTTGAATTATCAAAAAGAAAAGAACCTCAACAGTGATCAATCAGCATTTGGCCAGAGGCTGCTATTAATTTCTGTTCTGCCTGCATCGATCTCAATACATTAATATGACAGGTGAACCCACAGTCCACTAACTTGCTGACCAGACTTTCCTCATTAAAACAGTCACTGTCTGAGGCGAGCTTGACAACAGCCCAAGCAAAGTGCGGCTGTGTTTGGTAAATGTCATTACGGTTGAGTCAGAGCTCTAAGTGAACACACCTGGGCGTACATCAAACAGACTGAGTGAGAGACTGGAACGGTGATAAATCTTTGTCCTGGCTCCACTGTGACGCTGATGAGTGGAGAGCAGACCACAGCACTGATGGAGCACCGTGACTCACGCCGCATGATAGAATTGGCGTGGTGAATGGAGGATGTGGCGGATGACAGCGGATGCATTTGTGTGCGCGTTTCTGGCAGTGGGTGACCCTTTGACTTCCTTTAATCATGAACAGCAGATTGTCATCTGCACTGTGTCCCGTGCTGCTGCGTGTCTTTGTGCATGTGTCATCTGTCTGACAAGAGATGTCATCACACGGACACATTCAAAGCTCAAGTCATGGTCAAGTCCCAGTCTGACACTTTGTCATTCACCTCTGATGACACAAGGACACAAAGTTTGACTCTTGGATTTAAGTGTCAACATTAACTTTAATTGTTTTATGAGGCACAGATATTTACTTATTAAAAAATGAGGGCGTCTGCCAAAGCAACAAACGGCAAAAGGCAACCTTGCCAAAATCTACCGTCATCTGACTGGAGGCAATATTTTTTTCTCCCTTAACGTGAGTCATTTTTATTCAGAAGTACAGTACATATGGCCTCACCCCGTGTCAGGATGCATCTCAGCCAGTACATTTTAATAGTGATGACAAAGAAAATGTCTGGCATAGCAAAGTGCACTTGTCACAGGAACTGGCGGAAATCTAGTCAGACTGGGAACCACAGTGCAATGCTTCACTGTTCAAAGGATAAAGTCAAGGGTAACAAGGCTCCATGCTGGCCAAGTCGCCCCAGCAGCAAGGCTGTGTGAATGTGAGCAACAGTGAAGCCAGAAAACGAGGTGGACACGCAAAGAATCAGTGCCACATGAGGAGTCGACAAGAACTACACACACACAATCACACACAATCACACACCACTCTATTGCTTGGGCACAGTTAGGAAGGACTTGACTGTTTGCTTGAATGCAAGGATGCTGTTTACTACCCAGCTTCAACACATGCAACTTTTAATTAGGCCTCCACAGATGAAGTTTACACTACTATATTATACTATACTAATACATTCTAAAAGTTATTATGTAATTAATTGCATCTGGAGGTCAATGACCTTGAGGACTGTCTACTACTTATCCTGTGCTGCAAAGAGGTGCAGTGGGACTGTTGAGGATCCAGAGGGAAACAGCGCTCTATTAACAGGATCTAGATGAGCTGGTATGAAGCCCTGGAGAATATGAGGCAACGAAGCCTGTATGTTTGTGTGTAAGAAATATCAGGGAGACAGATTATTCCTGTGAGCCACCGTGCAGGTGGGAGTTGCGGCGAGATAAACACATCAGCATTCAGCAGGGCAGAGGCAGAACGAAACAAAAGTCTGGGTAAATCACAAAATGTCACTCGTTCCACCTTCACTAAGGCAGATTGTTTCCCAGTTGCAAACTTTACAGCCTTGTCCCGAGCAACATCTTTCAGACCCCCGGTGAGATGGGGATTTAAAGGGTATAGAGGCAGCCAGCAATTGAAGGGAAAGAAACTGTTGGACTTTAATGTTAGTGGAGCAAAGGTGAGCCTGCAAAATAAACGACTAACAGGACAAGTAATCACCAACCCGAGCTTGGCAAGTTTGCATCTTTGCTGCGCTCATCTGGTGGGTAGGCGGAAGGTCAGAGCTAGCATGGGCCAAGGCAGCACTTGGCAGCCATTGTTGTGTGCAATTAAGCACATGGGACCATTTGACAAAAGAACATGGACACTTCATCAGGCATCTCAAGCAGGAATCGCTTCCATATGGAAATGTTGAGCGATTACCAAACACGCAAAACATTACTGGCAGAGTGGAGAGATGGGGATTCCTTTAATCGCACAGACTGACTATTTTCCCATGATTTCCCGGTGTTTGCAACATGCATAATTGATCAGTGTAGTGGCTGAGCTTAATGTGTCGTGAATGTGCCGGGTGGCAGCCCAGCGGGACTCATGACACGCCTTTGATATCCTGTGTTTATCTCCCTGTCTGGGAGACTGGGGTTGTGGGTTAACATATAAGAGAGGGAGTCTAAGTGCCTATACGTAGTGTGTCTGTGTCTGTGTGTGTGTGTGTGTGTGTGTGTGTGTGTGTGTGTGTGTGTGTGTGTGTGTGTGTGTGTGTGTGTGTGTGTGTGTGTGTGTGTGTGTGTGTGTGTGTGTGTGTCCTTGCTGTGTATATGGTGCTCCTATGGAAAGCGCCGTCTCTGGATCTCTCTATTTATATCTTCATTAATCACCGTTCCCACCGGGAAGGTGGCACAGAAGAGTCTTTCAAATGCAAACGTGCTCTCTCTGCTTGCACAAAACACGCACAGGCTGGCTGTCTCCCAGAGTCCTTTTACAGTATACCTCCCTCGCTTCCGTCTCCCTGCCCCCATCACAACCACAAACCTGCTCGCCTGACTGTCTACCAGACAGTGGACGGTTAATCTCCTCATCAACACGTCAATTATTTTTTTTAACGACTTTCCGTTATTATAGTCCCATGCAAAACAACCCAACCAGGCTTGTGAGACATGTTACAATCCAAGCTTCTTTATTTTCTTGTAGTCTGGTTTGAGCTGAAAGCCCATTATATTCCCCTCCCTTTCACTTTCATTTTCCTTAAAGGAAACAAGCAGGTCTGCTGCCCTGAGGGTGTGGGGGGGGGGAGCCAGAGCAGAATGAACATGCAAACAGGCTGTCAGCTTTTTTTTTTTTTTAAAGGGGCTGTAAGAATTTCAGTTAAAAAAATGTACTTGACAGAATGCAAAGAGCTTACTGTTTTGATTTTAGGTCAAAGAAGTCTATGTATTTTGTTGCTGAAATGTCTTCTTAACCTAACATGCTAACCAGCTAGCCCTCGGCCCTTAGTCGTACATGAGACGATGAGGAAGTAGTAACTGTGTGTACGATATAAACCGCTGTTTGCAGCCATCGTGTCTCTTTGTCTTTCCTTAAACTCGCGAGGTTATGCTGAGGTTAGATTTATTTGAGCAAGCGTTAGCTCTACGTGAGCGGTGTGAGGACTGAGGGTTGTTGTAACTGGCAAATAGCCATTTAAAAGCCCATGGGGCATTTGTCTGGGAGGGGCTTTGCCAGTTTGTTTAGTCTATGAGACTGCTGGCAGACGTTGCACAGGCTCCACTGTATCTGCTACCGCACATCAGACACACACAGCAGCACATTATCTTCTCCTGGTAGTGAGGTGGGAAGCTCAAGCCAAGGAAACAGTCAAAAATAACAAGCTGCAGCCAGGGTGGGGAATTACCACCAGCCAACCAAAGATATATTTTTTTAACTGTGGGGTTGGAGCGAACAGGAAAAGCTGTGAGCTGGTGTACAACCAATTAAAGTGGTCAACTATTATGTGGCTGAAAGGCCTGTGACCATTGTCAATGCTGTATTGGAAACCAAAACAATTTGAAAGATTCTTATCTATTAAAGAAAAAGACTGAGAAGTAATGAATTTGGTGTTCCTCCGGTTAGCTGCAGTGCTGTTATGGAGCTTCGATACTGGCAATGACCTAATGGTGACATACCGGAGGCCCCTCGGCTCAGCCCCTCCCACCTTTGCGGGGGGGGCCCCATTTAGCCCTTTACAACAGGCAGCAAACACTGGCCAGGGCGGAGCATGTTGTGTACAAGGAACATGGACAGTTGTCCATATACCGAACTATATACAGGCATGATAGACTGTAGGTTACTCTAGGCCAGCGTTCGTGTGTGTTCAGCATAGTTGGATAAATGCTCGTTGGAAAATTCACAGACAGACATAGAAGTATGAGTGTCTTGGTGTGGGGTGTGGGGCAAAGGAGAGGGCCGGGGAAATGCGAGCTTGCCACCATGTGATTGGCCAACCAAGAGGGCTGTTCAAGGTTGTGGTTCAGCTCAGGTCTTGGGTAGGTTAATTTTCAACTCGGGGAAAGAAGAGCTGGGCCCCAAGCCCCCTGGAACAACCTCCCTAACATGGCCGGTTTCATGGAAGAAAAAAGTGTCTAGCAGTCAGACCCACATGTCCTGGCCTTACTCTCATCTTCTTACTTTCATACTTTAGATCTCTTACTATATTATATGAGATCCTCCCTCAGGGGTGGTATGTTTTCTGACAACACATACCCTTTTTGTGTCTGTCTGACACTACTTCTGTTTGGCTGCCTGTCTGAGTTACAAAAATTTAAGGAAGCCAACAGCAGAAGCAGAGGTGAGGTTAACTTGGGAGACGAGTGCACATGTCTTAACAGTTAGGAACTTATGCAACACCGGCAGCAGCCACCGCAAGTGAGTCTCCTCATTTCACTCTTCTTCCTTTTCTCCCTGCCTCTGTCCATCTCCTCCTCTATTCAATGTCTGTGTCACCCAGCAACTCGCCACATCCATCAAGGTCGGAGACCCGATCAATAGCCACTGGCTTTCCTCTCATCCGCCTTTCAGACGCACACAAATGGTCTTCTTGCTTATGTAATGATCGACTTATCGGGTCATTTGGCTGCTTATTTTGTTACTGTCCACTGATTGGGGCCCAGGGGATACTGACCATTTACAGAGACATGTTGGCCACAGCAGAACTGTCTGCTTCAAAAGAAAGAAATGATGATGGGTGAGAAGCAGACTGAAAGCCATAAGTCAAGATGTGTGAGGACATGAACCCACGAGAAGCAGGCAGATGGTTGATTGACGTCAAGATGGAAGGAGAGGTAGGAGGAAGAGATAGCCAAGGCAGCACAGTGAACGATTAGCATGTCTGCCAAACTCCAATTAGATGTAGCCCGAGAGAATGACTGACAAGCAGACAGACAGACAGAGCAGACAGCCCAGGAGACAGCCAGAGAGTGCAGCTGCACTGGTCTGCGGTAATGAAGTCACTGGTTTTCAAATAGCAAATAGAGGAAGCCAGAGAGATGCAGCTGTGTGCCGTCTGTGCCGCAGCCACTGTGTCAGCCCAGGCGGGGAGTCAGACAGAGGAAGGCTGTTCTCTCCGTCTGACACTTCTGACTCTGGGCCAGAAAAACGCTACAAACAAGGCTGAGGCAAACACGCAGCACACAGCTATGTTCACTATGTTGCTCGCCCATGAGGTTATGCTCGCCAGGGTTCGCAAACATTCCTAAAATATCAGTTTGTTTATCAGTTTATTTGTTCTTACTTGGAAATAGACATACAGATCAGGAAAAGTTTATAATTCTTGTCAAAAAAAAAGCAAGAGATAATCACAGTTGTGTAATTTTTTACAGTAAAATTACCTTTGTGTATCTCTGTATCGTGAACATTACTTGACTTATTCGAAACACTTGTGGGGATTTTGTCATCCAGATGTTTGGTAATACACCGTTTTGCTGTCTGGTAACATGTAACCCAAATAAAGGAAATGCCCCTTGAGCAACACAGATATTTCACAAGGTGGCGGGGATGATCATCAAATTGGAAAATTCTGATACTTCCTGTCTCGTTGAGACAGAAAAAAAAACACCCATTAAAATGAGGACACATGATCCTGTCACAGAGGAAAGTACAAGTGTCTTTCACAACCCCTGTCCGCAAAATGAACCCATTGTTCGTCAGACACTTAAGTAACTCTTGAGAAAGCAGTAAGGCTTCTGCTTGTTGCTGTCTGTCTATGGCTTCTTTCTGTATTTACACAACAGGGTTAGGTAGACATGGAAGCAGTGCCTCAGGGAACAAAGCGCCATTTATAGAGAGCAGGCCCTGGAGTTTTTAACTGCACCTTCTCAAACCAAACACTCCCTACAGGATATGGGACTGGTAGCCATTGGAGAAAGTGGGAAAAACAACTTCCAGAAAGCTCCACTTGTTTGCGTCTCGTCTCTTCTAGAGGTCTCAGAGCTCTTCATTAAAACTATGAACTAATGGTAAATGTGCAAATTGTGTGTAAATAAGGGCCGCTGGGAGAAGGGTCTGCATTCGGGGTTAGACCAACACACTGAGGTGAGCCGTCTTTCTGAAAAGCATGTGTGAATATAAGTTGCCTGGCTGGCCTTCCACTAACATCCACTGGGATGTGGAAAGTATGAGTCACACAGCCAGTGCAGTGGAGGCAGCTGGACTGAGTCTGTAGGATGTTCAGGGTGAGAGACATGTCCGTCTGCCTCACTTCCTGCTCAGTTAAACACACACACACACACACTCACACAAATACACACACATAAACAGAGAGTGGTTGGACTTGGAAGGGAACCCCTATGTCCTGACTGAGGGAAGCGGGACACTGCCAGGTCACCCCGATTCTCTGGTCAATGATCTTTCACACACTCATACATCCGCTCCAGTGGGGGTAGTAGAGTGTCATCCTCCTCTGATGCCAACGTTCACCTGCTTCCTGTAGACACACAGGCCACTGTCTTTCCAGGAATTTACCCTTTTGTGCCTGTGTAGGTCTGTCTACAGGGACTTGGCTGTTGCATAACATTTCACACCATTTTAGGTCAATCCAAACCCGCACATATAACAGAAGAAGGTAAGTTTTTTTTTTTTTTTTTTTTTTAAAGAAGCGACAACAACAAAAAGAGAAACAAAAACTGGCTGTGAAATCACCCCTCAGCACCTGCAAACTGAGAATACAGAACCCCAGACTGTGGTGAGACAGAGGCTCCAGAGAACCTGGCAAAGTGTGAGAAAGACAATGTGTCACACTAACCACCAGATAGCATCTTATTGCACATACTGAAGTTGGCAATGTCTCACACAAAGATAGTGGGACTCGTCATCCACCTTGAGCATATGTTTCTTTGTACCTGTGTTTCCTCTGTGGTATTAAAATGTCTGTGACTCTGAGACAGAGAGTCTACGTCTCTCAAGATAAATACCTTAAACCAAGGCAAGAGGATGACAATTAGGAAGAGGCGGGACAGCAATGCGGCTGGGACGCTCGACGAGACACCAGATGTTATTTCCAGCACATTGACACACACCAAGTTAACCAGACAAGAAAAGAAAAAAAAACTGCATCTCCTCAACGCAGATACAAAACACACTGCATTCTTTCCACAGTCTCACGTAGTCTGCTACCTTCTCTACCATATTTAGAAATGAACCTTGCCAGTAATGGGTGTAGGAAAGACCCTTTCTGTAAAAAGATTAGAGCTGGCTGATTAAAGCGCCTCCCTTTTTCAACTTGACTAAAAATCAATCCGAGCTGGCGATTTGAGTGTGAACACACCACACCAATCAGACAGAAACACAACCCCAATTTTAAAAAAAAAAAGAAAAAGAAAAAGAAAACAGTAAGTGGTCACACACACATCATGAGACACAAACCAGTCAACGGAAGGGAAAGCTTCTCTTCCCTCACTGAATGCTGACTTCTCAATAAGCATGCTGCCCTTGTGGCTCAGATACTGCACTGGCAAGATTTTTATCTTCAACACAGCAAGAATAAGGAGAATCTGCAAAATTGTCCTCTGTTGAAGATTCTGCAGTATTCTGGTTTTGGTTTCTGGTATTAAAAAATACAAGTAATGCCATGGAGCCATTTTACTTTCCAAGTAGCAAGAAACAACCCTAACAGGCTCTGTATGTGGTTTATCAACCAACACTGTCTTTAGTCTGCACCACATTTCCTTTCCAATTGCTCAACCCATGTGGAAATGTGCGATCTATTTTCTCGGGCAGACCAGAAGATTTGTTTTATTTGTAATTGTGTAATTCACACAGGAGTTGAACTGTGTTTTCCTGAGCCTCATACATTGGCCTTTTGTTCAGTGACATTCCCAGTGACCTCCAGGTGACCTGAGGGGACAAATGATGCACGTCCCCTTCAGCTGTGACCAGCTGGCCCAACCTCATCTGATCAGACCTGGTCAGAGAAAATGGCACCACCTGTCCTCTGCCTGCCTGCCCCCCCCCCCCCCCCCATACTGGGTCAACGGTGGTTTAAGAAAACACCAGCCCAACATTAGGCTAGTCAAACATGCTGAACACAAAGAATATGGGACTGGACGACTAGAGAAAAGGGATGAAGTAGCCAACCAGATATAGAGACTTTAAGATATTATCTAACGAATAGAATTTTAATAGGGTTCCAAAGCTGAGTGATGATGAAGGACATTTTATCACATGCAAGCAAGCAAAGTATCATTCTGAGGTGTACTTACTTTGTCTAGTGACCTCTTGAGCTGGTAGTGGAACTTCTCTTTGACCTCATCAAGGAGCTGCTTGAGCCTGGGTTCCTCGGGCGTTCCCTCGTACTTCCTGGCAAGCTGTAGGTAGCAGGGCCACTTGGCTGAATCAAAGCCCCAGTGGCAGGTCCTCTTATCAGGTGACTTGTGTGAATGCATGACAAACTTCTGCGGGGAAAAGAGCAACTGGCACTCAACACACTGGATGCAGGGCGCCTCAGGCTGGGTGTAGAACTGGGGCACAAAGAGACCCTGGCACTTCCCCAGACATTGGTGCTCCACCTGGAAGCTGGCTTCACTCTCCTTCAGCAGCCCCTGGGCCGACAGCTTACCACTGGGGTCAGCAGGCAATGCCGCTCCAGGGCGCAGCAAAGCGTTACACAACCGTTGTGCATCCGTCAGCGTAATGAGGCCACAGGAAGGTGCGTTGAACGGCAGAATGCCCAACACTTTAAGGATGTGCAGCTGCTCAGCATCGCAACGTGAGCAATAGACGTAGAGCTCGTCGCACACAGTGTTGATCTGCTGCAGCGAGAAGTCGCGGAGCACAGAGTTGAGCACCTGGGGCAGGCAGAGCCGCTTCTCTCCCCCGACGACGAAGCAGGAGATGGACTCCCCTTCCAGTAGCGAGTGGGTGAGTTCAGTGGAGCTGTCACAGGGAACCAGCAGAGGGCCCCCTCCCAGGACAGGAGGGGAAGGCAGGGGGGGCATACCGGCTTGGGAATGATCGTGGCCGGTACGGGCTGAGAAGGCAGCTGGGCCCCCAAGGGAGCTTTGGCTGCTGAGGGTGAACTGGGCTAGTGTGTGTTTGAGCCCAGGGCTCAGGTCCAGGGCTTTAGCAGAGCCCACCACATGCAATTCAGCCTGGCCCGCGAAATCCATGTCAGGGTCGTGGCACAGATCCTCGGTCTGCTCCCTCTTCACTTTGGGAGTTTTGGGGAGGGAATCCGTGCTGCGGCGCTTCAGGTTGATCTCCGCCATTACGCGCTTCTTGATGGGTGCGTCTTCCAGCCGCTCTCTGTACAGCCGTTTCATGTTGCCCTTGAATGAGGTCAAGTCTTTGAAAGGGGTTTTCAAACTGGTCTGGGTGCTGGCCATGTCTAAGCACTGGGTTACTGTTGTTTCTGTCAGCTGACTGAGTGCTTGTATTCCTATGAGTCTTTTTTCCTCCTCCCTAAGTCTTTTCAAATGACACAAATCTTCTGGTTGTGAGACACATGCATGTTGTTGACTGAAGTTTGCCGAGTTCTGATCCGTTTCCTGCGCATAAAAAAAAGAGGAATTCAGAAAACAAAGAAAAATAATTCAATCCTTGTCCAAACTAAAACTAATCAATTCCTTTCCTGCACACGAATAAACAAACTAACATTTTTCTTCTTTAAAAAAAAAAAAAAAAAAGATTGTGGAGAATGAAATACCCATAAGGACTTTAAATGCTTTATGGCTGCTGTCCTGGTTGGGGGCTGAAGAGGTCAATGGCTGTTTGCATGGACCACTAAACCAAATGGCCATTACCATACTTCACACAAACACTTCAGCCCTTGTAATTGAACCCAAAGGGGAAATTTGCATCCAGGATTTATCACTAGAGGTTTAGAAACAAACTTTCTAGGGGCAAAGTGAGAATTTTAGCAAGCGAAACCAGTTGACCAGACATAACAACCTGAGCGAAGTCCCCCCCCCCCCCCCCACACACACACGCACACACACACACCACCACCACCCTGCCCCTCTCCCATTACATTGTTAATGTAAGGCTGATACACAATGGTGCAAAAACATTTCACTTTGCAAATGAAAGTGCCCTTCCCCGCCATATTGTGCCTTCCCCTAGGTCTGCTTACCCCACGCTGACCCCATCAAGTCGGTGAAAAACAATTGATAAAAGCGTTAACAGCAGTCGTCCCCTTCTCTCAGTCCCCGCACAGCTTGACGCCGAGCAGCGTGGAAAGGAGTGTTTTCCCTTTTTATTATTAACGGGCTTTACTGCGGAATGGCTAAATCTACCCTATTAAAAGGTAAACAACACTTTAACTGGTGTCCGTCCCCCCCCCCGACAATTTAAAACGCATTGGAGTTGATGATAGCCACTGCTGCAATATGACGCCGAGACACGGCGGATAATTCACTTCAGCAGCGAAATGCAGCATTTAACTGGAGCGCTTGCGTTTCAGGGTGTCGTGAAAAAGCAGTGGATGGAAACCCATGTGCACTAAATGAAGATTTCGACGAAGCAAGGATTGTTTAAAAAGATGCACATCGGGTTACAGGAGCCCAGTGAGTGGATTTGCACGATTTTGCAGATTTCAGCATCCCGTCGTTTGTTTTTTTTCTTCGTTCCCACCGACTGAAATGCTGCTGAGGGGGGGGGGGGGAGCAAGAGCTCGATGCCGATACGGGCTGGTGTCAGTGGGCTTTTTAAAAATGGGAATTATCACCGTGAAAAATGATAATGCATTACAACAAAAAAAAACAACAACACTGCAAAATCAGATTAATCAGCGAGCCATATATGACGACCTGCAGGGAGGCAGCTCCCCCCCATCCTGCCCGGTGTATTCTCAAGGGTTCGGCTGAAAACCTCCAATCGGATCCGTGTATTTCTGACAGATATTACTACGCCCCGCGTCGGTTCGCTGGGGAACCGAGGCTCAGGCTGTGAAGACACATTTCTGTACGGGGTTCTTGGTTCCGCTTTTTGGTGCAAGGACACCGCGCAATGATGTGATAATAATAATAACGCTCCGGCTCGGCTCCATCCCCAGCGACGACCCCCTCCTCCTCCTCCTCTTCCTCCTCTTCCTCCCCAGACTGCACCTCGCCTCCTCGGCTCTGGTATGCAGACGGCGCTGATAATGACATTCACTGTCTGCACTCCGGTCTGGGGAAGGCACCGCGGCCGAGCCTCTACGCACACGCCGATTTAGAGAGGGCACGGCGGGGTTAACAAACGGCGGCTACCGGATAGAGAGCTCGCCCGGTTTTAACGTTCAAATCCCCCCCGAAACGACACATTAAATCCAACTCAAGCGAGAGTGGGGTTATTCAAAATCGTTAATAAAGTCAAGGTTTTTTATACATATATTTTAAAATACGCAAAATAATAATACAAAATTGCGCATTCTTGTCTTTCAACAATCAGCGCTAATCGCGTTACGAGCTAGTTTAGCTACCCCCGGCTTACCCTCGTACAGTCGGCGATAAAGCAGCGTAGTGGGCTGCCTATGAGCCAGGCTAGCCCCAGCTCCCGGGAGCAAAGGCAGGCTAATGTAACCCGGGTCACCTCGGCAGTGGGAGCCGCGATAAAGCAGACGGGACTGTCCCGGGCTCACACGGCTCCATATGTTGATAAATGAGCGATTATGTCCGCAGGCTAACCCGACACAGTGACCGAGAGGACGGGCTCACCGAGCGGACCGAGAGCCGGCTAACCCCCGGACAGAGAGCGGTACAGCAGGCTACACCAGGTTAGCTTCTCCCCCCTCTCTCCGTCCCTCCGCCGCGGCTCAACAATTCCAACTCGACCGTTAATTCTCCTCCGGCTCAGGTCCACTACCCACACACTGCTTACATACATCCAGGAAGAAGCTCCGCGGTATTTAAAACAACACTTGCCTGGACGCTGAGTGTGAGTCTCTGCGTGTGTCGTCCTCTCTCTCCGGGCTCTTCTCAGTACTGAGCCTGGAGGACCGTCAACAAGACGCAGCGAGAGGCTCCACTACAGCCCAGCAACGTCACGCTGCACACGGGCTGAGAGGCGGAGACGTCACCGGGCTGACGGAAACTATGCGGGGGCGTCTCTCGTCTGGCTGTCTGTCTGTGTGTCTGACTGTCTGACTGTCTGTGTGTGTGTGTGTGTCTGACTGTCTGACTGTGTGTGTGTGTGTGTGTGTGTGTGTCTGTCTGTCTCTCTCTGTGTGTGTGTGTGTCTGTCTGTCTGTGTGTGTGTGTGTGTGTGTGTGTGTGTGTGTGTGTGTGTGTGTGTGTGTCTGTCTGTCTCTGTGTGTCTGTCTGTCTCTGTCTCTCTCTCTCTCTCTCGCTCTCTCTCTCTCTCTCTGTGTGTGTCTGTCTCTCTCTGTGTGTCTGTCTGTCTGTCTGTCTCTCTGTCTCTCTCTGTGTGTCTGTCTGTCTGTCTGACTGTCTGTGTGTGTGTGTGTGTGTCTGTCTGTCTGTCTCTCTCTCTGTGTGTGTCTGTCTGTCTGTCTGTCGATATGTCTGTCTCTCATCTGTGTGTCTGACTGTCTGTGTGTGTGTGTCTGTATGTCTTTGTCTGTCTCTCTCTCTCTCTCTCTCTGTGTCTCTCTCTGTGTCTCTCTCTCTGTGTGTGTGTGTGTGTGTGTCAATATGTCTGTCTCTCGTCTGTGTGTGTCTGTCTGTCGATCTCTCTCCCATCTGCGTGTGTTGGTCTGTCTATCTCTCATCTGTGTGTGTGTGTGTGTGTGTGTGTGTGTGTGTGTGTGTGTGCGTGTGTGTGTGTGTCTGTCTGTCTCCTGTCTGTGTGTGGGGGGGGGGGGGGGGGGGGGGCGTATCTGTCTCACACAGTCTGGGACATGTGTGTTTCTTCCAGCAGAAGCTGAGAGCAGAGAGAAAATGTTTTTTTTCAAGCTGGAGTCTTTCTTATTTCACAAGATTGTTCTGGTCTTAATCTGAAAATGTACCAGATCAACTCGTCAGATGTATCTGAGTACAGAGCACGATGTGTCCCTGGGAAATGTGTGAAGTAGAGAAATGAAACTGAAAGTAGTGAAGTAGAAAACAAGAAAAAAAAATCATGAATCCCAAGTTAGTACAAATAAGTCAAAACATTAAGTATAGCTACTTAAATACTGTACTTGAGAACATTTATTTAGTTACTTTCAACCATTGGCTCTTATTTCTATTAAAACATTATCTCAGTGAATAAAGAGGAAAATCATTTTTCCTTTTGCCCTTTTACATTTTCAGTCTGATTTCTCATGGAAAATTTAAAATCCCATCATTATACTCTGGAATCTCAGGTGATACATTTAAATAAAAATAATTTTGAAATAAATGTGTGATTTTAAATTTGTGAAATATCTTTTTTGCCTGTTACATTTTCAATATGATGTTCCTCTTGTATAAATAATACAAATTCTAACCGTTATACTCGGCTAGCCCGAGGGGACATGTTTGAATATCTCATTACCAACAGCCTGAAAACCCAAAAACAAAGACGTTAAAAAAAACAGCAACAACGAGGTAATGTTGGGTCTTATTAAATAAATAATTATTTAATCCCCAAATTCACCAGTTCTCCCAGACATATAATTTCCACCTTCACTTTCCTTTATAGCCCCAAATCTATATCCAGCCTCTGATTAATTTTGGCTCGAACTGGTTGTAGGTCAGTTTTATCGATGTGGCCTTGGCTGACATTTGCTGGCATGCAGACATGACAGTTGCTTTATCTGTGTGGTTGGCTTCCCATCAAGTTTGCTAAAGAAAAAAAAAAAAAACGAGGCAGAGAGAATCGGAGAGGACAAACTGACTGGGGCCAAAGGGTGGTTTCCTCTCACACCGTTCCCCTCCCCCCCCCCCCCCCCTGTTTTTATGGACCTGTCCCCTGCGAAAGGTCACGAGGTCACTCACACGGTCTATTGTGCTTTTAGTGGCGATGGGAGTTAATAAAATCTGAGAGTGAGAAGGTCAAGAATTAGATTTTTATTTTTTTATTTTTTTTTATGAATTATAGCTCATAGGTTTTTATTTGAAGGAGGTGGAATTCCCTCCACGACTTTTCCTCTGGCGTCTGATTGGACACTATCAATTACAATTCCTGTCGAATCTTAATCTGCAGAAGTTGTGATGCCCTGACCACACAGGCTGTGGGTCTCTCTCTTCCAGCTGGAGTGCACCCCCGGCTGTCTGCCTGAGCCACAGGCGTCTGTGAGAGGCACGGAGGCACGGAGGCTTGATAAAGCTCTGATAAACAACACCGGTCGGCCGTTTTTTTCCCGCCGCAGCCTCTCTCTGGCTCACTCTCTGACAGCAAGGTCAGCAGTTGTATTATGAGAGCAGATGTGCGTACACCCCGTCCAGCCCCAGAGAACAACAAGGGGGACATTGATTTTCCTGTAATAACATCACTGTGCACCGCGGGGAGTAGATTAATCTCATATGTGCAATAATGCGACCAGCGCTGATTGTTCATTAGGGGAATGAAGGAAAGAGCAGAAGGATGATGTAGCGGGGGGGGGGGGGGGGGGGGGTGGTTCACACACAGAGAGAAACAGACTAACACATTGATAAGCCTGTCCATTAGCCCAGACTCTGTCTAACTGTTATTGGACTCAGGACTAAGTGGGCCCGGGGGGCGGGCACCTCACACTCCTTTTCATACATCTCGTCTGGAATCAATGGTGGATATTGAAATATGTCACGAGTCGTTCAGTGGATGTGTCTGTAATTTGGGGTAATGATGCTCGCTCGAGTGGTGGTCTGAGGTCGGCCGCTGAGCACATTTCCTGCCCTGTGATGTGTGTGAGCAGGTTGCGTCAGGTCTCATCTTGCAGCCACATTAAAAGGAATGTGTTCTTTCAGTAAACGCCGTTAAAGTATTTGGTGTTTTACAAAAGAAGTGGTCTCAGCATCTGGCTCTCAGGAGGTAGACACAATAATGGAAAATCTGATGTCACCACGGCTATAAAGGTGGACTGTGTTGGATACCGGCGAGTGGTTTTATATCTGCACCGTGACGGTATTCCAGCGATGTGTTGCTCATGTAAACATCTTCTCCTTGTTTTCAGAAACCTGGAGATGCTCCGTTGATCAGTCTGATTAAAAAAAACTGTCTGCGGTATTCAAAACACCTCATGTTGTGGAAAACTAGTGTTTTGGTTATAATAGCTAAAGACACACTAAGCCATCACGGGACATTTGGTGGCGTCATGTCTCTGAATAGATCTTAGGATGACAACAGTTCCTTGTAGAGCTTCTTCTGCCTGGAATAAGCTTGTGTTTGAGAACACAGGACAAGATGGTGAGTATCCCTGGTATGTTGAAGGTCTTCCACAGCAGCCAGATGTTCCCAACACCAGCAGATATAAGGGATCCCCAGCAGATGTTACCAACCAGGATGTTAGGGACAGATCATCAGACGTCCACATGAGTGTTATCGGGTGTCTTCTAAGACAAGCCGACCACAGATGTGTGTCCCTAACATCTTGGGGGACAGTTGGGGTCTTTCCTCCTGATCCAGAGCCATTTATGGTTGAAGATGATGCTTCATTTCACTTAAGTAAGATTCAGAACGCAAGATTTTACTAATTAATTAGTATTTTTACTTTGAGTTAAGAATGTGAATATTTCTTCCGTTGACATAAAGAGTTTTACTTCAAATGTTTGACTTCTTATGTCAGATCTTTCCACTCCTTTTCAATCAAAGCATTCTACTTGAGCAGGTCTCATCTATTATTCTACATGTAAGTGCCGTTCGTCTAGCTTCAGTCTGGTGGTGATTCTGAAGTGCTGGTCGTGAAGAATCGTCTCAAGTGTCGACTAATGAAACAATATTATTACACTCACTGAAGTAGCACACACCAATTTGCAGCTCACTTACAGGGAGGGTGGAACAAGTATATTTAAGTACTGATGCTGGGAATCACTCAGAACAACTCATTACCTCCGACCTGCAGCCAAGGGCTCCAGTAAATGTGGCGTGGTGGCGTGCACGCCGAGCCAAGTCGAACACTGGATGCACCTTAAATTGCAGTGTGTGTTTTACTAAGGGATCGCATTTAGCACCAAGTATGATTCTTCTGCTGCCTAATTAATCCCTGCAGGGACGGAGTAAAACACCAAACAAGATAACAGCAATTAAAACCGGATGTTTCTTCAGATCCTCCTCCGTTTGTACATCATTAATTATACAAGGTTAGTCTTCCCCGAGTCTTCCACAGGGTGATGTGGGAGCCACAGTGCCTGGGGAGGCGTACCCCCTTTCTCCAACAGAGAGGGCACAGGCACAGTGTCAAACACGCCGCCATGGGAATACAGAATTATGCAAAGGTAATCGTCCTCGTCCTGAATGCGGCAACGCTGTCTGAGTCTTGCAGTCGTACAAGGGGAGTAATTTTCCACTAAATCAAGCTCAAATGAGACAATATACAATGGTTCAGTTTTCGTGGAACAGGCCATGAAAGAGAAACCTCACACAATGGGTTTACATCCCCCATTGTGTGAGATACCGCAGCTCTCAAATCAATCCTTTTTATTATTTTTGATACATCATCATTTCCATGATCCTTTTTTTTGCCACCTCGCAGCGCTCAGCACTGTGCGTGAGGGCAGATCGGAGAGCTACCGTGTCGATGACCTTTTCACCCCCGCGCTAACGCCGAGGGCCTCTCTGGAAGCCAGGCCGGGGTCACGTGACCAGCGGAGACGCAGGCAGCTGGGGCGGAAAAGCTCAAGCTTAACAACCTCCCTCCAGACGAGGGCTCAGGCCTCCGCAGTAAAACTATCACACCACTGAAGTTATTACAGACAGGCATGTGTTTGCCTTGTATTTTTAGTGGCAGTGAGAGGTAGAGCAGTTCCCTGTGAGGCATGTGTCCACTTCACTCATGTCACCTCACAACACAGACACACTTCTGGTGCTAATCCCAGGCAAGGTAAGGTAAGGTGAGGGGAAGTTAGGTGAGGGAGGATGTGTTTAGCCTCTCTAGCTGCGTGGCTGTAGTTTCAGACCCTGTGAATATTCATCCAACACCAATGTGAATTAATTTAACTCCACCATGATGATAAAGACTCAAAGTGACACTTGAGCAGTAAAGCTTATAACCTGGTTAATGTTGGACCACTAGTGAGGGACAGATTTGAGACATATTTTTATTCTTATTATAATTATGACATGGACCAAGAAAGAGCCTAAGACATTTTAGCATTGTTCTGATCTTAGGTCTGTCATTGACAATGCTGGAGACATTTTCACCAATTTCCCACATGGATCTTTAAAATCAGGCATATTTAGGGGCTGATATTTATGATTTGGTACAATTCCGGAGCAGATTAAATGCATTTTCATAAGAGATTATTTTGTAGTTAAACTTATTGTTTTTTTGTTTATTTTTTAATTATATTTTTCCTTCTCTTTGTCAGAATCAGAAGAGGTATCGGAGATATCCCAACACTGGATCCTTCTCTTCCCATAATACACTTCAATAAAATCTTACAGGACCCTCCTTGCCTGTTTTATACGCTCATCTTTCAAATGCCATAACAATTCCTGTCACATAATTTGGTGGATTTCTACTTCACATGAACGACACAATCACTTATCACCACAAGGAGAGAAATAAAATGTTTATTTTACCGTCAGTGTTGTTTTTCTTTGCACACTAATAATAAAGTTCAGTAGAGTCCTGTGGGTGGTAAACACCTCCAGAACAACAAATACAACAAATAGTGTTTCCATTGGGTTCACCCAGTAACATTTTGGAATCAATGTAGTGATACAAAAAAAACAATCAATCAAAATTAAATCTGATTCACAAAAAAGTAACAAAGCAGAAGTAACATGAGTAACAGATGAAGGAGTTCCTCCTGTCACCACTTTCCAAGAAGGAGGAGAGTCTGGAGGTTCCTGCACCGTCTCCTAGTGTTGTTGGCTCTGCAGAGCTTTTATATGCTTTAAAGCGGTTTGACAAAATGTCTAATGAGCTGTGGGGTATACATGGTAAAAATGGAGCAGAGCAGACACAGATAACAGTTTTCGAGCCACATTTAAGGACCATACCCGCACCGTGTCAGCGAGCGTGTTCCAACTATCACTTAGTGTTTTTGATTCACAATAAAAAGACAAACATGGAATGGAGTACAAAAAAGAGAACAGACCATAACGTTCAGAAAGGCATAGTATTAAAAATGAGCACGAAAAAAAAAAAAGAAGAATATATAAATTCTATGACTTCGGACAGCACATCGTTCATATATATATATATACTGTACCTTCTAATATGTACCAGCAATTTTTCAGAAAAATGCTCTTTTTCTTTTTGGTCCTGTGTGAATGTATATTTAACGTGTGGTCCGCACAGCTGAACTCGACCTGTGCACCAGCGTCCAGGTGTCATGTGCGACCCATGTCCTGGCGTCACCGTGAGCTCTTTCATTCACAGTTTGGAGAGTATGAACTCATTGTTAGCGTTAGTCGGATACTGCTCTGTAAGTTCCTTCATTCGAGGAGAAGGGACTCGAATCAGACTCCCTCTATTCTCCTGATGTTGAGCATCTAAACAACAAAGCCTGAACCTTGTTTTTGGTTCTCTTAACACTCGGAACAACATATATAACGGCCGCTATGTTGTTAAATAAAACATGAGAAAAATATATAGATTTTTATCTTTTTTTTTTTGTTGTAAATGCTAATGTTATGATTCTTTTCCGTTTCCTCTACACAAGGGGTGTTGGGACAAAACCAAATGCAAAATGACGATTAAGTTGTCAGTTTTGTCCGACTGTGGCTTAATGTTAATCCTCAATAGTAGTTTCATATATATTTATATATGTACACAGATAAAATGTGCATTGAAAACAACCCACCAGCTGCAAGGAGAGGATGCTCAGTTCATCGGTCAGGGGCTGTGCCTCGTCCCTCTAACCCCGGTGTACAGCAACCTTGGAACATCGTTGTAGCCTCGCTGGCTACTGACAAAGAGGCCCCGATGAGAAAATTGATATCAGTGCAGATTTACATGATATAAAAATAATTAAGAAAGAAGGTAGACTTAAGGGCAAGTGGTTACAAATGGCAGAGTGAGAGACTGGTTTTGGCAAATAAGCGTTCTACTGTGCATGTGGAGCTCTCAAACAGAAGGTTGACGTCGTCCATTTGTCTTGTATCCATGCAGCTTGAAGACACTGAGACACCACGTAACGTGTGCATGAGCGTGTGTTTGTGTGTGTGGGTGTGTGTGGGTGGTGTGTTTGAGCACAGGCGTCACACACACTCCTCCGCAGACATCAGGAGTGGGTTGATGTACTCGAAGCCTTCGAACTCAGACTGATCGATCTTCCGGACCACGTCACTGTAACAAACAGAAGGAGATGTAAATGAGTAAGTGTTGTATTAAAAACGTGACGAGGAGAGAGGAGAGAGAGAGAGAGAGAAAGGGGAACTCACTCGTCGTCAGGCGTGAGCTGGATGGGTTCGTTGGTGAACTGGGCGTCGAAGTTGTCCAGTCCAAATTCCCCTGAGATGTTGGGCTTGAATGGAGGGACCACCTGCTTCTGCTCCAGCTGAAACAACAACACAGACATCAGACGGGAACACAGCGAACTATCTTTGTCTTTAAAAACATCACACAGTATTTACACCGTAGAGTAATACAGAGCTATAATGACTAATCAGATAATCGATCAAAAGGTAATTAGTCTGGTTTATTAAAACAGCAACATTATTTACAGGAAAACAGACTTGGACAGGGGAAAAAAATGTGAAAAAGACTTAAAGCAATAATGATATTTAATGTGTACAAAGTTTTCTGTTTCCATAAATAAACACTGGATACAGCTGAATGACCAACACCCTCAACCTGTCCTTCTATCTCTTATTACATGTCCACACATCACTCCTCAAGCAGGCCTACATCTGCTCCCCCTGCAGGTCAACAGGAGTAAGGACAAACTCTCAGGTTAGTGTGTGCGTGCGTGTGTAGTGGAGGGTGTGGGTGGGGGGGGTGTAAGCCGATCCCTCCAGACACTCTGACCTACTGCCGGGTCCCTGCTCCAGACCAAACAGGGACAAAAGTGGTCATAGTGATCCCTGGCAAGCAGCGCTGTCCGTCCGTCTGTCTGAAGGTCAGTCGGTCGGTCGGTCTGTCTGTCTGTCTGTCTGTAGGTCTGTAGGTCTGTAGGTCTGTAGGTCTGTCTGTCCGTCTTACATACATTAAACTTGGGCTGTGAGTGATGGACTAAATGATTAGTCAATAAAGTAATTTTGATAATTATTAATTCTGATTTTCTCAGTTATAGTATTGTAGAAAAATTAAATCTCTTTGTATAGGACTTTTGTCGTGATCCGTCAGTTGCAATGAACTTTTTCTGTCTTTTGTTAAACTACTAAAAAAACAAACAACAGATAAATCAATACGGAAAATAATTGCCAGTTGCAACCCACAGGAATGTGTCGCAAACACACCGAAACTACCGAGACAAACTTTGTGACAATATTTTCAGTTCAGGATGTCATGAAAGTGGAATTTCATTCACTCTTACATGATAACGTGACTCATTTCTGAGACCGAGAACAGGAAGCGTCATAAATAACCCTGTCGTCGAGTTTCTTCGAAGTGATGCCTGCTAATTAAAGTCACGTCCAGTCCGTTTGATTTATATTGCTCTTTGAGACAATTCACAAAAGGTCTTTATGAGTTTTATCATCTGATCCGATTTACTGTAAACACACAACCAAATGTTCATTTCCAACATCCTGCTCTGACTCTGGAACAACACTATGGCTTGAAGCAAAGTAAACACACAGGTTACAAGTGTGAATCTATTTCAGTGCATCCACATGATTGGTGCGTTTGTAATGTTGCTTTGACTCCATGAGGGAGTGTTCGACAGGAAATTATATCACTGGCAACGTGTCATAAAAAGATTTCATATTATATAAGTGTTCAATTGAAACCAAAGGGCTCATTTGACCTGTATCCGATACAGTGAGGACAGGAACCAAAAGGTCATTTAGTGTCTGATATTACCCAAACATCTGCTATTGTTACAGAAAAAAAATCCACACAAATAATGCTGTGTGCGACACCAGTGAGCAAAGCTACGAATCACAACTTCTAGTGACTGGAACTTCCGTCCTTAACAAAGAAGATTAAATTACACTTTTTAATTGAGTGGTTGTGCCACCGTCTGATTGCTAAAAATAAATACGAGCAGTTTCAGTTCAGTTTTTTCTGTCTTGATGATTGTCAGTTGTTGATCTGTCTACACTCATTCCCTTTCCATCTGTGACTTCATGTCTCAGTTAGTCTGTTAGTTAGTCTGCATGTCTGCAGTTGTCAGTCTTCTGCCAGGCCTGTTTGTTTCTGTCTGTCTGTCTGTCTGTCTGTCTGTCTGTCTGTCTGTCTGTCTGTCTGTCTGTCTGCCTGCTTTGCACAAGGACACAAGTCTCATCACATCGCTAAAAACCCTCAGCTCTTAGAAAGCATCTACCAGCCTCAGGGCAGGAGAGCGAGAGGCGAGAGAGAGGGTGACCCCATGCACTTAGATTTGACCTCCACGTCTAGCAGCAGTTTTTCTGTTTTTCTTTCTCTGCAAGATCGATATGTGGATTGATCTCGAACAGTTTGGCAACGGAGGCGCAATGGTACCGACTTCCTCTATTAGAAATTAGAAGGAAAATCGGAGGCAATTCCAGAATAGGAGAAGGTGGAGAGAGCGAGAGCGAGAGCGAGAGCGAGAGCGAGAGCGAGAGCGAGAGCGAGAGCGAGAGCGAGAGCGAGAGCGAGAGCGAGAGCGAGAGCGAGAGCGAGAGCGAGAGCGAATAAAAAATGACTCACAAGGTCCCAATCGACGTTTCGGAAGAACGGATGTCCCATGATGTCAGCAAAGCCTGTCTGAGGGTGACAGCCTAGACGCTCCTTAGGATCCTGAGGGAGAGAAAGAGAGTGGGTGAGGATGTTGATAGTGGTGACAGATGAGTCAAACAGGTAAGAAAAGATGGTGAAGGTGAGAAATGAGAGGATTTGCAAGACAGGTGGGAAAGAGGAGTTTGTTGAGTGGGAAAGTAATTTTTGTTTTATTAAAGACAGGTGAAAAGGTGCAAGAGCCACATTGAGACAAGGTGTGTGGTGTGTGCGTAAAAGAGTGAGATGGCACTCTGACTCTATCTGAGGCCAACATAATGTTTTGGATTCTCAGGGGTCGGCAGGAGCCAACACTGTTTAGGATTGATTCAGGCCTGTCTGACCCCTGCTTACCTTGTTGAGAAATCCCTTGAGGACGCTGGCGGCTTTGACTGACAACGAGCGTGGGATTCTGATCTGTTTTTCCAATATTACTGCAGGAGGTGAGAGAAAAGGGGGGGGGGGAGAGAGAGTGAGAAAGACGGTCCCCTGAGGCAGAAACGACAGTATAGCACTGACACTGCTGCAGTTATGAGCTCAATCCTGTGGGACATCCACATGTTGGACGTACATAAAGGAGCCTTTCAATAAAGTGTCAATAGGTTTTGATAAACACAGTCAGTCAAGAGATAACTTTTAATTCCCATCTGTCCAAGGCTTGCAGGAAGCTACAAGAAAATAGCGACTATATTTGCCCGCCAGACAAAAACACATGTATTCACACGTTTCCCTGTCACAGATGGTATATGCCTGGCACCGGGAGTGGCCATCAGAAAGGTGTCAATACAAAGGTGTTACATGTTTCCACAGAGCTGTTTTTTCCATCCGGTTATAAACCTCACCAGTGTGTATGTGTTACCTTGGAAGAGGTAGTCTTCTGTGTTCTGGTCCGGGTTGTCGGAGCTCCCGACGATGTCGAAGGGCGACCGGCCCGCCATCATCTCAAACATCAGCACGCCCAACGCCCACCAGTCCACGCTGAACCCTGGAGAGAGCAGAGAAGAAGAGAGAGATTTAACACTCACAGCAGCACATAAAGCACCAGACAAGAGAAAGTTAGGCCATAGGAGAAAATATCAATAAACGCAAGTGAAACTCATTTAAACTGATCTATAAAAACAAGTCTTGAGCAAGGATTTAAATAAGGGGACACGCTCTTATACAGGCAACCATAGTGGGTCTAATTATAATAATTCGTCAATTAGGAATATATGCACATACATATGAAGCACTATTTTGTGACTGACTTTGTGCATCAGCATCTATATATAAGAGTTCAGCAATTGTTCATTTTTACCCCTGTGCATTTCCTACTGTGTGAAAATGTTGTTTGAAGAAAAAGGGACCACTGTACTTGCATGTAAAGAACATTAGCATAACATGCAAAAACACTGGTATGATCATCAAACAGTGGAACTTGTTGCTATGATACCAAGTTTGGTAACCAGGGAGCTCTTTTTCTATTTTTATTGTCTCGCATTTATAGACGTGTGTGTGCAGCACTCGGTTCTGATGGAGACACTGATACTTGACTGAACACTTGTAACAACACCTAACCCTTGTTCTTAAAGATCTGTAAGATGTCAATCATGTTTGTTTGAGTATTATACTGTTTATAATAAGGTCAGCTAAAAGCAGCATTCATTCAGAGGATGTCATTATTGCTTCTATTATTACTTTGTTGCTTTTATTTCTTAGTTTATTTGTTAATATTTGTCTATTCCGGTCTTCATGTAGGTTTTATTATTCTCAATATTTGGGGCGTTTATAGTATTATATTTGTTAGAATTAGACTTTTCAAATGACACAGGTACTGCTCATACAAAATCGTAACTGCAAGCAGCATCTCGGATGTTCCTGCATAATGTCTAATATTCTCTTTTACAGCAACTCATCAGATAGCATTTCTGGTAAGTGCTTGTGTTTAGTAATTCTCACCGTAATCCTCTCCTCGGAGTATTTCGGGGGCGATGTAATTAGGGGTACCACAGAAAGTGCTCGTTGTATCGCCTGGTCTCAAGCCCTCCTGCAAAAACAAAAAGATCATCAGATGTCATCTCAGCGGGATGTAAACCGACACTTCTGCAGCTTTGCAGGTGCTTTCATCCAAAGTGCATTATGATATCACGAGAGCCTCCGGTAAACTGCACAGTAAGCCGCACCTTGCACATGCCATAGTCTGTAAGTTTGATGTGTCCCTCTGAGTCCAGCAGCACATTGTCCAGTTTCAGATCTCTGTAGATGATTCCCCGCTCGTGGAGGTAGTTGAGAGCGAGACTAATCTCTGCTGAATAGAATCTGAGAAAGGGAAAGGACAGTTTTTCAAAATCACATATGTCTGAAGACCCTCCACAGCATCAGTCTTACTCTTTTTAATGAGTCTACCTGGCATGTTCTTCTGGGAGTTTCCTTTGTCTCTGCATGTGGAACATGAGATCGCCACCATTCACATATTCAATAACAAAGAAGAGCCTGTGGAAGAAAGAAAATGTAAGACTCAGTTAATGTTTCTCACTTGAATACATAAATAGTCATTTATTTAATAATCATTAAAGAAGACTGTCATGGCAACTGGATGTGTGAACAAAGCAGGAGAAGACAGAGACCCAGCATCCAGTTTTCTATGAAATGTCAATTCTGTCTTTCTATTTAGAAAAAAAGACTTTCTATCATCAATAATCAGTAAATGTTATATTTTAGAGGTTTAAATAATGCTGAGAATCCCATTTACTTTAGCTCGATGCCGTTTGGCGTTTCCTTAATCCACAGAGGAAATGATTTCCTGAGCTCTCTGAACTATGGGGAGCAACAGAGTCAGACGCTTGTTATCACATACAGCCACAGTATGTGGGTTGGTTGCCAAACCACAGCTTGGACTTTAACATTGCTTAATAATAAATCAAGAATGTTATAAGTCATAAATAAATGCCTGAGCTTTGAAATCAGGTTTACAGGGGGTTTCACCTTGACGGGTATTTTTCTATCACCTTAACCAGAACCACACTCATAACTGACCGTAACAATGCGTACTGCTTCTGTAAACCACAGAAGCAGTGGGTGAGAAACACACTTATGTCTTTTTGAACCACTCATACATATTGTTTTGTGATGCACTGATAAAGTTCAGTACATATCTGTG
The DNA here is from genome assembly GCA_006182925.3 of Reinhardtius hippoglossoides. Lineage (NCBI taxonomy): Eukaryota > Metazoa > Chordata > Actinopteri > Pleuronectiformes > Pleuronectidae > Reinhardtius > Reinhardtius hippoglossoides. The sequence continues at coordinate 5,973,367 of CM031680.1, read as the reverse complement.
ACATTCGGGAATTACTTGTTTTGACTGAGTGTCTTCAGTAAGCACCTAATGAGCAGTTAAATAAAAAACTACATTTTCCAAGTTCTAATCCTGCGTTTGTTAAATGATAAATATTTGTCAAAAATAACCCTATAGCTTGAACTCAAGGGCAGTTACATGAATTAATCCATTTTAATGTGATTTGGGAGATTTGACTGTTATATAATAGTTAACAGTTTTGTAGAAATGATTGTAGAAATGTAGGATTTCACTGGGCAAAAACGTCTTTTACATTCCCAAAGAATGTGGTTGAGGTCTAATTGAATATCTGATTGTTTTTCCACATTCTTGCAGATTTTACGAAGCCTTGAAGAAACCATGTGACTCCCACAAGGGGGGGAAATGCTATCACCTGCTTTCTGTCTGGAAACAGGAGTGGAGGCCCACCAAGAAGGGATGATTAGAAGCCTGCTCAAAGACGTGCTTTTCTGTCTGGACCCAGTCGATGTCCTGGAAGAGAAACACATAAAGACACACCCAAATGTAAATCAGAGATCACACTGACGTTTTACCCTTGAACTTATAAAAGCTGAATAAGCACCGAGCTTGATCGACCATGCTACAAAGCGTGAAGCTTTGCGTGTGTGCGGCGGGTAGCGGCAGGAGAAAAGGGCTGAGCCAGTAGAAGCGGCAGCAGCAGGCATCTATCGATGGCAGGTTGACAAGATGTCTGGACACGGATGCTGCTCACGCTGACAGGGCAGGGACAGCAGAACACTTCAACATTGATCGACAGGCACTTGTGAATTTGTCAATCACGCTAAGTGCATCTAATCAAGGCTAACTACTCCCGTTGCTACAGGCTGCGCCACTACGCGTGTTCACCTAGATCAATAGTTGATGACATGATGGTTTATCTACACCTTCTTAGACAGACTGATGGCTTCGAAGAGGACTGTCAACTTAACTCAAACTGATTCAGACAAGACACACAATCACTTGAGACAAATGTTCATTGTGCTATGAGTAACAGCACGCATTGAGTGTGCTAATTACATTAATTATACAAGGCAGCGACATAAGACTGATGACTGCATCATTAACTAACTTCCTCTCATCTCGATAAATGTAAGTGTTGTGCTTTTGTCACACAGCACAGACTTTTAAGTTGCTTCTGTGTATAAAAGGAGACAGCCGATGTAAACAAATCACACCATGCAATGTATGAGTCGTTTGTTCTGCCATTAATTAATCAAGATAATCTAAAGCTCAAGTAATTAGTTGACGGGTCGCTTAAATAAAAAAATGAATTGCAACTACTGTTAATCAAGATCAATTATATCTTTGTCTTGTGTGGACACGTTGCCCATACAAAAGGGAGGGAGCTGCTCTCACTGGAGCACCCTGCATCAATAAAGCCCCTTTTCCACTGGTCAAAAAAACAATGACAACCACTAACATCTGGCTTTTGTTTGCAATGGGAATGAAAACATTCGGCATTCAATCCCAGGTCAGGGATTGAATTTTTATTTGCTCCGATCGGCAGTGATGGAAACACGACACCCATGTTGACATTTTGTTTCTTCTTCTTCTTCTTTATTTAAGCAGTCCAGATGCCGACACTGCACCTTTTCCAGTGCAACATTAAGACTTGCATTCCACTTCAGGGTACTGGTGTGTAAATAGCCATGAACGTTTGTGTAGTTGTTTATCACCTTTTATAGTGTACACCCACTAACTGTGTTGTAAAAGAAGTATAAAAGGTTTTTGCTTTAAGGTCAAGGCATCAACATAGTTTACAACTTTTCTGCTTTACCTCATCATCGTTGACCAGCTCCTTCTTGACCACCTTCATGGCGTAGATGCGCTCAGTCTTCTTCAGCTGCACCAGCAACACCTTGGCGTAGCTGCCTCTGCCGATCACCCTCAGCAGATCGAAGTCTGCCAGGCCCAGGCTTGAAGGCGATTTCCCCGTGTCTCTACTGCTACGTGCCTGGGGGCAGTTACGGAGGGAGAAGCAAGACCATGAGGTGACAAATAGAAAGTAGACTCAGTGACAGTTTGTCATGCAACATTTAAATCCATAAATTTCTCTCTACATAATTTGTTCATGAACATCTGATTGAACTGGTGATTTGGTTTGGGAGAGACAGTGATTTCCTTTGGGTGATTTTGTAAATTAGGTTTAGACTGCTCCCCGCACCACTTTTTGAAAATATATCTTAGTAATGGCTTTCCTGTCTTTATTAAACACCATTACGCTGCCTTCATTAGATGAGGCACTCATACAATCCTACTCTGTATACTACCACCTCCACCATTTCATCACCCATCTTCCTCTCTCTTCCCTCCTCTCCTGTAATCGGTTCTGTAGTGAAGTGTTTCCACTGGCGATCCATCTAACCTCCCATCACGTGACCACCTGCCTTCCCCAGAGTCAGACGTGGAACAGAAGATAAGATCGTTTGGCTTGCTCTCTTGTATCCCCGTCTATCTGTGTCCAACTCGATGTATTCTTTATCCATCTCCAGTACTCCGGCTCCATTCAACAAACCCCCACCCCAGCCCCAAACTACATCCTGGGCCATTAATCAGTCTCTGGTGTTAAGAGCTTTGATAAAAGGTTACTTTATTAGCTGCACCAAAGGAAATCAATATCCACAGCACAGCAAAAGTGCCTGAGCGTGAATGCTCTCTATATCACACTTCTACAGCAGGTGGAAGAAGGATCACCCAAATGTACGTCACAGCAAAAACCTGCTTCCAAATACAGGTGATATTATTCTTTCTCCTTATCCCACAAACAGCAACTATTTCTATAAATACACACACACACAAACACACATCCATCTAGTCAACATGACAGGTTGACAGGCTGTGAGTCATACATCGCGTTCGAATAGATTTCTCTCACCTCTTTCTCTTCTCCGTCGTAAGTCAAGCTTTCTCTGGAGTCTTTATTCTGAGGGCCTGTGAGACGAGAGGAGAACGTGACAGACAGACAAAAGGAGAGGGGGAGGCAGGAGAGAGGAAAAAAATGGAGGAGAGATGAGACAAGAAGGAGAGAAAGTAGGTGAGAGACAGTCAGATGCTTTGTTCACAGCCTTGCGGTGCCAGAGTAATTTCTCTCCTCTTAGTAAGACAAGAAAATACCCTTTGAGTGGCTCCATTTTGTAGATACAGAGAATGTATGCTTGTTCATGGATATTATACACAATGGGTTTTCTCACACCACCACTAACTGGAATTTTAACATGACTTAAGTCAATTTCAGCAAAGATGTTTCTATCACAATGGTTCCATGATCGTACCCAACAACTACCCAGGTGCCCGGTGAACATCTAGAAGAAGCTTCAGCTCCTTTACCAACAACAGCAACAACGATATAAGCTTTCTCATTCCAGGCAGCCTCCAAACCACCTGACTGGACTTAAGTCTGGTGAAACAGGTAAACCCTGATCGCAGCTGAACAACTCACAGACTGAGCAGAACTAAGCTACACAAGCTCCGGAACTTAGTTGATTTATCCTTCACAATGAGAAAGATAATGTATTTTTCACTTATATTTAATAAACCTAAAGAAAAGACTGACATTAACAATTGGTTCAACTAACAACTTCTATCTGTGAAGCAATGTAGTTTTTTCCCCCCATAGTCCGTCATACTGTTGCTGTAAATACTCATTAGCTCCATAAATATTTTTGGCAGTTTTAGACCTTTTAATTTAAAATGTATGTTGGTGATCAGTTTTGAAATATTTAAATTGACTAAAATCGATCAAAGTGGCCACAGAGAATGTTGGAAAGATTTTTGTATAGAATATCCATGTGAGTGTGTGGGTGCGATTGTGTGTGCGTTACCTGGCTGTTCAGTTGGGTCCAACTGACTCGGTGGCTGGCCTGGAATCATTGGTTCCTACACAACAACATTCTCCATTTAGTGAAATCCGCACAGAAATGGAGAATACAAGCTTTCTGTGTCTGTATGAGACACTAATATTATTCAGCCACTTCACACCATCGTGCTAATGACTATGAAATTTGTCACAGCTCTCACCTGGATCATCGGTCGACCGCACTCCAGTGTCACCAGCTTATGGCATTTCTTGTGCACCAGCAGTTTGCAATTGATGCATTTGTAGCCTTGTCTACCCAGACCCCAGATTCTGTCTGTACAGATGGCACAATGTGCTCGCTGCTCAGGAGGGCGGGCGGATGGAGGAGAAAAATCATCATCACAAACTGGCACACATACTCACGGTACAGAAATACACACGGGTTGTTGTTGCTTATTGATGTCTTATTGATTAAAAACACACACTTAGGCTTTCAAATGTTCATATAATACATAAGATACTTTCCCGTTATAATTCAGCAATGAAACACTCAATTTAAGTGTCACGTCTCACCCTGTTGAAGCGTTTGGCTTGAAAGGCATGGCCACTAGCATAGTAAAGCTTCCTCCAGCGCCGGGCTCCACGCCGATATATCGACTCTGAAGAGAGGAGGGAGTAAAAACAGACCTTTGAGGGATTTTGTGTGTGCAGAGTTTAATGGAAATATTTGTTCAAACAGAATGGTCAGTTTGCTTCTGGAATGAAAAGCTAAACTAAGGTTCATGTCCTGCGTGTCAAAGATTAAAAGGTTTCATTGGGAGAAGAAGCTTTTATTAGTGCCGTCACCATCTTCTGTTTTTGACCTTACATAGATCAGAATGATAAATACATGAAGTCTCTATGGGGTCAAATAAGATATTCAGATTTTGAATGTAATTACCCTGCTTTTCAAAAATAAGAGGTAAAAGTAATTAAAAGTACAATCAATAGACTTTTTGTGGCTGATGCTGGGTTTTAAAATTGTGATATTTTAGGCGACAATCCACAAATTTTCTTTAACATTGATAAAAAGTAAATTTATTTTAAATATTAAAATTACCTCTTAATAACATATTCACAAATTCAAACATTTAATTGACCCTTAGTTAAAGCCCACAGATTTGAACTACAGCCATTTTTAACACCCAAATTAAAAACTAAAATTAAATGGCGGTTTCAGCTGTAGAAAGGTAAAAGGTTAAACTCACTGTCTTCTCCTGGACAGGGCATGCCAGGTTTCTCTGGTATACATGGGAACACTGCGAAGAAAAAAAAGAAACAGACACAGTAACATTAAGAAAGAATCTATTTGATATTAAATATATATGAGACAGTCGAGTCTGACAGGATCTATGTGAGACTGTGTGCTGCGAGGACATTTACCTTCCTCTGATGAAGGCAAACAAGTCAACATATACCAAACGTTTTGCATGGAGGGCTTCATGATGACATGCACTCACGCTGATTTTAGGACCTTACAAACATACTTGCGTGCAACATACTAATAATCAGGACAAGACATAATCTTAAGAGGCCAGTAAAAATTGCTTTTGTGTGTGTAAAGGACATAGATGCATCAAGCTAGACTGGGGGCACGGTGATTCATAGGCGAGGCATGAGCTCCAGCCGACAAGCTTGTTAACGAGCAGACCAAGCGACCCCCGCGCCGTCGCACCGTCACACCGTCACACATCACATCCTCTCCTCCACCTCCCACCCTCTATTCATCCTTTGCCATCTCCCTGGCGTCCAGCGTTCACTATACTCTTGACCGTTCACCTCTGATGTGATTAAAACTTTACATTAACCACGCAGCCCCCGTTCTGTCTACCCCCAGGTTACATGCTAACACACACACACAGCCTGTCAATCAAACGTTACATTATAAATATATACACAGCAGACAAACCCTCACACCCCACCCACCCAGCAACACAGTTAGCCTTGACCTCTAATTCAGGAAGTTGTACAACTATTTGTCAAATGAGCCAAGCTGAGACAGGGAAGTGAACTAGCCCAAGGCCACAGTGACATGTCAACAGAGGAAATGATGATTGTCTTCACGGGTCAGTGCAGCATTAACCAAATGCTTTGATGCATCTTTGTTGGACACAGCTTCTATTCATCGGCGTTCAGACGTTAACGCAGACAGAAATGAAAAAGGCAAAAACAAGCAGCATAGGCTCATCATTAAACCCATACATCCCAGTGTGCCGCGACAGATGATGCATGACACCAGTTTTTGTTCGGATATTGTCCTTCTTTCATGCTAATTGTAAGTGCAGCTGTTGCCTGTTTTATATTCTCTACAGGACTTTTAAAGGAGTGTGCCTCCTCCTTATTAACTTGTCTGGGTAGAACAAAGAGTCACAGATAAAAAGGCTTCTCATCTGGACCTCTTACTGTCCAGACACCTGGACTGAATCACCGTCTTACTGGCAAAAGAACATAAGAACACCCTGTGAGTCAAAACCTGAAACTGTACATTTCATGTTATAAATAAAGTCAGTGTGAGAAGCAGCAGGCTCACCGTGGATAATGAGCTCCGAGTCTTTGTTGACTTCGTAGAGACGCAGCGCTTCCTCCAGCTCCAGCTGAGACGACACTGTACAGGGGTCACCTAACAGCGGAGCACACACTGTATGTTATTCACCACATTTAGATGCAAGAAACCAGGAGAAAACAGAGAAAATGTTTACTTTCTTCACACAAAGTTTGTTCCTACAAAACCCTCAATTACTTCAATAAAAGGCTTGTTTTGTGGAGCCTCATATTTCAAGTACACTAGTGGGATGTAAAACTGCAGCCGGAGGACAATATTTTCCTTTTACAGGCTCTGTAGTATGAGCAATTCTTTAAGCAAATGTGTTTGAATTTTGTAAATAGCCCACTGCTAAGACAGGGAAACTACTTCTGTCTTAACCAGACTGTTTGCTTAATTACTTATGATACAAGCACAAATTTTTAACAGGCAAATATTGTGATAATCGAAAAAAAACATGCGAGTCCAGCTCCTGAAATGTGGATATTTTTCACACATGATCGTAAACTAAACATCTTTCAGATAATGGGACTGTTGGTTGGAGAAAACTAGACGTGTTTTTATCAAGATGAAGCCAGAATAGCCACTAATCAAAGCCCTTAGTTGATTGTATTTGTTCATATTTAGCCAATTATGTTTTCTCACTGACAGTCCCCCTCCTTTTCTTTCCCCAAAGGTTTTCATCTGTCACCTGTCAGAAACCCTGTACGTGAAACCAGGCTTCCCATTTACACAAGAGATCAGGTACTGTAGAAAGTCACAGTAACCGGGTTACAGAATGCAGAGAATGACAAGATAAGCAATAACAAATTAGAGAAAATTAAGCGGCACAAGATCTGTAATTTAAAAGTTCCCAGAGCAAAAAGGCTGTGAGTATAAACAGATATCGTTATACAGAGTAAAACAGTTGAGCAGCACGACATTATAAAAAACACTTCTGACTAACCACTGCAGGTGTGATATGCATTTCAATACATGAACTTTAAGTAAATGTTGAAGAAAGTGTGTAGGTGTGAGTGGGAGCATAGGAGATGGCAGTAGTCAGTGCTGCCATCTCAAATAGTTTCCCTTTAATTACCCAGCGTTATATTTATACAGTGAACAATCTACAGTTGCAAGAAAAGTAAATTATCTGCATTTGTGTGGAAATGTGTCGTGAAATTTGGTCAAAGTTTGAGATGCTGTGAAATCACGACATCACGAGAATATGGCTGAGCTGAAGCAGTACCATGGAAAAATGGTTCAAATTTCCTCCTCAATGTTGTGCTGGTTAGATCAACAGCAGCAGAAAACACTGCTGCGGTTATGGCTGCTAGAAGGGGTTGAACCAGTTTTAAATCAAAGAGTTCACTCAATATTTTCCACCAGCACTGTGAATTTTTAATGGGTGTGTTCCATAAAAACATAAGAGATTGTAATGGCTTGTGTATTATCAGCTGTGGCACATTGTGATTGTCTACACTTGGGACTTCGACAAAGGTCAGATAACATTTTATGACCACCTGATGCAGAAAAACAGGTTAACCCTAACAGATAAAGGTTTTCTTGTCCTTTTAAGTCAGTAATTAAAATACCACTCAGAGAAAGATTATTTATTGTTTCCTTATCATACAACGGACGAGTGAGGTAGAGCGTAACACACACGGAGAGGCAACTATACACACACTAAAGGTAGTATTTTGGATTCATGGCTACCTGAACAAGCATGATGTCAGGGTTATACAGGGTGTGCAAATATTATTACAGGGAGAATGAAGCAGTTGGACGTGGACAAGGGACATCAAGGAGGGCTTCCCATTTTTAGCTGCTGCTAATGTTAGCTCGTCTTGTTTCTAGGGGCTTGAATGTAGGTTAGGATTCCTTCAGTGTTCATCATTCAGGAGGTTTTTAACAGGAGCTGAATTGTGTGCAGAGGACGCCTCCTCGCCAAACCAAACAGGAGAAGTGATTAAAACAGATAGAAAACACTGAATAAAGCAGTTTCTTTGATGTGGACACAGAACCTCAGGAGGGGCTGTTTGCTCAGCTTGTTTCTCTGTTAACTTAAGATCCAGACATCCAATGACTAAAATCCTTCATCTGGTTAATGGATATAGTTACAAGGTTATATGCATATAAAAAGTGCCAGGATTTCAAATGGTGAGAAAGTAGTCGTCTGGAAATGTTGTAATGTCCAGTCATCCGGCTGACAACAAGCACTTATGGAAAACTGTCTGTGGTAGCTGTCCCTCCCACTCAGAGCACTTCATCACACCCATCAAGCAGCTTTACTTTCTCAGACAGGCTTATGACTGCAGTGACTGTACATGGGTGGCAACCAGTGGGAGCTGATCTGAGTCTAATGAGTTTGGGCAGAATGACCTTATCCTGAGCAGAGTGACGGCTCCATCTTTCCAATGACACTATTACTGCTGCCTGACTAACTGGCTGACAACAGGGAATTGGGTGGAGGGGCTGAGCAATTCCTTCACTGACGAAAAAAATGAGTCTTTGAGTGAAGGGAGATGTGCGTTCGTGCGAGCGTGTTTGTTAACACATGGCACAAATAAAGTCTCACAAACTCAGCTTGTGGCTGTGCTGAAGTGTATTCTTCTTCTACTTCATTTTTGTTTACCATGTTTACGTTTCCTGTAAGGTGAAAGAGAGAAACGGAGAAAGGGTAAGGGGCGTCGTACCTTCCTCGTCAATCCACTTCATGGTGAAGAGCTGGTCGTTGTCCATGGTGCACATGTCTTTCACTTCCCCGTACAGAGCCTCGTATGAGATGGATGGTTCAAAATGGGTAATCATGATGTCCCTGCAGAAAAGCCAGATAATATTTCACTGTTATATAGATGTGATAACATAGTAATCCAGTGACAGAATAAAGAAAATCTACCACCTACCAAAACCTTTAAATGTATTCTTCTTCCTAAGCTTATAGCCTCTGTACAACCTGAGCTTGAGACGATCTGCAGAAAATCCCCATTCTGATAATTATCCTTATTTGTTAATTATTTATTCAATAACTTGTTTCCAAACCAAAAAAATAATCAATTATATTCATCAGAAAAAAGCAGCAAATCCTTACATTGGAGAGGTTGGAACCAGAAAATGTTTTGTTTCTTTATTTTACAACTGATTAATCCACTAAATCATCAAGGTACGAAGCTGTATTTTCCCCATGTTAAAGAGAAAAGTCAATTCCTGCCTAGTATTGATGGATTCAAAGAAAAACTCTGGAGGACGACACACTTTTGATGGAGACAGAGTAAAAAAAAAAGGTGAGAGAAAGCGTCATTTTCTCCCTCAAACGCTGCTGTGTGTGTGAGTCACAGTCTCGCAGTCTGTCACATTTGTGTGCATTCGTCACACACACACACACACACACACACACACACACACACACACACACACACACACACACACACACACACACACACACACACACACACACACACACACACACACACACACACACACACACACACACACACACACACACACACACACACACACACACACACACACACAGCGAATTAATCACAGGCAATTGTAACCGCTGTGGTAATGGCTCACTGCACTCCATTACTTCTCTGAAAAACAGGAAAAAAAAATCCTTTGCACTTGGCTTACTGCCCTTAATCAACAAGTACATCACTCACTGCCTCATCAGCTCACACAGACGCAAACACAAACAATCCAACATCAAGACGAGACACGAGATTAGGAGAAAAACGAAGATCAACGATCCCTGCGGTCGGGATCATCTGCCTGTCATTTCATAGCAGCGTTAGGATTGATGTCGCCTGCTCGCAGCCTCGTGGCCAGCCTCAGTGGTGTTTACGACCCGAGGTGGGGAATGGAGATTGTGGACTTGAGCTTTTACAGGTCTACAGGCGACAGGAGTCTGAGCTTGGGCGTCAGGATCGAGAACTAGCGGGGAGGCAAAAGCGAGGAGAGTACAGGAAACAGACAGGAAATAAAGAGGGGGTGATGGGTAATAGCTGTCCCAGCAGCAAAGAGAGTGATCCCCTCCCCAAGGACAAACACCCCTTACTCCCTTTACTGCCATCGTAAAAGATGAACCCAGATTTCCATCAACCTGAAAGCTTGATAGCGAGATGATAAAATGCCAACGCATGAAGTAAACAGTGCACACCTTGGAGGCCATCTACTGTACAAGTCCAAGGACGGTGTAAAGTGTATAAGGTCACTGTGGGGTCAGTGTGTGCTCAGAGCAAGTGAACACACACTAGACTGTGATTTATTAATGTTGAGTATCTAAAGAGTGCAGCCTTCTCTCTGCTGGGATTAAATTGTCTGAAACTCCACTCAGAATGAAGGAAGCTTTCTGAATAAACTGACACAAAGCTCAGACTGATGCCTTCTCCTCGGTCCTCCCTCAATTTTCTCATCCTCCATCCTGCTGGTGTTAATCATTGCCTGTGTGGAGGGGACTGGCAACAACACTCCTACAGTCTGATCTCTTCTCTAGGACCAACACGGCAGCTCAACTTCCTGTTAAAGCCCTTATAACGTCAGAACAGACACACACACACACACACACAGGCACAGACACACTTCAGTTCTCACACCGCGTCTCTCGATGATCCAAGCAGCATATTAATGCCAGCAGGTGACTTTAACTGTGTCACATGTAGCTGGACCTGAGCCGTGGGTCTTCATTAAACACAGTTTCTGTGCTGTAGTTAAAGTTAAGCTGCGTCTCAGGTGCCTCAAACAACTGTGACACAGATACAGGCTCAGGAACAAACAGGAAGGGATAAAAATATATTGAGAGCAGGGGTGAAAAAAATACTTCAATGAAAACAATGTTTTCACTCTCTGAAACCAACGTTTAATAGAACAAACTTACTGTATAGATTAAACATTACCAATCATACTTATTAAATATAGACAGTTAGAAATAAAAGCCTATATCTGATAAAAGCCTCAAATAAAGAATGATTACCTTCAGCAGTTTGCAGTTATCTTAAATCAAATATCTCTGGTTTTGGACAAAAAGAACACTTGAGCTTTCAGACCTTGCTTGGAGACATTTGATCAACTTTTATCACAGGACTAGTAAATAATTTAAAAATCGTTAGTTGCAGCCCTTTGATTTGGACAATTCATTTGTTAATACTTAAATTAAATTAAACAAGAGATTCAGCTGAAAGGGAACTTTTTAATCATATAGTAGTGACCTGTGGTGACAAATGAAAGAGCGCTGTACGATTCCTCAGGGTGACTAAGACAGACGGACTGCGCAGCTTATCAGTGCTGAGTAACAGGGAGGAAGTGACATTCCTCACGGACCTGGCATTCCTCCGCTCCGTACTGTCCTACAGTACAGCTAAATTAAAAGAAGGAGGAGGAGGAGGAGGAGGAGGAGGAGGAAGAAATGCAGGGGGTGTTGGCCTGTGCCCCTGGCATCTTAACTGCCTCGAGTAGGACTCTGAAGCCCCATCTGCCCAGCGTGAAGCCATTCGTTACTGGTGAGTGCTCAAGCAGAAAGAAGGGTCAGGGTGCCTCTACAGGCCTCCATGAGCACCTACGACCATCCATCTCTCTGTCAGCGAGGCCATGCCCCCCACAACACCTTCACGCTACATCTTCACATAACCCACACGCACAAGCTCAGAGAAGACGAATTACATGCTAACACAGACACAAGTTGACAGGAAAAGTTTGACCAAAACAGCCACATATACAAAAAAACCTGCACCGCAACTCGCAGCTTTACTGGTCCAGATTGCAGAATGCAATCCCACTGTCATGCATAAAAGGAGGAAGCCTTGAGCACAAGGCAACAATCAAATGCACCCCTGCTGAGTGTGGGGACAAGGTCACTCCTCAAACTACAGAAAGAAACGTGTGCGGAAACACTTGTGTAATCTGTGTAACACATAATGATATAGACACCACAACGCAGGCAATATATTACATGCATTTGAGCGGCCGCTAAGAGCGAGCGACACTCTGTAACTATAATTAGGAGTGGAGATGTGTGTATAACATTGTGGTTCAGTGCTCGAGGGGCTTTCAGAGAAAAAGTAAACGGCAGGATAAGGAATGCTTCCTGTATTTTAAACAAAGCCAAGCCTTCCAGTCCTGATGTAAATGGCGAGTCTTTGAAAAGGAAGAGCAACTCCTTTCTAAGAGAAGAAAATAAGAGAACTGCTCCGTCGAGCCAGTGTAATCCCATTTTCCTGCCAAACAACATGCCTCACACAGGAATCCTGAAGTTGACTTGGCACATAAGAAGCCTTGTGTTCGTCCATGTGGGCAAATCTGATGTTAAAATCCTAATCAACAAACACAGAAGATAAACTCTGTGAAACTCCTGCTTCATATATAATTATAATTCTTCATACAACATATATAACTAGAAAAAAATCTAAATGCAAACAAGTAATACCTAGTTTAAATAATGTATTGCTTTAAAAGGCTTTAGTTGTCAGACACACTTCACTGTGCTTTATTAAAATGCATACAAGTATAGATTTATGAAATAATAATGAATGAAAAGTGATGGTTGGGTTTTTCTCTCTATCTTAAACTGACTATATTTTAGGTTTTAAACTATACAACATATTTTCTCACAACATCATCTAAGACAAATCATTCAAATCAATAATAACATCTAAAATTAGTCATTTGTTTCAGTCGTACAACTCTCCACCATCTACTACCACAGAATAGTATGAGCATCACTATTATTGTCTGGTCATGTGGTCAGTGCATTTCTCTATTGACCATCAGTCTGAATGGGAGCAACATAAATACGAGCCAGTGACAGACTGGGGCTGCTACCGGCTGACACCAGTCTGCTAAAGCTGCCTCTGACACACAACAGATACATAAAAAGAAAAGAATGGACTCACAAATAGCACAAGTACTGAAAATAGATTAGATAGATTTCACTGAGTAAATCATTTAAACAGTCCGATTGAATATGGTATTTGCAAATTGTTCAGATTGAAAGGATGTTTAAGAAAACGTGTTATCTCCTGTCTGTCATCAAGAATCTTAATAGTAAAAAAAACTAAACAATCAGCTGATTTCATTGATAACACTTTGAAACACAGAAATAAAACCAAGGACATGACCTGTTTAGGGCTGCAGTTAACAATTACTTCCATTATAATTAATCAGGCCTTTATTGTTTTGATAAGTGAAATCATATTTTTAATCTTTAATCTACAATCACAGAGACAATCACCTCAGTGAACGACCAGCCTCTTTTTCTTAGTGTTATTCACTGTTTGTGGAGACATCGATAAACACAAACATGCTTTTGATGCTTGAGCTTGTTTAATGCATTATAGATGTTTTATAAAAGTTGTACTTTTTACAACTATATAAAAACAGTGACGAAAACAAACCTAACGTGGGGCCACTACCTGAATCATCACTACCAATCTAACACATTGATTGAGGGCCTTTCTAACCCATCTAAGTCCCACTCCAAACATCTGAAGGGAAACTATAACAACATTGATGCCATCCTGTCTTAATCCATCCTGATGGCCAAACGGTGAGCCTTTTTTTTTTGCTTTCCTTTTTGCCCACATAGCTGAAATTCCTCAGCAGCGACATCATAGATACTTCACATGTTTTGTTGTGCAGGATGACAACTAATGATCGACACACATTAGAGTTCCTGAGGTGTGTCGCAGAGCCAGTGAGAAATACGCCAGGTATGGCCCGGGTGACTTGCACTACATGTTTTTCAAGTTGGCTGGGCTCCAATCGCTGGCTCTATCGAACAGAGAGACAGCGGGACAGGGTGTGTCGGGGAAACAACTGGGTGACCAATCATTTCCAGCACCACGTCCAAGTGTGAAACTAAAACAACTCCGGGTTGGAGGGTAATCACTGACTCTTATTGGGTATGACTAAATATCAAAGCACTGACAGTTCCATCACAAGTAGGATGATCGAGGATTAACAGTTCACTGATATTTATAGTTTATGATGTCATGCAGGTCTTGAGTCAGAGTCATTACCCCCCCAGTCAGATACTGGTAATGTAAACACTAGGTCATGGTTATGTGACACAGAGAGTTTACATGGACCCGAAACCACTGCTTAATTAAAGGATTAACTTCTCAACAGTAAAAACCATTTAATATAATAAGTATAAACTGTAAAAGTAACTTCATTAGGTTAAAAAATATATTGTTCACGACATTATTTAATTGTATCTATTCTGTATTGTGATCATTTCGGTATTTGTTTAAGTTTTGGGGTATTTGTTGATCAAAACAAGCAAAGTGGAGCCCTCCTCTTGGGTTTGTATAATGTTTTAACTGTTTAAAACAACACTTTACATACATTTAAGTAATCAAGACAGTAGCTGGTGGGTTAATAATCATTAGGAAATACGTGTTAGCTGTAGTAGTTTATTGGGGTACACTGCTTTGTTGTTTAAACTGAAGTTTGCAAGTATCTCTGCCATTCTTACTAGAACGAGCACGACAGTGAAGCAATGATAGTTCAATTGATTTCCTGTCCTGATTTACTAGTGCTGACAAAAATGCTCTGATTTGAACTTTAATTGATTTCCTGTTCATCCCGACATGACACCACGTCAATGTTTCAGCAAATGTGAACTTTCCCCAACTGGTCAATAACAACAACCCGGTTTAGATGTTCACCTGATCCACCTGAGAGCTAGTTAACTGACAGGCACTGGACTTAGCGGCCACTGCTAGCAGCTGTTAGCTAGCACAACAACTCGCTTCGACTGGGTTTAAAGCTCGTAACAAGTTCGCTACACGCAACAGAAGTACCACGGTGCTTTGGGCTGTGCACTGGTTGTGTGTACGGACAGTTTCGCCAGTCTGTCCGCCTGGGCAAGTTCACCAAAAGCCCGGTACCTGATGTTAGCATGCTGTTAGCTGAGTTTGCTAACGTTAGCCAACTGGTGTGAGCCACCTTCCACCGCGTCTGACGCCCGCGACGTTGTCGGTTGTAAGAAGCAACATTGAGGAGAAGAAGCTGGAGGGAAACAAAGTGGGAGTTCTCACCCTTTGTAATAAGCTTTCACCCGGACTTGGTGGGAATTCTCGCCGGGGTGGGACATGGTGCTGTCCCGCAACGTCGGCATCACAAGCTCCGCCGCGGTCAGCCCGACTCACCGATGCCTTCCTCCTTCCTTCCCCTCCTTCCCTCCTCCGCTGTGTAGGTGCGTACCGCGCCCCGACACCTTGTCTGTGCCGTCCGTCGACACGCCGGGTGGACGCCGAGGTGATTTCTCCCTGGAAATGGCGACTTTACCTCTTTTTCAGACGAACAGGAATCACACGTAAAGTAAAGGAAAACTTGCGGAGTCCGCCGAACAACTCCCCACTGCAGAGGCCTGGCGACGGGCGAGTCCACTGCCGGAATGCTGCGGGGTGGCGCATAACTTAGCACCACGCACACGCAGACATGTCAGCGCGTTGAATTAATAGTATGTTTAAACTTTACCGAACACAGTTTAAACACAGTTATTAATCACAACGCAACAAACCGAACGTGACGTTGTTTCCACGTCGTTGCATTTGAATACGTCCAAGTCCAGGTTTCCCGACTGTACCAACTCAGGGCTTTAGCGTGTGTTGAGTGGTGCATTCACGTACAAACTGCTGAGCTCGGACATCGTAACACCGCCCCGGGGGATATGTCGCATTCAAGTGCTCTGGTTTGGTTAAAAATGTAACTGCTCGATAAACTGCTTTATCTAGAAGTAGTAATATCTCTTCTACAAAAAAACCCAGCATGCAATAGTTTGATTTTCCTCCTTAGACATTGAAACAGAAAGAGATTGGCAAGTTCTTTCATTCTATTCAAGCCATTATTAATTAATTACAACTATCTCAGCTTCAGCCTTTATAATATTTAAGCTGCATATATGCATCAGTTTGAGGAAGCTGCAGTTTGTGGTGCTGTTAAATTGTATTCAAATATTCATATTCATTCTGGTACATGGTTTGGTACCAAGCCACTTGACTGAGCTTCTACATCAGTACTCAGTAGCCTGGGATCTTATAATAAGGCCCCATGATTGTGTTATCATGGGGCCTTATCAGCAACAGGCCCCACCCTCTGAATAGTTTACCTTAGGAACTCAGACTTGAGACTGACCCAATGTATTTTACTTGATTCTTTTTATTGTCATTATTAATTATTTTGTTATTACTCATATTATAACCTATGTTTCTCTTATCCCTTTACTCTGCCATTATTTTCAAATCATGTTTGCTTTTTTCTCTGCTTTTATATTACATAATTCTCATTGTTTATTCCTTGTGAAGCCCTTTGTAACACTGTTAAAAAGTACTATATAAATAAAGTTCATCATTATCATCATGCAGGGTTGCTGAAATTCACTGAGATTAATCCCTTAGTGTTTTGTCCTTTTATTCCATTGGACAGCAACATGATTTCCGCACAAAGCTCAGTCTCACAGGTGAATATCTAAATCCTTATATATATAAAAATCCTCACTACAATACAGATAAACTGAGAGTAAACAGTCGGACTCCTCCGGGTCTATCCACGCAGAGCGCGCAGCAGCAGAGCCCCGCATGTGGAAGGTCCTCCCGCACTGTGAGCGGTGCTGTGTCCAGGCTGGCTTTTTTTTAATTATTACAGTCTCCTGTCTGTGCACCGTCTGATTTTTTTAAATCTCCATTTTACATTGACGCATCAGGGTCGCCTCCTGACTGGGACAATGTGCCGGGGTACGGTCAGCTCCTGATGGCCCGAGTCCTTCACTACCAGGCAGGTACCGCCGACAAGAGGTGAATGGATGAGGATGCATGACGCACACACAGACACAGAGAATGACTCCCCGATATGTTGCATTGATTATCCTATAAATTATGGACAGTACATTCAAGATCAGACTGTGTTTGTTGTGCTCGTTCAGGGTTTATGAATAATATCACGTCTGCTTTCTATTAGACAGAACAGGCTCTGCAGCAAAATCAAATCAATATTCAACGTGTGAGCCTCCATCCAATATCAGTCTCCATCCATTTGAAATATACAGCAGCTTATTTTACTGGGCTAATGTTAGAAATTATTTCATTGTTGTTATTATTGTGGAAATATTTGACTCATAATTAGCTGTTTGGGAAAAAACTTCCAGCACTGAAGCATCTCTGTTTTTCAGCAGAATGTGTGAGAGGCAGAAAATAACAGTAAACACACATCAATTAATCCATGATGTGAAATATCTTTCCTGTTCATAAGGTGTTAATAACATTATATTGTTTTCACAGGTGACAACCTATAGATCAATCTCGTGTTATAGTTTGTTTATAACTTATATGGCTCATAATTTGATTGTTATACGGAAATTATGTCAGATGTTCCAAGAACCACAAATTTTATTATTTTTACGTAGTTTTTGCACTTTTACACCAATATAAAACAAATTGGGAAAAGTTGGAAAACACTCATTATTATCTAAAATCAGCACATTTATAGACACTGATTATTATTGACTGTGTTGTGTGGTTTATTTCAGTACTGCACAGGTTGGGTGTTCTAGTTTATTATCTGTGAGTTTATGTTCACTGGCCAATTCAAATACCATGCAGTATTTAATGAGCCAATAACATTATGATTTGTTCTCTGCTTTTTTTGCTGTCTCTTTGGTGTTTGGTGCATAATGAACATATCAAAATATCTAACAAATAGATGATCTGTTATTTGAAACTGAGCAAAATCGGCCAAATTTACACTCCAGTGAAATCGATCAAATAAAATGTTTTATTCTGAACGCGAGCAGAAACATTGTGGCCGAATTTAAGAACAACATGTTTGGGTTTAAACCCAGTTCTGAAAGTGTACTTTATTAAAATCTGATTTTAACTGCTCATGCCTTTATTTACATTCATTCAACACTGGATGTTTTAAAGCTCTGCAGATTTACTATCGACTCATGTCACTGAAAGCTTTTGCCACAAAGAGAGAGAGAAAGGTGTTCAACACTAAAACATCTAAATCTCATTCACATGAAGTTCATTCAGAGGAAGTTGGTATTTACCTTCCTCCTGTTAATTAATGTCTCTTTCATCTCCATAGTTTTCCCATCACTGAATCTGTGTGTGTGACCTGGAGGATGGAGAGACAGAGGCCTGGAGAGAAGCAGGCGGACTCTAACAGAACTGTAGCCGCCGCCACCACCCCCACTACATCAGCTCCTGTAACCATGGCAACAGTCAGCTCCAGCTGCACTACTTGCACCCAGGCGCCCTCAGCTTCTCTCAGCATCATCCCATCTGACCGACAGGCGGTCCAGGTAATAGACAGAATCCAAGAGCTCTGCAAAGAAGTTTGATCACGGGCCTAATTATTATTACAGGTATGTATAGTCCCAGTGGGCTACTACCTGGGACCTCTACAGGCACTGTTTGACTTGACTGTCAGACAGTCCAGCTGCTAGACAGCACACATCTGTATACATTATTCAACTTGACAAGCAAAGAGGTCAGATAATAGACCGTACCATGGGTCCCTTCACACATCGTTTCATATGACAGGGGCTCGTCCAGGTAATATATGAGACCTTTCTCTGCATTGAGTTTGTCACTTGATTGGCAGTCCAGACAATAGACAGCACCTGCTGGGAACTCTGCACTCATTGTTTTATTCAACGTATAGGGTTTTCCAGGCAATAGACAGTACCTTTGAACTCTAGATAGTAATAGGCAGTATGGGACCTCTGCAGCGCATATATCGTTTCATTTGACAGGAAGATAGGTCAGGTAATAGACAGAACCTGGGACCTTTGCATTTTTATATATTTTTTGGCAATATGAAGGGCTGTCCCAAAAAAGATAGTCCCCCCCCGACAGTGTGTATGTTTCTCTTTCAATAGACTGTCTAGATGTGCAATAGAAGAAAACAAGCCATTTAATTGTGCTGCATTCAGTGGACTGAAAATGTATTTGTTTTGAACCAACAGGTGATCCAGCATGCTATCCACAGACCTCAGAGCATGGCAGCCCAGTACCTGCATCAGATGTACGCAGCCCAGCAGCAGCACCTCATGCTGCAGACAGCCGCCCTGCAGCAGCACCAGCACAGCCCCCAGCTGCAGAGTTTGGCCACCATACAGCAGGTCAGTGTGTGTGTGCGTGTGCAATGTGAATGAAAGAGTGTGAGAGGAAGGGAATAATGCATTCACAATTCCTTTCAGGCTTCGGTCTGTCAGAGGCGGCCTCCGACTCCCTCCGCTGGCAGTTTGGTTCAACCTCCGGGTGTTTCCCAAAGCTCTGTAAGCAACTGTGTCTCACTCTCATCCCCACATATGAACTCCAGTCTCTGTCTCTTTACATTCCTCATCATGCCTCCCTGAACCCAGATCACTTTACCAGCATCTCCGGTGACCGCCCAGCTGATTGGCCGCACCCACACATCCAACTCCACCACTGCTGCAACCACATTATCCCAGCAGGCCATGCTCCTGGAAACAGACCAGCTAACTGTAACCAGGCTCAGATGTACCTCCGAACTCAGATGGTACGAGCCTTCTCAAATATCTCAAGCTCCTGGTCATACAGGTGCTTTGAAACAACGTAAATCATTTTCCCCTATTTCTATTATTACCAGACGCTTTTTCCTCTTTCAGCTAATTCTGACTCCTGCAGCTCCGGTGGCTGCAGTTCAATCAGACCTCCCTGCTGTCACCTCCTGCTCCTCTTTACCTACCTCCTCTCAGGTACTGACTTTGCCAGGCACAGAATTAGAATAAGCCATGTGTGACACAGCGCTCATTGTTATAGACCTGATGAGCCACGTTGCAGAATTAAAGGATATCTAGAAAAAGTGGAGGTAAAGTTTGGATATGACAGGAGCCATTCATAAAGCTGCATGAAAGAAGAAGGTGTTACAGGGCTGTCAACGCCCCACACACTGACATCTAAAAGTGATTCTCTTTGCGTATGTTCAGGTTCAGAATCTGGCTCTGCGTGCCCACTTACCTGGAGCTCTGGCTACAGCCCACGGTGTCATCTTAAAGCCGTCCACCCAGCCGCAAGCCCTGTGTCCATCCGCCTCTTTGTCCAAGACGTCAATCTGCGCTCTGAAGACCAACCAGCTGATTGACACCTCCACTGAGACCGGTCAGTGTGGATCCCACATCATGAGCCGAGGTGAGTCCTGTGTTCAGACACTGAGGCCGAAAAGAAAGATTTAAGAGTTTCAGATTTACGTGTAGCAGAGGAACTCCTGCACACAAGGACGTTTGAATCAAGTAACATATTTCAGGTATTGAATGAAAAAATACATATAACAAACCCTGAATTCTGTTAATATGTCCAACATCTGCTGTATGACTGAACTGATTTTGTGGAGGGGTGGAGCGTGACCCAGGAACGAGATATGAGATTGGGCATTTCTTCAACATTTTCATTGATTTCTCAGAGAATAATCTTGATGAACAAAACCCTGCATGTTTAGGGGACCGATATTTATGAGTGTATGCAATTTGTTACAGAAACAAATACAAATCTGGATGTTGTGACTTTAAATGTGGTTTCATGAGGGGACTGTTGGGCCTTGGAGGTATGTGCTCTACTGAGAGTCATTCTCTCTCTTCCTGCAGCCTTTTCTCCAGTGCAGACCCACGCTCTGGTCAAACAGCAGCTGTCCTGTCCATCCGGCCAGCGGGTGGCGCACCACCAGCTCATCCTGCAGCAGACCACGGCAGGCGCCCTGAACCACAGGCACCTCCAGCCCATCGCCCTCAGAGTAGCCCCCCAGGAAGCAAATTCCCACCATCATCCTCTTCCTCTAAAAAGACTGACCACTCCCAGCACCCAATCACACACCAACTGTGACCCCCACACCCCCTCTTCTTCTACATTATCATCCTCTTCTTCATCCATCACCAGCGTATTTGCATCATCAGCTCAGAACTCAATTCCAGCTGCCACCGTTCAGCCTCAGCCTCCTCCTCTGGTGGCCGCGCCGCAGCGCCGGACCTTATTCCCACAAGTGCAGAATCAGCCTCCGCCTCCTCCTCCGCCTCTGGTTCTCCCCAGGCTGCCCCAGAACCCCCCGGCCTCGCTTCAGAGGCTGTCCCTGCACTCGGTCCGGGCCTTATCCGTCCAGTCGGGGCAGATGCTGCTGACAGAGCAGGAGCTGCCTGTGGCGGAGGCCCTCCTCCAGATGCCCTACCAGAACCTGCCCCCTCCTCAGACGGTGGCTGTTGACCTGAAAGTGCATGTGGTCAGACGCAATGACAATCCACCAGTGAGTCACCGTGTCCTGTCTGGAGATCTCCTGTTCCCAGTATGTTTTGGTTTGACCGAGGTTTGGTTGTGGTTTTTAATTTCAGTCGGGGCAAACGTGCAAAGTGAACAGACTGAACCCAGAGGAGAAGAAAGATGGATGTTCTTCAAGTCGACAGAGAGACAGGACCCCCACATCCCTCATCGTGTCTCCTAAGCAAAATGGTGCAGGTAAAATATGATGCTAAAATATTTAATGTCACATAATGGCTTGTACATCCATTATAAGTTATAAGTATTCAAACCTGAAAATGAACCTGATTTGCTGAAATAATTCCAGTTCAACTGTCTGATAAAAGCTATTTTACGATTGTTACTGTCCCGCAGTGATGGGTTCGTCCCCTGTCCTCTCCAGTCGCTCAGTGATCAGGTCACCACAGGTGGAGGGGTCCTCCCAGCTCACCACGACCAGCAGCAATGGCAGCATCCCTCCTCCTCCTCCACCTTCCCCTCTACCTCCTCCCATCCTCCCTACCACAGTCAGAGGCCCCAGCCAGCCTCCCCCCGCCCCAGCCAGCCTCCCGGGAAGCCCCGACCGGATACTGACGACCCACGTCCTCACACACCTCATAGAGGGCTTCGTCATCAGAGAGGGACTCGAGCCGTTCCCAGTAAGTTACCTGGAGGTGCAAGGAAAGCCGGCTCAGTGGGGCTCAGTCATGCCAAACCTACACCTCTGTAAATCTAAATCTACACTTCAACTGTCATTTTTTTAAGATGCAGGTGGGTCCTTCCTCGCTCTTAGGAGACCAGCAGGCTTCACTTCCAGAGTCACAGGAGATACACACCAACGGGAACACAGCAGCGGAGGACAGTCCTCTGGATGCTGACCAGTCAGATTCAACAGACTCAGAGATGGAAAACGATGAGCACACAGCAGATGGTGAGCAGTGTGTGTGTGTGTGTGTGTGTGTGTGTGTGTGTGTGTGTGTGTGTGTGTGTGTGTGTGTGTGTGAGTGTGAGACTAACAGCTGGTGTCTCTGAAGTTGCAGAGCTGGGCGAGAGCGTGGCGGCGGTGTTGCAGTGTGAATACTGCGGGAGCAGAGGTTACGCTCAGACGTTTCTTCGCTCCAAACGCTTCTGCTCCATGACGTGTGTCAGAAGGTAAATAAATCCCACACGAGATGTGACCAACGTGTTTGTGGTTCTCGGACAGCGAACAACTGGCCCACGAGCACAGCCTAACATCAAGCATCAGCTCCAAATACTCGAAATGGTGGTGTTCGTAACTGGAATATTTGAGCCTCTTTTGTGGATAGTGGGAGGAAGTGGGAGGAAGTGGAGACGTGTCGTCCATCTCTGTTTACATTCCATGGTAGCAACCAATAAGCTTGGGCCTCAATGGACTCAAGTTCAGTTCTATCCTTTAAAAAAATGTGCATGTTTCATGAACTAGTGTTAGTTCACCACACTGTCTGAGAAACAATGAAGATTCTCATCCGGCTGCTACAAAACACCAACCAACTGGTCCTGACTTTGTGAAATTTATAATCAGGGTGTTGCTCTCTCTGTATAAATACAGATAAAACATGATGTATTAGGTTTATTCTATCCGCCCAACTTGACGAGTTAAAATGCAGCCTGTTCCTGTGGTGGTGAGACATGCCAGCTCACATCTGGACTCCATTGAGCTCCATTCGGTTCATAAGAAAAAGTCCCAAGTGTATAATCAGTCTGGGGTTTCCCTCTGATTCTCCATCCAGCCATCAAGGGTTAGGGTTAGATGCAGCCCAGCAGCTATAATGGCTAATGCCTGACTAACCGTCTGCAGACAGCACTGACTTTGTGACCGACCCTCTGTGTTTAGGTTCAGTGTGAGCTGCACCAAGCGTATCACCGTGCTGCGAGCAGGCCGCTGGGGTCACAGGCCGATGGGCAGGAGGGGACGACCTCCCAGCAGAGTCAACGGAGCCTCCAGAGAACATTTCCTGAGACAGGTCCGTTCATATCAATGACCCGATGCATATAAGGAAAATATGCTGCAGGGATCACTGGTTCTAAAGTACAACTGCTCTCAGGGGAACAGCCACACTTTACAGGTTGAACTAAAATATGCATTTGAAGGCTGATATTAACATGAACCTTAAACCTTAAAATAGCAGCTTTAAAAGTCAATTTGACGCTTTGCTGACTTGAAATAGGGAGAATGTTGCTGCTTTCATTCCCACTCTGAACAGTCTGCTCTTTCTCTGTGTTACAATCTGAAGTACGTAACTTACCGATAGATGCAGAATCAGAACCAACAAGTTTAGGAGTAATGCAGAAATGTAGATCCGTTAAAAAGACTTAGAAGTCAGTAAAAAAACTGAGTGAGGAGTTTGGTGGATTTGTTCAGGGGAGGACTGGGACAATAATTCAGGCCGAGAATTCGACTCGTTTCCAGGCCACACTTCATGCAAAGGACCAGACCTCTAATTTTGTAGGCTAACCCTGTTTGTTGATGTAACGGTTGTGACTAGTAAACAAGTAGGCGCCCAGTAAACAAGTAGGCGCCCAGTAACTCACTGCCTTCCGCCATCTTTTCAGTGACATCATCTTTGCCAAAAGAATCTCCTTTTCTGTTGCTACAATCAAAACAGTGAAAATATGATATTTCCAAGCGCTTTTACTTTAAAAATCCAACATCAGATTGTCCCGATATTGTCTGTGCGAAAATCTGAGGTGGTGAACCATCATTGTGAAGTGAAATTAGTCTGTTTATTATATAAATATTGTTTATTCACACAGTGGTAATGAGAAATCAAAATAGTTTTGTGTAACTTCTTTTAAATTTATTTAGAAAGATATCACTATGTGCTCCACAGGTTCATGGGTCAGTTGCCTCAGGGGAGACTCAGCAGTGCTCACCGAGAGAGGAGGAAGAGGAGGCTCCAGAGGAAGAGGATGCTCAGGAGGAAGAGGAGGATCAGGAGGGGGAGGAAGAGGAAGAGGAAGAGGAGGAGGAAGAGGAGGAGGAGGAGGAAGACGAAGAGGAAGACGAAGAGGAGGAGGAGGAAGAGGAAGACGATCCTCCCATTCCCATGAAGACCAGGTTAAGGAAGCAAGTTGAAAGAGACCGAGAGAGGGCGAGAGAGCAGAGGGCGCCAGCAACGATCAGTGTTTCTGACGGAGAGGATGGCGTCGGCCGTCCGTCCCAGTGGAACGTGCAACAAGTGTTTTCTTATATCAACTCTCTGCCAGGTACTGATGTGGCTTGAGGATGTGTAAAATGGCTGGTGGTTAAAAAGGTCTTGTGTTTTGTCTATTTTACGTGCACTTCATTCGACTGCAGTTAGTTGAGGTTTCAAGGCTTTTGTAAAATATAGTATCATATAAGTAGAAAAACATACCGATACACAATTTTACGAAAACCCTTAACAATCAAGCCCCTTCATATATCAAAGAGCTCATAACCCCATATTATCCAAATAGGTGACTGATGGCCTGATGGTGCACAAGTGTTCCTGGTGTCCCTCTCGTTTATTTATTTATTTTCAAGAAAAATATATACATTAGTTGAGGAATATAATTGTAAGTTGTAGCTTTAATATATCAAGTCAAACATCTGCCCTCGTCAAAATGAACAGGATTCTGTTTATTCCTCTCCTTTCTCCAGGCGGTCGAGTCGTAGCCGGAGAGTTCCGCTCGCAGGAAATCGACGGTCAGGCTCTGCTGCTTCTCACCGAGGATCACCTGGTCAGCACCATGAACCTGAAACTGGGACCTGCCCTCAAACTCTGTGCCCACATCAACTCTCTGAAAGATGCATGAGCCTTTAACATTCCTACTCGGGACCAGGACTAAGAAAAACAGTTTTTCGGGCTGATTTCTGATTTCATTGGTTAAAAGATGGGAGCAGATCATGAAGTGATCTGAAATCCTGGACGCACAGATTTTCCTGAAACCACTGCCACGGATTTCTCTCCTGACACCTGCAGCTGTTTCCAGTTGTCGGTCAGATTGAAGTCCACTCAGAAACGTGAGCAGTTTGATTCTATTACCTCTGGTCATTCCATCGTAGTGATTGTAGCTCCACTTATCCATTTGTTTCAAAATGGTTCCAGCAAATCTTTGTATCATTTGTAAAACAAGCGATCAACTTAAAATTTACATTGTTACAAAAAGGTTGCTGTGTGATCTTCAAGGTTTTCAAAACAGATGGTTGCCTAATGTCGTGATTTTTACATGTATCATCAGCAAAACAGTTCAAATAAATATGAAAACTAACTGATGACGAGGTTATTTATTGTTACTATTATTGTATTATTGTCATAATTAATATATAAATAAAACCAATTGTTAAAAAAAATGTAAGAAACATTGTTTGTCTTGTGTTGCTGTGTTGTGTTGTTGTGAACAGTAGCACACTAAACCATTCACACTGATGTGTTTAACTCCAACACTGTGTTCATTGATCAGAGCCATGAATCCTGTATCTATATTCAGAAAGACATACACAGGTAGATGTTACCTTACTTGTTATATTTATTTACTAAATTAAACATATTTACAATATTTACATCATTATAATATTTTGGACAAACTTTTTTCTACACATCCCTCTCTTCTTTGTACAATGACTGTCTGCTGGTTCAGGGGTTTGTCTTTGTTCTAGACCTTCACTGTCCCCAGCTGCTGCTCCTCTCTGCTCCACATCCTCTCAACAAACCTCAGCTCGTTCTCTCTCTCGCTGAGCTTCTTAAAGATCGAGTCGAGAGAGAGAGAGAGAGAGAGAGAGAGAGAGAGAGAGAGAGAGAGAGAGAGAGAGAGAGAGAGAGAGAGAGAGAGAGAGAGAGAGGCAAAACTTCCCTCATCAGTCACCATGGCAACCAGATGCTTCCATTTGAATTTGAATCTGAATTTGATTGGCAGTGACAGCTGTTGTCTTTTTGTCTTTGCCTTAAATACTGTAGTTGGGAATTAGCATCACGTATCACTCATTCATTTAAATAGCAACATTAAATGACAAGAATACCACAACAGCCAATCAGAGGTCTCCTGTGGAAGGTGTCCAATCAGATTTGTCCTGTTGTCTCAGCCCCAGTGGAATTATGATGGAATGAGAAATGTTTCTCCTTTGTATGTGACTTTATTGGCTTTGATATTATCAAAGCCAATAAAGAGTTCTAAATGTGACATCTAAGGATCAAAGGACTGTTGTTTTTGTCATTTGACCAACCAGATGCTAAGATTTGACTTTGAAGCTGATTTTGATTGACAGTGACAGCTGTTGTCTTTTTGTCTTTGCCTTAAATACTGTAGTTGGAATTAGCATCACGCTATCACGTATCACTCATTCATTTAAATAGCAACATTAAATGACAAGAATACCACAGGAATCAATATAAGCAGCAGAAAACACAAGACAAGCCGTCAACAATGTTCCCACATTTGTTATGAAAGCAACCAACCTCTTGAAAACCAGTTGGTGCAACTCAAGGGGTTTGTCCCATTTGAATAAATACATTTAATAAACAACCAGCACAGAAACCAGCACATTATCAACATTTAACAGCAGCAGGTAACAGCAGCAGCTTCATATTTCACAGTAGCATCATGTCAAACTTGAATTATGAGCCTGAATTGTAAAGGTTAGCATGCTGGATAAATACAGAGTTCAATCAGAATCAGAATCAGGGAGACATGACTTACCTCACACAAGGTCAGAGTGCAATAAGAAACTTTCTTCAACTTTAACAGCATTAAAGGCAGAGTCAAAAAGACAACAGCCAATCAGAGGTCTCCTGTGGAAGGTGTCCAATCAGATTGGTCCTGTTGTCACAGCCCCAGTGGAATTATGATGGAATTACACTGTCAATCAAAATCAGCTTCAAAGTCAAATCATAGCATCTGGTTGCTATAGTGATGAAAACACCAACTGATGAAGGAAGTTTTCACAATCATTTATTTTAGTAAATACTTTTTGTTTTACTCATGAAGATATTTTCATGACTACATTTGATTTACATTTAAAATAATACTATTTTATGAATAATGTTATTTAATACTATTTAAATTATATGTTTAAAACTCTTTAAAACACTTGTAGTTGCTTTTGTCTGTGTAAAATAATCCCTTTAGTCCTTAGTCACATTGACCCTTTGTGACATTTGACAGCAGTAAAAATACCCTAAATGTCTTTTCAGCCTGACATTTGATCACTTTTCCTAAAGTCACACCAAATACGCAAAAAGCTTGTGTATATGTATTTGCGACAACAATTGCTGGAGGAGTAACAGGACAAATAATATGTAATGCATGACATTGCATATTGTCATTCATTGCCTAGTGTGGTATGCATTATAATGCACACAATACTATCCTGCAGAATGATATGCGTAATGCACCACTAGGCACACATAATAAAATATATACGCGGTGCATATATTTTCGGTGTGTGAAAACAAGACGTCCCTTGGCAGAGGGTCATAAAAACACATAGGACTATGTTACAGTTATAACTGTTTATTTGACACAAACCCAGACAGGCCATTTTTACATCTTAGACACAAATCAAAATATATTTTGGAACATTGCTATAATTAGTTAAGTGCAAAGGAGTACAGCTCTCTACTGAAAAATACTATTGACTACGTCATATATACGTTCTATGCTCGACATGGGGAATGTGTTGCCAGGATGTGAAACTTATTGGTGGAATGTTTCAAGTGTGCAGGGATGGTCTGAATGGAAACAGAAAAACTAACAGGAGATACAGCTCATAAAGAAAGTTTCCATGCACACGATTTGGTTAACAAGGATACTGTGCAAAAGTTGTTGCGTTTAAGACATCGAGCGATATCAATGTGATAGAAATGTCGTCGGTTTACAGGCACCGCAAAGATGAGTTTGTACATTCTCAAATCTGGTAACATCTTTATTCTACAGGTCCATCAATTCTGTAAGTAACCGAGGGGAAATTTTCAAATGATATCAGCTGGTACACAGACGACAGCAGGTAACAAAAAACAAACAATTAAAAAATATATAAAAGGATACATTTTGCGATAATAAACAAATTATTCATAAATATTTACTTAGTTTAGAATGGACAAATATAGTTTATGAATATTTTCTTTAACCAGCCTATGTGGTACTGCCAAAAATTTCAGAAATAATGGACCAGTAAAATAAAGTGTTGCTCTAACTCTTCTATACTCAGAGTTTGGATTTATTGCACCCGTTAAGGTCAACGCTCTTTTCCAACATGTGAGAGAATTTAAGATTTAAAATCAGCTGCAATCAAAATGCATGTAAATGGATAAATAAATACCCCTGACTTCCATCAGCTGAATCCTGTGAAGCTTTCTCACAAAACTGGAAAGTAACCTGATGCAGACGTCAATGACTTTTAAAGCTCTTGAAAATTCAGCTGAATTTAGCGTCTGAAGAGATAACAAAAAAAAAAAAAAAACTATTTACAAAACCGACAAAACCCCAATGTGGTTTGCAAATGATTTAGTGAACTAGGATGCATGACAGCTGCATTACAGTACGTGAAATCTTTAAAATGATAAATTAATGTATAAAACACAGGAATGAGCCTCTTCAATGGGGAATGGGTTCAGTATATTGCTTCTCTGCTTCTTGCTGGTTTCTCTCGATGTAAAATTAAAATGGCGGAACATCTTTCCTGATTGGAAGCAGCTGCCTAGCTTATGAGGACGACTGACCCACTCACACGCTGCTGTGTGTGACGCATGCAGAGAAGACGGGCAGGACGATACTTGAGATTAAAAGTGTCTTTGTTGGACGTGAGCCCAGCTCAGGGCATGCTGCCAGAGCTGAGCCCGTCCCTCTCTGCAGATATGGACTTGACCAGCTCCTCCACCCAGCGGACCTCGGAGGCCACCTGCTCGGCCAGGACATCGTAGCGGTTTTCCAGGCGCCCAAACTTGCGCTTGAGGATGTTGGCAGCCTGCATGGTGACTCGGGCCTCGTCCTGGCACTTCTTGCGCTGGGTCTGGGAGCGCTGCAGCTCCTGGCGGATGTGGCTCAGGTCGCTGGAGATGCTCTGGTTCTCCTCCTTGTACCAACCCTCTTTCTCATCGTAGATGGACAGCAGCGCCGCCACATCCTCTTGGCACGAGCGCTGGTTGCGCTCCAGGTCCTTCAGGCCTTCCTCTGCCGCCGCGATCTCCTCGAGCACCTGGGAGAAGCGCTCAAAGTTGACATAGGTGTTGTTCGGCGGCATGCTGGAGTGAGACTTAATGGTGTACTCCTTCAGACGAGTGGTCTTCAGGCGCCGGCGCTCAGGCTTGTGGTCTCTCTCCTCCGGACGCACGTTCCGCCTCTTGATCACCTGGAGAGTGGGAAAAAAGAGGGTTTGAAATAAGGATGGTAATTTGATAAGATACCACGACTGATAATTTCGATTTTTGACTGCAACACCGAGATACATCAGAAATCAGTTAAAAATATATGAAGTTAATATTCAGGACACTGAAGACACTTTTCATGTCTTAAATTAGCTTTTTAAGGAAATGTGACCAAACTAACTACAGGATTTGTTGCAGTGAGGGTGGAGTAACTTTGTAATGGAAAATAAAGCTTTCTAAATGACCAACATACCTTTCCACCACTACAATATCAACATGAACACATGTTCATAGGTTGTTATCGCACCTTATAGGTAATATTTATTATGTTATACTGAATTATAATACTTAGGAGTGGAGGGCTATTTATTTATGTTTTTTGGTGCTTTTGATTTTGCCATATCCAAAAATATTTACCTTGCCAATGTTTACTATCTATTTTATCACAATATTGCCTCTATGACAAGTTAATTAATTTTCACTATGGCATTCTATATCAACACTCAGATCAGATGTGTCTTTGTTAGAGGATGGGCTGCAGAACAATAAATCACAATAACCTAATTATGTCGACACAAAAGCATTGACTCCTTTCTCAGCAGTTTCAGAATATTAAATATCTCTGGCCGAAATATATATGATTTTTAAAGTTTTAACGTCTTTATGTAAATTTGAATGTTGAACACACACCTTAATCCAGGGATGCTGAAGACTGTCATCAATCGACATTCTCTTCCTGCAGAAGAAAAGAATCCCCCAGTGTGAGAAGATTAAAGAGTTTGGGACCTGTTTTATAAATGTGCTTTTCTTTTCCTGTTTTGTGGCATTAACTGTTTAGATCTTCTTACTTTGGATCCTTGACCAACAGGCGGCGTATGAAGTCTTTGGCGAGCTCGCTGGTGTTGCTGAAATACTCCTCGTCAAAGTCGTAGTTGACGCCTGAGATGTTGGTCAGGGTCTCCTGCTTGGTCTCACCCAGAAACGGCGACGCTCCACTCAACCTAACAGAGACAGAGTTTGAGTTACATCACTTACGGTGGAGGAGTGAGGTCACTTCTGTTTCTACAAATGACAACATGATGTCACTACTCACAGAATGTACGTGATCACTCCGATGCTCCTGCGGGAGAAGAAAAGAACCAAGCATGAGTGGAAACTATAAACAGCATAAAGCTTTAGAGTGAAAAAAAACAACCCGTGTTGACATCTTACCACATGTCCGCCTCCAGTCCAAGTGGCTCATAGTTTACTATTTCTGGCGCTGTAAAGCACAGAGGAATGAGCACTTTAATTCAAACCAGATGTGGAGATCTGAAACACACCGATCCTTCTTGCCAGCGTGGGCACAAACGAGCAGGAAAACGGATTTGGGATTTTTTTAAAGTGGAACATTTTAACTGTGTTAAATGTATAAGCAGGAGGCGAAACTGGATCTCACCGACAAACTCTGGCGTGCCAAAGATGTTCTTGAACTCGTTTCCTGCTTTTATCTGATGAGCGATCCCGAAGTCGATCAGTTTGATCCTGGGGTTGGGGACGTTCTTGTCGAGCAGCATGATGTTCTCAGGCTGGAAGTAAAACAATGAGAGGAGGAAGAAATAAGTTAAGAAATAAACATTTAACAGACACAGAGCAACATTTGAGCTGATTTGGAGAAACATTTGTGGCGACTTGATTGATTTAAGTCCACTATTCAATCTCCTCTGAGCAACATTAACTTCTTCTAACACCTTCACTGAACTTCTCTCCAACACGTCATTTATCCAGAGTGTCAGAAACAAGCCGTCATAACCACACAGTGCACTGACCTTGAGGTCAAAGTGGGCGATGCGTTTGGAGTGAAGATACTGAACGCCATCCAGAATCTGTTTGAGGAACTGAGTGGCCTCCTCCTCCGACAGAGACTCCTTCTCAGCCAGGAAGTCAAAGAGCTCTCCTCCAGACACCAGCTCCAGGATCAGGATCACGTCCGTCTTGTTTTCAAAGATGTCGTGCAGAGTGATGATGTTGCTGTGCTGAATCTCCCGCAGGATGTTGACCTCTCGCTCGATCTCTTCGCGGCTCACCCCCCGCCGGCTGGACGACAGCCGCCGCTTCTTAATGAACTTGGCCGCGTACTCGATGCTTGTGCTCTTCTCCTTGCACTTGCGAACAATGGCGAACTGTCCACTGCAGGAAGACGGGAATGAGAAAATCATTGTTGATCGGTGATCAGTGTTTTCATATATCAACACAGATACTTTGGATAAATGTGGACTTGTGGTGAATTTCACAATGTTTTACTTTCACCCATTTATCATCTGCATACCTTTCTCTCTGAGCGCACACACAAACACACAAACACACACACACACACACACCTCTCCTTTGCAAAGACACTACACCACAGCGGAGGTGGAAAGGCACATTGAGAGCCAGTGATGTCACACTTTTGCTGCATTACTGCAGAGGAAAAGTGTCTAAGGTACAAAGTTGAGTAAAAGATACAAGGCATTGACAAACTGCCAAGCAGCGTAAGCAGTTTTCAATGTGTTGTTGACACACGCTTACATGTTTTTGGTTTTTGGTAATCACATGGGTCACTTTTGTTTGTATTAATGGAATTTTCAAGGGAAAAAAGTTATCAGAACATCTCTATTTACAATGTTATGTGTGAGAAGAAAACCTAATAACTCAGCGTTACATACCTGCCCAGCTCCTCTTCCATCTCATAATACAACTCGACATCCTCTTGCCTGAAGCCAGCCATGATGTGAAGGGAGCGATGCCTCGAGATTCACTGCAGAGGAAAAGACAGTGAATAATAGAGGCTGTGGAGTGGAAACACCGCCGACAGCCCAGTGACCCAAATAACACAATGTAAGTGGATTTAACTTGTGTTTAAAAGGCTGAAACACCAGTTTCCTCCCGCAGAGGAATCCACGTCCTGTCACCTGTGTTTCTTTCCTCCTTATTTGGCCTGAATCAACACAGCTTGAGTTTTCAGAGAGTCTGTGGCTGATGTCAGTGGCTCCGCATTCCAGAGCCACTGACATCACCTCCTCCCCGGACCCTCCATCTCTGACTCAGTTAAAGAGGCTGGAGCACGCACGCACGCACACACACACACACACACACACACACACACACACACACACACAAATCTTCTTGTATCTGACTGATCTTAAGATTAAAAATAATAAAACACACATGGTTGAGATAATGTCTGATTCTAGCTCTGGACGAGATGCTGGTGTGTTCCAGGGCAGCTGAGACATTTCCCCCTCGTGGAATATCGTTAGAAAACGTAACATTACGTCAGGTTTACGTCACAAACACAAGAGAAGACACGTGAAAAAGTTACAAACTACGGACTTTTTCAACAAGAGAGGAAAACAAGTTATTTTAGATGGAGGAGTGAAGCGAGTCCCCGGCGACGGAAGGAAGCTAACGCTAGCCGGTGTAGCTAACAAACCTAACCCCGAACAAACACCGGCTCTCGCTGGGACAGAATACGATTAGAGACATTTAGATAAAGTCAATAAAGTTAAAGGTGAAACGTATAAAACCCAGAAACAACATTGAAACAGACACTCACGGTTCGGTTCAGCTACGAGAGCCGCATTCCTCTGAGGAGACTGAAGACTGCACCGTGTCCGGGAGACACAGGGGGACACGCAGCTTCCGCTCCGCGTTCAAAATAAAAGCCTCGCAGATTTAGGGTTTATCTCATAGACTGTAAATAATAAGGTTGATCTTGGCAGTCGAGTCATATTTATGGTAATACTACTACTACTGCTTCTACTACTACTACTTTTACTACTACTTCTACTACTACTACTACTACTTCAACTACTACTACTTTTACTACTACTACTACTTTTACTACTACTTCTACTACTACTACTACTACTACTACTACCTTTACTACTACTTCTACTACTACCACTACTACTACTACTACTACTTCTACTACTACTACTACTACTACTACTACTACTAATACCAATAATAATAATGATAATAACAACAACAACAACAACTACCTCAACAAAAATAATATTTAAACTAATTATCATAATAATAATAATACATATAGGCACAGTTTGGTACAAGAAAGCTGAATTTATACACTTCAAGTTTTAGGCAGTAATGTTGGTTTAATTTAATAATTATTTAATAATTTGGTAATGCATACATTCATTTTAGTTTATTTTTCATGTACAGGTAAAGTCAGTTGTAAACACACAGAGTAGCATTCAAATACAATGTATGGTGACTACTCTGTGTGTATAGAATATATATATATACACTGATGACAGCTTTCATATTAAGTGGAAATGCATCGGGGTAAATAGCAGGCTGAGTTTTCCATTGGGCGTTGGCCTATACTATGTAGAGTCAGAGCAGACATGCATGGGGTTATTTTCTACAGGCTGCATGTGAGACAGACCGGAGCTGCAGTTTGTGTTGTGAAGGCGGAGATGGTTCCAGTTCCGGTGTTGCTGTGTGACTTGCTGCAGGTAGAAGTGCAGCAGAAGGAGGGACATATGGAATGACATCATGCTGAGTGAATCAGCCGCTGCGGTACGTCAATGAATAACAAGATCCAGCATGCAAAAGCAAAGTTTATAGACTGACTGAGATCATACACTTCAACATAACACATCACACAACACTGACAAACAAATATTAGATACAGAGGAAACCCAGAGTAAAAACTTCTATCTGCACTATGTTTTTCTGCATCGACTTAGAGGTGCGTTAATGGCAGGTATAGAGTGTGAGGCAATTAAGAAGTTCTTTATTTGAAACAGGATCACAGGGATCGAACACTGCGTAGAAGTGACGAGATCATGCACCACACATTAAACACACACAACACAAAAATGAAAAGAACTTACACAAGCACCATCCAACTTAAACCTGAATGATTATCTGGATAATTGTACAAAACAGTTACATGTTTATTACCCTTTCACAATATCTGTTGCTGGTTAGAAAACAAGTGTACCGTCAAAAAACAACTGTAACACATCTGAGGACTTTGTTTGACAATTTTCCTTTATAAATTGTAATCATTAATTTCATTTACATTGAGATCAATTGTGTCTTGAGGTCTCCTTGGAACTTAATCCACTGCCTGGTGTCACTGGTAAAACAGATGAAGCCATTGGTTCATTAAGAGTGAATGTCCACGTGAGTCATTAAGAAGCTGTTCATGTGACAACACACCTTCATCTGAACTATGATAACATGCAGAGTAATGACCTTGGTCCAAGGAAGAAGAATATGAAGTGAGAGGGAGTTTTCTACAACATGGTTACACAAAGTAGACGAGATAATTGTGTTGAACAGAAGTTCTGTGACCAGGAGAGTGACGAATCTTAACCACTAGACCACCAGGGGCTGTTTCATATTGAAAATAGGCCCAATTCTCACACCTCAATAAGGGAATCAGAGTACAAATCATTTCAGAAGAGTATGTCCATATGCTATATATACAATAAGCACTAGTGCTCACAAAGTGTGTGGTTGAAAAGGCCAAAGGTTGCAGATCAATCAGTGGTTACACTGGAGCCTGTTCAGTAAACTGTAATTACAGTGAAAATAGATGGTTGTGGATGGAAAGCAGAGCTGGAGCCTCTCTTCTTATTCCCCGTCTGCAGGGATTCAACATGCTGGGAGTAACCATAACCCACCAGCCTGTTGCTAATGGCTACCAGAACATATGCAGCACATACACTCCCCAGGTTTAATCATGTTCCCAAAGACTGCACCAAATGTACCAAACTACTTCCTGCATGAAAAACAGGAAAACTCATAAATAACACACTGAATAGCAAAACACAGATAAATAAAGTAACATGAGTACGTATTAAAATACATAACATAAAGTAAAAACACACGTTAGGGTTAGGGTTTCATGTTTTGTGTTGTTCCCAAGTTAAACACGTCTGTGCTGAATACAACTAAAAACCCTAACATCAAACCTAAACCTCTCATTTTAATCTGGTTCATCATTATTATTATTATCATTGATGATAATAATAATAGGACATTTAATTTCTCATTTGTTTGACTGACTCCTACTTCAACCAATCAGAGATGCGCTCACTCCCTCGGTCACGACGCAGCAGCCAATAACCGCGGCCGCATCCCGGGGTGGGCGTGTCCCGCCGGACCAGCTGGTGGGGGCTGTCGCTGGCGGCCAGTGGTCCGTGTTTGATGGGGGAAGCAGCAGCTCGCTCGGCATCATGAGGGTCCATGAAACTCTGCTCTGGGCCGTCCTCCTCGTCCACAAGGTGAGCGACACCACCCGGGAAACGTTTACCGGCCTGTTTGTGTCGTGTAGCGGCACCGGGTCGACCCCACGGGGGGGGGTTTCTCCAGCCGGGTTCCCCTCCCCGTGTCCCCGGGAGGAGCGGTGGTAGCCTGGATGCTACGAGCGCTAGCTAGCGGAGATCCACCGAGGGCCCCGGAAACCTTCTGCCCGCACCTCCTCCCTCCGGGATCCGGATCCTCGCTGACTCACCAGCACCGTGTTTACACCAGTGTCGATCACAACACACCGCGCGGGGTTCGGACGTGTTAGCTAACAGCGGCCAGGAGGCGACAGTCCGGCACGAGACGACCAGAGGGTCAAATATTACACTGACGATCATAATGTGACTGCATCAAATATTCAAAACTCAACTTGCGATGAAGCAGATCGTGTTTCCGCTGGTGGTCACTGGTCTGCTCTGATGCACAGCAAGATCAATGCTCTCATGTCGGTAGATAAATCGATAATCATCACGATTAATGTGCAGTTAGGTAATAAAACAGTAATTCTAATTATCACAATTTACCTTTTAACAATAGCAATATAACAGGTTCAATATATATATATAAATATATATATATGCATTTAGGGCTAGGTAATAAAACAGTAATTCTAATTATCACAATTTACCTTTTAACAATAGCAATATAACAGGTTCAATATATATATATAAAGATATATATGCATTTAGGGCTAGGTAATAAAACCGTAATAATAATGATCACAATATACTTTTCAACCATATAATAAAGGTTCAATATATATATATATATTAATATATATGCATTGTTAGAGTGTGTTTCCACTGGTGGTCTTTATTCTCCTCTGGTCTGACGATGTTGCTCGATACATAACAAGATCGACATTTTCATATCGGTAGATGTATCGATAGTCGTCACGATATCTCTGCATTTAGGGCTAAGTAATAAAATAGTAATAATTATCGCGATGTGCTTTTAAACAATTTAACAATCGATATGTATGAAATTGTGAAAGCACATAATTGGTTTTAATGTTTGCAAAAAAGGTATTAATGGAAGGGAGAGAGTGGGGTTAAACATTTACCAACGTTATGGTTTTTCTCCACATTGTATCACATGAACTAAATATCTTTGGGTTTTAAACTGTTTGTCAGAGAAAAGAAGAGATTTGAAGACATCACTTTGGACTTTATACTTTTTTGAATAAATTGTTCATATGTTGATTGTGAAAATAATAATCAGGATAATTGAAAAGTAAAAATAATGGTTAGTTACTTCCCTAGATGGGTATAACATTTATGAATGATTGACTCCCAGATGTGGCCACACTACATCGTCAGCACCTTACCTTGTTACCGGATTCCACATGAACCCACAGCAGTTCTGGTGCTGCTGGTAGTAATGGTTGATTTCATGGACACGTGGTGTGACACTAACGCTGCTGGTACGTTGACAGGTGGCGGGAGAGTACGGCATGGCCCACTTCAGTGACGAGGGCGGCACCAAAGGAAAGGATTACTGCATATTCTTCAACTCCCAGTGGGCACGTCTACCTCAGGACCTCAATAAGGCAGTAAGTCATGAATTAGAGGTGTAACCAAGTTCAGTGAACCAGTGAACCTGCACGACCGACACGGTTCAGCTCATTTGTAATGAATCAAGAAACAACCTTTTTAATAAGTGGATCCAGTCTGACGGGAAATAAAACATTTAATGCTGCGTCATTAGAAATTTTCCATAACAGTTTTTTTACTTTGTCTTGTAGTCGCGTCTACCGATCTATGACCTGACCACATCGGTCCTGTGCTCGCCCTCTGACGTCCCGGAGGGAGGCTTCCCGAATCGCATCGCCATGGTGATGCGGGGCAACTGCACTTTCTATGAAAAGGTCCGGCTGGCTCAGATAAACGGTGCCAAGGGGATAGTCATCGTCAGCAAGGACAGACTGGTAACCTGAATATAACTTAGAACATTTAAAGCTGTTGTTTCACCTCAGAAAACAGAAACCAACGTTTTTGTTTGTTTTATCGTTCAGACCCCCCCAGCAGGAAACAAGACCCAGTATGAGGAGATTGACATCCCCGTAGCATTGCTCAGCTACTCTGACATGCTCGAGATAAGCAAGGTGAGAGGTCGACTACATTGTATTGATCGGTTTCTCTCTTTCTGATCGCTCAGTAGTGTTTATTACAGTCGGACAGAGACGGACAGGTTTATAACTCTGTCGTTATCATGTAGCAGACAAACCAAAACACAAAAGCTGAATCATTTTGACTTGATGTCTTTGTTTGCTCCATTTTTTTTTCTTGTGCACTGATTTAGCAGAATCTGAAAGTTTGGCTCAACCTGATGATTTTTCTAACTCCTACAGAGGTTTGGGAAAGAGAGACTTGTGGCCATGTATGCGCCCAATGAGCCGGTGCTGGACTACAACATGGTGATCATCTTCTTGATGGCAGTAGGGACGGTGGCCATCGGAGGCTACTGGGCCGGCAGCAGAGACCGCAAGAAGTGAGTGGACATGATGATGGGAGCTGATTGAAACAACTTAAACTCAAGCAAACTCTGGAAAATGTGTAGATCCAATTTCCCAGACATTTTTCTGAGTTTAGGTCTGAAAAAACCTTATTTTTCCATTTATTTAGGTTGTATTATACAGTTTTAGATCAATATTTTCTACAACACAACCAATTAGATTATTTTAAGACATGACACAAAGTCTCTTGCCTGTTCTTACCATGCTTTTTCCCTCCTTGCTGAATTTAATGACAGTTAATTTTTCAGAGGAGTCGTCTCTGGGGAAGATTAGTCATCGTCTTCTTGGCAAAGAAGTACCAGTGTGTGATTGCTCTGTTTTCCTCACAGAAGTGTGTGTGTGTGTGTGTGTGTGTGTGTGTGTGTTGTGTGTGTGTGTGTTGTCTGTGTTGTATCCTTATAACTCCTCCAAAGGGCAGCGTTATAAGTGACTCATTGGCTTAAGCCAATCCGAGTCCGTCCTCCCTGGCGCAGTTGCCAAGGTGACTGAGGGCCCAGTCAGATGGGGCCTCTGACGCACAGGACCCATGGGCAAAAATATTTTGGAATATAAGCGTGTGTTTGAACTCGGGAACCAAGTGAATTTCTGCCAGTCGGCTAAATCATGGTAAATATTGACTTGATGGGAGGTTGGTCATCAGTGAAAACTGTTTCATAAAACAGATGAAACCCAAGAAGCTGGCAAATCTGTTATATACGGTTGGCACAACAAGCATTTGTCTTTATAGATGCTGATCATCAGGCTTGAGAAGTTCTCAGCATGATCCCAAAACGCTGACTCTCATTTCTCCTGCAGACGCTACATGAAGCACAAGCGGGACGACGGCGCGGAGAAGCAGGACGAAGAGACGGTGGACGTCACCCCGATCATGATCTGCGTGTTCGTGGTCATGTGCTGCAGCATGCTGGTGCTTCTCTACTTCTTCTACGACAGCCTGGGTACGACACAGACACAGGACACACACTCACACAAGACTGATGTCAACACACACTATAACAAGCTAGATTCAGGTGCTCATCAAATATTAACCCTAACCCTAATACATTTAAACAATGAATAAGGTGGTTTTAGAATTGTGCTCAGCATTGCCTAATTTAAATCAAAGCTGAGAACAAGCCTGTTACATCTCAGCAGCTAAAAACCAAGAGTTAGAATTAAAGCTCAGATAACAATGTGAGACAATACTTCCTTCATTTAGCTCAATTTTAAACTCAAATTTTTAGATTTAAATTTCAGATATTTAAGGACAACATTTTTCAGAGAGCAAAGTGTCTTTCCTGAGTATGAGTGGATATCATGTCATGACACTAAACCTCCTCTGTTTCCTCACTGTAGCCATCTGGGTTATCGGCATCTTCTGTGTGGCCTCCTCAGTCGGCCTCTACAGCTGCATGTGGCCCTTTGTCAGGAGGCTTCCTTTCTGCAAGTGCAGGTGAGACCGGTCCCATCGGGGTCGTCTCTGGAAGCTAACTCCCCAGACGGCTGTTGTCAGAACCTCACATATTTTCTCTGA
Organism: Reinhardtius hippoglossoides; assembly: GCA_006182925.3. Taxonomy (NCBI): domain Eukaryota; kingdom Metazoa; phylum Chordata; class Actinopteri; order Pleuronectiformes; family Pleuronectidae; genus Reinhardtius; species Reinhardtius hippoglossoides. Next base: position 5,933,063 of record CM031680.1, on the reverse strand, counting down.
AGCTCCATCTAGTTACAAGTTTTTAAAAAACTTATTTCCCCAAATCTATTAGTTCTCAAACCTAAACAAACCTTTGTCAGACTTTTATGATCAGCTCTGTTTATTTCATATTCTCTAATTCACTGTGTATTCAACATTTAAAATTATAAATCTACAATAATGCGGTCAGAGATGGACCCGGGGCCTCGATGTTTAATCTGAGAAACCCCGCACTATTGGCAGGTTTTTTGTGATTGACAGTTTTATTTCATGTCTTGATTTGTGTTCTGATCCCAGGATCCCAGAGAACAACCTCCCGTACCTGCACAAGCGGCCACAGATCCGCATGTTGCTGCTGTCGGCCTTCTGCATCGGAGTCAGCATCACCTGGATGGTGTTTCGCAACGAAGACCAGTAAGTGCGCGAGAAAAACGGGTCAAATTCCCTCCACAGTGTCTTCAAAAGTCTAAAAAGACCAAATCTCTCCCAGATCCATTTGTAATCTTTACTACTTCCATTGTGTGGCTACGTCAGCCGTCTGTGTTGGTCTCTCTCCTCTGTCCGTGTGGTAACAGCCACAGTTACAGTAAATCTACACTGAAATGAGCCCGTGTGTAAGTCTGTCTGTCTGTTGTCCGACTTCACCCAGTACTTTAAGTTCAAGGACGCGTGTCCTCTGCTGCTGGTGTCTTTGGGGTGTGACACGATGGTGACTCTATCTGTCTGGGTTCCGGGTGTTCGTGACGATGAAGCTGTTTGACTCACGCTGCTGCTGTGTGTCCTCCAGGTGGGCGTGGGTGTTACAGGACGCCCTGGGGATCGCCTTCTGTCTCTACATGCTCAAAACAGTCAGACTACCCACATTTAAGGTGGGCGGGCACTGTCATGGACATAAACTCTTACAGTAGAAGGTTAGAACGTGTTTGTAAAGGATTTAACGGTGTTTGGTGTGAACTCATTTCGTGTGTTTTTCTGTCTACCCCCTGCAGGCTTGCACTTTACTACTGTCAGTCCTTTTTGTCTATGATGTTTTCTTCGTATTTATTACACCTTTATTTACAAAGGTACGTCCAGACATTTTCTTCTCAAACCTAAAAGCTATTCCGACGTTTAAAGCCTCTTGTCACTGCATCGTGCTCACGTCGCCACGACCTTCTCTCCACAGAGTGGGGAAAGTATAATGGTGGAGGTAGCGGCTGGTCCCTCTGACTCCTCCACTCATGAAAAGGTGAGCTTGTCTTCAAATTCCACAACTCCCCCTGGGGTGGGATGTGGTGTAGTGAACATACAGAAACATAACACATGTACCACCGCTCCTCCTGCTCTGAACGGCTCCTCTCAGCTCAGAGGAAAAGGGCTTGATGGTAACGCTACTGTGTTTTCTGCAGCTCCCCATGGTGCTCAAAGTGCCGAGGTTGAACTTCTCTCCCCTGGCTCTTTGCGACCGGCCCTTCTCCCTCCTGGGCTTTGGCGACGTCTTGGTACCAGGTAATTAAACGTATCATCACAGCAGGAGACACTCGAACGGCTCAAAGGTCATGTTGTTGTTTTTGTCACCAGCAGAAAATCATAAAACCACATTTGACCCATTTGATCTATCCTTAGAGTGTAACACTTTCATATAGTCGCCATGTGAGAGCAGAAACAGTCAACAACCACAAAGGTGGCATATTTAATGTTATATAATAACAGTTACAAGTTTTAATTCCCATAACTTATTATCTGCACCATTATGTCCCTTCCTCATATAATGTAAGATTCTTTGTTTTCCTCCCGTCAGGTCTGTTGGTGGCGTACTGTCACAGGTTTGACATTTTAACACAGTCCTCCAGGATCTACTTTGTGTCCTGTACTATCGGTATGTACACAGGTGGGGGTGGGGGGGTGGGGGTGGGGGGATGGGGGTGGGGGGGGGGGGGGGTTGTGTGTGTGTGCGCGCTTGCTGTACTTGGTGAAATGTTTCCTTACTGGTATGATGAGCTCTATTCAGATGGGATTGACAGTAAAGGAGGAGGTAGGGAATAAAACATTCACCGTACTACTTAGTAATTCAACCTATGGTTCAAGAGGACATTTTAACCGCGGTGAAATTGCAGGTCTGTAGTGGACGAGACAAACTGCAGAACCAGCGAAGAGAGACTTTCACTTTCCTGATGTTCAGGCATGAATTTGTTCCTCAAATTTCTCACAAACTTGATAAAAAGAATGAATTACCAGAACAAGTAGCTCCTCCCACTGAAAAATTCATAATTATCTTAAGCGTTGACTGGGTAAAATATTGACCCTCTGTTGTTGTCTGACTGTCTCTCTCTCTCTCTCTCTCCCCCCCCCACCAGCGTATGGCATCGGCCTGCTGATCACCTTCGTGGCGCTGGCCGTGATGCAGATGGGTCAGCCCGCCCTGCTCTACCTGGTGCCTTGCACTCTGCTCACCAGCCTCACTGTAGCGCTGTGGCGCAGGGAGTTGCCCCAGTTCTGGACTGGAAGTGGATTTGTGGTGAATACCAGTTTGATATGACCGCCTACTGCCGAAGAACAGAAAGACTATAACAAAAAAAAAAGAAAACAAACCCCCCCCCAAAAAATGAAATCTAGTGTAAAATAACAAGCAGAGTAAAGTGAATTTCAAGTTGAGTAACTCCTTTTTAAATGATTCCATTCGTTCCAACTGCTTTTTTCTGTTGTGCTGTCCCCTTCTTCCCCCCCCCCCCCCCCCCATCGCTGCTCCTTCATTTCACTGTGGGTGTGCATTAGTCTGCTGCTGAGGGCTCAGCTGTCTGTGACTGTCATCGCAGGTATTCTTCTATCTGCGCTTCTCCTTCACACTTCACCATTAAAACCTCCCGATCCCACTAAGGGCTCGTTTCTCCGTTGCTTTTCCAGAGTAAACGTGTGTTTCTCTCTCTCTCTCTTGTGTGTGTGTGTGTGTGTGTGTGTGTGTACATCTCTGTGATCATTTAGCAAACAGCAAGAGCCATCACTGGTGGTGCTGATGGTGGTGTGGACTGGTTTGGTAGTTTTAATAGTACTGGTTAGCATGTGGTTTCTGATCAGTTTAATGGGCCTCGAACCTCCTGTGGGTTGATTTGGATAAACTTCTGTTTCCATGACGTGTATCTGACACGGCTCCATCTCTGACAACAGTGTAGAATGATGTGATGATTAATAACCTGTTTGTGGACAGAGGAATGACTGTATGTGTGTCTCACCTTCCTCTGTTTCTGTAATTATCGTGAACTTAACTTTTTGCTCCTGACTCGTTTCATCCGTCTCACGTCCTCCTGGTCTTTTGTCCCCTGCAGCCGGCCATAATGCTCGCACCGATCAACTGCACACAAACCGCCGCGCCGCAGGCCGAAGGGGCCTCCACCAAACCGGAGCCGCAAACATCAGAGTCTGCCGCTCAGAGCGAAGACACGCCCCATCACCCGCCTCAGGAAACGCCCCCGCCTGAGAACGACGAAGACAAAGACAAATCTAACTGAAAGGACTTCTAGTACGGCATTTTTCCATTTTCATTTCATGTTTTACCTGTTGTTGATTTTTGTTTTCTACGTAGTGTTTCAGTCGGTGGACATTTTAAGTACTGTCGTTTATTTGCACTTGGTGTGAAGGGACGAGCAGGTGAGGTCTGCGTTTTCACACACACACACAGTCGAGTATAAAACCTGCACAGCAGCACCAACACCCTCCTCTACTACATAAAGCACCATCTGTATCAGTGGTGGAAAGTACATTTACTCAAGTAGTCTACTTCACTACAGTTGTTATATCCTCTACTTGAGTCCTACTTCAAACCTCAACGTTTCAGAGGCAGATATTCAACGTTTGACTCCACTACGTAGTTTAAACGTCTAAAAACAAGAGAGATTTGTGACAATTCTTCTTTTCTCTCATGAATTATCTGAAGATCCCTCAGATTTTTCTGGAACTTAGGTTTGGACCAAACAGGAAAATATTTAGCAGCTATTTTGCTAATTCAGTTTAAGGGGATTTGGCTTCACTTTGAAGGAGCTGTCATGTCGTCCATCTTTACAAATAATATATAATATGAAATGTGATGGAAGTAGTTATGTAGGTTAAACACTGCAATCGCCACCTGAAGTGATTCAGAACATCTCGTTATAAAATCTGTTAGTTCAAGCACTTCATCAGAAACGTACTGAGCCCCTTACTTTTGTCTTTGTCTTTATTCCTCTGATACATTATAATCTGTCAGAATATAAAGCACAGCAGTGATGACTGAAGACGCTCATCACCGGTTTAATCCTGGCGCCATCTTGGTTGTTGACTGAGCCAAAGTTGTTTCGAAACATTTTGTAACACTGAAGAATTTTTGTTGATGTTTTCTCATGTTCCTTTTGGTATATTTCTTGTTTTGCATGCTATGATTTTGACCTTTTTATATAAAAAAGCAGTGTATAATCTATAATATGGGCTTCGTATGCATTATCGGCGACGCCAAATGTCGGCCATCGCGATTTTTATTCCCCAAGTAGTTCCTCAAACTGTCTTAAGAACTGGTTCTGGCCTTACAGTGTCCGTGTGGGGGGGGGGGGGGGAGCGGTGGAATGTGTAAAAGTTGCTTCACCACAAACACGAGTGCTGTTCTCTAAAGTTGAGCGAGTGACGGGTTGTGTTACATATGTTCCTAGTTTAGTTCAAATGAAGCATTTGCACAATATTTTTTTAATTCGTGTGCCGACATAAGTTGTTGGTTTATGTCTGTAAATGATGTTTAAAGAAATGGAAACCAAGGTATCTGTACATCCAGTATTCATCCTGAACACCAGAGCCCTGCAGCCGCTTCACCCTGTGCACCAGTGTGCTGGGGTCGTGGGTTAAAGGTCAGAGCTGTGGTTTTACAGGACATGAGATTATTCACCTTGTTGTCACCAAGTGGTTTTTAAAGCCTCTGTTGAGGAAAACATATAATAAACAAACATTGTATTTGAGATGTGGTGTGATTAGTTTTTTTTGCACAATATCACACAGAATCAAAAAGGTGCAGTTTGCAGCACGGACGCTGGAAGCCAGGGGGCGCTGCACCTCCGACCTTGGGTCAAACGTGTCGCAGAAAGAATCTCGGCGACCCTTCAACCAAGTTAGCTGACTCTTCGCGTTTCTAAAGATTATATACAATTTAGTTGGTCATTGAAATGAGTTGGAATAGGCATCACATGGACTTGATCTGAGCACCGGGAGACTTCCAATGTCCCTGATCTGCAGGTTTTAAAGAGATGTGATTGGTTTCAGCTTCACTCAGGAGGCCGTCTGTGCCTCGACTCAGACGTTGATGCCTCAGAGTCTGAATGTGTCTTTTCATCGCGTGTCTGGCAGAGATGAACAGCCGTCTGACAAAGAGCCTCTCAGTTTCCTGGGCCCAGTCCGTCAAAGTGAGGGACTGTGGGGGTTCCACTCAGTCTGGATCTGATCAGCTCACAGACTCTGCTCACCATTAAACCGCCTGGAGCCATGTTTGTACTTTTGTCCTGCTCGGATTTCCTGTCCTGAAGTCCAGTGATGCTTAAACACCAAAGTAAAGGGATTTTGAGGTTTCAGTTTTCTGACAGCAGAAAGAGTCATTAGGCAGTTAGGGCGGCCCGGGGCGATAACCTGTCTGAGCACCAGCAGTGTTTGACGGGAGTTTTATTAAATGCCTCACTATGTTTAAGGTGCGTGTTACACACATGGTATTAATCACACCTACTCTTACATGCACAGTAAAATATGGCCAATTATACAAATTAAAAGAATTAGAAGTAAAGGCCATTGCAGCTAAACTTGGCGTCTTCCCACAACCTATTGATCGGTGGGATAATGTTGCACTCTGGGTAATAAGACTTTCAACATGCACAATTTAACTAGAGGTCAACAACTCCACAGAGAAACTTCTGTCGAATTATGTGGTTACGCTTCTTTTTAAAAAATAATATCTTTCCGTTCTGAGGTGCAGCTAAACATTTTTTTTTCAATAAATGATTTGTCACGGCCTCATTTTGGAAGATGTTTTTTCACAGTATGAAGTTCATGGCTGGAAGCAAAGATCACATGGGCATCACCTGTTTTAATGCGTCGACCACAGAAAAGAATCAACAAAGTTCATGTTAAATGATGTCGTGACATTGTTTAAAGGTTCAGTGTGTAGTGACATCTAGTGGTGAAGTTGCATGTTGCAGCTGAATACCCCTCACCTCACCCTCCCCTTCCAAACATGAGAGAACCTGTGGAAGCCTTCAGTCATAAAAACTGGGTTAGTTTGTCCAGTTTGTACTAATGTAAAAAAAACAAAAAAACATGGCAGCCTCTGTAGAGAGAACCTGCTACCGATGTAAATATAAAGTATTTCAATATAAATGATCCATTCTAGGGTGAAGAAAACAACAATTTGTACAATTTAGATTACAAATAGATATTGAATTCCTGCCATGGATCCCTTTCACCTAAATCTTACACACTGAACCTTTAACAGTCGTCTGGTTGTGAACCTGAGTTTCCTGCTGACGCCGTCACTGTTTCCAACCAGGAAGCAAACACACAAACAGCCTCCACGGAAAAACTACAACTTCTCCTCCTTCGCTTCACATCATTTATACAAAGTGTAACTTTACAACCAGACTCCAGCTTCTTACACAAACCCTGTTACTTTACCCACAAACGTCAATGGGATTTGATTCTTTCTGATACAAAATGTTGTGCTTGGCACTTCAGATCTAAACAGATGTAAACTTATTGAGTCTATAGCTTCTTCACAACGTATTCATCATTCATTAAATTAAAAAGAAAAAGCGTATAAGTTAAGACACGAGTGCTAAAAGGTTACAGCCAACCTACTTTCATTTAAAATAAAAATTGATAAAAAGATACTCAGGAAAGTTTCAGCAACATCTCTTAAAAAAAAAAAAAAAATCATAAAATATTCTTGTTCCTGAATGTACAAATGGGCCTCTGTTTTTTTTCCTAATAAACATGTCCCATCATATTTCTTTTTTCAATGTTCAGCTGATTCTTCTGGTTTCCAGTGATTAAGTACCAGTGACTGGCCTCTTCATACTGGTCACATGTGGGATCCTGAAGTCACACAAAGTCTCTTTTCACAGCTCACATCATTCTTTCCATGATTTTTCTTTTTCCAGTCTGTGGTTTGTGCTTAAAGGAAGATCACCTTCTCTTTGCCTGCTTCAAGAACCTCTTTGGGGAAAGGCGGGGGTGCAGGTGGAGGGCCGTCGCTGCTGCTCTTCTTGTGTGTGCTGAACGACGGAGACGTTTTCACACTGTGGGCAGATCCTGGAGGTTTGAAGATGTCTGAAGGGAAAAGGAACACAGTTAATGAGAAGAGCTGCAGCAGAGAGGCAACGTGTTATATTCAATCATCAAGGACATCATCACAGGAAACATGAGACAAGGAAATAAAGAAACATGAGACAAGGAAATAAAGAAACATGAGATTCATGAGAAAAAAGCCTGTGTGATAATTATATTGTGAAGCAGCTCGAGTTAAGACGAGTGTAACATGATGAGCTGTCTTTAAGAAAAGAATCATAAAAAGACGACTCCGGCTTTTTGTTTGGCAAGAACCGAATCACCCAGGTTCCGTCAGATCCCCCACAAGGTGGCGCTGTTCAGTCGCTAACCAGTTGTTTACAGAATACACCTGAACCACGTACAAGAGGAAACTAACAACCTGCAGATGTAGACGTGTTGATGCTGCCACCTACAGGCAGGGAAAGTAAAAGCTGCTGCAGTGTTAATGTGTGAGCCACCTGCAGGAAGTGTGTGTTGTTGTTTGTTTGTTTGTTTGTGGAAGTCAAAAACACAAACAGCTAATAAAATCTTGGGTGATGTTATGACAGAGAATCAGCGAGTGTCTGTACCCGACTGGCAGATTCCCTGAGGGCTGGCGTTCCTCTGGGCTCTCATGCTGCCTCCTTCTTTCCCCGTCACTCGGATGGGCAGCACCTGGTTCACATCTATGGAGGCTGGAGATGTAGAAGGACAAGTTTTATTCATTTCCTGTTTTATTCAGGATACTGTTCTGAAGAACATTAGAAATAAAAATAAAAACAAGGAGAACATGCAGAGAAAGTGCTAGAAGTAAACTTGACGCTTGTACTGAAACATAAAGACATAACGCTGACCTGCACTGTGTGTCCTCTGGTGAGACCCTTTGCTCTTGGAGCCCTTGTCCTTCCCCTTGGACAGAGCGGCCAGCTTGGTGGGGATCTTCTGCTGCATGGCCGGGGGTTTGGTGGTGCTGATCAGGTGGAGGGGCAGCTCGGGCTTGCCCGCCTGGAGGTGGATGCTCTCTCTGCGTGGTGGAACTTTTGGAGGAACTTCCATGGGATTGGAGATGAGCAAGATGCTGGACTTTGGGGTCAGGGTCCCACGCCCACCTCCGTTCAGGATGCTCCTGAATGAGGGGTAACTGTAGAGACTCTGACGTGAGAGAGAAAGAGGAAATGAATAAGTGAACTCATTTCACATTTGACTTCCACTTGTGAAGAGCATCTTCTGATTCTAGTGCTTCTTTCTCATCATGTCAAATCATGAAATACATTTTGTAAAAGTCAATACCTGGACACAATAATATGGATCAATATTCAGAGAATCTGATTCCTTACTTGTGCCGGATCCTCATAGTGTCCCGAGTTTGGAAGCTGCAGTAATTTGGACTTGAACTTCTCCTGCAGCTGCTCCAGACGCTCCCTCTCCTGCGTCAGGCGCTCGCGCTCCTTTTCCACCGATTGCGTCGACTCCCTCAGCCTCTCCAGGTCCTGCTGGTAGTTCTCCCACTGCCTCTCCAGCTCGCCCTTCTCCCCGCTCAGCTTCTCCTCCCACTTGCTGCACTCCTCCTCCCTCTGCTGCAGCTGAGCCTCCAGAGTCTCCACCTGAATCCTCTGCCGCTCCTTGTCCTTCTCCCAACGCTGCTGCTCCTCCCGGTGCTGCGCCTGCAGCTTGTTCAGGTTGGCGAGTTCCTCCTTCTGCTTCTCCACGTTGCGCTGCTTCTCCCGCTCGAGCAGCACGTTGCTGTAATGGCGGGTCGGCTGCTGGCTGTTGGACAGAAAGGCGCGCTGCAGCTCGAGCTGGCTGGTCTGCTGGGCTACGATTGCCTGAATATTGGATAAAAACAAAGCATAAGAAAACTTGTGATGTCCTTTTCATTAATGCAAACATTTAACTTCATAAAGCCAGGAGCAACAGATCAAGACACTGCTGTTGTCAACCTCTTAGCAGAGTGTTACCTGTAAGCTGTGGAGCATCTGTGCAAGCATTATGACCCTGTCACACACCTACAGAGACAAGTAAGTGACACACATCAGTATGAGTACAGACGGAAAATAAGAAAATGATTAATTAAAGTATTAGAAGAGTTACCTCTGCCTGAGGGCAGTGACTGGAGGCTGGATTCAAGTCTGGCTCAGGGAGTATGTCGTCATCAGCCTTGAAGGAAATTAAAACAGGAAACATAAATACTTCCTTTATTTGTATCCCCAGATGGAGGCATGGTTGAGGTGGTTCACTCTCGTGTCACTCACAGACTGTTCCACGCCTTCAGAGCAGAACACTTCCTGGAGCTGAGGATTGCTGCTGGTGCGGCTGATGTACGAGACGCTGCCCTCGCTGCTGCCCGGCCTCTCAGCCTCATCCCCACCTGAGGAGAGGGAAGCACGTCCAGAGTCCATCAACTCAATCACAACATCTGTGAAGTTTCTTCATTTTTGGTGATGATTGTTTATACAATACTTTATAAATTACAGCTCTCTTCTATGGAACAAATTGAGTTTACCTTGAAATATTAGTTTTTGTTTTCCCATTAAATTTGTTTTTCTTCTTTAATATGGACCCAACAGTCCGTTGTAAGAAATACTCTGATATTCAATACAGTTCTAAAAACCAACAAGTGATCCTAAAGTATTGTAAAACAAATGTTTTATTAGTCTGTCAAATAGTTATCGTGTATCACTTAGATCTGATTTCTTCACAGTTCATGCAAAAACTCAACAAGCTGTGTGGTCCGTCCATTAATATTAATAAAAGAACATAATACAACGCACTGCTCATGGTGTTTGCATAAGAGTCTCCGTCGCCGGCTGCAAAGGTCTCGGCCCGCCTCAGCCTCCCTCCCTGCATCTCACTCTCGTCCACAGGAGGGTTTGGGTCTTTTATTCTCGAGCAGAGCAGGTTCTGCAGGTTTTCCACTGCAAGACAAAAAGAAAAAGCTCATTAATCTCTTCTTCTAAAGACATCGTCAGTGCTCCGAGTCACGACTTGATGGAGGAGGAACAACAGACGTGAGAACATTTCACTTTTACTTCAGGTTTCCACGGCTTCTCAATGCAAAAACACCCGAAACTGAAAACTGCCTCATTGTTACAGCCATAGGAAACTAAACCAACTCAAGTAGAAGCCAATGTCTCGGCCTTACCCTCATCAATGGCTCCTTTGAGGAGCATCTCCCCCTGCTGCAGGTCAGTAGCATCTCCTCGGAGCAGCAGGCCCTTGTGAGGTGTTTCCTGCTCCATCGCACTCTCAAAGAGAGCAGCGAGGATCAGCTGCTTCCCGGCCAGACCCTGTATGATCTGCTCATCCCTCTCCCTCAGAGCATCTACACAGCAACAGTGTGAAATAAACATTGTTCAAATAAATGTGATGGAAATACAGAAATCAAACAACATATGAAGGATATAAAACCCAAAAGTTATGAGTGCATTGTAAGTTTTTTTCCCTTTATGAGCCAACAATTAGATATGATCAGGTTTGTGACACTGACCCAATCTAACATTTCTTCAATCAAACTTTAAAATCTTGAAAAAAATTTAAAATACATGAAAATACAGAACCATTCAGAATAATCTCACTGTCTTACCTTGAAAATGCTGCAGTTTAGCGATCAGCTCCCGATGCTGCTCCTCTTGTGGATAACTGGACAACACAGACATTTGACTCAGTATTGTCTTCTATGAATACATGAATATATATATCTTTAAAATATATTCATAATAAAGACCCTGCCTTTACATGTTGGCCAAGATTAATCACATACATTCTCAGTTTGTGTAAAACCTTTTTGATAAATTTGATAAAACTGACATTTTGGCTTGAAATGAGTACAAATCAAAATAAAAAAATATCCAGAATTATCTCATAAACTAACCGACAGTGAGGAGTTGTGAACTCGGGGGAGGATAAAGCTTTTGCTTTAAATGACCACAAGAGCCTTAGTGATGAGGTCAGAGGAATCTGAGCGACTCACTATTTGAACAGGGTGTGATGCACTTATTTGATTCTTCTATTGTTAGATGTACTGCAACTGTTCCATCAATCATTTACAAGAAAGAGTTTTGTTTCCCAATAAATCTCAGGCTGCTCTCCTCGGCCCAGAATCTCTCAGCTTACTGTTCCACAGCTTCGCGTATGAGCGTCATCCAGCTGATGCGTTCGTCTCTGGAGCGCGTGTGGATCTCGTACATCTCTGGCAGGCTGGAGGTGCAGGCACAGATCAGGAACATGGCTTTGTCCTCGTGGGCCACTTCCCTGATGATCAGCCCTTGAAGGGAGATCACTGAGGGTTTGTTGTCCTGCATGAGTCACAACGACAAGGAAAAGGTTAATATTCAAACAATCATCGTCATCCGCGATTAAAAGATTATCAACTCTGAACAATAAGTATTTATTTATAGAGCATCATGGTATGTCCGGGAGCTCAGACACATTATTAACAAGAATTACCACCTCACGATTGTTCGCATCCACCAACCAGCCAAGTTGCAGGAAATATGGTCTCACACTGTTCCCTGGTGCTCCTCAGTTATGGTTTTAAATAATGACCAGAGAAGGGTTTTTGCAGAGAAATCAATCTTTCACATTTGTCTGTAAATGGCATAATTAGGACATTTATTCTTCAAGTTATGGTCCAAAAACATGCTTTGTGAAGTCAGTGTGACCGTGATCTTTGACCAACAGAATCTAAATCAGCTTATCTCTGAGTCCAAATGAACATTTGTGCAAAACTGTGAAGAAATTCCCTCGTGACATTACTGAGATACTGTGTTTACAAGAATGGGACGTTTGGACAACCTGAATCCAGAACCCCTCTAAAAACTGTACAAGAGGGGGGGGGGGGGGGGGGACTATAAATCAAATAAATATGTGTATTAACGTTTGATATTGATTTTTAGATATGTTTTGACGGAGCTCACCACAGCAGCAAACAGAAGCTTCTGATCCTTCTCTTGTAAGAGGAGGAGCACGTCTGACAGCAGCACAGCATGGATCTCTGCAGGGGAAGATTAGAGACGCTTATTATCCAAACAACACAACTGCTTCATGTTCCGACTCAAGCTGCTGGGAAAGATGAAACCGAGACATTTAGATTTTGTGCGACTGTTCATCTTTAATAATGGCATAAAAATATGCTGCTACACAACTGGTTGTGTCAACCTTGCTGCTTTCACAAAGGCAATTTGGCCCTTTGAACATTCTGCTAGACAACAAAAGGACACAAGTACACCTGTCAACCCTGTAACACTGCAGTCAATCCACTGAGCTGTCAACCACTGGATGCATCCTCAAAGTTCCATCACAACACTAACTCATTACTGCAACTTACAATGACACGTTAAAGAAGTTCTGACTGAAGATAATTAAAAAATAAATCTTCATGAGAAAGGAAATAAAGACAGTTTTCAGAACACTAACATATTTAGGATTTTCAAAAAGTTAAAGCTTAAATATATAATTTGTGATTTGGCAATAATCTAATTTACTGAACATAATTTCTCCAACTTTAAACAAACTTTATATTTTTCCTTGCAGTCCAGACAAAAGTAACAAAAATAGTCAGCAATTTAGTCACAATGACAAGAAACTCTCCACCAACCTTTCTGTCGGCCGGAGATCTTCCAGGTGATGGTGCCTTCGTGCAGCAGCGTCCTGCCTCCCTGGATCAGATCCTCTCTGCGGAACACTTTGCCGTCCTTCTGTCGACCCTGAGACTTTGCCTCCAGACGCTGGATGATGTCCCTCAGACGAGCAGCTTTCTCGTATTCACTCACCTGAGCGTCCACCTGGAAGATGGTGTCTTTGATTCGCACTAAACCTTGTACCAGAGACTTGTGCTCTTCTGTGTCAGCTGCAAGGAGCATGAGATATATGTTATCAATCATGTGAGCCATTTCAACCAGAATTTGTGTTGCAGAAGAAGGTGGCCAATTGGATTGCGGTAATTTACAATTTGTAAATGTCTGAATAACGACAAAGACTAACAAACAACCAAATGTAGACGAGGCACATATGTGATGAGTGGTGAGATTTTACCTTCACTGTTCTGTATGATTCTCTCCACCAGGACGGGATACTTTGTGATGCGTTGGGTCACCAATAGAAAACATTCAGGGATTCCCAACCTTCGCACTAGAGGAAGTTGACGTAATTTCTGTAAGAAAGAAATAAGAAAAAGTATTGATGTAGCACTTAGGACTATTCTGCTCTTTTCTTTATTTGCTGTAAGCATCACAAACTGGTTTTGTAGGTGGATATTATCACGGTTGTTTGTCGCACCTCTTAAATATTACACTGATGCTCAGAACATGCAGAGTTTTGCCTCCCTGTGTCTTGAAGGGTAACACGTCCATGCAAAGAAACTAGATTCTTACCCTGATAAGAACCTGCAGCTTCTTGTTTTGCAGCTGCTCTTTGTAATAGCTGAGGGCGTCTTTTTGATGGCTGCAGAAAACACTGTAACACTCCATCATCCCATCTCCCAGTTGATCTGAAAACTATCACAAAAAGACATTAAATAGTCACAATATTGCACTGAAGTTTCTTCCAGTTACAGAAATATCACGAGAACCAGGGCCAGATTCAAAACACAAGATATCTGGCACGCTGCAGAACTTCACGTCCTTTGAAGAGCGGCCGATTCATAGAGCTAATACCATATAATTAGAAGTCAGTTAAACTAACCAGTCAAGTTGTAGTTGACATCCTTGTTATTCCAGATTCACATAATACAGTCAAGACCAGAACCGTTTCATTTGCTCTTTAATTGTCGACGAGAAAGTGACAAACAGGCAATCTGAAAACATGAAGCTTCCAGACACAGCGGCATAAAATCTGAATCCTCTCTTCAGGTGCAGTTCTGAACTTGAGGCTCCAACTCAGAGCAGAAAGCTCCGCTGCCTCTGTGCATTCAGGATATTGACTACAGGGGGAAAATGATTCTCTAGGAATGTGATGCCTGGGACACAGCATCATTCCTGGGCTTATGGACCATACCCACCCCTCTGGAGTCCTTTACAGAGCGTTTCAGACATACCCGCCATTCCTATGAACATGAGCAGACTCAGTCCGCACATGCAAAGTGAGTGACGAGGGTGGTGCGAGGTGGAGGAAAGAAAAGAGAGGTGTGTGCTAAGCAGGAAAAACAAGTGTGTATTATAAACACAATCATTTATACCAAATAAAGCCAAGATCTTTGATAATTGTTGAACCCGTTGTCGGACCTTCGTGCCCGTCACAATATTAACAATGTCAGAGCTGCACGTCGGATCTTTGCAACATCCTCTCTAACGTTGTTCATTGGGGAGTTTGCTTAAACTTTAAAGTTACTCTGACCTACCTGTGAGATGAGGATGTCCCCCAGCTGTGTGATCTGGTAGCTGTTGGCGCTGCCTTCCTCCTGACTTTGACATTGGTGAGCTTTGAGGCAATTGAGGAAGTGCTGATGCAGACTGAGGAGGGTGTCCACTCCGGGGAAGAGCCACTCGAGTCTGGCTTCATCGATCAGGTGGGACTGCCTCAGCTCGTGCATGTAGACGTAGAGGAGGATTTTTAAGTTGCGCACATGGTGCATCTCCGTCTGCATCAACTCTAGGGAATTGACAAAGAGGAAAACTAGTCTGTAAGAAGTCCGTGTCGAGTGCCAGACACTTGTGGGAACATGTGTCTGGGTTACAGTGGCAACCACATTTGTAAACAAAGCAAAGTCGAAGCTGAAAATTACACAATCTTCTCAGGTGAACTTGTCACGTTAGACAGAACTAAATTGCTGTCGCCACTAATTATCATAGCATTTGTGTTTCCCATCAAACGGCCCGCTGACGTTTGGAAAGCATCCATCATCGCCATAATTACAGACACTACCTAACTGCTTGAACAGAACAATTACTGTGGACTCTGCAGTCAGTGATTGACTCATGAGAAGGTTCTGTCAGTATGAACACACACTTTCTGAGACGATACAAAAATCTAATTTCACTTTTGCATATGGGGTAAATATATTTTTCAACTAAAATGAAATCTGTTGAGTAGTTCTTGGGAAATCTTGCTGACAAACGAACCAGCAGACCGGTGCAAATACAAACCCTCTTTGATAGAGGTAAATCAAATTCAGTTTATTGAAGCTGAGACTGAGCTGGTTCTGCCTACCATAGATGACATCCTGTCTATTAACAGCCTCTTTGTTCAGGGCCTTCAGGTAGTTCTGATCCACAGCCACACTCCAGGACTCCGCCTCCAGGTTCTGGGCATCGAACTCAAGATCACTTCGCAGCCGAGCATAATGGGAATCTGAGAGCATGGACAGCCACAGTCACACGTATATCACCAAAACAGGGTTTGTGCTCCATGATCTTCTTGTAAAAATACAGGAAAGTTCAAGTCAACAAAAAGAAAATCTATTATAGCTGCTCTTAAAAAGGGGAATTGAACCATTACACACATGTTATAACAGTAATGACACTGCAGCATTACACACACTAAACTGCAGATTTTATCAGGTAAAGCTTTGAGGAGCATTAGTTAGTGGCATAAACAAAGTGAATAAACATGCATCTTTGTATAATGTCACATAATGAGAGGATTAAACCTCACAAAAATAAAACACACGGCCAAATTCAAACTTCATTGAGCTGTTAAGTTAAATCCTGCTATTGTGACAAAGCTACAAGGAGCTTTCAGCAGCTCCTCATCGGACAGCCGACCTTCTAGGTTGATGGGTTCAGCAAAGGAGGAAGCCAGTGACAGCGAGTCCTCTGAGAGGAAGAGAGGCTTCACCCGGAGGCCGTCGACGTCCTCCATCTGCACTGGATCAGATCTAGTTGGTATGTGATGAGATAAGGTTCAGCAGGTAGATGAAAATGTGATGTCAGCGCTAAAGCATTTGCTCACACAACCACAGTATGCTGTGGGCCTTCAGTATCATTGCTTCAGTCAAGAGTGGAGCTTCCATTAGACATGGATGACTGATGATGACTATCGCATGCCAAGTTTAAGGTTGTTTGTTTCTCCGTCACTAAAGACACAAATTAATATCATTATTATTGTCATCGGCTCTGTTCTGGATCTTTATACATTTTTTGCAGCACCTTTCACAAGCATATTCAATAAGTTATAAATAAAACTATAAATTAAGAAAAGCATGAAAATTATAAATATCTAGTAGGGTTTTTACAAAAGAGCAAAAAGCAACATGATATCACAAGGAAAAATGTTGCATGACTCAGAATCAGATTGTATACGACGCGTCTCTCAGGCCAAGAACGAACCTGGAAACAGTTTCATGTCCGAGGAAAAACTAAAACCAGACACCGTCGGTTGTAACGTTAACGTGACACATGATGTGAAGATGATGGAAATAAAGTCTTAAAATACACGTTCACCAACCTGGCACTGGTGCTGTGAGAAGAGGAAGCAGGCTGAGGACTGGATGTTTTGGGGGTGACAGTCATACCTGGACTAAGGAAGTTGGTGGCGTGGCCATCGAAGGCCGAGGCAGAGACACGTTCATCAGCACTGAGAGAGAGAGAGAGAGAGAGAGCGAGAGAGCGAGAGAGAGAGAGAGAGAACAACAAAGAGTCTGTGAGTGACACGAGGCAGGACCATAATCTTTTTAAGAGATGCTGAGATACAGACGGACATTTGTCCAAAAACATGTAGACACCAGGACAATCTGCAGCAAACGGCAACTTTTTAAAAAATACAACCACAAATGTGTGAAGTTTATATTATTAAAAATACAATAAAGCAATTAATGAAGTGGCAGATGAAAAATGTGCAGTGTTGCACTGTTATGAATCAGATGAAGCTGCATTAGTGTGTATAACATAAACTAAAATAACTTTAGGTCAATACACAGCAGATAACTCGGTGCGACAAGAGACTGAATTCTTTCAGAGAAAATGCAACAAATTTAGCTTTATTATAAGTTGCCTAAAGCCCCACTTTGCCGACTCTTAAATCCTCAAACAGAGAAGCTGCCTGCTGAAGAGAGGAGGACAATAAGTCAACATTATGTTTAGTAATGCTGAAGCCAAACAGAAGGCTGCTACTAAACTAAACTGTGGAGAGGGAACTGGTTTGGCAAAATGTGTCGGCACAGCTCAGGTCAGACCAGCTCTCAGGCTGCAGAGCACAGGAGCTGCACTACAACAACAACTATAAACCACAATGTATTTTTTACAGTTACACAATTTAATTAGCTCTTTGAGAAGAGGACATGTTAATCCCTGAATATGCAAAAGATGTCACATGAGATGAATGTGGCGAAGCTCTTATCTACTCAGTATCTTCCCCTGGATTCTTGAGATGCTCATCTCCGCAGAAGATGTGAAAATGCTGACAGACTCCATAATAACCCTTAGACTGACTAATCCTTTTAAATGTGGCTTTTAATTTGCAGTGTTCCTTGTGTCTCTGTTCTTACACGGCTTTAAAAGTCAATCATCTCCTCCACTGTGTCTGAGAATGAGTCACCGTGTTTTGACTCGGTATCTTCCACAGTTTCCTCATGACACCGGAAAATCCTACTAAACCGGTCGATAAAAAACAAAAGAGGAACTTGCAGAAAATGACCGCCATTGATGCTTTTATCTGTCTGATTGAATTTGGGGCCAACTCCAACAGGGTCAGCCCCAGTTTGAGCACAGTGCTCCACACTGACCTTGCTCTCTGTGGAAGTGGCTGTGCACATGCTAATGGGCCCTTGAGGGTCTTGTGTACAGAGGCCTCCACCTGATTCAGGAGGAGGAAAACAGAAATCCCCCTGAACAAATACACGTCAATAATGCAAAGCAGGAAATGCTGAAACCTACAAAGACATAGGAAATAATCCCAAATGGCTAAAAAGTGGACAAACTGCATTCAAATGATATTCACCCTTTTCAAAGCAGATTGAGTTTTACAATAAAAGCAGCAGTTGTTTAAAGACACGCCTAAAACACACATGACTGTTTGACTAGAGAAAAGGTTGTGACACAAACTCCCACGGGAGCTGTGCCTCATGCCTCAGGCTCACCTGTGTGACACACAACCACACTGCAGCTGCAGAGCCGAGCAGAAACACTCACATCACTGTCTGCACGATTTGTACCTTGAATTAACCAACGTACATTTTTTTAAGAACATCAATAAATACTGTGAACGCACCTGACAACTTTTTATGGCTCTTGGAGGATCAGTGTTTATTACGCTTTGTCCTTTTAGGCTGCCAGATTAAATCAAATATTTATTTTAGGTGTCAGAGTCCGGTAAAGGCATCATTAAAGTAATAACAATTCCTGCAGAGGGAGACATGAAAGTCTGCACCAAATTCTATCACATCCAAGAGACGTTCACCAAGGTCGTGAAGAATCGTTCTGTGAGAACCGTGAAGGTCTGGAACCAAATCTGGTGCCAATCCATCAGGATATTCCTGTCACAGTCAATCAAGCCCCACCAAAGTGGACACACTCATAGAAATCGGTCCAATTAATATGTCTGATTTTTTCATCAAGATTAATGTATTATTCCCTTGGAAATCAGTAAAGAATAAAAACTAAAAAACTGCCATATCGCAATGTTGAAGAAGGGATTTAAATAAATCATGTCCAATCCTTCCAACAAGTTCTGCCGAAATCTATTTTTGTATAATCCTGCTGACAAACCTACAAAACAAACAAACTGACGGGTGAAAACATAACCTCCTTGGTGGAGGACATGAATTATCAGTTATTTGTGCAAATACTAAAACTGTCCTCTTGTAAAACAAAGTTATTGAAGGAGAATCACACAGTTTGTATTAAAGTACTGCGCCAAAGAAATCACATATTTCCCATTACTCTCCTCGATTTCTGCATTTGGAAATAGAAATGTCAGAAACTTTATGCTTTATAAATAGAAAAAAGTACAAAAACATCATTTAAATAAAAATCGTCTATGCTTATTTATATACAATATACATAAAAGTATTTATCCATATACATGAGAGTTTCTAAGTGTACCATATGTTACATTAAAGACGTACAAACCTCAACATGTAAACAAACAGCAACTAAACACCTTCACATTACCATTTGCTCTGCACGTTTCCCCCGGGGGCTTGGTGTCATATTACTTTCTTTAAAGACTTGTTTCTAAGCTTCATGGTATGCCTTTAACCATAGTGCGGCCGTATGGATCGGCCCCTTGCGAGTGGCAGCCACACCTCACATGATTCACGCTGGGTGGAAAGGGAAACACAGCAGCACGAAATACGGGTCATTCCCCTGAAGAGAGACAAAACAAGACCAGCAAGTCTGCCAAGTATCCTGCAGAGGACGGGGCGATAGGGGACAACACGGACTAAATGCTGTGTTTGTGGAAAAGAAGCTTCAATAACAACGACGCAGGGCCCTGATCACTTTTAACTATTAACTGCCTGTGAGAGCTGAGGTGTTCCAGCATGACCAGGCACAGTGAAAGGGCCCGAGCGTCCTCAACCAACCAGACCGACAACCGTGAAACTGAATCCATTAGCATGAGGAAGCGGCAAAAGCAGACACAAAGAAACCAAAGGGATCTGTGTCGCTTGTTTCCGATTAACCCTGAGGACTGTGCTCGTTTCACGTCATCGCAGAGGTGTCGTTTATCAACTGTAGATAAAAAAACACAGACTGAGATCGGTCCCTCATTACTGCAACAGGTTTTACACTCGTTCTCTGTTGAGGTTTCACGCTCCAGCACCGACACACATTCAGTTACTGATTTACTTCAAGGTGCGGGTTGGTGCTTTTATCTGTCGCGCTGTAAACACATGACAATGTGGTCCTGTCAGTATCAACAGGAGAATCCAACCTTCACTGAATCCTCTCTTTCAGTCGCCAACTGACATCTCAGCTCCTCTCTCACACTTCGACTCCTTAACTCCCGGCTTCCTCTGTTCACACAGCATCCACGCAGCTTTGTTCAGTGACTTCACCTCATGGGACATTCCCTTCCACTTTACACTTCAACTGGCACTCATTTATCTAAAGACTTCCACTTCTGCCGACACTTCCAGCTCAACTCATCACTCACGCGCCATCGGCTTCAATTCCTTTCAGTGCTTGAACTCAACCGATTCTTCAGCTTCAATCAGAGCTCAAGTGAAACTCAACGCAGCGCTTCAACTGACAGTTCAACTTCTGCTGCCACTTTAACTTCAATCAGGGGCGGATTGTTAGAAAATGGGTCCCTGGGCACAGACGGTTAAAGGGCCCCTCACCCCACCCATGTAAGACCCCCATACTTGGTGGTCTCCTCAATGTTTTCAGACAAGCACTGAACTCTGGACCTGAACTCTTCCAAAGGGGCTGTATGTGAAAACATGAATGTCAGAAGGTCAATTCTGCTGATGTGCTGTAAACAACAACATGTGATTTCCGTATCACAACGTATAAATAATGTCCCGCCTCCCCGCACATGAATGTTTAGTTTATTTGTCTCTTTATGGTGATATTTCATATCTCTGAGGTTGTTTGTTGCATCTCTAGTTGTTGTGTGTCTCTGTGGTTGTTTTTTACTTCTCTGTGTAATTGTTTTTTGGAGTTGTTTGACTTTCAAAGAAGAAATATAGACTTCAGATCCATCGTATATAAATATTTTGCTCCTCGGGACGTTTTAGCTGAACTTTACAGCAGTGACCACAAGAGCGTCTGATTCAATATTAAAAAGGCAATTTGAACCGTTAAGTTTTATTTACAATTCTTCATATATAACATCCCAACATTGTTTAAGTCATTTCGAAGCAACTTTAGAGTTTCACAACACTTTTAAAAATACATTTAACCTCAAAACACAATATCAGAAACAAACACACTCATTTAAGGAGGTTTGACGACACTGGTTGTTTCTAATGTGAAGGTGGGAGTTTAACTGGGCTGGATTCATTCCCAGTGAAATCTAAGTCAAGTTTATTTATGTTGCATTTTAACAACTCAATGTTGTTAAAAATAAAGATCATAAAAACTAGATAAAAACCTAGATAAGATAATGACATGGACATAATGACAGGGAATAAAACAAGCATATGTGTCGGTACAATATAATAATGATTTGAAACCACAGTGCGGCATGTTGTCGGTGAATCAGTCTCCGAGGAGACAGGTGCTGACGGGATGGAACCAGCAGGTGACTGCGTGTTAGCTCGAAGCTACAAGAGGCTAACGTCGCGTTTCCCCCGAGTTCCACCGACGCTCGTGTGTTCGCACGCGGAGACGAACGCACGAGAGATGTTCGACAGAAAGAACAACCGACCTGAGCTGCGGGTCAACAGGTGGAAGGAGGAGCTGCGCCATTACTCGCAATAAGTAAACAGCTGGTTTCTTCTCTCTCTCTCCGCGGTGAGCAGAGCTGCGGGCTCTTCTCCATTAACGACCCCGAACCACCCAGTTAGTCCTGGTGACTTCCAGTGACTTCCAGTAAAGACAAGTTTAAACCCCAGTTAAAAGTCTCCTCTCACCTGGTGTTGACTTCAAAACCACAGACTGGGAATAAACAGCTGCAGCCCAGTGTTCAGGTGAAGAGGGGGGGGGGGGCTGAGAGAGAGAGAGTGACGGAGGCTCTGCAGAGAGAAGTCAACCAATCACTACAGCTACTGATGAGCCCGCTCCTCTGCGCTCACTCCGCCCTCCTCTTCTCACTCCTCACTCTCCTCCTTCCTCACTCTCCCTCCCACTCCCTCCTCACTCTCCTCACTCCTCCTCCCCTCCTTCCCTCCCTCCCCCTCCTCCTCCTCCTCCTCCCTCCTCCTCTCCCTCCCTCCCTCCCTCCCTTCCTCACTCCCTCCCTCCTTCACCCCCCTCCTCACTCCTTCCCTCCCTCTCTCCCTCCCTCCTTCCCTCCCTTCCTCACTCACTCCCTCCTTCTCCTCCCTCCCTCCCTCCCTCTGAGCATTGTGGGAATCACTTGGTTCAGTGCAGCACATCAGGAACAACACACTCTGTCCTCACAGGAGTTCAGACACCTGCATGAGGAGGCACCGACGTAATTGTATAACTATTTAAAGTTGTGTAGGCCCTATCAGTGCTTATGTTTGCAATGGTATTGAGGGGGACGACTCCCCCCTGTCCCCCCTGTCCCCCCCTAGGAAACCCGTCCCTGGTCATATCAACGGATGGACGAGTGAACTGAAGATATTCAGTCTCTCCGAGGCTTGACGGACAAAAAGACCCTGAATCTTACTGGACTTGTTTATGCTGCTTGAATAAGACCCGGTGTTTATTTATTTAATTTGTGTTATTCTGTCCTTAATATTGCACCAACACTAGGTATGAGTTTATACATGTTGATATGTCTTATAGGTTTCTCGTGACACTGAATTGGACTGGAGGCTGATTTAGTCAAGGCTCCTTAAAGTCAACCAGGCTGCACCAAACTTCACAAGCTCATACTGTAGAGGTCCGTTCCTGCAGTTGTTGCATTCGTGGAAATGCGTTCAGTAGCATTTGTGTAATCTTGATGACGACCTAACCATCCAACAAACAACACAGACGGGGGTGAAAACATAACCTCCTTGATGTTGGTAGTTATATTTTAGGAAAAGTACAAAATATCTGAAGCAAAATGCAGCGAAAGAGCAAAGAATATAAATCAAAGACAGTAAATAAACATGCTTCTCCTCCCCCTCCCGGAATAAATTATTCTGGATACAGGTGTCACCATCTTGCACTGTAGAGGTCAGTGGCCTTTTTAGTTTTTTTTTTATCATTATTTACATTGTTTGTATGTTTTGTGTATTTGTTTGTATTTTGATGTTTCTTAAATAAAGCACTGAAGTTTTGATCTCAACATTGAAGCAAACATGGAAAATAGGCTCAGAAAAGTACAAATTAATTCCATAACGGGTGACGCCACCTGCTGGAGAAGGTGGTGTGTGACAGTCAAAGGCTCCAGAACAGTGTGGAGGACATCTTGTCAAAGTCACAACACTTTCAAACTCTGGGTGTGGATGTGAACTGGTGTCATAAAGTTCTGACATTAACTCATTCACCAGAACCAGTAATGGCTTGAACAAGTGAATCCTAAATGCAGGTTTTACTTTGTGATGAGGACACATTGGATGTCCCCCCCCCCCCACAATACACCTCAGAACATGTCTCTTAAGTGTACATTTATTTTTTAATTTAGGTTTCTATTTATTTATTTAGTTAGTTTAGGTGTGTCTTAAAACACACAATGTTCGAGAGTGACCACATACTGGGTAATGTCCATCCCATTGCTGTCCAGTAGGTGGCGTCATTGCTCCACAGACCTTTTTCTGGGAGTTCAGGTTAGAGTGGTGAGTCGAACTGACACGAACTGATCCAGTGAGTAAATAATCTGAACATAAACCCTAAGAACTGCAACTTGCATTCAAAATATTTCATGCGAGTGCTTTTAATTTCAGCCGGAGACGTTATAAATCAAATCAAAGTGTTTGTATAGGAAAACATAGAAATGGAACATTTTTCTGGCTGCATTTTGTGTTATTTAGGGTTAATATTTATGTTTCTTTATATTTAGAATGATTACATTTCTGGTAAAGATTGTTCAGAATTTACTGTCGTTATCAGAATGGGTCACTAGCCTGTATTTATCGTATATTTTTGTTATCAGTTTATAAAACCTATTGTAATGGAAGTATTTCACAGCATTTTTATTTGTCCTATTCTTGGCTCATCATGTAACTGTGGAGCACTTTGAGCTTCACCATGCTGCATGAAAGCTGCTAAATAAATAAAGTGTTGATTTGGTGCTTCTCTGGCCAGATGGACGATGATCGCAAACACAAAGTGAAAGTATCTGAAAAGCTTCTCAAGGGAATGAAATGGAATATTGTTCATGTGAAGTCAAGTCACCACATTTTAGAGAAGATAAAACTAAAAGAAAGATCCACAAATGGACCGTTTCATTACGTCCACAGCCTCACCGAATAAAAATAATCCTAGTATTTTTTTTCCTATTCCTTTCCAGCATCTGAAAAGTTAATATATTTTTTATTTTTGTTAAAACCCTTGAATTAAAGCTCAAAGTTTACACTTTTACAGTCACATCTGAATGGCTTCTTTTCAAATGCATTGTGTTGGTGCACAGGGAGAAAAAAGCAAGTTATGTCATCGTCCAAAAATTCCGTATGAACCCCGACTGAATACACATGGAAACACAGACGCGCTGGCAGAGCCTCTTCATGAATGCACCTTGCTGCAATATTTACAGCACTATTTTATTTGATCTTGATATGATGGGCAGACATCTGAAGCCGAAGACGCCAAAACGCTTCTCCTCCTGGGCATCGCATAGCAAAAAAAAAGACCAAGTGCTGTTGGTTGATCATGAGTCCGAAAAAACAAAAATAAAGCTAATTAGTATGATTTTTCTGGATTAGAAAAAATAAACATAGGAGACTAACATGTAAAAACATTTTCTATGACCGGAAATACCTCAAGAATGACAACATATCGGCTATGTACAAAAACATCAATAATATATTTATATATATATATTTCATCTTCTATACCCACTAAAATATACCAAAGAAGCAGCTATTGGTCAATCTGAGGAACTCGTTTGCCAACATGTTTTTGAAAACGGTTTAAATATCCTTCAGCTGTAAATGTGAAAACTCGAGAAAAAAAAAAAAGGGAAAAAAGTAAAGACAGGTAAATAAATAAAAAAAGAAAGAACCCGACACAAAGTCCTGTGTTTATCCTGGGAGCCATTTTGGAATACTGCAGAGTGTGAGGAGGTAAGCCACTTCAACCAGCTTCTCCAGTGGATCAGAGTTTGTTCGAGGATGTGACCGTCTTGGACCATCCGACACAAAAGTTCCCAAAAAGTCTTTTCATTTTTCAGTTCGTCGTCCACTTGTGTACAAAGATTCACAAACGGTTCCAAGACAACTGATGTAGGCCACAGACAAAATAGAAGGGCACTTTTTTTCAAGACTTAGCGATCTGGGATTGAACCCTCGTGTTGAATCTGGGGGAAGGGGGGGGGGGGGGGGGGGGGGGCACAGTCTGGACTCGGGGAGGGACAGTGGGTTTAGCAGCCTTCTTGTTTGTCAAGAGTTTGTTTCACAGTTGAATCCATTATCCACCCAGTCGAGCACAAACTTGGCAATATATATATATAATATATGTATAATATATATATATATACATATATATATACAGTATATGAACTACAATCATTAACAAGAAAGACATGGGAGATTCATCCTTAAATACAAAAAAAGTGTCTTTTGCTGTCCGTGTGAGAACTTGCTGTAGTGTGTGTTTGTGGCATCTGAGGAGAAAAATAAGGTCCTGAGTTTTGCACTGAGCGGCTTCTGAGGAGAGTGTGATAAAAGTGGGATCTATATAAAATGACAACAAAAGACAAAAAAAATATATTTAAATCTATAGCGTCGATGTATTTTGCGCGGGATGTGTGTAGTATGTTAGGAGGGGCTGGACCGCGGTAGGCCCAGTATTCGTCCGTTGGTCTTTCCCCCGTTCATGTGTGTGAAGGGGATGTGGTGCTCCTCGTAACTGCCCCTCAGGCCCATGGAAGAGGCCTCGTCCCTGTCCGAGCACTGCTCCCTCTGGGAGTAGGACGACGGGTCCAGCGGGATGCTCTCCATGTTTTCCATGTCCAGGTCAAAGTCCTCGCTCTCGGGCGGCTTGTTCTCCTCACTGTAGAAGAAGGAGAACTCCTGGAAGGAAGGATGCAGGTCCTCCCGCAGCATTTCGATGATCTCCTGGAAGGCCGGCCGCATCTTGGGGTTGTACTGCCAACACATCTGCATCAGGTTGTGTCTGGGTGAAGAAACAGGGAGAGGGAGACCATGGTTAAATGATACTTGGGTCCAGATCTTAATTTGTTGTTCAAGAAAAATTCATATGGCACTTAATCACAGATGAAAAGATTGTTGACGAAACATTAACATTCATTTGATGTAATAATGTTAAATGTATGAATCCGTTGTTTTTCTCGTCTTAATTGTATTTTATGTTGTAAATGGAGCTGCTGCTGTGACGCAAGACAAACTTCAGACGTGGCCAAGTATTATCAATCAATCAATCAACCAATCAGGACACATTCCTTCTTTTGAAGAAAACGGGCAGTTTAGTTAATGCTGAGTCAATCCTACAAACACTGTGTATTATTTACCACAACAGAAAACAGTCCTGTACAACAACACTTTTAACTCTGATCTCAATAACAGATAAACATGAATCTACACATTTACTTTAAAGGATTTTAGAGGTGTACCTAATAAAGTGGTCACTTATAGCACTTGTAATTTACCTGATACTAACTTCTAGTTTCCTTATATTACATTGTTTATGAGTGCTGCTGTGATCTACACTGTATGAAACTCCAGTGCAGCTCGGATTTAGGACTTTGGGAATAAACAGTTTTAACTCAGGCTGTCAGGAATAATTGAGATATTCCAACTCTTACTTTCCAGTCCATATACAGCGTTGCTCTTGTACTTACAGTCTGTCAGCGCAGTTGTCCGGTCGGTCCAGGTAGCCCCCGTCCATGACGAACTTGAGGACCTGCTCGTTGGACAGGCCCTGGTACGGCTGCTCGGCCAGCGTGCTGATCTCCCACAGCACGACCCCAAAGGACCTGGCAAACGGGCGGAGGAAAGAAAACAACAGCGAAACACAGGAAGAATGAGGACAAGCCAATTAGAAACCTGACAGAGTGCGTCTGCCTGTAAACACTCGTCGGAGCGAACGGGTGGAGCGAGGGCAGAAGCAGCGGTGGCGGCTGCTGGTTAACAAGGCCGGATGAAAAGCAGGTTAGCTGGTCTCACATTTAATATTTGTAATGTGTTTACTGTTTGTTATTCTGGTCTGGACTCAGGAGGAAATGAGTCAACTGTGGTGGACGAGTTTGTTGTGTTCATCAACGTATCACAAAAACACATAAAACACATTAAACCACGGTCTATGATGGTAAATCATTAAATTTGAGGTGTTTTTTGAGGCAATACTTGACTACAACTATTACTCATAACTACATATTACATGCTATCTACAGCACCTATACCTCAACACAACATGAGAAGTGTCACTGACCAGCAGTCTGAATTTGCGGTGAAGACTCCGTCCTTCAGAGACTCAGGTGCCATCCACCTGACGGGGAGAAGACCCTTCCCTCCTTTGCGGTAGTAGTCGGTCTCATAGATGTCTCTTGTCATACCAAAGTCTGGGAAGAAATAATGAAATTTATAAATTAGGTTAGTTACAGTCAAACTGATGATAAAGTGACGTGTTGAATTTGAACACGTCTTATTTAAAACCCACTCCCCTGCAGCTTTCTGTGTCAGCGATGTGTTTTATCTCACTTGTTTATCTCAATGTCTTTCTGTTGTTGTTGTTGTTGTTCATCTTCTTATCGTCTTACTAAGCAAATCACTCCCGATGCTGAATACACATTTAGTTTCACTTGAACGTTGTTGTTGTTGTTGAGATTAGGGACAACCTGCTCTACCTGCTGAGCCACAGTTGACCCGCATCTATGGATTATAGCAGCCACATATAAAACCTAATACTGCAGATTATATAAGTATATAATTACTGGCAAATTATATAACGATTACACCTTCATGGATGGAGTTGTTAAACACCACCGGGGGGGTTCCAAGCCCTGAAAATGTCAAATTCTACACATGACGGCTTTAGACAAATCAAATCTCCAGTGTCTGTTGTGGTTAATAGAAACGTACCTCCTATTTTGATGGTGAAGTCGGTGGACACCATGCAGTTCCTGGCCGCCAGGTCCCTGTGGACAAATTTCTTGGCGTTCAGGTACGCCATGCCGTCTGCGATCTCACCGGACATTTGGATCATCTCCTTCAGAGTGGGGGGGGGACTCCCTGGGTTGTTCTGAGGGAGAAGAAGAAGAAACATTACATTTATCTGACTGACATATTTCTAACACGTCTTAATTGTGAAAACATGTCTAGATAATTAATCTAGATTAATCTTATTCTGGTTAAAGCGACAACTGTATAGTTACAGTGTCAAAAATGTGACAGTTAAATTAACATTCACCTTATACAGAAAAATATTGAAAGTAAATTGTGGAAATAGTCTGTGCTGAGTGTTCAGCCGCTGTTTAAATCAGCAGCTTTCAGCAGCTGTTCGAATCCCCTTTCACAAAGTGTCAAAGTACATGCTGACAGTCAACAAGAGCAGCAGAGGATCCTGGGTTGAGAAACATGTGTAAAGTAAAACATACATGTGCAACATGTATATGTGTAAACCACTGACAGTTCAGTGGCTCGGATTCTATTTCCTTTAGTGTAAAACTATTTCCTCTGGTAGATATAGATAACATGTTTCTGCATGTGTACTTTGGAGAATTCAGCAAAGGAGAAGTTCAATCCAAGTTCAATGGGGTGAGAGTTGTAATCTGCTTACTTCAGCATCAGGCCGCAGAGAGCGCAGGTAGCTCTTCATGTCTCCGTGGGTCATCAGCTCCATCACCACCAGCGTGGGCTGGCCCTTGGACACGACCCCCAGCAGACGCACCTGGGAGACGAAGACGAGGGGATATTCGTTTCAATACAGTCAGGTGTGATCACGTTATGCAACCATGAGAACTGCCACCAGGTGAAGCAGCTGCTCTCCGCACAGTTAAAGGCAGGAGAGGTGTGGTGTTTGCACAGGATGGTACATTTTGTACATACTGTTCTAGATCCAGAACTGTGTCTAATTATTGACAGACACTGGTTGGATCCATTCATTTACACCATATGCAGCACTTCTACACAGTCTGTCATTAATCAGAACTAATAATCACAATTGGAAAATAGATTTCTGTTGCAAAAGGTGTCGTCTCGTCTTACCACATGGTGGCAAGTGAAGGCCTTCATGACCGAGGCTTCGTTCAGGAACTCGATCCTCTCCCTCAGGCTCGCGGACTCGTTCACCGTCTTCACGGCTACGCGTGTTTCTGACTCGCCCTTTATGATGTCCTTGGCGTTGCCCTCGTAGACCATGCCAAATGTGCCCTGACCCAGTTCCCTCAAAATGACGATCTTGTCTCTGCCCACCTCCCACTCGTCCTCCTCGTACACTGCAAACACATTTCCACAAATATGTTACACGCACAGGAGTTTACAAGCACATGAAAGCAGGTAAATATGATTATGCAGATGGTCAGATTTCTCCCATTTACCAGCATCTTTTCAAATTTAGTGATATTTCAAGTGAATTACATGTTGAATGACATAAGAAACTTTGCACGAAAACAAAGTGTAGGTTTATTTTTGAGAGATGCAACAATCCTTTAAAGCAAAACTAAATTAAAAAAAAGTTTAAAAAGAACACGTCTACATTATTGATCAAAATGTGTGAAAACGTTACTTACCATCATTAGCACTGAGGTATTCTGGGTTAGAAGAAGCGTAGATGGGACCACTTGGCCCTTGAGTTTGACTATAAGGAAAAAAGAGGAAAAAGTATTCATTAAAAATGTTGAAAAAATAGGAAATAATAAGAAAACAGCTTTTAACAGGATGATGTATTTGCTCACCTCTTCTTGAACAAGACGAATCCTGTCACGGTCACAAACAGCAACAGGATGAAACAGATGACCGGTCCAATGACGATCTTAACGATGTAGAGCGGGTCGCCTGTGGAACACATCCGCCCAGACAATGAGATGCATTTCAGGGGGAAGAACAAGAACCAGCCGTGTTTGACTTTGTGGCAGACGGAGACTTACTTGCGTCCTGGACGTAGAAATATGTGGGCTCGGTCCAGGATCCGTTCCCGGCCAGTGATGTGGCTCGAATCCTAACCGTGTAGTTCCCAGGATGCATCACTTTCAGCTTGCAACCTCGGGTCACTTTGTACATGTTCCTCGACACGCAGTAATGCAACTCCTGTGAAATAGCAACACTGAGGCTCAGGCGGTGGACAACAGAGAAGAAACAACATCGCTTGACAAACAGCTACTTTATAAGGAAACATCTGTTTTTGTATTGTTTTCCACACCAAACATCCGTCTGCAGCATCAGACGGATGTTTTGTAGACCTGTCTCTATGGCAACTAAAACAAGGTGCAATGGGTAAATTACTTCTTCATTAAGGTTATCAAACAAAGACATTACTGAGACCACAAGCTCCAACTTTCAAAACACAAGTCAAGTAATAAGTATTGCTCTAATTGGTCTGTACGACTGCTCAGCTAATTATAAAATGGATCCATTAAATCTGATTCTCAGTGAAATTGTCTGTCATTACAGCCGAGCCTCTGGTTTAATGAAGGGAAATATGAAGAGTGCTTTCTGGGTAAGAATTCATTTATGTGCAGAGGTGAACCTGCAGTGAACTCATGTACTCGGTGACCCAGCGACTCACATCACTACATTCACTAGAGCAATAAAGTCATATAACAGATAAGTGCAAATGTGTGCGCAGTGTGTTTCTTCACCTCAGTGTCTCCCAGCCTCTTGTAGTTGACCTCGTACAGGATGATCATACCATTAGGAGCTGCGGGTTCCAGCCAAGTGATGTGAACCGAATTTTCTGTCACCTCGTAGCTGATCTGACCCACGACGTGTCGGCTTTGTCTGCGGACGACAGTCACATGGTTTGACAAATGATATTTCTACTCAAACTCTGGTTTGTTTGGAGTAAACAGAAGATGAGCTGCAGAGGTGTCCGGTTGGCCTCATGGCTGGGACACTCGTTGCATGTTTCCTCTGTCTCTTCACCGTTAGTTACAGGAACAAAATAATTAAGAAATACCTATGAGGTACAGAGTTAGCATGACCAGCAAAAGAAGTCCCATAAAAGTGTAATTTCCTCCATAATTATATGTAAATGTAGTTGGAACCAGATGTTGGGGTGTGACATTAAAGGTGCTATTTGTAAATTTACTGCGCTGCCAGGAGCAGGTGGTGGTGAAGTTCACTTGCCAAAGTTTCAGCAAACATTGTGTTTAAAAGACATGAGGTTATAATAAGCTCTCTGAGCGGCACTTCTTCTCCACGGCAGACTGGACGCTGCAGTTTGTATGAATGGGACGAGTCGGCTGGGCCGGGACTAGATGGTTAAAATGCTAACTTCAGTAGAAAACAAAGAAGTGATAGAAGCAAAACAGGAATTTAAGACAGCTCCTGGCAAGTAAAGGGATAAAGGTTGATGCTGAATGTGAGTCCTACATTCACTTCACAAGAGTAAACCTTCTTTACCTTCGGGCATCGTGCGGGCGCTGACGTACGCCGCCATGCTGCAGCGGGCCGGGTCTTTCGGGTGGTTGCATGCATGGATCTCAATCTGGTAGCTGGTGAAGTGCCGCAGGTTGGAGATGACAGTGGACTCCTTGGCGTGGACGGTGACCACCGTCTTGATGCTTTCAAAGGTTTCCTCGTCCTCGCCGTTGGGGATGCGTGTGCCCTCTGGCAGGCTGGGGGCGGTGGTGAGGAAGAGTTGCGTGTGGTTGGCAATTCCCATCACAGCGCGCCGCTGTCTCGAGCGTCTAAGATAAGGCAAGGAATGTTCAAAGTGTTTTACATAATGCATGAAAGACATTACATTAGAAAGTATAAAGACATTTAAGGGACAGAGGACAATTACCAACAGCTAATTGGAAAGCAGAAACCGCAGTGAGCAGTAGTTCGAGCCACAATAACATAAAGGCATAAAGTTGGCTGGTCCAATAGCTTTGGACATTATACAGTACTTTGATTATTCTTAATGAAAAGTACTTTGTGTGATTCAAATACGAAACCTAAGATGATGCGATGGAGGCTAAAGCTGTTGTGTGTGAAGTTAAACTCAAAGTAAAGTTGAACTGGATTGAGTTTGACAACATAAAAGCAAAGAAAAAAAAAAATCTAAAAGCCATTGTCATTTATTCAAGCTCCAAACCCTAACAAATATTCTTTTGAAGACCCGGTTCATGAATAACAAAGCACAATCGCTACGGTTTTCTGGATTTTCATTCTTAAAAAGACAAGTCAGTTGTCAGTTGTCTTACTTGATCTCAAAGACTTCATTATGCAGGTAATTCTCAAAGGTTTTGCGGTACTCCGAGTCCTCTTTCTCTTTCTTGAGCTCCTTGTCTGTTTTGGGGCAGGCGCAGCATCGTGTCCCCGGGCCCTGCTCCTCCGTCTGGTTCCACTTGTGCTCCTCGTCACTGTCCACCTGCGTGGGCACCCGCGATGGCAACTTCATCCCTGATGAAATGAAGTCAGACATGGCAACCAGGGGAAAAAAATGAAAACAATCAAATCAGAAAGAATGGCATGACAGCTGCAATTAACACATAACAGTCTTATGCACAAACACACACACACGCGCCTGCGGGCCATGTCTGTCCTCGTCATCCCTCACCTCCTCCTCACCCTCTCTAGTGGAGATAAATTAATAGTGACATGACCTCCCCGTAGACTTCCCATCTCTCTGGATGTTGTGGGAGTTATGGGAGTTCAACAGACAAAAGTTTGGGCTCAGTTACGTACCAACATTGAGGGGCAGTGATGTAGAGTTATGACGGGAATAATATTTCAACTTAGATAAATGTCTGAACTTTGCCTGAACACGGTCTAGAGCGCGGAGAGGATGTGGTTTTGTGTAGTTTAAGCAACATACTTGCACCCAAGCAAAAGATTCCAGCACCTGATTTTCTTGCTGAGCTTGTACAGAATATTTGTTATTGTTGTTAGGGAACAGTAGTTCAATTATAGGACCGCAACGATGCATCGTCTTCAGTCCCAATACCGATAGTGAAACTGATACATAGGCTCTGAGTATTGATGGTATACAGGTGTTCACTCAATACGATGTGTGCATGACTGTGTGGAAGAGCCTGGGATCCTTCTCAGCACTAGAACTTTCAACAATGGCAGAACCTTTTGAGGATAGACTGTGCAAAGGAACTAAGAGCTGCTTCTGCAGAGGTACATTATCACAACCTCCTCCACCATCGACATGTTTGTTGTTGCCAGGAAACCGTTTATTTTGAGCTGCCCTCTAATAGATGTATTGCTTATCAACCATAGCGATGTAAAGGACACATGGGCTGTAACTGTTACATCTTTTAAAACGGACGCATTTCTTTTTGTACATAATAGCAGCAAGCTTTTGTTGTGTTGATATGCAAATTATGTTCATTGATATATATTTGAAATATCGAATAACCCCTCTAGTTACCCATCAATCAGCATACACAGTCATTACAGTTTCCTATGAGCAGACTGGAGCAAGCCGAAGCAGGGAAAAATTGGAAAGCTTTCCAATAATGGAAAGCTTTCTTTCTTTCTTTCTCTCAGCCTCAGACAGACTCAGACACAGTAACACAGACGTGGACACAACAACAGGACAACCACAAACAAAGTGGCTTACCCTTTTGACAGTAGTCGAACTTGTAGAGCTCGCTGGCTTCAGGTTGACGCTGGCAGAAGACCAGGTAGTGAGTGATGTTGCCGTTGGGGTCATTGGGAGGTTTCCACTTGAGGATGATCTGAGACGAAGAGTTGGATGAGGAAATGGCATCCAACGGGACGGAGGGTTCTAGAGAGACAGCAGGAAGTTATTTTTTACAGGTACGTGGAGTAAAACATTTATTTCAAACTGTCAACTTGAAGTTTGAACCCAAACCCGAATGGAAGTTGTGTAGCAAAGCAATTCAGATGATTATATGTGATTCATGATCATGAGGACAGTGTAGATCCATTGTGAGTTGTTCTAATGTAATAATTCTAATACATTTGGTATCACAGTTAGCAGACGTCTACAATCATTGGAATTAGTCAAAAATAGAAAAAGCTGTTTCAATCTAATTTGCAAGGTCACACAAGTTGTAATTTACATATTTGTTGAAGGTACTTTCTCGCCTCTGTGCCACACAGCTGGTGTCGGGTTTCATTTCAGTTTTATTTTAATCTCGGTTATCAGTTTGGCTTTGGTAGTTTTAGTTTAGTTCTTTTCTGTGTTAAGCTGTGGTTTTATATTTTGAGTTGTTTTATGTAGTTATGATGGTAATTTGTAGATTTTTGCTGCAAAAAGAGTAAATCATTTACTATATGTTACTGCCATATTTAAAATTTCACATTCACAGCTTGCACGGTATAGTGTTGTCTTTTGTTACTCTTGTTTTAGACTGATTATTTGTTTCGTTTTGGTTTATATTCATGGTTTTAAAAATCTGTTGTAACTTGTTGGCAATGCTTACGAAACACCTTGTTGTGGTTCTAGTTTAGGGACATGTGACACATCATCATCTTTAAATGTTGCATCAGTTGTCTTTTCACGTTGCAAAACAAAGTACAATCTGTTCTACTTGGGATTTCAATAGCAGGACAGAGACTGGCACCAGCAACAAGTGCCAATTGACATACGCCTAGATGTGTTTTATAATTTTCTGATTGGAATAAGTTTGTGGAGAGCTGATTGAAAAGTAGAAAATGAGGTTGTGGGTTGAACACTGACGCGAGGAGGGAGCGGTGCGTGGGGACGTCAGATTGAACCATAAGGAGCCCCGGACACTTGAGCATTGATGTCACTGTGATTATGTAGTGCCTGTTTCATGAGGGTGCAACAAACTGGTCCGACTGCATTGTCAGTTTCACCGGAGACAGTTAATATGCAATGACAGCTTTGCCCTTCCGACGCAGCACGCTGGCTAGAGACGACACAGGCCGGGAACACGGAGACGGCTAGAGAACAGCCCTCCCTCGGCCGCCTGAGCGACGCGGCTCTGCTGGAAGCCTGTTCCATGTGAGTGAGGGCTGTCGTGTTTAAAGTTGTTTATCAGGAAGGAAATGCACATTGTGTGAAAGGAGGCCTATGACAAACAAATCTGTACACGACACACACTCGGTGGGTGGCAGGATACAATTAGGTTCTGGGAAAGAGATTTGCGATCGCGGCGTGACGGACTGATGCAGACATCTTGCACTAGGCGGCCCCCTGGAGGTCAGCGGTGCCCCTGGCGAATTGTGCCATCTGTCTTCCTCATGGCTGTTAAGCCAAGGACGTCTTGGCAGCAGCCAGACTGACGCACACAATGCTCAATCCACCAGTCAATGATAGTAACACCGCGGGAAATGTGGATTCAAGAGGAGCATAAAAATAATTGAATGAACTCTGGTTCAATCTGAGGAGGATTCATTACAGAAGTTACTCAGAACGTACGTGTACAGGCCTTTTCCACCAATGGGAACTCATTACAATCATAACCAGCACTTTGAATGCACATGTATGTAACATCCATTCCCACCACCTTTAAAAAATTGAACCACTGCCATTTCTGAGTAACATATCAGAAAAAATTGTTTGCAGACAGCTGAATGACTTCCTCTGCAGCAACTCTGTGTTTGAGAAATTCCAGTGTGGTTCCAGGGCCCAGCGCAGCAGAGACGCCTTTGGTCAAAGTTGTGAATGACCTCAGAATGAACACAGACGAGAAAAAGCTCTCTGTACTTGTTCTACTGGATCTCAGTGCGGCCTTTGACACTGTGGATCATAACATTCTGCTGGACAGACTTGAACACTGGGTCGGCCTCTCGCCACATTAGAAACGTGACTAAGGTGTCCTCCTACCGTCTAAGGAATATCGCTGCTGTCTGGTAGACCTATAAAAGCCATAAATCAAGTACAGCTTGTACAGAATGCAGCAGTTCTGACAAATACCAGACAGAGAGCCCACATCACTCCGATCCGGAAATCTTTACATTGGCTGCCTGTCTGTCCCAGAATACATTTTAAACTTTGACCGACGTGGTCACGAAGTTTGTGTCTGTTGGTCCCTTAGATCCACTGACTCAAACCTATGAGCTGTTCCTGAAGTCAGAACCAAAAGACACGGAGAGGCAACCTTTGTCAACTGCGTCCCCAAACTCTGGAACAATCTGCCTGATGGACTCAGGGGCTCAAAATCTATGAAGCCATGGATGATTTATATATATATGAAATGTATTCTTTTATATGCATGTATATACATAGATTTTTGTATTGCCTTAATATGTTCAGCACTTTGAGTTGTGCTGTACAAATAAAGTTTATTACTATTATCTGTTTTACGATTGTGCTGTACAAAGAGAGAACGCATGAAGAAAGAGAATTATTATTTCGCTTTTGATTTATTAACTGTGACCTGGAACCTTTTGGAGGAAACTTAATTCACTTCTTTTTAAGGACACACTGATTCTCCACTGAAATCCTGTACGTCTTCGGTTT
The DNA here is from genome assembly GCA_006182925.3 of Reinhardtius hippoglossoides. NCBI lineage: Eukaryota > Metazoa > Chordata > Actinopteri > Pleuronectiformes > Pleuronectidae > Reinhardtius > Reinhardtius hippoglossoides. The sequence continues at coordinate 5,896,638 of CM031680.1, read as the reverse complement.
CATGTTGTGACTTGCATTTTGACTTTGCTCCATACACCTGAAGATTTACGCCACTGAAGGCAACACCGCCTCAGGTGAAATGCCATTAAGCTCATTTGCTGTTTGGTAACAAAATGCTATTGTGGGACCTGCAAAAATGGAATATGGATTTTTTTAAATTCTAAGCGTACATAACAAAACTACACTATAATTAAAGTGATGGAATATTGTATTAACCCGATGCCAAAGTCTTAGGAGGTGTGTGTGTGTGTTGTCTACACTGTGAATCTTAGCTTCTACCCTTCTCTGCATAGACATTTATGTGCATCTTTGCTGAAGTATGTTTCCAGGTCACAAATATAAGAGGTGCATGATTCTGAATATATCACTGGAACATAAAGACTAAAAGGAAAATGTGAGGCATTTTGAGTCAGATATGCTTTACAGTGTTGGAGGAACTTGTGTTCTCCAGACGAGAGAAAGTGTCGCTGGCTTCACTGCCTGGAAAGATATTTATACCTTTAGAATTCGAGGAGCAAGACATTTGAACAACACAAATCTGAATCTGTCTTACTGGTGGCATTGGTGCGGATGTAGATTATCTCGCTCTTGGCTCCGTGAACCTGGTGCTCGTCAGAGGCTGAGAGTTGAGTTTTCACCATGATGGCGTACTGTGTCCAGGGCTTCAGCGGCAGGATGAGATGACCTGGTTCCAACTGCTCTTTTTCCCCCTCTGCTCGACTTGGCGGGTCCACGTCAGCAATCACCCAGCTGTTGGAGCCGCAGGCGTCCTGCCCATCAAACTCGGTTACGTTCTGGAATGGTCTGTGAGGGGGAAAAATAAAACAATATCCAAACGAAAAGTGTGTTATATGTGGGCCTAAATCGAATTCCACTTGAGAAAGGATATCAAGTTTCAGTTTGATTTTTTCAGTCAATTCATCATCGTGTTTATCAGAGCGGTCGTTCGAGGGAAAGAGCTCAGTGAACGTCACTGAGGCCCGAGAGAACCAAAATGATGCTGGTTGAAAAATTTGAATAAATGAAAATGACCTTTTTTTTCTAAAAGCATTCATTGCAACCGACATAACCTAATTGTAAAACAGGCTGTAGAAATGAAGAGGTGACCTCATAATATTTGGTGATGTTACTGCAGGCGGTTGTGTTTTAAAAAGTCAGCAGACAGCCTCATTTATATGCATGATTTTTCCATCTGTGGTGTTGAATCCAAAATGCTTTTTTTTTCATATTACTTCTCAGTCGGCACAGAACGCTAGTTTGATTCTTTCTCCATTTTGCTGCCTGGTCTACTGAGAACATAGAATACATCAGATTGACAGTGCATTTTACGAACACCCCCTGCCTTGGTATAGAAAGCTTGTTGTGCTTGAACACTGATTTCAGATAGAGGACACATTGTTCACAGACGTGCTTATCTTTATTTTTCTGCATGGGTTTTTATAAGAGTCAGTGAAGCACAGTTTAACATTAGCACAACCCACCAGGTCTAACTGATCTCCATGTTTCTATTCAGCTTATTCTTATCTTTGAAGTGCTTGAGCAGCTGAGAGCTTTTTTTTGGTTCTAGCAGAGAACAAAGTGTGATTGTGAGTGTGGCTGCCTGATGACAAAAAAACATTTACTTACGCTTCTTTGTATAGCACCATGAATCCCAGCAGGTCTCTGTAGTCCGGAGGCCAGAACGCTTCCCACTTCACCATTATTTTATCGCTCATGGTTCGGATCAGGGTAAACTTCAACAGGTGGTTCTCACCTGAGGAGACACATTGGATCAATTAGAAGCTACAAGCAGAAAATGTGATAATGAGACATTACTGAGAATACTGTTCATTGAATTAGAGTGAGAACACCCCAGTGTCCTGGAGCAGCCAGCGACTCCAACACTGTTAGTGGATTAGTTTTAGATATAAAACTGTGAGCCACATTCCTAAAGTAAGATGAACAAAAGATTTAATTCACACATATAACTGATCTGAATCTTGATCTCTATATATGATCACTAAGTATTGATAATTCCTAATTAGGCCATGAGATGAGCCAGTTCCATTCAGTCACTGTGAGATGACGCTGGGAGCTCAGAAAATACTGGGGAGGGAACCTTTATGTTATGATTAGTGTGTCACACATGCCTCACCAGGGTCACAAATTAATTTCCATGCTCAAAACATCCTCAACCCATGCTGAACATGACAGCCTGCACAGGGTTAATTCGACTCGGAGGATAAGAAGCATCACACACAGTTTGCTTAACGTTAAAAGAACGAATTGTTATTATTTGGTTAGGACCTTCATTAAGGCTTGAAAAAATATTTGCCTGGTTTGGTGCATTTCAGTGGATTAATGTCCTGACCTTAGTCTTTATAATCTTAATGATTCAAAATATAATAGACCCAGTGTTTCGGCGGTACGACACAGTCTCATTTGTCTCCCCATAGTTTCATCATGAACTTCTGATAATGATTTAAAAGACCTCTAACATAGCGTTATGCTAACTGCGTCCCTGCAGAGCTGTGCGCGGCGCATCGATTCTCTCAGACCCTCCTTCTCTGTCTCTCTCACAACCACAGTGACAATGGACCCATCTGTCATAGTCGGACTGGACAGTTGGAGCACCAGGAGAATTCCCAGCGCATCGGTGAACCATCAAAAATCCATCAAGTAGTTTCTGCTTTTAGCTGTGTGCGTTCCCATGGCAGACACTATATATATATATATATATACTACAGCATATGGTATGCAGTGTCTATATATAGACATTATAGACACTATATACACTGTATAGCAAAATGAATTAGGGTTATCCCATAAATAATGATATTCTTTATTCTAGGGATGGTTTGTGATGTTGTATTTAGAAAATAAACTTGTTAAAATAATATTGGTGCGTTGTGATATAAATAGCACAAATCCTATATCACCATGTCCAATAGTTGGCTGTCCTTTGCTCTGTTGGTTGTTCTAAACTATATCAGTAAAGGTCTGCAGAGAGACATCAGCAAACACAAAAGGACAGGAAATGACCGTCATGACAATAACTATGACTGTTTGCGGCTGTGCTAAGGTCGACCTGTGGCCATAGCAACTCATGGAACAGTTAACATGTCCCTGGAGTAGAGGTTCTTACATGAGGCCTGGTCTCCATTGGTCTTGGTGGCGACGTCCATTTTCTTCTGCCGATCTTTGGTTCCTGTGACCTCTCCCATACTGCGGATCTCAGACATGCAGAGTTTGGAGTTGTAGAGGAAAAACATGCGCCCCTGCAGGATGGTGAGCTTGTGTTTGGACCAATCCCAGAGCTGCCGCAGGTTCTGATTGTCCAGTGCATAAAACGAGTAATTCCTAGAACAGAACACACAAGATTACATGAACATATTTTTACAGTAAGCATAGTCCATTGCGCTGCAATGTTCCTCTACCTCGTGCGAATGAAACCTCACATATGATTTTGGGAAATTCTAACCAGAAACAGCTACCACAGTGAGACATTTTGAAAAGGTCAGTCCTTCCGCTTTTAACTCATAATTACAGGAGGAGGCTCTGAAATGGTTGAGGATGAGATGGGCTCAGAAGATGAAGTCTCACCCGCTTTCCTGTTCCTCTCCACGAATAACACGCAGTTTGCGGAAAAACGAGAGGGACACAAGGGCGTAGGAACGTCGCACTGTCAGGTAGCCAGTGATCTCCTCCAGCTGACCCAGACTGGCTTCCAGTTCAGCTGCTATGTTGTCTACAGAAAACCAGAAAGCACAAGCCTTTAAAGTGACTTCTGAATCTGCAACAGACAACTGTTCTTTGACATCAAACCTTCTCAAATTTGTTTTGTTTGTTCATTCTTCTATATGCAAAAGCTGAATAAAATGATCAACCTATTGACCCTGTTCTGACACAAAACTTGTATTTATTTACTTTGGTTATTGTAATTTGTGTGTTAATTGCTAAGGTACATGTTGAATATGTTAAATGTTGAATGAATTGTTTGATTTATTGTGACCTGAAGCACTATTTGTTATTATCTTTTCTGAACTGAACTTTGAATCAAACAAATCACAGATACTCACTTCCTCCACGCAGGTTAATGACCAGGCTTCCATTGAGAACAGTGCAGCCTTTCAGAGCCTGGGCAGCAGTGACAGAGTCCACAGTTTTCAGACCCATGCACACCTTAGGACAGAGCCCTGCACAGGGCATACAGTTGAGGCTGTATAACAAAGAGGAAAACAAGTATTAGTAAAACTGTGTCCACAAGATAACTGTGTAAGCTGAAGTCACAAATGACATGTTTTAAATTTTATTACAGCCATTTTAAAACTTCTTTCTTGTCTTCGACACTGAAACACCATAAACCTGCATCTTTGCCACCACAGGGCAGCAGGAACCCGCTGGGACATTTCATCAGATTTTAAAATGATATGGTGAACATGATTGCAAGCAGACACAGAACGGTGTTCTCTTTCAGCTCTGTTTTGGTCTCCACCACCTCCTGTTGGAAATATGGCTCTTTTGCAGCTGAATGCAACCAACTCTGTTTCATGTTTGAAGCTGGGCAGGTTGTGCACAGTGCGTCTTCACAGCTTTACACTGAAAGCTGCTGCCTGAGGCTCAAAATAGTTTTTATTCTGAACCAAAACAGTAAAGTTGTCGAAAATAAAGGTCAAACAATGAGCTGGAAGATGCTCTAAAGCTCTGCAGAGCTAAAGGGGAACTGCAGAGTTGGGTGTTACATAACCTCGAATTAAACATTTCACACAAAAGTAGTTGAATATTGCTGCTTTAAATAAATCTTCTCTGCACTGCATGCAGAATAAAAACAATGACGATTAAACCTAAACACTATCCTGAATGCCAGCTTGAACTTTTGTTTTGTTTGAACTATAAATGAACTAAGCCCAAACTTTGACCTTGACAAGCAAGCTGAACGACCTGGCTTACATAATGTTTTCATAACAAGTCTCTTCTCATAACAAGTATATGGCCATGCCTTTGTATGCCAACCATATTAACCCATTTCCTGAAAAGCCGTCTGTACAATCCCGCTCTCATAATGCGGTAAGTGCAAACTTTGATGAGGTGAAATCCAAAGTACACAACAATCTCTGCAGCCTCGCAGAAACACCCAGAGCACACATCTTTCAGAGACGTCACACGCTGCACAAAACTTCTATTTGTGTGGGTTTAAATTTGAGGGAATTAAGGCACAGATTAAACAATGATGGGCTGTTTGCTCTGGGTCAGTGTCCTAAGTACTACATGTGTTCATGTTGTTTTGCTTTTGGCTGGTTTATTAGGTGAGAACATCTTTGTTCAGCAACAGTTGAGTAAGTTGGCATTGGCAAATACAGAAGCATGAGGCATTTCTTTTTTTGTGAATGCCAAATAAAAGAAGTGGGCGACAGCTCATGTGCTACAGTTTTTATGACGTTGTCTAGTAAATACATAATGAAAGTAAAACGAAAGTAGTTTGCTATTGTTGCAGCCATGTCGTTCGTGTAAAAGATCAAAACAAACCACCTGTATCAAAGCCAAGCACAAAAGTAAAGTGTGTCTGTCATGTGTTATGGGCCATGTTGTATTATCTGGTTCACTTTCATCTCCACAGATTAACTTAAAGCCAACAAATGTGAGGGAGATGCCAGGGGGACAGAAAGGGAATCATGGGGAAAAGGCAGAGATACGAGTAGAGGTCAGTAGCAGCTTTAGGTTTTTTCGATGAGCAGGTATGTTTATTTAAACCCCTGGCGAGAGGTGAACACATCTGCACATCAGCATCAGAGGAGCTCTAGATTCGAACTGTGGAGCTCTTAAATCCCACAATACCACATCCTCTTTACAGAAATCTGTGCAATATAGACCAAAGGACACGATACAAGAATGTAAAAATATACTATAATACTTCATATTTTCAAGATATAGCTTGATAAGTGTCTGACTGTAATTTCTTTCTGTGATGAATTTAAATCAAAGTGATTATATTACTTGAAACACGTTATTCGCTTCAAATTAATCAGCTGATCTGTGATAGAACAGAACAGAACATATATAAAGAATGTATTTATTCAAGTTCTGATGAAGAGTGTCACAGCTACAGATGTTTAATTTATTATAATAATTCAGAGACTTTCTCAGTCTAGCTGGATATGTGTGTTTTCTTTTTCTGATTCAAAACCTTGTACCTGCAGCAAAAGAGAATCGGTAGCTCTCTTTCCTTCTCATTTCTCGCTGAGGTGCACTTGAGAAAGGGACTTCAGCTTTTATCTGCTCCAGTGGAGCTGGATCTGCTCGGAGAGTCCAGCTAGAAACCTCTCAGGTCTAAATGTACAGAATGTAAGTTAAAAGTTGCTCAAATGGAGATTATGTGCTTTGCAAACCCTCAGTGAAGAAATAAAGGTTGAATACACACATAACAATACAAACACCGCACCAGAGCGCAACCACTTGTCCTTGTCATCACCATTGTGAATGAGAGACTGTCAAAACTACACTGCTACATTTGTTTGCCAGACAGAGCCCTCATCTATTTGCAGCCAGCCACAGGGGGTCGAGACCCGGCACCCCAGGGGACTCAGTCTGTCCCCAAATTCTCCCTGACACCTCCGCTGTTTAACTGTGAGCCAGTCAAACAGCCTTGTTACACAAGACAGCAGGTCCTGAAGGATCCAGCTGTGGTTTCAGCCTCTGCCTGAGCGACATGATTAGGGCTGTCTGGAGTGTCTGTGCTTGCAGGCACACCCACACTAATCAACAGGCCCGTCACGGTCAATGAAGGCGATGAAGGTCATTGTCAGGTCAGAACATGTACTACACCCTTCCTTTAAGGAGGGAAGCCTGTTAGAATGCAGATACGGGGATACATACATAAAAAGCTGTAAATTACAGATGTCGAGAGATGGAAAACTTGCCTATAGCTTGTTTGCGGCAATGAGGTCGCCACCGGTTGGTAAACAACCAACAATCTTGTGCAGCAAGTGGGGGACAAAAAAAACAAAACAGGCAACAGATGGATACAGAGTTAAAATCATAAACACAGATGTGCCAGCCGTCCTGCTGCGCTGCACTAATATGACCTAGCTGTCTCACTCTCTCACACAAACACAGAGGTGCATGTGCACATATACAGAGTCTGATCCTCAGCTCCAGTATACTCATCCTATGCTATTAACAAATAGAGCAAAAGCCAAGCAGAAATCTAAAAAGGGGGTTTTAGACGTGAGACTATTTAAAATTTTACTCTGCATTTATCAAGTTATGTTGTTTTCTTTCCTATATTTAGGAACAAAATGAGGATTTTCAGTTGACGGTGATGTACGACAAAGAAAAACAACAGATCTGAGATATTTGAGAAGCCGAACATTGTTTTAAAAAGTCATAGAAACCCATTCATTTGATTCCCAAAGTATTTGCTGATGAATTTTATGTCTATCAACTAATAATTAGCTTTGATCGCTGCGTCCCTTTTTTTTTTACTGAACTGCTAAACTACCTCTTGTGTATCATTGTCGTTCTAAAATACAAATCAGAAATGAAGAACCACATGAAATAAATTGACTTCTTGCCATTTTGACCGGTGTCTCCAGGTCTAATACACCAATCGAATGATTACTGCATAATACCTGAGTCTTTAATAATAATCCGTCTGTAGTAAGCCGAATGCTTTTGTAAATTAAAGCACTGTTATTATTTTTAGCACCCTCAACAGGTATGCTTTTAGCAAAATTGCACAAGGAATAGAATCAACAAGTCAACACAATCCTATCGTATATAAAGACCCTGGATTAAGTTCTGATGTTTATGTGTGTTTGCATGTATGGATGAAGAATATTGAACCAGATTCAATGATCAAACTGTTCCTTCAGGTCGTTAAGAGCCCATCAGACCAGTATGAGTGTCCACTTACGAGGAGGAGTTGACGGTGGTGTAGCCGGAGGGACAGTCGGCGACGCAGGCCCCGTTGTGGATTACATACTCGTAGCAGTCGGCGTTCTTTTTGCGCTCCTTTTCCCGCTTGCATTTGTTGTGGAGATCCTGGCAGAAGGCGAATGTGACGCAGCGCCAGCCCTTGAAGGTGAAGTGGTTTTCGGGGCAGCGGTCCACACAGTCACCCTCGAGCTGGAGGCCGCGGCAGGCCACACAGTGACTGGCTGAGTTGGGCTTTAGGCAGCCCCCCAGACACTGGTCGTGGCAGCACTGGTTGTCCTTGGTGCAGGCCCGGTGTTTGCACTGTACAGGACACACTGCAGGTAGGGAAAGAAGAACAAGGTCAGGTTGAGGAGGAAATGAATCCCATGAAAGCAAAGTGTGTCATGTGAAAAGTAAAGGTTACGTATTACGAGCTCAGTTTGAGCTGCGGGAAGAGAAGCACAGGAAACAGGAGCTTATCGCCAATCAAACATATCGTTTCAGTTCCCCAGTTGTCATAGGTGATTTGAATCAGTCCCTAATGACAGCACCATACTGTATCTTTATATCTTTAACACCACAGCAATTTCATAGGGCCTAATCTCTCCATCCACAGGAGAGAAATCCATCCACACGACACTCGCCAGCAGCCCAGAGGACCATCTGCCATTGGCCAACAAGCATACTGAGCACAACCAGCAGGGATCCAACACTAAATGACTGAAGACAGACACTTAGCCAGAGGTCTTGTGAAAGTGACACAGAGACGATGGAGAAACATTTGAAGCATACAGTAATTTGCAAGTGAGACACATGAAAGATGGCTTTGCTTGGTGTCGTTCTTGTTCTTGTGAGGGCCTTGTACATGGGCAGCCTTTTTACTGAAGTAACAAAACAGTACTGTTTACTTAGAAAGACTTATTACACAAGAACTGCAATACCTGGGGGAACGTTCTAATAATAACCTCCTTGTGGTAAGCACCACCAGATTTGTTTAGAAATGGAAAGTACACAGATTAGATCAGACTATACATAGGATAGATTTAGATATGGAAAATGAAATGATTTTTTGTGATTGATTTTTGAGGGAAAAACCCTGGACAGGATATTCCGTCAATGATCGGAATATCTTTATTTATTATCTAGGGCAGTAGGGCTCCATCTGATTGGCCAATTGTATTGACATGCAGAGCGTGAGTGCACGGCGCATGGAGCACCATTTATTGCAGTTCAAGCAGTCTTTGGCAATACGTATATTGTGCATGTTGATATCGCGATGACTGTAAATTTGAGATATATTGTGCACTGATATACTGTTAAACCATTCTCTGCCATTTCCTTAAATCAAACAACCTCTGAATCCTCTAAAGCTGCTGAACATTTTTTAAGCACAGGCCTTTTCTAGCAGCGTGGACTCAAGCACCTTGTGAGCTCACAGAAGACATAAACACTGATAGCAGGAAGATACAGTGTCTTGATAGTCACACAAACATACAAAGGTCCACTGATGTTTCTGGGGCGTAAGCACGTTCAGCTGAGGACAAAGACACAAGTCTGTAGGCTGCCCGCTCATGCATACGTCCTCATGCATACGTCCATACACGTGTGTCCGTCTGTAAATAAACAAGTTACATAACTGACTCTCAGGATTGGCAGGTGTGCGTGCGTGTGCATGTGTGAGCGTGCACAGTTTACGTGCACGTTGTTGTCTCACTATAGGTGTGAGGACGAGTGAGCAAGGGTACACAGAGGCTACTCTGAGGTAAATACAGCAGACCGACCTGCCTGATGAGATTAGCTTCTCGTCCACGAGAGCCAGATTAAGATAGTTCAGCAGCACAGGAGATAATGAATCGCCGGGGTTAGTGGCAGGTTACAGGTCAGCTCGTAAAAATGTGAGCTTGCATGTGTTTTATTGGCCTGAACAAACATTTAGCCACATAGAGCAAAACCACATTTCACAGTTGGGTGCTGTATCTCCAATTATGACAGACAATGAATTTCCATAATGTGTTATTCTCTGTAACTCTTTGAAGCCTCTCTTGTTAGACATGACTCAGTGAGTATATGTCCAAAACAGCACGGCTTCATTAGTGTCATGAGGTCAGTCCTTAAACGAACAAAACAACAACCCCCCCCTCTTTGGTCCTCTCACATTAATGGAGGTAAGCTCCTGAAGCACATGAAGAGAGTATGTTTGGGGGGGGCAGCAATATGAGAATGGCAGCGAAATGGGGAAGCTTAAGGGGCCACAGTGCAAGCAAAACAAATGACATAACCACCTTTTATCTGCGTCAGTCTGCTAGTCCAAATAATCTACCTCACAATGGGATTTACAGAGTATTAAAGACCCTCTCCGCACTTAAAAACAAATACAATTGATATAATTTCCCTTTCCACCTCCAAAGTTCATTTCAAAAGCTGCCCTTCAACTTCTCCTCAAGCGCACGTACGCCCCCATATGCACGTGCATACACACAAAAGCTTGGCTGTCTGTCCTGGCTGACTCCTGATCCTGCAGCGGGGCTCCATGCCGTAGCACAGGCCCAGCAGCAGATCCACCCTCAGCCTTAGCCAATGTGTTGGCTAGCTGTGGGAGCTAGCCATACAAATGGCCTCTCCCATCTCCAAGGAGGACAGGCATATGCTTTAACCCTTTGTGTGCCTCTGCTCTTCTCCTCTCTCCGAGCCAGTCAGACAGCAGCAACAGCAGCAACAGCAGCGAGCGGAGGTATGCAAAAAAACACACCAAAAAAACACAAGAGCCACATAGTAACAGGCTGGGGCTGAACTAAAGTGAGCAGGATTGCAGTTCTCTTTCAGTCTTCTCCAGACCACAAATCGGCTGTTTATATACTGATCTGAAGCACAAGAAGCTCTTATTAAGTATTTTCGGTTGCACATCTATCTTTGGTGGACAGACGGAAAAACAAAGTCTATATAATAATGATTTTTATTCAGAGAAGTGTGTTTTTCTCCTGTCGTAATGGTTCAAACTCCTGCTGAGATAATCCTGTTGTGTCAGTATTGTGCAGAACAGCTTCAGTGAGTGATGGATCATGCCTCATCTTGTCTACAACTCATTAGGGTTTTTTTGGAGACTTCAACGGCCCCAGAGCGACACAACAAAATTCCATCCAAATCGAGATATGTTTGAACAACCGACGCCTGTTCCTCCCTTTACCTTTGCAAACAACTTCTGCAATTGTGCATGCGTGTCTCTTATTTTGTCATCTTTTGTATTTATTCTCTTGTTCTTCGCTCTATGTGCAATGCCCTTCACATCCTGCTGTAACACAATAATTACCCAATTTGGGATCAATAAAGAACATCTATCCATCCATCTATCTATCCATCTATCTATCCATCTATCTATCCATCTATAAAACAGAGAACTTGATCAATCAATTAAATGAAAGAAAAACAATTTGGATGATTTAATGAGGGATTTTCTCTTTTATATGATTTTAAATCCAATACCTTTGAAACTTTTTGCCTTTCTCTTTTTAAAAAATTAAATTAAAAAAAAAGAAAAAAAGAATTGCACTGCAACACCATTGTTAAGCCAAATGCCATATGAATGTGATCAGTATATTTTTTTACAATTAGCCATTGCTCTTTTCCAAACAGAGTATTTTTTTTTTTTTAATAATTGACAAATCTTGTTGAAGTTTAAATCTTGTATGTCTGATGTTTTAACAGAGGCACAAGTGTGGGTGTAGTGGCGAAGGTTAATGTGTGTCAGTCCATTGGGTAAATCCATTTGAGTGACTGATGTTAAGCTTCAGACGTGCACCTGAAAGAACAAGTGGGCAACCACTTTCACGAAGCACCAAAACAAACCACTCACTCACTGTTGAAAAGATTTGTACGGCTTTGCCAGCTGCTGACTTGGCCGCGTCTGCTCCGTTAAAATCAATGTAAAGTGAAAATCAATACCAAATTATTCACTATTAGACATAACAGAGGGTTCTAATATACAAACAAGAGTGGACACACTGAGGAGAATAGACTTGTTTTTGTGCTTGTCACAAATGTTTCCAAGGTTGAGACCCTGACGACCTTTGAGTGGGGGGCCACCCCAAGCCATCGCTGATCTCCTACAGGGAGGGGGGACGCTGAGGAGGCTGTTTGGAAGAGTTTGTCATTCTTTCATTAAAAACATACAAATCTCTTAATACAGGCCTGGTTTATATTTATTATTATTATTATTATTATTATTATGGACGCAGCAGCTAATACAGTAAACAAAGGGCAGAGGTTTTCTCCGTTTGGTCTGTGTCATGTAGTTCTTAGCGCGAGTTAGATCTTATCAGCATCTTCAATATTTATCTTCTATTTGAGCAGAGTAAAATCACTTGACAACAATAAATCAATGGGGTTTGGGGAGCCAAGCGCCAGGTCAGCAGTTGGACTTAGATTCATTTATGACTGGAAAAGTCCTGAGGCAGAATTTGTGTCTCTGAACCCTCTATCCTTATTACACTGGTTTCTCTGGCACCCTGGTCGAGCTCCGTCTGATCTTTTGTCATGTGGTTTGTGCAAAGTGCAGCAGGATCACATGAAGGCGGAGGAATAATGCTGCAGAAATGACTGGCTCTTTATCTCATTAGCGGAGGTTTCACTTGGATGAGGCCACACAATGAGACGCTGAATCCCCGAAGCCCGACACGGACAACAACAACAAGCCAACACAACTCCAGGCTCCAGTGTGACAGAGATGAATACACCCTGTCAGGGCGATGCCAGCTTGGAAGAGGGAGGTGAAGAAACGGCTCTGTGCCGACTGCCAGCCAACGCCACTTGTGGGGTGTCGAAGAAGCAGAAAGAATCCACATTGCTTGCTAGGAATGACTCACAGTTCACCACAGTTCCATTGTCTGCAGTTCTGGATTGATCAGAAACCAATACGCCAAGTTGTGCGAAGAGTTTTCTATTTTTGTTCCTTTGACCAACATTAAAAAGCACACCGTAAGCAATTAGGAATCCTACAAGCAAAGAGGATAGAACTAAACTACACTGTACCCAAAAACTCTGGGATTTCTGCCTAAAATTAAGAGCCTCTGTACTTTTCATTAACCGCAACCCTCCCTAAAATCGGTTTGTGGTGGGTTTTTCCAGGTTCCTTTTAAGGCAGTGATGAAACAACAGCACATTGAGGCGTTTTGTGTTGAGATCATATTAGACCCAAGAAAATGCCAAACGGGACTGTGGCGGTGTGCTGGTTGGTAATTAAAATTCCACGGCCATGACCAGGGTGGTATTTAGTTTCTTATGAAGGACTATTTTATGCTGAAAGCCTAGAAGAGAAGAATCTAAGTAGGGAACAAACAAACTGCTTTTGAAAACGGTGATTTGTCAAAGTTTCTCCGCTTCTGATTTCTAAAACCAACTGACAGAATAACAACAGAGCAACACGAGTGCAAAAATAAGCTGCCAAAATTGAACTTTGAAGTTTGATATATGATTTAAATGTGACATGGATCGCTTGGCACTTGTTGCTTGGTGCAGCACAACAGCTGACCAGATATTTGGGGATGATGATGTCAGGCAAGAGATATAGAAAAGGCAGAAGTGTAGTAGATCCATACCGGCCTGAGATGATTAGAAATAATCAGCTTTCTAAATAATCATTGAAGTCTATCAAATGTCAGAAAAGTTTCACAGAGGCCAAGGGAACATCTTCAAATTGCTTCTTAAACCCCAACATATAACGAAACCAAACTTTCCGCCAAGCAAGTAAGTAACATCGAAAGCAATATCCAAGAATAAAAACCAGTGGTTATTGCTCATTAATCCATCTGCATACAAACGGTATACCCATATCCCACAAGGCAGTTGTGCTAATTCAAGCTTTTACAATAAATAAAATGTTTTGATGTTTGTGATTCATGAGTGAACTGAATTTATTCCTTCTTTAAAGTTCCAAGGTGTGGTTGTAAATTTCTCAAGAAATAATGCACAGACCATCCCAAAAAAGAATCAAGGATATTTAGAGGACTTTGGTGGAATGTGCTCTTCTGAGGACCATGTTGGGTTTTCATGCATTCAGTCAACCATCAGAAGTAATGACTCAAAGTCCTTTATTCTGCTTGGTAGAATCCTCCACACTGTATTTTTCTGGTAGATGGTTGTGGAAGTTTAAATACACAGAAACACAAATAAAACACAGAGTAACATTACACTGATCTCACAATAGTGATATCGCTGATTGCAGTCCCCACAAGCACTAATGTTTGGTTTATCTTCCCTTCATCAGGCTGGTAGATGAGGTTTCTGGAGTATCCCGGAGCATTTTGTTGATTACGGTCAGATGCACAACTAATAGATGTTTATATAGGAGGCAGACAAATACAAAAAATGCTATGCAAAACACGTTCCTGCAAGAACCTGAACATGTCCTGAAACTAGGACTGTGGCTTACTGTACATCTACAAATACATAACCACAATTTACATAGTTGAGAAAATGGAAAGAGTAACAAGAAATGATATGTATCATGTGGATATGAAATTACCTTTATGAAGATATTATATTTCACATCTTTACCTAAAACCAATGGATGAAACATGATGCAGACATCTGAGGCCTTTGTTCAATTTGAATACAACAAATAACAGTCAGTCGACACCAGCATTTGCATTTCACTGTAAAATCCCCGACTGTGCCCTTTTCACTGCATGCCAACTACCTCTATTCCTTTAATATAAATTAGTTGGCGGCAAACGAAGATGGATGGCTGCTCAAAACCAACAATGAATCCATTCATCGAGTGTGTGACATTTGAGTCAAGAGGTTGACTTTGAAAAGACTTGTACAGAGAGGAGCACTGGATAAACGATGCAATGTTAAATTCTTAATAAAAATACATCACTAACCACTAACTAACTTGCGTTTGGACACAAAAAAAGTCTATCAAACACAAATCCTGAATACTTTGTGTGTGGGCTCTGTGAAACTGCCTCTCATTACTGACTTTGGAGATTTTAAAAACATTTATTCAATTGACATTAACTGATAATGAATTAATATTAAAAAAACAAAACAAAGGAGCTGAGATTTATTTAATGAATGAATAAATTAACTCAATTGTTTTCATCTTGTTGAACAAAGAAAAAGACAAGACAGATATCAGTGATGAACAGATAAGCATATTGTGACGTCCAATGATTTATCCAACTCAATCTAAGGCAAACTTAAGTGGTAAAAACAACAGATGAATATTATGGTCTGGAACTATTTGTCTGGTTGTTATTCTGGTGTGTCCTCATCACCTGGTCTGACTCAGCCGCAGCAAGGCTTGGTTGAGGCGACTCGGGTAGCAACAGCAGCCGTAAACAATTTCATTAACCGAGCCCGGGCTTCCATTAATAGGACAAAAACACACAAACAACATGGGAAGGCACTTTTTGTTGTTAGCGTCAGCCGGACACTGCTATCATCTGAGGGTAGGATATCCGGTTTATCCGTGACTGGAATAGAAATGATAAAACATTGTGCAATCACTGATGATCAATTATGCTGCCTGTTTGACAGGCAAATGACGCACGCCATGGTCTTGAATGTTCATTTCCTCTCAGGACTCAGTGTCAGGCTGAAAAAATGAATATCTCCGTGTTATAACATTAAAAGCATTTATACCATTAATGCAGCCTCACACTGTCGCTTTTAAAATTTTAATTTTAACCAACACTATTAATCTTCTTACTTAGTGTGCAGCTGCCCACAGAAATAAATAATAAATGAAAGCAGGCACAAAGTTTCTCAATAACAGAGTCACATAGGAAGGTCTCCTTAATCCACTTCTATAAGTAAATTGAGTTTCTTTGATGAAGCAAACAAGTTAGGGCCACCAGCGGGAACGTTAAGTGTTTTCTCTCTGTCATTTTCTTTCCTTATTTAGTTAGATTTAATTATTAAAGGACAGAAAAAAGGCACAGGTGTCTACCCTGGATGAAAAACGCTGTTTATTCATGACACTTGGATCCTTCGAGTGGATGTTTTTCTAAATGTATGAACAGCTTTTCCAACAACCAGTTGGTTGGAATAAAAAGAAAATCTGGGAAGTACACATGCCCATTGATCAAAGGTTGATACACAGATCCTGTGATTTTAAGATTTTATCTGATTTAGCCTTACCCTCCTATAATACTGCAGGACTTGAAATATGGACGGTTAAAAGGGATAAAGAACCAAGTAAATAACATATCTAAACAAATCTTTCACCTTGTCAAAAAGTGGTGTTAATATGACCCACAATGCAATGTGAGAGTCAGATGTACATTTGCTTTATAATTAGTAGAAAAGTGACAAAACAAACTGATCTGCATCAAAGCTGTGTGTAACTGGTGAGAGGTCTGATAAAACCAGCAGAGTTACAGTAGTAAGATGCTGTAGATCGACTGTCGATTCTAAGTGTGAGCGCGTACAGTGGTGAAGAAATGCGGCCCAGCTTTAACAGATGCTTGAAATGTCTGGGATTCCAAGGGAATGGCTCCAGTAGCTGACCGGCGAGGGTTCGCAGGGTGCAGCTTCATATAAGACTGAATGCCAGAGCTGTTAAGTCAGCTCAAAGGAAAGGACGTGTGTGTGTGTGTGTGTGTGTGTGTGTGTGTGTGTGTGTGTGTGTGTGTGTGTGTGTGTGTGTGTGTGTGTGTGTGTGTGGGGGGGGGGGCTGTATTAGGATAGTAGCATTGCGTTCTACAAACTGAACTGAACCATGAAGAGAGAAGACTGTTGAGGTTTGGGGAAAAGTGGAGCTTAGGCACAGTTGCCTTGTCTGATTAATTTGTCTCATGTAGTAAACTTTTGTGAGTGAAATTAGGTCAAAACATGTTATTAATTATTGTACAAAGTAAGGTCTACTAATTGAGTTACATGTATATCTATATAAGATCATGTATTTTTGTCCCATTTTGTCTCAACCACTGTAATCTACAGTCAAACACGAGAACCGAGTAAAGAAGAAATTCACTGATAATTGACACAATGTGAGGAAATAACAGTTCTGGTATTTTTTTCAGATGTTGATGTATTGTGTTACTGAAGTGAACATTCTAACCTAAAAGCCCTGGCCGTCATATCTCGTAATATCCCTTTGCATCTCAAGAGGCGCAGTTCAGGAGCCACTTTAGCGTCCAGTGTGCCGTCAGCCCAACATGAAAGGATGAAGAAGTCGCGCCGCTCAATGGAAGGAAACAACGTTTGGCGGCAAAGACAATACGTTGATAGATGCATACATGTAGCACCTTTCACTATTTTTGCTTGTTTGTCTTTGTGACTGCGAAACTCTGGTTGCAAAAAGTGCTACACAAAGTTTGACTTACCACGTTCTGCGCCAGATGTTAAAAAAAGAATAAGCCTGCATGTCTGAGGCAAGAAAAGGAACCAAAAAATGAAAGACAAATGGCTCACGGACGAGTTGAATATTCATCCAGGAGCGTTTGCACAGTGGAAACCAAAAAAAAAAAGCGCAGGAATTCAAACATGATGTTGGGATTATAATGCCTCTTTAAAAAAAGAACCCAAGAAAAAATATATGATCTAATAAAAAAACAACGTCCTATTGCTCGAAATATACACAATGGCCATATGTGCATGTACAGTATTTATTGTGTTTGGATGACATCTGATGTGACGCTGTGAGATCTCTGAATAGATGTAGCGGTCCTGTCATAAAATCACAGCAGTCAGTATTGGAAGACGTGTGACAGGCAATAATTCTTAACACATGGGTAAAGTGAGTTTGTCTTATCTGGGGATTTGAGGACATTTTCACTCAGCAGAACAGCTGTTAACTCTCAGCAAGGATGTAACGACTTTCACAAGTGTCCATTTTCGAACACCTTTGCTTCAGTTTGAACACAATCACATTTACTTCTCGCTTCTAGCAAGGGCAAGAAACCGCGCTGGAAGCTTTAAGGTTTAATATTATATAGACGATAGCGAACGAATGGAGGCCATGACAAAAATAGAAACGGCAGGAATGATGCATGTGATGGGAGGAGGACATGGCCGACTTGGCATTCGAACACAGTTTATGATTTAGAGGCAGTACGACTGGCGATGAAAACATGAAGATGAATTTCGCTAGCACTAGGCCTTAATGTCAGAGAGACAGCAAAGTGCGGTGTCCTTACACCATGATGAGTAAAAAATGACATACAGTTATAAAAATGCCACCAATTAACACAAGTCAGTGACGACAATGTAAAAACACTGTAGTTTTGTCACGGCAGCGTTCCCTTCCATCCCAAAATAATAAAGTCCAGTAACAATATCCTCTTATTTCCCCACAGACAGCTCTACTAGCAGCTAATTTAGTCCTCTTCCTGCCTTGCTGACCTCCATGGGCCACCCATCAGTATTTTGGTCTCATAAAAGTGTCTGCTGCTACCAAGGCGGCACTCCAGGCCCGGGAGTCCATTCATAACCTCGGAGAGGAAGCAGACCAACAAAGACGGGAAACAATTGGGAAAAGGATTTGGGAAAAACGCTCCGTGAACTTCTTCGACTGCCATTGTTCGCGGTGGAAAAGGATCGCGGTGGAGCCGGCGATGACCGATGCGTGTGGAAGCATCGGCCAAGTCAACAGCGAGCTGAGGTCAACGGCAAGTTGGGACCCCTCCCCTCACCCCTCCTCACCTCTGCCGTGACTGGTGACCTCGCCTTTCCTTCCGATACAGCCCGGGTGAATGACTGATGTGTTCATATCCACGATTACACCCCAGTGTTAGTCTTGTGTTTCCTAGCAGCAAGACTAAACAATAGCTGCAAACACACACACACGCACACACACACAGGCTGTGTCTCCATGTGATTTATTGTCCGTGTCTGTGTTGCCCACGTACACTGACCCTGACACAGCTCCAACTCCATCCTGGGATTGGTCGGGAGATATATGTAATGTGAGCCAAGAGGCGCCGGATCCTCACCTGACCTGGGTTAAATGTGATTTATAACAAAAACCCAATTGAGACAACCTGCATCAACCCACAGGATCCTCCCTTTGCCGACAGATGCACACATTCAACAAGTGTGAGGAGTCCCACACCAGCCAGAGGTGGAGGCTAAGATCCATTCTCCACCTTATGGCAGCTTATTAAATATGTAACAGATCTACAGACTAGTGAAAGCTGCTGCGGTGCACAGGACGGTCCCTCTTGGGTGTCTCATCATCATCATCTCCGGCAGAAGGAGATAATTAAGATCACTTTTAATAATGTGTGTAAAATACTGGCCTCCTGGGAAATTCAAGCTCATTTACTGTGTACCGCCCTGAGCTTTGTGAACAGCCTGCAACAGAAACAGCTCCACAAAGAGAACAAAAACTAAGTATCTAGTTAATAATCCAGCAATAATAAAACCAGCCATTAAAGAATGATTGAAAAGCTGTAGGGACGATATGGGCCATTATTATTACATCCTCCAAGGAGGTTATGTTTTCACCCCTGCTCCACTTGTTGGTTGGTTGGTATTACACAAAACTACTGAACAGGGTTGCCATGAAACTTGGTGGAAGGATGGAACATGGAAGGAATCAGTCCATCCACATTTTGGGGCAGATCTGGACCAAAGGGTGGATCAAGGAATTCTTTAACATTATGACATATTTTGACATTTTCACAAATTTGCTTGGGAATAATTAATGAATCTAAAGGGAACTGATATCTATGAGTGTGTGCATTTTGGTGAAGCTTGATTGAAGTGGACTGTGGGGCCTTGGCGAAGGTATGTACTCTACTAGTTCATTATTACTTCACATTTTTGTCACTGCTTCCCACAAGTATAACACTGGAATAACAAAGACCTAATACTCCACACATGAGATTGCACTGAGTAAAAACAATAAAGATAACGCCATTGGATTTTGTTTCACAGTAATCCAACTTGTGTGACATATAATTACTGAAATGACTTCATACTAACACTGGGAATTTCCCCGACAAGAAGGTGGCCTTACATGTGCAATATTAGGGAGACCCCTGAGAGCGTTTGTGTTTTATTGTCTGGCTGACCATGACCATGAACCATGATGGGATTGCGTCTGGCCAGGCACCATTGTTCCATGTTATTCCCAATCCCTCAATCCCCTCATTTTCATTTATTTTTATTTTTGCTGCTGTCACCTCTCTAGAAAATACCCCAAAATAATTATAGTAAATACATGAATATAAACAAAATTAAAGAAAATTGCTAATAAACCGGTGGACATTTTGTCCGTGCTCTTAAGCGGTCCAAAATAATATCTCAAATGGAAGCCCCTGCTTTCTTATTGAGTCACAGCCAATATGTTCAGCTGCCAGTCTGTTTTTGCGGCTCAGGCTAAGCTGACATCCTAACAGCCCAACAAGCTGTGCCACATAACAGCCATTACTAAAACATAATCAAATACCCATTATCTTTAAGTGAGTATTGGCAAGAAATGTTTCATTAAAAGACTAAACAGTAATATCTCCCTTTGTGCCACATAATAATTTAACTCAATTTTAAAAAGGAAATAAAGGCCTGCTTTGTTTGCCAGCAGATTTTAAAAGCCTGTGTTTATGAAAGACTGACAATCTGACAACTACTGATTATTACCGGTAAGTCATGAAATAAATAAATAAAGAGACATACAAGACAAAAAAAACTAAAGAACTGAAACTACCTCTGAGGCACGGAGTAATACGTAGTTAAAAACTTTTTAATATATTAAACCTTTTTGGGACTAATTTTGAACAAAAATGTAAAGATTAATTTGCAAAAATTACAAATATGCTCCACAGCACGATGCCTTGTATTTGCCACAATTACAGCTGTTGACATGGTGTGTGTGTGTGTGTGTGTGAGAGAGTGTGAGTGTGAGTGTGGTGTGTGTGTGTGTGTGTGTGTGTGTGTGTGTGTGTGTGTGTGTGTGTGTGTGTGTGTGTGTGTATATAGTCAAATCCAATCAGCTTTCATAATGAGCATCTCCTGCAACCTTGCTTTGCCACTTTACTGAATGGACGCACCCAATTAGTAGTGGCAGCTCTGGGAGAAGCTCAAATTACCCCTGTTAGAGAAGCAAGGAAGGGAAATGGGTTGTGACTCCAAACATGGGAGCTAAGCCAAGCCTTGTGGTTCTTCAGCTTCGTTTTCTCCCGGTGGACGGACTACAGAAAGTGCGTGCGACCCACGCAAGAAAATCTATTCAGATACTTGAATAAAACTACTAATACCAACAACTTCCCACCACAGCTAGAAAATCCTGTCATTTCTCACCCCAGACTTAATGTCAAAAACAGAAACTTGAACACATTAACGTCACATATTTGGCAAGAAGGATGACTGAACAGTACAGTGCAGTGCAATTCCAAATAACATTCAACTGTACATGAGATAACATGTCATTTTTATTGAAGGAACGTGGGAACTAGCCTGGGGGGGTTTGGTGACAAAGAGGCAGCACAGCACCTGTCAGGTTCAAAGAGCTATGGGGTTGTGCTTCACATGTGCAGAGACTCAGTGGCTCTCAGGGGGATGTGCTCTAAAGGGGGGGGGGGGGGGGGGGGGGGGGGGGGGGGGGACTTCCTTGTTTAGTTGTACTGTAATGACAGAAATGTACTGACCACATTTTTTATGCTATCATTGTAAATCGATTATTTGTCTTTTGCTATTTCTGTAAATTGCCTATTTATCACCAAAGCATAAATCAGATGGAAAAGTAATGAATGTGTTGGCGATGCATGTTGATTTAAGGCCTAAACTTTAGTGCTGATGCTCATGAGTTTTACTCGGGAGCACCTGTGAAACTACTGGAAAAAGTTACGCTGGAGCCCTGTGACGAAAGTTATTGCAGCGAGCAGCAGATTAACAGAGAGAAAAAGATGCACGTAGCTCACTTTAAGAGCTACTGTAGGTCTATAATAAGAACTAAGTAAAAAGCACAACATCTGAAAGGGACACCGAAAGCCTTGCTCTCTGTCCTGTGGTTCAAGCTGGGGCTTGACGGGTCTTTTCATGCTTCAGCGAAAGTAGGCAAAAAACCGCAGGTCCCAGACCACAATACCACAAGCCCTGCCCGGGCCGAATGCAGGCCCATGGCTGAAGACCAGTGCTCGCCAGTCAGCATCTGGTGTTGATTCATCAACAGAATATGGCACACAATTAGGAAATCATATGCTGTGAGACTTTTTATATAACACTTCCCCCTTGAAATTCACCACATCGCCACAATTTGACAGTAGGTCTTCTGGGCCCATTCTGCAAATGTCTTCAAGGATTTGTGATGACTGAGAGAAATCACCTCGAGCACAGACATTAGTGGAAAAACTATAAAAACACTCTTCAGTGGCAAGAGGACTGGAGAGCATAATAATGGGGCGTGCTCAGCTCGAGAGAGAAAGTGCTTGTAGTTGCCACACCAAACAAACATCTCTGAGAGCTCGAAAAGTCAGACATGTGCAGGGGAACTGCTTCAAAAGAACTGTTAGAACTAATGTACCGCACTGTTGCGTAACGGTGCGAGCCAAGGTGTTCACACATCACCCATGCGCAAAATTCTTCTCAGCACTCGAACTTGAACCTTTTTGGCAGTGTGAAACGGCTGGGCTTGTGGTTTTGCAGTAAAAGCCAGAACATATAGGGAACAGCCCGTGTCGCAGGAGCTTATTGCTTCACAGCGGAGAATGAGAAATGTGTCATGATGTCCACCATCTTCTTCACCTCCTCCACACGAGAGGAGCAATGACAGCAGTACGGCCTATTGAGAGTAAACATTCATAGACTAACTGGCGAGGTGTTGCGTCACATTAAGAGTACAGTTCAAGCTGCGTTGACACAGAACCTGGCCTACTTAACTAAACCTGAACACATGACACAGCTCTGACATTTCAATACTACAAAACAACTTTAAAGCTGCAAATTCATCATTCACTCGGCTGCGAACAAAGAACTATTTTGGTTTGAAACACTGACCCCCATCAGCTTTTATTTGATCCAAATGGAAAGTTGAATTCTGTAAATGTTAGACTGGTTAGACGTGTAGTAAAACCAAAGGGGAATGGAAATAATGACACGTCGGTGGAAAGTAGCTGGGAAAGAGCTGCCCAAGGAGCTGCTACTAGTCTCTGGCAAGGAATTCATTTGACAATAATGTAATAGCAGGGCTTGGATTAGCATCATGAATATAATCAAAAGCCTCCTGGGAAATTAACGGTTTATCCTCTAAAAAATTATATTAGAATCATGTTATTGACTTTTTGGCATCTTTTTAGACTCAACTTGATTATCATTAAAAACTAGACAGTGACTAACATGAGACATTACTGAATAAAACCCATCTGCTGAAGACCAGAAGCTGCAGCTGAGTCCAAGAAAAGCAAGATAATGGCAGTGTTTCCTATTAATTACCTTGTCCTGATAGTTAAATACTGTATAAAACATTTGGACCATCGGCATTAATGGAAGAAATACCATCACACTGGTGGGCCGCAGGGCCGTGACAAAAAAAACTAAAAACACCCATAAAGTTGTTACTGTCCTCAGCAGGCAGGCAAAGCTCACAATAACGCCAGAAATTCTCACATTCGTTGTGTGCGACAGATCCCAGCAGTCAAATGCAATTGATCGTTTTATAACTCTGTGGTTTTTAGCAATGATCCAGGATTCTCATAACATGTATCACGACGGTTGTAAGAGGGAATAGTTCTGTTACTCAATACCATCAAATTTGCTGGAGGAAATATAGATTTACCAGATGGAAGCCAAAAGTCCAATGAGCTTCTTATAAGCAAGAGAACAACAACAGATTATTTCCAATAATTGTTGAGTGACAAAAGAAGTATACTGACACATGTTTCTATTATTTAGTCTGCTCCTTTTACATCAATGCTGGTAAGCTGAATAACAGAAACAGTGATCCTTAGCAGGATGGTCCTGGATTAGTGCTGGGTGTGCAGATTGTATGACACCAGTTCCACCGCCGACAATAACCAAGGCCAAATATTTTTTGCACAGGTGATAGAGAATAATAACAAAAGTCTTCTTACTTTTTTGACATTCGTTCTGCGTCCAGCAGCGTTCACTGAAGTGTCCATTGATTGTTGTCGTCTGGCAGGTGATCTTCCCAAGGGACATGTGCCCTGGGCACACGTCTCCACACTCTCTGTCGTTCTTGTTGGCCATGATGTAGTTGTCCTCCACCGTGTCCAGGATCTTGGACCAGTCCAGAGTGGAGAGGTAGCAGAGGTCTGGGTTCTTCTCGATTCTCACGGCACCTCGGGTGATGTTCATCAAGCTGTGGAGGCCAATCTCTCGCAGCTGCAGCATTTCGAACAACACTAGGGCGTAGTTGAAGAACAAGTTGTTGCCTCGGATGACTGTCAGGTTGGGGAAGAGATCACTGAAACTCTCCAGGCCATAAACCCTGAAGAGCAACAGATAGTCTGTGATCACTCTCAGCTTTGGAAAACTGAGGCCGTGGAAATCCTCTGGCTTGGTCTTGAACATGAGCAAGATCTTCAGGTGGCCTTCGATCACAGTGCAGTTCTCCAGCGTCTGCATGTTGGTCACATTGTTGCGGATGTCCTTGCTTACACAAACTGAAGAGACAAGAAAGGAAAGACACAGGTTCTTTAGAAACTAGACTCATTCATGTATCATTCATGAAAAATATCTCAAAGGCTCAAACAATAATGTGTGGAAAGATTGAGATTTACAGTCATGTCTTATGGGTGAATAAACTGTATTATGCATTATGAATAGGTGACATTATGACTTTCAGATGTGAAGAACAGGAAGATTCCTTAAGATCATTTATCTGGTGCCGCTGACAGAAGATTACAACTGCTGCACTTGGCTGATTTGTCACGCTACAGGTTTAATCTGCAAACTGGAAAAATAGGGCTGAAGAAGTAAGATGGACAAAAGGAGGAGAAATAATATATCTTTCGCTAATTAGAGGGAGTATTTTACTGAAAAGTTTGTGGTTATGTCTCTGTCTTTGATGAAGACCAGACTATCTTCACTGACATTTTGTTTAGCAACCACATATCTGGCAGCGAGCCACTGTCAAATATGGAGCGCTGTCATCAGAGCTGTGCTCATCCTTGGTTACGCTGGGTTGATTTGTGGAGTTGCTTCTGTAACTCAACACCATAAAAAACATTAGCTAATGCATTAAAAGTATTTGTCTGTGAGGGGAATTCAAGCACTAATGGTCGTTTATTGCACCAGTAGTAAGTTTGGGGCTTCGTCAGTCCTCACCCAGACACATGATCTGGTTTGATGAGAAATTCCTTGACTCTGCTGCTGTGCAGACACGTCCCACGTCAATCACCTCAAATTATACTATACCACAATGACAGTATGAGAGATGAATGTTAGTGTTGAAACTTACGGTAAGTTACCTGTCCTTTTGTTTTTATTAACCTTTTAGTCTAATAAAAGTCAAATAGTGATGACAGAGCCTCACACTAGTTACCAGAGCCCCAGGTGATTTGTTCAAATTACTTGTTTAGTCTATATTTGAGAATAGGGCTGGTATATAATTTTCATTTCATTATAATAGATTATTAGAATTAAATCACCACAAAGTTGTTTGTTTTAAGTTTAAAGACTCTTGCTCCGGAGTTAAGGTTGTGGTTTTGAAATCTTCTTCTCAGGCAGAAAATGACAAGCACTTGATAAACAGCTAAATGTTTTACAAATCTAAGGTGGATCAAATATGTGTTATTATATCTAAATATATTAAACTTTTGTTACATTGCTCTTGATGAAAATTATACTGTGAAAATAAGTGATATTGTTTTATTGTGCACCCCTATTTGAGAAGCAAGAAATTGCTTTTGTTATTTGTATTTATGGTTGTTAGATAATTAAGCAGTTTATTAGTTTGCTTTATTGAATTAATCAATCAACGTGTCGTTTCCCCTCTAGATGAATCTCAAGAGAACTGCAGCTGAAGTTAAAACGTGTAATGATCTTGAAGCCTTCTGCAAAATATATCAAACCCTATTACACTCAGGGGGAGGTTCTGTATGAGGAACAGTAATGAGGATTTCCTCAGCTTGTGGAGCATATGCTTGTGACATAACACAAATAATGATGGTCATAAAGATGGTTTCCTTTGCAGGTGCATTGTGGGACGTTCCAGCCACAGTTTTACAGTTCACAAGTCATGGGTGCGGCCGGAGGTGTGCTGCCTGGTGAGAGGACTGTATTTGTTTGCCGAGCGGCCCACCGTTTAGATGGGCGCATCAGGCCAACTGGTCAGCCATGTGGGGACGAGGTATAACAGCCAGGCGTGCACCTCTTTATGGCAGCGGCTCATTTTACACTTTCTGTTGCATAACAGTGCAAGACAACTGGCACGCACGCACGCACACACACACATACACCCGGTGTCCAAAAACAAGCTTTTCACTCCATGACCTTAACCAGAAAGCTCAATTTACAGCAATTATCGGGAGTTTGGCCAACGACTTTGTGGCTTGTTTGAGAAACATCAAAATGTATGAGCCCGGGTTTAAACTGCCGCCTGTTAAAAGCAGCTTGGCTTGGATCAGCAGCTCCTTTTTCTGAGTTGTATGCATGAAAGTCACAAATCTGTTCTTTCAACACATCCACCTCCAAATGAAACTTTTCCTATCAAACTGTACAGTATCTGACAGGAGTTTGCAGCAAAGTCTAGATTTACAAGAGCCTCGGAGCCACACGCAGTCAAACAGAACCGTTTACAAAGACGCTGGCAGTGTAAAAATACGAGGGGATGGTGATTCTGTGTTGGCAGTGAAGTCAACTAGCAGAGTGCTGGGTGACCCTGTGGAGAAGGCGAATCATCACAGGGCAGCGAGTCCAGGCTCCTATCAGTGTACACTTTCAGCCAGGCCAGTATTTATAGCACCACATTCCCAATAGAGAATCTAATACACTCCAGCCGTGCCGATAGTGGCTCACATTGGAAACTGGAACATGGCAGCCCTGGTGTGTAAGTGAGGAATTTTAGAGCAGAGAAAGAACTGGCCGGGCTGACTTCCCCATGTGTGAATACTTAGTTTAGGAACGAAACTCTGGCAGAAGTGGAACAAAAAAAAAAAAAAATTACTAAAAAAGCCACATGCACAAATGGACACGATTTTTGGGTTATTTCAGAGTAGGGCACTGAAACAATGACGACATTACACGACTCAGGCAAAACAAACCAGGTGCGTCGCAGAATTTAAAAGCTTGTTGGAAAAACTGGGAGACATCACAAAGGTTACTACGGAAACTAGGCTGGCTCCAGCTCTCAATACATCACCTACTTTGAGCGAGACAGCCAAACACCGCAATGGTGCTCTGAATTGTCAATTAGAGGCATTAGAGGGACAGATCACTATTGACTGATGCTATTAGATTCTATCTATCTCCATCACTGCCTGCACCTCGGAGACAGATTCACTTTTAAGGTTAATTAAAACGGAGCAGTGTGATGGTTTCCCATTTCAACAACACTGTGAGCAAAGAAAAGCCTGTTAATAATAACAAGATGGAAAACGAGCAGACACGGTCAAATCAAAATGTAAAGGTTAGAGAGATTATTGATCCAATGAAAGGACAACAACAAACATTTAATTTATTCTACCAACAAGATGAGTAAAGATGATTTCTGGAAAGAGATTTGCATGAGACCAAAAATATATTAGAGTGACATTTAAAAAGTTAAGTTCAATAGATTTTAAAGCTCTTTTCCAGCTCCATATCGTAAAGCTATTATATCCACAATATAAAAATAACAGCATCATGAGGCATTACAACAGTAAATGTTGAATTGAAGGCTAATATATCAATATCGCCAATTTTTTACTACCTTGGCATCGGCCTCCAAAAATTCACATCAGTCATGTTTAAATGATAAAATGACACCAGCATAACCCTCTAACTTCTAGGTCTGGTTTAAGCAGTATTAAGTATGTCTGTACATCGGCTCATGAAAATCATGCCTGGGTCACAGGACGATTCTAAATTTAAATCAACATGCACTCAACTGTAACTGTGAGGTGTTGAGTACTGTGCATATCTATACTACAGGGAGTCCGCTGGAGACTTCACCATCTGTCCACTGTGTCCTCATGGGTATAATGTACAAATTCACAATGCTCTCACTGCAGCTGCAAGCATCAAAAGGCAATTCTGATCTTGTGAAGGAGGTGAATGTCAGGGGGGGGGAGGGCGCTACAGGTTGTTAGACTAATGGTGTACATTATAGCCGGGCCTCGCAGAGAACTGAGGCCTCAATGAGCACACAGGAACACACACACGCTCCGTGATTGCAACACTTCCCTTTTCAAGGTTTGTGCTGTTCCGCTGTTTTCCAACCTAGACTAAAAACTAACCACACAACCACAAAATGCCGAGGTCATCGAGATACATTCACTGTCTCCAAACTGACAACATATTATGTAATCCACTTTAAGAAGGGCTGTAAAAACGTAATCATTACACCGCTTTAAAAAAGGGATAGTTCACCCCAAAAAGGAAAATTCACTCATTATCTACTCACCACTATGCCGATGGAGGGGTGGGTGAAGTGTTTGAGTCCACAAAAGACTTTTTGGAGTTTCAGGGGTAAACAGCGTTGCAGCCAAATCCTTTTTTAACTTACAATACATTATTATATTGGTTTTGGCTGCAACCCTGAAATTCCAGAAGTGTTGTGTGGACTCAATCACCTCACCCACGGTCCGTCGACATAGTGGTGAGTAGATAACGAGTGAATCTGCATTTTTGGGTGAAGCATCCCTTCAAGGTAGACTGCAAACACTGACAACAACTTTTGATGAAGCACTTCTCTGAATTAGAGGAATAAGGAAACACCACAATCAAACAGACTGTTGTTTTTCATCTCTACCAACTGCACAGGATGGGATATTAGAGCTGTTAGTAAGTTCCTCGACAATATATAAATGAATATATTGTAAGCAAGCGCATGGGTAGAGTGGCTTATCAGATGAAGACGGTTGGTAGGGGTGCCATGGAAAGCATAACAGGGAATAAAGTTAAGCCAAAGTAAATCCGGGCGCAGCCTTTAAATAGAGTGAAAGTGAGTAAAAGAGGGAGCCTATAAAACCACAAAGTTCCCTCTTGGGATTATGTGATGGCTATCACATTGATAAATGGCTTTAGACCGAAGATAATTTGGTGAGTCAGTTGCCCACCAGCTGCATGTGCTTACAAAATATTCCTTCGGCTGGTTAGCAAAAAAGTCAATTGCATAGGAAAATAAAACATTTAGAAGCCTATTGTTTCTTTTTATTGGTTTGTTTTTTTAAATTTGGGAGATTGTTTACTTTGAAAAGCCCATGAGACATTAACATGGTGTTTAAGAATCACAGGCTGCATCAGAATAAATATCTTTTACCAACCTTAAAGATCATGTGGGCATTAAGGACAATTGGGGGTAATCATTACCTCTAACGTGTGAGTGCACAATAACAAGCCCATTTCCTGTTAACAGGAGCACGGTGTCAAGGGTAAAGATCTGACACAACAAGACTTCCTTGTCCGACGCCTGCGTGGTCAGAGTGAACGCGTGCAGGTGTGCCTGATTGCTCCATTTCCGAGCTGGATATAATTTTTCGAACGTGAACCCGTCAACCGGGATTAGACGGTCATTGTCGAGGGTGACGAGTGCAAAAATCATTCTATTGTGTTCATGTCAAATCCACTCAGGACTTTGGTACTTGAGACAGCACTGAAGTGTGTGTGTGTGTGTGTGTGTGTGTGTGTGTGTGTGTGTGTGTGTGTGTGTGTGTGTGTGTGTGTGTGTGTGCGTGTAGTGTTTTTGGAGGGGTGGTTGAGAGGTGACAGTTTCATCACATTACAGTTGGCTTTTTGTCAGGAGGAGTGAACCCAGGGTGGCAGCTGATTGAACCGTTGACCACATACATGACCTGCTCCGGCCCCAAGTTGTGCACGACAGCAGACAGCCACTGGCATCCTGCTGTTTGACACTGCTGATTAGCTGATGCCTTATCATGGCACAACAATACGCCACAGTCTGATAACCAAACCACCTGAGGCCTCAGTTCACAACCTGAGGTGAACCAAGCAGGAAGGTAACCACAGTTTTCGCTTATTAAGCAGTAACAATACATTCGAGTCACATACTTTAGCTTTTGTATAAACAAATTAATACAAGTTGGAAAACCCCAGAAAGCTATTAAAAAACACTTTTTCAACATTGGCACCTTTTTTCCCAGGGAATAATTAATGGATCTTGTTGGGGGAAAAAAAAAAATCGGGCACATGGACAGGAACTGACATCTATGAGTGTGTGAATTTGGGTGCAGCTTGTATTTAAGGGGACTGTTTGGCATTGGTGGAGGTATACGCTCTCCTGAGTGCTATTCTAGTTTGACAGTTCAATTTCATTTCTATCTGGGCACTTAATACACGTTGCTCTTATTGTGCAAGACAAGAAATTATATAAAAATAATTTTTGACAATAACAATGGGTATATATATATATATATATATATATATATATATACACAAACTGGCATCAATACAGATAAATATATTTGAAGATAAAACTTGTTATCTTTACCCCTTCCATCTTTGGGACTTTTTACCACATGTTATATATATATATATATATATGGGGATTGTTTAGAGAACTCTACTATATTTCAGCAGCTCCCATCCGTTAACTCTCTCTTTGACCTCCTTGCGTAGGTGGAAGGAGGTCAGTGGTGTTCCAGTCTGAGTCTGTTGTGCGGCTGAGTTTGTGGCACAATTTGCAAGGAACAGTTTTCTGGTCCATTTCATATTTTTTCTACCCAAACCACATCCATGCAAGATAAGTAGTTCCTCTTTTAGGTACAAGCGCCCTGATTTGTCTCTGGCTGGCCTGAGTCCTACCCGCTGTTCAGAATGAACCCTTCCTGTGTCACTGTACTCCATGTTCGTTTGTGTTGCCTACATGCAAATTTCCTGCCTGCTTTCGTGCCAAGAGGAAGAACGCAAAGTGCCGTCCAAATGACAAAAACATTTCCATGAAAATGTATCTGCTGCACACAGCGAGATAAACAGTAATGAATAATATGAAACAGACGTTTTTCTATTGTCCCATGATGTTGATGGGCTCTAAGTCATGACGTGTAATCAATGAGTTAGTGCGGTGGGCGAGACATTTCTCAAGACCACAGAGGTGATTACAGACAGGAGGAGGGGACTGCATTAAAGCATAAGTAGAACAATAGTAAATAAATACATTTTATTGGCAATTGGATTTTTTGTTTTTTAAAGGTTCTGATAATTGGAAAAATACTGATTATTGGATGCAATAGCATATCAAAATATTAAAATTTACACCTTACAAACAGTAACACAGACAAAAGGTCCGATAGTATTTAGATTTTTTTTTTATCATACAAATTTAGCATTGATTGGTCATTTCCTGCAAACATATTTGTTTGGAAACAGTGGCCCCCACTTAGGGTAAGAAATCTCATCCTAAGACGACTAAATGTTTTTTTAGCTCGATGGTTAAAAGAGTCCTGACATAGTTTGGATTTCTGAGATACCTTCCAGACAGCAGTGAGTGGTTTAACAACCACAACTCATGAAAAACGGATGTGTGTAATGCGACTTACTAAACAAGAGGCCTAACCTGGGGCTAAAAACAAAACACAAGAAGAAAACATAGGAGCAGAATGATGTTACTTGGAGATTCGTCTGCTCTCACACAACTGCCACTCAATAGTGAATAAATTAACATAGTAACTAACACTGCCACTGAACATAAGCCTCTAATATTAAGTGAATATTTTTCCACTAAGCTGAGCTGGACAGCGACCAACGAGTAGCACAGGAGGTTTCCTGACTTCGACACTGGTCAGTCGGGCTTATGAAATCAGCCAGTGTGAGGCCCAGGTTCCACTCGTCCCTTCTGTGGTTCAAACTCACGTCTGAGAGGAGTGAGGGGGGTGAGGGGGGGGGGGGGGCTGCCGCAGCGCAGTTGCTCAACTTGCTTTTGATTTATGTCTCAAAAGTTCTCGTTCCGACTGGTTTAATGACATCGCTCCCTTCAACCCTCACTAAAATCTGATAATAGGTGGGAGAGTCTGGGCTTTTCTTTTTCCTTCAGAGCGCCTCTTAAAAACCAACTACTGCCATGTACTGTAGAAGTGTGACGTTTAAAGAGACCTGGGGCAACACAC
Source organism: Reinhardtius hippoglossoides (assembly GCA_006182925.3). Classification (NCBI taxonomy): domain Eukaryota; kingdom Metazoa; phylum Chordata; class Actinopteri; order Pleuronectiformes; family Pleuronectidae; genus Reinhardtius; species Reinhardtius hippoglossoides. The sequence goes on along the minus strand of CM031680.1, from coordinate 5,864,581 downwards.
TGTGTGTAAATATGCTGGACACAAACACAAACAGCTTATACTGAACATAGGAGGAGGAGCTCCTGTCAATCCGTCTCTGAAATAACACAACTGTGTGTTGTGTATATGGGCTCGTGTCAAGATTATTGTAAAACAACACAAACTTAATCTAGAGCTTTTTTTCTTCCCTCCAAGAACAATAGAAAAAAGGGATTAACACTTCAGATCAATTCATTAGTATTCACAGAGTAATGAAAGTAATTAAAACACCCGTATAAGCCTATTATGTGTTGCCATTTGTGCCCCGAAATCAATGTAATGTATCTGGACATGGACTTTCCTATAGAGAGAAAGATTTGAAGGAAATCATCTAGGTTGACCGACATTAATAAAAATCTTTTTTTAATGCATGTCAATCACACTCCAAATTATTAACTGATAATGCCAAATTACATTTAAAATGCCAATAAGAGGGTAGTGCTGCAAAAAAATTGAGAAAATTAATCACCAACTATTTTTGATTATATGTAATTGTTTAACCAAAATGCCATGGTTCCACTCTTTAAAATGTGACAATTAGCTGTGTATTAATCAGTTCAATGTTATGTGTTTTGGATGGTGCTGCAGGATATTGTGAGGAGGATCTGTCTTTGTGTTCTTGTCTATTATAACCTCAAACTGAATAAAGTAAATAATGCTAAGTAAAAGCCCTAATTTAGAGAATTAGTATGATTTGAATCTGATTTATTTTAACTAATTTAATCAATATTTGGATGTAAAATGCTATAAACACTGTAATGTCAGGTTTATATGTAAAAAGCTGTTTATAGACATGTAACACCTTTAAAATCACAACGAGAACATTTCCTGATATATGGGGAAGTAAATGAGTCTGTTGTTGTCATCTTTTAAAAACACCTACACTTACTGTACAACAGTTTAAACATGCAAGTGGTCCCACAGGTTTGCTTAACATTTCCCAGTGAGTATAACCAATATTTGCTCAAAACTAAAAGATTCCAGTGGTGTGAAGCTGTGAGTGTTTGAGAAACGCGAAAATGTCTCCGGGTGACTGCAAATGTGTTCATTCATTGTTATCACCCGGGTCTGTTGGCTGGTGAATATAAAAGGGGATTGTCAGGAGCTTTAAAGGGGGCTTATTGTTCCATTCCTGCACAGACCACAGCTACAAGTCGAGGCTTTCCAATCTACAATCTACAGCACAGTCCAATTAACGTATTATTATTATTATTATAATCCCAAATCCTAAGACTGCTTACGAATGTGGGACAAAACATTGTGTTTACAGTTTGCTGCAGACTCCAAAAAGCCAGATAAGTGTTAACCTTTGCCCCGTCCAATGCAATGCCTGTCTACAACTTGCTGCCTACGTGCCTCAAATTACCATCAGTAACAAAACAAAAAATCTGTATGTCAACTTGGCAGCATTTAGTGATTCCACTCCTTAACTATTTTTACAGCATTTATCAGCTAATTTAATTTATTGATCTTTTAAAAAATAATTATAAATGTGTATAGACATTTGCATTATAAAAGGATTGAAACTATTCGGGTAATAAATGGATCTCGATCAAAATATAAAGAATAAAATCAAAACATTTGATTAAAGCCACCATTATTGTGACATGTGTAGTGAAATGTGTGGATACTAGTAGATGTGAGTGTTGATCGTCGCTCCTGTGACACACAGACATTTGATAAATATTGGACAGACATCATCATAACATATTAAAATCCAACGTGTCTGACTGCATCGTTGCTCCTGAGGCACACAGTGGGGATACAAACAGCTCCATGGTGGCGGAGAGGTGCGATCATTAGTGTTACTTACTCTCTCCAGTCGCTCGATGACAGCTCACCACGAAGCAGACAGCGGTCAAAACAAAACACAAAGTCCGGGGACACATCACTGACTCGGTATGAGACACCATTCAGCTCCTGTCCCGGGTCAAAACAGCTCGGTGGCCCCCTTTGGCGAGGAGGACAGGCTCAAAATGGAGGAGAGACACCTTCAGGAGACTGGTTTTGTTTTGTGGCGTGGGCCAACAGGTAAACAAAAATAAATAAAAGACATCCCGGAAGATGGGCGGAGGATCGAGTCCAACGTGTTCGGGTCAGACACAAGCTAGCGCCCCGGCTACCGCTGCTAAAGCTAGCCACCTCATGGGGAGGAGGAGGAGGTGGGGGGTGGGGGTAGCACCGTGGACACGCAGCAGCAGCACGCACACACTCACTCGCACACACTCACTCGCACGCACACGCGCACGCACGCACGGCTCCTGTATTTCAATGTCAGGTTGTCCCGGTTGAGTTTGTCCGAGTGGGAAGAAAAAAAAAAAAAGGAAGAGCAACAAAATAAACAAAGCCCAGCGCAGGCTCACGTCAGTGCTAGCCGCGGAGTTAGCTCCCTAGCTAGCTGCTAGCTGCTAGCCACCTAGCCTGGCTCCACCACTCCCGTCCAGGCCACGAGAGAGAGAGAGAAGTTTGCGCCGCTTTTTTTCCAACCGTGTTAAATTAAAAACCCCACCAGGAGGAGGGGGGGGAATACCACGCAAACCCACCCGCGTAGCAATGCACGCGTGTATAAAAAAATAAAAAAAAAGGGGAAAAGCCGAGCGCTAACTTAACTCAGAGAGGGTTTCTTTTTAAGCGTGCGTGGCGTTAGCGTGTTTTTTAAAAAGTCCTCCAGCGAGCCGCGAACATCTTCTCCTTCTCCCTTCGCGTGTGGAACCAGGTGTTTGTATCCGTCGAGCGGCTCCGAACCGTCAACCCTCCCACCACCACCCACACCCCCCCCGAGTGTGTGCACAGATTTCAGTGGGGCTCTGGGAAGCTGACAGACGCGGTCGTGGCTCAGCAGCACTCCGGTGGTCTCCGTGTTTAAAAAAAAAAAAAAAGAGATGTAGTTTCTCTACTGTTTTAATGCAGGAGTTTTTTTTTTTTTTTAAACATGCACGTGCGATCCAAGTTGCGTCCGCGCTCCGAACTGCCGTCTCCCCCCCACACACACACACACAAAACAACAGCTGCACCGGAGCGAGAGGAAAAGCGGGTGAGATCAAGTTTTTCCGCGTTATTTGTCCCTTTTCATCTCCCACAGACAGACTGAGGTAGGTTGTACAGTCTCCCAGCTCCTGGAGGATCCACTTCTTCTTCCCCCAGCCAGTAAACAAACCCTGCCAGCGAGCCAGATGGGCTTCAGGGGAAATACGGACTGGAGCTTATTGGATTACACAACAAACTGATCCCACTGTCAGGTGGTGGAAAGTAATGCAGTTACTCCCGACCAGTAATTTGTAGTGTGAAGTCCAGTCATTTTATTCATGGGGGGGGGGGGGGTACATTTCAGGAGGCATTTGCCCGGAGAGCTTTGAATCAGAGGGGGGGTTCGATCGGTTGTTCCCGAGGCAAAAAGACATCGATGAATAAGAGGAGACATTAATTAAAGCATGGAATACGTGGATAGAACTCATGCTCCAACGGTCTCCTCATGAAATCACATTTTGATTTACTACATGCACACTTTTTATTTGGATTTGCACCAACTTGCACACGCTCATAAATATAAGTTCATCCAGATCCATGAGTTATTCACTGAGAAATCCAGAAAACAAGATTCATGGTAATCTGTCCTGTTATTTTTGCATAATCCGACCAAATGCTCAGGAAAACATAACCTCCTTGTTGGAAGTAACAAGAACCACCAGTCACCTCATGAAAGCACATTTAAATTCACTAAGTTTGGATTTTAAATTACTTTTTGCTTTGAATCAGCAACAAATTGCACAACATAAATATCCAATATCTGTCCCCTAAACGTGCCGGATGATTTTTTTTAATAATGACGAATAATTATAATGATGCATAATCCTGCTAACTAATAGAAAGTGCAGAAAATCCCTGGATCCACTCCCTGACCCTGGAAATGCACCAAAAATAAAATGGGTTCTTCCCTGCATCACGCGCCACCACTCGAGGAAATTTCATGGAAATCCGTTGAGTAGTTTTTGCGTAATTCTGCGAAGGAACAAACGAAAACAGAAGAAAACAGAAGCTCCTCGGTGCAGCTGAAGGCTGAACCAATCTGAGAAAGCCGGCTTTAAGTGCTAAGCTGTGTATATAGTTAGTGTGAAACGTGAAATAAGGCAAAACAAATACTGGGATTTAGATTTATTGGATTATTTACATTTAATTTTTTAAGATACATAAACTTTTTTTTTATCAATTTCTCATTGATGAGTTAAGTATAAAGCAACAACACAGTAATTAAATACTTGTAAAAAGTAGTGTAGTGTATTACATTGTTTGACAAATATTGTAAACACTACAACACACAGTCACATGACAGGGCCACTGAAAAGCCCTGTTGTGTTGCAATGCTTCTTACCTAATGTAGTTAAAGTAACAACTACAAGACCGCTAACACACATCTTAGTAACACACTGACAGATTTGTCCAATAATACGCATTAAACTGAACATCGAGCATATAGGGTTTGACTTGTTGCACTTTGCATTTAAAGGTCAAATGAACAAGGACATTTTGGGTGTTGAAAGTTTTTAACTGATGTGAAAACAAAGTCAAAGCAAGTTGTGAAACTCTGCAACAGAAGCGTTCTGTCAATTCTCGCCTTCACATTGTGCAGTCACAAGTTGTATCTTGCATAATCACCTGGAGAGAGAGAGAGAGAGTGAGACAGAGAGTAACTGAGGGAACATACAGACCAATGTCACGTTAAGGTAAATGCACACGCCCCGTTAGCCTCCTTCCAATTTTCATAAAGATCACATGGTGTTTCGGAAAGTCCCCAAACGGCTTGATCTAAACAATCCAGATACCGTGTTCCTCTCCGACTGGCTGTTTCTTGTCCGATCTGGTTTGAGCGTTCATGTTTTGACAGTTAGGACGGTTCCTTGTTATTTCAGGAAGCTGAGGGGGAAAAGATGAGGAAGGAAAATCCCTGATTGATTCAACCATTCTCTCAGAACTTGACTTGATCCCTCGCCGTTCTCACACTCGGACAGATACGACTGGGAAAAAAAAGCCCACTGCGATTACGTATTTCACACTCTGTTCCCAACTGAGCTCTCGGGGGGGCTGGAAATATCTGAGATTGTTCTTCCCCGACATGTTTGTCTCTGTCACAACTGCTAATTCACTACCTGTTTACATCCTCCGTGCAAGCAGCAGCAGCAGCAGCAGCGAGTTAATCATGTCCTGTTGTGTATTACACTAAAATAGATCTTACTGGAACACTAAAAAGCTGCTCTTACGGGAGTTCTGTGGCAGCTGCGTCTCTGACCGACGCTTTCAGTCATCAATTTATCGTGAAGTCTTGAATGTACGCCGGCCGCTCATGTCGGTGCGGATGCAGGCCTCGGTTCCGTGGGACGTGACGCCTTCTTCAGAGGAACACGAAACGGGGAAGCAGCTCACCAGCACCTGGTAATCAGAGCAATTTGCCCGCCGTGGTTATCTGAGAGAACACATCTGAAATGGCGGAAGGAGAACAGAGGCTCCACGGTCTTTGGGATTGCTCGCCAACGCCTTTTCGACAAGTGCCACTTAAAAGAAGCACAGAAGGGTCACTAACGAGTAATTACAGCCACTGAGCCGATTGGACCATCATGCACTGCAGCAACATCTCGCCTTATGGAGGAATCAGAGCTAAATTGCACCGTTGTGGATTCTATATCTTAAGCTTAATCTTATGGACGAGTATGTTGAGGGGGGGAGGTTCCATAATGAGATTAATAGACAGTGACTGGAGGAAGCCATGTCCCACTTCACATTAATGAGCTAGAGACATTGTTTTTAGATATAGGGAGAAATCTATATATAGAAATATGGAAATATAGATATAGATAAATATAGATGGATAGAAACATGGAGAGATATAGAGAAATTGATATATAGAGAGATAGAGACACCAAGAAATATATGAAGATATGAGAAAGGGATAGAGGGGTAGGGATATATTAAGAAATATATATAAAGATAGAGATACAGAGGAATAGGGAGAGAGATAAAGACCAGTACCAGTTTTTTTTTTATCTCTATGATTAATAAAGTAAAAAAACTGCTCACTAACAATACAAATGTAGGATGACGTCATTTTCAGTAAATTTACCCTCTAATATCTAGTTCAAACCAGCAGGCTTCATACAGTACGACTAATCTACTTTGGTCAGATTAGGATTATTAGGGCCCAGAACTATTGATGTGTTTTTGAGGCTCAGACAAACAAACACAAAAACAAATGAGTCATAAACACGTGAGCTGAAGTGAACAGTGTGGCGCGTTGCTCAGGACTTCAGAGGTGGGTTTGTTTTTGAGCTGCGACCTCTAATCCTGACAATCCCACTGATCCTGACCTCTGCTGGGGTCGGAGGTCGGGTCCCACTGTTAAGAGCAAAGTCGTACCACTGGCAGGGGAAAGGTGAACTGGGAAGGTCAGGGTGCCAGCTTCTTAAACCAATCAGCAACTGTATACATATATATGTGTGAGTGTGTGGGTGGGTTTGTGTGTGAGTGTGTGGATGGAAACATATTTTGTAAAGTAAAAAGAAACAGTAGAAATCACAGTATTTCCCTCTAATAAGAACATAAAATACTTTAATACCTCAAATTTGAACTTGTTTAGAAGCATATTAATGTTATACAATATAATCTATAATACTTGGACTAAATAAATTAAAAATACAACATATTTAAAAAAGTATTAATGTGCATTATGTGTCATATCTTTGTCTGTAGTCACATATAATCAATAACTTCCTGTCACTTAAATGAAGCCTGATAAAGGAAGTTTTGTGGAGCAGATGTATCGTGAATAGTAAAATGGAAATACTCAAGTAAAGTGTTGTATTGTATTTAAGTGCAGTACTTTGCCTTTGCTGTTACTTTTCATTACTGACTTAACCAGGATGCGTGTTGTCGATTTGGTTTAAATAATTATTTCTGTGAGGTATAAAAAAACAATTAGCAGGCTGGAGTTGTACAGATAGAGATTATTAATTAATTAAATGTAGACTTTTAAAACCAGTCTGAATTAAAACGGTCGCTCCGACAACACGCATACCTCCACCAATCTCGTTAATGAAAGTGAAAAACAATCCCTGGGTCTGGTCCCTTAATTGGAACCGCGCTCTCAGTTAATGGGTTCTTCCTGGGCCCACAACACACCCTTCCACCAAGTTCCAAGAAAATCAGTCGAGTAGTTTTCAGTAATCCTGCTGACAGACAAACAAACAACAGTGAAAACATAACCTTCATAACACAACAACAATATGACCCTGAGAAAATCCACACTTGATGTTCAGTGCGGTGGATTTCTGAGCTTAAACAAGAGCTGAAAAAAATCCGCGAACACATTTTCACACAACACAAAAACCAGAGGAAGCTACTGGCTGCGTTGTGAAGTGGGAACAACACAACAAAAAAGCAGAACTTCTACATCTGTGAACATGAGCTGCCACGAAGGAGCTGCCGTCCTTTCCTCCATCAACACTGATCAATCATACGCCGAGGACTTCAAATAATTGGTCACCATCTTGAAAAGCAAACCATATGTTTAGATGACTGCTCCAGCGGGAATCGTTAAGAATGATAATAATAATCACTTAGTGCAACTTGAAACTGGTTTTTACACATTTCCCCACACATTGGTTTCCTGTCAGAGGGACTTGTAGTTATGTTAAGTGGTGATGCTGCTTGTGGAAGGAACTCCAACATCCGATATTTACATGTTGGCCGTTGAAAAGAGTTACGTTGTTGGGAAACCAGACCTGAAGGCCGAATAATAGGCTTCAGCAGTTATTAATTAGTTTACACGGGGAAAACAAAGTACAAGAGCCGGACATGAAACATAATGCTTTAAATATATATGTAAATACAGTATAAACAATAAAACAATAAGTATTTTACAGTTTTATAAAGGTGTTATCAGGTGAGACTGACAGATTCCATTTGATTAATGGAAGGTTTTTTTTTCTACGTCTTTACGCTTTCTTTAAATCTTACGCTTCCATTTTGTGCATTTGAAATCTTGCAATCGAGACAATTCACCCCGTTGTTATAGCATCGAATAAGTAATTAAATGTCCCGTCCACTAACTTGGAGGAGGCGGGCGTTATAACCTACACCCTCTACTGCAGCCGGCCACCAGGGGGGACTTAATGACGTCCATCTTTATTACAGTCTATGGTTTCATCATCGTGTTGAGTCACAAGAAAACTCCATCTGCAATGTTCACATTGTGGAAGTTTTAGCAAATAAAAGAATTAAAGAAAGTGTATTTATGAGGTAACCAATGCAAGTTATGAGATTTGAGGTTGTAGAATTTGAATGAAGTGGTGGTGGCCTGGTGCAGGACAGGCAGCGTCCAGCAGGCTTTTCCTTTGAAAGCTGCTTGTTGCCGCTGCTGGAAATGAAGTGTATCTGCGTGATGACCCTGAATCACACAGCAAATGTGGCATAAAATCAAAACAATGAGCTAAATGAGGCTGAAAGGCTCATGTGGCCTGTTGGTCACGACACGTGGCGGCTCTCACCTCACAGGGAGTCATTATCAAATACTGATTAATGAGGCTTTAAACCACATTGGGTGAAGACGTTGCTCTCGTCTCCCGAGGGGAAATGATTCGTACAAACTTTTTCTAAACACAGGTCCGGTGACCCAGAGGTTTCATATTTCGCTCGGGCCACAGTTTAAAGTGCTCTGCTGTGAAAATCTCAAGCGACACTGAGGCACAGTGGAAGTTAAAAGCTGTTTAAAAAGCTCATACGCTGTGGAAAATGGAGGAAAGCAAAAAATGATTTGTCGTTAATATCCTCACATCCTCAAAACTAACCGATGTGGCACACTTGAGTTTTCAGGTGTGTGTGAGTTTAGATTGTTTCTCAGTTGTGACATAAATCTGTTGGAAGTGATAACCTCACTGCAGGGGAGGGGGGGGGGGGGGGGGATTAAAGGGCTCTTACATAAAAACCTGAAGCTGCACTTTCTGCTGCATTAATTACATCCACACGTCGTAACCTTTAGCTTCTTCCAACATGCAGGTATGTAGGTAGCACCCTGATCGACTGCAGCAACAACAGGGTCAGGGTTCACCGAGATAAGGGCGAGGCTGTGAACACACTGTGACCAGGGGTGTTTTCTTTTACAGTCGATGCTAGATGTTGGTTTCCAGGGATGTTGAAGTCGGGTGTATGTGTGTGCGTGTGCGGAGGCCCACACCTAACCCCGAGTTAATCGTCGGCCACCATGTGCCAGGAAGTCATATGAGGCGTTCTGCTTATAGAACATGGGAACGCAGGAATCGTGGCAGAGGTTAGTGACACGCCGAGGTTCACACAGACCTGTGTGACTGGGAGAACAATGAGGTTCAGCCATGATTCATTCCTGGGGCTCTTCCTCGACGCCAGCGCACTGCACCTCTCCTCCTCAGGAAAAGATGCTGCCGTGCGTGAGACATCCACCACTGGGGCCACTTCCCCTTTCCCAGTGCATCTGCGAGTTGTGAAAGCGTTCTTCCTGACGCCATTCCCAGTGTTTGCAAAAGACGATACTTTAGGTTAAGAGGCAGGACTTGATGGATGCTCTCCCTCTCGGATTTTAATGGACATTTATAGTAACGGCGCTGTGGACTGCAGCGTGGCCTCCAGCCAAGTCCCGGAGGCCGGTTTTTCAAAGCATGCGAGCATTCCTCCGCTCTCATGCACCTAACTGAAGCCTGGAAAGTAAATGTGCAATGACAGCGACTCTGCATCACAATACATTCCAGCAACTCCCCCCAAATAGTCACATGGCCCCTTTTCATACCCAACACGAGCACAAATACACCACAGAGAAACACCAGAGAGGCTCTCGACCTCAACTTTATGCCTTGGTAGTGATCCGAGTGATCTCAGCAGAGATGCCCCCCCCCAAACTATCCCGGGACCTGTTTTATACCCTGGGCTAGTCCGGTTTAAACCCTGGTGTATAAAATAGGCTATAGCCCAGGATATACCCCTGTAGTCCAGATTATACCCCCCTTGTGTCTGTATTTCAATGTCTACTGTTTTTCCCCCCCCCATCATAATTTATATATTTTGGGCTCGACCAGATTAGATCTCTCCTGTCCGGATTATAACTCGTGTTTATCATAAATAAGGTAACTCGGGGGAATAATATACTGGATTTATTATTAAATAGATAAAAATACAATTACAAACTTAGAAATTGGAGCAACATTAGGAAATAGCGATCACAAAGTCATCAGATTTGACCACATTTTTTAAATAGGTTTACGAATGAGGTGAGGGGCGGTATTACCCCAACAGGGCCAGAACAAGTGAATACAGTAATCTGGCCTAGGGGGGTTATGACATAGGGTAGCCTGGGTAAATGCTGCGCTAGTCCAGTTCATACCCGGGTTATAAAACAAGTTAACCCACTTTAACCCGGGGTATATTTTGGTCTGCTGCAACCTGCTGTTTGTTGATGCGTCACTGGAGGCCACAAATCCAAGCGCTCCCCCCTCCTCTTTCGAAGTAGATAAAAGTAAAATCATAGTTTGACATGGACAGTTGTTTCTTACACTGTGTTCTTACACAGTCTGCATCAGTAGCTGGGGACTGTCACTGCTCAAGAGACACGGTTGTGCTGATGAGTCCATTGGCAGTAAATCCACCACAGTGCCTGTTAGACCGCTTGTGAGGAAACAATATGGATTATTATATTATATAAAGAGTCTTATCCTCATCTCCTCTGTCCCAGGTTAAGACCACATAACACCTGCTGCTACACTCGGACACTTCTGCGCACATCATCATATTCCAGCAGAGAGAGAGAGAGAGACGGTGAGGCAGACGGTTTAAGATTATTCTCTACATGTAGAAGGAAATGTTGTTTAAAGAGAGTGTCGGCTGATAAGTCCTCACTGTTTGTGGAGGAAACAAATCCGTCAAATGCAAGAGAGAAAGTGATGAGTAAGCACCTTGGATCTCACGCAGGGGGCATTTCAGCACATGGGGGGGAAAAGAGCGATGACTGGGGAGTAATGAGCTCGGATTTAGAAAGTTCTCCTGCTGCAGATGACATGAAAATATTAAAAAGAGCAATGTTAAGGTAAAAAAACAAATTCCACAAGTCATCAATTTATCAATTAATTCACGACAAATGTATTAAAATGACGATTTTCTGAATGATTTCTCACTGAGGTTAGTGGAGCCTCGTCAATCTACAGGTGACAGTTCAGAATGTAAGTCTATTAAAGTGTTGATATAAAAGTGGTCCACACTGTGACATGGTTCATGAGAGCAGCTTGACTCCCAAAGTATTGATGCTAACAATATTAGTGTCAATAGGATCAATAACATAAAAAGATTAAGGATCCTTCTCATGTTTGATCAACATGTGAACACTTGTGCAGAGAATAGAAGTTTAAATATATTCAAAACTAAACAGACACAATCTCTGAGCTACACTATGACAGCAGCTGCATTAAAGAATATGAATTTTCAGTCTTATGTGATTAATGACCTTCATCTTGTAAACACTTGTTCAGTGGTAACCATTTATTTTACCATTATATCAGTAAGTATATGAAAGACATCACTTAACACCAGTTGGGATGTAACAGTACTTTCCCACTGCAGATAATATTTCCTAATGATATAGTTAATGGATTATTTAACATGAGCTGCAGCAGATGGATTAAAAATCTCTACTTCATATAAAAGGTTCACCGCCTCCGACAGGCTAAAGAAAATATTTCTGAATTATTATTATTTTTTGAGGTAAGTGAAATCAATGCTTTTTTTCCCAGACTTCTTTAAGACCTGCAGATTCCCTGGACAGACGCCCGCATGTGGTTTTAATAAAGAAAGGCTCAGAGCCCAGAAAGTAAATGAGCTTAGGTCTGTGCATTAATACCGGCTGAGTGTATTGTTGACAGTGTGTAGGTAGTAGAAAGCACTCGAGCCACAGTAGATCTCAGAAAGTGGAGGATTACTAACAACCAACGGAAGAAGTTGGAGAATGAAACTAAAAGTCTGGTGTAATGAACGGTGAGTAAAGGCTAAAAGGATTCCGTCTTTAGTGAGACGTAAAAGAGGGTTTAGCAGCCGTTAGATTTAGGATTAGAATCCTTGTTTTAAATAAATCACCGCGAGGATTATTATTGGGTTACTGCTGACACACCCTTCTGCTCTCACATCAACATATGGCGCAACACCCACAAAGGCAGAAGCAAACATTTCATTGTACAATAAACCTTTAATAAATAGTTTGTCATTAGTTTCCCATATTTACATAATAACCACCATTTACTTATGTTGCCATACTCATTTCTTGGCTAAATTTAGGCACACAGAGAGGGGGGTTCAGGCCACAAACCACGTCGTACTAAAAACAGGAGTGGCTAGCAGGTAAGTCTTGAGAAATAGATCATAATTGCACCATACAACCAAACAGACCAAGAGGCGGCCGTCTCCTTGAGCGATTAAATATATACATTTACTGTACGTACAGGTGAGTTTTGTACATCTGCAGTCATCTGCGTGGGGCTGGTGCAGAATCTTACCAATTTATGAAGGATCGGAATTTACTGTGTTGGTCCAAGAAATGATGCATTAAAAAAAAAAGAAAGAAAACAGAATGATATTCAGAGATTAAATCAAGAGTAACAGCTTCTGGTTAGGTAACACCCCCCTCTGAAAGAATAAAAACTATACGACAGGTGAGAGGAAACTTGGAGGGCGCAGCGTGGTCAGCGCGTGCAGCTGGGATTCGGACATTCAGTGACTCGGAGCTGATCGAATGTAACTAACCATGATGAAATGTTGTTAAGTGAAGACCGAGACTGGAAACGCAGACAGAGACGTTTGGTTATTCACCATCTAGCCACAAATATTCCTAAAGTTTTAAAAGTATAAAAAAAAAAGATTTAAAAGTCACATCTTTAGCCAAAGAAAATTAAGACATAAGAAAAAAGAAACAGTCTCACACACACACACAGTATGAAAAAAGCAAACCAAAAACAAATTTGGCACAAAACACATGATGCACATTTCACTTCAGATGTTAAGCAGCGCGAAAAACCACCGGTAGCTACGACTTCATCAGATCAGGATGTAATTTGGTTGTTTTAAACGCACTTGGGGCATTTTCAAATTAACTGTTGAAAACTGTGACGGGGGGGAAACAATTTACGATTTGTTAACAGTCTGTGAACAAAGGGAACACAGCCTCGCTGGTGTGAAGGCACCGCAGAACCAGACGCAGCCGAGATCAGCCGGTTCCGGAGCCGCAGCTCGACCCGGGGCGAGGAAAGTGACGACAGCAGCAGCAACAGACACCGTGACTCAGAGCAGGAAGATAAAATATTCTAATCATGAAAACTATCAGACACCGAATGTTGCAGAGGTTTCTTTTTGCATGCTTCTAAAATTTGGATTTGTTTTGTTTGATGGGCGATATCTATAGATGACAATGGGAAAATCTGAGTTTACAATGATCCAAATCCTAGCATGTAAATTATAAGCTCTAAATTTAAATGATTTTCATCTGAAGATTTAGGAACTAAAGGTTTAGTATCTACTGGAGGATGGAAAGGACGAATTAATCGTATTTTAAATCTGTTAACGTGGTTATTGAATGTTCTTGTGTTGTTTTTCTGAGTGGTTTAAGTTGATGAATAATTAAATTTAATGTTTTAGCAGTTAGCTTTAGTTTATTACAATGGGAACCCTGTTATTTTAAGTGTTTGTATAGATAAAAAATATAAAAGAGACTGGATGTTTAATTTTTAATCTCAAATGGAAAATAACTCAAAAACAACCGCTGTTAAAAAAAACAAAAACATTCTGCAGCTGATACATCTGCCAATACTGAAGCAGCTATTCTTTCCCTCGCCTGCAGGAGGCGCTCCGCGTTCCTGCATCTACTGATCTCAACTGCTGCTGAATGTCCTACAGGTGGTGCAGGTTGACGGTGAGCCAACAGCGCCACCTTGTGGAGAATCTGCAGTCTGTTGAATGCGGGTTTCAGAGTTTCACATGTTTAAGTTTCTACCACGTTAGTTACAGGTCAAGAGATCTAAAATGTCGGGGATAATATGAAACCGTTCTTATCCGGTCACCTCCGTCCAAATCTGTGTCCATCGCATCACAAACTCCATTACTGATATTGTTTAACCTAATGGTATTTCTCCATATTAACAGTCAGTGCCAACACTGACATGCTGATAGCGACGCTCCAGCTCCTAACGGTCCAGAAGCTTTATAAATAAACCTTCACCCTGTCGGCAATAAAACATCCGCAAACTAAGTAACAGGAAGGACGTGAAACCAAAATGGAATTAAAAATGTGTAACGGCTCCGATGGGAGCGATAGCGTATGATTACAGAGCCTCCTCAGACCTCGGTCTTCATACAGGTTACGTAATATCTATATATTTATATATCTTAAGTCACTTCAAGGCAACATTTGTTTCTTGAATAAAAACGTGAAGCACAACTAGCCTTCAGTTCAAACGGAAAAATATACAACCCAAACTGTACTACTAATCTAGAGAATGGCAAGTAAACATTGAAAAAACAGTTTCCGCTATTAAAGTGGTCTCAGTTGCACACTCCCGTCTGTAAGAAGTGTGACAATTAAACAAAGTGTGGTCTTACGAAGCTTTATCTAAGTGAACTGGTTGACCCGTCCTATCTGAGACTTGGCCTCGCCAACGCTGCTCTGCAGAGGCTCCTCCCTCAGGTGTACAGTTACTGTGCTTCCCAGCTGTGTGCGCTCAGAGGAGGAACCGTGTTCCCTTCTTGGAGCTGTGGTGACATCAGAACAGGAGTTAACTTGTGTGAAACCGAGAGCGAAGCGTCCGACTAACTGTTTGTTGCGCTTCTGTCGGAACAAACAGACAGAGTTGGCGCTTCGCTGGCTACAGGAGGAATATGAGGAATCACACGGGGATTTAGTAACGTACACTCTAAACCAAATCACTTCCCTTCTGTGTTGCAACAGTAGGGGGCGAGCTGCTGTATGCTCCACTCATTTTATAGAAACCAAAGAGTCCAGCTCAACCAAGTCACACACACACACCTTTCCACTGCAGCCCAAAAAAAGAATAAACTCAACACACTCTCTGTGCAGGGTCTTTAGAGAGTCCTCAAAGTCCCCTGCTTTTAAAAAACAAAAAGGGCTGCTAGGGAACGAGTGCCCACTTTTGTGCTGTGGACACAAACACAGACAACTTGCACCTCTCAGCGGCACTCAGGTCTGATGTGTGCCTGAGGTGCGAGCCTGTCCATGTGGTAAAATGTGTGTGTCTGTTCATTTGTGCAGGGGTTTTGGGGGTGGAGTGAGGGTGTCAGCCCCTCCTTAGCTGAGGTTATACGCTGCTGTCCTCCAGCAGAGGCTCCTTGCCCTCTGCCCCGCTGCCCTGGGGGCTGTGGGAGTGACTCTGTGCACCGTTGCTGTGCTTCTTGTAGGCGCCGGGTCTCGCGCCGGGTCCCGTGTGCTCTGGGATAAACAGGGCGACCAGCAGAGACAGCAGAACTGAGCATGCACCAAAGAGGAAGGGAGGCCCGGGGATGATGGAACTCTGCAGAGGAGGCAAAAATAGTTAGTTAAGCACAGCTACAGTATCTGCAACATCTTCTTCGTATTGTGTAAATGACCCAAATGCCATTTTTGCCATTGCTATTCACCTCATCAGTGGGGTTGGCCATGTTGAGTTTGGCCCCTTTCTCATTGCCGTCTGTGTCAGTCAGCTCCACGTGGAACAAGTAGAAGACGAAACCGTAAAGCGCCGGACCCAACCCGTTACAGAGGCCTCGGATCCCTGTGATCATCCCCTGGACGACACCTACACAGACACATGCAAACACAAGATAATGAAGAACGAGTTCTGGAGTGATATTTTTCTATAATTTGGATTAATGGACACGTGTCCGCGATGGGAATCTGACATTCTGATGTCCTCAGGAAGTGTAAGTCACGACTTTTGGATTTGTCCTGTTGAATATCTATTACCATCTAAAATGATTCCTTACCAATTATTAAAACCAGGAGAAAACGGCTTTATCCTCAATTTGAGACTTTGAAAACATATAGTTTTGGTTTCAAATAGGCAGCCCAACAAATAAATTCAAACAACCAGCTAGAAACTCACCTTGTTGGTCTGGATCTGCGTTACGGGACACGATGGCGCTGATGGCAGGGAAGGTGATGCTGGACATGGCTGCTACGGCTCCTGCAGCCCACATCATCCTACGACACACAACATGCGTTTGTTAAAGATAGAGACAAAAAGTAGTTTTAACCCTCAATTTTGATCATACATATCCTTGAAGGGGAATTATAGTATATAATGATAGCATATTATGGTTAATGCATACAAGCTTCTCTCTCTCGTTAAGTGTCCCTTCACTTCTCTCTTTGGATTCTATCCAGCAGTAAGAGATTCTGGCACCTTCAACAATCCTGTGTTTGCCCCCATTTAACCAGCACGACCTGCTCTGTCTGCCAACTCTGAGGTTCTTTAAATGACCTCACCTGACTTCATTGGCAATTAAAATACCTTTCTAGTCTAAAGACAGACGTGACAGTCACGTTACATAACTAACTAACATAGTGTTTAGGTACACGGAGAAATCACCTGGGAGAAAAAATAAATGCATTTAGTACTTAACGTTTCAAAACTTAACAAATACATAAATTAAAAAAACTTCAAGAATGATGCCTTTTTAAGAGTCTGTCAGACTTTAGCATCACCAACTCGTTGAAGTAACACTGATTAACTCTTATTTGCTCCCCTCTAGTGGTCCTTTAAGGGATAATAACAACAACAGTGAGACAAGAGCAAAGGAGTTCAAGTCTAGAAACAGCATTAAAACACAGTATTTTGATAACTGTCAAATCTGTAAGGTTAATTATTGAGTATTAGGTCAAATTATTTTTCCAGTTGTAGATTGTTTCAGGTTTGTTGTAATATAGGAAAACACTACTGAGCAATGTTAAGGATAAATGTGCAGTGTTCGACTTGAGTTGAATGAAGCAACACAGGACTGTGGTTTTGCATCATGTTACAGGAAGTTCTGTCGTCTTAGATGAACTTCCTCCATCAGTTGAGATGATATCCGCTCTGTGACGCCGACTCACTGACTCTAATGATGCTCAACCAGGCCTGTGAGTCTGAGCTCCACAGATACATAAGTGACCAGTGATGGACATTTAAGGTACAAAAAAAACTATTCCTTGATTAAACCTTAACATTTCTAACCACTTCCTATGTAGTGTGTGTGTGTGTGTGTGTGTGTGTGTGTGTGTGTGTGGTGTGTGTGTGTGTGTGTGTGTGTGGTGTGGTGTGTGTGTGTGTGTGTGTGTGTGTGTGTGTGTGTGTGTGTGTGTGTGTGTGTGTGTGTGTGTGTGTGTGTGTGTGTGTGTGTGTGTGTGGTGTGTGTGTGTGTGTGTGTGTGTGTGTGTGTGTGTGTGTGTGTGTGTGTGTGTGTGTGTGTGTGTGTGTGTGTGTGTGTGTGGTGTGTGTGTGTGTGTGTGTGTGTGTGTGTGTGTGTGTGTGTGTGTGTGTGTGTGTGTGTGTGTGTGTGTGTGTGTGTGTGTGTGTGTGTGTGTGTGTGTGTGTGTGTGTGTGTGTGTGTGTGTTGTGTGTGTGTGTGTGTGTGTGTGTGTGTGTGTGTGTGTGTGTGTGTGTGTGTGTGTGTGTGTGTGTGTGTGTGTGTGTGACTGACCAGGGCTGAGAGCCGAAGCCGTACCACGCCAGCTGGAGGATCTGGAAGCCAAGGCCGAGCAGGATCGTGTTCTTATTTCCTATTGAACGCATCAGGATCCCCAACACGACCGTCTGAGGAGACACAGTGAACAGGTTGTACAAGACAGCAACACAGGTATGAAGTAATGGAGCAAATAGTCTTTATCAGATTTCCACGTCATTCTAGACTCTGACAAAGAGCTGGATTTATAGTTGATCGAAACAAAACACGATCGACAACATTATTTATACTCAGTTTTACTAGTTCACCCCCTCAAATGTTAACAGTTGCTGCTTTTCTTTGTCGTCTGTGGTTGTGAATAACTTTGGGTTTGGAGGGGAAAAAAGGAAAGACATTTCTGTCTTCTATGTACAAACTATCTATTGTCTGTCTTGGAAGTTCCACCGGATACATTAGTGTTTTTATTTTATCTTCTCATTTTTGCATCTGTCGCGCAAAAATTATCGGAGTTCAGTGCATGTCTGGAATCAGCTTCAGATGATTGTTTAATTCATTCATGGAATGCACAATAAAAGAGAGAAAGAGGATGACTCCGTATCACAACAACAACAGGAGGAGGGTTTTCTCCAGTACCTGAGCTATTATTGAGAGGATCCCCACTACAGCGATGAAGGCAGCCACTGTCTCAGATGTGAAGCCAATAACCTGAGGGGGAGAGTGTGTTAAGATAACACAGGTTAGGACATGATTGTGCACGTAAAAGACAACAAGGAACCTCAAACACAAAATTAAAGAAAGGGGTTTGTTTGCAGCCTTTTGTGAACACTTGCTGAATCTAACAATAACAAGGAGAGCGCCTCTTTTGCCTCTGCTTCTTCTGTGGTGTATTTAGGTCAAATATGTTGACCTTCATTTCCTGCAATAAAGGCAGCAGCAGGGACAGAGCAGCTTGTGCCAGGTGTATATCAAATATGAACAGGGAGAGATGTACAATAAAGAATTTTGGTAAAAAAGAGAACAGGAGGGTGTGGTGAGAAATGTTTCGCTAGAGCAACTTATCCGTCCTTTTCAAGATGGTTTTTAAAACCTCTGTGTATCAGACCTGCCCGACTGGTTCAACTGACATTGTTTACAGACTTACAAGCCCTCAGTTCAGGCTGTTTGGGAAAAAGGGGGAGATCTCACCTCGTCAGTTTATCTCAGAGCAGCCAGCTGCTGACAGTCTATAAATAAGCATCTGAATCGGTCCATTTCTGGCTACTTGTGTTTTCAGATGTGCTGGTTTTCTTGTGGTAACATTTTGCTTTGACACTTAATGAATTCGCTTGACTTACTGAAGCACTGAAAGCGGCTGCTCAGCAAACCTGCAGATCTAATCTTAAAGCGACGTAAGGGAAAGTGTGTGTTCGACAAATTTCAGCAAGTTGTTCCGAGGCCATTCCCCGAGCTTATCAGTTACAATGCAAGCTTTAGATTAGAAACATTAAAAGGTTAAAGTATTAATCTGTCACATACAACAGTCACACATTATAATGTCCTCTTTAAGGAACCATAACTTCACCTTAAATTGATCCAACATATCAAAAATCACAACATTTCTTTGGTATTAACAGTTGGTGGAGTATAAAACGGACAGACACATGTCTGGACAAGGTTTGTCTTTGCAATCCCGTCATTTCTGTGGCCTTCCTGGTTTGAAGCAGTAAACAGGGAGAGCAGAGTATTACCTGTCGGAGATAGAGGAAGAAGCTGGAGTATTGGCCGGCCTCTGGGAGGTAGGAGAGAAACACTGTGATGCAGATGAGCAGCACCGTGGAGTCCTGGCCCACTTTACGCAGAGACTGGACAAGAGAAAAGCAAGAAAAATTAGTCACAAGAATTTAAAACATTAATATGTTGGCTTTTCTAACCATGCTTCCTTATTTCATCAGATAAACAGCAACACCATCATCAGCAACTGTTAGGTTAGGTATTTTACTCACAGCAAAGGGGTCTGCCTGTTCCCAGGAGATCGGTGCCCCCCACGATGCTGGCCTCATCTTCTCCGGCAGCGACTCTGGCACCGCCACTAGGATGAAGCAGATGTCGAGCAGGGCGATGGCCGTGGCGAGGATCACCACCAAGGTGTCTCCGTAGGTCACAGACAGGTAGGCTCCAATGGCCGGACTGGTAACCAGGCTGGCTGCAAAGGTCGCCGATACCTGGAGGGAGAGGAGAGCAGAGCAAAACATGAGGGGATCAATGCTTCCTTTCATTGGGTGGTTCTATATTAACTGTTTTGGTCTCTATTGGAAAGTGTTACAAATACTGATCTAATTATTCAGTGGTTATGTTTAACAGAATGGTGATCAGTGTTTCTCAGCCATCTACTTACCAAACCGTATGCTGTGCTCCGCTCATGCTCCTGCGTGATGTCGGCCACGTAGGCAAAGATCACAGAGAAGGTGACGGCAAAGACGCCGGACATGGAGATGACGGCAAAGTACCACCTGAAAGAAACAATTTGCTCATCAGCACAAACAAAATAAGTAAAGCCAAACCTCTACTGTACTTCAGTAAAAGCAGCAGATATTTAACAATGACTTACAATGGGGTTAAAGCTTCTAATATAACTAACATATAACCTTTATAATTATTTATTTTGTAACATTGTATGGACATAGACTGATTCTATTAAACTGAAAACAGAGGGAAAGTGTTGGTGTTTGCACTCACCATGGGCTGATCTTCATCAGTGGAATGGGAGCACATGTGAAGAAGACTGTTAGCAGCAGGAAAGACTTGCGTCCCCATACATCTGACAATGCCCCAATCAGAGGAGCACTCAGAAATGATAGTAGGCCCTGGAAGGGAGAGAGAGAGAGATGGGGAGGACTTGGGATTAACTGTACAAAGAATGTTTCAGAGAAAAGAGTATTTGTTGAACCCAAAACTGAATTGATAACTGGAGAGAAATTCACACTTAAACTGTAGACACCGCAACAGTTGTGGGCACAAACAGAAATAAATAGTGAATCTAATAATAACGACACTAAACAAGAACACACGCTCAGAAAATCTGCCATGGGCAAATAAAAACAAGACAAAATCCCTGCGCTAAAGAAGGATGACAACTGACATGAAATGCACCAAATGAAGTAGGATATTTAATAATCCACAAAAGATATTAAGGTATACAAAAGTATAAAGAGTGAAGAAAGTACATTATTGCTTATGTTTTCCTTTCTCATTAAGTCTAAAGTGGATGAAAGTGTTTACGTCAATACCACAGAAGGTTATTACTAGCAGTAGATAGAAAAGATATTGATAGGTAGAAAAACACGAGATAAAAAATAAGTATAATTTGCACATGATTACGTTATAATGGCGTCATGAGAGACAGCACTGCAGCAGGTATTTACTGTTGTCTCTTACCTTGACTCCATGAATAAGCCCATTCATCAGGAATGTGTGTTGGGGGAATGTTTGGTGTAATACCTGGAGAACAAACACAGATAAAAACCACATGAAACCCTTTATCCACACAGTCGGCCTCAGGTTTCAAACTGTGACCTACACTGGTTGTTTACTTTCAAAGGTTAAACAAGTAAGACAGCGCTGAGCAAAAACCAAGTAGTCAAACAAATGACAGAGGGTAGAAATTAAGAAATAAAATAGATTCTATCACTGAGGCCTGAGACAGAAAACTAGACGGTGCAAATTTTCACTAAGATGAAGAAATACAAATATTGTAGATTTTATATTTTTTCCACAGGGCTTTGACCCACATGTTGAGAACTGGCATGTGAACTTAGATACATGCTACAATCACACTGGAGATAAACATGATGGACATGTTCATTTCACAGAACCAAAATGTTCCCACACTACTGACTTGAATGTTGTGTCACAGATAAGGCAGGTTTCTATTTTGGAGTTGTTACTCCCTGAACATCTCTCATACTCCTTGGTCAGAAATGTGACATGTGATGAACTCCCTACATTTTTTCCCAGTGGCTTTCCTCTAGCCAATCACAGCTGGAACTGAAAATATATTTTCAGCCCAGGGCCTGGATTCTCACAGGAGTCGTGCTCAACCCGTTTTCTGTTCTGAGGCACTAAACGTTGGTGGTGTCGTTTATTGGGAGATCGAATAAGTTTCGGGTTTTGAATACACCCGACAGGACAGGTGAGCTTAGATCCATGACCGGTTTGGGTGTGTACCAAATGCTGTGATGTATTTATACTTTTAGTGAATACAATTGCGAAACAGTCAAGATGAGTAAAGCCACAGAGACTGGAACGCTAAGACTAAGACTTGGGTAATATTATTATTACACCACATCTTTCTGGAATGTCAGGTTATATCATATGATTTACTGACATCCATTAACTGATTTAAATTTTTTATTTTCTGTTATAATTGAATATATTACTGCAGGCTCGAAATGTCTTAGAGGGCCGTACATATACATCAGCAGGGCTACACAGCCCTTTACAGATTTTTTTATTTGGAAAAGTAAAGGGAATTAAAACACCTTTATTGGAAGATAGAAAATTATATAGATAAGTTTTCTATTCGACCATGTTTAGTTTATTCCTGCTGTTCCACAAGCAAAGACCTCAATGGTTAAGTATTTCAGGATATTTACAGCCAGACATGCCATTCCTACATTATTTTAACTTTGTGGGAATACATAGGGGACAAGGGTTGTTTAGATAGTTAAAAATCCATGGGACGTTCAGTTCAAAGTCCACAATGTCAGTGTGCAGCCAGTGTTGCATGTAAGTGTCATTGACACTTGTGTGGGGACATGAAGCCTTTAATTGAATTCATGACGTGTGGAGCTTGACCGAGACTCAACAACAGGGTCTGGTTATTGTTTAGCGGTAAAGCTCATGGCATGGCTGCGAATCCCCTCTTTTCCTCTGGGAGTCAGTTACACACACAGACTGTGAATGCTCAGTGAAGACTGTTGCTGCTGGATACTAATGAAGCTGTGTGCTCACTGGGAGCATTGAAGCAGTCCTTCTCATTTTCAGGCGCCTTCTGATTAGTCCAAAATGCAAATCCTGCCTCCGCCCAGGGATCTCGAGGGCAACAAACCCCAAGTAATTAATGCTCGACGGTTACAAACACGCACACGCACACCTCTTCAAACAACAGACTGCTGGAAAGTATGCATTACAAAAGCCTGTCTGGTCCACACCATGTGGCTCACAGATGTTTGCTCATTTGTTTGAGTCACAAATTTCCACAAAGTAATTTGCTTTTGGTTATAAAAGCATGCATGTAAAAGAAACTGAAAATAAAATTACAATAAAAAATTCAATAAATGCAGAAACAAACTGGAAAGCTGAAAACTACTAATATACTATTCGTGCTGGTATGAAATAAAACTTGTCATCAGATCTTGTTTAGAGAAAGCAATCGCTCGTCTTTTTTTAAATATTGACTGATGATTATCTGATGGAAGCAGTTTCTTTAAGAACAGGTCACATTTTGGACCCCCCCAAAAAAACCCTCTGAAAAATACAGTTGGAGTTTCCTGTAGCAAATACTTGAACCCGACCAATCTGCAGTGCACTGAGGTGGATGTGTCGCGTGGTTTGCCTGGCATCTGTGCAGTGGCCTGACACCACAAACCAGTGACCCCGTGATAAGCCTTTTCAACAAAGAACTGGTGCTCAGACAATAAAACTGTTTGATGCCCTATTCATATTTCTCAGTCCATTAGAGCCTGGCAAAACATCTGCCAGCACACGCGAACCAAAAAACAAAACCATATCACCCAGGACCTCGCTCAGTTGATTGGGGATTCAATTATTCATAGACACTGATCGACCTTGAGTGATTTAATAGGAAATGTCACTCGTTGGATATGAATATACAACAAACTATTATGTCAATTTAGAAAACGGCTTGTCTACATGAAAGCGAGTGTAGCCGGACTTACCGTGAGCATTGGGGTGGTGAGGAGACCCCATGCAAAAAACTCCAGGAAGATGACCACCACGGCATGGTAAACACTGGGCTCACCGATTCCCTGTGGCTGGGTGGAGACAGACACACACACACATAGAAAGAAAGGAGTTTAGTTGACCAGCATCAAAACAAACAGCATGCCTCAAAGAGCCTGTTAGTGTTGGCACATTAACCGCGAACTGGGGATCTATTTTTAGGCAGCATTGAAATAGATACTAAAGATGGTGGCTGATCCTATGGAGCAACCTATAGTTGGGTAAGAGCATGTAAAGAAGTTGTGAAATGTTTTAGTTTTTTTTACTCCTGACCTTCAGAAGAAGTGTCTGTACTAAAGGAAATGCTGATTAGAAATTACACTGTACATTTTTATTACATACAGTACATAGCTGAGCAGACAACAACAAAACTACTGTTTACATGGACATCAATATGAACCTAGTTAAACCAATAGTTTTCAACTGTAACATGTAAACAGGAAAATGAATGGATCTATCAGCAACTCATGTAAAACACCATAATCGAATGAATAATGTCATATTCTGAATAAGGCCAATAGTTTGAATATTGCTGTCCATGCAAACGCAGTCACTCACTCAAAAAGCACAGCGGTCGGTACATTAACATGCACATATAGAAATTGCTCATTGCTTAACACAGGCTTAAGGTAAATGTTTGACATGGAAATTTAAATGATTAGCATCAACATTATTTCTGAGACGTTATAGCCTGATAATCAGACTTGGCTGCCATTTCACTCAATTTAGTCTATAATAAGATACTTTATTTTACATAATAATACAATTCTATTTGAATGGCTGAATACATTTGACAGGTGATCTGCAATTCAGAGGCCTGGAACCAGTTTGATGGTTACGTTTTGTTGTAGCACAAAGAGCTAATGGAAGATGCGGTGTTGTTTTCTGTTGATCAGTTCAAACACTTATTTGTTCATCCCATTAGTCCTTCTCCAGCAAACCACCACTGAGAGTGAGACAACATGGACATCAGCTATATTACCTAATTCTGAGTACAAAATAAATGCGTTGAGTGAGGGTAATTTATCAGGATATAAACCAGGGAGGAGAGAAATTATTAAGTCTAGACATTAAACTAATATACAAAACAAATGTTATGCCATAAATTCCTTAAAAAAAAAAGAAAAAAGGTACAAAATCTGAATATTTGGTGCTATACTTTACTAGGTCACTATAACCAGAGACCTATATAAGTAATTAGCAAAACAACTAAACTAAAACAAGTTTGATCTCCCTTTCTAGATATAAAGTTTGTTGGAGCGAGCATGTAAGACCGAGCATGATGCTTAGCAAGAAACAGCAAGGTGTAATAATTGTGGAGACTGTAGAGTAACTTCACCAGGACACAAGCTACTGGTTTAACCACACTTGTGGTTTGTAGTTTCCGCAGGTGGGGAGAATGAAATACTACCAGCAAACCAGTCTACAGGAACTCCTCCCCTTTTGTTCCATGAGAACCAACAAATACGATCACACCACCAGCTTCATGGAGAAAATGAGGAACATCGTATGAATGTTGCAACTTCATTTCTGGTGAAAAGAAACCCAGCCACAATTTTTTTCAAAATCGCATTTTGTTATTGACTAGTGAGCGTCTAAGCCTATTAGACGCAATGGCTGGATGTTGATAGTGAAATCGTAATGGCTGACTGGTCAGACCAAGCTGCGGTAACAGAGTCGAGCAAAAAAACAATAATCTGAACTAAGGACCTCGTTGGAGTAGAGCCAGGGCGGAGATGCTGACAGGCTATCATCAGTGGGACTGGATCATTAGTGTGTGAAAAAAAGAGAAGAGGTTTCTTGTTCCATTCATTATGTTTACAACTTTGTGTGCCTTCATATGGAGATCCAGCATGTTTGGTATAAATCTACCAACCGATTACATAAGCAACACTACCACCTCACTATATTTATAACAATCCCATCGTACTCGCTCGCTGCCCACTTACTAATTTGGAACAATCTCTGCTTCCACCAGCTAAATGATCCACGTCACTACAATCCTTTTCCCGTGATATTTAACCAACATTATGCAACGGTGTCATCATGGCTGGGTCACAGGTGTCATCATGGCTGGGTCACAGGTGTCATTGAACCGGAGAAGGAGGGGAGGGTATATAAATGTGTCAGGTTGATAATTAACCACACATCAGCACATGCAGTAGTTAAACAGCACGTCACACTACACAGCTGATATTAGCTTCAGCAGAGACTGTCTGTTTTACTTGCCCGGGATGTTGACTTAAACCCCATGTTTGCTTATTCTCCAAGCGAAATCCAGTGTTGAATGAAACGTTGCACATCAGCCCACTCGTGCATCTCATACTGTAGCACTGGTATTTACATTTCTATTTAAGTTGAGCTCTCGAGGTTTTGTATAAGCTCACAATAACAGTATGTGTACACAACAAATGATAGCACATTACGTGTGTGCAGTGTTTCCAGCACACAGTCCACAACCGGTTTAATACTTTACATTGTGTATTCTTACAGTTTAAACGCGGCCTTTGTTTGCACTGTTTGTTTACTACCTCACTATTTCCCCAGTGTTATGCAAATTAACTGCAGCAACACTGTAATTCCACAGGTAAAGTACAATCGATCCACCATTATAGACGAAGGGTCCTTTATCCGATGCGTTGCCTCTCATACATAGTAGTATTTGTACAACACTTGCCCTGAACACGGTGGGTCTCTTGTAAAAGGGTAGAAAAATAACCCCAATCACCGTTTAACACAGATGCTAGCGAGCTAACGTTGACCAGGCTGCTGTTCGTGCCTCGTCGTGCCAAACGGACATTTTTAACCAGACCCGACCACATCCAACGCGTCCCTGATTGAAAGAGCTGGTTTAAGTTGGATAAAGTAATGTTGAAGTATGTTGTATTATTGTATATGACGGCGGCCGATGGAGAAAAACACAGCTAGCTGCTAGCTGACGTGTAAACCACCAGCCAAAGCGCAGGCCGCTAACGTTAGCCCGTGCTAGTTAACGGCTAGCTGCGTTTAGCTTAGCGTCTAGCTAGGCGGTCCCAGCTAACGGACCTGCCGGGTGCAAACCACCGAACGCCGCCTCTTACTTCTGCGTTCTCTCGACATAAACAGCGCCGCGGACTAACTCCGGCGGCCGCGGGGCCGGTGCGGCTCGGTGACAAGCCCGGGCAACGAAGATAAATAAATATTTAACTCACACTTCCTCCATCTTTTATTATAATTTTCTTTGCAAGAAGAATGCTGCGGTTCGGCCGCTTTTTCTTCTTTTTCTCCCCCGTCATTGTTAACTTATGTCCATTCTTGGTGTCAGCGGGTCATCGTCGCGCCTGTTGACAGAGAGAAGAACACACCGACTGGGCTACTTAGCTGACAACAGCTCGGCAGCTGGCTCCGGGCAACAGCTAGCACTTAGCGGCGAGCTAACTCAACGATGATTTCTCATCCCCGCCTCACTCCAACGCGACTTCCGCAACCAGACAGAGCACCCGCCTCTTCAGTGCAACGCCGCTCGGCGATTGGTCGTCCGCTAAACGCGCAAACCCAAACCCGGCGGCCGATTGGTTTAGAGGCAGGACGTCACTGCCACGGATCCGCAAAAGGTGATTTGTCAACGTCACACCGCGGGTAAGAAGAAGGAAACGCCTGATGCGCCGGAGTAATGAACAAGTTGTTCTACTTTGTAAATATGTTCCTCCACAACACTGATCTGAGAGAATAACAACGCTGAAGAGGAAGAGGAGTGTTGTCTTCATCCCTTTGTGCGTGTGTGTGTGTGTGTAGAAAATAACTAAACTACAAGGATAGACTCTAAACAAACATGGAGGGAATATTACCAGGGAGGGTGTCTTAGAATAATCAGCCAAAGTTCTCCTTCACTAATACCCACTAGGAATGTGGTGAGATGATTTGTTAATTTTTTTTATCAGGGAAGGGATATTCACCCCCTCGCACATGTACAATGAATGCTTTCTAAAATCCCATATAATAAACATAAACCCCAAATCTGCCCTCAAAATTACAATTTTCAATATCAAAAGTCAACTATACGGGAACCCACCATTACAATAAGTCCAGTTCCTGCATCTAGACCTGCAGACGAAACACTCAGTACAAAAGAAAACTTTATTTGATAAAAAGCACATCAGAAGCATACAAAAACAAACCTTCCAAGATGGACACTTAACAACATTCGATCATCTGAACTAAAATCTAACACAACCTTCTCAACCTCCACTATCATAACAAAAGCGTCGTAAAAAAGTTTAAACATTCATATTTTGTACATAAAAAAAACGATCCAAGAATTTCGAGATGGACTTTGCTTGACGATGCCTGTCAGACATTAACGATAATACTGTATTCACTGTGCTTAATGGATCTACTTTTCATTAGTGGTGGGAGAGGTAGTCAGATCTGTCATCCAAGTTGAAGTAGTGATTCCACACTGTAGAAATATTTATACTAAATGTAAAAGTCATGCATTCTGAATTTTAATGGTAACATTTTTTTTTTGGGAAAGGAATCACCGGCCCGTTTCTGAAATAAATCTTAAAAACATAAAATCACCATAACATAGACTCAGTTGTCAGTTTATTAGGAACACCTGACTGAAACTAGCGCAGACTAAACAGTCAACAGCACTGCAATAAATCCTATTTTCCTAAATGTTATGTTTTGTTTTTATTGATATTTTGATTTAACTTCATCCCTTTGGACTAATTTGCCGTGTCTCTTGTCAACATTTACAGCATAAATTCCAATTAATATATTGCAAAATTGTTTTGTCAATTTTCTAAATAATAGATATATAAATAGAGCTCTGCTATTTAATTCAATTTCCATTTCATGTTTATTTGTGCAGTATGTTTTTGTCAGGGTGATAGCATGTACTTGCATCCTAATGTCCGACCAGAATATGACATACACTCTTACAACACTTGTTGATGTCAAGGATGAATTATTGGTTCTAGTTATTATTATCAGTTCATGTAGTGACACTTGGAAAATGGTCAGTGAATTTCATTTGGGGAATCAAGAGTCAAAATTAGAAGACATCCACCACAACATACAGAATTCCTATTCCCTTATAAAATATACATGCATGCATATAAACAAAAAATTACCTACACGTATTGACAAAGTGTTTACTTAGTGAAAACTGCACAGCCTTGGAAAAAGAAATAAAAAAGACAGAGGGGTACATTTTCAGTCAGTCTGGATAACAGCATTATGACCATTTTCTTTGTAGGTTCGTTGAATCAGTGATCACTCACTGCAGTCAGTATAAAGAAAAGCCAGACAAACTCAACTGATCAGTTTCAAATAATTCAGCAAAGCCCAAAATACAATGTTACAGTCTGTACAATGGAAAATCACTTTATGTACAATGTTAGAACTTTTTTTGGTACGCTTGTTCTTTTCACAAACAACTCCTCCACATCCACTGGTACCACAGTCGCCAGCTCAGAATATGGTCTGTGAATAAAGGAGGTACTTGAATCCTAAATTGCTCCTCGTCACATTTCTCCATTCGTCTCTACAGATGATACAGAGCTCCAAGGGAGTCGTCCAAAATACCCACCTTGTCTACAACGTGTGTCCTGTACAATTCTGAAATATGTTTAAAATCACATACAGCGATACACATAGATACAGAGTGAGTCCCTGCGGATGGTTCTTCTTCAGATCTGTGATTAAAAACCCTGAAAGAACTGTTTTCTCCATTAAATACAAATAAGTTCTCAAAGCACTTTGTCTCCATAGCAGCACTGACAAATGGAAAAGTCTATACAACAAAGTGCACATCTTCTGTTTACACGTACTTGAGAAAATCTAAAATATTGGTGGTGGTGTTGTGCTCAAGTTAGATCCTCATCTTCATCAATGTAAGGGATGTCCAGGTCATCATAGCTCCCGTTGAACGTGTTGCTGGGGACCTGGGGCTTGTTGCCGTGGCTCGGCAGGAATATCATGGACTGAGTAACACCTGTCGCTTGTCCCGGTGTGAACTCGTTTGACAGAGCCATCAGACTCCGGACTCTCTGTGCCAGGTCAGGAGGTTTCACCGGGCAGTCCGGTTTCTGCGCTTTCAATCGCATGACCACCTTTCCTGCTGGTAGCAACATCAAATTAGTCAGCATCGTTTAGGTCTAAGGAATTTAGTTTAGTAGAAAAAACTACTTTTACACTAGAAATAAATAAATACATGCAATTTTAATAAAAAGTATAAAATATATAAACGAAATATAGCACAAAAACATATACATACATGATGAATGTATACACCACAAAGTACAAGCTGTGCAGCTGTGAGCAGTGAGTGACTGGTGGAGAATGATAACTATGTGTTAAATGGCGGTGGGTGTGTACGCTGATGTAGAGTGTGGGTGTGTTGTTGTAGCTTTTCCGTCAGTGGGAGCGACACAGTGTGTACAACCACAAGTTCATGTGCGGACGTAACTGTGAAGCCTATTTATGGAATCAGAAAACAAATGGAACTACGGATTGAGCCAGTCTTTTTAATTACAAGAGGGATTCTGGAGCCATAAAGAGAATAAAGAGAAACAGCCAAACATCTGCTCACTTGCAACACAAGTGCTCATAGCTTCTCTAAACGGCTGAAGGTGGCTGACCAGAGAGATGTGATATCTCGAGGTCAGTATTCAGGTCCTGAAGATAGCCCACGCATCCTGGACCAATCTTAAGTCACGATGTTTCACCCCACTCATCAAATGTAATATATTTAGACTTTTTAGTTTGGCCCATCTGCTGTTAGGTTTTGTTGATGTTTTGGCTTCACGTCTGGGGAGCGTTCATATTGCTCATCTTTACACACAGCCTATGACGCACACTCTTTGGATAATCTTTCCTGGACAGGTTCATGTTGTTGCACTGGTTCTTACATACAGTAAGTGAAATAACTGAGAAAAATTTAAGTTTGAGGGAAAGACAATCACGCCCATTTCTTTGGCAGAGTGAGGCAGGAGTTTTTCCTCTTTTCTTCCATTCTCCACGAAACTACTTGCTTCATATATGTGCCTATAACACATGTCTGCATGCACAGTGACCGGAGCTGCTATCACGATGAAATAACTATGTATTTAGGAGGTAGGACAAAAACAGAAACACTAAATAATTACATTAGCTTTACTGGTGTGTTTTCTTCTTAAACCCAGGGGAAGGTGAAAAGACCTTACCTCCCTACTGACCTTCCGAATCCAGGCTCTCGGAGCTCATTGATGACGATGAGTCCAGGTTGTCGTTGTCGGAGTTCTCCTGCTCCAGGTCAGGCAACCTGCAGGCCAGGTCCACCCTGGAGATGACAACACAAGATATGATCAATATTCAAACTCTGATGAAACTCTAATGAACTTTAATGAAAAAAAACAACAACTTCATCTCACTTTTCTTGCTTGATGGACTTGATCCTTTCGATGAGAGTCATCTCTGTTTCATCAGTGTTGATCTCCTCTGGAACATTCAGCTCCGAAGGTTTTTCAACAACCTGCACATGGATCAGATTAGTGATTGGGTGTGAACTGCTAAATGGAGACGCTGGCTCCAATTAAATTCATTCCACAAGCAAGCACAAGTAACATCCAACTGCTCTAGGAACTATAGATATATTCAGAATAGTTGCTCTCATCTTTTGAAGCTTAGGTTTATATTACAAGATGTCTCATCACTCAGATACAATCAAGTTTTTGTTTAAAATTTACTTTTAACAATTGGTGACAATGGCTGACTCTTCCTAATCAGGAAAGCCTTGGAGAGTGAACAGAAAATAAAATGCTTCCTGAATGTGTCTCCTGTTACATCTCGTGATCGAATCTGGCTTCCCAGCTCTACATGCAAATAATCACGTACGTCATTTGTGAAGATCAAATGATGTTGTTTTAACCCAGTCTGAGTAAACAGATGAGTCCGATGTCCATGTGTGTGTTGGTGTGTGTGTCTAGCCTAGAGACAGGGATGGGCTGAATGAATCTTAAAAAGTAGCAATCATTATGAGGTGATCAGTTTTTATAATGTGACTGTGACCACAAACAAAAAAAGCATAGAAACACATTGGATTGAATATTTGAATGTAGCAGGTCAAAGGACAAATGACAATGCGGCCTCACTAAATCCCAGACCACCTCCGAAGTCGCATTCGGTTGCGTTCAGACCTCGGCACTGACCACTTGTGATCACTCAGGACGGATGTTAACACCAGGTCTTAAAACCGGGTCTTGTGTTGTCCTCTCACCGTGTTCTGCCTCCTCAGTTTGAGCTGATTCACAGCCAGGGCCTCGGCATATTCCAGCTCCTGGATATTCTGCATCTTCTCATTGTAGCGTCTGAACTGCTCAGAGATCAGCGTCTCCACACACCTGCAGACAACAGAGCGCCTCCATAAATCACAATCCATCTCTGGAAATACAGACAGTATCTGGACCATACCGTGTTGTGACATGAACAATAAATGACTGTGGAGAGGGACGTGCAGCAGGTTGACTCACTGTGTTGTCTTGGCCACGTCCTTCATACCCAGGAAGGGGTCATCAGAGTCAGGAGAGCGCAGGATGCAGGGGGCAAACACAATAGCCAGAGAGCTCGGTGTCATTTTGTTGTGCTCTTCTTCCTTTGCAACCCTAAAAGACACAAAGGTCAAGATCTCCCTTTTCTCTCCCAAGTTGAGCCAAAATACCCAAACAAACAAAAATCATCCTCATACCTGACGAGGTGAAAGATGAGACGCTCCAATGTGTTGTAATTAGCAGGAGGAAGTTCGTCAACCTTCTGGTACACAGCCCTGATTCTGTCATCTTTCTCCGGCAGCTCTGAAAGTGGAAACAAATGGAGATCCATCGTTTTTATATTTCATATCGTATTAAAGAAGCAGATCAGGAATGTATTAAGGGAAATGAAAAACAAGGGCCTACGTTGTAACGGGACCCCCTCAAGGTTTATATGTGAAATAAAAATATGTATTCTATCAATATTTTCTCACCTGCAGCATGGAGAAAGTCACTGTAGAGGGAATAGGTCAAGAGGGGGTCAGGCAGCTCTCGGAGCCATCGTTTAACCAGACCTGTGATGGTGTGGATGGGGTAGTTCTCTAAACATGCCGACTCAGGATCTGATGGAACAAGACAGAAAACACAGGTTTAAAAAAAGTATTACTTTATTATTATCCAAAGTTATTTCTCAGTAAATGTTGTTGGGTGGCAAAGGATGTGATTGTAGATTTGTGAAGTATTGAGTTTATATATATTTTAATTGTTGTATGTTTTACGTGATTTACTCTGAAAGACTTTGAATCGAACTTGAATAATACAAATATAAGTAAGCAAACATACAAAGTAGATCAAACTAACAAAAAAACTAAAGACAACAGAATATGGGAGATTAAGAGGGAGAAAGAAATATGTCATAATAGCAGATATTCAGATTCTCCTCAACTTTTCCACCCCCAGTTATTCAGGCTGCTGTTGCTCCACACAGCTTCATGTGGAACTTGAACATGCTTAGCAAGACTGTAACTGACTTTGGATTTGTTCGATTCCTGAGACAAAAGCTTGACATTTCTTACTGGTCTCCAGGATCTGGTGAAGCTCCCTCGCTCGAGAGGCTGAGCCCGACTTGCGGTAAATGCCCTCGGTGTAGAGGCCGTTTATCTCCACATACAACAGCAGCATCTCCACCACCTTGGGCACGGGGGTGGCTTTACTGGTGAGGACACACACCTGCACCCCAAAGTGAAGGGAGCCTGGCAAATTGTCATCCTGTCGTACGGAAAGACAGAACGAGTTAACGCGAGGGATTCAGTCTTGAGAAAGCGATGTTAGGAAATATTAAAAACTTCCATTCTTACCTGTCTGGCTTGCCGTGTGGAGCAATCGGTGATGATTTTGTCCAAGCATTTCTTGTGACATATTAATTTGCAGGCTAAAATAAAAACAGAAGAACAGAAGATTAGTTTTTTTTTAAGGCCATTGTGTTTCTTTAGTATGTTAATATTTGATTGTGATGCTTTTTCAAACTCACCGCTGCACATGTACGCTTTCTCCATCCCCCAGATGTAGGAGCCACACAAGTCACATGACTGCATGATGTTCACCTGGTAGGTGCTGAACAGGTGATCCAGAGGACTGTCGAGCTGTAGACGCGCGGGGGGGGGATTATTTCAATAGATTCATATTGAGAGAACCCAACAGTGCAGATAGAGATATTAAACTTACACATTTTTCCTTTTTCCGCCTCTTCTTTGTCCCTTTAGACGCCTGAGAGAGTGAGGAATATATTTAGTATATACTGTCACAATGGTTCAGAGGGTGATGATCGTCTTAAATTCTCACATTCACCTTCGGCGGTTCGGACTCGACTCGTTTCCTTTCGCCCCTGATGAAGCCGTCGAGCACGGACTGGAACAGGTTGACCACCAGGGA
The DNA here is from genome assembly GCA_006182925.3 of Reinhardtius hippoglossoides. Taxonomy (NCBI): domain Eukaryota; kingdom Metazoa; phylum Chordata; class Actinopteri; order Pleuronectiformes; family Pleuronectidae; genus Reinhardtius; species Reinhardtius hippoglossoides. The sequence continues at coordinate 5,830,439 of CM031680.1, read as the reverse complement.
GACTTCGGCCTTCTCCCTGGGTCCAGCGAGTGTGTTCACCTTGTTGTGGTAACCTTTCATCAGGTCTTTGTAGGCAATCTGCGGCTTCTGTTGGTCACAAAGTGCCCATTGAAACAGTTAGTCGCGATTTTACCGTCAATCCCCTTCATTGGGTTCGTTTGTGAGACATTTAGGGGCAGATTCTGACCAGTGATTGTAAAATAAACAAAAGTGAGACATGCTAAAAACTAAAAAGGGGTGAAAATAACTGTTCCCCTTCGATGAAGCTTTAAGGTTCTCGTTCATAAGGAGGAAAGAAATGGACTCACCTCCAAAGAGTACATGCCTTTGATGGTATCTCTGAACTGCATGGTGGCTAGGAGGAAGATGCTCTCTGTTGGCGACAGCTCTTTTATTCTTGTTCGGAGCTCGTTTACCTGATGACAGAGGTGAGGAAACGATGAAGAACAGAGAGTTAATCAAAATATATAAATCATCCGTCCCCTGACACAGACAATTCATCTGCACAGCCCCGAGTGTGAAGACTTGATTTATCATTCTTCTCTTTTTCCTCCCGATCTCACCTGGTTTCCGAGGAACTCGTCCAGGTGTCGTAGCTCCTTGGGGTCGTTGATCTCTCGGTCCAGAGAGGTGTTCCACTCGATCGCCCGGGTGGCGCGGCTGATTTTAATGGTTGGGTTTCGACTGAGCCTCCCACTGTTGTTGCTCGGCAGTTGGTAGGGATGTGGAGTGTAGCTGGGCAGGACGACTGGAGGTGACATGAGGAGAGACGGTGTTATTAGTCGGACATGGGAATCAGGATATTTTCAATCAAAAACTGAATTTATCTTTGTCTGGACAGATTATCTCTTCAATCTCAAAGACATTAAACAGAAATGACATCAATTGTTTATGGGCAACTAACCTCCAGGTGGCAGTAAACAGAAGCGTGGGTATATCAGGGTATATCATCATATTCACATGTTTGTACTACTGCTACAGTGTATTTCAAATATCTGCACTGCACAAGTAAAAAGAATAAAACTACTGCTTTATATTACCTGTTTTATCTGAAGGAGAGTCACTGCTCGGGGAAAGTTTCGGTACTCGTCTCTTGAGGAATTTGCCGAGAAACCAGATCCTGTAGAAAAGACGGGAAGTTAAAAGAAGTTAATTCCATGCAGGGATGATATTCCCGATTTCTAATAAACAAAAAGGGTGGTTCTAGAAACTCAAGCCCCTAAATAATTTCCGTATTATGAATTCTTACTTCTCAGGAGTTGTGAGCTGCGGTTGGTTCGCCCCCTGTCGTCCTGAGTTCTCGTCGCTGGGCCTGGGCGGGAGGCTGAACCTCGACCCATCAGGTTCTGCTGAAATCTGCAAAAGTATTAAGAGGTGAACGTACTTTAAGTTGTCGTGTGACCGACTTAACAAGATAAAATAAATACCACTGGTATCAGAGTTAGCCACTTTTCCCCCCCGCGGTGTTCACCTGCAGCGACAGAGCGCACCCAACGCCTCCAAAACTCCGCCCACAGCTCCTCCACCACCAAATCACACACCCGTAAACAAGACAAAATATTAGCACAGCCGCTTTAGTCCTTCACCATTTTTATTTATCATGCAAGGGAACACGGTCTCCTGCTGCCACCTCAACTTTAACCTGGTTCCTTTCAATTAGTATCATCATAATTAGTTTGTAGTTAATAAGTGTAAGTTATTATTTTCATTAACGCCAGGTTAGTAAGACTTAAAAGACAAATTTACAGATTCATATTTCCCATGTTAATGCGTTAATTATTTGATGTGATTCGCTCTGTGCAAAATAGTAGGATTTGTATGAGTAATGAAAAATATTCCAGTGCCGATTACATTATTTAAAGTGAGGGTTTTTGAACATTGGTTAATTTATGACTTGGTCCATTTATAGATTAAGATCAACACAAGCTGCCATGGTTACGTTTTAGTGAGCATGTACATTAAACACAATCACAATGAGCCTCTATGAAGCAATAACCTGGGATTCCTGAGGCCACCATGAACAAACCCCGGATTTAACTACGAAGCGAACAAATACAAACCGACACTGAAACAAGTCCCTATCTTCTGTTGTAAATTGAATCTACTGACGCACGACTCATTTGGGTAAGGAGTCAAAAAAAAAGATGAGCAACGAGCTGTGGAAATGGGCTTTCAGAATTCCTCTCTCTTTGGAAGCAACAGCTCATTTATCATTGCGCTGGTTTGCAGAGAAGAGAAAATGCAAAGTTCCACAAGAAGGAAACCTTCGTTCTGTTCAGGACATAGACATGCGAGGCCTGCATGCAGAGAAGCGTCATCGTAGACCAGCGTCCCTTTGGTCAGTACCTTGACCTGGGATTTGTGGCCCCGGACATCCACGCTACTGACCGAGCTCTTCATGGTGTTTATGTGGGGGCTGAGGGGAGGCAGCGGAAAGCTCCAGTACTCGCTCTCCTTGGAGCCCCCAAAGTTAGCCATCAAACCGCTGCGGGCGTAGGCTAAGCGCCGTTTGCGTTTGGGCTGCTTTCGGAGGCGTACCCTTTCCTAATTGGGTCAGGAAAGATGGTGAGGCAGAGACTGGGAGGGCTCGGACTCATGCGAACGGAGCCTCCACGGCTTTCTGATCTTAACATACGTTTACAGTGCACACAACTACAGCTCGTCAACATCTATTGTTGTGAAGGAAAACAAACAACAAAAAACCATGCTTTAAATCACATTTAGATGGTGTAAGAAAACCAAGGACAAGTAAAGGTTACCTCATTGGCGGTAGGTGAACTATCAGAGCCCGATGAGCTGATCTTTGACAGTTCATCAACGGACAAGGAGATCCCTTTTCGGCTGTTTTACAGAAGGAAACCAGAGCAACGCTGTGGATTACTGTGGAACTAATATTAGACACTTTCCATTTGCTGGTAAAAGCATCAAGATATGCAGAATAATAATAGAATAACAGAGCTTTTACTTACTGAAAGTCATCTTTCTTATTCGCCTGTGCATTTCGCCTGAATATTTCTGGACTCGACTCATCCGTGGGTTCGCCCTCACTCTTTCTTTCCTTCCACTTCTCGGCCTTTTCCTTGAAGCCCTCCATGTCTGTGTAGCGCTGAATCGAGCTGCTGTTGGAGGGGCTGGGGGAGCGATCCTCGTTGACGACTTTAGGGCCCAGAGGGAAGGAGTGGGGCCTGTTGAGCGGCGGCGGGGATCCTCTGCCGTCGCGTATCTCCCGGCTCTGGTCCCTCTGTTCCGACTGGTTGCTGTCGGGGTCGAGCGTCTGGGTCCTGTTGGGGCTCTGCTCCACTTTCTGCTGCCTCTTGAACTCTTTTTTTGTTATGCTGTTGAGTAAGAACCATTATATTAGACTGGCATTGCAGTAACTGTATTCATAATACAAATTGTATTTTTCTGGTGTTTTTCAGTCTCAAAGCTCTTTACAGTGCAGCACTTTCTCTCACAATCCTCCAAGCACAACTGTCAGGAGCCACTTGGGGTTCAGTGTCTTGCCCATGGGAAATTTGGCACACGGAATGGGGGGGGGATCGAACCACTGACCTGAACGTTATTGGCTCATATTGTCCTTGAACACTATTCTACCTGTTGCACACATGCCTCTGAACACAATGTTGATCTGAAGAGAGACTGGAAATCTATGGAATCATACAGTGGTCTGTGTACCTGTCCCTTCCATGCCGAGTCGTCCCCTCGTCCTTCCCTTCCTGCTGATTCGACCTATCCAGGGAAGTCCTCCACGCCGTCTGGATCACGGTCGCAGCTTGGTTTTGATTCTCATAAAACTCACGCCAGCTCCTCTGAAACAACAGAAATCCTCTGTCAACCTCAGTCCGACGTCAGAACATCTAATTTGTTCTTTATTCACGTACATCAGTCATGTACATGTATGGGTGAATAGTTACTGTGTCACAATATCAACAACGTCCTTGTAAAATGTGATGGGAGCTGCATTTTCATTTTCCAGCAGTCCACATAAGGAGATTTCTGAAAGTACTGTTTTATTCTCAAGCATGTTTTTTACACAAACTGCACCTGAATGAGAAGCGTGGCATCTTTCTTTTGCAGAAAGTGCTGTCGTATGAGAGAGGCCCGGAACCAGCGCTGCAGAATGACGAGGCGACGCATCACCTCCTTGTTATGAGTGTCTTGGAGCAGCTGCCTCTCCTTCTCCTTGAGGAAAACCTGAGTAGATGAAAGGGAGGCATAGAAAAGTGTGAGGCAAGAGCAAAGCACAGAGAATAGTTGTACTGCACAGTCGGTTTAACATCTTGTTTTTATGAATTTGTATAAACCATCAAGTGAAGCTGTTTACATGAGGAGACGTATGTTCATGAATTTCCTGGATGTCGTCTCATTTACAGTTACCGTGGAAAGGCTACTTTTACCTTCAGGTCACAGTAAAACACAAGAACATGCAGAGTTAATATTCGTAATAAAATAGTAATGATTTTGATTAACCTTGGTGTTTCCTATTTGGTAGGTGGACGTGTCGAGCTTCATCTTCTCAAACAGCTCCGTTATGTGCTCAGGAGCTCCACTTGCTCCTTTTGGGAATAACATCCTGAACTTCTCCACAAACCCCTGTTATCAACAGAAAAAACAGTATTATCATTATACTATTTGTGTTTTTTATGTTCCTTTAATGCTTTGTAAATATCTGTATATTTGTGTACTTTTCTTCTCACCATGAATGTGTATGTAGCGCTGTAGCCAGACTTCTGGATGTGAACCATCTGCAGCATGTTTGTGTACCGGATTTGCTTCAGCACCAGTTCTTCATCAAAGTGCAGCTCCTTCTGTGAAAAACAATAAAGTCAACCATCAGTCCGATAACAAAACGTGAGACTAAATTCATCAGGATGATTTTTTGCAGATTCATAAATGACGTTTTTACCTTTTCAGCGTTGGAGCGAAGACAGAAAATGAAAAACGGCTCCGCTTTTTCAATCGTCTCCATCAGCTTTCTGAGCGAAGCCTGAAGAGATTCATTAGATGCAGTGAGTGTGGGGGTGCAGCCTTTGCTGATCAGGAATCAGCTGATACATGGTTCTGATTATTTTGGGGATAATTCTTTAGCTGATCCTAACCACACATGAGCAACGCAGCAAAGTTACATAAGAGAGGAAGAGGAGAAGATGACGAACCTGCAGCTGAGCACTGACTGTGAGAGGCCTCGCTCTCGGGTGAGGGTGGAAGACGGATTTGCTGGTTCGGTCGTGCGCAGTGAGACCAACAACATGTTGGAGTGACCGAAAATCTATGAGTTTCTGTTTGATGAGACATAATTAATGTACATCTTACAGCTACTAACAAACTCTTGCGACGACAAACACTTGACAAACACTTTACCTTTGGAATGAGCTGTTTCTGTCGACCTCCTTTGCTCGTCCTGCAGACAACACACATGAAATGAGTCTCCAAACAATTAACTGAACAGACTGTAGCTGTTAACAGAATTTAAAAAGTAGATAAACTTTAGTTTAAACTACATGAATATGTAGGCTGACTTACTTTCTCATTTCATAACTGGTGAAGATGTCTTCAAACACATCGAGAGGATGTTCGTCAGAGCGATCGAAGGAGAAATCCAGAGTGATGCTGTTGCTGTAAATGAAAAAAAAAAGTATATATTTGTACAGGATTTTTATTTATAGTGAACCACACGTTGTTTCCTCTGGAGGACTCTTGAAAAGAACAATAAATATATATAAATTTAATAATTAAAACATCCTCAGTTGAGTTCAGAGCGAATAACCAGGATTTCAGGTCACTGAAAAGAGAGACCCTCCTCATACAGACTCTGACAGGGAGGAAAATGCACTTGCAACTTAATCTTCAACAAATACAGCTGAGCGACAAAACAGAAAAACACAAGAAAATGAATGAATTCTATTTAAATGCAGTATCTTTGCCCGTTCTGTAATCAGACCTGGATGGTTGACGGCTACTGTGCTAACTCTATAACAGAAAGTTCCTGCCTGATTCAATAAAGGTGTTGTGTTCAGTGTTGTGTATTCACCTGGAGAGTCGGTCCACGGCACTGTTGCGCTGTTTGATTTCCTTGAGAGATTTCCGTTTGGTGGCTGTGGTGACAATAGAAGTCAGTTTTTAAAAAATTCATCAGAACAGTGATCACAAGAAGAAAAAAGAAAAACATGTTGATGGTGTCGCTCGTAAAAAAGTCGTCTGAACAAACATGTCATGGCCGAGGAACTGGAACCAGCTTTTCAAGCGAAAACAACTTTCTCTGACGAACACAGAGTGAGGTATGCAGCTGCTGGTTTCCAGGTAAATATGTGACTCAACTAGCAGCTCAAGCCACTTACTCTTGTCTGCCCGCTGGCGTCCCAGGTTTTTGAACACGGAGAGGATTCGGATGGTGGCTCGGAGGACGCCCCATCTGAACAGCGCCTCGGGGCTGGATGCAACCAGCTGATGCAGGAACGACCGCTCGCTGCTGCGCAGCAGAGACACGACTTCAGGACGCATGTGCTCCGAGTTCTTCTCTCTGAAGTCCTGGGGAAATAAAAACAATCAGGATTCACACTCTGGAAACTTCTGCTCTAGAAGTCAGAGGATCTGTGAGGCTTCACATTCGTTACATGCGAGGAGGGAGCCGCGTTAATCATTTACTTCAGTTCGCATATTTTCAGGTTTTTTCTCACACTGCTTTATCTGACAAGGCCACAGCAGATCAACACCCTTCACAGGGGAATGATGGAAAGTACTGAGTTTCAAACGTGGCTGGAGAAATCGTAATTCACACGGATGAGTGTGGACGTTTGCAAAGTGGGAACAATACCCCACCTGGATGTGATATTCAACAGTCCAAGCGAAGTGTCGGATGGCAAAAGTCAGCTTTGTGTTTAGAGACGGTACAAAAAGGGAGTTGTTGTGATGCTGCTGCTTCAGCTGGTGCATCAGGGTTTCATCTGTGGCCTCGGGGAGGCTGAGGGAACACAGAGGACAACATATCCAGTTACACACGAGATACATGGGAAAGAAACGAGATTCAAACAAAGGAGCATGTGAACAGCAAAGGAATCTGCTGCATTGTTCAATTAAGGATATTGACTGATTATTTGCTTTCATTGATAGAACAAGGTGGTGACTTGATATTACAGCAAATTCTAAAGCTTTACAAAAACATTTTAAGATCATAATTACATATATGTACATATATTTAGATTATCATTCAATATTGCTTACCCAGTCATATTTACACCACAGAAAACATGTGTTCATGATGACTCTTGCTTTATCTACCCTGTTTGTTTTGTTTTGTTTGGAAAACTAACTATAATTAAATTATTTTAACATATAACACACAATAATGTAGTTACAGGCATTTGTCAACAGCTATTCCTCCTTCTGTTGATATCTGTAAGTGGAGGTTAACTGGTGTTTAAACAACCGATGATTGACAATATAATAAAAACACATCTGTACTAATACACAATCCTTAACCCATCAAATGTTGTAATCTGAGAGATGAGGTTAGTGGGAATGTGACAGGTGACGTCCACTCACTCATCCTGGTTGTGCAGCAGGTCGAAGATTCCAGTTGATTTCTGGCTGATCAGTTCGATGCAGCCACTGTTGTCGCTGTAGTCAATGTTCTGCCAGGTGAGGCCTTCCGACACATAATCCTCCTGGAATGAAGTTTTATTCACAATCACATGATCAGATTATATGTAAATTAAATGAAACAGTAGTAATGGTCAAACAGAACATACTGGAATAAAGTCTGCAAGTTTTCAGACTCTCTAACGCCAACTCCTTTTTAAAATAACGAAGAAAACCAAGAAAATTGAAACTGGAAATCGCAAGAAATTGATAAATCTGCAATTTATCTACCTGTAAGACCATATAAGTGAAATGTGTCAACAAAGTTATTGATATTGTGGGATTTGCAGGCACTGATATAGCAGAGCACAGGGTAAAACAGCAGTTGCAGAGATAAAAAGTTTCAAGTCCATACAAACCTAAAGACAAATGAAACTGGAAAAAACATTTCAGCAAAAATATATCTGTGTGTGTATATATGTAAATACACCTACTTGCTTAAGCTTGAAGATGTTCTGGTTGATGTAATGCTGCAGCTTTTCATTCGTGTAGTTGATGCACAGCTGCTCAAAACCGTTTGCGTGGAGGTTCTCGAATCCGAACAAGTCCAACACACCGATGGACAAACACTGAAACAATGAAAACATGAAGACTTGTTCTCTGGGGAACATTAAACACGTTGTCCTCCCGTGGTGAGCGTTAGAGACTTACAGAGACGGACTCCTCCATGTCCCGCCTGTTGAGCATTGCGTGGTTGATGTGAAGGACGATCCAGTCAAACAGAGCGCTGTACAGAGACTGGGCCATGGAGTCCCGCACTTTGGAGGCCTACACAGAAAATCGTAGATTTAATGCACAAAAAAGGATCAAAATAACAAAAACAATGTTGTAAATCAAATGAAAAAGCCTAAATTTGTATAATAATTAAAAAGGTAAACAAGCAGCCCTGATACTACATTTAAACACTATACCTCTTCTAGTGTGTACGGGTAATCTATGGTGGCGTTGGTGGTCACGACTCTCCTCTTGGTCAAAGTCTTCACCAGCCGCCATTTTTTCACCTGGAAATGAATTGAAAACAGAAAAAAGTTGAGACAAATTTTGATAAATATACTTTATATATTTAATCCACTGTAAAACAACTGTAACACACCAATAAATCCAGATGATGATTTAGTGATTTAGTGGGTTTTGCTTTAAGAACGCACCTTGAGCAGGTCAGACAGTGTCGACAGGACCTCAGCAGGTCCAACCTCCAGCACCTGAGTGTCCCCTGACAGGGCGTACGTCACATTGCCCAGGTGGAGGATGGCAGAGAGCATGGAAAATATTCTGCGTAGAACAAACACACACACACACACACACACACACACACACGGGATCAGTGTTCTTTTGGTGCACATCTGGCAGACACACTGGGGGGTTTTAGTTGTGGCATATTGGGTAAAACCATGGTTGATACGGAGGTTATGCTTGTTTATTAATCGGTTGGTTGGTTTCTTTGTCAGCAAGATTATGCAAAAAATTACTCGACAAATAATTTCGAATGGTGGAAGGATACAAAATGGGTCAGGAAAGAACCCATTCACTTCTGGTGCGGATCTGGATCAGAAGGAGAATCCAGCCGGACTAATTCTTTGTCAAAGTATTTCAATATATTCGCAAGTTACAGGAATTGACGAGGACAGAGGCAATAAAATATTCAATAATTTCTGCCTGAAATACATATATAGAACTTTTAATTTTCTAGAAACTGAGTGACTTGCTTCATATTCAGATCATCAACTGATCATGTTCTCAGACTCTGACATGTCCGGTTGGTATCTCGTTTTTTATCTCTCTTCCTGTTTTTCCAGCCTGGTTGATGGTTCATCAGAACGTCAGTATGAACACAAAGCTGATGTGAAACTGCTGCATTCGGAGCCAGTGGTGTAAACAGTAAACTTTGCTGTGTTGATGTTGACTTTGAGCAAGCACATCTAGAATTGTAAAATCTAAGAGGATAGTTGATAACAAACGTGGCAAAGTAATGAGATTTACTTGATTTACTATGTGCACGAGTTCCTCAGCACTACAGGTGTCTCCTAAGGAAGGATTGAAAACTATGCTGCTGCTGCTGCTTTCATGTGCGCACTGTGTCCCAAGGCTGTCAGGCACTTGCCAACACGCTTGCCGCATTTTTCTCCTGCTTCACTTGACAAGCTCTGACCTGCTACATGAGCAAAGAAAGCAGTTCACCTTCATGCAAAGTTTTTATATATTGGTGCAGCTGACGTTAAACTGTGGAACCTGTTCCAGAGAAGTGCAGGTCCACTGCAAATCTTAATTCTTTTTAAATCAACTCTGAAAACTGTCCTGTTTGTCACGGTCCTTTTATTAAATTATTCAATTACACATTTTGTAAACTGCACTCTTTTCATTAATTTATTGATTCTGTATTTAATTCATTTTTTCTGTATTTTCTTATATTGCTTGTGCAATTGGCCTCAGCTGTGTTATGAAAACCGTACGTACTGTTTCTTGGTGGAGGCCAGGAAGCCGACCATTTCCATGGCTTGCTGGAGCCTTTTGTACTCCTGCCCAAGTTTCACCTCATCATCTATAAGACTGAGGAAGACCTGCAGAATAAACAGAGGGGATGTGAAGAGAGAGACGGGAATATTAAGCATATCGCCACAGAGGTTTATGCATGGAAACATTTATGCATGGAAACATCTTTTATTTGGTTCTCACACTATTTATTGAGTTTCATGTACATTTGGGAATTTTGATCTTGTTTCTGTTTCTCTATAATCCACTTTGGTGGTTTATAAAGCTGCTTTCAGACTTGCACTGAACTCAGACATTTCCCTGAAGTATTCCAGAGGGGCTGCATGTGAGAATGCAAACGACATTTTCCAGATTTTTTCCTGCCGGGCCCCTGGGAAGATGTCCAGGAAATGTCAGAGTGAGTCCGTGTGAGAATACAGCGGGAAAAACTCCATGGGTCCATGTCTGAAAAGGTACTTTAGATTTCCCAGGTTGTGTTGACACCTGTGATTTAGTTTAATTTAGAGTCATTCTTCATCATCAGGAATGCATGAACCTAAAAATCTGATTCAATGACACTTCTCAACACTGAACTTAAAGGTTTTCTTTCTGTATTGTTCATGAGCATCATCCATGACTCATGGCTGCAACTGAACTGCAGCCACATATAAGGAAAAGCTACTAAAAACCCCAAAAAATTAAATATGTTTTTAACTGGAACATGATCGAGGTAAAAGATGTTTGTTCTTCCAAGTTGCATTTTTCACAATAAATTAAATCAAAAACACCATAAACCAAATAGAGATCAAGGTTTTCAGACTTCAATCACACCACAGTAACAAAATAAATATGAGTGAATGAATTTAAGTGCTACTAAAGTAAAGTATGTTCACTGAAACCTAAATAAACATGTCGGAGGTCGACGTGTTCCTAAACTGAAAATGTAATTAAAATGATTTTGAAGGAAAACAGGAGCACTATGAGCCTCGGTGAAGTGTTTTACAGGGTTTCAAGATATTATTGTTCTCCGTCTATAAAACACCAACCCCTAATCTCCCCCCCCTCACATCACTGTGTCATGCCGCTGTAAAGATTGTGGATCAAAGTTACCTGCTTGAGGTAGAGATAATCCTGCGGCTTCAGCAGGTGAAACTCCTCCCGCTCGTCTTTGGACGCTCCCACCAGCAGATAGTAGAACACGTGGTAGTTCCTGCAGGTCAGAGGTCACAGAGCGCAGATACAGTCGGTCAGGGCTCGTGTGATTCACTCCACACGTCCCTGCAGGCGTGTGGAGTGAGTGAGGTCTGCTGTTCCTGACCCCTTCCACAGATCAGGGTGCAGGTACAATGGTGAATGGACTATTATTTATAAAAGGCGTATACATCTTTCAAAAGGCTTTACAGTGCATTCATATTCATATAGCGCTTTTTATACGCAGCCCTTTCTCTAGCATCACTTCAGCACACGGTATGGACGAGCACGGGGAGAGAATCCACAGCCTTCTGGTTAGTGGACGACCGGTTCGATCTCCTGAGCCACAGCCGTCCACAAGTGTTATCGACAATTCCAAGCACTTTACGGTCCCTTCGTCCATTCAGACACACACATTCGTACGAGGCTTCTATTCGCAGCACTATCACACACCGTCGCCACAGCCGTCAGGGGCAACGTGGGGTTCAGTCGCTTGCCCACGCACGTATTATGCCACAGCCGCCCCTTGTGTTAGTCTGAGCAAGGTTGGTCTCAGTAGAGATTCATTCACATGCTCAGATTTTCTGTTAAAATGAGGATTTGAAATGTCACCTGTCTTCATCTTACCTCTCCGTCTTATCTCTGGACACCAGGCGGCACTTTTCAAGTAGGTACTTCTCAATAACAGCCCTGCAAGAAACACACACACACACACACACACACACACACACACACACACACACACACACACACACACACACACACACACACACACACACACACACACACACACACACACACACACACACACACACACACACACAAAAGAGGAGAGTGTCAACAAAGCCTGGGACGCTTGGCAGAGGTTGCCAACATTGACCAATTATGACATGAGAAGAAAAATTTGCTTAACAAAGACATCCTCCAAAAATAAACAGTAGCTGGAGGATTCATTAAAAAAGGGGCACAGGAGGTCGTGGAGGGAAATGAAACTCGCCGCCTCACCCTCTGATGACGCCGCTCTCCAGGTAGTGGAGCTGGATGAACTTCCCAAAGCAACTGGAGTTGTTATTCTCTGCAGTCCTGGCGTTGCCAAAAGCCTGTTTGAAATATAGAGAGTATAAGTTTCCACGGGAAATGAACAGACACATTTGTCACAGACACTGGCACCGAAGCCTAAACACTGCAAATGTCGGCTGCTCAGAGGAGCTATAAAACAAATCAGTTTGGTGTGTGGATGGTAGAGCGTGTGTTCCACGAGCAAAAGAGCAAAGATGGAGTCGGGCTAAACTCTCTTCATGAGTGTAGCCTGCGAAACTAAAGAAAAGTGACGAATCACTACGTACTAATAAGTATCAAGATAATACAATGAGTACGAGAATTGTGAGAAATAGAAAAATGTTGTAATAAGGATGTAAAAGCATAAATCTGATATTATATAAAAATAGTTATTTCCATATCTTAAAGCTGCTTGTCTGATTTTAACGATTTCCTAAGAACTTACAATTGAATCACATGATTTACAACATCACCACTTTCACTTCACCTGCTTCACTACGTCATATTTCCGTCCACCTGATTTGCCTTCATAGACTTCAATGTGTTTAAACAATGCAGTCGAACCAGGAGAATCACATCAGGCACATAAGTAAGTGATGACGAGCATTAAATCCTTGAAGCCTCAAAGAACTTATACATAAATAAACATTTTTTTTCCGTGTAGTGGATGAGTGCACTACTTGTACAAAACTTAAGCCTGTTCCCAGATCTGAGATGTGAGGAATATTCTCTTTGTTCTGTTTCTTATGTGCAGAGCTTCAAATAATAACTTCTTTTATCTTATTTTCTCAACTAATCCATTAACATTTCAGTGTAAAAAGTGAGGAAATATAGTTAAAACATGTGTTTGTCTAAAAATGTGCTGTTTTGTCCAATTTACATCTCAAATACACATTCAGTTTAAATAAAAATAAAAATGAAAAAAGCAATAAATAAAATAAAAATGAAAAAAGTAATAAATAAATAAATGAAAAAATATTCCTGAATTTTCTTCGTATTTCATTACAAAAGTCAATTTGAAATTACCATAATAACTAATCCATTTATTATCTGATCGTTTCAGCTCAATTATCTTAAATCAAACTCCTTAACTGTGGTTCAGACAAACTAAGATATTTCATTATGTCTATTTTTAAAACCTTGTGATTGTTTCCGTTGCCCTTGACAATCAATAATGATGTAATCAATAAGTGAAGCCCTCCCACAAACATTGCACAGTGTGTTATTGTACAACACACTGGAGACAGTATCTAAGGTTCACTATCAAAAACACAGGAGACTCCACCCAGGTAACGTCAGTGGGTAAAATGACACATCGGCCTCTGCTGACTCTGGATCAGCTTCTACTTCCCAAGTTTGAACCTTTCCTAAAAGGAAAAGAAAAATCCCAACTGAGCCCAGGTCTGTCTCCAAAGCATATCCTTGTTCTTCATTCCTGTGAGAGCTGTGCCGAGAGTCGTGTCTCAACCTGCCAGAGCAATGTCTCCACAGAGGGGGAGACAGGTCTGCAAACCAATCACACGCTGTAAAGCTCTGAATCGCTGGAATGTTCCCGTGAAGCTTTTGCAAACGCACCGAGGTGAAGCATTTCATTTTCAACCAGCTCGATAAAAGATGGTAGATGTTGTAGCAAGATAAGAATGAAAGGAATGTGGAGGGAAAGATGGTGGGAGAGAGAGAGAGAGAGAGAGAGAGAGAGAGAGAGAGAGAGAGAGAGAGAGAGAGAGAGAGAGAGAGAGAGAGATGCGTAGAGAGAGACGAGAGAGACGAAGAGAGAGACCGAGAAGAGAGGTAGTCTACGACGCTAGAGAGTCGATCTGAGATTGAGAGAAGAGTAGAGAGAGAGAGAGAAACAGGTGTTTGTCAGGTCCCAGTTCAGGGACTGGATCCTCTGAAGGACATGATCTTGAACGAGAGGACGTACAGGCTCAGAAGAATCCTCCTGATTTACAGAAACACAGACAACAGATCATTCAAAGAGTCAAAGATTTGCATATTTGTCACCAAAAATCCCCCCTTCAGGAAACAAGGGGAAAACCACCAGGGGTAAAACAGTTCCATAAAACTTGAGTTTACAGAATGAGCTGTGATAACTAATCATTTTTCAAACTGATTTATTAAGTTAAGCTCCTCAACTGTGACCTGTCTCTGTTCCATATCAATATGAATTAAATACCTTAAGAGTTTTCAACTGCTGTCGAGCAAATGATAATTTTTTCGCAATTTCCTGATGCTTTATATCTCAAATGATTAATTCATGGAGAGAAGAAATCATCTGTAAACTTATAATAAAAGGAAATCGTTATATTAAGCCCTAATCGTTACCACACCCATTTACCTGGAAGGCTAAACAAGAGGATTACTAAAAACAAATGATAGAATTCAAACCCTGCATCCACTTCAGTATTCACACACTGTTTTTCATTCATCTGGTTTGGTCCCAAACGTTTAGCTGCGACCGATCAGCACTGGTTTCACAGGAGCGAGGCGATTACCAGTTAAACCACAGATTTAGGTTTTACAGACAACATGTTTTCCCTGCTTTTCTTTCCCGTTCTCTGAGATCCACATTAAGACCGTTTGTGGTTTGAATAATTACATTGTCATCAAGTCTGCACGTTCCAGAATAAGCACTGACTCACTTATGATGTGTCAATATTCTAAAGTACTAGCCAATAAGATAATTTCATTAAAAAATCAAAAAGCACTGTAACCCATCATATCAAAACCACAACTGAACATAAAAAAGTTTCACACCTATACTTTGGTTTATGTTTGAAGTGATGAAAGCTCTTATATTCTTGTGTCTTTTCCCCAATGTCCCTAAACACATGGGAGCAGTTCCTGTCCACAATCACGCACAGGATCCATTGAAATGACCAAAATAGTTTTCTATAGTATTTGGTTCATTTCCCGAAACTGTTAACTTCCACCATATACGCTACTACACAATAAAAGTCAGTTACATCATTTTACTGATCCGTATTGCTAACAGAGAAAACAGAGTATTATGATCACATATACTGTAGGTCTGTTTCTAAAGCCTCAGCTGAACTGAATATCGTACTCGCGTCATCTACTTGTCTTTATTTCTGTCGCTACAACAAACTGAGCCCGACTCCCCTTTGCTTTGAGCTCAGATTAATCCAGTGGTGTTCCTGTTTGCGTTGACTAACAAAGCCCAGCTCTCGGCCTCTGAATCCGACACCTGGCTGTGACGACACCCGCCAGAGCCAATGGGAGCGGTTGATCCCGAACAGTGACAGTCTACATCACAAAAAGCAACGCACCAGGCAGAAAGTGAGACTAGCTAAAACATGTCATATTATATTTATCGACAGAAGTACAACAGGCTCACATGGACAAGCAGGGGCTCACTGGATAGAACTGATTTACTGGTTTAACAGCAATAAACACCGATGCTTCCACAGCTCAGACCTTTGGGGAGAGTGAACACTCCCATGAATTCTTGTGATACTTCACATATTTACTGTGGAAGATATTGGGGTCCGAAACTTAAGGTGTGGGAATATTTCCCTGTGATCATGTGATTATTTCCTGGCTTTGTGAATACACAAGGATCTCCTGAACACAATTGAAGACTTTGGCACAGATTAAAGATCACTACTCTGCCAAGGCCCAATAAAACGCTTATGAAACCACATTTCAAATTCACTATTTCGCAACGTTGAAGAAAGTGAAAACAAACTCCTGCACAGTCCTTGAGTCATACTGCATCGTTCCACCAAGTTTCATGGCGAGCGGTTCAGTTGTTTTTTGCATAATCAAAATCCTGCTAACTCACAAACAAATGCTGATAAAAACATAACCTGACGCAAATGCTGCAAAGTGGATTATGGGATACGGGAGGCTGCAAAGGACCCACCGGTGTTGTCCAACAAATTGAGACTAAGATAAAAGCTGCATTTCTAGCTGGAATATGTGGAGGTCCTTTAAAATGTGACAGAATATGCTTGTCAAAATGGGAAAAGGGGGATGAATGTGCTCTTGAAAAGGAAAAGCTAGGATGAATTTGAGATCCCTGGATTGACACACAGCTGGACTAAAGGGAGAAGGGGGGGGGGGGGGGGGGGGTGCTGTCGTGAGAATGGGGTTTAGGTGGAGAGCGAGGAGGTGATTTCTGCTTTGTTTTGTGGGATTTCCAGCAAACTGGCTGAGCCTGTTCCGACACGTTCCCGTTTCTTTTCTCTCTCTCCGGTGCTGCCTCCAGGACAACGCCCTGCACATTCCCCCGGTGGAGCGCAGCTACAAACCTCCAGCAACCACCGCAAGGTGTCATCACTTCCTGGCTATTAACAGCAACTTTCCTCCTGGTTTTAATATCAAACAACATACAACAAACTTTGTATCATTCATTACTTGCATTCTAAAAAGAAGCCCTGAGTACAGTGGCAGTTTGTCTGTCACCGGGGGAGATCGGAAATCAAATGCAGATTCCACATTTAATGACACATCAGGGGGAACGATAAGGAAGCTGCACTTCTTTATGATTTAAGATAAGAAACAAGTTTCACAGGGTTTGACTCACGAATGCAAAGGAAATCCATAGACGTTCAAAGCAGAACGTTTACAGAAAAAACAACGACCAAAAAACCTTCATTAGTGCAAATGGGAAAAGGCCTTGGATCGATTCCTCTATTCTTATTATATTCTTCCTTAATATTTCTTCATCGGAACGCTTGTTCTGCATTTTCAATTTGCCATTAACACAACGAACCACTCTCTGCTCAGGTCAAACCTCGGACTTTTAGGAGATGAGCTCAAAACAGCAAAATGCCAGTGGGATCATACGGCAGAAAAATACTTAATACAAGGAAAAGCTTGTCCGTCTTGTTCAGAAAGGGGAGGAATCCATATTTTTTTTCTCTGTCCCATAAGAGGCAGGCCCCCTGGGATCGTGTGTGTAGGGTTGTGAACAGTACCAAGAGGAACAGGATCTTTTATGTGAAAGGTTAGCTGGTGTATTGATGAAGAGACAAATCTGAAGAAACCAGGCTGGACACGTCTCCACGCCTTCTGCTCCAACACGGTTCAGTGGATTTTAAAAAGGTATAAAGCAAAGAGTCACATGCTGCACTTCTAATGTATGAACCAAATGTTTCCGTTTCAGAATTTCAGTTTTGGAATGAAGTGAAACCAGTTGATGTTTCCAGTTCCCACTCGTTGATCTGTTCCTTGAGCATTGAAAACAGACTGAGAACAAGGAAACAGAGAAGGAAATTGTGTTTTTCCTGTAAAACACAAGTTCCAAAGAAGCGAGTTTAGAAGTTCCCTTTTAAAAAAAAAAAAATTTTAAAAACCATCTGGCCTAGTTTCATGTCGGTTATTTGAACATGTTGTGTAATTTAACTGACATCTGAAACAGAAAGCAGAGATCTGAGGGAACTGTGGCTTTAAGTTACTGACACTGACACAGCTACTGTGGAAGACAGCCACAGAAACAATAAGACGCGTGTTGTATTTTGTATTTTCATTTTAGGAAACTATGAAATTAAAATGTTGTCGATCTGGTTCATGTCTATGGCTGTTTATGATCATCCATCACTTGTGGACGTTTATCTCAGAAATACACAACTGCTAAAAAAAAGTCCTCCATGGTGCACATGGCAGCTTTTTGTGGGTATTCTTGAACACAATCATGTTTTTTTACTGCAGGAAGTGGAAAACACAAGGGTCTGGATTATATTTCCTGTATTACAGGAGTGGATTCGGTTTATTTTTAACCAGAATAGCAGTGATTAACATGTGCGGAAAAGGCTTTGACACCAAAGCATAAACTTTATTCATGAAATAGGTTGTTTCAGTTTAATGTGGACTCTGCCCCTGACCTAGAAAAAAAACAAAAAAACAACCACATCGAAGTGGTGTCCCACAAACTCATACCACCATGACTGAATGAGGTCAGGATGTAGGTTCAGTTAGTTTCACTCTCTTCAGGCCACAACATAATCGAGAAATTTAATCATTAAAAATGAGCATAATCGTTAGTTAGAGCTCAAGTTTTGAGGGTGAACAGCTCGAAATTGTCATAAAAATGTTCCTACATTTCCCAGAGCCATCAAAGTGTCCTCAAATAATTTGTTTTTCCCAATAAAAAAATCTTAATAAATGCCTACAATGCTTTATCACTGTGTTGATTGATTGTTGTGACCCCGTAGCTAAGAAAACCGAAACTGCGATAACTGTGTGTTTGATATCCGTGTCAGACAGCGAGACTAAGTCTTTCTGCAACTACAGACGCAGGTGTCAGTGGATCCCGGAGTCACCTACCTCCAGCAGCGGTCCCGCCCCGAGGATGGTCCGCTCCAGCCCGGTGGAGTACGCCTTCTGGCCCAGCGCGGTCAGGCAGTGGATGAGATAACTGCTGCTCTCCGTCTTCCCGGAGCCGCTCGCTCCAGATATGACAATGCACTGGTTGACCTGCCTGTTGAGCATGGTGCGGAAGGCCACGTCTGCTACTGCAAATATGTGAGGGCTTAGTTTGCCCAGTGGCTGCTTCTCGTACATCTTGATATACTTGGGGTTGTAGTAAACAGGAAGGAGCTTATTGGGATTGATGGCGATGAGGATGTTGCTGGCGTAGGTGTAGATTTTGAGCTTGTAGAAGCGTTGGCGTAAAGCCTCCAGAATGCTCTCCTCAGTCACAGCTGGGAGGTTGCAGAGGTCATCATAGTCCTCGGTGCCTCCAGTGTTGGCTTGCTGCTGCTGCAGGATGAAGTAGTGGCCCTGGCCCCGAGGATGCCACCTCTGCGCCTCTGTTGGCCACAGCAGGACTCGCTCCAGAGGACAGTCGGCATCTTCTAGAGGCATCTCTTCTCCATCGCTCTCCCGGACCTCCAGCAGGGCGTACCTCTGGCTGGGGTCCAGCCCGAGAGTGACGATAGCGTTGTGGATGACGGACCTCGCATTGTCCCCGCCGCTCACCTGCAGGGGACAGTAGACGGCCGTTTCCTGGGACACCCGGGGGTAGATCTGCACAACTCGGGCCCTTCCATCCTGCTCAGGGGCCCCGGCTCGATCTGTGGTGCTCATCCTGATTCACGGAGGCAGGCTTCAGCATAACTCACTGCGCCAACTCTCTGCCAGCTTCCACTGTGGACACACACACACAGTGAGATTAAATGAAATAGTGAGATGATGAAAATCAAACTGAAATCAAAACAACTAAATCCAAGTTTGACCTAATTTTTTGCATCCGAAACTTCCTTTTAACAGTAAAATGCAGATTGTTATTTAATTCAAGATCATACATTTGCTTCAAATTACCCCCAGTGAAACGTATCAAGTTCAAACCTTTGCTTTCAAATTACTGTAATAAGTGTAAAACTGTTGAATATTATATTTTCGACTGTCCTCTGATTTCTGGTTGGGACCTGTTTTTTACAATCATTCAATCCACACTGAGGTGCTACTGTCTTGCACCGGTCAGGAGATGTGTTCTGCCTCTTTGGATATTGGACAATGTCCGCATATGGTTTTTGGATCTGGAGATTTATGGAATGTATCTCTCTGGAAGTGATATACGCTTCTGGCTGAGAGACAAGCTGTTCCAAGTTTTTACAAGATCTGGGACCCCTGTCTGGGGCTGACGGGGTCCAGCTAGAGAAGTTGGTCGAAGACATAGACGTCTATTCACTGAGAGTCGGCCGTGACATCGACAACCGACTCTTGATGCACTAGTTTCCTTTTCTCTGTCTTGGTTTCTTTTTTGTCTTTCTTTTTCTGTGTGTCCTAACCCTACAGTGGGGATGACAGGTCCCAGATCAGCTCTTCGAAGGGGTCTACATGGTCTTGAGGTACAGTAGTCGGTCGTTACTCCGTCAGTGTCTCCCCCTTGTATATTCCTTCTGTGTACTGTACTTTTTTCTGTCTTGGTGTCTTAGTCTTTTTTTCTCTTTTCCTGTGTGTCCTCTGATATTTAAAAGTGTTCTTGTGGTTGAAAACTCTGAAAATCTGTGAACATACTTTAAAATTACAATTATTTGGCACAGAAAACGATAAAAAAAACATTGAAACACTTTGCTTCCCTCAGTTCCACACAGAGTATCAACCTGCTGTATCAGGAATTACCAACTGTTCCCTTAATCACCACAGAAAGTTCCCACACATCCACCCAGGTGACACATGTCAAACAGGGACAGCAGCAAGTGTCCCACTGGATTCAAACGTCCAAATCAAAACTCACCAAACCGCTCATTTCATGTTGAAAAGCTGGAAAACTCCCAACGACAGCGAGGAGAGGAGACGAGTTCCTGCAGCTCCAGTGAAACCAAGTCAGAGAAAAACTGAAACTTCCCTCACCTGAGCTTCCAGAGAAAAAAAGGTGAGACAGGAAACTGGTTCAAATCACCTCCCAGTCGCTCACACGCATTTCGGGAGAACTCGTTTTTCCTTGAAATCACGGTTTTATTTGAGATGTCGAGGATTTGACGTCTCCGCCGCGTTGTTGTCCCGGGTCGAGGAGTTACTTCCTAGATTTACATTCACACGCACGCACACGCACACATTGACGAGGTGGAAATAAAATGATGCCTTCAGGGACCTGACAGATGTTTCGCTCACAGCAGGTACAACTGAAAAGTGCAGAGGGTTTTACGCAACACAAGGTACGTAAACGTCCCATCGGCAGTGAACGTTGCACTCAAGCGTTTTTATTACTCTATAATAATATCTAAGTGTTCAAGATGGGATTTTAATATATTGTAGGATAATGGAGACCAAAGATAATACAATCCTGTACTTGAATTACTGTATTTTGTATTATTATTTTATTCATTAATATTCATATAAAATACCAGAAGCACTAACATACAATAAGACGTGTCCTCTTTATTCAGGGTGATAACACAACTCAGCGTTGGTTTGGAGTCAGTGGGTCACATGACATGAAAGCTGTTGATTTAAAAAAAAAGTGTTAAATATTAATACTTAAGGATCAAATATTTAAATTTGTATCGTTTGTTTCAGATCATTTCAAAGTGAACGAGTTGTGCTTTTACCTGGAGTTCAGGAAAAGTTATTAAATTAAGGGGGTGTGGACAGAAGAAGCCATCAAATACAAACCTTCTTTCACATTTTATATATAAAAGTCTTAAATAATAAATAATGAAAATGGACTAAATTAATGTTTGATTAAATGTGGACTTTTATAATTTCACGACAATTCATTATTTTCCACCACTTGATCAGGGTGATCTGGGGCGCCTCCTTCTGGATGTTTGAGGTATTACAACAAACCCAGAGCACAGCAACTGTCAGGTAGTTGTAAACAAGTGACTTCATACATATTTGTTCAAGCTATAAATATAGATTTATATTCATAAACACGTTAACATGCTGTGATGTCACACACACAGACACATATGATGTTTTTATGTTTAACAACTCTCAAACCTTTAATTTGGTTGTGATTTCCCCACTTTTGCGTGTAAATTAAAATGACCCAGGAATACACAAAAATAATATAAAAACTATACAAAGAAGAACTACAATTTTCATTTAAAAGTTCTATATACTAATGACAACTTAAAAACGAAAATGATTGTGAAAAGACAAATATCGAACACTAAGAGACACAACATGACCACAAAGAGACATAAAACCACTATACAACAAACAACAAGACACAAAAATGACAAACGGACACAAAGAAATGAAGCCTGGAATTTTCAGAAATCTAACTTTCAGAAATACACCAGCATTCGACAATTTTATCCCCATTATCGCCACATTTGTCTTTTTTCAGTGTTTTACCATAGTGTTTTTATAACTGAAATAAAACCCAGTCCTAAATTTATCTTAGTCCCACAAATGATGCCAGAGAACAGATTTTTGTCGCATTGGAAACATTTTAATCCTCAGCAAGGCACTGACAGAAAAGTGTCTTGACTATTTAGGTACATTCTCCACCTTCAGCTGAAAAAAGATAATAACGTGAGCTGCACAGTTATGGATGTGAAACAGCAGAAATCACCATGCATGACGATTAAATAAAAAGTCCAATCTCCTGTTTGTATTCTGACAAGTTTTACTCAGTGAAATCAACATGAAAATCGACACCAGTTCATTTTTTGAGCAACATTTTTGTCCATGTCTGCAAGTTTTTTAACGAAGGTGGCCCATGGTGGAAAGTTCACCCTGAAAACAGAGGATATGTACAAAATCAATAGTTTGTCCTGTGATGACCAGTTTAGCTTTATGCTAATGCCGCCTCTGCCCACTCAGGTGCATAATGAGAGCAGAGGTGTTGAGCCCGTATCAAACTGTACCTCAGCTTGGTGAAGAAGTTTGCCGACACACTGACAGCTTATTATAGTGTGAGGAATGAAGAGGGGGTAAAGTGTTACTCAGCACAAATCAGCTGCTGCTGATAACGACTGCCTGCAGACGCAGCCATATCCACCCACACAGGAAGACAAATTAGGAGGCACACACACACACACACACACACGCACACGCACACGCACACGCACACGCACACACACACACACACACACACACACACACACTGTTTCTATGTGTCACAATCACAAATCCATCACTCCTGACATATACCTGCCACTGAGCGGTTTAATAAACATGTCTCTGGTTATTCTGATTATTTAAATGGGGGGACGATGATGGAGGCCTTGTTAGCACCAATGGTGTCTTTTGGATGTCACTCTTGTTCCTGCTGGACTGAGCCAGTTCTGCAAAGACACACTGAAACCAGTTCAGTAGGCACACGAGTACACAGCCGGAAAAAATGCCCCGTTGCAACATTCCCCAAAATGATTGAAAGCACAGAATCGAGCGAGTTATGCTTCTATTTTTAACTCTGCACAGCGAGGAAAGTGCAGATCTGACACACAGAGTAACACAATACTGAAATCACCTTATCTCAGAAAATGTATAAATGTGGATGATAATCATTTCGTAATAAAAGTGTTGGCGATGAACCCACATGTGACCAGATCCTCCGTCATTCAGTGTTGTCTTTTCTTGTCCATCTTCATAAACCTCCCA
The DNA here is from genome assembly GCA_006182925.3 of Reinhardtius hippoglossoides. Lineage (NCBI taxonomy): Eukaryota > Metazoa > Chordata > Actinopteri > Pleuronectiformes > Pleuronectidae > Reinhardtius > Reinhardtius hippoglossoides. The sequence goes on along the minus strand of CM031680.1, from coordinate 5,807,057 downwards.
TAAATCAGAAGAAGCCAGGTATCACACTGTGTGTCTGGACATGCAAATCCCTTTACAGCCTTTTCTCTTTGTCGTACAGTGCATGTGGTCGTGCTTTTTCCATCCTTTCACTTCCCTCACCGCTCCGTGTTCGGATGTCCCGGACGCTCAGGTGTGCATGGAGCTCGTAAGACACTGAACTTAGCCACTGTGAACAATTCCTGTCAAGTTTAATGCTCACTAATGAGCTAAGTTCTGCATCTTCAGAAAAGTCATCGCAGAGAAGGAAATCGGAGCTTGGTGCTTCTCATTCTGCAAGAAAAAAAGAAAAAAAAACTTTGTACAACTCATAAAATTATACAGATTTTTAATGGAGATCACAGATTTAAATGGAGTTGCAGTCACGTGCAGCCCAGTAAAAGTGATAATGTTTATCCAAATGAGATTCCAGCCCCACTGCAGGCACAGAAGTCATTAAAGGGAGAGTAAACAGGTAATTTGCTCATAAAAACAAAGTGTTTTAGTCTAATATATACTGACCACTAATAATGAATGGAGACGTAAGAGTAGTGGTCGGCCGAAGAGTCAGACCACAGTTTATTACTTTTCATGACCTGCACGTTAATGACCATTGTAAAAATGAAATGGCCTCACATCCGTCCTCTGATCTACTGGAGGAAGAAGTTTTCAAAACCTTTACTGAAGTAAAACCAGGAAGAAAACAATGTGAAAACACCACATTACAAGTAAAAGGTAAAATCCCAGATTAACAGTAAAATGTACGTAACGTATGTAAAAGTACATGTGTCCACGCAGAAGAGGGTTCATGTCGGAGTTCGATTTTTACATTAGGTATAAGCGGATTATTAATAATGATGTATAAACATGTAAACCTCATTTAATGACGCAGATGTTCAAGGTCCATTTGGAATTTGACGAGATAATAGGAAGGAATTTGACGTTGCAACTTTATTAGAATTAGCTTTCAACAAATACATATAGTGAAGTAATATTTAAATGTGAAATGTGGTGAAATAGAAATCGTAAGTAGCAGAACATTAACAAATACCCAAACCTCTCCTGGATGCTGCGTCCAGCACCGGGCGGCACATCCCTCGAAAGTTCAGCTCACTGCACATTTAGACGAGCTTTAAAAGCAGATATCACTTTTCTCTTTTCACATCAGGAGTCTAAACGTTCGTCGTTTGTACTCAGATAATTTGCCTGAGCCTCAGGACACAGGCTCAGTTTTCTGTTACAAACTGTTAGTCCATCCAAACAGTGGTGTCATGACATCACCGCCGGCTGAAAAACAACTCACTCACGCTATTTGTGCCTCCACGATCTGGAGCCTTACACAACATGCACATGCATCACTTCTGTCTGTGTTAATTGAAAAGACAGAATCTGAGTTTAGGCTTCACGTGTTCATCTCTTCACTCCTGCAAGTTGCATTGGTTTAATAACAGCAAAACAACAAACACAGGACTAAGTGGAGTCATTAATGAGATCATTTGGCCATTTCTTCTTACCTCATTCAGTCTTGTTACCCAAATAAATCATCATCTCAGACTCTGCCCTCAAAATAGCTTCGATTTCACACTCGCAGCAGCACGAACCCTGTAAACACCACCCAGGGGTTGGATTAGTTTCAAGGGTATCAATGTCCGAGTGAAGTTACCTGAGCTCAGCTGCCATTATGTCATTTTTCACCCTGTTTCTTGAGAAGAAAAGGCAGCTGCAGCCTTTGTCATCCGGCTAACTCCTCCTCTCCTGCAGAGAAGAAGTGTGATGATGATCCATCTTTGGACGAAATGAGCAGGACAACAAAGCGATCCGCTATCACCTTCGTGCTTGTCTTTATTCAACTTTTTTCAGGACTCTTTCTCGGGGGGGAAAATAGGGAAGTTCTTAAAGTGTTTGGAAGAGTGGGATTGAGAAAGAGAAAATGAAGGGAACAGAAGGGAGAGAGTGGTACAGCGGAAAATAGTCGACACAAGCAATCAAGTGGTGTCATACTCAGTCAAAACATTCCCCTAACAAGAAAAGATGCACTTAAATGCATTAAAGGTATGATTCCGACACATGCAAAGGATTTTCACGTTTGTTGCATCTCATCCCAAATTCCTCCAAGAGCGGAAAAACCCACCTTCCTTCATCTGGTTGTAAAAGCACCTGTGAAAAGGATGAGAATCTGAACTTACCTGCGAGTAAACCCAAGCCGTGGTTAATGAGACAGAAGAGAAGAGGCCCTCGGTGTTGTCAAGCCCTCGTCGGTCCCTGCCGCTCCCCCCTGCTCTCTGTTGCATGTTCCCAGCGCTGCCTTCCACTCCTCAAGCTGCTCGGTGTGAGGTGTGAGTGGACGAGGGGGGGGTGAGCATGTGTGGAGAAGAGAGGAGGCACACAAGAGGGAGGGAGAGAGGGAGGAAGGGAGGGAGGGAGGAGAAGGGAGGAGAAGGGAGGAGGATAATCGGACAGGTGTGGAATTTACACACTCTGCTGGTGGCGTTCACTGTTGGCATGTTTGCTTTCGGCGTGATGAGTCATCGTTCTTATGGAGGGGGGGGGGGGGGTGCGGGGGAGACACACAGTGAAATACAAAGGAATGGAAAGGTTGTGTTGAAATGAACAGGATGTGTCTTTGTTTCAGGGTGTGAGGAAATACAAAGTGATAAAGGTTTTCAATCATTCAGTCCAATTTATTATCACATAATTTGCCTCATAGGGTTTATAACAAGTTGTGACATGCTCCGTCCCTTTAACCCTCGACTAGATTGAGGAAAAAAACTATTTTAACGAGTGGGAACAGCTGCAGAGACCTGACAGAAACCTGGGGACTGACAGAAGTGCAGTAGCTGTCAGAGCATGACAGAGCACATCGGCAAAATAACAGCATTTAAAACATTCATGAGAAAAGCTAGTTTCTAACATAACTGGAAAGAGATTGAGGGAGAGAGCTGGGATGTGAATCAGAGAAATGAGGACAATGTTTAAATAGAAACATTTGAGCATAAGAGACAAAAACCCAAGCAACCTGAATCAACCTGATCAATCCCCTCAATTATTCTGGAGATATGTTGGTAAAATATCAAACGTAACCTCGTCTTCAACGTTTGTTTTCTTATCTCTTGTAGCTTTTGGTTTCATTTTTGTTTCAAAGTGAGAGCTTTGATCAAAGTTTCCAAAGTGCTGATGCGGGGATCGTAAATCACACACCGTCAAGCACAACTATACAACTATACACTGCACCGATCCCGTGGCACCCAACTTTAATACCTTTGGACTTGTGTGAAAGAAGTTATGAGTTGTAACAGACAAATAAGACAAGAAGGTGGAATAATACTCAAATTCTGACCGTGGGTGTTCATTCTTGAACTTCTGAAAAAGTATATAAATACATTTAATTAATACTTTATACAGGCTATATGAAAAGTGAAATGATAAAACTGAAATTATCACCCACCTCTGCCGTTTGTCTCAACTCAACTTAGCGTTTAAATGTCGTAATAGTCTTTGTTTTGGTCGACAGCGTTATTGTTTTGGTTCACTCCCACCGCTCTTCGCATAGTTTTCTGCCACAGCCGGCAGCTGCTTTCATTTAAAAAGCTCTAAAAACCCACTGTGCAACACTTGGCATGCACCAAACAGCAGAAAGACAAAGTTAGCAACTTGTTTGTGAACACAGACGAGCTAAAGAGCAGGATCAAGAGTTGGTGGAGACCAAAAACAGAGCTGAAAGGAATGAACATTGCACCTTCAGTCATCAAAACTCCAGATGATTGATAATGTTGCTTCATATCTGTGGGTGTTTAAATAAGCAACTATTTGCTATGAAGTTTGCCAAAGAAACCTCAAAAGTTGATTTTTAATATCACCGAAAATTATTTGAATCAAATGGGAGAAGGAAAGTTAACTTATCGCAAACTTAGCTATAGCTGGTGCAACGAAATTACAAAATTGCAAAAACAGATTAAAACATCTCACAATCCTTTTTGCTTCATGAGATATTTCACCAAATAATTCAGGTGATTAAATCTGAAAAAACGATCACAGGAATTGACTCCTGCTCTCTCCTTTTGTTTCCCGTGTCCAAGCACCGCTCCCCTGGTATTCTAAGCCCATTAGAGGAAAAACTAGTAAACTCTATCCACTTGTAACAAAGAAGAGGGAATGGAAAACTTCCACCCTCCATCACATCGGGACCCTCGTGTCAGTCACCAGACCCTCCGTATCCATTCAGCCCCTCTCTCCATCAGGAGGCTTGTTTTGATTTGACGGCTGAAACCTGACACGCAGCACTTCCATACTTGGTTGGTATGTGTCACTGTCCCTCCGCAGCTGAAAAAGAGAGAAAGGAGACAGGAGGCTGTCTCTGGAGTTGTTTTTTTCCCCTCCTCGCCTTTTAAGAGCACTCTGCGGCCCGCTCGTCTCTGGCCCCTAATGCACCCGGTCCATTTAGCAAGGCAGAGCTGTGAAACCCAAGATCACAGGCCTGGTCAAAAACAATTTCACCCTCTGATTGAGCCAATATCCACTTTACACTTTGAAACCGGAATCCGATACGTGTTACTGTACACGCACATTATACAAGTTCTACATTTGACAGGTTGTTGCATCTTGTTCTTCTGAGAATATGTCTGTCGTGTGAAAACCTGGAAATGTTAATTATTTTTCCAGACACTCACAGATCTTTAAATGACCTCAACTGCTAAACACAAATCTATGAGAGAAAACGCCAATTTTTTCTCAACAACAGTTTTTTCCCAGGGGTTGTAGTTTTGGAGGAAGAGTTGCCCCCCGGCACAAAGAGATGAGGCGGCTCCTGTGTGAAACCGGATCCGGTCGAGAGTGATGGGCAGCGCATGGCGGGGAGTCTTGGGTGCATTAGCCCAGGCTAATGGGCTAGCTGGCTCCGACAGGCCCGATTGTCCATTATGTGGATGGAGGAGTTTGGAGGTAAACTGCTCTTTGGCTGCAGATGTCCAACAAGTCTCGGATCAGTCTATTATTTGATGCTGATTTCTAAAGCTGTGTCGTGTAGTGCTATGCAGATTGATTGTTGTGGTTCTGCTGCAGGGCAGTCGTAGCTGTAATGTTTATTTTATATCTGTGTTAATTTCTGCTTTCAGCCATTCTAGGGACATTATTGCTCTTGGGAGAAAAATGTCTAATTATCTATCCATCTATCTATCTATCTATCTATCTATCTATCTATCTATCTATCTATCTATCTATCTATCTATCTATCTATCTATCTATCTATCTATCTATCTATCTATCTATCTATCTATCTATCTATCTATCTATCTATCTATCTGTCTGTCTACACAAAGAAACAGATCTCACAGCTTCACCAATCCACAGCAATAAGCGTCCAAAGGAAACTAGCAGACAGGCAGTCCCACAATGAACCAGCTCCATCCAATCTGTCACTTTTATGTAATTTGACGTTCACAGTAATGTCTCGACATCTCAGACAGGAGACAGTTAACAGTTTGACTAAAGGTGGATAATTGAAGGACTTTTTCCGTCCTTGCGCCGGGGGGGAAGGACATTGGCACAGCTCTGCAGGGAGGTGTGTGACAGTTAAAAAGGCCACAGAGATGGGCCGGAGCCATGTGATGAACCGCTCCTTATGCAGAGAGAAGTGGATTGATATGCAACCTTTGCTGCGTGCAAAGAAGCCAATGGGTATTTTGGAGGGAGGGAGTTATATAAGAGAGCAGCAGGAGAGAGAGAGAGGAGAGAGAGAGAGAGAGAGAGAGAGAGAGAGAGAGAGAGAGAGAGAGAGAGAGAGAGAGAGAGAGAGAGAGAGCACTCAGGCGGGAGGTTTTTTTGGATGTGCTGCAGGATCTTGGAGGATGTGCCATAGAGGGTGCTGTTGCATTAATCAAACGTGCACTCAGAAAAATCAACTAGGGCATGTGTTTGATTAGTCAACTACAATTATGTTTACATTAAATGAATTAATCGGGTTTATGTTCATTAAATGATTCGTTCTTGTTTGATGTACAAGACTCAAAGACATTTCTGATGAACATAATTCATTCATGTCAACCTAATGAGAATGAGGTCCTTCAAAACAATGAATCCGATATGGTTAGCTATTGCGCATGCGCCCACCGGACAGAGTTTGAACAAAGTTCGAATAGGCGGGAGTGGAACGTTAACCGACTAACCAGCACCTGCACCGGTACTCTCACCTGCTCGTTTGCATCCTTGATATTAAGGTGAGTAATTCAGATATATTAATTTATTTAGTTAAATAGGGTGAGTAATAAATAGTAGTTAATCGACATTTGTGAGACATATCTCAGTTAGTCCCTCGTATTCCTCACAGTTAGCGCTAGCTTAATTTAGCTATGGCTAGGTTTTATTTAACTGCGTGTGTGTTTCTGTGTTCAACACGAGCGAATCCGGGGGATGCCAGGATGTAGCCGCAGTCACGGTAAACGGTTGTGTTGAGGTGGTGAAGTTACTGTGAGTCATTATTCAGTGTCCAGAGAAGCTTAAGTTATAGCGCAACACTTATCGCCGGACCCGTGTAATGTTGAGGGGGGGGGGGGCGTCTCTCAACGGGAGGGGCAGCCCCCCCCCCTCACCGAGCCATGAAGACTAGAGGAGAGTAGTGCGACCAGAAATGACAGCAAGACGCAGTCGAGGCTCTCACACTGAGCTGACATGAACTGAGTTCCCATACATTAGGACAATAACATATATAGGCTCGACTGTGTTCTGCTGTCATTTATGGTCGCTTTAGTTTCTTGTCTCCTCTGCTCTGCACTCGTTTCATCGCGGTTGGGCCTCAGCCCCCCCCCCCCCGCACACGGAGCTCAGCGGAGCGGAGGAGAGCCAGACACTAGTTATATGTTACTGTAAGTTACTGTAAAAGCCTTCACGATTAAACAGCCAATAAGAGTAATTTATTAATATAATCCGCAAAAAAAAATAGACTTCAATTGATAAAAAATAGACTGACTTGTGACACTACAAAATAAACAATGGCACCTTGTATGAAAACCCTTAAGTAACATTCTTCACATTTCAGTGTATGTAATTATAGCTATTGTAATACTTAGCCCATTCACAATAGAAATATACTTATTTTTTAACTTTTTAAAACGATTTCTCTTTTTACCAGAAATACATCACAACATCTCTGTCCAAAAGGCATCACATTTTATTCAAGCAGCTCCTTTTGATCATATTGGCAATGGTTTGATAATGTAATGATTCTGCAGCTAACACCCTAACCAGTCTATGGTTACTGTAGCAGAAGTAGTGTGAGTACCACAGCTGCTAGTCTGTGGTAGCAGCAGACTAGCAGCTGTGTTTGGGTATATTTTTAATAAACAGCTGTAATGCTGCGTTGGACGCTAGTGGTTAGCTTTGTGGTGCCTAACGCAGTGCAAAATAAACTGCAGGTTGACATGGTTCTTAGGAAATGGGCGGCCAGTTTTATGCAGTGTTCTTGATGTGGTTGATCCATATTCTCTCATAGCAGCTGAAGTCTGCAGCTCTTTCATAGTGATTGTTGGTCTCTGTTTCTCTTTCCCTAGTTCTCAAATGAATGCTTTCAGTGCTCACTGGGGTGTCCAACCTTAGATTTCACTTTGTACCATTTTTGTAATGTATGCATCTGTATTACTTCTGTACCTCATCCTCATAAAATTGTAAATGTTTGTTTTACAAATGACAATTTTATGATCAGCAATCAGCATAATTAACTTTGTCTAGACTCAGATCAAATGTATTTATTGTCATATTTTACTTCACAGAACATAGACACTGAGGCCAACACTTCCATGGGGCAAACTGTGATGGGAGTGTACGTCATACAGAAGGTGGGTGCGGAGCCTGAAGAGGAGCCAGAGGACATTGGTGTCCTGATTGAGGGCGTGGAGGTCCTCAGTGGTTTGGGTAACATTGCGATTGCCTGTGCTCTGCTCTTTGGACTGATATACTGTCTGAACCTGAGCTATCCACCAGAGCTCAAATGCACTTTTGAAGTCCTGCAGAAGATTCTCCTAAACCTGGATGGGCAGAGATTGTCTTCCAAAGCACAGTTCCTGAAAAACAAGCTTCTGCAGTGAATAAGCTTGAAGAAGACTGATAGAAGCCTGGTATTTGTACATATATCTGATGTCTTTCTTTGTTTTTTGTTTTGAAATTTCAAAATTTGAAGTCAATTTTTTTTCAAAAAGACTATTTAATTTAGTTTGCGCAATGGACTGAGACTGTTGTTGAAGATTGTTGTCTCATTTTGAAAAGTCTCCTACGTTTGTGTGTGGGTGGAGCAGACACAGAGCATTGTTTTTGAACACACATCTACACTGATTTTACTACATGGACAATTGTGTCTTTTCTGTGAGTGGAGCAGTTATACTCGCACACGAACACACAATGAATGCCTTCTCTTAAATGTTAAATAGAATAAATACACCAGTAATGTTTATAGACTCTTTTACTGTAGTTTTTACACTACTGATTTTTTTTTTTTTTTTTTGGCAGTGCACGACACGTGTTGTAATAATTCAGTGTTTAAAATGGTGTTAAAATGCATATTGTTGTAGTCATGCACACATCATTTTATTATGGGCCAAGAATATTTGGTGGTTTTCAATGTCTATTTTATTGCATTTTTATAAATGGGTTCAAAAAGTTGAATTGTTGCACTTAGAGTTTTAAAACTTGAAATGACAGAAGTCATGCACACATCCTGAAATATATTTGATAGGCTGTTTTGTTAATGAGTCTCGACTATTTTGTTGGCAAAATATTCTACATGCTTTTGTTCCAAAGGTTGGAAAAGATTCTAATCCTCTTGTTGCAGTTAGGACTGTTGTTTTTTGCATTCTAGGGTGGAATGCAGGTCATTTTCTAATATGATAACCAAAGGGAAGTTTAGTATGAGATGGTTAAAGGGGGAAATAGTTTAATAAAATATCAAATGGTTTTGCATGTTGTCCTTTTTTATGTATGTTAGTGAATATTTGGTAATTTAATTAAAATGAATGCTTACACTAGCAATGAAAACAACACTAATTAAAACAACAAGATTGACATTAGTATAGCAGACAAAACCTACATTAGTTCATTCAACAAGACTGAATTGTGTTGCACTAAAGTGTTTGACCAATGTAAACTAAACCTAAATAAATTAGACGACTAAGTAGCTACAAACATTTTAATTCAATTAAAAGCACATTAGTTGAATGAACATATTCAAATGACATTCCACCCACAAATCTATGTGGTGTTCAAGTAACACAATCAAGATAGACTGATATAACTTGATTTGTTTAGATGGAATATAGGTGGCAAGATAAAATTACGTTCACCCAATGAATTATTTTTTTGAGTGTGGAGGTGATAAATGCCTGAATAAGACTTTCGGCAGCCAAGATTGAAAATGAAGGACAACGCTTTTGTGTCAGAAAAGGTTGTTTCACTCTAACATCCATCAAGAAGTTTGGTAACGTCATTATTTTACGTTGGACTGCATTGTTTCCTAATCATAAAGGATATTTTACATATCATGTGACATATTGACACGTGTTCTGAGATGTACGGTGTGGTAATTAGTTGGTAAAATGTATTTGTACCTGACTCACTGTTTGCAGCTCTAATCTCTCCCTGTAAATATGACCTTGCAAAACTCTCAAAGATCGAGACTGCCACCTATTGATCATGATGAGAATTCTAATCTTCTTCTGAGGTGCAAAGATCAGTTCGATCGATGTCATGTTTTAAACGCCGGAGGAAACACCAAACACAGAGCGTTGACTTTGTGAGCAGCTGCAGGATCAGTAGAGATCCAGTTGCAGCAGGACAGGAAAACAACCTCTGTGAACACGACTGTCCGACCTTTGACCCTCCCAGTGGTTAGTGTGAGTCGGTGACACTTGTGCAGACCGAGCTGTGAGGTTGTCTGCGCCGCTCGTCTCTGCGGTACAAGCGGTGTCGCACAGGAAATTCAAGGGAGTTAATTATAGTCAGTAAATCTGAAGTGAAGCTTCAAAGGACGTGTTTCAGTTTAAAAGTAGATAAATAATCACCCAGGGACGATCTCTTCAGAGGAGGAAACGCTCGGCACTGCTTTCAACACAAAAACACAACAACAAATAATAAAACACAAGAGTAAATCACTTAAATCAACACACAAAACATAAAACACAACAACAAATGACAAAACAGAACAACAAATAAGAAAACACAACAACCATCCTTGTTGATAGCCGGTTCCTCCCTTTTTTGTTAGAGTTTAATGTGGTCGTGTTTTATTGTGTGTTTTGATTTGCTGTTGTGTGATTTGCACTTCAGGGCCACCGTAGTTTTTACCGGCAGCTATGAATAAATACATCCTCATAAATACTGTGGATCATAACTGTGTCCCGATGGCGCCGCAAATAATGATAATTAGTTTGATTAAGCATTTGATTTATGAAACATTCACACAAAGCAAGATGATGAAGGTGTCTTATTCTTTCCTATTGTGAAGTCATGTTTTCTTCCTGAACTGACTCACTTGAGTCTCAGTCCCGTCGTGAGCTGAGAACCAAGTGAGTGCACAGAGGCCCGAGCCTGAGAGGGTTCTCGTGTGATCTTCGCCACAGATCTGACAGTGATTTAAAGGACCGAAAAAAGCCCCATCGTTCACAGGACAATGCTCCACGAGAGCTGCGGCACTAAATAAGATACTGCCACTTAGGAAAATAAGAGACGTCGCATAGCGGGAAGCCAAGATTGAGCGTGGTGTCAGCACAGTGTGTTAAAACCACACTCCCAGGCCGGGCTGTTCCTGGGAGTGTGGTTCACCCGAGGTCTTGCAGGACTGCCATCTTTCTTTAATGGCTGTTTACCAAGCATAAAAACCCTGTTGACGCCTTCACCGACCGCCAGTGACAGCTCAGACTCCGAGGCTGCTCGAGGACACGTCCACAAACTTTCTCCAAGTTAGGTGACCGGCCTTTTTAATGACGTGCGATCTGTGCTGGCATGTTTCATGACTTAAAGGTCCAGTGTGTAGGATTCAGGTGAAAGGGATCTATTGGCAGAATTTGAATATAAAATAATCCTAGTGATGTTTTCACCAGTGTGAAAACACTCTAAATTTCCTCTAAATTGTACGAATTCTTGTTTCTTTACCCTAAAATGGGTCCTTTAAATTTAAATACGTTATATCTACATCAGGAGTGGGTCCACGGAGGCCGCCATGTTTTTTACAGCAGCCCAAACTAGACAAACACCTTTTGAGTTTTGACGACAACTGACGACTGCCACAGGTTCTGTCATGTTTGGAGGGAAAGGGTGAGGTGAGGGGGCATTCAGCTGCAACGTGCAACTCCACCACTAGATGTCACTAAACTCCACACACTGAACCTTTGAGTAGCGGTCTCACTTCCAAGTGGCTCTGCAGTGAATCAGAAGATGATTTTCTTTGCCATCTGCTGTACATTTCTACTTTCTGCTCAATGAAAGACACTGAGCGCCACTTTAAATATCCACAAAACAAACGCTTATCTTTTCCAGAGTAAAGGTTTTTGTTTGAGGCCGATTTGAAGTCATCATTTGCAGCAGATGTGAAACACTAAGGAGCAAATGAAGATTATGACATTAACTGGTTTCCCCGGGAGTATTTCGCACATTATCTGAATTCAAGCACCACAGATAGTGAGCGGCTGTCAAGTTTAAATTGAGTTCATTGCTATTCATCCCAGAATATGAAGGCTGGAGGCTCGGCAGCACTTTCAACAGTTTCCCTCTTTCACCATCAACTCTGACTTTGCAGCGTGAAAGACATGCAGAGCTTTGAATGGGGATGAACAAATGACTCAGCTGTTGTTCTTTCAGGGTGGGGGTGCAAACACGAGAAATTACTCCGAACAAACGGAACGAGCCTGATCTTGAAGGGCAGCGTAATGTGTTTGGAAAGTTGCTGCAAATTAAAAAAAGGGATCTGACCTTAATCCTCTGTTTAATGTGAATTACAGGAGGATTTGTGCAGTAATTATGTCTCACTGGCATCTGAGAACGAATTTATCAAATCTTAATGTGCTGGGTCTCTACAGAGCCTCTGATTCCCCTGATGTGACGTGATCAGTTTTAATTAACTGGATCCTCGACACTGTCATGTGAACGTACAGATACACTGTGGCTCCCTGGTTTTGGCCTGTGATGGTATAAAAGTGAAAAGAATGTGTCTAACCTGTTCTCAGGGGGTTTTACACGACTGTTGTGATAAGATCAGAAGAAAGAAAGACGAGTTTTAGAAGCTGAGAGGAAAATATTCCAGTGATTCATGAGAAGAAAAGGAAAGATCAAAGAAAATCGATGGGATTCTGAGTTAGATAACTTTTTATTTCCTTATGTTAGCAGGGTTGGTTTGTACGTATCTGGCTTCCTAGAGGATACATCTTAATGACTCCTTGTCCTAATGAATCCTTTGGTAATTCTTTTAATTTTTTCTAAAGATTCAAGTTTTATCCTGTAAATTATACTGGATGGGCTGATTAACCTTTTCAAGAAAAGATATTCATGGGTCCCAGAGGATGAGTCCTCATGAATTCTAAGTCTTTTCTTCAAGCTGCACCAGTAGAAGATTTTATTTTAATGTCTTCAAGTTTGATCTTGTTAAATATCTCAACATCGACTTCATGGGTTGGTTAACATTTTTGTTGGTTTAACAACTAATCATCATGAGTCATTTGGTTTTTCTTTTCTTCAAGCTCAAGGTTTATCTTGTGAAATATCTATAAAAAAAAAGATGGGTTGGTTAACATCAAGTTCCAACAGCAGTCGAAAGTTTTATTTGTGAAATATCTCAATATCTATAAGATGGGTTGGTTCCCAGAGGATAACAAGCATAGGAACTGTTCATAGCATCACCGTGAGGCTAAGTGTGATTTTGAGTAATTTTGATTTCCTGTAATATCTCAACATTCAGCTGTGGATTCATGAACATCAAGAGTCAAATCACAAACTACTTTGACTTACTTCAAATGGAAGTATTTTTCTGTAATATTTGTCGAGGGTCTTTTTTACGACTGTAGCTGTTGAAGGTAAACGGTTGAATCCTTGAAAGTTTCTCTGTCAGATGCCGACCTTTACTCTGGTGCCTCAAAGGCAAATATCTAAATATCAAAAGGGCAACAATCTGCTCCTGTCACTCATTTCATTAAAATAAGAGATGAACTAAAATGTTTTGTGCAGAAACGCTCACGTTACCTATGATATAATCTAGATATTGAACATTAAGTCTTTACATAAAAGGTAGATGAACCCACGCTTAGTCCTTGAAAAGCTTGTCAGTTTCACTAAGTATGTTTATTAAAGTGGGATATTACTACTCAAGTGCAATTTTAAGCAAATTGTATTCAGTACTTTAGTATTTCTATTTTCATATACACTTTCCTACATTTCAGAGTCAAATATTTCCCTTAATTCTCCACTATATATTTTTTCAGATGAAGGTTTTACATACAAAACCTTTTCAAAATAGGACTCATTGTTATAGATTGAAATGTCTAACGATAAATTACAACTTGCAAATCAATGAATTAGTAATTATGAACAATACATATTCTGTAATAAAATACAATATGACACTTTGCTCATTTTCCTGTACAACAAAAATATAGTTTTAATACTTAAAGTAGATTTTTCTTTTAGTTTTTCACTGGCAGTGGAGTATTTCTCCATTGTCTGTATACTAATAATGTATACTTTTATCCATATTAGGTGATTTGCTTTATGTTGATCTGTTGGATCGACCGCTGTGAACATTGCTACAGACCCTTTTATTCTCCCCTCACTATTTAATAACTTTGTTGATCTCATATATTTTCCTTCAGTAACTAACTATTCCTGTTAATTAGTCATGCACTTGACCAATTAACTGATTGCAACCAAACTTACCAGAGAAAATAGGACTTGAAGATCCGTGATAAGAACTACGATCTTTGAGAAAAACATTTTTAACATCTACTTTGACTTTTTAGCTTGTTCCTTGTCCCATCTGCTAACGTGGAGGAGGCGTATACTGCAGCCAGCCTCCAGGGTTTGATAGAGACACCTTGGCTTCACTTTCTGGGAGCCATCATGTCGTCCATCTTTATATACAGCTGATGCCAAATACCTGCAAAACTATTGACATTCCCATCAGCATCTGTCCAGTGGAGAATCTCCCAGATTCATCACTGTCACTGTTCATCCATCTTGGTGTGAACCACACTATGTCTCAGAATTACTTAACACACATTGAAGGTAGTTGTAGCCACACACATCCACTGCTGTATGTCCCTTTGTGCAGAGCTGCAAATCCCATGTTAGACGGTATGCGTCAATCTCTCCCTCCTCCCTCGTCGCCATTCAAAAATCAAACCATATTTTTGCTGTGTTTTTTCACCATATCCCTACGGTGCATCTCACCCCAACCGGGGGGAAAATTAACACATTTTCTCCTCCACTTTCTTACTCTCAGCCATGGCAACAGCTTCCTGCCAGCCACCTCTGCTGTGCTTCTCAAGGCAACACTCACTCCACTCCATCATTATCCTGTCCATTAGTGCTTTTTGCCATTGTCATTTGGATTTCAGGCTTTTCTCTTTTTTTTGAACAGCAGGCTCTCGCTCGGTGCCCTTGATGCTCAGCGTATAAAGACAAATTAGCTGCAGCACCCCGAGGTCCTTTAGGCTTTGTGCAGGTTCACAGTATGTGCAATGCACTGTGAGACAAGTTGCCTCTAATAACTCACGATGTGGAAAAGTCTCAAGGACCGTTCATTCTAACAGAGAAGATGAAAAGTATGAAGTAAATCTTCTCTTGTGACAATAATTACCCAATCTTGCACAAAGAGTCGACAGCAGTGATTTGATTAGTATCCAACCTCGTGTCTCTTAGAGCATCCGAGTCTCAACAACACAACTTAAACCCTTTCTCGCAATAACTCACCGAAAATGTATCCTGGGATTTGCATGACACAGCGTTTTTTTGTTGTTGTGGCATGATGCAATTTGGGTTTCCTGGCTTGTGAAATAGGAATTGTTTGATAATCCTCTTTGGAACAACGCAACCATTGTGTTCCCTAAAATCAGGACATGCACCGATATAAGATGCGACCTCACCGGGTGTTAGCGCTAACAGGGGTTTCTGTAAAATGGGCTCAGCGCTGTCACTAGACTGGAAATCTCACGGTGGAGAATCTCTTCTGACTGCAGTTTTTTTCTGGCCACTCTTACTTGTCTCAGTCGCCTCAGTCCTGCTTCAATGGTTTTTGGACATTTAAACACCTGAATTAAATGTGAAAACCCAACAGAGAGAGAAGGGAAACTTAACTTTAACAATAACAACAAGAAATCCCACATGAATTAGTCAAACTCTGCTCCTTCTCCATATTCTCTGAGAGAGACTGGGGTTATTGGACAGGACACGGGTGCATGGTGTATTTCAATATTTCGATTCCCTGCATTCACGTGTCTCCTTTGAATGGCATCTCTGAAACAAGTGGAAAAACAAATACGCCCCTCTGGTTTCTCCAGTTTATTTGACCACACAAATCCCTCAAGCACAGTCCCCTCTTTAGTCTGAATGGACCATGTGTCCACCCTGATGACGTACTTCTTGTCCAGCAGGGAGTTAAAGGTGTTCCTAACAGTTTAACGTCCAATCTGCTCCCTACTCGCAGTCAGACCCCTTAGTCACACTTCATTCTTGGCTGCAGGGAGAGTCTCCATGACTAAGCATGAATCGTGCCAGTATTTGATATTATACTCCATTTTGTCAGGAATCACTTTGTTTTGGTCATTTCTGAGCACAACACCTATAATCTCATTTCTAGGCAGCAGGAGGGACATTGTGCTGTGTCTGTTTCATGGTGATGGCAGCTCCTGCGGAAATCGCAGTGCAATACACACAATGGGAGATAATTTGCGAGTGAAATTAGATTGACCTCATCTACAGACACAGGAACTATTCATCCTCATTAAACCTCTCAGTGTGCAATGAATATGCAAAATTTCCGGCGTACACTCACAACATAGATTTCCTCTATTAGAGTGTTGCAGCAGCGGTTAATGGGGAAAGTGCAGAGAGAGAGGCAGAGGAGTGCTGCAGTGTCACACAGGTGCTCCTTGTTTTTCATACATTCGGCGTACATTAAAGCTTTGACGTGAGCCGCTGCATGAATGATTCACGTTTCCGATTCAAGACGAGACCCTGAAAATGTTTAAAACTTTCTGTGAAGTGTCTGCAAAGTGAGCACTGCTGAATCTGTTGTGGAGGGTTATTAAGAAGCTTGTTAGGTTATTATTGAATAGTAATAAACAGGAGCTGGTATTGAACCTGATCACTCTTTTGCTACCAATCAAAATGAGTCCATAGAACAAAGTGTCCAAAACTGTCAAATATCAAAAGCTGAAAATGAATCTGTTTAACTTTAAATTCAGAATTTTGTAGTATTTAGAAAAGGTTCATGTTTATAGCTGCTTTTGTTTTGGAAATATTTGATCATTAAAGGAAGAAAAAGGTTTTGACGAACATGTTTGTGGTGTAAGTAAAATAAAGTAGAATGTCATTTTTGTGGAAATTTACACATTTCTAATTGTTTTCCTGATCACATAGGCTGAACAAATTCCGTCTGATGGTGAAGATAATACTAATGCTTATACTAATACTACTATAGTATAACTTAATTCATGCAGAACCTTTCAAAACAGCCGTTACAACACGTTTCACTCAGAGGACAAACAAAAACAAAAAGCATAAAGTAAGAGAAGTGAGCTAAAAACAAAAAGCCATTGGGAGATGATTTAAAAACACACAGTGATGTTTGTAGTCTTAGTACTTCTTAATGCTACCACTAAAAATATTTTCATGGTTTCAAACTTGCATCCGATCAAATATAGTGACGATAGCCTGTGATCTCACTCTCATACTGTATATCTTCTAATAGCTCAGGCAGCCGAGGTGATTTTTACCGGTTTTCCTCTCTGAGTCATATATAAACACAATCAGGTCTGACAACATTTCCTTTTACAGCACAAGGTAAACAATAATATGTGCTATTTGGTTGTGGCATTTTACCTTCACTTCAAAGTTCACAGCAGAGAAAGAGAGAGCAGCGGGGGTGACATGCAACAAAGGCTCTGCCAGCTGCGTGCACGCTAATGCATGTGTGTACGAGCCCATTGGGACTCTCAGTTCTTTTAATATATAGAAACCTTCAGCTAGAACAGAAACACAGGCTCAACTCGTACAAGGACTAATGATAGATATATAGTAATTATAGATTGATATAAAAGGACTAACTGTACAAGTGAGGTTTTTAAACATGATTTAAAGTCGACCACAGCTGCAAAAGCTACGTCTTGAAGGTATTTAAACATGAGACCCACTGAGGGATGGTATTTTAAATTCCAGGAATGTAACCTGCAAACCTCTCATTGAAATGGATTTAAAATCAACATAACACACTGGAAGCCGTGGGTAATGAGGCTAAACTGTGCCTGTAGGGTCTGAGGAAGTCACAGACAAAACATCCATCATATCACCTACAGTGCAACTTGCATGAATCCAGTAACATAAGGAACAATTTACATATCATGGGATGCTGCATCAGAGGGTAAATAGGCCACAAATCCTATGACACCTCCCCGGCACCATACTGAGCTCCTGTTATAGTCTCATTTAGAAGTATCCATATGTTCTAATTAGGTCATCTTGACCCTGGCGAGGATGTGAGAGCGCGGAGCTGCGAGTGCTGAAGTGTGGCTCCCATTCTCTACTTTGTGGTTGCCCCGCAGTCATGCAGCGAAGCGGGAAGTGGGCAGGCCGACACAAAGAAATGTGATGTAAGAGCTGCACAAGCTGGGAACTTTCTGAGGCAACACACACACACACACACACACACGCGCACACGCACGCACATGCTACACCCATCTGAATGTATGGGTGTATGACATCTACAACTTTTGATATTTCTACTGGAGCGCGTAGCAAAAGAATGAGCCTGAGGAAGCGCTATTAAAGAAACACAGAGATTAAGATGACAGGCTGAGGTGTTCCCGTGTCTCCTCTTATCGACTTTCTGTCTGGATCGTATGCATATGGATGAGTTACAAAGCGTCGGAGTGCAGTGCTTAAATTCAGGAGTGGAAAAG
Organism: Reinhardtius hippoglossoides; assembly: GCA_006182925.3. NCBI lineage: Eukaryota > Metazoa > Chordata > Actinopteri > Pleuronectiformes > Pleuronectidae > Reinhardtius > Reinhardtius hippoglossoides. The sequence goes on along the minus strand of CM031680.1, from coordinate 5,788,920 downwards.
ATCCTGAAATGTCGCACTCAGGTGGAAACACTGCTTTGCTGATATTTTTGCTCAAGTCAAGGACAAGTGCAAGTTTTCATAAGTTAATGATGATGCAATTTCAAAAGAGCCTGTCAGGATATTTTATTGTGGGTGGCTCCACCTCTGTGTTTATTAAGAGACTATGAAATATGTATAACAGCAGAGTACTAAGATCGATTAAACGATTGTACTCTAGGGTTGGACACTATCAAAGTGCTGAGAGATGATAGGAAGGTTTTTCTTTCTGGTCTCTGCCTCTTTCTCTTGGTTCATGATGTCAGTGTGAGCAGAACTGGATTTTTGTAAAATGTTTGCATCAATGCGTTGATGTAATTAGATTAGTATTTAATTTACCGATTAACTGAAAAACAGACTGTCTTGATATTTAAAGCTGTTATGATCAATATTTTTATATTAACATTCGATCAAATGACTTGTGGGATTGTTTTTGAGCCCAAAAAGAAAAATCACCCGACTCTGCACTTCGGTGGAATGTTTTACGACCGTTCAGCTCCTTCTTTTGATTCCAGGTTCACAGAAATTTACAGTTTAGGTTCCACCCATAAACAGAAAGTAAAGATGGATGCCTTGAAAACTCGTCAAAAGTGAAGCTACTGACTGGCTGCAGTGTCGGCCATAAATCCCGCCTCCTCCATATTAGCAGCTGGGACATGGACCAAACTGAAAAGTCAAGGTACACGTCAAATACATTTTTCTCTTAGATTGTTTCTTTTCATTTGAGGTGGTTCTTATCACACTGGTGTATGTGCATGTGTTCATTTTCCCAGTAAGTTTGGTTTTAATTACTTATGAGATGCTATACAAACAGGGTGAAACATCATGATTGACAGCTGAGACTGACTCAGGATTGGGTGTGGATCAGATATTTCCTGCAGGAGCTGGTTGAGACGAAACCGGTTGGATTTTTGCCAGATGAGCAGAAGCAGAACTGCAAACGAACGATCATGTTGCCATGTAACCGCTGCGTGTGTTCGCATGTGGTCAACTTGTTAGTTTCACAGCTCGTTTTTCACTTCTTCAAAGAGGCCAAACAAATCGGTCACTGGAGATTTGATGCCTGAGAACTTGGTTTACGAACTAACTACTGGTTATCAGCCCTGTTTTATGTAGATTCACATCCCTCTCCTGTGAGAATATATACTATACGTGTTAGGTGTAGTCGCTGCAGCTTCGTTTCATCTACAGCAGCAGTCTTTCCCAGCAGCTGTGACTGGACTGCTGCTCATCCTCCTGCTGGGATGCATAAACCCTCTTTATCTTCCTATGTTGTGATTCCCAGTAGTTTATTATTATTATTTTTTTTACAACACATTGTTTTCAAAGCTTTCTTTGAGAATAAACGCCTGGATGTCCTCCGTCGCTGAGTCGCAACGTAAACTCCTCATGCTGTTTTAGACGGGGGGGGGGGGGGGGGGGGCTTTTCCTGCTTTACTGTTGTGTGAGGGAGTTTTTTTTTTGTCCCATTTATGTAGTGATTATAGTTATGTATAGGGGAGATTTGTAATGAAATGAATGCTCAGTCCAACATGGCTTTAACGCATAGCTTGACATTTCTGACAGCACACAAACAGCTATTATATGGCAGGAGGCTTACTTCCCTATAATCAGAGCTACTATGCTGACCAAGTTTTGCTCAACTGTTGATGTGACATCACTTTATCCGAGACAATGGCAGGAGTGGCAGGGACGGGATGAATCGGCGGAGAGAGAGAGGTAGAAAAATGAAGGGCGACTCAGAAGCATGGACGTGTTCCTCTCGTACAGAAGCAGTGGCTCTGTCTCCTTGACTCAGAGGGCTGCTAGAAACCCCACCTCCCCCGGTGCGTCTCTCCTCCCCTCTCCTCCCCTCCTCTCTCGGTCTCTGGCCACGGAATCCCAGACAGTGTTTAATTGCAGAGTGCAAAAGGCTTTAGTTGGGCTAATGAGCGGAGGAGCCACTTCACACACTCTCTGAGAGACTGAAGCCCCACATGGAGTCCCTTACCGGAGGAGCCCGGATCTCAGGTGGTGGAGGCAGAAGGAGCTCACAGATCCAGGTACTGCCGAGTACGTGAGAGAATAAACCAGAGGCAGGAGACAGAGTAAGAGGTGGAGGAAAAGAGGAGAGCAGGAGAGGGGAGGGGAGGAAACGGGAAATACACAGCCAGAGAGAGAGAGAGAGAGAGAGAGAGAGAGAGAGAGAGAGAGAGAGAGAGAGACTAGAAGCCTGCAGCAGCAAATGAGATAGAACAACGAGGCGGGAGAGGTAGAGAGACAGGCAGAGGGAGGGAGGGAGAGGGGCCCAGTGTAGGAGAGAGGGCTACAGGGTAAGGAAGAAGAAGGAGTGAGAAAAAGTTGGGAGAAGTAGGAGAGCGGGTGTCCAGGGAAGGAGAAGAGCTGTAGCAGAGATCAACCACTGCAGGAGAGGTGAAGCAGCAGAAGAAGGAGAAGGAGAAGGAGAAGGGAAACAACAGACAGGAAGGAAGGGGAGGGAGAAGTCTTGGGTAGAGAGAAAGAAAAAAGGAAAAAAGAGCTGAAGAAAAAGTTTTCTTGTGGGAAGGCGCAGATGAGGAAAACAGAGGGAGTGAATGACTGGGCTGGAGAGAGCAGGGAGCGGAGGAAACCAGTTGTTTTCTGACGCCTTTTCCACGCAATCCTCTGGACTTCTTTGGACATGTACACAGAAAACGCACAAACAGCGGGACACCATCGATTTCTTCAGCACAAGGGCGCCCCGGCACCCTGCCCCTGCCAGCACTGTGTCCACCATGAGCAGCCGTATGGACATCACGGTGGGCCGGGATACCAACCAGCATCAGCCAGACAGCCGGACCACCCATCTCTGGACTGCAGGAGAGACGTCCAGGCTCCTCGGGTTAAAAACGTAGGAGGCAGAGGTTTCTTGGTGGACAGGGTAGAGAGAAGCGGTCATCGCAGCCCACAGAGGAGGCCTGTGTTTGCGGGGCCCGGCCCTTGCACTCATTCAGACGACTTGAGCCAACTGTGCCCCTGGGAGTTGAACCCTGCCCAGTGGAGCTACGCACTGGAGTCTGGGGTGAGACACTACCCGTCTGTCAGAGAACAGTGTGGCTGTGTGGTGCAGGCTGACACCAGGGCGAACGCCTTCAAGGCAGGGACGCCACATCCTCTTCCTCATCTTCAGGTCAAAGGTCAAGGATACAGACACAGGAGGACTGTCAGGTATGTGTGCGTGGAAGAGGAAGAGGAAGGATGTGAATGCACCCAGGAGAGCCATCACGCGGAGCCGCACTGTTCCCCTCCGGGTCATTTGCCCGTGCCAAATGGCCACTGTGGACCGAGGCCAGTGGGTTTTCAGGGAGGGCAGGAAAGAGATAGCCATCAGGACTGGGGCAAACAGAGGGGTGGATCAGAGGAAGGTTACAACGGACGCAGTGGCTCCCACAAAGGTTTCTTCCCCACTGAAGTCCCGCAAAAACACTTGAACCAAAGCAAACGGAAGGGGCCCTGCGTCCCTCCCTCTGGCATCGGCAGTGCGGAAACCTCAAAACCGACACCCACCGTCGACCACCAGCACCAGGCTTCTGAGGTGGTGAAGCCAAAGAGGAGGGAGGACTCGGTGAGGGATCAGATCCGACAAGTGGTGACAGATCTGGAGGGTGTGTTGGGGGGTTTGAAGCAAGTTCACGTGGAGATGAGAGAGGTAGGAGGCTCCGTTGTTATCCTGTTATCCTGTTGGTTGAATAGATGTGAATCAGGTGTTTAACCACGATGGCCGGTGTCAGGTGCAGATGCCCCAACCTTTCACAGAGGCTCCACTGGACATCGTCGCGTTTAAAGCGATTAATGCTAACAAAAGAGTCACAGTGCAGATCAGTTAGACACAGGTTGTGTGTTTGTGTGAGCATGAGAGCATAATCAGGTTGTGTGTGTGTGCATGTACTTGCTGACTGCATTGTTTGTGACTCGCTCATGTTCTCTTACCGTAGCAGCGATTGAGAACAATTTGCTCTGACCTTTTGCAGAACGCCTGAAGTTGGCAGCCTCCCGACCAGCACATTAAAAAGCCTGGCTTGAGACTATTACTGAATTATGCCTTGCTCTTACAGTATCCATTTTGCATGCAGCTGTGGAATAGCATCGATTAAGCGCTGAATGCATCTGTGCGCGGCGAATATACATTTAAAATGAAATCATCTCTGTGATTGTGCATTTAGACAGTTTCAAAACAAAGCAAGTCTGAAAACAGCTTCATTCTGAAAAGGTTTGGTTGAGTTGCTGGTGGTGAATTCAGTTTTAGCACAGTCAGAGCTTGTGGTTGTAAATACTGTTTGGCAGTGGTGTTGGAAAAAGAAAACTCAATTTACGGGTAAAATACTGCAGTAAAGTCATACTTAAGTAAAGTAAGAGAGGATTTATGAGCTTAATGTACCTCAAGTATCAAGAGGAAGAGGACTCGTATCTTGAAATCAGCCCCCGTGACTGTGTGGATAGTTTAGTCAGCTTCATCCCGAAGTGTCACCTGACAAATGAGAGGTCATGGGATGAGGGAGGGAAGAGATAAGAAAGTCCTGCTACACAAATCTGCTGGAACCACAGGTTCAATCTCAACAATATTCTGCTTTTTATCATTTTATTCCATGTTAACTCCTTTTCTGAAAAGTAACAGTCAAATATAAATTTCCTTCTGAAATATAGTGGAGAATAAAGTGGCACTAAATGCAAATAAAGTTCAGGTGACTAACTTGAGGACTGCACACAACTACAGACTCATACAGTACAGCATGTCCTTAGTTATTTCCCATCACTGCAGTTTGGACACGTATTGACCTTCTTTATTATCATTCAGGTGGTCCAGCAGATTGATCGCCTCACCGCCAGCATTGACCTCAGCAAGGAGGTGCCCTGCAGCATTCAGGGGCTGTCCAATCACTCTGACAGCTCGACTCATTCCGGTGACACCCGGGTGGCCCTGCTGCCCAATCACAGGCCCGCTGCGGTCCTGGCGTCGCCAAACGTGGTCGAGGAGCGCATCATCTTAAGGACTAACTCTCCCTCACCCGTCCACATGGCAGCTGTGGTTAAAACCAGCCGCTTCACCAGACCCAGCCACAGTAAGGATGCCAACCACGAAAGGCCGCGTGTGAACGGCCACCCGCCTCACCTGCACCCCCAAACTCCCCCACAGCCCCACCCACAGACTCTGGACCCCAAGGTCATCATTGGGAACAGCACCTCCAGTTCAAAAACTCAGAAGCCTCCACCTTACCCTCAAAACGGGCGGTGCGGCAAGGGCCCGTACCCGCCTCCCAAACCCGCGAGGACCCCTGCCTACCTCGGGAGAGGCCGCCAGAGCACCAGCATGGTGTGAAGGGGGTTGGGGGTTGGTGGTGGTCTGCCCCGGTGCCAAGGGGGCCTGAAACATGAGACCCTGCTGCAGCGAGTGGCGGTCAGAAGGGACCAGGCAGGGGAACAACTCATGGTAAGCTCAGATAACAAGAGGATGTTTATTTTCCCTCTCACTACTTTTACAGTGTTGATGTTTCCGTCGGTGCTCGCAGCTGATGACGCTCGCCGTGTTTACTGGCAGCGCAGTTTTCAAAGTCAGTAAATGAATTGCAGCGTTCCTCCCTGTTGCAAAAAAGGGTTTATTGACTGTTTGATGTATGCGTGTGTGTGGGCGGCGGCAGAGGGGGGGGGGGGGGGGGGGGGGGGGGGGGGGGGGCGTAATGTGTCTGCTTTTGTTGATGTCACATGATTTCCCAGTCTTCACTACACTGCAAAATGTGCCTGTCTCGGCAAGTGAAAGGAGAAGGAAGCCCTTTTTTGTAGTTCCGTTTGTTTTACACGTCATTCACAATCAGCCGGGAAGGTCAGATCAGCTGAAGGGAAACACACATTTTGAGGTGATAATATTCCACGACTAAACATACTTTATTGCATGTTTTAAAACACACCTATAAGACATGTATTATTCGAGCTCCTAAAACTCAGAAGAAGATAATTCAGACTTTTTTTTTTTTTTTACAGTGTATCTTAGTCATCTTACCATATCTTGGACCTTCTGAGTTTTGGCAGAAGCTCAGTGGTTTGTTGGCACAGAGAGACCCTCGAGCCACCTGACTCCAATTATGGGACACAAAAGAGGAGTCATTATGTTTACAGGATGATCGTAGCTCTGACTCACAATTGGAATAATTTACTGTTGGAGGGACGATGATGAGAAATCCAACCTCTCTTCTGATGCCACACTCAGAAGTATCATTACCGACGGAACTAGGAGCAGAATTAATAACAAGATGACATCTGTGAAAAACTCCCTGCAGCACAATAGGAACATTTAAACAGCACATGCATGATACGTAGTATTCCCCCTTAACAGAAAGGTCCACCTTTGCAGATGCCGCAGCGGCTGCATGTTTCTGTACTTCCCTCTTGTGCAGAGTATGCGTTACTGCAATCTATTTTTCTGGCCTCTCAGAGTTGGGCAAGCACAATCTGGTTTTAATCATAAAATCCCCCTGGCCACGTGCCAGAACGGAGTGAGGCAAACTCCTGGTATATTTGTGACGTCCATATAAACAGGAGCACCTCTGCACAGCCGAGCAGCTCTCGGCCACGTCGTGCTGCAGCAGAGACGCACCGGCGGCACTGCTGCAGCTCCGGGTCGAGGCCGGCAGCCAGAAGAGAAGTGCCTGATCTCCAGCTTTCATTCATTTAGTGAGATAAGAGTTTGATTGGCTGCAAGTGCAATGGAGCTTGTCTCTGAGACGACGTGCTTTCTTTTCCCTTTCAGAGTCTTTCAGAGCGTCAGTGCTGCCGACAAGGCCTGAATCATCCGAATTAGTCACCCGGAGCAGGTTCAGTGTTGGAAAGGCTGGCACAACAGATTTTGTGCTAAGCAACACAGACACACAAACACTCCCTTGTTTTTTGTTGTGAGTCGAGTAACTGTTGTGTTTGGTTTATTATTTATTAGTTTCACAGGAGGTAGCTTAACCATTACCCAAGGGTACCACACACACACACACACACACACACACACACACACACACACACACACACACACACACACACACACACACACACACACACACACACACACACACACACACACACACACACACACACACACACACACACACACACACACACACAGCTATTTGGATTCCATTAGCTCCCCCTAAGGTAGATCTTAGTCTTAATAATGAGTCCATCAATAAACCCTGATGACCCCTTTACAGTTAATATAATGTACTATAGGTCTCTATGTACGATTACATAAAAAGTAAACTGGCACAAGAAGAAATGAACAGAGGGAATTTAAAATGTTGAGTTGGTAGAGTTTATAAAGTCGGTGTTATGTTGAATAAATGAGCCCAAATGCAGATCATCAGTATAAAGACGGTTGAATGATGATTGTGGGTACAGCAGACAATGACTCAGGAAGGGAAGGTTCCAGCTGGTGAGAGGTGGAGGACAGAGAGGAGAGATGGAGGAGAAGGAGTTGGAGGGAGGTGGTGAGATGAGCAGTGAGCACTGCAGATGGAGAGGCAGGCACACAGCTACACAGTGCACTGACAAAAATGCTCTGTTGAATTTACTTATTGTTTCACGTGATTGCACACAACATTTTTGATTCTATAAATTGTTTTTCAGTGCTTTAAAATACATGTAGGGGTGATGAAGACCTGGGGTGTAAGCACTGCTGTGTCGATGAGCTGATGGACAGGTGATGGATGGCAGGAGGCAATAATAGTGACACAGGGGAGGGAGAAAAGCACTAGAAACACAAGTCACGACAGGGACCAGGACAGATATATTTACATCAGCCACCATGCTGGAACCTGTCCCCTGAATTCTTAGACCTGCAGGGGCCCGAGAGCCACAGATGGGGTGTGAGTACTCTGTGGCAATTTGTGAATATGCAGGACTAAATTGCGATATCAACTGAAATCATGATGTGACAGTAAAATAAAGTCACTACCGACTCAGTACAGACGGACATGAAAACACTTGGCACGCAACAGTAAGCCTTCAACTGTAACCCATAATGCAACATTCTGCAGAACACCATAGTGATACTGGTTACTCTAAAAAAAAAAACTTTGACTATGTTAAAATATCATCTTACATTTGGGCCAACTTGGGTTTTTAAGACTTGGTTTTCAATTGTCCTTCTTCGTGTGGTGTTTATGTGCTTTATCCTGTTTTTCTGACCTCGGCTATGTTTCCTCCCGGATACCTCGTTGATTCGGACAAAATTATAACACACACACACACACACACACACACACACACACACACACACACACACACACACACACACACACACACAATGTCTTACTTTCAGTACAGTAGAAAGCAGAAGTTGTGTGGACAGTATTTGATTGGAGGAGCAGCCTTGACTCGGAGCTCGTGGAGGTTCAGCCGAGTTCTGAATTCAAATTCTTATTTTTTTACCCCCCCCTCTCTGTTTTTTTGTTGTTATGATGTTTTCGGCAGGAGCTGATGCCGCTGAGACGAGCTGTCAGCCGATGGAAACAGAGCACGGCCTGAAGGTGGAGATATTTCCAAAGGGAAAACTCTCCCAGGAGTCGACCTGTGAGTGTGTGAGCGCAGCCGCACGGACGAGTGGCGCTCGGACCCCTCTGACGATTCGTGCTTTTGCTTTGAACTGGAGACGTAGTGGAGAGTAATAAAGATAAAACTGTGAACTGCTGCAACCGCCCATAGAAACATAAAGGTGTCTTTTCATGCCAGTGTTAATTTATTTTGTACTATTTTTGTTAAATTGAAGAAGAAAGAAACATCTGTGGTCAGGCAGCTTACACCAGTCTGGATGCTAGTGATACTAATGTGTGCTGTGTTGAGATTTATACCATCTAAACTGTTGTACAGATATTTTACAATTAAAATAACCGTAAGAGGACGTAAGAGGAAAAACAGCGACAAGACAAGACAAGCTGGAAATAAACTGCAATATAATAGATTCCTCTGCACTTTTCTCCTACAAATCAATCTGACATCTCAATTATCTAACTCCAGAGATGATGTATTGACTGCTGATCGTCCCACATTTTAATGAGAAATAAAGGAAATGACGCCAGCATTTTATCACCTCCTGACTCTGACAAATGATTTGTGCGTCATTTTGTGTGGAGCAGAAGTTAAAGTGGAAGCAGGAAGACTTCCCGGGCTGCTCTGGAGATGGCAGTGTGTGATCTCTCGTGGCCTTATTCTGTCAAGGGGCCGCTCGCTGCTCGCAGCCCGGGCCGGTCGAGCCAGCGTCTGTGTCAGTGTTTGTTTAAATCTTGTCTGAGACTTTCACCACTCTGCTCTCAAAGGGCCCTGCTGCCATCAGAGTGCACCGCCTCCCTCTGAGAACGACTACAATTCATCCACCATTAAAAAAGAGACAAATGCAACCCTAGCCAGTAGATATAGGATAATGATCGTATTTGTGCGATAATTTCCCCCTTGGTACGATCAATAATGCCAAAAAATGTCCATAATGTACGATAATTTTATCATTTTGCAACACTTCGTATTATCAGCTTGACAGTAAAATATGGATCACGTCTGTGTTTGCTCATCTTTTCTCACGTGACGTCTTTCCAGCCAATCGTCTCATCCCTTCTCTGGTCTCGTACGATAATTTCCCTCAAACTACGATCATTTAAAACTTCTGGTACGATGCTTCGCCATTTCCCCATGTGGCAACTGTGTCTTTCTTCACGTCTGCCTCACTGATGGAGATGTTCAGATGAAGGGTGACGAGCTGTCCAGGGCCACTTTGACACTCACTCGCTGACTGAGTGTCTGCAGGCTGGATGAGCCGTGAGAGTAATTGTGTGACGAGGGCGAATGAAAAGAGTCGATGAGCCGCTGAAGGTTGTTTATTGTCAACTTATTTCTTGTCTAGAGCAACATTCAAAATTAAAAATGGTCCCTGGACTGTTCTATTGTGCGATGATTCGATAATAGTGCAAATTTAGGCTGCAGCTAAGCAGAGAGATGGGGAAGGATAAGATAGACATAGACTGCTGACCTAGTCTTTTTTTTTTTTTGAAATGATCATGACCCTGCCCGAAATCATGAATTTTTCCGAAGCTAGAAAACCAAGAAAAGCAGCACATATTCACACATGAGGAGCTGGAACATTGGAGAGTATGTTTAGCATGTTTGCCTGATGAATAACTCGAAGTAACTGACTTGAAAGTAATGCTAGATAGCCCAATGTTTTCAAATTTCTTAATAATAAATAAACATACAGTCAAATCAATATTTTTCTCAAATCATACATTACTTGTTATTCACAGGAGAGGTCTGTTTTGGCAGTGAGATTAAAAATGCTTTCTTAAAGAACATTCCTCGATCTATTTTATTTGAAAAGTCAAACTCTTAAAACAAACGTCTGAGGATAAGAGAAGTTCAGAGCGCCGCATGAACCCGATCGCAGAACAACCATCAATCCTCAGAGAATCTGTTGGCCCGGATCGTGTGTGTGCAGCACATGAAGCCTGGTGGGCTTTGACTCAGGCCATGTCTGGGCCTTTCTCCACGCCCTGTCTGCAGGAGCCTGTCAGACAGGAGGCAAACGGGCTGAGCCGCTGGAAGTTTCTGCCTCTGCAAATACTGGAGTGATTCTGGAATGTCAGACAGAGATTCAGACCAAGAACAGCACTGACTCTGAGTACCGCCACTTCCCGCTTGTCTCATCCACCCAAAAATAATACAACGAGAAGGATGCAGTTCATACCGCAGGTGTTGGATGCTGGTCCGGCGGAGTATTTGTTTCCTGATCTGTTTGGGGTTCTGGACGGAAAAACTGCAGCTCTCTGAACAACCAGGGTCTTTGTGTCTGAGGCCAGGGTCTGATCCTGAACAACATCTAGGTGCTAACAGATCCCAGCGGCCTCCAGACACACAGAGCCAGGCAGGGAGAGGAACAGCTTTCAGATCATTACACGTCAAACTAAACTGATTACAACAAAGACTGTGGTTTGTTTTAATGACTAGAAAAACACAGTGGACAGATTTTGGTTATATATTAATATATTCCTATTGACACAGTGCTGTATTATTCCATTTTAACTGATTTTTAAATCATGTTTATTGGAGATCAAATATTAAATCGACCGCAGCGGAATATCAGCTGATTGTGGATATTGGTACTGGTGTATATGTTAATTCAGAAATAACAGGACAGAGATGCCAAAGTCAAGTTTGAGATAGTTTAGAAACAGGATCTAAATTACAGTTTGTTAGTGTTAGTTAGTTTCAAAGAATAACTTACACTGTAAAGAGGTGTTTAACTTTCCTCTGTTTAAAGTTTCAAGCTGGCTCAGTGTTGCCACGCACGTACGATAATTATCCTATTTGTACATCTGTACGATGTTCGATCAATAACACTACAATTTCCATGGTGTAAGATATTTTGACACTGAGTAAATATTTCTTAGCCAACTATTAATAGTTGTCTCTGAGGCATCCACTAGTTTGGTAACTACCAGCCTGCAAAAGAGGATAGTTTTTGTAAATGTATACAATTTTGTTACGATGTTCCCTTACACTCTTTTCTTACTTATACCATCAGAGATAAAAGAAAAAGACAAGATGCTCATAGGACCTGTCTTATTGTTGTACATCAAAGTTGCATCAAAACTGAAAGAAATTAGATATTTATGTTACCTTGAAATACTAAAACTTTCAATCTAAACAGGCAACAGCAACTGACAAAATGAAAACGAGTCGGATTGTCTGTTTTCTCTCTCTCTCTAGTCAACAAAGTGTTTTTTTACAAAGACGATCACACATGGAATTCATTTTCTAAAACTCCTTTGTGTCTCGAGGCTCCCGATCCGACCGGGGTCTTCCCTTAAGGCCTTTTAAAGGGAACAAATCGAATTCGAGGGAAATTAATACGAGTGTTTGAAGCAAGAGATGAAACATACACACACGCTCCAGCGGATCAGCAATCAAAGACGAGCAAATCCTTTGAGCCGTCCCTTCAAATACCACCCAAGTCATAATACCACCCAGCTTGAAAGAGAAACACAGTTCATCATCAGTCCCACTGGAAGATAAGTCCTCTGTGTTTTGCCTCCACGTCGTTCTCACTCTCCACAGTTGCAGCTCTGTGTCCGGCCGGTTGTGTGAGTGACCCCCCGGGGGAGAGGAAGTGGCCCAGTGTGTCTGCCCTCCACGCCCTCGCTGGTCGTCGGCTGACCTCAGCGCTGCTCGCAATCTCGACGGGATGACAGAACTGCTGAGGAATTTCTCTGCTCCGTGCCTAAACCAACCTGTCAAGATGCTGCCTTTGGGCTGAGCGTGTTCCTTTGTTACGTCCCCTGCCGGCTCTCACGTGGTCCCCACCGCTTTGTTGAAATATGACCCTACAAATTCCAAACCCTGCCCTCGGTAACCTCTCCCAACGCGGCCCGCCGGCGTGCAGATGCATCCGGAACTCCTCGCCACAGTGAGTTCAGTGTGTGCTGCGAAAACCCGTCCTCTCCTCACCTTACCTACCTGTACGCTGGACCGTATTTGTTGAGGCCAAGTGAAAGGTGCCAGCCGGCCTTTCTTTTTTTTCCGCCTTTGCCGATGCTTGTGTAAAGCTAACGCGAGACTCCAACCAGATGTTGGTGTGAAGCTGCACAGCTGAGCAAACAGCGGCTGTCTTCTCTACAGCGTGACATGTTTAAAATGACACGCTGGTCCAAAAAGGAGGAGACCAGCTGAGCACCGAGGAACAGCCCAGCCCTCGTCACATGATCGGCTTGTTATGGAACAGGTTAAAGTTCAACGGCCTCTGGATTCTTTTTAACAGCTCTTAGAAGATGAGACAGAAATCAGAGGATAGAGGCAATCATTAAAAAAAGATCTGGGTCTAATTCATTGTTAATTCCGCCAAAGTGCTTTTTATTTCGTCTGTGAGTTTGTGTGGAAGGGTGGGGCTCGACCCGAGGAAGAACCCGAACCCATAAAACTTTGGTGTGGATCTGGATCATTTTTGGTTGAATTCTCAGAGAAGAATTCCTGAAAGCAACCATGTTTTTGGGACTGATATTTATGAGTTGGATGCAGATCCAAATAAAAATCTGGATTTGGTGAATTTAATTGTGGTTTCCTGAGGGGACTGTTTGGCCTCGAGTGCAGGTATGTGTTTCTACTGAGTGCCAGTCTAGTTGTAGCTGGTATTAACTTCAATGTAAAAAAATTATCCTAGCATTGCAGCTGCAGACATAACATGTTGTCAGTTGGGTTTTTACTTTGGTCCAGATGGAAAAATCTGTTGGATGGATTTCCATTAAATTTTGTACAGACTGTGTAATCCACAAAGAACGAACCCTTATGACATCAGTGATTATCAGATTTTTCCACTCGTGTCTTCAAGGGGTGCACATTTTAGTTTTTTGGTAAAATATGATGATAGATATTTGATAGATTGCTATGAAATTGGATTCATATATTCACCTTCCCCTGTATCGACTTATTACTGGACTTGATCCCACATCTTTACATCAAGTGCCATAACAAGGTTTAAATTTAATTTGTAATACTTCAACAGTTTGACCAAATACCTGCAAAACTAAAGACCTACGCACATGAGCCGCAGCTGTAACAAATGTTGACATGTTAACACGGCTGAACTCAGATGGTGAACATAGTAAACTGTAGAGTTTCCCTCTCGTTGGACCCAGAGAGGTTCTGCCCTCAGAGACCCTTTGCTCTAACAGCCAATGTCTGTAAATATTGTCCTGAAAACTCCGAGACACACAGGAAAGGAGTCGACTAAATAGGAGTTGGGGGGGGATTTTCCAGACTCTCAATAACACAGACAATCTCCTCTGGCAGGGAAGCACCTTGGCAACTTCCAACGTAAACCATTTCATTTGGGCTTAATATCCCTGCTTCTCTCGCTTGCTTAAGCTGAGACTCGGCTCTGCTTTGTTCTAAATAGCTCACATCTGTGCATTTAACAGCGCATACATTGTCTAGAGGCTGCATGTTTTCCAGTTGGAGTCGAAAACGCCTCACAATGTATAAACCTTTTTGGGATTGAGCGATTCGTTTAAGGTTAAAAAACATCTTTGAACGAGTCGCTGCTCTCGATTTGTGCTTTTTCCTGCCGTTCTCTAACTGTTTGAAACGGTCTGGTGCTTCCTGCACAAACACGTTGGTCTTTGGAGATATTCTCTGTTGGCTGTTCTCGATCCTCAAACCCAGGCAACGTATCCCGGTGCTGTCAGCCGGCAGTCGAGAGACGCTGCTTTTTACATGTGCCGAGGAGGAAAGGGTGAGAAGAGGCCTCCATTCATCGTGCTCGGGCTGTGTTTTAGTGGATGTGGCGCGGCTGTATAAGATCCTGCCAGTTGTGTCTTCACAGAGGCCTGTCAGCAAACATGCCGCCAGTGTCTGTCTGCGGGCCTGTTTGTCTCTGAGGCCGCCATCGGCACGCACCGCTCCGAGGGAAGCTCCACTCACAGAGAGACACGGGTCATCCTGCAGAGACACGAGAGGAACAAGCCACATTCAAAACCTATGTGAAGTGTATGTTCTTTGATTGTCCTTGGCTGTTTTATAATAAAGTGATGCATGTGGTTATTATTTAGAAAAGAACAGGGAAGACATTTCACTCCTAAACATCTTTATTGCATTAAATTTAACAGAATAAGATACAAATTTTCAACAATGTTCAAGCAATATCAACAGTTTTACATTTCAGTTATCAACATTTTCCATTCACTTAGATATACACAAGCAAACATTTACATAACATACACCACCGACATACTACAATTACTATTAGAGATATTCATGATTATCAGGTGGATAAAGGTGATATTCTATTTCTTATGAAGATTAAAATCAACAATGAACATTGATTACTGTGTCCAGCTGTTTTAGAAAATTATTTCTTTCAAAATTTAACTTGTATAAGATTTACATTGGGTTCAGGTTTAAGAGCCACAAACAGCACAGAGAGGTCAGGATGTGATGAATGTATTGTTGTCTTTGGTCTTTCCATGAGATTTTTTGACATTGACAAAAATATTGAATATTCATCCTTCATATAAACCTGTGAGAACAAATGATGTACGTGTGACAATAACATGAAGCAGAAAAATAAGACACAGACCAACAAAAAGCACCAAATAAGCAATAAAACATGCATTCAAGTACCGAACCTACACAAACACAGTACTCGTCTTTGTTAAGACCAAAAAAATAAATGTCATGAATCATGCCATGGAAGTAGAAATGCTTAATTCTGGTGATCTCACTAGTTTCATGTACAAAATTGGTGTAAACTTTTGCATTTAAAATCAATAAATGCAACATATCGGACTCTACGGCAGCAACATTGCACAAAGTTACAGTTTATTTATTTAAGTCTTTGGCTTTTACACTTGTTGTTAATCAGAGTGTTGATGCTGATGCAGATTTCAACCCCTGGAAAGAGAGAGAGAGAAGAAATGAATCTTACACCTGCAATCAGACTGTTTACAACTTCTATACATTTACTTTTTTATCCAAACTAAAAAAAATAACCATATTTTCAGCTGTTTAACAATGAATTTACCAGCTAATCTAACAGGATTTAAAGGTTTATTCGGCTTCATAATTAAGATAATTTGATGAACTATTAAATACAAGGTTGTCATTGGATAATGGTTAATTATGAGATATTCCTAATAAGTGTTTAAACTGTTTAAAATAAAGAATAAAGCACATGCAGCGTTTGTGTTTGTTATAATCTCTCTACAGTACCTTGCTATTCGGCAGTTGCGCGTCTGAACATAAATTCCTGTGTACGTGATATCACATCTCACTATGTTGTTGGTGAAGTCCGACTCCAGGACGTGGAAATTGGGATTGACAGTAACCTGGGAAAAAAAATCTCGAATAAGAGTTTGATACTCTGCATTCGAGGAGTTGATATAAAGTCAAGCTGACACGTCGGTTACCTTCAGGACATAGTTTCCTGGAGGTACATCAGTGATGTCGATCCACTGACAGTCGATGTTGGCGGCGTAGACGTCGTGACATCCTGGACTCAGGCCCTGAAAAACACAACATCCAAAAACCCTGAGTGTAGTTTGACGACTGTTTTCCTACAAGTGCTGCAAATGAGGCAGATTTGAGAATAAGTTATATAAACAGTTCTTGGAAGTCAAGCTGCAACAAGACACCGGGACTGAAGAGCGGAAAGCCAGAATCACAGAGCTCAGACCCAGACAACAGATATAATAAACATTTCAACATCTTCAGGGTGTTTGGGGAATAAATCAGTTTTTGGTTAGAAAAACTTTTCTCAGACGTGGAGCTGGAAAACTTCTAGACAAAACAAACAAACTCTGGAGCCTCTGATTGGTCCCATTAAATATCTTCACATGTGATAAAATAACGTTAGATAAAATACTTTATATTGGTCCATTTCCCCATGAGTGTCAAATTGACAATAAAATTAACCTTTGTACTGGAAGTTTTCACAGCAAATCTGGGAAATTCACATTTATGACCCACAAAATTATGCTCCTGCTATCTATCTATCTATCTATCTATCTATCTATCTATCTATCTATCTATCTATCTATCTATCTATCTATCTATCTATCTATCTTATCTATCTATCTATCTATCTATCTATCTATCTATCTATCTATCTATCTATCCTTCTATCCTTCTATCTATCATCTATCTATCTATCTATCTATCTATCTATCCTTCTATCTATCCATCTATCTATCTAATCTATCTATCTATCTATCTATCTATCTATCTATCTATCTATCTATCTATCTGTCTATCTATCTATCTATCTATCTATCTATCTATCTATCTATCTATCTATCTATCTATCCATCTATCCATCTATCTATCTGCTACCTTTACCTGTGTGTGGGATGTGCAGGCGTAGCGCCGCCTGAATCCAGTTTCACAGCCGGTGTCCTCGAGGCAGAAACTGGCCTTGTGTCCCTCGGCCACTTTACGTCCAGTGATGGCGTCCAACAGGTCGTAGTTACTGAAGGCGTCCATGCTGTGGTAGTGCCTGAGGACGTAGGGTGGATAGAACAGAATGAGAACTTGCTGCAGAGATCAGAAACGTCTTTAAGGCCAAAGCTTTGACTGAATTTTGAGGGTGTGGTGTTTCTCTGTTGTCAGATGAAAGTGGATCCGTGCTAATCACAACATCTGGATCATTTCCCTTCGTGTCCGGCTGTGTGGACTCACTGGTGACAGCTGTGCCAGTCCCACTGATATCTCGGCTTGACGGGCAGGAAGTCAGAGGTGCCTTGATTCTTCACTTTCTGGGGGAACCTCAGGAGGACTCTGAAGTCGATGTCTCGCACGCCGGGTCCGTAAGCTGACCTTGGATGGATCACAGGAGGAAATGGACGTGTAAGCTGCGTTGGAAAGTGCTACTGGCCGAGCTCCCGGGGAACCAGTTTTCTTAAAAGTAACGGAGCGCAAAGAGCTTGTTCCATTGCACTTAATGCTTTTGGGAAAACCAATCCAGAACATTTATGTCTTGGCAGGACAAGATGTTGGAGAATCACTGCTCCATAATAAGGTCAAACAGTTTTTGTAACTCTATCAACTTAACATTTATCCTCAAGGAAAGTGAGATAACTCAAAGATATTCGAAACCACCGAAGAATTCTCCTCAATCATGTAAAATGTATCTTCGCCAAGCAGCAACAACAAAGGAAATACACGTCTGTGTGTGTAACGTCTGTGTGTGTGTCTGCTCAGTGTCTACGTGCTGAAGAGGTGAATCACTCCTGGCACCACAGATTACCTGGCCAGACAGTTCTCCTCAGCTGCACAGCGGAGCGCGTACATCTGCATGCGCTGGATGTAAGCACCTGCTTGGATGGCATACGGGTCTGGCACAAGGTCGGGCAGTCCTGGAGGAAATTAAAGGCACAATCCAAGTTTGAGAACTTGATGTCGACACACACTCTGCTCACACTCTGAGAATAAACTGGTAAATTAAAGCAGCTGTTTCTGTTTTGTTGGCTTAATTCATCACTTTACATTCCTGATGTGTCATTCTAGGATCAACTGTACCAACGGTGCAAGAGATGAAAAATTTAGGGTGAGTCGGTTTTATCCTGACTGATGCACACTCTGACAGGGGTGGAGGACGTACTCAAACATTTTACTCAAGTAAAAGTACAAATACATAGTCAAAAATGTACTTATGTAAGTAAAGGTACCACTTTAACTTTTCTACTCTAGTAACAGTAAGTACTTGTTTTTAAATATATATGAAGGGGAGAAGAAAGTACAGATATTTGTATTAGTGGAGTAAAAGCCTGAAAATAAATCCACTTATATACAGTACTGATACGTGAAAAATGCAGTAATTAAGTAAATGTACTTTGTTTCATCCCACATCTGCCCACTGGAACATCATGTTAGTCTAGGATTTGAATCCAATGCTAATCAACAAGGATAAACTCAAAAATGTGACTCTTACCATTTTGAAAGTATCTTGTTCCATATCCCGTGTCGGGCGGACGCTGCGCCCCTGCCCTCTCTCTGGTGGGATACAAGTTGTAGAAAACTGAATTCCTGTGGTTGTTAAACGGGTTTCGAGGATCGTCGTTAACCATGTCCTCTCTGTTTGTGGCCGCCTCGCTCGAAGCATCCCCTGAAGGTGCAGGGACCGGAGCGGCACCTGCAGATTCTGAGGTGGAGTGACCTGTCAGCTGGAAGACAGGAACAGCCTGTGGCACCGCGCGTAACTGTGGCGCACCGGGTCCCGGTTCTCCTCCAGCGGTGCGCACCGCAGGAGAGTCCACTCTCACACCTCCAGCGTTGATGCTGTTGATGTGTTCAGGGCCAAGACGTCGTGCAACTGGATAACCTGCAGCTCCTGTTCCCTGAGGGCGCTCCGGCTGCTGTCTGGCCCCTGACGCATGAGCATTAACCGGCACGAACGGTCTACCATCGCGCCCTGGTGTATAAGACCCTGCTTCTACACCTGGATCGGTCCTGATCACTCTGGACTCACCCTGTCCGGTTCTTACAAGCATCGTTCCTCTGTGCGCTCCGGACATCTGGCTCCTGGTGCCGTCCCTCCTGCCGCTCACATAAACCCTCGACTGGCTTCTGGAGCGAACCGGAGCCTGGTACTCCGATCCAGTGCTCATCAAACTGTAAAGCTGTCCGTTGTTCTGCCACTGAACCCGGTGCCGCCAGGGCCCAGCCGCGCGCTGCTGCCCACAGATGAGGGGAAGTAGTCCTTGGAAAAAGTATAAAAGCAAAAGTGATCTCGCCATGGCAGTAAAAACTAAAGGAAAGTGAAATCCCTTCAATAAGTTAATGAGAAATAAATTAATGACATGTAGTGCGCGCACAGATGCTTCTTGGTGGAAGGTGGATGGGAAGCAGGAGTGCGCTCTCAGTTCCTTTTACGCAGAACATATCAGTTCTCATGAGAGAGGAGAGGAGAGGAGAGGAGAGGAGAGGAGGGCTCGAGTCTTTCCCCCCAAACTCATTTATCTAATTCAGCCCAGTTACTGATGCAAAGTCAAAGTTTCTGTCAGGAAGATTTAACCCATCCCTGCCCGTGGTTTGGTCCCGTTACACAAGACTTACACAAGGGAGTTTGCAGAGTAAACTTTACGCACGGGTGTGAGCTGCAGTCATCTGAATGTGACCAGTCAACCTGCTCGTCTTCAAGGAGCAGAACTCCTCCACTGCAGAAATACAGAAGAAGGTTTCTGTTGAATACGGTTTTTAACTTTCACATCGGTCGTCTTCTAAATTAGAATCTGCAGAGAAACACGATTTGATGAGTCTTTGATGTATTAGACTGACTTTAGAAAATCTGATTATTATTATTTAGTTTGACTTCGCATCATTAAGTGTCTGAAAGATAGAAGATACTGAAGATACTTCTTGTGTTCATCGAGATCGAAAAACACAAGAAGTATCTGATGATGCGTTTTAAAACAACTCTCCTCGGCTCCACGGTCCCATGCAGGACTACAGATCCACCACACGGTGGCAGGCTGCATCTACATGTTACCCTCCCTCTGTGGAGAGTTCATCATCAGTCCTACAGATCCCATGAGTCCATTCGAAGAGATCCTGTAGTTTCAGTCACGTCTTCACTGACTCTGTTCAGTTCATCCAAACAGTCCAACAATGTTTTTTATTATTTCTGTTTATGTTCTGGCCCAGTTTCGATGTTTTAAACCCAAACTGAACAATGCAAGCAAACTCCAATTTCATTTTAAAACCTGAATGTTTCAAATGAAAGTGTGTGGACCTTCAATACTTCTTGAATTTAGTCTTTTTGTAATTACATTTTTCGTTTTAACTGAGATTTTTTTTTGACATCAATAAGATATTAATATTTTTCATTCCTTGAAATACACAGAATGTACTGTTATGTCTGTTCACAGAATCCATTCTCTTATTATTCATTCACCCTTCACATCACCAGCCATCCATCCACTGACTGACCATTAACAGACGACCTCATAAAGTTATACAGATGGAGCTGTTCGGGTTCAAAGGTCAATTCACTACGTGCAAAAAGCAACATCGACACAGTAAATAAAACAAACAGTGAACAGGTGACTGCACATGGTCATTTTAATCACTGGCTCCTTAGGATTATTATTTTCTATATTTTTTTTGCAGTTTCTTTTGTACAAAATAACCTGTTAAGAAGTTGTTTTTAGAATTAGATGATGCATCATATTTTATAGGCTGTTATAGTTACTGCAAAGTAACTCAAAGTTACAGCTGCCAAACAGATGTAGGGGAGCAAACATTTGTGTATTCTAATACAGTTATAGCAGAACATGGAAATAGCACGTTATACAGCACATTGGCATATAAAGGGCTTTATATAATGCATTGAAGCTTTTGAAATGATGAAAATGACAATTAAAAGAACAATACACGTTAAAAACAAAGTTAAGAACAGAATATAAGTACACAAACAGGAGGGGACTTCAGTATGGTGACTTCAGAGAGTTCAGACTGAGAGTTTGTGCAGCATGTTGTGTATTTTACTGAGCAGCTCGGGTACAAACACTACTTTAACTAAAGATTAACGATTATTGGCATGACTCAGGTACAGGGACGTGTGAGGCTGCCTGATATGGGGTCACACGCATGGAGGAGAATCGACACCCTCTGGTTTACAGAGGACTCCAGCAGAGCTCCGTGTCTGTCACCTCTCACATGAAGTATCACGGGGAGTGTTTCCTCTGCCAAATAGGGCAACATGGTGGTGAGGCCGCGTGCTTTTCTATTCTTAGCAAAACACACCCCTGCTGCAGAGCTCGGCTCCGCCCGGCTCCAGACCAGATTTATAAGAGCGGCAGATCCTCGGTACTGGTTTGGCACAAGACTTCCCGAGCAGGACATGTAACCCACAAAATTTAGCGAGTGAGTATTAACGATGAATTGAGTCTTTCTTGTGTTTCTGACGTGGAAGTAAACAAATCACAATAAATGTTGGCACAAAAAAAAAACCTTAATGTTTTCTGTAAATGAATGTTGCTCGGAAATAAAATAAAGTTTCTGGTTGTTTCGTGGTGCTCAGCAGCGGCAGCAGCAGCAGCAGCAGATCTCGCCCTGAGTGAAAGACTAATTCTTGTACGCTTTGAATATATCTTATCCCATGAATCTAGGTATCCAGGCTTTGCTTCTTGTGAGATTAAACGAAGATGATGGTCTTAAAATGGTTTTACCACAAGAAAGCTTCCCCTACAAGGATTATACCTGTTGTCCTCCCCCCCCGAGGCCTCACACTGCCAGTCTGAGGAGTAAAATGATAGATCCTGAAGGTTTACCACAGATCATGGGGAGACAAGACAGGTGAGACGCTGACCAAATGTTTGACAAGTAAAAATGATTAACCTTGGGCAACTCTCAACTCATGTGGATAGTTAGGTTCCATCCTGATACACGGTAACAGCAACGTTTTGAATAAAACTAAGCTGATTTCTGCAGAGTAACCTGAATGGAAATAGAAATGTGGGATGAAAGGTGAATTTCATGTGGTTTGGCAGCCGCAGCTCTGCGCATCCTCAGGTTTCTTGTGACCCGTGTCCTGCTCATCTTTGATTAAGCTTTGCCAGAGTCCGCGTGGTCCGCGTGGTCAGCTCTCCTCACGTTTCAGCTCCGAGCAACATGTCGCCGTGTCCGTCTTCACGCTTCCATTTAACCACACGTGACAAGTTAGTGTTGAGACCACTTGACACACGTGACCCACCGACTCAAACTTTACACAAATTCGGTCAAATGTCAAATCCGACAAGTCTCTGCCTTAAGTTTTGGGACGTGGCAGCAGTGGTGTAAGTAACTAACTACATTTACTCAAATGTTGTAAGTCTGAGGTACATGACGAACATTACTAAAGGTAATACACACAAAAAAATCTGATTTAATATTGTACTTTAATTCATATAAATATAATGTAATATAATGTACTATGATGTAATATAATATCAAATGATATAATATTATAATAGAATATATTAGAATAGAATAGAATAGAACAGAATAAAACTGAATAGAATAGAATCATGTTTGGAGACCAAACATTTGGATAATAATACGTAATTAGGAAGGCTAAACAATTCTGAAAGCATGTTGATATTAAACTTTGTGTTATGTTGAATAAACAGTTAAACTGTCAGTGTGATTTAAGATCACCCTCTACTGGTGTAGTTTATATATGTAACACAAATGAAATGTGTTCAAATCTCCAAATATTCATATAAAAAGTAGTTATGGTGTGTTATGAATAATGTTTATATACTAGGTATGAATAATATTTACGACGGGGGGGATTTAAAGTCAAGTGTTGCACATTAACCAAGTCACTTGTCCCTGTTTGTCTCAGTGCGGCAGCCACAAATATTTCTGTGGCACATTCACAACTGTTCACATGCCTCAGGGGTCCTCACTCACTCATCTGAGAGGGGGGGGGAGTGACATGTGATAGCCACTCGTGTCCAGGGTCACTGCCTCGCCACCCTAATCCTAATATGGATACCCCAGTTTTAACTTTGGGGGTTTCCATGGCGGCGGGTGACGTGGGACCGCATGCCGCCCCACAAGGTTCAGCTCACCCGCCTTGAGGTGGCGTGAGGGGACTGGCCCCTGAGTCAGACCCGGCTGTGCAGCGTCAAGTGGGTGTGTGTGTACACGTTAAATATACTCCCTTGACACCCCTGACACTTATCCTAAATATAAACTGACAGAGCTGCTCCAGGCCAAGTGCTGGCATGTAAAAACTGTCAGACACGCGTCACAAGACCCCGACTCCCGCCTCAACACGCCCTCTGGGGCTCGGCCATGTCCCGGGACGGAGTAAAGTACAGTGAGAGCTTTTCTGAAGAAGAAGAAGCTCAGATTCAGAAGAATGATAATAAAGAGTAATAAACAGGCAGAGTATCTTTGACTCTATCTGCTCGGATTATAAAAACCTTTGATTTGTTAATCATTTGTTTTACAGTCCGGAAATGAAACCCTCATGGTCCCAATATAATATATATAATATATCATTTATATAGAGTTCTTTGTTTGCCCTCATTCATGTGCCGCCTGTAGATCAGTGTGGGCGACTTCATAAAAGGACTTTTGAACTTTTGAGGAGGTGGTAACTTTAAGCTCACAGTCGGAAAGTAACTAAGTACTTTACTTTCAATTCAAGTGTTTTGAGAGTTAATTTGGACCTTTACAGATATTAAAAACAAACACAAGATAAGCTTATAAAATACTATGATATACTTTGTTATGTTGTACTAATATTAATAAACACAGAGTCGGTGGACGTTTGCATTTCCACTGAAGATACATTTCACCTCTAAACGTCTTGCATGGTTTTGACACTCAAAGTAAAAAGGTTATTTAATATAAAAGAAATATTAAGTTTGATACAAATTTCTTCATTTCCCATTGATCATTTCCTTTCCCACCCGCTCGGTTAGAAACTAGTTGATGAATCTACTTTAAAAAGTAGTTCAAACTAGTTCCACCTCGAGTAACAAGTGCAAATAAAAGCACTATGTGTTGATTGTGTGGCAACTTACATAAAACAGGGTTAAGGATTAGTTCAGAGCTTAATGCAAACACCACTGATCAAGCAGCAGCAGGAAGAATATATATACATAACATCTAATGTTAAGTCTTTAGTCAAAGCTCACATCTTCAGAACTGCTTTTAACGTATAATGATGTCACGCATTTATCTTTATGTTGTCTTTCTTTATAAAGTGTGTTTGAGCTCCTTCAAATAAAAGGAACACAAATAATAAAAATAAAATCTATTAACATTATTAATGTGTTGTAAGCAGCAGCATGAGAGTAAATCCAGTCTCCTTTCAAACGACTAGTTTTCAGTGTGGATCGTGATCAGGGGGCGGATCCGGGAGTTTTCTTTCATTGTCTCTAACATTGTGAGATGAGGTGTTTTGAAACGTATTCATCGATTCCTCAGAGAATAATTCATGGGTCTTAATTTAATAAGTCAGGCACGTTCATGGGATTGATGTTTATGATTGTGTGCGATTTGGTGCAGATCCAAATAAAAATCTTTAAAATTTGAACGTGTTTTCATAAAGTGACATGTATTCTCTCTGCTGAGTGACGTTCTTGTCACGTTTATGTTTCACATTGTTTCAACTGACATTTGAGTTTAC
Organism: Reinhardtius hippoglossoides; assembly: GCA_006182925.3. Lineage (NCBI taxonomy): Eukaryota > Metazoa > Chordata > Actinopteri > Pleuronectiformes > Pleuronectidae > Reinhardtius > Reinhardtius hippoglossoides. Next base: position 5,764,232 of record CM031680.1, on the reverse strand, counting down.
GGCTTTTCTTCCTGCAAACAGCGTCTTATTGTCTAACAGGAGAAATTGTTCTCTCTGATGTGTCGGAAGCTTTTTATTGAGGCTGTTGTCTTTGTGATACGGAGACTCGGTCAAGAGCTGCAGGACTTTATCAGTCACTCTCAGTGTTTGTGTTGTAAAAAGTGAGATTTATGCCGCTGAACAAGACATGTGAACAAAGTGAATGAGTGAGTCGAGAAGAAAAACAGGAGCCATACGGTGGATTCAGTCATTTCTTTAAGTTGCATAACACAAACTGTTCCTCCCAATGGGGATTTTGACTTCAATCAGATTTGATATCTGCCCCTGATGTTAAGCACGGGGCATTCAAGAGGTGGCTCCTCATCTTAGAAAAAGTTACAGGATTATAGAAAACAAAACAACTTCTGCCATCAGTTCTTAATAAGTTACATGATTGACTATTTACAGATCAGACAAGAAGTACCGAGCTGGTGTTACACATTTACTCAACATCATATTTACAAGTCTATACACAAGTCCGCTGTCGTCCCCGTCCTGCTGCAGAGAGAGAGAAGAGAGGAGTTACACACACAGAATAAACCACGTGTTGTTCATCTGTCACAGCCCATTCATCGCAGGATTCCTCGTACCTATGATTTGTTCAGCAGGGAGTTGTGAATGCTTTCATAGACTCTGTTGTAAATGTCTTCCTTACATGTCATCCCGTCGAGATTCTCTGTGCAGAGACAAATCAGAAAAAAACGATTAGAAACATTCTGCTTTTATTGTGACGTCCAGGTTCGTGGATCGGAAGATGGATTAATGGATGAAACTGACATTTAGTTGTCAAGGGGAATAATCGGTTTAACAAACCTAATGTGTCGCAGTTGCTTTCCATCTCTTTCTTGTGTTTCAAGTACATGGGCCAGACGTGGCCGTCGAACAGGCCGGGGGGGTCGGGGACTGTGTATGACCTTGTACTGCGGAAACATAATGGATCAAGTCATATTATCACTCGAACTACGTGTCCATCAACTAACTGGTCGTTGTTACTGAGAGCTCGTTACCTTCTCCTCCTTTTGCACTCCTCACGAGGAATGGAAATGTAGTAACATTTGTCATAGGCGTCGATCAGAGGCCTGCAGGGAGGAGCTCAGGTTAGTGAAAGCTTTAGAGGTCAAGAGGACCGTGGGTCAAATCTTTCAGTGACAATGAGCGAGACACACTTGTAGTTATAGATGAGGAACCCCTCAATGATGAGAATATGGATCCCCTTCTCCTCCGAGCCGGGCCCGTCGGCTTCAGGTGATAGGCTGACCCCGTGCGAGCGGGCGAACTTGACCGGGTTCTCCTGCCAGCCCTTCACTGTGTTAACCATCGCCTCCATGTCCAGGGCGCCGATCACTGATATGAGGAGAAAAGAGAAAAGATCTTCACCACACATGCAACCGACACTGCTCAACAATGTGCTTGACACTAGTCACCATTAGTGAATGTCTGTAGCATTCACATAATAAATGACAGACCAAAGTTTGCTTTTTTAAGAAATGTGCAGGAAAGAAAAAGTACATTACTGCATGGTTTTCCTATACGGGAAATCCATTCTTACCATCCCACTGTCTAAAGCCGTCCTCCCCGACTTCTATTTGATCGGGTTTCTGAAACAGTCACCAGTAAAACATTGCTGCAACCTAGTAACCAGTTGGAGCAGATCACACCTGGACAGGACAAGTGAAGGACTCGTCTCCACCAAAAGTAGCGAAAGCTGACGAAATTTGAGTTTAACCTAAATAATGTCTTTAAAGTATTTCAAAAAACTTTGCATAAGGGTGGTGAGGCTCATTATCTACTATCGTTTTCAATAACTAAACTAAACTAAGTCTCAAAATCCTCTTGTAAGAAAAATTGAGATTTTTTTTTATCGCGCTTTTATTTTCTTTCCCGAACTGTGCGGATCCAGCCACCACCCTTATTCTCTTTCTCTCCATTTTATATAATGTGAAAAAAGTCAGTGGTGTTGATGAGTTGTCGACCGTCCCTGAATGCAGCACGAACAGATGGTTTGTGGTAGAAATAAAGTTTTCTGGCTTTTTTTTTTTTTTAAGCCAAATTGTGTTTATTGTGTGATTGGACTAAGTCACTTTAAGTGGGGACGCTCGGCCCTTTCATTGGCTGTCCAGGAAACAATCAGCCAGATGGGCACAAAGCCTCCTCAAGGCTACATACTTATTTAGCAAATGAAATATATCAAAAATAATTATCTTGTTAACTCAAGATTAACACAATTCAAAAATAGTTATCGTAGCATTGAATTGAAAGTTTATTGATTTTTAAATCTGAATATATATTACTTGAATTGATCTTACCTTGAAGAAGTCATCCTGGTGCACAACACAGCAGTTAGGTAATGTTTTTAGAAGTCTGTTTGTCAAAGTGGTCTTCCCACCGTTGGTCACTCTGCAATCAGAATAGATTTGATGCCATAAACACGAGTCGCACGTTAGGTTTTTAATGAGCAGGTGAACCGGTGAAATGATGCTTACCCTCCGATGCCGATGATGAACTTCATTTTCAGCGGTTTCGTGTGTTGGTCACCTGTGGAATTCAGTAAATAAAAGAAGGGAACCCAGCCAAAGCAAACAGTCTCTACCTAAGGCTTCTTCTGAAAACCTTTCCCCTCGCTCTGTGTCACAGACGTTCCCTCCTTTTACTACTTCATTGATAGTCAATCTCCTCGCCGGGTATATATAGGGATTTGCTGCAGCGTCACGCCCCCCCCAAACCAATCAGGCCTCTCCGTCCCACACCCAGTCAGCTGACACTACACAGCCCGGAGCCTCAATGAGAGGAGGACGAAGTAGGAGCGTCTCATTTGCATGAAAGCGGATCCCTGATTTTCCACCGGCTCTCCGGGGGGTCAGAGCGAACACTCGACAAATTAGAGTTCTCAGAGGTCTTAGAAGATTAGAGAGAAACGAGTGATTTGGCCAAGATGTGAACGGTAAAATGAAACCTTGTGAGACGCTCGACAGACACGTGGTGCTTCTGCAGTTGTAGACTGGTGACGATTACAGTCTGGAGCTTCTACGGTCATTGTGAATTTGAGATCAATTTTGAAAAAACTCCAAGTCTTTAAGACAAAGAGAGATTTTGTCCAAGGAAAGTATCATTTAGAAAGGAGGCAAAAGTCTGCGAACTGCACAATCATTAGGATCAGTGCGGTGCAGACGAGGGGTGTATGAGTCACACCTTGTTCCTGACACATCTGTATCACAAAGAAGAAAATCTGGGTATTTGGCTTTTCACACGGAAACTTTCCGTGCTTCAACAGCTCCAGACGGGTGAAAACCAGAAGCAGCCGGTTATATTTAGACGGCTGTTGTGAGCCTGCCTACTGTGTCACACATATTTCTGATGCAACCGGCCGGAGAGCATGGCCGCCAGCTGTGGGACCACGAGGCTTCTTCCTTTGAATGTACAGAAGCCCAATGCTTATCTGCCCCTTTTCCTCACACACCTCCGGATGTGTGCGGTCTCACCTTGTGTTGTCTTACAGTAAATTAACACATTCTTTTACGGGCCTCTTATCTCAGTAAGCCTAGGAGTGAAGGAGAAGCTGAACTCGTGTTTCACAACTTGCCCTCTCAGATAAAAGTCATTGTCAGTTACGAGGTTGTTAGTTGTTGGTAAACAGATGAAGTTACGTGTGGGTGAAGAATTCAGGATTATGAAACTGCCCTAAATACGCTCAGACACACTATAGGACCCCAGAGCATGTGATCCACTATGTACAGCATGTGGGACACATTTTCTTCCATCTAAGACCAACAAGACAAACCTTCACTTGAGCCCTATGTTGACGAGTACATTTAGAATTTGACAGTCAAATTACCTGTTGAACTGGGAAGTTGTCAAATTATCTACATTTCCAAGGCATAAAGGAAAAGATTGACATTTTTCGAGGACTACATTTTCACAGACTCAGATGATTCTGCAGTAGTAAGTAGTTAGACTGTACAGTATATGAATATGGACGCCATTACAGTGAAGTGTCTCCATCACCCCCAAATGCCTGGCTGCAGTAAAGGTCATGAACCCCACCTCCCCCATCTTAGTCGATGTTGGCTTCCTCACTGGATAATGAGGGTAAATAAGCTTAGCTTAGCATAAAGGTGGAAACATCAAACCTTGCTAAGAGTTCACTTATTAACATGATCTAAGTTGGTTGTTTTATCTTTCCAACTATTATTTCGTCTAAATTGTTGTTGTTTTTTATTTCTGTGCGCGTACACATGAAACCAGGTGTTAGTCCGTCGGCCACAGAGGTGTTGGTCTGTGTTTTTACAAACTTTAGACGGAGCCAGGAAAGATGTTCCCCCTGTTTCCTGCCTTGATTCTAAAATAAGACGTTGGCCTCCAGCTTCTAGCTCTGTGCTGGAATGTATGAGATATGTTCTTTACTTCTCAGAGTGAAACATGTGTTTTTCTTTATAATTATTCACATTAATTATCAGGAAACAGACCTTTGGCTATTTTAAGATTTTTGTTAGAATGCTAATATTATCATAGACCGAGACGTAATCTGATATTAAGATACCAAAATACTACACTATCTTTTTCATGGCTAAATCAAATCAATCAATCGTTTGTCATACTACTAATAACACACAGAACAAAGAGGGACATATCGTCCTCATCACAGTGACCTTGCGAATTAAAAAGTAAAGGGTCCCTTCGAGAAGTCCAAATGATGCAAAGAACATCAGCTGTGATGACGCTCATAAATCAGAATTATGTCCTTTAATAACTCACCAGGACGTGTCAAAAACATGCAGCAGCAAAGTGGAGCGAGAGGCAGTAAACAGGATTAGATATGAGCTGTAATGTATAGGAGCAAGGCTGTTTATTTAGAATGTAAAGCTGTCATTTTTAATGTACATGGCTAAGGCTGATGCTCTATATTTGTCCGTACATTGGCACTGCTGTCAATTATTCATGTATACGGGGAAGGCTGTGTATTTGTTATATATATACGGGCAAGGCTGACCATTGTAATGTACACAGGCAAAGCTGGGTATATGTAATGTATATGTAATGGACTAGGCTGTTCATTTTTATGTGTACAGGCTGTACAGTGAACATTTGTAATGTATATGGGCAATGCTGTCTATTTAGACCCACAATGGGGAAATTTGCAATATTACAGCAGCAAGAGTCAAAATAGGCATCAGTGAGTAATAATAAGTATCATGCAATACTTGAGTGTAAGGATAATAATACTTAAATGCATATGGAATGGACAAGGCTGTCTACTTTAAATGTATATAGGCTATAAGCAGTGTATTTGTAATGTATATGGACTTTAGGCTGTAGTTTGTGTCAGAGGTGAATCTGGATACAAGAGTCCTGACAAAGTATGTTTTAAGTTCACTCATTTAATTTTTTTTACAAACAGTAAATGGCACATTTTCATAAATAACACTTATAGAACTAAACTCTCTCCTTAAATATATTTCATTGTGTTCATCTGCAGCTGTCTTGTAAAAGTATCTTTTAAAACACGATGGCAAAAAAACGTGATGGGCGTTAACATGTGACGGAGGATATGAACGAGCATGCCACCTGCATATTAAACTCTGGAAAAACTTTGAGAACTGCAACACGTTTGCATCGGTAACATTTAACTGTCAGTCTAAGAACAATATCATTGCACGTTATTTTTCAGTAAACACTTCATGAAACTTCACGATACCCATTCCATATCATCCATATATATATATATATTGTATATATATGTATTAAAAAAAAATATCTGCGCAAACACCTTTCTCAAAAATATATATAAACAATTATTTACACAACGTTCTCTGTCGGAAGATGTTTGAAAGTTCATCCAAGTCCATAGCTTTGTGTTTATATGATGGAAGTCATGCTGTAGATGGAGCTCACCTCGTCATGCAGGGAGCAGAAACTCTTTTTTGGATTTAATTTTTACGTATGTTTTTGATGCCTTTGGTGCAAATGAACTTTCAGTTACAGGAGCAGCGAAGGACATTTTGAAAAATGATTGTCTTGCAGCCAATGAATCCAGTCGGGAGATTTGAAGGTCTGAAGGCTCCTGCAGCGATGAATGAATGTTCCCCCACTGGTTCCTCCATCTCAAACCCTGCAATGCAAAATACAAAAGGTTTAACTCCACAATTTAAATATAAATAATTCAGTTTGGCAGCGGGTCAGTCGGCACTAAATTAGATCCAACATGACACACAGGAGGTTCGACTATTCATCTCTCTCCTGCCTCCTGCGCCGGCCTCCGTTTAGAGACGGTGCCTGTGGACATTCCTGGGATGTCGGCCAGTCTTTTGGGCTGATAGCTCTTTTGATATATGGAGGTTGATAGGAGCAGTCAGCAGCTCAGGTCGGCGCATGTGGGGGGTGGGGGGGGGGGGGGGGGGGGGGGTAGGGGGGTGATTCTAAAATAACCCACCCTTCCCCACCCGGACCTGCTGCAGTGGGTGGGTCGTGAGGTGCAGATCAATTTGCCGGACCCCTTGTGCATCCCCATTAAAAATAGAGTCGATCGGTTGTTGCAGCAGCTTAAAGAGAGAAGCAGCTGTGCTTTACGTAACCGAGAGTACGGAGGGAATACGATGTCCGGGGATCAGCTGATGTGTCTTGGACTGTAAGGAGCTGAAACGTGACTTGGCAGAAGTGAAAATGAGCCGGACTCCAGGATTTAACAGTGATCACACAGAGGTGTTGTTTGTGCTTCAGGATTCCGGTGAACACAGTTACTAAGACCAGGAGGAAATAAACACTTGTTTTCAACTTTTAAAGGAATTAAAATGATCTTTCTTTGGCATTCCATTGTCAGGACAGATTAAGACTCAAAGCAGGGAGAGAGAGGGGAAACAAAGCAAGTGGCTGCAACCGCAGACTGAAGCCTCAGTTTCATAACCTTAACTTAACCTTAGCCCTTGATTTGGATGCAATTTGCATTAAAGATAAAAAAATATGACTTATAATCATTTAAGAAACAGTTACCATGTAAAGAGATGCACTTTAAATTGGACTTAAACTCTAAAACTCTAGTTTGATTTCATTGTACTTATGAACACATCAACATCATCGAGTTTTAAGGTCCGACTCGTCCCCTCGTTCGCTCTGGTCGACTCTGGTCGACTCTGCCAAACTGGGAATTGGATCTGTGTGGATCTGTGTCCCTGCACTGAGAACCGACCCCTTGGACCTATCAGTGACACAACATTTGTGTGATTTACTCTATCGTGAACCTTCTGCGCACATAAGCATGTTTATGTTTGTGTGTGTGTGTGTGTGTGTGTGTGTGTGTGTGTGTGTGTGTGTGTGTGTGTGTGCGTGTGTGTGTGTGTGTGTGTGTGTGTGTGTGTGTGTGTGTGTGTGCGTGTGTTCTGCAGAAGAGAATATTTCCTTGTATGTCACAGATTAGTTACAGTGGGTTGACATTACAAACCAGGCTGCGTGAAGCTGATGGAGAAGTGCATAAGTGAAGAAAATCCCTTACCTTAATGTCAGATGTCACAGCCAACATCTGCTATCATTGACTTTGGCCTGGAAGTGACAAATTAGAGACAAGCCATAAGTACATTTATACTCTGCTCAGTCATCTCTCCTATATTAGGCTGAGCCAAAATGTATCTGTGTAGCTGCTGCTGTTATTCAACCTAAACTAATTGATTTTCCATGCAGCTATTAACGTCCCAGTTTACCCAGAATCTGAACTGGTGACATGACATAAAACGAAAAGAACTGAGGTTGCACTGTAAAGTCAAAGTTAAATGGTCTCAGTCTAATTGCCACTTTTATACAAAAGAAACATGTGACGTTTTCCATATCAGCTGTTATAGATCAATGTTTTATTCAATCAAAAATGGAACTGTGTGTATATTACTGTATGTACTGCAGTCACCTTTCTTTAGCTGCTGTTGAGTTGTTCTGCTGCGGATCTTGCTCAAGTCTGTAAGTAAGGAAGGAACATTTTAATAACTACATGCAGGAAAATGATTTAAAAGTCACATAAAACTTCAACGCTCACCTTTCCGTCTGCGCTCTTATCTTCTCGTCATCATACCTTTAAGAGTGGAGGATAGAAATCTGTAAATGATGTGTAATTACATACACATGCTTCTCACCGGTGGCAGACAGAACATGAATAAAGATCATTTCTGCTCTTATACTGTGGCCTTGTTTACTGTGTTTGTTCATTCAAAGCCTCGCTCAGCTGAAGCTACAGACTTCCAAAGTACAGCCGCCTACAGTTTGCCCCAAAATCAAATCAAACAGAAATACAGATCCGCTGTTTTATCTCTGTTGGACTTGACTCTGACTGTAGTTTAAAATCCCTGCTGTTTGCCACAAAAGACAGAAAGTCTTAAAAAATGAATGTTGATCTCAATTCGTTCACTTTTCAGTCACTGCCAACACGTTGCACACCATCTTGATCACACTCTGTTTCAGCCAACGACATTAAAATAAACAATAACACCAGAACAACCACACATTCAGTTAAATAGTAACAAACTGTTCACTGTAATGAGCATTTTTCTAACTGTACATGCAACATGCTGTGACACACACACACGTGTAGTAACTCAACATTGACCCTTGGTGGCTCAGAGTACTTACTGCAGCACACACTCAGGGATCTGCACATGCTCCATGGGGATGATCTGGCTCAGCTCCGTCAGTGAGTAAACGTAACGGATTTTATCCATGAACTTCACACTGAAGAAAACATAGAAGCACATGTAGTTAGTGCCACAGCAACACTTTTATGTTATTGTGTTGTAAATCCATGTATCTTCTGTCTTGTCTCCGTTCTTTCAGACCCGTGAGCTCATAACCACGTCCTCACCTGATGAAGGGTCTTGAGATGGCGAGGACGGTCCGGATGAACCACGTGGGGTGAGCGATGATGAGACACTTCAGATTCTTCCTCAGTCTGCAGGAGACATTCAAGTGTTTTTGTGATGTTTTCAATCTTAACATCATTGATTCCCTTTCACCAACATTCTTGACATTTTTTTTATTTCCCCCTCACAGTTGCCCAAAGTGCTCTGATCGTATCTGCCTTACTTCCTGTCAATCATCTGGTAGCACCTCCTCAGCCAGCTGATGCCGGGCATCTTCCTGCGAGGAGTGGCTCCGTTCAGGTAAACGATCATGTAATCTTCTGCCACCAGAAGCTCCAGGCTGCTCACCACATATCTGACAACAGAACAGACAAACTCACATCGGACTCGGGCTGGAGAGGAAAAACAAGGATTCTTGAAGGCAAAGGAGGGTTTGTTAAACTGATTCATCGCTTATTTCTATCATTTCAAGTTAATAATCTATTCAAACAGGATCTGACATGCTCGTTCCATTGAATCATTTTCCCAAGTCATTGCCTTTGAGGAAAAACAAGAAAAGAAAAGCAGAACAACAATGAAAATATTCTAAAAACTGTGTTGTTGTAACAGAGTAGAATGAACTCACAGGAAGAGGTTCTCCATGATGTACGTGTAGTCCTCACAGCTGCTGTCAGGAAGATGACAGGCTGCAAACACGATAATGGCGTTCAGACCCTCGCCATAATAACCTGAGAGAGGAGGAGACGCCCGCTGGTATCAATCAATCACAAAATTAACTGCAACATTTCTGCTTGATTGTAAAGGTAAACAGCTGTGAATGCTGGCATTGGCTATGTAGCTATAGCAAAACTTACGAATAGCAACTTTAAATCTGAAAAACGCATCAAGTAAATAAGAGATTGTAGTTCCCATAGTTCAAGACCTTTGGACAACTCTACGCACAACACACAGACAACACACCCACACCACACACAACCAACACCCACACACACACACACACACACACACACACACACACACACAACACACACACACACACACACACACACACACACACACACACACACACACACACACACACACTCTAACCTCCATGTGTGACCACCCTCAGGTACGGCCTGATGACCTGCATGTCGATCCTCTGCTCCTGATCGCCGATGATCACCGTTCGCCACAGACGACCCGACGAGTCTCTCTCCTCCTCGCTGTCGCCTGGAAGACGCTTGGCGGTGGCCACCGGCGTGTCATCTGGATTCAAAGGTCACGCAAGAAAGTTGTTGGTCAGTTTGTTTTCACATTCCTCTGCCCTGACATTTATGAAGTCAATCATGAGGTAGATGAGGGAGTTGGACATTTCTAGTGTTTGTGACACTTTCAACCTGAACAGTCCTTTCTTTCTAAATATGCTGAAACATTTCATTATAATTCAACTCTCTCTGACCTTCCCACTCCAGCTCGTTGCCGTTGTTCATGAACTCCAGCGAGTCGGTATCATCGGGGGTCTCGATGTCTTCTACGTTGATGTCCAGGTCGTCGGGCGTTTCCGGAAAATCGTCAGAGAGCACGGAGCCCTCGCTCTGATCCAGGGACAGGTTCATGTCGGGGGCCACCAGGGTGCGACGTTTATGCTGCGCCATGCTCTCTCCCACATTCAGAGAGGCGGGGGGGTCTGAAATCAACAGAACGGGAAAGTTTAGATACAAAGTGAAGTAGTAATTTAAAACAAAATAATATTCAATGCTGTGTTTAGTTACATTTCTGTTGTCGGTGAGGCCACATGAAGAATCAACATCTCCATCTTCTGGTAGAGGCCTGCAGGGAGAAACATGGAATATTTAACATGGAGAAGGACAATAACAACAGAAACATTATAAATTAGAAATGAACTGATATAAATGCAGCAGTTTGTCTTTGAACATTTTTTTTTCCTGCTGCTTAGTCAAAGGTTACTTTAGTCTTATTGATTGCAAGCATTTAAAAAACATACTGTAATCAAAGATGCTAAAATAAACTCTACAGTATCTCTTGACATTTTGCCCTTTGTGTTTTGTGTTTCGCTCGGGAACAACACCAGTAATCACCTCTCTATCAAGACAACTGAACACACAGTGCTGGGGGATGAGAGGACTTTATTTTAGTAACACACACACACACACACACACACACACACACACACACACACACACACACACACACACACACACACACACACACACACACACACACACACGCCCTTAAACACCACAAGCATGGGCTTGTTGTTTGAGTAATTGCTGTTATTATGTTGTCAGTGGCTCTGTGGAGGAAAGCTTAAGGCGGCACCGACAGACATTAAGGAGTGGATAAAACAATGGAGACGAGAAAGACGGTTCTTTTGTGTTTCTCTTTGGCACCGACTTTGAAAATATCTGAAACTTTATTCAATAAAACACACAAACAGAAATATATAGTTCAGATTAAGTAAAAGAAAAACAAGAAAAACATGAAAGTTTTTAAATCAATTTAATTGTAAAGTTTTGTTATTACAGCTTGTGAAAATTAAGGTGTGTAAATATGTTGTGAATGTGTGTGAATAATCCATTTCCCTTTGTTCATTTTTCACCCCACACACACACACACACACACACATTCCCTCTGCGGTAGAAAAGAAGCTCGGCAGTCAGAGTGTAGGCGGAGGACTGTTTCAACAATGGAGCCTGATGTGTTTGACTTCTCCTGTTGTGTTTCCTGCCCGTTGTTCTGCTCACGTAACACACGACGACATCAAGGACAGAACACACCTGCCGTCCCTCAGCATTATACACACACCACCGATCACTGCTGTGGCCTGTTTGTCAAAGCATGAGCACAAATCTGACAAACTGGGTACACACACACACACAAACACACACAAAACACACACACGCAGACGTTCTCCCCCTCTCCTTCACTCATTCAAACGCAGGATTACCTGGGGAAGTCCTCGTCCTGCCACTCGTCCTTGACCTCCATGCTGTCCATGCGTAAAGTGGCTTCTGCTGTACCCATCCTCTGCCGGGGAGGACAGGCTTCAGCTCGCTGAGGCTGACAAACATGTGAAATAAATTCATTCAGTAGACACCAGGGAGGAAAACACACAGTGCATGACGCTGTCGTGGAGCAACACTCCACCCATTTCAGACATCTGGTGCAACTCTGGTGATTTCATCAGGATTAACGGACTTTTGGCTTGAGACTCTCAAACTGAAGGTGTGGAGGGTGGAAAAGATGTGGGTGTTTGGCAGGGAGGGAGGGAAGCAGAGAAAGAAATGATGCAGTTGTATTGTGGGAAATGTAGGATTCAGTATCACCTTGGGCTCACACTTCTCCCAGCAGCCTCTGCTTCATTTCTCAGCTTGAGTTATCCTATAATTTGTCCCTTGAATAAAGTAAAAGCTGACGTAGGCAGGTTTCTGCTGTAATTAGAGCCTCTTGGAAGCAGCAGCACAGCACTGGTGTTAGGAGGAATCAAACCAACAATAACTAATGTGAAATAAAGTACAAAATATACCAATCTGATCGATTCCAAGTGCATTCTTACTGTGGGTGAATGTGCAGCAGAGTCACAGTGACAAAAAAATTGGCAAAACTAAACCCGACTGGGTTTGTTTCCCCCACATCCCCGAGGCAGGAGACAAAAATAAAACTCCACATTGCTCACACAGCCCCTCAGGGTGGTACAAGCAAATCAGAAGTGATTGCACAAAGCAGATAGTGATCATATTTTACATAACCAAAGTAGAATGGCTCTCAGTAGAGCGCATTCCTCTGCCAACAGTCAAATATTACGTAGAATCGAATGGGTTCTTCTCTGACCCAAATTGCATCCTTCTGTCAAACTACTAATCCGTCCAAACAAACCAACAAACAAAAGGACAGGGTTGAAAACATGACCTCCTCCATGGCCGTATTGAATCAGAGATGCCAGAAGGCTCCATCTAAATGTTCCCTGTCGTGTCCTGACATGTCACGTAAAGCTTTACCGAGTCATACGGGGAACCGTCATGCACGTGCTGGACATCATATGGCAGCCTTGTGTCAGAAGTGCGTATGGGGGGGAGGAGTGTACCTCCTGCATCCCTGTCCCGGTCGGAGTTCACGCTGCAGCAGACGTTACCACAGTCCATTTGTCCACTGGGACGGCACTGATGTGCTGTTAGCGACGCACATCAGAGCACATATGGAATAAACAGCACATGTGGACTAAAAGGAGCAGGGCCTCCGGCGGCATGGGGCTGGTGCTGCTGTGACTGGAGCACTGATGTTCACAGAGCGAGTGAATTCATTAACTGCTACTTTTATAAGGCCCTTCTGGTTATATCACACTTTGAGTAATCTCCTTCTGTTCTCACACAAATATAATCTTTTAAGAAAGCACCATGAGAGGAGATCGATCATCCCCCGGGCTGCGACTGCAACTGAGAATCAGGACAGAAAGTTCCCACGGAAACAAGCAGATCAGTGCGAGAGGTTCGTGGTCAGTGCCGAGGCTCAGCTGCTCGTACACTGAACTGCACAGTGATGAGTTATGTTGCAGCAGCGTGTGTTTGTTGGGGATTTGTGTCCAGATGGCAGCGCTGCCTTCATTTACCCAACACTAACTTGTGAGGACGGACTTTCACCGCCGCTCTGCCAGTCAAACCTGAAAGTGGAAATCCTGCCTCGGAGAAGGAAAGAAAGCGGCGGTAGATGCCCAAGAAACAGAAACTACACTTGCACATATATTTGCTATAAATGCATTTGTTACCTTCACTAAGGAGGTCATGTGTTCATCTGTGTTTATTTGTTAGTTAGCAGGATTATGCAATAACTACTGAAATGTTGTGGTGGGGTGGGAAATGACTAAAGGAGGAACTGGGCGAGCAGATCCTTGAATTTGTTCTTCATTTTCTTTAACATTGCGAGACAGGATGTTTTTCAAAATGTTACTCGATGTCTCAGAGAATAATTCATGGATCTTGGTGAAGGAAAACAGGCACGATAAGGGGACTGGTATTCATGAGGCTGCTCAATTTGTGGCAGATCCAAATAAAAGTTCAGATCTAGTGAATTTAAGTGTGGTTTAAAAAGAGGACTGTTGGGCCTTGGTGGAGGTTTGTGCTCCACTGAGTGTCATTAGTTCTTCAAAATAAATTTCCTTGTAATAGAATTTCAGACACACACATTTCCTTCTTTGCCTTATGAAATAACTTGCATGACTTGCAGCGTGCATGAGATAAGCATCAATAGAGCCACTGATGACGGAAGGTAACAGAGGCATGATACAGTAGCTGTCCTCAAATTGTCTGACTAAAATTTACAGGCACAAGGTCAGTGACGTAAAAAGCCTTTAAAGTAAAGGCCCTGAAAACACGGTATTTCTCTGTAACATTAAATATTCATGAAGAAGTAACAACCAGAGTGTGTATATATATGTGTGTGTGTACACGTGTGTGTGTTATCATAATAATGTGATTTACTTTCTGAATGACCGAACAACCCCAAAACTGTCATCAGGGTCAAATGTGGCTAAATCTTGATCCCATCACTTCAAGGAATCAATGATAATAAAGTACACACAAATACAGAATAACACAAACGTCTTTCAGTATATGAAAAAAAACTGTTCTAACTCAGAGATGAGAAGGATCCCATTATTCAAACTAAGAAGCCGACTTTCACTGCCAAACATTCCTTCACAAATGGATTCACATACTGACGCAGAATGAAACAGCACCTGATCAGAATGTGTCCTCCAAGAAGAAAACCGTCTAATCCAGCTGTTAAGGTGCAGAAGAACGGGTATACTCACATGCTGTAGTGAGGTAAGACGCCTCTTCAGTGTTTGGAGAGCTTCCCCTCTTTTGCTTTCAGATCCTCTTTTTTTTTTAATTTTTTTTTTTAGAGCTGCTGCTTCCAAGTGAGCGTCATCACTGTTTACATCTGCAGGTGGGACATCCGCAGGCTGCTCCACACCTCCGGCTGGATCCTGATGCTGCTAATGGAGGCTGAGGGACGGACCGTGCTGTCCTCCTGCAGAGGGGAGAGGAGAACCAGGGTCGTCACACATCTGACACCATCCTGCTCTCATCGTTTCAGTGTTTCCTCCGCCGGTCAGATCCTGTGCTGATTTGTTTTTTGACAAAAGATAATCCTCACCCAGAGCTTTTAGCGTGTCTCATGATGATCACTCCCTCTCATTTATACTTCTCTCCTCCTCCTCCTCCTCCCTGCACAGACTCATAATGCCCCTACCCCAGGGCTCTAATCCCGCTGTGATGATGTCACCCGGGTGGGAGCTGTGTTATGGCGGTTACATAATCACACATGCCTACCTTCTCTTTGATTCCCTGGAGGCCGTCCGGAGTCACAATCAGCTGTTTTCTGTTTCCTCACAGTCGGTCCGTGGTGCATCCATCGCTTCCTGTGAGATTCTCTTCATACGAGCTGGAAAACACGGAGTTTTCTACTTCACCGCTGTTACCAGGCAACAGCATCTCCCCCCCTTCTCTCCCTCTCTCCCTCACACAGCTCCTCTCTCTCTCTCGCGCTCTTGCTTTTTCTCACCATTTATTCTAAGCTCTCTCGCCCTTGATGAAACCCCTCCTCGTCACACGATCTGTGATGCTCACCCCCTCCTGCCCATCCCTCCCCTCCTCTCCCTCTCCTCCCTCAACGCACTGAGCTCTGCCCAATGTCAGTAAACACAGACTGGATCATTGCACTCAACAGTTTTCATATTCTTCTCCCACCTAAGGCTGCATGACAAAAAATGCATTTTGAGAGGGTTTATAGTTTTCTATTAGCAACGTTACTTTGCACAGCAGTAAAATACTGAAATATGCCCACACGTGACTGAAGCATTGTTTTCCTGCAGGTCCAGTTCAGTTGACTGATGCAGAATTGAGAATAGACAGTATTGGGTCTTTAACAACATACAAACATTGTTTTAATGTTACTTTTAAATACATATTGTTTCCAAGAAAGGTTCTCTGAACTTTGAATTGTCTAGTTTTGATTGCTTCAGTATCTGAAGATGTTTTTAATCGTCAGTAGGTGAAATAATCTTCTTTATTCAATAAACCATCAGCTGTTTGCAGAGTAAACACACACCAAAATAGTTTAAGTTACAGTCAAGCATTGTGCTGTGTTTGATTCCATAAAAATGTTGCACCATAAAATATTAAACAGTTCAATATAGGCCTATATGAATAGCATATGTAACTGGGTCACTGACTTTCCTACCACCAGGTGGTGGCAGAGTGTTCCCTGTGAAAACCCCTAACCCCTACAATGTGCTAAGATACATCACAGACTGTAGATAATCATGGCCGACAGACTGCAAGCTGCTCAAAAGTGAAGCCAAAGCATGTCAAATGAATACATGTCAAATATATTTTTCTCAGAAAGTTTGGTTTGATTAGTAATTTTGCTATCACGAATCATAGCTTATAGAAATTGATGCTGTCAAGTATCATGAAACTCATAGATGGAGGTTTTCTTCCATCAATCTTTCTCCTGCAGGCCCGGGGCTCTGTAGCTCCCGTCTGGACAGATGTTGAACTACACCGACACCAATACAGTCTCCCAGGATGTTGGTGGTTGTCCTCAAACGATCACTATGAAGAAACAAACATGAATATCTCAGGTTATGGCAGGAACTTGACCAACAAGACAAAAGTTTGCTTTCAAAATGTTACAGGTGAAAAGAAAGTATTCAATTTCCTCAAATAGTTTCAAACAGGATCGACAAAGTATAAAGTTTCTACACTCTATTGTTCTTATCTCCAACCTTAAAGTCTAAACCTTAAACAACCCTGTGAAGAAATGTTCACTCACAGAATCCAATCAACCATTATAAGCAGTGATATGTTTTCAGTGGGCAGTCCAGCGGATGACAACACAAACACCATGGAAACCAGTCCAAACTGTGGGATGCTTGCCGCACCAGTGCTCGCAGCTGTAACAATCAAACTGAACAAGGGACGAAGCATTGGTTATCCAATGTGATCCATTTATTCAGGTATATCCAAAACAAGCAGAACACCATTTACATGGTCAAAGTTTCTTTATGAACTCACCTGAGGACGATGATTTGACCCAGGCCAAAATTCATATTGTGTAGCTGGGCTATGAATAAAGCTGCCACTGCTTCATAGAGTGCTGCACCATCCATGTTCATAGTGGCGCCAGTAGGCAGCATGAAGCGGGTCACCCGTGTGTCCATGCTGTGATTGACCTCCATGCAGTGCAGAGTTACAGGTAAAGTTGCAGTGCTGTGAAAACGCAGAAGAGCAAAGACGTTTTAACTCTGTCAAACTGTTGTGTTCAATAATATCAATACACTGGCTCACCTTGATGAAGTCCCAAAGGCAGTGGTGAGAGCCTGCAGAACACCACCCATGAATCTGAAGGGATTCTTCCGTGTGACAGAAAGGTAGATGAGGGGCAGAGTGAGGAAACTGTGAATTAGCAGGCCAGCAATCACAGTGAGAGTATACATCGCTACGTCCTGGCCCATCTCTCCTATATCTGCCATCTTCACAACCTGACCTGCCAGCAGGAAGAGGATTCCTACAGGGGAATACCTGTGGTAAACAGAGGTGACACACATTCGTCTAGAGAAATGCAAAGAGGCTCCATAAACAGATATTTGTTGTTCATAGCATGAGGATGCTGGACATATCGATTTTCAAACAATCATCACAAGGCTGCCCTTAATAATTTGGGGTATGTAACAAACATATTGTCAAGGTGAGGTGTGGAGAGCAGGTGGACCCGAATGCAGGAGAGAGGCAGGAGGCGGGTCCAATTCACAAAAAAACGGAATTTAATGTAAACATAAAATATGGGGCAGGAAACTAAACTCAAACGTTCCAGAAAAACAAGGCAGGATAAGGAACTTGAAGCTGACAGAGACAATACAGGCAAATACTAAACAGAGGACAGAACTGAGGACTTAAATACAAAGTGGACTGATGACAAACTAGAGACAGGTGGCACAGGACAAACAGGTGAAACACATCAAGGCAACAATCTAAGTCTAAATGTGAGATTTCCCTGTTTACCAGATGAATATGTTGACCAGATGCATAACAGCTTTATTAAGGCAGTCAAAGAAATCCCTCAGAGGTTTTCCCTGAGACTCCATGCTGCCCAGAATGAGGCCGAAGGCAACAGAGAAGACCAACAGCCCCAACATATTCATACCATCTGACGAGCCCGGCATGGCACAGTGTTGTCTACAGGGTCCAAATGATGACAGTAAAATAAGAGGTGAAATTATATCGTATCAATGTTGATAAAAATAATAAAGATTATTAGAGAAAAGAGGAATCTCACTGTTTTCACTGGCCTCAGTGATATTAAATCCTGTAGAAACACTCCTGGAATAAACAGTTTTAAACTGGAGAACAAGCAAATGTTAAAAGTCAGTGATAATATGTGAGATTATCGATAAAAAGACAAATCATAGCCACTGCAGATCTTACCGTTCTGAAACAAGCTTCAACCAGATTTGTGGGGATCATGTTTCTATAAATAAAAAAACATATGTGAGGTGTTTTTGGAGGCTGATATCTAACTGTACCCTTAGAAATCCCTCTTGGTTATAATTATCACCACACAAACCTGATTAGATCTAGAACAGCGTCCACAGTCTGCACAGCCTCAGCTCTGCCACCAGAGGAGGCTGAGGTGTTCCTGGACCAGTTCCCTGGCTGGATGCAAACGGCTAAAAGGATGCCAGTGAATGCAGCAATAAGTGTGGTGAGCATGTAGTAGCAAATTGCCCTCAGTCCAATTCTCCCATAAGCTTTTATGTCCACAGACGCCGTGCCTGATGACAAGAGAAGGTGCAACAGGTTTACATACACATACTGTATCAACGTAAACCTGCTGGTACAATATGTGATCAGTGGTTTATTGGGTTAAAAACCTCATTCACACACTCAAATACTAAAATATGAATATAAATCTATACAATCTATACAATAATTTTGATATGTATGTATAGTTCAAATGTTTTTATAACATAACAAACAGAGAGTATCAAAAAATAAATGAGATAAAGTAAAAACACCTTAAATATTCAGTTTATTTTTTCATTTCATAAAGAGTAAAGAAATCTGCTATTTTATAGCACAATTATAGAAAATCCAATATTTATATTATGAACTATGAACAGACCTCTATACTATAGTCTATTAGTCTATACGCAACTTGAGAACAGCTACCATCTTTGATAGCCTCAGTTCGACACACAGACGACAAGTGTGTTTATCCACTGTGTTGATTATTAACAGGAACCATTACGACATGAAATGTGGGTCAAACCGTGTCTTTGTCGAGAGCCTGAAAATCCATTTGAACCCGGCTGATGTGTGCATCTTACCTGAAATCAGACTTGAAACGATGAGAGGAAGTATCAGCATCTGCAGGAGTCTCATCAGCAGCTCTCCAGGAAACATTAAGTATCTTACATCCCTGTCTGACAGGTTAAAGGGCCGCAGAGCAAAGCCCAGACCAATTCCTGAAAGAAGCACAAGCACAGGCTAGTGACTTATTGTGTTTGTCATAAGGCAGAGTTAAAAAAAAACAAATGTAACAGAGCCTCTTCAAAGAGAAGGGCTGGAGAATACAAACACTAATATAAAGCAGCAGGTCCCAACCTGTCTGGTAAAACAGATCAACGGTGGATTAAAGTAGAATTTCCACAGTGAAGTATGTTTGATGACCACTTACCTGATGCAACAGCTGTAACTGTGAGAATAACAAAAGTTTTCTCTTCAGGAACGCCACAATATTAATCTGTGGTGTGTTTGAATTTCCTGAGGTTCTTTAACTTCTACTGAGTCCAACTCAGAATGGTGACCGTCTGTTTCCATCTCTTTAGTTGTTAGTCCTTAAAGACTGTGAAGAAAGACAGGAGAGAAGTGTTTGGTGTGTCTAATGATGACAGGACTTATATTACTAATCCTACTAAATTTTTCAAGTTTTTCAAGTTTTTCAGAGCCCATGACACCAGGATACGATTATGAAAATGAATTTTTTTTAAATAAATTAAATAAACAAATAAATGTTAGTCCTTGTAATGCCATGAAGTCCAGTCACCAGTAAAGTCAACGTAGTCAATAGGTCGGAAAGTCCAGTTGTTCTTCTCCCGAATGATTTTAAACAAATTCACTTTAATCTATTAATCATCAACTTTGTGTATTTGTCAAATGGTTAATTTATTCATTTTATTCTCTTTTCTTTAGCTGTATATTTGGTCTTAGGGGTTATTAGATGTTATTTCTGTTAAAGTTACTATATAAAATGTATGTTTTATTATTATTATAATTAATCACAAGGTTGCCAGACCTTGTTAAAGTTGAATAATGTGGCTTCAGTCTGTCGGGAAATAATTCAAAGTCCTGAAAGCTTGACGTACACAGCCTTATTAGTTCTGTGTTGGGTACAAAGGTTTTAGGTCACTGAGGTGTTAAGTCAACTGTGTCCTTAAAACACTGAGTCCCATGAGGACAATATGACAAAGGTGGAGGACGGTGGAGCTAATCAGTGAGATTTTAAGTATCTTAGTGCAACTTGAGTCTGTTTAAGTTACACGAGTCAGCTTAAGTTACAGTTACAAACCTACAAGTGACAGAATCCCATCAGGATATACAGAAAATCCCTTTAACTGGTGTAAACTGGGCCGTGGAACTGCTAAAGAGGGCCGTGTGATGGACACTATCAAATGTCACTATCAAATCAAATATGAGTTTCAGGCATCTACCCTGGTGTAGTTTGAGATATGTTTTTTGGAGTCAGTGGAAACCAATAAATAAAACAACACACAAACCAATGGACAGGGGCTAGAACACAACCTTCTCTGCAGAGGTAATTACAGGGGAAGCAGACAGCCGCCTTCATCCTGAAGGTCCATCGTCCTGCATCTTGTTTACAGTGACTCTCCATTGTCTGTCGCCTGCCAATTATGAGCTAAGCTCTTGAGAGGTTTTACTCCGGCCACAAGTTATTGATACAGTCTGATCATCTCGGGCACACAATAGCCAAGGTTTCACTTTGAGAAGTCTGAATAGTGAGAGGCTCTTGTTGTTAATTTGTTGATTTTTAATACGTTGAACTTCTCCTGCAGCCATCGACTCCCCTCATCCCTGCAGGACTAAATAACGTCTATTTGAAGAGAGCGGTGGCGTTTCTCATGAATCAAATGTTGGGGGACAGTTGAAGAGTTTCACCGGAGGAGGAAGATGAAGATGACGAAGAAGCAGAAACACGTGGGAAGGAAAGCCCAGAATCCAAAGGCATGTCCAGGGAGGAGTTGAGGAGTACCAGAGGAAGCTGATGGAAGAAACGTGAGTAAGCAAAGATGCTAATAGGCCGACTGGCTACAGTGCTAAAAAAAAAATCATATTTATGAAGTCAGCTTAAAATCTATTGTGCACCTTGAATCTATCTCTGTGTATGAAATGTGCTTTTCCTTGTGCACAGCAAGAATCTTAAATAACGTTAAACTGTCTAAATGTTTTTTGTGTCTGTCAGTAGAAGGACTTTGTTTAAAATAAAATACTGAGATAGGCTATTTCATGGAAAAAGTGTGCATAATTAATGTGCGAATGTTCTTGTGAATTGCTGAGAGATAACATAGGAAATATGACCTACATATCCATAAGCAGGGATTAGCAGGTGTGATTAGTATGACTTAAAGTGGGCCCCCGCTTCATGTTTGTCTCAGAAGCATCAATATAAACACAGACAAGAAGTCTAACTTCCTCAGATACCAGCAGGTGTATTTCAGAAACTGAAACGTAGACTACACGGCTCATGATTTCCTTCTTATTCAAACTCAATGAAGTTAAGACACATTATGATCCATCCATCCATCTCAGTATTTTAAAACATATATGACTACAACTCCTCTGGATCATTTTTTTTAGCAAACTCCTCCAGATGTGGTCCATCTGCCACAAAAGACAATAAACTAGTGTGTTTAGTGAACAATACAAACTTGTGACTTGTTATTGAAAAAGTATCAATTTCCCTACACACAAATACTTGAATAAACACTTAAATTCTATTAAATTCAAGCTGTGGATAATATATTACAATGCAGTTTGTAACAAAGCCACAACAACTGAAATGCATTGATTGACAGTTCTTTATATAAGTGTGCGGGCGTGCATTAGGCAGTTTGAACTTGCTTCCCTCTGTGGCGTCATGTGATGCATGTGTGACATCAACGGATGCGAGCCGGGCTTAAAAGGTAGCTTTAGGTGGGGGTTTATTTCCTCTGCGCTCAAATTAGCCAGAGAAGCAGATTAGGCTCCGTGAGCAATAACTGGTCAGGGCTCAGTTTCAAGAAGCCGCCATTAAACACATCTCTTAGGCAGTGCGCTTTAAAACAATTATTATTTAATCACCTTACACTCTCAGGGGATGCAGATGTGCTAGTTATCTTCAATTATCAAGTGAAAAGGCAGGTTTTAATGACGTTAGGGTCTCACTGTCCAACGGAGAATGTGAACTGAATGACATGTCAGTCGTTTTTGTAAAACATCACCGAGACCAAGGATTTCAATAAGTTTTGTTTATTGTTTAAGATTCTATTTGACCGTTATTCAAGCTTTATTCCACACCTGGTTAGAATTTAAAGTTAAACATATTAGACAGTATCTTCAATATTTCAGAAGTCTTTTTTTATCAACAACTTATTAAACAGACAAGTCAAAACTAGGGCGTGGGTGTTAAAACAACAACAAATAAGGTACATGAGTCCACATTTTGTTTTGTGTGTGTAAGAGTCAGTATCTAGGTCTGTGACTCACAGTTCACAGTTCCAGGTCGTCTGCACTGTCCACACAGTGATGACCCTGCCGGGCGGCACAGGAGCCATTCAGTGCGTTTGCTGTTTACAGTTTCTATGGTTACACTAGAATCTATAAACTGTTGAAGCACAAAACAGTATCTCAGAGAAGTGGAAGGAACAGTGTGAAGGAGTGCCGGCCTGTCAAAGAACCGACAGACACCAAGTAACTGCAAATCTGTGCCAAGCTGCAGCTCTCGGTTCAGATAATCTTATTAAAACAGAGTCGGGGCCGGAGCAGACCACCCTTAAATAGACATGGGGCAAGGCTAGTGTCAACACGGAAACTTACTTACACTGCAAAAGGCCTGGAGATAATGTGTATTTTGATTTGATGCTATACAAATAAAACTGAATTCAATCACTGATGAAATTAAATAACTGGATGTGGAAGAATGCTCTGATTGTTTCAGCTCGAAATGAAAAAGGTGGCTAAAATGCAACTATTACAATTAGTATTAAAAAGATTCAAATTACTACCTCTGTATAAGTATGAAAAATATAAGTATATAAAGATGCCTTCATTGTTATAATTAAAATGCAAATACAGAGAGATGTTAGAGATTTCAAACTAAACCTTGCAGACCTTTAATTGAAGTCCTCAAGGTACTTCAAGGTTTACTGATCTTCAGTCACAGCGCCCCCTTTAGGTCAGTCTGTGCCAATATACAAAGACCTGACAACTTTGTCTTCCCTCATAACTTTGTGAGTAAAAATGAGGATAAACTGCGAGTGTGGCAAGGATGCAAAAAAAGAGAAAAGGTATAAGTACTGTCGTATTCTCACAGATCCACACAGAGTCATAAAAGGATGAGGAGCAGCTTGATTAACCACACCCAAACAGTAACGTGTGACTAATTGATTAGATTAATAAGATAATGTTTCATAGAGTGAGCTCATTGACTCTGCTCAGGTCAATTGTTTTCCCTTGCTAACAACATTACTGTAATGTGGTAATGCCTATGGGTAATGCTGCTGATGGTAAGACACTGATCTTTAAGGAAAGCTTTACTCAAAGCCACCTGCTTCTTTGTCTACCCTCTAACCTTTTAATACACTGTGCTTATGGGTGGACACACTTGTTTGAGCTTAGGCTTCCTGGACAAGGTGGAGCGAGGATAAAGAGATTTCCGACACATGTAAACGTGCAGCAATGTGCAAAGCAATTTATGCATCACGACGGATGGATGGATGGATTTAACATATTTATTAAAACCCACAAAAAACTTGTGTAACATTCTACATGCATTGCCTTTGTCCAGGAAACATTACTGGTCTGTAAATATCATTCTAAATGTGATCACGTTTAACGACTCCTTTCACAGAGCGCTCGAGACTCTGCCACACTTCAGATGGCTGGAGATGTCATTGATCTCCCAGAGGACCCTTGCAAAAATGATGGATGAAGATGAGGAAGAGGAGACCGATGATTCATTCCTCCATACGCTTCAAAACATGGATGTAGATAAAAGGAGACTGCAGAGGAGAAGTGGACTCTCATGTGACTACTGGTCATCAAAAATAAGTATTACAGTTATTATTTTAGGGTAATAATAAAGACAGTTCCGAATGAGGAAGAAGAAGAAGAAGAAGTAGGATATTGAAACACCCAGTGGATGGCAGTAATGCAACTTGATGTTGGTTGCCACCCGCCAATTAACCGGACGAAGAAGAAGAAGAAGAAGACCATAGGGCAATGAAGGTCCTGTAATCTGGATGAATGGAGGCGGGGGGGCTGTTTTGAATGTTGTGACAAACTAAAAGATTAAAAGATAAATGCCTGATTGCTCCAATCATATATGTCATTGTTTGCACTGGTTCAAATACAAAATAAGCAGATTTTAAAATAGCATAGAAGTTGGACAAATGCACCGGGTTAAGATACAGCATGTTCTCCCCTGGATGTGTGTGCACCTTGCTTGGGCAGCCATTTTGAATTGCTTGTACCTATAGAACACCTTATAGGACACACTGCATAAGCTAGGATTAGACTTTCTACCCTGATACTGGTTTGTCCTCCTCTGTTGACTCTCATATCTGAATGGTTTTTAGTTTTTACAGACATGAGCGATATTTTTCCCTTTTTAAAATTGGCTTCAAAGCAGCGTCGGCATTGAATAAAGATTCCGTTTGAAATAAAAAAAATAAACAAGATATTGATATTGAACCCGGCACATCTACGACTGTACACTATGTGACCCAATGAGCTTTTCCTTCACGTTTAAACTGATCACATGACCAGCGTTTGACCCTCCCTTTCCATTGTCTCCCTGTCATCCCCCTGCTGCTCACCATCCCCCTTTCCCCCTTGTAAGCTGACACAGCGCCTTTAAACATTAGCCGCTTTCTTTCTAATAGGATCCCAGGGGCTTAAATTGTCATCTGATAAAACTAAGGAGCTTGATGGCTATGCTGCACCCTCTTAACCAATTTGTACTCAATTAGGATAATGGGGAAACAGGCAAAGAGGGACAGGTTTAATATATCAATGTGATAAAATGATTATCAAGTCCCCTTATCTATGACTCGGCTGGTATTAGGACCAGGTCTTATATTAATATTTTCCATTGATGAAGTCCGCATCAGAATATTTTTAATTGGATCTGAGAATTCATTACCTGTCGATAGCATCGTCGAATTTGCAAATACAGATGCAAGATCTGACATTTTGACCTATTTAACGAGTTTAAATAACCACGGGTCATCATGAGCTGAATCCCATGAATGTGTGTGTCACTACGAGGCCGGAACATGCATTACACAAGTTAGCACGCTAATGGCACTGAGCCATTAAGAAAGCTCAACCACTGATATACACCAGTGGTTTAATGCAACACAAACATGCTTCAGTCAACTGAGAATACCAACTATTCTATATATACAAATTATTTACCTATTACCCACTGTATATACATTAATGTCACACTTCAAACTTTTCTATTATAATGTGCATGCTGTACACACACACACACACACACACACACACCCCTGATAATTATGTCAGTCACTCTCTCGGTGTACAAATGAATGGACAGAATCACAGTGAATCTTCTCACCTCCTTTACTAATTAATCAGACTAATTATCATCCCCTAAATCCATTGATTCTCTTATGATATCAGCTTACTAAGGCAATTAATGCTCCTCTCAATGTTTTTCTTATTTGAAATCATGTTGCAAAAAATTTGACACGAGAGTCAAAAGTACCAGATAATTAAAAGTAGCATAATTATCGTATTAATTGCTGAATACATCGACATGAAAATTGGCAGGTTTTTTTTGTGCATAGGGTAAAAGTTGGAAAAAGCTGGCTCCGCAAAAAAAAAGTGTCTTGCCGTCATCATATGGTAGCAACTTACTTCACAGTCAATCCTGCCACAGAGGCATCTTTAAGTTCTTTACTTCATGTGTCTGTTAGGGAAGCTTGTCGGTCTCAGGCAAAAGTAATGGGCTTTGCAGTCTCTGCTATCTTGGAAAACAACCTTGACAACCATGA
Source organism: Reinhardtius hippoglossoides (assembly GCA_006182925.3). Lineage (NCBI taxonomy): Eukaryota > Metazoa > Chordata > Actinopteri > Pleuronectiformes > Pleuronectidae > Reinhardtius > Reinhardtius hippoglossoides. The sequence goes on along the minus strand of CM031680.1, from coordinate 5,738,003 downwards.
AAAGTTGTAGGGCCAAAGCCACTTAACCCACAGGCATTCTGCCCATAGAAGCATTGGCAACGCAGCCCAGTGTTGCCAGATGGCTTTAAACTTGTTGGCGTTTGAAATTCCTCAGCTGCTTAGACATATGCCCTTCCTAGGAACAAGTGTGAAGACGTTAGTGTCACTCTGACTCATAGAAGATGGTGCAACGATTGATGGAAGACACTTCCTTGTATGAGCAGAAATGCTTTTTTATTACTTTAATATTATAATTTCTATACTTTAAATGATGTGCAAAGTTTCTGCCAAAAATATTTGTCTAAATACAGAAAAACTAAAATGATGTGGTATAAAAAATATAACATGATCTTGATATGATTTGATGCTCCAGACTTCACTCGATGCTAAAAAAAATATACTCCAAGACAATTAGCATTTTTTGGAACATTTGTTTTCTTACGTTAGATATGCACAAAAAAGCCGCGGCACTTTTCATGTTGGAGTTTGTGTTTGGCGTGCAAAGAGATCCTAAATATATCTTCCACATAGGAGGAGTGAGGTCAGAGGAAATCTCTAGTGAAGTCTTTAGGCTCATTAAGGACGGGATTGATCTCTGCAACACCTACTGGAGCTGCCAAAGCTCCGGTTCTGCCAAGTGGCAAAGTAGAACCGTGTAGGCTGCAGGACGCAGCACCCCCGATGCCCCCAACCCAATTCCACTGGGGACCGTCGGGAGGAAAGCGCAACAAGTGTGTAGTCCGACCGGCCTCGCTATTTGTTTATTTATTCAACACATGTAAGCAATATGATTCTGAGTCACAGTTGCAACTGAGACATTTTAAAGGGATAATTGGGAATAGGTTCAACATTGGTTTTGTCCACTAATTGGTCGTGTTTGAATTAATTAGGTTAAACTAGGCTAATTAGGTTAAAGTAGGTTAGAGGATTGTCCATTTATTACTTTGCTTCTCCAGACCTGCATTTTCGCTCATTTGCCTTGTTGCTGCTCCTCCTGACACAACCGTGAAACGTGCAGCATCAGCCGTCTATTATTAAAGTTCAGGGCGTCTCATTAGTTCTGTGCTATTTATAGTAACTAGAAATAAAAAAATAGATTTGATAAATTACTTAATTAGAGAACCATTATAACAAAAATAAGCCCCTTCCTGTTCCCCTGCAAAACAATGTAGTTGTAAAAAAAAGAAATTTGCTTTAAACCGCAAGTGTTCACTTCTTTGTTTCATTTCGTTATTAAAGTCTGCCGCTCCAAACGCAGTGGTGCCCATAAAGAATTAGGTGCCTACTTGGATTAAACTATTTTATGAACAGTGTGTAGCCATTCAAATTAAAAGTCCATCTCTGTGTCTTTTCTCCCTTACATTGTCTATAATGAAAGGATTAGTGAAAACTCTCAGTACGAGCCATTATCTTTCAGACAATAGATTTTTTGAAAGAAAGTTTTGTCGAGGCTTCATTAGCAATGACCTCCCTCTGTGGTCTGAATGCAGGACACATTTGGAGCAATTACTTGACCAGAAAACAACTGTCAGTCATTCTTAAAGGGGAAGGATTCCAATTAATAAACCTCTTAAACCCTTTGGTTTTACTACCATTCCCCCGCAAGCTTTGGTGTCTTGTGTGGTTAAGGAGAGTTTTTCCAGAGGAGAACAACATTATCTGTGCGTGTTGCTGAGGGCTCCCAACAGTCGCTCCTTTGCTCACTTGTGTGCAGGGGATTTCAAGGACTTAACTGGGAGTAACAAGTGCCTACACTACATGTTGTTAGTGTCATTAGTCTACTTATGGACTATGTAGACACCATGTGCGTTGCAGGAACCTGAAGAGCGGTAAGTTTACTTAATGTTCCTCCATGGGATTTCTGTTTGTTATGAGATTTTTTTGGTGAAAAGGTTTCTGTAAGGCTCATTATTTCATTAAAAGATTAAAAAAAATATAGACAAAATGCAGCTTGCGTTTTGCTGCCTGTCAAAAGGCTCGAATGTCTTTGGGTGTATAAACCAACGACTCTCAGCTGAAGTAACTCTTTAAACATGCGATGTTTCAAAGTAAAAACTAATGGGAAACAGTTTGGAAAGATAATTTGATTGCTACATGCTAAACATACTCAGATCCAAAACGGAATTCTTCGTATTTTTATTTTCTTTCTTACTTTATCTCAACACTCATCAAGTTGATGTCTGTAATTATCAATAGTAATCGGAAATTATGCCTAAACAGAATTCCTCTGTGAACTTTCTTATGGTAGAGTATCACGAAATTAATGGAAGATATTCCCATACATTATTAAAGCAGTTTATTTCAATCAAAACATGTAAAACTGCTCAGTAATACAGGAATCATGTCTAACAGTTTGTTCAGAGCAATAATAATTACTTTTTAAATGTAAATTCACAGCTTCACTGTATTTGTCTTTTCACTTGCAGCCGAAGATGCAAGTTTGCTCTGCTTCTGTGGAAACACTATATTGAACGTCACAGAAGTTATCCTTAAAGGATACGGCCCCCATGCTTCACATAAATCTGCCCCATTGCACGTGAAGCAGAACCTAAAGCGCTCGGTACAACAGCTGCTTTGCTTAGTCCCACTTTGTCACGTTCCAATTTTTTTTCGAGGAGGAGAAAAAGTGTTTACAAAGGCTCGGATGCATTTGTCAATGGATGCCCTTGGAATAGTGGACGATAGTTGCCTGGACAACTATGACATTGCAAAAAATGCCGGGTCGAGCAGTGGAGGCAGGGTCCACAGTATTGATGTCATACTGGGATTCACTAAAGACCAGGACCCTTTACTCCATTCGGTAGGAGATGGTGACAGCCAAAAAGCCAACGGAGAAAACCTACATCACTCTGAAAAGCAGGTCCAGCTCGACCCATACGGGCACCTTCCAGAACTGGGCGACAGCTCCCAGCATTCCTCCTACCATGGTGAGTCCTTCGAGATTTAAAAAAGCTTTTGTCGACCCCAGAAACTCGAGTAAATGTCTTTGAATTGTAATAAGTTCAGGGCATATTGTCTTGAACCATGCACCAAGTGGAATTGGAGCGGAACTAAGTTAGTCAGAGAATAGAATACAATACTCCCACAAAGTTTCCCCACTGTTTTGGACGAGTGCTCTTCCATTAAGAAGTTAAAAGCCATCTTTTCGCAACCGCTCTCTTTATCGGTCATTATGGTTTGTTTGAAATTACAGTGACAACATTTAGTGGTGTTTAATATTCCTTTGAATAATATAACTTTTTGCGACTCACATTTGAAGTAGCTACTCTAGAAAAACAGAGATAGAAAGGCCAGTAGGTGGAAGAATGATGGATTATCCACTAATGGCTCTCGAGCAAACTTGCTCAACCTCATGATATAGCTTTACTCATGAGTGTCCAAGCTACGCTGTTGAATCCTGACTTCTTCTCCCATCTCTAATACATTGCTCTGAAATTAGAGAAAACATGCCTGACTAAATACATGTAGATTCTGTGTTGACCTGCTCTATATCTATGTATACGAAGCCAACACTGAGGAATGCTTTGTACATCTTTTTATATACATTTAATTGACATGTCATACACGTGTGGCAGCTGATGACACCCACTGTTACGTTCCATTCACGTGTTTTAGTGGCAGGGCCCAGGTATCATGTCTTAGAGACACACCTGACTGGCAGAGAGTGAAGCTTAATGTCTTTAGCTTCACTTGTGCTCTTGTTGTTGTTTAAATGTTGATCATGAGAAAAGTCCATTCTGCCTAATTTATCTGTTGCTCTGGTAACTTTGGGAAACTGAGAATTTATCTTCTTTGGGTTCACTCAAGTGAATGTGGACCAACAGGTGACTCTGGCTGAAAGTAAGAGCTTTGGAGGCCAGTGGTTGATTATAGCATTGCTGCCCACTGTAAATCAGGGATGTTAATAGATACCTTTAATATTCAGTCACTTTTGGAAAAGAAATCCTATGTGGTTGACACGATCACCTGCTGTATGCTATCTAATACACTTGCACTATGTTATTTGAAATATTTCATGGAAATTATTCTGTTTTTGTCATTTAAAATGTCCTCATTTTGGCTATAGTAAAAAAAAAACTACAATAAGAGCAGTTAAAGCACTGTAGAATCCTGGATACCATCAAATCCACAAGTGGTTTATTACTCATATTGCCAGAATGTGGCCTGCTGTAACTTATTCAGTCCAATAATGTAATATGCATCCTGTGGACCCCTAAAAACTGCATCTTCTTACCTGCCAAGAAAAACTAATAATAACAGATCACTGTGTGAATATGCAATGTTATGCATGTAAGCGGAAATATACACAGCTGATTATCATAGCAGCAACATACTGTATGCGAACAGTACAATACCATCAGACTACAGTAACAACAACTGACAGAAGATGGTGGGTGAGCTCGGCTGGAGCATTTCTGTCCGATGGAGGAGCAGGATATGGACAGAGGAAAGAGACAGGAATGATCTGTTTCTGCTTGGATTCCACGAGAGAATAAATACAAGTTTGGCCACAGATTCTAATTTCAATGGAAACACATGAAGAAACATTTAATATCACCACATTTGCTGATCAATATTTGCTCCTGATATTGCAGGCTTCAACCCACTATGGGGTGTTTATTGCCTTGTCATACCACAGGTGGAACCGTACGCAAAGGCCGTAGTTCAGGAAGCTGCTGATAGGGAAAACATGTGCTGTCATTCAGAAAAAAATATATATTCATGTTTATAACAATCACGCTTTCAATATCACAACAAACTCTGAACATGAAGCTTTGGCTACCAGACATCCTTCTTATTGCAAACCAGTGATGTGATGACCAGTGATGTGATACGATTAAAAAGCATTGGTGCATCACACACACACACACACACACACACACACACACACACACACACACACACACACACACACACACACACACACACACACACACACATGGCTCACATGCTCTACATCAATTTCTTGGATCACACAATATGGACTATGACTGTTTACTCCACCTGTGCAGAAGCCAATTTAAGTCCCTTGTTAGATTAGGGGAGGCGGGCACTCGCAGCTTTAACTGGTGGCATCTGTCACCATGGGATTACTGCAGGGGAAGAATTCAGTGAAAGACGTTGCCATTTGGACTCACTGAACCCCCGGGGTTCCCAAACCATCAACCGTATAAAGGCTCATCAGTCATTAAGCTGTTTTATCATGAAGAGAGGAATTAACGTTTCACTTTTTGATCGGACTGAATATCCCAAATGTTCTATATTTTCTTTTTATATAATTCACAAGCACACGAGTAAAGACGTTTTCTCCTGGTAACGTGTTTTTGTCCTTGAACTAGATCAAAATACAATATATTGTAGATCAAGTATAAAATGTAATAAGAAAGCTTTTGGTCTAGTGATCGTAATACTGTTAACGTCTTCATGTTCACGCAACACAATTTATAGTCGGATATCCCAACAGATGCAACTTAACTTCTGGTAAAAAAAATCAGGTGACAAGGCATCAAGTAACGTGGGGAGTTAACGTCCGTATTTGTGAATCACTATTCTCACAAGTGTTTTGCCTAATGCTGTCAAAACATTTGAATTATTTGGTCTGGAAAGTCTGTAAAGCCAAACATTGTCTTTAAGGTGTCCAATCTCATAGATGTATTAACATGTCTTATTGGTGGGGTAATGCACAGGGAGGCCCCTAAACTGGTGGATTTGGCTTTGTGGTTTAGGTCGTAGCCTCCGTATACTTACTTAGATCCTTAATTGCTCTTTTAGCTCAACCTTGCTCTGCCCTCACGTCTTTGGCTTTACTCTGCCAAATAAGATTTGTCAACTTGGCAGTGTTGCCAAATTTCAGGGCTGCTTAGTGGCTTGATACCAGTTGCACGCCAGTTGGTCGCTGTTACATCAATTCCGAAAGGTGTTGATGGATGTAAATCCCCAACAAGGAAGATTAACAAATGGGTGTCTGTTGTTGTTATTTAAGACACAGAATTTCAACTTATTAATGCTTTCTCTTCTTCATTTCAGAATCTGACCTTTTCTCAGGTGACAAGTGTGATGGTGAAATGAGTGACCTGCAGAAGAGCGTGGACGAGGGCGAGGGGTCTCCAGAGACCTTAAAAGAGGAGGAGCACACAAAAAAGAAGCACAGAAGAAATCGCACCACCTTCACCACCTATCAGCTTCATGAGCTGGAGCGAGCCTTCGAGAAGTCCCACTACCCAGACGTCTACAGCCGCGAGGAGCTGGCGATGAAGGTCAACTTGCCGGAGGTCCGAGTTCAGGTAAAGACTACATACCGCTAAAATGACACATTTAATCAATTCATGCTTCCAAATCCAACAAAACTAGAGTGATACTCAGATCGCATACCTCCGCCAAGGTCCGTTTCTTACTCGGCTCATGTCTCATTGTCTCAACCAAGTTCCGTGGAAATCCGTTCAGAAGATTTTGTGTAATCCTCCTGACAACCAAATAAACAAGCTAAACCACAAACAAACAAATTAACAGGGGCCACAACATAACCTCTGTGACGGAGTGGATGTGCCGACTTCTTCACTACCTAATGATAACATAGGAAAATGCACAATGGCACACAATACAATCCCCTCTTATATGTATTTCTCTCATGATTGAATTCTTGCTCTTCTGTCTCAGTGCCATTTCGTCACTGCATCTCATCTCATTTCATTTCTCTCTGGCCAGGTGTGGTTCCAGAACCGAAGGGCCAAGTGGCGACGTCAGGAAAAGATGGACACTAGCACCATGAAGCTCCACGATTCCCCCATGCTCTCCTTCAGTCGCCCCTCGATGCCTCCCAACGCTTGTCCCGTGGGCAACTCGATGCCCCTGGATCCCTGGCTGACCTCGCCCATCTCCAGTGCCACGCCCATGCATACCATCCCGGGGTTTATGGGCTCACCGCAGGGCTTGCAGCCTGCCTATCCGAGCCACGGCTTTCTCAACAGCCCGTCTGGCATGGTCCAAGGTATGCAGCCCATGGGCCCACCTGCTTACCAGTGCCCTCCCAGCTTCAACGATAAATACCCAATGGAGGATGACAGGAGTACCAGCATTGCAGCACTCAGGATGAAGGCCAAAGAGCACCTTCAGTCGATGGATAAAACCTGGCAGCACATGTGATGTGGCAGCGGCACTATGGACGGATTTCTGAGCTGCTCCCGTGAATGTTTACAAACTGCTTTTCAACTGTTAGTTTCATGTGCCGATGAAGAGGAGACATGACACCAAAGGCGTTTGAGAGGCTGCTTTTTCCCCCCAATAAGGCTAATAAGCAACTCTCAAATTGGACTTCTTGTGATTTTTTTTTTGTTTTAAAAAATTCACTTTAAAAATGTAATTAATTTTGACCAAACAATGTTTTTGGTCGCAAGGAATAATGGTCAAATCTCTGGTGGTCATTATTTTGGTTGAGCACGAGATGTTTGGGAATAGACTCTTTTGTGCGAGTGAGAGAAAATCTTCAACGTGAATGTTTTGACACTTTAAATTAGTGTCCTTGTTAATTTTGTATATTTCTGACAAGTTTCAGACATTCTACTGACACAATGAAATACAGTATAGCATATGAGAGACTAAGTAGAGCCATGTGGTCAGTATTAGCAACATTTTTACATTTAGAGTTATTACTTTACAGATTTCAAAACATTTATATCAATTTGCTGTCTTAATCCAGTGGCGTTCTGACCTTTTTATTGAAATATACTTTAGAATGTCTGAAGCTAACTCTCACTACAGGTACCTGAGTGTAAGATCTTCCTCTTCCCTTGAAGTGATAACATGAGTTTACATAAATGGCCACTGAACTGCACTTTCAGGGTGTTTGTTGGTATCGAATCCTCAAGAAATAGTTACTGTTGGTATAAACTCGTTTTTTCCCCGTGTATCTCTGATTGGTTGGCTTTTTCACTTTGTCCATTTTATTTTTATTTTTACTGTACTTTCGAGTGCTAAAAAGTTCATCTCTTTATTGTAATTTGGGTTAAAAAGCAATATGATTGCTTTTTTAAAAATCATTAAAATGGCCTTTTGGAGAGCACGGAGTCCGAATGGGGGAGGTTATCGGAAGTCAGAGAGCATAATCTGGTTCGAGGGCTAATTTAAACAGACAAGCATACCTCTTAACACCTAATTACTGCTTTTAAAGCGATTAACCCCGGATTTTCAGCCATAGACAGAATGCCCTCAGATGCCCCTGAAACCCCCTTTAAAAGACCTGATTAACCCCCCCCTCAAACTTGCTCGTTTATATTATTTCTAATTTACAGATACAACACTACATACCAGTGTTATTCTTCTACGGTCTTGATCTTCATCCTTATTGGTAAAGGATGCCTCTTATTACATTGTTGATACAATAGTCACTTGAGTCAAATGGATTTAAGTCGAGAAAGTTAATGGATGCTGGCAGCCCCTCGTACCTCTTGGAAATAGCACAGTTTGATAAAAACTGTTGGACCACAAATGGGAGGAGATGACAACGTGTTTCTTTTTTATGTTTATGCATTAAACTGATGTCGAAGGCTGCTGTGTTAGCAAAACAACCTTTTTCATGATTAGGTTTTCTTCTGTGGCTCTAAATCAATAAATCAAATGACATTTTGTTCCATGGACTCGAGGGAAAAGATCTTGCTAAGCATCTGCCCCATCTCTTTATCAAAATGTGTCATGACGTTAAATTGATCAATACCTGAATCAATACGACTCCATGGAAAATACTGTCATCAATTATCTGTATATCACAGCCTTTAGAAATGGCATCATCCACAGTTGTATAGGTTTTGCTGTTTGTTTTGTTCTAATCCCTGTTCACACCGGTGGACGAAAAGGCCAAAGAAATAAGAAGGACATTTTCCTTTTACTAGAAGAAACATTTATAAATATTTGTGGACGTTTGTTGTTTTTTTCATCCGTTTTCAGTATCCTTGTATACTAATTTCTAGTTCTTCCAAGTTTTTAAACTGTGATATCCCTTTTTCCATGTGCAAAACATAGAATAAAGTTACAGTAGCACTACTGTAGAAGCACTTTGATTGTAGATCTTGTTTTTCTTTGCACACATCCATTAGTGAGCCACCAACATGACTTAGTGCCATTAATGAGCGCCCACATACAATAGGCCATGTAAGCTGTGACAGAGCAAGCCGGCCTGATGGAGGCCTGTTGTGTTCGTCCAGGCCTGTGGAGCTTTGCCAGGCCGTTAGGCAGATGAGGCTCCACTCCATCAGGCCCAACCAGGGGTGTCAGGAGGCCCCGCCTGCTAGGCTGCAGAGGCCACAAGGGCTCAAGCCTTAATTGCCCTCCAGTAGCTCGTGTGGCTTAACTGCCCCAATTTATTTTGGGATAAAGGTTTGAGCAGTGGTCGTTTTGCTGTATTTTGCAGCAACACATGAGTAACAACCTAATCTACAATATTCAGCATTTAAAGCTGACATAAGTTAGCTGCATCTGTGAGATACTTCACTACTTCTATCTACATTAAAATAAATTAGAACATTTTGAACTACAGAAACAGCAGGTTTAATAGGTATGTTTAACGGTCATGATATTAAAAGTGGTGTGCACAGATCGTCTGAAGGTGATGATAGCAAAAACCTAATATGTGCATGGTTACTATTAAGGGTTATAATTACTATATTTGATTTGATAATATTGCACCACAGCAGTTTGCTACTTTAGAAGGAAGTTAAGTATTTTTGCAGAGTTAAAACCTGAACCTGTGATCTTTTATAATACAAATTAAAACAATTAAAAAAACAGAAATGCTGAATGTATGCATTTTACCCAATGTCTATACTGTATGAGCAGTTTTAGACAGAGACAAGAGTTTGTTTCTTGCTCCCTCTGCCCTCCTATTACTTTTGCAGGGAGAGAAATCACTAAATTTTCTCACCATTTATATGCCTGAGCAGTTTGGCATAATAAATCAGCAGAGGCATGTAGATGAGAAGTGTTTGACCATGCTGTACTTAGTGATAACCCTCTCTCACCACACCTTTGTCAAAAAGACTCAACGTAGCAACATCCAGAAATTACAAGAGACGCACTCAGACCTAGTAATTATTATTATGTTATTTTGCTTGGCCAAGCATGACCTTCGCTGGGGCCCGGGCTCTAGTTAACAGGCTGACTGGCGGGACGTGGTCCATGGTGGAAATAATAAGGGAAAAGAGCGGAAATAATTGGGTTTGATTAAGTACACTTTTCAAAGGGACACCATTTTCCCCTCTTGACATAATTGCGGAGTGCGTGTTTATGTGCGCATGTGAGAGGGGGTGGGAGGGCAGGTTGATGGCTGGCGCCAGTTGCTCGTCTTCATCCCATTCTTTACTTTGAGGAAAAGCACATGTCACTCAAACTGCCTGACATGCACCAGTGTCTAAGATTTAGGTGATGGGATATATTGCAGAAATTGAATATAAAATAATTCTAGTGATGTTTTCACTAATGTGTGTTTCATCTAAATTGTACAAATTGTAATTTTCTTTACCCAGAATGGGCCCGTTATATTAAATACTTTATATGTACATCAGGAGGCGGGTCCTCTCTACAGAGGCCACCATGTTTTTTTTACAGTAGCCCAAACTGGACAAACTAAACACCTTTTGAGTTTTAATGACGACTGAAGGCTGGTCCTCTGTCATGTTTGGAAGGGGAGGGTGAGGTGAGGGGTATTCAGCTGCAATATGCAACTTCACCACTAGAAGTCACTAAGTTTTACATACTGAAACTTTAATATTGACTTGACTACTCACCCAGTAACTCTTGATGACTCATAATGTTCAACAAACCCTGATACTTATCAGTATTGCTGTCCCTCATTTTGAAACATATTAGCAAGCAACTGCTTATTTGCAAAAAAGACTATATTGCTGTTTCCCCAGTAGTAGGTCGTTATCATAACTCATATTTTAAGTTAGAATGGCAGGATCAGTCCAGGTGGAGCAGGCCAGAATCTCATTGGCAGAAGAGGGAATTCATTTAACAAGAATTGCCACAGTACAGTACAGACATGGATGTATTCTAATATAATAAGATAAGGCCTTATATATGATATAATATATAAGGTCTTATAATATATCCATGAGTGTAGGCCACAGGTTTTCAAAGTGGGAGGGCGCTTGAGACAGTTTCAGGTGAGCCTCAGTTAATGAAAGTTAAGTTATCAACAGGAGAACTGGTTCACTGTTCAGAGATACTGTAGTTCAGGTCATTTCTATTGTTTCCGCCACTTCCTACAGTCACAACTCACCATAAAACATTTCCCCCATATATACTTAATATCTATGAGAGTCTATGAGACAATACAATTGGGCAATACACACTTGTAAATGAATTACACTTCAGTCAGGGACCCAAATGCTAGTTATGTCGAGATTCCTGTGCCCCGAGATATGAGAATCCATCAATGATGAGGAGCCGCTCCCAGGTTCGTCCCTCCTTTGATAGTAGCCGGGCAAATCTTCACAATCTGACAGTGTTTGGTTTTTGTGTCTTAAAAACAATCTTTGGCCCGGCTGAAGCCGTGTGAGTCTTCAGTAGTTTTGCAGATAGGGTGTTTGTTTGTTCATTGGAGTTGTGTACATTGTGTTTCTGTTTTCTCAGCTGTATGTTCTGTGTGCGTAAGCATGCGTAGTCATCAGACAAGACGAGCCTTTCCTATCTGCCTTTCAGAAGCTGGGGCAGCTGCTTGATTGCTTTCGAAGGCACAGGTCACAGTGTCTTAATGAACACAGTGCATTCATGTATGTGTGATGTCGAATAAAGCTAAAGGAACGCTGTAATATATATATATATAAAGGTGTATGTATGATAACAAGTTTAAGTACAATGTTATTGTATGCCACGGATTATAGTCTTAACAGTTACTCTTAACTTTTAACTAACATTGAGCCAAACACTGTAACAGCAAACAAGCGTGTAAGTGGCTCATTTAAAAGTAAAGGCTAAAGGTCAGAGTTGTTAATAATTAGTACAGTTAATTATTTGTGGTTGCTATCTTACCCTGGATGTTAGCGTTGACTGTGTGATAACCAAACACAGGCTAAGCTAACACCAGGGCCACACGGGAGGGGCCTTGGTGTTTGGCGCCCTCTGCCGGACGGCTCCCGCAACAACAACACGTTGCACATGACACCAACCGATTCCGGATCAGCAAACCGCGGAAGACATATGTTTCGTGGTCTCCTGTGATTGGTCCACACGCGGCACGTCCCCGGCCAATGGCAGGGAGACATCTGTTCTCTGGAGCGACTCTAAAATCTCCTTCTCTTCCTCCTCTCGGTTTCCACTCGGCAGACACTTCCCCGGCAGCAGCAGGTCGCAGGTGGGGCAGCAGCACGATGAAGGTCCTCGGTGTAGCAGCGGTGGTCGTAGCGCTTTACTGTGCACATGCTAAGGTGTACCTGCGGGAGGAGTTCCTGGACGGCGGTGAGTTTCCAGTGTGGGGTTCTTCTCACGTTAGCTGGTTCGGAGTTAAATCCGAATCGTGTGTTAAATTCCTTTGCATTTTACCTGTAAAGTGTCACAGTGGGGTTTGATATGGAGTCTCCCTGTGTTCACGGAATCAAGTGTAAACACCAGACGTCTCACTTTCATGCGGTGAAGTAGCTTGTTGGCTAGCTCACTTTAGCAAAGGCCCCGAAGCTAGCTAGCAGACGCGACGTCCCACCCTGCTGAAGTCACACATTCCAGCCCCAAAGTTGTGGAGTCTGCAGGTTTTTGTGTTTTTTAAAAATGGGTTAAACCTGCAGCGATCGTTGTATTTGTTGTGTGAGTGTTATCTGGAAGTGGCTGCGTGTGTCTGGAAGCTTCCTCCGGGGTTAAATCTCTCTCCCCCCTGGTGTGTGCAGATGAATGGAGAAGTCGCTGGGTGAGCTCCAAACACAAGTCCGACTACGGAGAGTGGAAGCTGACGGCTGGGGACTTCTACGGAGATGCAGAGAAGGACAAAGGTAAATGAGGTTTTAACTCCCAAGTATCTCCACACAAGAATCAACCGTATTTGCATTAGGGCCTCAAAGATCCTACAACATGTAAATTCTGAGAAATCAATAAAGTATAAGAGCTCAACAGATCAATCAAACTCTATCGATGAGGCAACAAATCCAATGCAATTCAAAGTGATTGACAAAACATAGATGTGTTTAAAAACTTTTGGATTTAGAGATAAAAGCATTAAAAAGTAATAAATAATAGAAAAGGAGACCATAAGAGAAAGTGAAAGTAATTTGAGTAAAAACAAAATGGCCTTACCTATGAAATGGATAGTAAAACTATAAAATCGTGAAATGCTTAATGAATACCAGACTGAATAGGGTGGGGTTTTTAATTTACATTTCAAATTATCAATACAGCATTTTTGTCTCCTCTGATCTGTGGAAGAATCCCTAAGTTTGTGGGTCAGATGCAACTTGATTCTACAGCTTTAATATTTACTGAAATAAACAAGACACTTAACCCCCGTAACCTGTTTTAACCTCAGTGCCCAACCCATAATTGTTCAGCAGCATCAGAGGCATTTCCCATGCTGTTATCAGAACATCTCTACTTGGAGTTTTTCAAGTTCACTAAGGAGAACCTGTTTTGCTAAAGGTTTCTTTTTGTCCTTTGTATCTCAGGTCTCCAGACCAGCCAGGATGCTCGTTTCTATGCCTCCTCTGCCCGTTTTGAGCCTTTCAGCAACGAGGGCAAGTCTCTGGTCATTCAGTTCACCGTGAAGCACGAGCAGAAGATCGACTGCGGCGGTGGCTACGTGAAGGTCTTCCCCGCTGATTTGGAACAGACTGCAATGCATGGAGATTCCTCTTACTACATCATGTTTGGTAAGTGGTGCCGGTCACAGGAAATGGAAAAACACTGAATGTCACAACAGCAAGATTTGCTAAATGTTCTAATACAATTTATTTCACTCAGGTCCTGATATCTGTGGCTACAGCACAAAGAAAGTCCACGTTATCTTCAACTACAAAGGCAAGAATCACCTAATCAAGAAAGAGATCAAGTGCAAGGTAATTCTGACTTTCAAATGAGATTTTTTTTTTAATACCTTAATAAAATGCAAACATGCATCGCCTCTGCTCCAGTAGTTAAATCCAATCACATCTGTTTCCTGCAGGATGATGAGCTGAGCCACCTGTACACACTGATCCTGAATCCAGATCAGACCTATGAGGTGAAAATTGACAATGAGAAGGTTGAATCTGGCAGCCTGGAGGAAGACTGGGACCTCCTGCCTCCTAAGAAAGCTAAGGACCCTGAGGCCAAGAAGCCGGAGGACTGGGATGATCGTGCCAAGGTTGACGATGCTGATGACGCCAAGCCCGAGGTAGATGAGCTTACTGTTATAACCACGTAATCATGTTTATCAACCTCAAATGCGGACAGGTTTTCCACTTCAGTCCTGGGCTTTAAGGAGCTTTCATTCACAGCTGTGTGTGTTTTCCTCTTTAGGAGTGGGACAGACCTGAAAACATTCCAGACCCTGATGCTAAAAAGCCTGAAGACTGGGACGTGGATATGGATGGAGAGTGGGAGCCCCCCATGATCCCCAACCCAGAGTACAAGGTAGGTTAAAATATTTTTTATGATCGTTCTATCTGAGAAATGCCTAAAATTCAGTGTTAATGGCTCATAAACATTTATTGTTACAGGGACAATGGGAACCCAAACAGATGGACAACCCCAACTACAAAGGATCATGGGTGCATCCCGAGATTGACAATCCTGAATACAGCGCAGATTCCAGCATCTACAAGTTTGATAACATTGGAGTTTTAGGTCTTGATCTGTGGCAGGTGAGAGAGAAAGAGATCCTCTTTAAATAGTCCTGTTAGTGTTGCAGTGATATGTATCACCAGTTTAACATGTTTTACTTTTCATCTCAGGTGAAATCCGGTACCATTTTTGACAACTTCCTGATCTCAGATGACGTGAAGGAAGCAGAGGACATAGGAAACGAGACGTGGGGTGCGACAAAGGTACATTGATATGAAATATCACATGAAATATATTTTGTTAAATATACAACACATGACACTATTGTCGGGGAGAAACCGAATACATTAACCAGGGACACGGTTTGTAATTATCTTAACTTTCCTCACAGGAACCGGAGAAGAAAATGAAGCAGGAGCAAGATGACCTGAAACGAAAAGAAGAGGACGAGAAGAACAAAGAACAAGATATTGAAGCCGAAGCTGAAGAAGAAGAAGAAGCCGCAGCAGATGACGAGGAAGAAGAAGAAGAAGAAGATGAGGAGGATGAGGAAGACGCAAAGGATGAAATGGAAGAGGCACTTTCAGAAATGGATGAAGAGGAAGCAAAACTTAAAGATGAGCTTTAAGGAGCCAGAGGTTTTCTGTCCCTCCTTTAGAAACTCTGTCCTGTATTTCCCAGGGGTAATCTGGCTGCTGTGCATCCTTTCCCTGAGATCTGGACACGACCCAACTTGGGGGGCAAATGTAGTGAAGTGGGGCAGGTGGGTGTTAACGGACGTAGTTTCTCTTTCATTTCGGTCTTGATGTTGCCCTGTTGATTTATAAGGTTTTCCAACGACAAAGTCCATCCCTCGTTTTGTCAAAACAGAAAATAAGGAGGCGCTGACATCTTCTGTTTCCCAGATTTGTTTTTCCTTGATTTACACATTCATGTTATTTGCAGATTCCCTTTGCACACTCACTCATCTGTGATTAAAAGTTTGATGATATGGCAAATTATGATCGGCGGAGAATAGAGACAATCACATGTTGACTTAAAAATTCTCTTTCAGCCTGGTTGAAACACAGAATGCACATAACCGGACATGAT
This sequence comes from Reinhardtius hippoglossoides, assembly GCA_006182925.3. NCBI lineage: Eukaryota > Metazoa > Chordata > Actinopteri > Pleuronectiformes > Pleuronectidae > Reinhardtius > Reinhardtius hippoglossoides. The sequence goes on along the minus strand of CM031680.1, from coordinate 5,722,175 downwards.
ATTAGCATAAACTGTAAAGCTTACAGCAAAAAAAAAATCACAAAATACAGAATTCCAGTCTGTAGTGTAACTTATTTTGGTTATGTCTTTGGCACTGAGTTTTTATTTTCCTTTCTACACTCTTTAAGGCACAATTGAATGAAATCCCAAGTGTAAATGTTTTCTGACATTGAAATGACATGAATTCAACATGTATTCATGGTAATGTGATTGGACATGCATTGTTTCCTGAAAGTCTGGAGAAACAGACAGTGAGCAAGCCCCTGGTATGACATCACTTAGGGTCAAACCTATTTTTATTGGACAGAATGTTATTGATACCAAAGTTTTTATTAAAAGATTATAACCATATTGCCTTATTGTCATATTTTTTTTTAAATTTATATGCATGTCCAGAAACGGCAGATTACAGAAACCAGTCAGTATCGCTGCTGCAATACCAGTCAGGTTGTTTGTTGACAAGACGCAACCTCAATAAACAATATGGGTCATAAAAAACATATTGACAGAAAAATAAATGGAGTGGTGAGAATATCCAACAAAATTGCACTTTGTCAAATTACTACAAACTGGATTTGAGGGCCACTGCTGGGTGGGTAATCCAACCTTTGTCTTTGGTGGTCGAGAGCATAGATTGTATATAAGGATGATCTGTATGAAGGTTCCTGTAAAGTGAAGCCAAAGCTTCTCTAATGCCCCCTGGTGGCCGGCTGCAGTGTGGGTCATATACCCTGCCTCTTCTGTGTCAATGGACCAAACCAAAAAGTCCCAGTACACGTCAAATACATTATTCAAAACATTATTTTTGACTATATGGACTTCCAGTTATTTGATGCTATAAAACAGGGTTCCGAAACATGATTGACAGCTGAGACTGATTTGTAATTGTAAAAACTTGACCTTTAGTGTTTCAGTGACTCTTTTTCAACATGTAAAGACGCTGTAGAAACGTTTCTTTAACGTTGAATCAACTTCAACCACAAAGAAAATTTTTCATGTTGAATTAACAAACATTTCTGTCTGTAAACACATAGAATTACAATATAAAGTAGTGAGAAAAGAAAACGTCTGAATGATACAATAAAGAGTCCAGAGATCAACTAACAAGACAATAACACACACGTCAGTTAAAAAGGGTTGACAGATAAGATTGGAGACTTTCTGTCTTTGATATTAATTTTACGATATCTATTATCCATTTATTACTCACTCCTATCTGTGGAATTCAATGGCTAATGTGCAATGCATTCCACTGTACATATTCTGTTTCAATTGTATATATAATTTCTATTATACTTCCTTGCTCTTATAGAAGGTAGAATAAAAGTCAGACTGGTTGTTATAATTAATGCGATTTAAAGATGTAATGATCAGGTTATTAAGGGATGTGATATTTTTGAGAAAACACATACTGCTGCAAATGAATGACGTCTCTGTTTTTAAAGTCCATGGAATAAAAAGTCAAAGCGAAAATGTTTACTGAGGGACCACAGTTATAAATATGATAACAATCCAGTCTTTCTTTGGCACAATGCAAGTTTAACCGCAACTAAATCATAGCTGTCACTCAAAAAGTACACCATGCTTTGGGCGGATTGCAGCTCTTCCAAGTAAATCCCATTAAAACATATTCTTCCTGATACTGGTAACATTTTTGGTGGCTCTGTTTTGGCTTTCTTGGTCCCTTCGTCCAAGCTCCTGTCCCGGTTCGTCCCGGTTGGGCCCGGTTAACCCAGGTCAGTGCCCCCCCCCCCCGGTGTTGTGACTCTGACGGTTTCCTCCCGGAACCTCTCTGCCCTCTCCCTCCGCTCGGCCCCGCGTCTCCTCGCTTAAGGGGCGTGTGCGCGCTCCCGAGACACCAGGAAATATGGCGGCGCTCATGACGCTCAGTCAGGTAAGAAGCGAAATATGTCCAGAAAAGCCTGTGAAATGAAAAGCTGCTCCCCATCCAGGGCCGGGGACAGGCTCCGTGTGCGGTCACCTCCCCGCTGCGGGGCGAACCGCGGCGAATCCCCGGCGGTGGAGCCGCATCAGGGACGTTTGGTTGTGGGGGGTACAGGAGTTGGTTGGCTCGTTGAAGTGAAGATAACAAAGTTACTGTAGGTTTCTCTCATGTCGGAGGGAAGCTACAGCTGTTAGCACGGGGACGCTAACACCGAGAGAGGCACCTGTTCGCCATCGTTACAGTGGAACACGAGCCAATGTGTGCAGCTAGCTAACGTTAGCTGTGTTTATCTTATTCCTCAGTGTGTGAGAGTGTCTCCCTGTGAACTAACAGCTCCAGTTTGTCTACTCTCTCATTGTGACTCAGCTGCTGTTGTTTGTGTTTCTCCCTCTCCCATCTGCCCTCTGCAGCTATCGGGTGGAAACCCAGCCTATGAACACTATTACAGACAGGTGAGACGTCCGCTGCAGCTACTGTTCACTCAGTTCCGTCACAAACACAGTTGTGTGTCCATGTTGTGTGTCCACTTCATGCTTGTGTCTTGACTCTTGTGTAGCTGGACCCTGGGAACACTGGCAGAATATCAGCTGTAGACTCGGCTCAGTTCCTTAAGAAGTCCGGGCTGTCGGACAGCACACTGGGGAAGGTGGGGTTCGAACACATGAACGCATGAGACACACAGAGTGTATATTTAATAATCTATGGCTTCTAGATTGTGTTGTTATTGTTTCCCTTAGGTTTGGGATTTGGCAGATTCGGAACGAAAAGGATATCTGGATAAGAGGGTAACACAGAATTCCTCTGTACATTTGCAGTGATTGCTGATGCTGACATGTGCGTTTAACTCTTCCTCTTTTTGTGCAGGGTTTCTTCATCGCTTTGAGACTGGTGGCCTCGGCACAGGGGGGAAATGACATCAGCCTTAACAACCTCAACCAAATCCTAGCGGCCCCAAAATTTGTAAGTGTTGAAATGGAGTGTGTGACAGAGGGACAAATGGCAGTTGGGGAACCGACCATTCCTGGAGCTTCCTGCATTTGTTCCTGTGTTTGTCTTGAAAATGACCTTTATTCTCACTTTTATCTTTTGCAGAAAGACAGCAGCAGCCCATTGTTAAGTGCTCCCACGACAGCGCCTGACTCACAGTGGGCAATAAGGGTGAGGTGGTAGTATTTTAAAAATAAAAAACATTATTGAAGATATAAGAAAGTAAAGCTCGTCATCTAATCTTGAGTTTTTTCTTTTTCTCTCCCAGCCTGAGGAAAAAGGGAAGTTTGAGGGTATCTTTGAGAGTCTGGGTCCTGTGAAGGGTCTCCTCCCTGGGGACAAAGTCAGGCCCGTTTTGATAAACTCCAAGCTCCCTCTGGATGTGTTAGGAAAGGTGACATGACGCTTTAGAGTGATTATACCCACACATAACACCATTTTAACAGTTCAAAGCAGCTAAATCCTGTTTATTTGTTTGCATTTCATTGCTGTTTCCTTAGATTTGGGACCTGAGTGATGTCGATAAAGATGGGCTTTTGGACAAAGATGAGTTCACAGTGGTAAGCTAATAGAAAAAATACTTTCGAGCAAATACTTGTTATAACTAAAAAATGTAGCAGATTAAATCACATAAATGAACTGATTTCCCCGTTGTCTAGGCCATGCATCTGGTGTATCGAGCCATGGAGCAGGAGCCCGTCCCGACGAGCCTACCCGCTTCCCTCATCCCCCCTTCCAAAAGGAAGAAGTCTGCCGGTGCAATGCCCGGTGCTGTGGCTGTGCTGCCTGGTCTGTCGGGGTTTCCATCCGGCCATGGTCCTTTCAAAGACTCCTTGCGAAGCACTCCTCCTCTGAGCAGCTCTACTCCCCTCAGCATCAGTGCCGTCAGCCTCTCTCCAAAACACTCCTTCAAATCCAGCACGCAGGTCGGTCACCTCACCTCCTCACTTGGGTTTGATGTTACACCCCAATATAGAAACAGTGTGAATTATCACATGAATTAATGAGACTAATGTTCATTTTAAATAAACACATCTTCTGCTCCTCATCAAATAAGTGTCAGAAGGGCAGGACCAGGCATCTCAAAGAAACCAACATATAATGTATTGATGCTCTTCTATTGCTAATGGCCGGACTTGTTTTGCCACATTGCTCCAAGCATTGTGAACTGATCCTTCACCCGCGACTTGTAGGAACAGGTTTCCCTGAGAGTGAATGGAAATGAGGTTCTCTGCTCACAGTCTTACCACAATTACCTGACGTGGCTCTCATGACAATTTTTCGTAATGAATGTGATTTTAAAATTTTCTTTTAAAGCTATTTTTAACCTCACTAAGGCGGTAAATTCTCTCTCATACCAAAAACTAAATACCATATTTTGTAGGGCTCCTCGTGTAATATGGTATATTTACACTGTCAATCTGATTAGTTTATCTAGTGACAGTGATCACATTTCCATTATGGGTGTGAACGTGTGTGACAAGTCAACAGGCTGTTTGTGGGGAAACAGCTGATGAGCAAAGCATTGCATTTTCATCAAGGGGAGGATTCATAGTAAATTATATACTCTTCATTTCCTTCCTAAAACAATATTGTACTTCATTGCCACATATTATTTTAACAGCCCTGTTTAGATTAAGTCCAGTACATAAAAAGTCCCAGGATTTTGTTGCAGATGTTTTGAAATCACATCAATGTTTTTCTTTGCTCATTCTAGCCGGCGGTGAACTGGGTGGTACCGGTGGCTGACGGGGAGCGATATAAAGACATTTTCAAGCAAACAGACTCAGACGGTGACGGCCTGGTCACTGGCAGCGAGGTGATAGAGATCTTTATGCAGTCCAGTCTTTCCCAGACGATGTTGGCGCAGATATGGTGAGACCACATCTCGGTTCAGATCCTAAATCTCTCTCTCTCTCTCTCTAGCTTGCACCAACACACAACACACACACTGGATAGAACCAACCTAATTTTTGTCCTTGTGAACACAAATGACTTGTGTGATTATTTGCATATAGAGTGGGGAGGTGAGATCCAATCACAAGCGCTGACAGGAAACACATTCAGGACACATTTTAATGCCAAACTAGTCATCAGATCTTTCAGGACGGATGTTAACACCAGGTCTGGATCAGGTCTCTAAAATCTAAAAAGAATAAAACTAAAATCCCACATTTTGTTGTCCTGCCTGGAAAAAACTACATTTATTATCTAAATGGCCTTTTCATTGTCAAGATAAAATGATCCAATCACACTCGCGCTGTCATACCTGGGTACTTGAGAAGGGCTCAGTGACTCATTCACATGTGCTGCAAGTTTGATCAGGTTCAGTACCATAGCACCATCTTTTGGACAGTTTGAATCATTACATATTCTCACGCATAAGTGAGAAAACTTGAAGTGCCTCTTAAGTGCGTCAGTGGAAATGGTTAAACGTGCTCCGATATTGTTATTATCTCACAAAGTGTCCGGTATATGAGTTTTCTGAGTAAAGTTTACCCTTCTGTCTGCAGGGGATTGGCCGACACTAAACAGAACGGAAAGCTGAACCATGAGCAGTTCTCTCTGGCCATGTATCTGATTCAGCAGAAGGTCACTAAAGGTGTCGACCCTCCCTCCAGTCTCACCCCAGACATGATTCCCCCCTCAGAAAGGACCGGAACAGCAGCAACGGTTCCCGTGAGTCCGGACTTCCGCTCACTCCTGCTTCGTCTTTATGTTTCTCTGTTTATTCAAATTCTGTCTCTTTTCCAAAGCAAACATTGTCACTGTCATCTGATTCTGTACCTTAGGAGTCTATGTTTCACTGCAACTGCAGCATTTCAAATTCAGATTTTTGCTCTCTGGCCTTTTAGCCTTTGCTCTGCGACCTTGTTCATATGCTTTTCTTTGTATGACCTCTTCTCTATCCAACCGAACAGAGCTATGGGGGCCTTCTGTCCTCTGTGAGGCCTGACCCTGCTGCACTTGCCAGTATGCGCAGAGTGAGTAGTTTAGCTTTGTGTCACCAGGTGGCGCTCTTGTCCTGTCATATTCTCCATCTCTGTCTGAAGCACTGGGTGTAAACACCTTGTTCCTTTCCTTTTTTTTTTTATTATGCATCAGTTTCCCAAGTTATGTTCCCAACAGAAGGAAGCACAGGACGTCTTAGGTCATGTTCGCTTCTGTCAACATATTTTGTTGTTTCTGTGACATTAGTTTAACTTTAGCTGCTTTTATGGCTCACACTGCCACCTGCTGGAGCTTCACCAGCAATGGCCCATCACTGCACCCAGTGTCAACATATGTCCATCATGATGAATTAAGTAATTGATGTTACGAATAGAGCAAAAATACAATTAATTCTGAGAGAATTCAAAGGACTAAAGTAGAATTACATACACTTTTGTAAAACTTTCACAAGTGCTTTCACAGATTAGAAAAAAGAAAGTAAACTCATTCATTTGTTATAGGCCTGATGTTGGACACTCATCGATAAGACCGATGTCACTGTGGTGTTACATTCTTCTACATTGTCCTCTGTGCACTTCTCTTTTTCTATTGTCTGAATCTCCTGCTCCCTCCCTAGCTGTGCGAGGTGTTTGTATTTCCTTCCTGTCTTTTGTTTTGTTAGACTGATCAGTGGGGAGCTCCTCTTCCCTCCTGCATACCTCTCCTTCTCCCCCCCCCCCCCCTTATCCCCCCTTTGCACATTAGAACATTTCTGCTAAAATCTTAATCGCATCCATTTAATCACTTCCCTGTCCGAGCTGCCATTTGCCACTCTCTGTGTCTCGGTTCTCACCCTCCATCACCCTCACGCCCTACAGTGAACCTTCTTACCCTGCCTTCATTTTCCTCTTACTCATCTGCCTCAATGCCTCTGGCCCTCAGGACAGCAACAGCTCCACAGGATCGGCCGAGCTGACAGGCTTCAGAGAGCTGGATGACCTCGGTCAGGAAATAGCTCAGCTGCAGAGGTGAGCCCCTGCACCCTGAGTACGAGGAGGGAAGGATGGTTTTGTTTCATTTCCTCTGAGAAAAAGGAGGAAAGGTTGCAGCGAGGTGATGTTGAGGCTCAGGATCAAAGCTCTTTTAAAACATTAGATTTAGTTTATTTAACCAAGTATTCCTTAGTGTTTTTGTTTTTTATTCCTAGAGAGACTCTGCAAAGAAAACATTATCCCCATGAAGCTTTAATAATACTTTTTAAGGAATACATTGAAAAGTTTCAGTTGGACTAAATTTGAAAGAAAGATATGCATTTCAAATGTTTACAATTATATACAAAATATTCATATATATTTTAGTGCTTTAAGCATGCATAGTCCATGGAAATAAAGAAATAAAAGAATACTGATCAGATGGTTGCAACAGATACCTCATCTTTTGTGATTTCAAGTTTGAAATGGCATTTCACAGCATAGCTGAGTTGGCTTTTTTGATAACATAATTTCTTACTTGATTCCCTCGCTCTCCTCCTACGTGCTTCACCGACAGAGAGAAATTCATCATGGAGCAGGAGATCAGGGGAAAGGAGGATGCCATCAAGCAGCAAAACAGTGACGTTCAGGTAAGGCTAAGTAGAGGTAATCTATAGTCAAACATCAGTGAATTTGTATTTCACGAGTTGCAGTTCATCTCGGTGCTTGGTTTCTAAAACTCCTGGTATGATTGTTTCTCGGACCCTCAGAATATGCAGAATGACTTGGACAGGGAAGGCAGCAGCCTGCAGGACCTGGATTCCCAAAAGCAGGATTCCCAGGAGCGTCTGGAGGAGATGGACCAGCAGCGCTCCAAGCTGGAAGGGATGCTCAACGACGTCAAGATTAAGTGCCAGGAGGAATCTCAAATGGTCAGAGACTTGTTAAAATACACCACAAAAATTCTGTTGTATTAAATATTCTGCTTCTGGTGATATGATTATACACAGTTCTCATCCTATTGTGTTGAAATGTCTTTACTAAGCAGAGAGTCAGGTTACAGATATTACTGTGCATTCATTCTGATTAATTTTACACCACATGAACGCACTGTCAAGCACTGAGGTCAGTCGGGGATACGTTATTATTTTTAAACAGTCACTGAGTGTTTTACAGTGTAAGTGTGGTGTGTAATCTCTTTTGTGACATGATAAATATGTTAGTACATGAAGCATTGCACTTCTAATTGATTGATTCAGTCAAAGAGTGTAATTTACAAGTAGGTATAATGATCATCATCATCTTACTGTACTGAGGTTTCTTTCCTGCTCTTGAGAGCAAGCTTAAATAATAAATAATGCTACTGCTTTAATTGGTCCAAACAAGCAAAACTAAATTAAATAATCAAACTCAAATTCAATAACAACAAGTCTACGAATATAAAGCTTCCCCCTTTCGGTTCTGCATGCACATATCAGATATCGTCGCTGCAGAGCCAGATCCGCTCTCAGGAGAGCGACGTCCAGAGCAGAGAGGATGAAATGAGCCGCACCAAGGCAGACCTGGGCCGGCTGCAGGACGAGGAGGCCCAGCTGGAGCAGAGCCTGCTCTCTGGTCAGGTCCAGCTGGACAGCATCATCAAGTCGCTCAAAACCACCCAGGAAGAGATCAACCAGGTCAGTGCAGATGTGGAGACAACAGGTTGCGCAAGGATTCTCAAGTAACTGATTAACTCACTGTTTTGTAGCATAAAGATAAGATTGAAAAGTTAGATAGGTTTAGTTGTTCACACAAATATTAGCTCTGGATACTATCTGCAACATGTTTTATTTAGCTGGAAATCGTGTTGGGAGTGCAGCAAGTTCACTTTTGGAAACATAAGTTTTACTTTCATTTCTCCCGATCATTGTCCTGCTTATGATTCATGCTCTGAATCACACTGAAATTAAACTGTTGGAAGCTGCTTCCAGACATGCACTGAGCCCAGGATCTTTTGCGGTGGGGCTGCAAGTGAGAACACAAATGTTTTTCATGACAGCCCTTTTGTAAAATGTCAGAGTGAGCCCATGTGAAAATACACCTAAACAATCTACTGCTGCGTTTTTCATGTGAAAGGCTAACTTTCTGGAATTCATGTCGAAAACTGCTCTATTGGATAAGATCATTTTTTTCGTCAACTCAGCTACTAACCACTAACCAGCAGAAGCCTGATTTCTACTCTTCTGCTTTGCTTCAAAAATATTTTTATATTTGAAAATGTGGCATCAAATCAGTTTACTAACTTCTGCCAGGTGGGAAATCAAATGCATGAACTATACTAAGTGGAATCACATAATTTTTGCTTGTGCTCAGGCTCGCGGCAAGTTGTCACTGATCCAGGAAAGCCAGAAGGAGATGACCAAGACCATCGAGCAGTACAACGGCGCTTTGAGCGAAATCAATGGAGGAAACTTCAGCAACCTGCCGGACTTAAGTGAAGGTTTTGCCGAGAAGGAGAACGGAGGATTCAGGAGCACGGTGAGGAGACGATGAAACCTGTATATATTCTTTTTCGTCTAGAACTTTCCACTTGAAAAAACCTGACTGGTTTTGGTCGCTTGGCCTCAAAAACCCAGACAGAGTGGAGAAAGTGGGGAGCATTTCAATCTTCACAATTACCCTTTTTTTTTTACCACTCTTACCCCTACTTTACCTGTTCAGTGCGATTCAGATGCCAGAGTTAAAAAAGAAATACTCTCTTGAAAGCTTGTTTTCATAGTTCGACAGCACTCATCAAACTTTCTAGTTCCTATAATTTAAAGGTATTTTTGTTGAATGTGGCTATAAGTCATTCCTTACAACTACAGATTAGATATTCTGTGTTTGTTCTCTTTCTTTTGACTTCTTTCATTGTTCTCTCTCGCTGAACTCGTGGTTGTTTTTCTGTTTTCATGCACCAGGATGATTCTTTCAAGTCGAAGGTCGCCATGTTCAACACCAGCAGTGCTAAGGAGCCTCCGCCCGACCCCTTCCAGTCAGAAGACCCCTTTAAGTCTGACCTCTTCAAAGGTCTCCCACACATTCTTGAATCTCTCTCTATTATTTGCATCTATATATATGTAGGGATGAAGATGATTCGCTGCTAAACACTTGACTCAAGCTTTTCCTTTTACTACCGGAATAGGTCCCATCTTTGTTGTTCATGCGGTGAAAGAATATAAATAATATACTATATTCATACAGTATCTTGAATGGCACTCAGTAGAGCGCGTACATCCACCAAGGCCTAACACGGCCCTTATGAAACCACAATTTAATTCTGTAGATCTGGATTTCCATTTGAATCTGCACCAAATTTCACACTCTCATATACATCAGTCCCCTAAACATGCCTGATTTTTTGTTATCATGATCTATGGAAAAGAAACACAAGCTCCTTAATTGGCGGGGGTAATAATTTCTTGTCAGAGGCTGAAGATGACTTGTCTCTTTCCAGATCCATTTGGAGCAGACCCTTTTAAAGAAAGCGATCCCTTTAAAGGCACCTCATCTGAAGATTTCTTTAAGAGGACGGATAAGTCAGACTTGTTCGCATCCTCGGAACCCTTCGGAAGAAAACCCTCCCTGCCAGCCAAGGTATCGCACGCCTCCTGTTTTTCAGCGATCAAACTCAATAGTCTGAAATGCTGTTTTCCTTTCTACATTTAATGACTTGCTGATGCTGTAGAAACAAGCCCTGACGTGTTTTCACCATTGTGTGCACGCGGTTATGCAGATGTGGTCATTGCGTATATGGATTTTACAAAAGCTCTTTTGAATAGCTCACCCGCTGAACTTGTGCTTTGCTTGTTTTTCCCAGCCAAGTGCCTTCAGCGGCGGTGATCGCTTCACATCAAACAGCCCAAAGCCAAACGATTCAGGTACTTTGCTGCACACATTGGAAGTCAGTTTGCAGAGGATCATTAAAGTCGGGTTATTCTGAGTTCATGTTTATCCCTGTTGTTTCTGAGACAAGTCCAAAAGTCTTAATTTTCCTGTTTAAATGAGTATTCAGGCTGTTAACTTGTTTTGTAGTTGTTGTTTTTCTTTTCACACGGTACAAAAACAGGTTGTCAACGATTCCTTTGTATATTATTTGAGGTATTTCTTACTACTATTATTGTAATCAGGAAGCTGCTACACTGCAGTAGAAGGTACTTTACGCTGACTTCCTGCCATGGCACTTGGTCAAATAAGAGAGCGAAAGCCTCGTCGTCCCCGTGCTAAATATGTGCAGATTTTCCACGCAGGTTTCCCACAATGTGACTCTATTAACAGAGGTCAGAACGTGAGAGAACGTCCTTGTTGTGAAACTCATCTCAAAGGGTCCTTCTTTGCTTTTCTGGGTGACGTGTTAGATTTAGATTATGTTTTTGGGGGCATGAGGGGCAAACAATTTTTACTCACTGTGGCTTCACTTTTTCCTGTGGTTTTGGGCTATTTTTAGTTGAGTACCTACGCATTTAACTACTGGCCAACTAAAAATACTCCCCCCTACCCTGGAAAAACAGGAGGCTCGCAGGATCCAAGCATAACAGAAACTCTGTGACTGCTGGTCCTGCTCTACTAGAATACACTGCCACTCCTTTAACCAGTTCATTCCTGCTTCTGTCCTGCCTTTATATCTGCTGCTATTGACTCGCTCTGCCTCATTCAGTGCCGAAGTTGTTTTAAGTTAGTGGCCGGTCCTGGCCAGTGCTCTGCAGCGCTTACACACCTCCGCAAGAACACAGAGGCATCTGTAGGCCTGAGCCCAGTGACTGTGTGTAAAAGAAAACACTGCGTAGCTCACATGAATGGGGTCTCTTGTGGTTGCACATGCACAACAAACATATTCTATTACAATGTTTTGTTTTTTCACTGTAACGATCTGTAGTTTTTTTTTTGTTTTTTTTCATTAAGCAGCATACCGCTGAGCTTCAAAACAAGCCGGGCACAGTTCTGGTTAACAGTGCGCCAACTGACGCCTTTAATTAGTTGATCAGATACATACGTCAGGTTAAACAAAACCTCTACGTTCCAGGTTTTTTTTTTTTTTTCAGAAAATGTCATGGAAAATTAAACGGTCATGCCTCATTCCCTCCCCTCTCAGAATAGGCCCGAGATGTAGAGATGCTTTTGAATGCGTGGTTCAGGGGACTGAACTTCATTATAGTTCCTGGATCTTTTCCATGAATGTATTCACATGTTCCAAATGCTTCTCAATGTACTCTTGTCACAGAGGTGTTTGGGAAAGTGGACCCGTTTCGAAGCCAGTCGTTTGGAGGCAAAGGAGGTGGTTTTGCTGACTTTAGTCAGATGTCAAAGGTAAGTTATGAATCAGTTGCACCATAAAGCATCATTTTCCACCCAAGCTGTAGAAAAACTGTGATGTTAATTTCTTCTCTCGTCGTGATTTATTTCTTAATTTTTTTTTACCAGTTTATTACATTTGTGAAAACAGTCTCTCTGGTATGAGGCCAGAGGCTTTAGATCTTGGCTGACATTTCTGTTGGCGTCATCATGCTGTGTGTGATAGGTGAGTTTTTTTTTTGTGTGTGTGTGAACAGAAACCAGACAACCCAGTGCTCCCATCAAAGAAAAGTGTGCCTAACCGACCTGCACCTCCCTATGGTAAGAGCTGAATTTATGTACTACTGTGTTTGTTTGCTTGCCCCAACATGACCGTGCTTGCTGCTTAACTTGACATTAAACGTTTATTGTTGTTCATAACCAGCATGTATAGTTGGTTTAAACCAATCGAATTCGATGCCATTTATGATTTATCACGCTGTTGTTGTCGGTACAACTTCAAGTCGTCCTGTTCTACTTCTTATGGCTGCGACTTGTCACAAAAATGTAGCAGCAACAACATGTACTCACTTTGACTGTCGTCCTATTTAACAGGGATTATTATGCCCTGATGGTATGAGGAAAAAAATCACTTCCCTGTTGAGCTGTGAGGGCGCAGGAAAAGTTTCTGAGAGGTTTCTGAAGTTAGAACAGTAAAGTTGGTGGGCGGGAGGATATGATCCCAGCATGAGTTTCTAAAAGTAATGTGTAATAAAGACAGTTTAAAGACTTTATTTTTTGTTTAAGTAGCTCCATGCTGTGTGAATTTACTGAGAAAAAAACCCTCTTCTCAGCTATTTAACCTCATGACATATTTAACCTCCTGTTCATCTGGTTCAAAGTCACACACATGCTGACAGGACATGCCCAACACATGCCCTTCCGCTGTTACCTTGCACTTATTCTTTTAGCAGAAGCCACAGCGTGAGAAAGTTGGTGTTCCCCTTTGCTTAACCACACAGAGTGGTAGAGATGAGTATCGACTACTAAATAGCGAGCCAGCACCAGAGATGTGTTTCGTTCATGATGGGGAAGTGAGAAGCCCACACTCAGAGTCGTGGGCCGCTCTGGAGGTTCTGCATCGCTGGAACGATTGTGCAACGAGTTCTGGTCGAGTAAACCGGTGTGAATTAACCGTTGCAGCAATTTTTTCAGGCATTTGTGAAGCAGTGTAACGAGTAAATTAGTATTTCATTAGAGAAATCGAAGCCCTGCGAGTTTGCTGATGCAGCCTTTTTGTGTTGTTGGTTCAAGTTTGAAAGATGAGAAAGAAAAAAACTCCTGGCCAGATAATAATACATCATTAGAGGAAATGTCTTCAGAGCTAACTGGAGACGAGGGTGGGTCAATCTTCTTCAATTCTCTTTTCCAAAAAAGCAGCACTTTGCTTATCAAGCTGCGATGCATCAGTCAGCTTTACTCAATAAATGTGGTTAACACCTTTTTTTAAACAGACATCACCCGTGGGTAAATACATAGCTTCGAGATCTAGGCTTCCTGTAAAAAATTTTGCAACACAATACGACCCACGCCTCTGAAGTGTGAGGTTATTTTCCCAAGGGGGCAAACAGTTGTTATCCTCCATATAGTCAGGCCTCCGAAAAATGTTTTTATGACATGGATTTGGTATTTATTTAAATATCTTCCTTCTCCAGTGGGCGTGCTCAGTTCGGGTGCGTCAGAGCCGTTCCAGAGTGTTTGCTCCGCGGCAGACATTAAAGACTCTAATGTTTCGGCAGACTCGAGTAAAACATCCAAAGACTGTCCTGTGGGTTTTGCACATGTTGACTCTGTAAGTGTAGTCTACTTCCAGTTCTTTCCCGTCGGATCACGTCCCTTTTTCTGCATGAGCTGCCGAACCCTTCGATCTCACTCTCTGGATTCTGGAGCTGCAGGCTCACAGGTGTCAGCTGCTCTGTCTCTGGGCCTCATTCTGTTAACTCTCCCTCACACGGTGACTTTAGAAGGCAGTCACAGGACTGCTGTTTTCTCCTGGCTGTTGACTAACAACTGGCAGAACGTCTCAGAGCTTCGAATGAAAGTAAGAGTACGTGTTTGCATGAACGACTTGGACGGTTCCAGTTAACTTGCAGACTCTGGTAAAGGGGCTTCGCATGCTCGTCGTCGTAGTCTCAGACAGGAAGTCAGGATTTACACACTGTAAGTAGGCGAGTCCGTGAACCTGCCCGGTCAGGTAGCACTGGAGGAGCATTTTTCAAATGTTGAAGAACAAGCTAAAGGCTTATTTTTCTGTCAAAGCATGATATGCCTGGAAGCAGAGCACAACAGAGTAAATCTGCCCCTTTGTCCTCTGCCTTCCGCTTCTTTGCTCTCGTGTATAGTCTAACAGCTGAGCGTGCTCTCAAGTGGGAGGATGATGCATGGCAGTTTTTTTTTTGTTTCCTGGTTGTTTCATTTGATGTGACATGAATTTATGTTATCCCTCCTGCCAGCATGACAGTTGTGAAAGGGATTTGTGTGGTTTATTTTATTTTTTTATATCGAGCTCTGTATTGTAACCTTTGTTTTTCTGCCAGGATCTGAACATGTCAAGGTAAGACTGTACGAGGGTGTGGTGGTCAATTCTTTGCATGTGTGAAAAACCTGTCCGCACAGCAGAATCTGAGTTGGGTGATTCATCAGCACGATTATTTGCAATGTATCCACAGTCACATTGATCCAGCTCCTGAATATTTATGTGACCAGTGATTTTTGGCACCGCTGTAGCTCGAGGTTTTTGCGTAGAAATCATTTTAATTAAGCTTTTAGTGCAGATTTCTTTGCTGTTTTGTGACGTTCCAGTGAATTATAAAGTCTTGATTTATGCATTTATTTTTCTCAGCTTACCGTCGTATATATCTCAAATAATTTCAGTGTCGTGTGAACATAATTCTTTCTGCCAAATTAGGCCTGATTTTAAATTTGCAACCACCTTTTGTTTGACATCGGCTTTCGTCCAGTGATTTGTCTCTTTTTGTGTGTGTGTGTGTGTGTGTGTGTGTGTGTGTGTGTGTGTGTGTGTGTGTGTGTGTGTGTGTGTGTGTGTGTGTGTGTGTGTGTGTGTGTGTGTGTGTGTGTGTGTGTGTGTGTGTGTGTGTGTGTGTGTGTGTGTGTGTGTGTGTTGACATGTCAACCTGCATTCCTGTGTTTTGTCCACATCTAACGTTTGTTTCCCTGCTCTAGTTTGGAAGTGAGAACCAGCAGCTGGAATGGGCCAAGCAGGAGAGCGAGCGCGAGGAGCAGGACAGGCTGAGGAGGCTCCGGCTCCAGGAGCAGCAGGACCTGGAGCTCGCCATCGCCCTCAGCAGGGCCGACATGCCCGGCGCCTGACCAGGCACGCCCCACCGCAGCTTTCCAGTCCTCTTCCTTTTGCCTTATAGTCCTCCGTCCTCTGGCGCATGACAACAGCACAGACACTGGCCCGACATGACTAGCAGCCCCTGTTACCAATTTGTGCAAGACACCAGTGTTTCCCCCACCGTCAAATGACTCTGCATTTAGCCACCGGTTAAGGTTCATTGCTCCCAAACTACATGGCAACTATAATCAGGGACAATACGGAGCCACTTGATTTAAGCCTGGCTTCATCCTGCAAGACCAGAGCGATTTAACGAAACCCAAACCAGAAGGCTTCTCGACTACAACCTAAATCTAGCTCCATATCTCGTCATGGTTAATCACCCTGCCTTAACCAAAAGCCTGTATGTTGCAACAACAAAAAAAAAAAAAAGGAAATCTTACAAATATTCTACCATTTTATTTGTGTACAAAAGCAATGAATCTGTTGAGTATGAAGAACTTGTAAAGTACACTGTATAAACTGTTTTATATAACCTTTAATTACTCCGAAAAAGTCATATTGAAAGTAAGAAAGTCAAACCATCCAAGCTAACAACTCTGTTGGCCTGAGTTTGTGCGAGAGTTATGTTCATATACTGTAAATATTGATAGTTTTATTTCCGGGGTCCATCTCCCAGGACTAGATTTTAGTTATCGGCATGATAATGGCATGATTTAGATTTTCATTTCAAATGTTACAAGTGTTTCCTTCCAATTCTGAATGCATATCTCATATTTATGGCCTTAGAGTCTGTGGATTGAAGAAACGTTTGAATATAGTCAAACCCTCAACAGGAATATACATGTCAATGTAGAAGTTGTGATGATTTGGGAAACTGATGAGCATTTTATTCCTCCAGCAAAGCTTCAGTTGGTTAACTTCTTGTGTTTCGAGTCATCGAGTCGGTCGTGATAATCATGGAGGTCTTCCTTTTTCTTCTGATCAAAGTTCAGTCGGTTTCACCTGGAGCGCTGTTGATCCGCCCCTCTGATGTCAGCTGGTTTGTCATTGGCTGCCTTGTTGTAACGCCCAAGCGACCTGCACTCCCATACAACTAAAAGCCTCTATCAAATGGAAAAAGTGTAAACCTACGTTGTTTATGCTGGTGCTGTTACATTTTCGATTTCTCCTCTTTTGACATCCTCTTCTCCTTCTTCCTCCTCCTCACATCACCACTCACGCACAGCGACGTCTGCTCTGTAGCAAGTTTTTCGCTTTTTGCTCCAATCAACCATTGGATTGTTATTTTCAAGCTCTGTGTTTTTTCTGTGCGTTAATATCTAATGATCCAGTTGAAGGACATTTGTGTAAATGCCCTTACATGGCTTCCTTGTAATTATGAAACACTAATCAGGTTTATTCGGCACATAATGTAGGCACTGTATATTCCAGCACCTACTGGACAAAGTGGCATTGCCTTATTTATCAACATATCAACATTTTAACGTTATATTGCACAGTATGTATGTGATGATGATATATATATCTCTATATATATATATAGAGATATATATATATTAAAATAATTCTTAGAGTTTTAAGTTGCTCAGAAGTGTACTAGCTTTTAATTGAATAAAAGTGATTTTTAACATTGCTGGAATATGTTAAGTATTGTAATAACGGTCGCAGAAAGAAAGAAACACAAAGTAATACATTTATTTTGTACTCTCAATTAGTCATCATTGGTAAATACAGATATATTATGTCAACTTTAGTTTTAAATGGTAATCTGCTTCTTTTTGAAAATTATTTTGTTTGTTGACATATTTGAGTTCTGCATTGATATTGTGACAAGAAAAGGGAAATGAGAGTGATACATTTGCATCTTCCACCGTGGATATTTTTGACCGAGTATGTGCTTCCTCTTTTTGTATTGAATTGCAGCAGAGTTTTATACCCACACATCTACAGTCACGTTCTGTTACTGTATGTATAAAACTGCACCAGGGTGACACCACTTTCTATCAAGTTCCGTTTAAAGTTTTTTAAAAATTGATTAATCACTAAAACCACGTACTAGAAGAAAAATGTTAAACATGTATGAACTTTCTGGTTTTGATACATCCACTCAAATCTAGACTCTTTGATGCTGGTGAAACAAATGCTGACACCACGCAGACATATTATGCACAGACCCGGATACTTTGAAACTGTAGTGCGCAGTGACTCTGTGTAATTGTAGTATTAAGGCCCTTTGATGTCCTACTATAATTCCTACCCATCAGAAAGGGAGTCTAAGGGCTCCCTGATGAGGGTTTGCTGTTCCCCTCTGTCCAGACGGCTCCTGGCTCACTCTGTAATTATGGAGATGGAGTGTTTGTATTTATAGTCTAAGCCCACAAGTGGCTGCCCTTTTTCTGTCGTGCAGCTGCATAGCATCACAGTGGAAATCAAGTGGCCATATTTTAAAAAATTGAAGTGGGTATACAATGGCAGCATGTATAACCCGTTTACTGTCACTGCTGTGATGGTGTGCAGGTCTGCGGCGCTGCACTCACAGCGGCTGAGAGCAGAGTATGAAACTTCGAGTGGGTGCATGTGGTTCATTGAACTCGAGGTGTGAACAAGAGGTCGCTCAGCACGAAAGAGAGGAGCTGTGACGTCAATTCAATTTCATTGATTTTTAATATTTACAATAAATACACATTTTACAGTATAAAATCCATTTACATATTCTTATAAATTTAAGTAAAAAATAATGCACAGGACATCAAGCCCTGATAGTGTACAGAGGGGCTGGATCCAGGAGTTTCACACCAGAGGAGACAGCGGTGACTCCGAGCAGGAAGAAGCAATACAATTTTTAAAAAACAGTTCAGGCCATTTGGACATTGAGGCAGTTTAAATAAAACATTGTCTTTGCACACGTTTTGGCAAACTGTATGTGCATCTCACTCCCGTCGACAAGAACATGTTCTGTTTTGTGGCCATGTCTTTCTGTCACTAAGAGTTTTTACAGTAGCACAGTCATGAGAGAGGCACTTGTGTCAAACACCGCATTCCAGTTCTGTCAAGGAAGAGTAGTATATACAGGGCCAGCCCCTTCTTGGTCTGCCTGCTCTAAAGCAAACACAGCTTTTCTAAAGCTTTCAAAGAACCAAAGTAGTACCAGCTACGTCATTAGAAAATAATAACTTTTTTTTTAATTCAATATTATATATAAAAAAAACTTTGGTCATGTGGAGAACAACTTAAATTAAAAAAAAATGACATCAGTTGGATCACAATCAAATAACACAACCTCCCCACCCCCCCTGAACCCCAGGTCCTTGTGGGGGGGGGGCCTCACATGTGCCTCTTCATGTGAAGGGCCAGGTGGTCGGACCTGGAGAAGGCCCGCTCACACAGGTGGCACTGGAAGGGCCTGTGTCCGGTGTGTTTTCGGAAATGACGAGTGAGCTCGTCGGAGCGGGCGAACTTCCAGCCGCAGCCCTCCCAGCTGCAGTGGTACGGCTTCTCACCTGCGGGGACAGAAAGAAGAGGACATGGTCAGAATGTGCAGAGAGGAGAGACACGGCCGTGCTGCAGGGAGACAGAGGGACTGGTGGCGCCGGGTGTGAGCTCGGACTTACCGGTGTGCGTCCTGAGGTGAGCCTTCAGGTGGGAGCTCTTGGTGTACGTTTTGCCGCAGCCCGCGAACGTGCAGGTGTGCGACGCCGTGCGCTTCCTCGGCCATGTGCGTCTCCCTCTCTTGGGTTTGGACTCCAGCAGCTCCAGGGGCGAGGAGGGCGGTGTGAGCATCACCCTCTGCGCGCCGGGCTGCAGGCTGAGACCCTCGTCGTACATGCCGAAGGCGGCGTGCTGAGCGTGGTAGGACATGTGCAGCTGCGGGGCCTGCGGGTGGTGCGGGAAAGGCACCGCCGTGTGATACTTCTGCGGGAAGTTCATGGACTGGCACAGGTGCGCCTGGCAGTCCGAGGCTCCCCGCTCGTCGGGGCTGAGCGGCGGCGTCATGTTGCTGGCTGCCCGCGGGGAGATGGCCACCCGGGGCTGCTCGAAGGACATCATGCACGAAACGTTCCCCTCCTGCTTGATTTTGCTGCAGCTCTGAGGCACCATGCCCACGATGGGGCCGTACGCGTCCATGGAGGGCTCCACTTTGATGTTGTCCAGGCGGGGAAAAGGCGCAGTGTTGACATAAAACCGCCCCTGAACGCCGGGGTTGCGCGTAATGCCATAGTTGTTGGTTCCTTCGGAGCGCAGCAGCTCGGTCATGAGGCTGACGCCGTACGGGGGCGGCGGGGAGCGGTGGTCTTCGGCCGGGTAGGATGGCACCGAGTGTCCGGTGGTGTACATGTTGGGCTCCACGGTGCCCAAGTACTCCGCCCCGCTGTCGGAGCCGGTCGTGTTGGCGAGAATAAAATCCAGATCCAGATAATTACTCAGATCCTCGTCGTCCTTTTTGCTGTGATTGTCCAGGTTTTGTACCATTTCAAGCATCGAGCAGCTGCTGGAGACTAGTTTGTCCATCTCTCCTTTCCACCTCTGAAAGAGCAAAGAAACATCATCAGTTCACAGAGCCGATCACAACAACTTTAAGTTTTAAAAAAAAAAACACAACTTTTCAGTCTCTTAATGTGATAAATAAAGTTTGTTGTCTAGTTTTCTTTACGCAAATTCGTTGTTTCAAACAGGTGAAACAAAGTCACATCGGGTCCAACTCCTCGCGCACACATTTCAAAGCACAATCGTTTAACTCACGTTTTCCCAGGGTTTCTCTCTTTGGTTTGAAAAGGTGGCGAACGACGGCAGCATCACTCCGGATAAAGCCATCTCCTGCTCGGTGTAATCAAACTGGGATAAGTGGAGTCCGAGTGGGTGCGCGCCTGGAGTCCGTGCGCCTGCTTCCCTGTGTCTCTCCACAGGCATGAACAAGTTTTTGAAAAGTGGTAGGAGGTCCTCCGACCTTTTAACTCTCCGGGCAGTTCGCGCCTGGCCAATTGTGAGAGCTCAGGAAACCACGTAGAGTTCGGTAAATATAGCTCTTTATAAAGCGGCTCCTGCAGGCAAGCGCGGCTCAGTGCGCCGTGTGACCGGCACCGAGGCGAAGAGCAGCCTATAAAGCGCGGGCCCTCCCCCGCACGCTGACGCACGCCACGCACAGACCAACCTGAGCCGCGGCTGGAAAAAAGTTGCAGGCAAATCACAAACACACGGGCGATATAGCAACCGTACATATCTTACGTAACGTGGTGGAATAGAACAAGAGTTTAATGACAGAAGAGCCCCGGAGGCCATGGAGCGGCATTAATAACTTCATCTGAAGCCTGTCAGGGCCCCGGTTAATCACCAGCACGGATAAATATTAATATATACACATCAAAATACACAACTCCGAGCAGTGGGTTAGGAAACACATTGAACAAGAAGCATAAAACTCCGGATTAATTGATTTCATTGAATCTGACAAGATGTTTTTCTTAAAATCTCCATGTGGTTTTATTTGTCGGTTTCCAGTTTCAGGCCAGTTCAGTTTTTTTCTTTACCTTCATGATGATGACTCTACAACACTCGCTCCATTCATACCTTCAGATCTGTGTCTATGAAACATCTGTATATTAAAATGTTTGATCATAATAATGCCGGATTTATAAAGATGTTTATGATATTCTCTGCTGTGTGTGTGTGTGTGTGTGTTATATGTGAATTGTGGTTGAATGGGTAACTAGTCATGATTAAGTTTAGGGATAAGATTGAAGATGAATAGAAGTCAATAGAAATAAGATGTTAATTAGAATTAATATCAAGTCTCTGAATAAGGATGGCTGTGCAAACCTGTGTATGTGTGTGTGTGAGTGAGTGAATAAGTATGTGTGTGTGTGTGTGCGTGTGCGTGTGTGTGCGCGTGTGTGTGTGTGTGTGTGTGTCTCTCAGCCTCCACCTGTTTGACGCGTCTCGCTCTCGCCTCATTATCATTAATGGAGGATGGGTTTTGTTCCTCCACAGCGGGCTTGTCCAAACAGGCGCCAGGCTCGTCTCGGGGCGGTTTGCTCGGCCCCCTTCTTCTGCAGCGCTCCCCGCACCAGTCGTGATGTAAACACGGTTCCAGGTAACGTCCCATTCAGGTGTAAATGACGGGCAGTGTGTGTGGACTGCAGGAGACACATTTACACCACAACTCAGCCGCCTCCTGGTTAATGTGTCGGCTGCAGGGATCTAGTTTCTGACGTGGAGGGGTTTTTCTCTGCAGGGACCCTCTGGCTCCAGAGGTCAGCAGGTTAATTGTGACTCCAAATGCTTAAATAACACTTAAATCATATTGTGTCTCGACGTGAAATCACTCACCTGAACTTGAATTTTTGATTTAGAACAGAATAGAATGTCTGTAGTGTCATTACAGTACAATGGCATTAAAGGTTATGTCCTGAAAGCATGTGATTCCAACACATCTCTTTGAACATCATTTAAATAACACAAAGAAATCATCCAGAAAATACCAAATATATACAACATATAAAGGGACCTCAATCAAAGGGTTTCCCTGATTTCAGTTTATTAAAATGTCACAGTCCTCAGCTTCTTTGCTCATAAGATAAGTAGCAACGCCACAATGTGAATATAGGTATAAAGGTATTTCATTCAAAAGTTTCTTTGAGCAACATCAGCAAACTTTACTTGAAATGTCAAAAGTACTTATTATGCAGAGAGTATAACCTGTTGTACTCCTAGATCATTATAACTGATGCTTTTCACATGTAAATATGAATTGACACAAAACATGATAGAGGTAAAGTGACAAATAACTAATCATTTTATATATATTTAATATGTGTAAAAAGCACAATAGTTAAGGTGTTTCCTTGTCTTTTTACAACTTGGAGAGACAGGAACAGCACTCAGATCCCATACCTCTGCCAAAGCCCAAAATTCACACCCTCTAAATATGCCTGGTAGATTTCCATGCAGAAAAGTGAAGATGTTAAAAGATGCCGTATCTTCCCCGAACCGACAGCTCATTGTTCCACCAAGTCCTGTGGAAATCCATTCAGTAGTTTTTGTGTGATCTTGCTTACAATCAAACAAACACCAACAAACAAAAGCACCTTTTCAAAATAATCAAAATGTTATATCTTTGATTTTATGTCTGAAATTCATAAAGTATTCACGTCATAGCAGCGTCACATGATCCCCTCTGAAAAAGAGTGGAGGTTACAGTCTAAGGACGTCAGCATGTGAGTGGAAGTGTTTTAATAACCACTGATTAAAACACCGTGTTCTGCACACACCTTCGACACACTCTCTTTAATCCGAACCCCCAGAGAGACACACACCCAGTAAGAGTAATGAATGTGTGAAGAGAGCAACGAGCTGAGCTCCTCACGAGAGGCGCATCACCTCTCATCAAGCTGTCATGTCCACGCTGACCAGAGAGCCCTGTCAGTGCAGCTGTGAGGTTTCCACTTCCTGATCCCTGATCTGCGCTGGGTGTTCAGTGGAAAGTGCGTCACGCGGCAGGAGTCCAGTAAAGGCCTGGAGAGGAAGTGTGTTTTTAGTGGCAGGCGAGCAGCCGGCCTGATGTCTGAACCCCTGACCGGCGACTCTGACCCCTGCTCCGTGCAGCGCTCCTCCTCGGATCTGCTTCTAGGGAAAGTGAGAGCTCTTTCACTTCCCCGTTTTCACTCAGGTGCCCTGAAGCTTTGCAATGGTCCAAAGTTGTAATATAAGGAACTTAATCCACTGCTGAACTCACTGAACTTTTCATAACCTCAGTGATTTGAACTTCGTTTTAAACTTTGTTTGGGTTTTTATCTTTTACTTTTTGGCACTCTGGCGTATGCTGGCTATGTCAGAGGTTTGTAGAGATGTTCATTTTGACCTGAATTTAACTATAACACAGAAAAATCAACCTTATCACACAATATTCTTTATTTATCAACTGTTACTTTTAATACCACAAACCAAAAGCCACTGAGCAGAACTCACACTACAAGGGAAGTTTCTCACAGCTGGTTTATCCATTATTTGCTCACACACTCAGTGAAACGCCGTGATGCAACCGGACCCGGTTAACAGGACATTTGCAACAGAACTGCATAAAGACCTTTCACTAGACAATCCTGCACCTGGCGGATTCAGATGTCAGCCAGAGAGGACCGAAGCGTTTTGCACTTGAGTAACCTGAAATCATGTGAAACCGCTCACAGCGTGCACAGCTCTGTGAAGAGGAGGGAAAGGCAGAAGGAGCATGAGAGCTGGAGCCGGCAGCTCGGGTGTTTCCTCCGAGGGAGCGCTCGCTAATTCGCATGACGTTGAAGCGGCAGGTTTGTGTTTCATTCTGATCCGTCACTTCCTGTGGAGAAGTTTACGTACCCGACGAGAGAATTTCATTTTGGGGCAAATTGGGCCTCACTTGGGATGGGTGGGACGCCTCTGGCTGCAGAACACATTTCTCAGTTGAAGTCAGGGGGATCTGTGAGGCGTCCATAAAGAAGTGGGCTTTAATGGATCCCTGTAGGGGAATTCTCCTGGTGCTCACTCCGTCCACACAGAGGTCAAAAGGTCCGAAACAGGACGGACACCTCGGAGCTGGTCGGGATGCAGCGTCCTCCTCAGATGCTTGACCCTGTGTCCTGAAGTCAGATCACAGTCCCCCGGCCTGCAGCCCCTCGTGAGCTGAGGAGGAACCAGCGAGTTACCTGCTCCTGGATGAGCAGCGTTTCCTCAGAGGCCTTCTGAGGATCTCCTTCCCCGAATTGTGATTTACACAATAGATTCGCCGTTAGGCAACATTTCATTTCACAATCACAAAGATTGTGCTGCCGACTTTTGTTTTTTTGTTTTTGTTAATGAGTCACAATGTTGTGGACATGTTCTTACACCAGCAACAATGAGTCTAACTTTTATTAAAATATCAAATGACTCTTCTACAGAAACTTTCTCATGTATAACTCGTAACAGCGATGTTGAGAATTTCCATCATTCTCCTCTCGTTTTAAAATGTACACATACATTCAAATTTGAAATATTACATCAATTCTGTAAATCAGAAAAAGTGCACCCCACCCAAACAGAAAGACGAAACAAGAGGGATCGACCAAAACACAAAGGACTCAATACAAATCTGAGAGAAAGTAGAACAGCACGAGTCATAACACGTGAATCAATATCCTCCTTTCACTCATGCCTACATGTTACACTCGAGTCAAGGCCTTCAGTGTTTGCATGTTAACACCTTGGAGTCTTTATTGTTGACAGAAAAACAAACGTCACATCTTTCCGTTGACATGGTAACAGTGAATCTTCAGAGACCTTCGCCTCCAGCGAGCACGTTCATTGTATACGGCTCATATTCTCCATGATGGGCTCCCGTGTTGTCACCTACAAGTTGTTATTGGGCTGTCAGTGACATGAAAACAGGCATTGCATCGTGTCTGTAAGCGTTCCGTCACTGTGGTGGGGATTTGGACACATCAGCTCTGCCTCATGTGGCACGCTCCACGAACTTCCATGGAAAAACAGTGTCTGAGTGTGAGAGGCAGCGGAGGCCTGCTTGGGACGTCCCGGCCGAGCCAGAGTCAGTGAGAGTTTGAGAGTGAGTGGGATCCTGCTCTGGGCTTATATAGCTCAGTTATTTTTAACCACCCGCCCCTTGCTTATTACAGCGTTTCCCCCCCGGACCACTCAGGAAGCACGTTTGGCTCCTTTTCCTGCTCACACGCGGCCAGATTCAAACAGAATCAAAGAATGATACCATTGAGGCTCTCCATCCCCCTATTTGGAAAAAAATACGGGGGGGGGCGGGGGAGGGGGCAGAGAAATGTTCGGCAGAAAAAAGGTTGGCACGCGTCGCCGGTGTGACATTCAAAGAGCTGGCTCCAGTCCTGCTCCGATTTCAAAAAAGCTTCAAACGTCAGTTTAAAGAAACAGGGAGAACGCAGTCATACCTGCTGAGAGGCATTCAGCACAGTATCTTCAGGGAATTAGCATAACTACAGAGCAGTTGAGTTTCACTGTTGAAGATAACTGTCACCAAACAGAGCTGCCACCGACCTACAGTATATACAACAGTTAATTACACAGCGCTCATTTGAATAATGCGTCGCATGACACTGCCGGGGCTGTTTACATTGTCGGGATGTAAAGTGAAAAGAGTCGATACTGGAGAACACAGAGAAACCGACTCAGACTCCAGCCAATCGGCGTCACCCACACAAAACATAGCTTCAAATTTAGTTTTTTTTTTTGTTTGAAATTTATGTTTTTATTGAGTATGGTAACAAATGTTTTATGTATATAGCACATATAAAAACACGCAGTTAAGCAAAGTGTTGTACAATAAAAGCAGACACAGTGCAAAATACAATAAAATAATAAAATAACACAAATAAAATAAAATGATGTGGATAATTAAATCCATTAAGTCCACTTAAGTCAACTTATTCGATTTTTCCCTGAGATAATAATGCAAATCCTGAAAAAGAACAAACAACGCTTACAAACAAACAAAGAAACCAACAAACAAACAGACTGAGGTGAAAACAACGTGTTAGATTAAATATTTGAGTGGAATCAACACGTCTCTAAAACTGTTTCAACAACATCTGAACCTCTAAATCCTTTTTATTGACTCAATTGCAGCTCGAGTGCTTTGGTTCCTTTTAGGCAAATACGCCGAATTTAAATTGCCACGTCAGTTGTGTTGTTGAAAAAAAAACCTATTGACAAAAGTGTTGAAATCAAGAACTCCTCCTTTCTTGTTTCTAGCGAGAACAGTTTTAAAGGTTTGTGACTTTATCCAGGTAATAAACCTGTTTATCGTCTGCACACACATAACTGTGGTGAGGCTTTGGAAAACAAAGGCTCCACACTGGGTCCACGCTGCGTTCCACAGCACCTCCGCATTAAAACAGCAAGCGTCTGGCCTCCGCAGAACCCAAACATGTGTCTCGACAACCGACGCAGCTTTCAGCAAGTGTTATGGAAACCCACCTTTTAAAAATATGCAGCCCACTCGGGCTAACATGGCACGGATAATGGCTACATGTGGATATAATTGAGCCAGTAGAGCACCGGGGGGATGGGCCCCAATTTATTAGCTGTTAACACCAGGAATCATACTGGTCCCACTCATCACAGCACACACACACACACTCACACTCACACACACACACACACACCCGCTTCTCTGACTGTGAAAATGTTTTTTCTCTCCAAAGTGCAAAGAAAGGTTCTTTTTATTTGATGGATGAGAATGGGGCAGGAGCGCAGGGGCTTCGAGTGGCCGCTCTGAGAGTACAGGAACATTTCCACCACGGCCGTTTGGACACTTGACGATTCAAAGAGCTGCCCGGGCCCAACGCACGTTGTGAAATACAAGTTCTTACGTTTTTTGCCGTGTCTCATTTTCTCCTTGAGTCGTACAGTTTGTTGTAAACTCTTCAGTTTTATTAAGATCATGTGTTTCTGTTGACAGCACATCGTCAAAATCGCCTCACATCTGGTCGTCTTTCCAAGTCGATATCTTCGTCTGCGTCCTCTACGTGTGTGGCTCCTCTTCTTCGTCCTGAGATATTTGTATTTGCGTCAGCTCCGTGTTGGAGACGTCATCAGCGCAGCCACTCACTCTGCTGTATTCTCACGTGGACCCGCTCTGACATTTTCCAGACGTTTCACCAGGGGTCTGGCAGGAACATTTCCAGAAATTTGCCCGAACATTTGCGTACTCACATACAGCCCAGTGTGAGTCTGAAAGCAGCATAAGTAACACACCGTATCTTGTGTATTTAATCTATATGTGCTGTATATATATGTATAAACAACGGTTTGCGGTGAAAATGATTGTACTGAAATTTCGAGCTGTCGATTAAAACACAATTTGGCCTTTTTTTCCGTTTTGTTTTGCATTTTCTGACCCGTCCAGTGTCGGCATGTGAGCTCGACTGTTGGATCAACACTTTGATGACACTGTATAAAGTAGAGTCTATCCAGCTGAAAGCGAGGGGGGGGGGGGGGGGGGGGTACGTTTCCTCAGTGTGGTACGGCAGCCTCACACCGGTGCACATTTGAACATGCCGAACTAAACTGTGCCAGCTGTTCAAATAGCATAACCCCGGCCCCAGCACAGGTTACCCATTGAAGCCGCGCTCTGGTTGATTGAGTGATCCAGCCTGCAGTGCACTTTATAGTGTACACACCTCGAAATGGCGACATTTGTAAAAAGGCTAATAAAAACATTCCTGCAGCGGAATGCTCCAGGTATTTCCTCTCCTGCACCTGGTTACGATTCCTTGAGTGCACTCGCCTGTTTCCAGTGAACCCCGCTCTTTCAGAGAGTGGATATTGATCCTGTACCCGTGAGCGGGGTTGTGTTTTGCTAAATGGATGACATTGAAAGGGTGCAGGCCTCTTAAAAGGCCAAAGACTGATGTCATATTCGGCCCCAAGCGGTCAGGACTTTATGGCTGAGTTGTTTTGGAGTGACTGCGAGTGGAGACGCGATGGGGAAATTGATGAAAGTTCACAGCGAGTGTCATTTGTCGTGTGTGAAATCCAGTGGGAGGCAGTGACGGGTCATCGGCTGAAGGGTCAAAAGGTCGGGATGTGTCTGTGTCAGTGAGTGGAAGCCGGACGCCTGATGTGACGCAGGACCATGTGACTAAATGTGTGTGAGGAGAGTCACTACGCTGATTGTACACATGAAGCTCAGTTTACTTGTCGTTCTACCCACCGCCTGTAAAAACAGCTGTACGATGTATACGAGGGCTCCTCAGAGAGCTTTTCTAAAAGTTTCTCAATCATCTCTGCTTGCAACAGAGACGTGGGAGGAAGTCCAGTTAGCGTTCACTCGTAGAGGAGATGCAAGAAAAGTTGGGAACACAACATCAGAGTCCAGAGTCATCAAAATAGTGTATTTAATCAGTTGTTATGGATCAACATTATCATTCAATTGGATTTATAGTTGTGGAGTGAATGTAAATACAGTAATCAGTGTGTTTTAGCCCCAGTTTTGTTCTTTACCTTGTTCTCTAGGCGCTAAATGTGACTTTCACCTCCTCTGACCTAAGCTGCAGGTCAGAGGAGGTGAAATTTGATATAAAGCTCGTTTAAAAGCCACATAAAGCTGGAGATGTGGGTGATGATTGCCTGTAGATTCATCATCTTCAATATTGATTGTTGCTGCTTTAACGCCGTACAGCCACAGCAATATTGTTTGTCAAGTCAGTAAAGTATAGTAACAAAGACAATGTGGCATCTAGCTGAGACCCCAAGACCACTTTGAAATGAGGTCTTTAAGAACATTAGAAGTTTATTTAAATCTAGTTTTAAACCTGTTTTTCAATTGAATAAAGAAAATGCATACACACAGCAACCGATTTGGAATTTGATTCTTTTCCTCGATCAGCGGTGGAATCAGCCCCGGTGAGAGAAGTGACAGAAACTCAAATCCACACAGGTGAAGTCTGTTTTCCTCCAGGGGGGGGGGGATCATGAATTTACCTGCAAGCCGTCCAGCCTTCAGCGAGCGGAGAACTCCTCGAGCTGTGGCTCTTTGGGGATCGGACATGTTTCTCTGCACATTACAGATGTTATCTCAAAGGAGCACAGGGACATTAACCCTGAGTCAAACTGCCATAAAACACCGCTGCTCTCTAAGCGGGTGAGGGGTGAGAAAGATGCTGACGGATGGTTTCTAGTGTAGTTTCCTCGGTATCACTTCATTTTGTTTTGCAATGTGTAATATTTAAACCGTCTTTCCGAGAACAGTAAAGATGGGGCTTTCTGGGTGCAACAACTGCAGAAGTCGGTGTTCTAGTACGTTGGACAGTTAGAACAGTTACAGGGAGTGTTCAGGTGTGGAGGGTGTATCTACCACTGAGTAATTTTGATTTCAGGGTTTGCCTGCGAAAAGGCAGTGACGATAGTGATCTGTGGTCGACAAACAAACGAGATCCGGTGCGCATCGTCAATTTGGCACGCGTCGCGTTCAGATTCTGATGTGTCGCTGTTTCACTCTGAGGCTGCTGACAGGAACTGGTGTTAGATGTGTGGTTTTGTCTGCTAACCAGGTGGGTCCACGGTGCAAAGAGTGAATCCACACCAATGCACAAAGTGTGCTACCTCAACGGAGAGAGTGGTTTGACGAGCCACACGTCGGTTTCCTCTCCAACTTTCTGCAGTTTCTCTTTGTGGCTGTGTGTGATCCACTAATGAAACCTGATTTGAAATACGCCGTCAACAGTTGGAGGATTTGCATGGTGTTTTACTGCTGGAACAGAATTTAAAATACCCACACAGTGCTCAGCATTAAAGGCTGCTGCACACTGGAGGATGATCGGGCAGGTTTTACAATCGTGGGGTCGCAGGAGGTCAGTAGGTTCTGATCATCTGTCCAAATAATCCTGAAGTGTGAGGGGTTTACAAAACAATCTTAATACGAGCGATCGAGCTGGAGCCTCCTGGATCTCGCATCGTAAATATCAAACATGTTTGATCGGCCCCCACAGAAACTAATAGCCAGTGAGAGTGAGCTGATGTTGCATACTTGTACAGCTGCGACTAAAAACATGAATTGTTTTTTGTTCTGAAGTCACGTTCAATCACGCGATTCTACTCTCGGTAATGCACCTAAAAGTTGTTTGCTGAAAAAGAAGAAGAAGAAGAAGTTTCTGTGAGATATCAAGTCTCTGGTCACATCTCCAGTGTGTGCGGTGTTGGCTATTTTATTAAAAATCAGTTCAATCTGTCATGAAGTCGTTTTTAAAGAGTTGAAGTCCTGTCGTGTGCAGCGGGCCCTGAGGACTGAAGCCAGCTCAATGGCTTCTGAGCCTCAGACCTAATTGATTTATTCACCACACCTGGCTTCCATAAACGGCACCAAAGCGCAGGTTACTCTTCTATTTAACACTTCAACTAAGGTATAATTAACCCAGTGCAACGGCTCAGGGGCCTCACTCGACTGGTTCACTTCAAACCCCCCCCCCCGCCTCCTTCCCGCTGCTCTTTAATAACCTGTATCTCTCGTATCATCTGTGCCTCGCTGCTCGCTTCCTGAATGGGGCCCACCATTGATCAGGCTGTAATTTATGGGCTTTCTGTGGGGGGGGGGGGGAAAATAGACTGGGGACTGGTTCTTATCATGGCTGAGATCCTGGGGAGGGAGGACTGGACTAAGGGCACGGATGAAATCTAAGTAGATGGCTCCATCTGACATGAGAATGATGGTGATTACAGAACCGTATAATTAGCCGGTGCGTCCGATGGTGTTTTAGCAACACGTCAGGGTCAGGGATCGGCCGGGGTTGTGACTGCAGTGAGGGACTGTTGACGTAACTGCACCGTGGTGTTGCATGACTGAGCCTCTTATTCATCAGCCAACTGTTCGCAAAATATGTGATCGCTTTGTGAATAGTGAGTAACACGCTGCACACACACACACACACACACACACACACACTCACACACACACGGTGCTTAGCAACGTTGTGTTGCTCCCACTGAGCCGACCTCTCCCTCCTCAACATCTGAGCCGTGTCACCACGTCTCTGAGGAGTCCTCCGGGGGGTCAAAGGTCAAAGTGGCCGCTTCTCTGAGTCCATGACCTCTGGAGGGTTTGAGGTCCCAACCCTCTCAACCTTGACTGACCACTTTAAAAACTCACCTGAGCTCCACTTAAGCGCTTATCAGGCCCATCTTGTTTGCAGCTCAGCTCAACTGTCAGAACCTGTTCTCGCCGCGGCCTGTCACACCTGCTGCCTCCGCGTCGTCCTCTGACACAGCTCAGCTAATGACTCTCCACTCTCAATTAATGCCCTCCCTGGTTTTTGTTCCCATCTGAGCCCTCGCCACTGGCGGCGTGCCCGGACACTTCCCTGCAGCAGCGCGGGTCGTGCACTTCCACCTGCGGCGGGGCTGAGGGGATAAACGCGCCTGATCCATAAATGCATGTGTTCTCATTTGGAAGGAAAAGCCTGCAGCTCTGGGTGACATTCTCAAACGCAGCTGCTCTGTTTAACCTGAGGCACAGACACTGGAAAGGGGAATAAGCCCTTGCTAATCTACCTGCCTGGCATATTACGCAGTTCAGACATTCTTTTGTTCCTGGGATAGAGATGCTCTTTGACAGAGGCCCGAATGCATGTGAGCGAAAACAACTTTCTAATGAGAAAAGGCAGCTTCTTTGAGGAACTGCATTCCAGCCCAAATGAGGCTCCTTGAATAACGCGTTCGTTTGAACATTCATCTGTGTCTTGAATAAAACGTGTAGTTGTGCGGAGGTGGTGAAACTGTTCTCTCGGTTCTGCTTTGCACAAGTCACATAGTAGGTCGTCAGTGTATTTTCAGAGTCAGTATTACAGCCTCTGGTTTAATGCAGCTGGTAACCACTTCCTGTTTTTCGAACAGTGAATCTTCTCACAGTTTGGCCATCGTTTCCTGAAGTGTGTGTTTGGTGTGTGAGCGTTTGTGTGTTGTGGCTTGATGCACACTGAGGTGGCTTGCATGTTTGTCGATGAACAATCACGGCTCCTCTCTCCTCGACGTGTTCTGCAAACACTCTCTATCAGGTATTTTGGCAAGAGTGCACCAATAACGTTCGGATCTGTGCGTGTGCTGTGTGTGTGCATGTGCAGTTTCGCGTGCATGTGCAGTTTCATGTGTGAACGCCGTTGCGTTAATGGAGCGAAGGTGTGATGGAATACATCGAGCAACACTTCACTTCTGACTGACATGTGTTGAAGCGTCTTCGTTAGAACTCATCAGGAAACCGATGTGTCATCCACCACTTGTCACTCACGCTCTAATCTCACTGCTCATTTTAAGCTGCAGATGAAAAATGAGAGCGTGTGTTCACGTTGTCTCTCGACCTCTTCGTCTCCCCTTTGTGCTCCGTCTGCGATCGGCTCGGCAGCTCGGCGGCTCGGACCTCACGCAGCCTCGCGACGGACACGACACATTCCTACCAGCGCCGAATGTTGTCTCTCGAATCAGAGATTAACAGGAACACATGTCCGCCAGTTGTGTATATAAAGTGCGGCTGTGAGTGAGCCAAAGGGAACTGCTGGCCCCTAATTTGTTTTCGCAGACTCCGAGGTCGACCGTGTTAAGATTTATACTCATCTGACATTTTTTCGCCCCTGCCCCATTGCGTCGCACGGGCCTCACTGACACACTGTTGGACAGGAAACGCGGAGAAAGGACTCGCAGCTTGTTCTGTTCTCTGTGAATCACAACACGTCGTGTTTATAATCGAGCAGAAATACATGGAAACTCTCCGTCGAGGTTCACTATCGAGTCGTTATTACCTCAACACCGCCATGTTTTCACATCTGTCTGTTTGTTTGTTTGTTAGATAGTAAGGAGGATTATGCAAAAAACAACTCAACCGATTTCCATGAAACTACACGGAGGGGGGGGGGGGGGGCATGACCCAAGGAAGAACCCTCTAAACTTTGGTTATTTTTCAATTGACTTAACATTAAAAGAAAAAGTTTTTTTTTAAGATTTCAATTGTCCTCTCAGAGATTAGATAATGGTTAAAACCACACATGTTTGTTTGTGAGTTTCGCTGCAGATCCAGATAAAAAATCCGTATCTAGTGAATTTAAATGTGGTTTCATAAGGGGACTGTTGGGTTATATGCTCTGCTGAGCGCTATTCTAGTTGATAATCAAATTGGTTGCATAAAAAAAAAACCCTCAGAGGAGAAAAAAAGAGAACAGATAATCTCGCAGCTGCATCACATAGGTATCAGCACAGGCACCGCAAATTAGAGAAGTGGGCCTGAGCTGTGGAGGAAGAGGTTCCCCACTGGCTTCACGCACAGAGATAAACAGCAGCTTTTTTTTTTGGGGCTGAAAATAGATTCCCTTCATCTCGACTTGACCTAGAATTTGTGCGAACCACATTGAAGGTTTTTCCAGCCAACCCTGCTGTTACCTGCTCACCGAACAACTGAGGAGAAATCGGAGACGTTCAAGACACGAGAAGCTCCTCCGCCAGGCCGGTAACCCCAAAGCCCAAAGGGTCCCTCACCCGAAATTAGATAATACGTCCTCCTGCGTCCTGAAATATCCTCATCACAGGACCAAAATGGAGTTATAAGAGAAATACATGGCAGGGTGTGTCGTGCTATGAGAATCCCACAAATTATGGGCTGGTGGGGAATTGTTCTAATCCAGCAAACCGATGCTGCGGAAACAGAGCTGCCATTTTGGAGAATGGGAAGGAGACAGTTATTTCCTGAGTCCACGCAGGCCCGGGATCTGACGGATCATGGGGGAAGCAGAGCCGGCCACTGTGGTGTGTTGTTGGGGGGGGAAGGGGGGGGATGGGGGGGGAACCCACAGTTTTGAGGGTCTGGAGGTTTTGCAATTGCGAGTGTATGAAAATACCTGTCAGTGAGGTTATAAAACCGAGGTTATAATTAGGATCCGTTCTTGTCCATGTATGACTTACACCCGTTTCCTCCTCTCTGTGCAGGAAAATGTGAGGAGCAGCGGTGGCAGATAGCGTCTGATTTCCGCTCTCTGCTCCGTCCTCGGTGTCACTCTTCGCCGGCCGTGTTTCGGTTGCACTTGCTCAGCTGAAGCTTTCATCAGATGTTTCAGACGCAGCAATGTCCTGGATCACGTTGTGTTTTTTTCGTGGGACGCGCTGCTTTTCTTGGAATGTGCGCCGGCTCTTTGATTGTTCTGTTTCCTGTGATTTCAGAGGCCCTTTGTCTCCGTTGTGGCAACTCACTAATCAGGGAACTCCGTCATAGCTCCCCGTCGCTGGGCCCGCTCTCCTCTAATGTCACCCCTCTGTGTAATGATATTTTTGGCTCTGCTCTCATGCCTCTCTGCTAGGAGGAGAGAAAAAAAAAAGAGAAGTCAAAGTTGGCAAGAACAGTCACCTTTAGGAATGTGCGGGGTAAAAAAAAGGGAGACTGTGGCATCGGTGGCAGCTGAGGGGGGCAACTGCTCCGTCACGAGGGCCGAGCTCCAAATATGAAAAAGCTCCCAGTAAAGCCCTCGTAATGGGACTTTCCTCTTCACCTTCACACGCCTGTTAGCTCCAGGGTGATTTATGGTTTGATACATTACATGCTACTGAAGACATGGAGCGTTTTTCTACGTGCGTATGAAGTTTGGATGAATTCATCGCTCATGACTGGAGAATCATAATCATCAGTTGTTTTTTTTTTGCAATCTGGGCTTCCCCCCATCTTCTTTTGCTTAGTCTGTGGTTTCATGATGTGTTATGGGATCCATGAAACAACAATGAAACCAGATGTGCTTACTAATGCCTCCGTGTACAGTCCTCGCAACTTTGCAGAAGTTGAGCCGAGCGCCCGCGCCATGTAGTCGCTGTGAGAACTTTGTGTCGTCTGCGCTTTCTGGAAGGGCATTTGTTCCCCTTTATACCTCCTCCTAAAATAAGCCCCCTCCCATTGGCTGAGAGCGGACTGGTCATTGAATCACATCAGGCCAATTAGAGAGTAACACTTCCTTTGCCGTGAAAGATGTTTCCTGTTGATAGTAAATGTGCGGCCTGCAGAGGAGCAGACAAGCGAGGGGGGGGGGGGGTTGTTGAAACACTGCCAGTGTTTCTCTGACCTTTGAGGCCTTCATGGCGGAAAAAGTGATGCTGGTGATGGTGTGTGTGTGTGTGTGTGTGTGTGTGTGTGTGTGTGTGTGTGTGTGTGTGTGTGTGTGTGTGTGTGTGTGTGTGTGTGTGTGTGTGTGTGTGTGTGTGTGTGTGTGTGTGTGTGTGTGTGTGTGTGTGTGTGTGTGTGTATTCATTGTGTACATGTGTTTGTGTGGTGCACAGCAATGGTGGAAACTGAGTGCATCTACTGGGTACTTCACTTGAGTATTTCCATTTCATAGTACTTTATACTTCACTACTCTATTCCATGAAACACATATCGTATCTGACAGCTGTAGTTACTACTTGTCGGATTAGGATTTTACATAGATGAATGATTAGATTATAAATTACTTACACATACTTAAAATTAACATCAATGGCTCCAAATGAAGCTCAGTGAAAGAAAGACGTTTTCTTGTGCCTCCTAAAGGGTTAATTTCCGTGTTCTGTGTTTTCATTCCGGTCCCACGCACACCCCCCAGGTATGTGTGTACCTGATGTCAACTTCTGTGAGCGAGTCTACGCTCACCACGACCAAGCCTAGGTGAGATTTCTCTCTGAGACTTGCCCCCCCCCCCCCCCCACTGCGTACCGGAGGATCTCCTGAAGACAAGCATCCACGTTTTTCATCTTGGGCCCAACGGACTGGCATTTTGTCTTTTCACCCAATCCCAACCTGACACGCTCACATTAAGCCAATCAACTGTCAGCTGTCAAAGTTTAAAAAATCTTTAAACTGTCAAAGTTTAAAATCCCAGAGTTGAGTTTAACCATCTCAACTCTACACATGGTTTCATTTAAATAACGTAAAACTAGCCCTCGTTTACGAAATAAAGCCAAAGTAGAGAATATTTATTCAGCCCAATGTAGAAGAAGTTCGTTTTTCCCCATTAATCATCTCATGACCCGAGTGATTTACTGTGTGACTCCTCTGAGACATTTCTTTCCCTGCCAGGATTTACTGCGACTCCTCCAGCCTCTGCCGCGTCACGTCTTCCCCACGTGCCGGTGCCACCCTGAGGATGTGAAGTGGTTGGCTCCCTGTGGGAATCACGGCTTCGCTCCGATCGACTCAGGCAGACGGCGATCCCGGGTTGTATTTACAGCAGCCAGCAGATCTGGTGCTTAAGTCTTGGAGGCGTAGATGTGTTTTCACAGCCATCTAAACAGACAGAAACCACCAGGGATCATTTTTTCCCCCTCCTTTTGATGTCTGTGAGAAAATCCGACGTATTAAAGGTTGGAAAACGCTTGAAGCCTGTATCCTCCTATTATCTCTCAGAACTTCAAGTGAAACTTTTCTGTCTGTGACCTCTGACGGGGCTGCAGTGACCAGTCTCACCCCTCACGCCCACCTGCTTCTGTGGCCTGCATAGACTCACGCTTGTTTACCTCTAATGGGACTGTGCTGCAGAGGTAAGACCGAG
Source organism: Reinhardtius hippoglossoides (assembly GCA_006182925.3). Classification (NCBI taxonomy): domain Eukaryota; kingdom Metazoa; phylum Chordata; class Actinopteri; order Pleuronectiformes; family Pleuronectidae; genus Reinhardtius; species Reinhardtius hippoglossoides. The sequence goes on along the minus strand of CM031680.1, from coordinate 5,685,656 downwards.
GGGCCCGACGGCAGCGGCCGCAGGTCGGAGGAATGTCTACCGTCTGGACGGGAAAATGTAATCAGCTGAGATCAGCAAACTGGAGGCCGGTTTCTCTTTCTCCCCTTCGCGCTCTCACTTTCCCTCCATGCGCTTCTCACGCATGCAGGCACACTCACTTTTTCTCATTCTCACTCTCTGATACACACACACCACACACACACACACACACGCACCACACACACACACACACACACACACACACACACACACACACACACACACACACACACACACACACACACACACACACACACACACACACACACACACACACACGAGTGGAGAAAATGACACCTTTTCTCTCAGCTATTTCCTCTGTTTTTACATACCCGGGCCCGGGGTACAAGAGGCAACCTTGTGTTTTCATGTGACAAAACACACAGAGGCCTGTGTGGATTGGGGAGAGGTGAATAGCCTAATTCATCATTCGGGGTTAGGCCTGTCTGAGCCTCATCTGGGAATATCTCTATCTACACTTAGAAAGTGGGACTGTTGGCGCTGTCTCCCGAGCTTCAAGGAACTACAGCTCAGTCTTGTCCTGCGTTTGACTGATGACTTCTCTGGAGAATCAAAATTCCAGAGTTAAGATGTGGTTTTACCTACAGGCTGCTGGAGTTTTCCTCAGAGCTCCTCCCTTCCCAGCAGAGGAAACAACATTTCACTATTTTCTTGAGATATTTGTCTTTTTGGCTGTATATGCACAAAAAAACTCAAATCAACGGTGGAAGAAATATCCAGAGCCACTCTTTTAAATTAGACAGATACACATATATATTCTTTTAGTCATCATATTTACTTGTTTATAATGTGTTGACTAAATGTCAAGAAAAAATAAATGTTGTTTTATACTGATCAGATCCTGTATGTGTAGATTTCAAATCAAATGTAGTTCAGGAAAAAGGACCAAAAGGTAAACTTAGGCCATTATGAATTATTGTGTGTGTGTGTACTGTGTGTGTGTGTGTGTGTGTGTGGTGTGTGTGTGTGTACCTACTTGTGGTCGTTACATCTTTTGGACCTTTCGCAGCTTTAACACTGACCTTGACAGGCCTAAGATACCTCATGGGGACCAAATACTGGCAAAACGTAATTTCTTAGGTCCTGGTTAAAAGTTAAGGGTGAGGTGTGACTTGTGGTTGTGGGTTAGGGTTTATTTAGGCAAGAATTGGTCATGGTTAAGCTTAGGGATTTGATTTTGGCGCAAAAATACTTCATAAACCAGTTGGAAGCTGTCAGTTACAACAGCAAAATAAATAAAGTATTTTTCTGGCCTTTCTCAGCAATAGCCACTCTCTTTATTTCTATTTGTTGTTTCTCTCTATAGTAGATTTCATCATCATTACTGGTGAAGTCACAAACTTTAGGAAACATCTGCTCTCAGAAGTGTACACAATGTCCCTCGCCACTAAAATGCTGCTTTAAAAAAAAAAACGTCCCACGTTACAATGCTTCACATTTGATAGCTTCACAACAGCTGTCAGTGATCGGGTGAAATGACTGAGATTCATATCGGCACCATATCTCAATTTACTGCTCATTGTGGAGTCGGTGCACGGCTGAGTGTTGCACAGGGAGTCGAGACCGAGTGAGATAACAGCCTGACTTCGCCAAATCCACCATCACTGAGATGTCTCAAGAATTATAACTCAAAACAGAAATAACACAGTGAGAAAATTAATATATTAAGAGTACAAACACGGCTGTTAAATCTGACAACAGTGCGAGTGCTGCCAGGAGAGTCCATTATTAAAAGGCTCCACATGAATTATGCAGAATGACACCTGACTTGTGCCAAATTTCAGCTGTTGTAAACACTCTTTTCTGGTTAAATACACAATAATGCATGATTTATTATAAACGGTTTCAGATTTTGTAAATGAAAATATGAATCTATCAACTGTGTGAAAACGGCTTTACAGACAAACAAATGCAGATGTGAGCATAAGCTCCTTGGCAAAGGTGACGATACAATAAAGAGAAGAAGAAAGTCAATAAAATGGGATATTAACCTAAACATGATGAAATTTAATTAAAAAATGTAAAACAAAGAAGTTTTTGTCCTGCACTTTGGACCAGCTGGTTCATACGGTTCATTCTCTCTAACCCTGTGAGACCTGTATCCAAGACTGTGCTTCAAAAACAAATAAAAGCACAAGAGTCTCGATATAAACTGCAGCTGTGAGAGCGAGTAATAGACTCTGAGTAAATGTGTTTACAGAAGTAGTTTTCCTGTCAGTGCACTCGTGTGTCACACTGTCTATTAACTCACACCCGAGGCTTCATTTCTGATAATTAAACCTCCTCTGTGGATGTTCGGGGGAACAGGTCAACCACAGGCACGCTCCCCCCGCGCTGCTCGTCCTGCGCAGCCCGTCACGTACACTCACCCTCACACATTCTCACTCGCTCTCACACACATGTTGATAACCGCACTTGTAATGTGAACCTTGCTGCTGAGGAGAGTCAGGCCTATAATTACAGAGCAATGGTGGGAAAGCCATAATCACAAAGACCCAAATAGAAATCTGAATCAACAGATGAGTCCAGATTGTTTCGCTGCCTCTGTTTACACAAGGACGTTATGATTTACGTTTGGAAGCGGAGGGACCTATTGTCCCTCGCACAAATGTTAACATTCCCCTGATTGAGCCTTTAAGAAGCCAGCGAGTGGTGATGTGCTTTTTGCTTTCACTCAGAAACCACATCACAGCTTGTCTGTGTTTTGTCAGTCAATAGAAAAACAGATTCTGTCTATAACCTGGAACAGAAAGACAAGGCGTGTAGGTTTCAATCAGCTGTGAGTTGAACGCCATGTGTTTCTGTTTCACACACAAACATCTCGTGTCCACGGCCTCGGTCCAGCTGGAGGAAACTGTGACACCTCACTGGTATGAAAACTACATGTGCTACACGTGTTCTTTTTGTGTTTGTGTTCATTTCAACTGGAGGTTTGATCACCTGCATGTAAACATGTGATCATGAGCTGCTGGGACATGTGTAATACATGACTGGCAGGTTGTTCTATGTTTAATGAGTTATTCCATCTGTCCATTCATTCATTCATCCATCCGTCTATTCGTCTATCTATCTATCTGTCTGTCTGTCTGTCTGTCTGTCTGTCTGTCTGTCTGTCTGTCTGTCTGTCTGTCTATCTATCTATCTATCTATCTATCTATCTATCTATCTATCTATCTATCTATCTATCTATCTATCTGTCTGATCTATCTATCTGTCTGTCTGTCTATCTATCTATCTGTCTGTCTGTCTATCTATCTGTCTGTCTGTCTGTCTATCTATCTGTCTGTCTGTCTGTCTGTCTGTCTGTCTGTCTCTGTCTGTCTGTCTGTCTGTCTGTCTGTCTGTCTATCTATCTATCTATCTATCTATCTATCTATCTATCTATCTATCTATCTATCTGTTTTCTGCAGTTTGTGGCAGTAGCTTTAAAAGCTTTTTAAGACACTGCCGTTGCTCAGTGAGAATTGCCTCAGACACCTCATTCCTGGGAAATGAATGCGTGCCCTTGTTCCACTTTTAGTTTTTGCCCGCCACCATGGGCTGCTATTTGCTCTGCCATTTCTCAGGGTTGTGGGCTTCTTTAATGAGCACTTTGATCCCACTCAGGTCTGGCGCTGGTGTTTATGCGACCCTGAAGAAAAAACAGAAGAAAAAGGGAAAAAGAGGAGGAAAGAAAAAGAAGTATCCCATTCTCAGTTTGAGACCTCTGAGCTGTGGTGTCCAGTGCAGCAGCGTCCGGGGACCTCGTCTTCAGCCCCGGGCCCCGGGTGACCGCAGCGAGGTCACGGCCCCGAGCGTGCTCTCCAGTCACGGCCAAGCTGGATCGTCTGCGTAAAGTCAAACAGCAGATGACAAATGTAAACCAGAGGAGGGTCAAGAGGGACAAAATGGGGAAACTAATATTGAAACATTTCCAGTGAAGCTGTCAGATTCCTTCGGATGATGAGTTTTCACCGCAGATGTCAGTGTCAGGTGTTTTTCTCGGCTTGTTTCTCTAACAACACGTGTTCTTGATTAGGATTTCCTTTTATCAGTCTCGTAAATTTCATATCTAAACTACAACAGCTCCTTGGCACCAGGCTGCAGATATTTTATTTCCAGTAAAGCTTTGACACGGAGCAGCTGTGGAGCCAGCGCGGAGACTCCGGTACTTTTCTTGAGCTTTGACTGTGGCCTGCGTAAAATCCACAAGTCGACAAGTCCTTTTCCGCCTTGAAACTTTACCCTGCAAATTATCCTCATCTCAACATGTTTTATCCAGGAGAGAGTCTCAAAATGTTATTTTTCCAAAGCAGAAAAATCTGCAGCGGGGCTGTGCCGGGTGGAACTCATTAAAAGGATCAATACGGAATTCACAAATCTAGGACTTATCTGACATCTTTCCTCTCACATAACATTTTTATATTTGATAAAGACGTGAAAGGTTTGATAAACAGCTTTGTCCCTGACCTGCCGCTGGGTCAGTCATTATAAACTCATGCTGTGCAGATAAACTGTTTTAATTCCACAGCGGAGATACTAACGTTTCCAAAAATCACAGATACGTTTCAGGAGATGTCTGTAAGAATTATCTACGGCTTGAAGGTTCACATTTAATGTAAGGGTGGATCCATAAAATCACGCAGTGTAAATATGTCAGATTAATAGGTTTATTTGGTCTCTACATGGGAAATGTCTGTCTAACCTTTGTCAGACCTGAACTCTGGAAAATGGGTCCAAACATTTTGTGGGACGTTTTTATTTCCATATAGCTCAGATCCGCAAATCCCAGTTTGTCTCATAAGGCTGTGAAATGTCCTTCACACACCCAATGTGAACGTTCCCACTGTATGCTGATATTTTACTCAGGGTTGGCAGGAAAAGTTCTTGAAAACATCCGGAGAAACTGACTTGGACATTATGCGTTTCTCGCACTCAGCCCCTCGAGGTCATTTCAGGAAAGCGTGTGGAGTCCAGTGAACGTCTGTCAGTTATTCTAGTGTCGATAAAAGACTAGAAACAGAAGGAAATAACTGAAGGTAACAAAATGCACCTGCCATGTCTGAGGATGTTTGTTTAATCTGAACCGAAACACAAACAACTCAGACGAGGTGTCTTCCTCATGCCACAAGTGCACGAGTTCCAGCGGTGTCACGCCCCTGCTCGTCGTTTCGTTGTGTTCGGCGTTCCTGGTATTTCTCAGAAGTGTCGGTGAGCGTGTTATTAAAACGCTGAACATGACAAAGTGAACAAACTGAAAAGGATTATACTGCATACACGAGATTTATCTACAAAAAAATCTGAACCTGGGAGGACGTTCGCACGTTACAGCTTAATTATGACTCAAGCGTTGCCCGGGGCGCGTGAAACAGAGAGAACACAGAGATGATTTATGTGTAAATCAAAGGCGATGCACAAGCCAAACACTCATTCAGTTTCACACGGAGTGAATCCAGGGAACCTCGAGCTGCTCTGGAATCTGACGCCTAGAAGAAAGAAGATTTACATTCATGTTTGGTATAAAATCTGACTTTATTTCTCAGGGTATTCGGGCGACACAGTCTCTATAAAACGTGGACAATCGGTCCGGCCTTTTCTTTGAATGTCCCTGAAGGCGTCAGCAGGAATTGTCACATTCCACAAAACGAACCAGCAGCAGTAGGTGCACACACAATTCAATTAGGAGAGTTAAGTAGGAGAACTGAATGTTCTCGACTCTTTTCATTGTTTGGCACGAGCGTCTCGTCTGATGTCAGTTGAAAGGAGCTCGCCCTGTTTTCACACTTTGGGAGAACCGTGATCCGACCCAGCGACCGACCCAGCCTTATATCAACCTGAGAAACACCTGAACTGGTGTGAACCAGGTTCTTGGCTGTAAATACTCCAAGAATCACAGAATTATTACACAAGGTGGTGCATTACACCGGATCACTTTATAGATGTTATAGATGTTGGCCGCTTTGTTCACTGGGAAGTAATAATCTCTAAATCCTGTTTGTAAAGGACAACAGGATATACAAAGGTGTGTGTGTGTCTGTGTGTGTGCGTGTGTTTGCAATTTCAATGAGTGTAAGTCAAGGAAATATATCTGTTTGCTTTAGCAAGTTGCGTATTTGTATATCTTTCATAGAATGCATGCATGAATAGCTTCTCCCATCCCTGCTTGGCAAAGACAGACTTGGACAATGTTGTGGGAACGGTGAAGAGCCAGAGACACGAGAAGACAACTCGCCTGTTGACTCAGTGACTCACGGCTCTGATGTTTTTGTTTGCACTGGGCTTTTAATCACAAGAGTACATGTGAGGCTGTGGAGGAACAGGATCCTGCTGCAGGTGGACGGACACGCACCAGCCCTCACTCTGATGGATCAAAGGAAAGCTGCAAATGAAACCAAAACTTGGGATTGACACACACATGCACACACACATGCACAACACATGCACACACACATGCACACACACACATGTTCGCGTGGTGTGAGACAGAACAGAGGGATTAACCGGGCTGTCAGGCTGGATGAGGCCCTTTGCCCGGACTCGCCCGCTGCAGTGCCCGTCCACGTGTTCTTGGTGCCCATGTGTCAGGGCCGATGAGTCACCCCAGACGCCGTTGTTTGCCCTGGCTGCAGTGACTCATCGCTTTGCTGCTGGATGGGACCCAGACCGTCGATCTTTTCTCATGCCTTAAGTACGGTATCTGTTTGACTTGGGCTTTTGTGAGCTTTTGTAATTTTTTTTTTTTACATCATCCTGCTCAAACACTGAAGGCCTCTGTCTTTTTCTTCTCTACAAATCTGCCTCTCACATGTCACTCAAGACGAGGCTGCTTTGTGTTGTCAAAGCACATGCAGGAGAAAAGACGTTTGAACACAACACTCATACTACGACTTTAGTGCACACACAGGTCTCGGCTTTGGGGAAGTGCGTGGGCGACTGTCAAACGCATCGGTGTCCGACCAAGGGTTACAGCCCGGTGGAGACAGCACTGACTTCCCTGCTGATACAGAGACATTATAGGTGTCTTATCTCCGTCCCGGGATCCGTAAGTCACATACACACCACACAAGAGCTTTATAGCGAAGAGAAGACAAAAAAATGGCCATAAACATAAAATGACTGACTGATAGCTGCACTCGGCTGAAGGATGCCCTCTAATTAGAGTGTTTTTACGAGCCCAGGATCCACAGTGAAAACATGTTCGCTCTGCGCTGCAGAACAAACACTGTCTGGGAGGTCAAAGTGGCTGCAGGGAGCTGTGGACTGTCCTCACACCAAGTTCAGGGTAATTCGTGTGACCTTGTTCCACCAGATGCGGCACATACCTGCAGGGTTTTTTAAAATTAAATCTAATGATATATGATTTTAACAAAGACTCCTCTCTCGTTGCCAGAAGACATTCGATCTCACAAACACGCTGGAAAACAGGCTTCAGCTTCTTTCAGACGTGCACTGAACATTTTGTTGGACTTCTTCCAAGGGGCTGTTTGTGAGAACGTCTGAGTCGGTCGCTACAGATATGTTTTCCGCGACATTTCCTGCCAGCCTCTGAGTAAATTGTGAGAATACAGCAGGAAAAAGTGCGGTCACACGTTTTCCGGACATTTTCCTGTTGTGATTGCTGTGTCTTCATTCAGACATTTTCCAGATTGAATGTCTGGAACCGGCTTCAGTTAAGTGTAGAAAGCAGCACGAAGCATCTTCTCTACGCCCCTTAATTCTCTTCCCACTCAAACACAGAGTTATTCGAGCGCTGCTTGATCAGAGATGTATGGAGTTTGATGACAGATGTGTTGCAGAAGTTACTGACAAAGTTAGCGACAAGGTCCCATTGCCTTCATGCACATCGTGGTATTGCACATAAGAAGACAGTGTGTGTCCACCGTGTGTTTTGGAGCTGAACGGAGCAGGAGCCGATGAGCCTTTTGAAGTAAAAGTCAGTTTTTGCAAATCACTGTTTTAATTCAAAATCGTATATCTGATCGGCAGAGTCACCGCATTACTCGTCTGTCCTGATTAATCACATCCTCCAAGAACCCCGAAATGTCTCCTCTTCCAAAACGCATGTAGCAGCTTGTTGCAGCAGCAGCAGCAGCATCTTGTGTGTCAGCTGTTGTTACTGCTGCTTTCAGGTTTATAGACCAAACAAATCCTCTTCGATCCTGAGGAAAATTAGAGAAGCAGCAACAGGAAGAAGGACGGGACGCCAACACTGAGAAATATGTATATTCGTGTTCTTGAGGAGAAAAGTGCAGCTGCAGACAAAAGTGTCTTCCACGTGTATTAAGTGTACAAGCTCCATCTAGTGATTAGAAAAGTTATGCATGAGGGTCGTGGTGCAGAGAGGAACTGTGGGCACCGGGGTGAGCTGGTTGATCCTCAGGCAGCAGCAGAGACACACGGGACGAAGACAGACACACAACCAGAGCCTGGAAGAGGCTTGAGACCCCGGTGGCAACGGAACATATCAGTCGTTCCATCATTTGAGAAAGATAAATAACTGCAAATTCGACTGAATGAGACAATTTTGCTCATATTGTGGCTATTTTAAACTAAGAATTTAAGATTTAAAAAACCACAGGTAATTCAATCCTCTGACGTCTCAGGATGAATCCCGGAGTTTCCATCCATATCCTGTTTCACCTGCTCCTGCCTGACTGAACCAATGAGCATCGACAGCGCCGGGCCGACCTCTCAGCGCAGACGAGCTCTTTAAATGATTGAAATATTTCAGATGCTCCGCCGGACAAAAGAAGTCAAAACAAGGGAGTTGAGTGAGTGAGAGGCAACTGACCCTCTGGTCAAGCAGAAAGTGGGACGGGTTAATCCCAGTTTACACCGACCTCACTCAGCAGCTCCTCATCGCTGCGGTGATAAACGGCAGCAGAGGAGATTCTCCTCTCACCTGGAGACAACGCGGTGCCCCGGGTCTGACCCCGCAGGTGACGACAGACCCGACATGACGACTGTACTGTGGGAGAGAGAGAGGGAGCGACACACAGAGACACAGAGACTGAGAGAGATACGGGATATAGTTAAAGGAGAATCACTCTAAGCCATAAAGATAAGATCCTCTCAGAAGCTGTAAACTGCTGGGATTTATCTAAAGTCATGGCTTTCTGCCACAGAAAGGTTTTAACACGGGGTGATAACACAATAACGCAAGGTAACACAGGAAGTTACATGTAATTTAGAAAGCTTAGCGGTTGCTTAATGTAATTTGCAACTTCAACATGTCCTTTTTTCATCTGGTCAGTTCTGTAAATTCACCGCCTTCTTGCAAAAGTCTCAGTTTAGAGCTAAAAGTGGTCGATTAAAAAATGATCAACGTACAACATTTAAAGTTTCACTTCCTCGTGTCATGTGACGGGTTTGCACGTAAAGAGAAAAGTGACTGTTTTTATATATCACCTCTGTCGCCTCTGCCAAGGAGGTTGTGTTGAACACATTTCATTTCTACATCACTTCTTAAAGATTGTGAGACAGGATGTTTTTCAACATTTTCACCTTTTTCCGGAAGAATAATTTCTGTATCTTGAAAAAAAAACAGTAGGTGATTCAGTTGATACACAGGACCACACACGCTCAGTTTTTATATTACTGATTCCAGAGTGGTGATAACATGGAGGCGGGCCGCTGTCGTCCGGTGGTCGGAACTTCTGTGTGCTGTTTTGCTGCGAAAAACAAATACCCGTGACACCAGAAGGATTTCAAGTTGTAAATATCAAACTTAGAAATCAGGGAGCGTCAGGATCAGGAATCAGAATTATATCCGCAAACGAAGACCACAGGTTCAACCTGACAGAGAATCGACTGAGACCAGCCTGGAGAGAAACGTTCTGTCCCTGAAACCCAAAGCAGAGCAACGAAAAGATGCTGGAACCATATTTCAGTGTGTTCTGTGTGAAACGATATGAAAGGGAGGTTATTGTTTGATTTTGATCTCACTTGATATAACTAAAACACGTCTCACCTACACGCTGACTGAAACGTGGCCTCTCTCCAAATATCGGTCAACGGGCCGTTATGTGTCTTTTCTTGCTCTTGTGTCTCTTCATGAAAACGCCAGCTCAGCTCAGCTCAGCGGGTTTGTGCCAAATTCTGAGAAGGAAGTTTCGTTTTGATTTTTGCTTTTAAAAGTCCGACTGGCAAAAAAAAAGCTTCTGCTTGAGAGCAAAGAGAAAAAGGAAGCAGAAAATTATTCATCTACCTGTTTTCTGTTGCCCTCGTGTATTTCATGGAAACGTCTTGTAACTGATAAAAATCCCTGCTATCGTGCTCTGTGAATGCAGAGTTCAAAGGATGTCAGGAGAGCTGTTTGCAAAGCACTGGGCGTTGGCAATAGTTTTGCAATAATTTGTTTTTTTCATTTATACCTTATCTTTATTTCTATTGATAAGGCGAAGCTGATTCATCAGTGTCGAGGGTGCTGCACGCAGGATCGCTTGGTTTTTTAATTCTTCGCGGTGACTAATGTCGAAGCCATCAGTTGTGTACATACGTGTTGGACGCGTCTCAGACCTGGCGACACCTATAAATCAACTGTGGGCATGTTTTTGTCGTCGTGTAACAAAGAGTGTAGGTGTGTTTTGTGTTGAACGGAGCAATAAAACTATTACTACATTCCACATGTGTGTTTACCTGTTACGCTCAGGTCTCATCCTCAGCCACACCCTCAAAATGTTTTTATAGTAGCAGCCAAAGATGCATGCGACTGAATTACTGAGCGGCATCGGCGTTTTTGAAATCTGTCTGTTTGCTGCTGGTACGTTGCCTTAAGAAAATATGAATTTACAGTAAACTTTGAAGTATAACACGTCATAGTGGGGTTGTTTTGATAATCAGCACACAGCAATGAAAACTGTCATGCACAGTGGGAAAACTCCTGCAGAAAGTTTGAGGGGCCGCGTGTTTTGCTGCTTTATTTACATCTACGTGCAATAGAAGTGTAATAAAACGATCTGAAGAGGATCCCCCCCCCCCCCCCCCGCTACCTGAAGCTCTGCGGGTAAGTTAATGGGAACATCATAAATGGAACATGCACGTCTGTTGACAGAGAAAGAAAATTAACAGAGCTGTGGCTTTGTTTTCTTTTCACAGAGGCGTTCTTGTGCTGCATGTGTCTATTAATTTTAATGATGATTTACCTTTTTACGAGGAACACGGAGTCAGGCAGGTGAGGTCACTTCGGGGCTTCGATTCTTCTCACATGAAACAATCCTGAAAGTATGTTTGACTATATGCAAATTCTGACTCAACCTGCTGGAGCGGTTTGTTGGTGTGTTACTAATTCACAATTCCCCAGCAACCACTTCATCTCCCGACTCTCTAAACGTCAGCTCCCTGGGTCTCAAAGTCCCGAAGCAGCAGCTCGTTACGACCTCGAAAAGTCGTCTTTGTTCCTCAAAATGACATATTCAAAAGATTTGTCATGAAAAATGTCCCCTTGTGGCCTTAAACTGTAAATCTACACCTCTCTCCTGCACTTCTGGGCTTGGATCTATGAATATGCTAACATGGCCCCGCCCCCTGCCCCGCCCCCATCGAGGTCTCTTGGGTTCAGGTCAGGTTCGGTCTCGTTGCCTCGGCGACCTACTCGTTGGGCTCGAGGTTGGGTTCGGACACAAAACACAGAATACCTGTTCAGACCGAAACACTGGAGGTGGTGGAGCCCTGTCCAGCTGCTGAGCCCCGGTCCACAAGTTGACAGGATTGGCCAGTTGGGTTTGTGACATCACAAACCCAGTCCGTCTGAATCAGTTTTTTGGCAGTGTTATGTAAAAATACGAGAATGCAAAGCAAATATCGCGGGTCAAAGGTTCGCCACTGACATATTCGTGTGTCTGTGTGACTTTGCCCTAAAGCTGGAAATACTTAGCCTGGGTGTTGACTGCTTATTTGTTCGAATTATGTTTTTTTTCTATCGTATAAAAGGAACAAGGGGTCCTGTTTACACGTTTAAAAACTTGATTTTCACCAGAGGGGGGGGGGGGGGACTTAAAATCTGGCAGAACATCCCTGTTGTGAGACCAGAGGCTCAAACGCAGCGCCAATAGTCAAATTTGTCTTTAGATGAGTAAGATCTGATAGAGGAAGGTTACACCGAGTCAAAACGCTGCTGGCCGGCGGGGAGTGCCTTCAGCAACGCTCGCATAAACACACACGGCGTGCACCTGTGCAGGACTTTCTTGGAAAGAGCTGATAGCACAGTGAAAGAACTTGACATTTGTTTTCTTAATCGCCGTCGACACCTCCTTTCTGTTTGTGCAGCGCGAGAAGTATCACAGAGCTCAACAAAGGCTCCGTTTGCTCGCTATTTGTCCGAGCGTGTTTCCCTGCAGCTCCCTGAAACCACAAGCTCATTATTTCACCCTCCGTACTGTTGGCTTTCAGATCCACATCAGGGAGAGACCGTAAATATTTATGCACACGCACGCACACGCACACACACACACACACCACACCACACACACCACACACACACACCACACACACACACACACACACACACGCAAGCACACTTTAACCCTCCCATTTCATCAGGTTTCCTTTTTTTTTATTTTCAAAAGTGAGCTGGAAAAGTTTCACTGGTGATTTTGAAGATCTTAAATCCTACTATTACATCTTATTTACGGTTGTAAAAGTGAAACGTTTTGTTGCCTAGGTCTTGTTTTCACATGCAAAATGACCGAGAACTGACTAACGATTGCGCATGTGAATAAAAAAAGCTGCTTCTCCAGGTTCGGTGGTCACAGCTGAGAGCTGAGTGTCAAAACAAGAGTCAATAGTTTTGCAATGCTTGTTTTGAAACTTTGTAGATGAGAGCAAGATATATCACAACTATTGCGTGTCATCGTAAGCGTGAAGACTAAAAGTCACTCCGTATCGTTAATCCATGTTCCTGGGTCAGTTGAAACCTTGAGCTGTGTCATGCTGAGGGTTATGGTGAACACGTTTGATGAGCTATAGAAAAATGATTTTAAAAATGACGGGGAAAAAACTAACGATATAAGATAAGAACGTTAATGAAAATGAAAAAAATGTCCTGATCCGGATCTACCCCAAAATTAAATGTGTTTTTTTTTGCCTGACCAATATCCTGCATACCTTCACCAGTTTTTGAGGCAACTCTGCTAAATAACAAACAAACCCAGATTAAAACAGAACCTGGTGATGAGTTGTGACTGTTTTAGTTCCCTCATGAGTGCATTCACAGATTAATAGCAGTGGCACAATAAACAAGTGCAGCTTCTTGTTCGTCTCTCAAAATACAAAATGTCTGTTTAGGTTGTTTTTCTTGTGTTGGCCGCGATTCCTCTTCTCACCAGAAGACTTCTGTGATCACACCCGCTCTGGGTTTTCTCTCCGTCAACTCTCCGCTCGTGCTGAGAGAAAACCACAGTATTTTTTTTCTCTACCCTCTCAAAAAAAACAGTTCCTAGATTCCTCTTATCACCACAACATTGACAGAAGGATTAATGTGATGAATAATCCCTTCAGTCGTGTATAGAACAGGCAGGGAATGTTTTTGTAGACTTTTTGCAGCTTATAACCAAACACAAGGCTGAACTGTGCAGCTGCAGCATGTGAATGCACCTGAATTGGTCACTGCTGTAGTGTGTGATACCTTAAAGGACCCGGGGTTTCCATCCGGGAACACAAGACACGACCTCCTTCACTTTCGACCCGTAAACGTGAAATGTTAATAACAGTCATTTCAAACAGAGGCTCTGGCTTAGGTGGGGCCCCCTTAAATCGTAGGGCCTCCGAGCCATGCCTGGTAGGTCTGCTCGCTAATCCGTCCGTGCCATCAGCGGTGCGACACATTGTTAGCATATATATTTGTGGAATGAGCACTGACAGGATACCTTTCAGTGTCACTGAGTGCCCCCCCCCAGTTTGAAACCAACTCGAGGAACAGACTCCACACGTGACGAAGGACACGTGACGTTCCGCAAACAGCTAATTACGTTTGGTAAATCAACAAAACCTCTTTTTGAAAGTTTTTTTTCTTGAATAATTTACCTTTCAACCATCCTAGTGTCCCCCCCCCCCCCCCCATCCCCCCGAGCGTCTCAGGTTGCCTGCAGTCAGGTGTGATGGCCCGAGGCCTCTGGTTAAATCCCCAGCCCAGACGTCTGCTCAGCGCTGCTCTGCCTCATTGGGACTCCTACACTGATTGCTGCTTTAGTCCCCCCCCCCCCCCCTCCCACTCTCCTCATTGTTAGTGGGAGTCCTGCATTGTGAGGGGGGCCTCTGGTGTTATTGACGTGCTGAGTGCTGGAGAATCGGCTGTGTGGGCACCGATGGGCCAGCAGCTCCTGTGAGGTCCTGTTGACCTGTGGAGTGAGAGTCCACCGGGCCACAGAGAACCCCCCCCCCCCTTCCCCCCCAGACTGGACAGAAGAATGTGGATTAACAAGCTGTGACCAAATACAACACGTCAGAGAAACTTCGACAGCAATCGCAATCCAAAATAGATATTGAAAGAGACGTCACGCGTCGAATAGTGAAGCATGTGATACCAGAGAGAACAAGATCAGTCGCTACAGGAGAAGCAGGAAGACAAACATTCAAATGTGGTTTTTGGAACTATTTTTTTTGTCACAGGTTGAAAAAAAAATCAAAAGATGTTTGCTGTTGAAAATGAATAATAAATTAAAACTTTCAGAGGAGCTGTAAGAACACAAAGGTCTTTCCAGAACTCTTCCTGCCAGCCTCCTGGTAAAATGTCCAGAAAATGAAAACTCTGAGTGAATGAAGACGTTTCACAAACACGTGGCAGATGCAAAACTGGAAGAACACACGTGTTAACACACTAAGCTGAAACTTGCAGAAACAGTAAATCCACATTGAAGACAAAAGAAGGCAGGGTATCTGTCTTCGTGTTGTTCCTGCAGGACGCTGTAATCAAACCTGAATATCAACATCTGCCTCTTTCGCTCTGTGGCTCGGTGCTTCTCACTTCTCTCTCACACTCATCTCCAAACCTTTGTTTTACTCGACAGTTCACAGCTGCTTTCGGTTCAGTGAACGGTTTAACGTCCGGCAGCAGATTATATACGAAAAGAGCGACAAGTTTTGCTCATGAGTGATATTCACAATTTATAGTACTTTGTTGATTTGTGAAAATCGCACTTTTATTTTGTCAAAACTTGTAGAATTTCTCCAAAGCCACTTAAGACAACCCAGGGAATGAGAGAGTGGTTTTTAAAATGACTTGCCATATGGTTTGAGTGTGTGATGAATATCATAAATCCTCAGAGTTTTCAAATGTCTTTTCCCCAAACACGGGAATAAAAACACATACATATATATATATATATATACAGCAGCATTCGGAAACACAAGCCTTCATATGCAACCTTATACTGACGGTCGTGCAGATAAAACCAAGGTGAGCTCCTCAGCGGAGTCACTGGAGGGATGTGTGCCGGGCTCATGTAACTGAAGCTCACAGGGAATCTCGGCGGATAATGACGGTGGACGATGCTGCGTCTATTGTCCGCTCGCATTGTGTTACCTGGGAATGAGGACGACAGGAAACCTACCTTTTGTTGAACTCTTATATTTTGTAGTATCACACCAGTGCAGGGACATTTGCATGCACAAAACCAGAGCACACACACACACACACACACACACACACACACACCACACACACACACACACACACACACACACACACACACACACACACACACACACACACACACACACACGCACACTACATCACAGGCAGAGCTTCTCCGTTCACTTCAAAGACTCCAATCTGAGCACAAAGCAAATGAGAGGAGGGTAAATTAGAAGGGGAGCACGGGAGCTTGTTCAGAGGAAGCACATGAGAAGCACCTTTAATCTTCCACGGCTCTTCCCCAGAGGAAATGACATCACACGGCTGACTCTTGTATTTGTGGAGCTGTGTGATATCACATGTCCAAAACACCAAATCCGTCGCTTTACGCAGATTTTGTTGCCCCCGCAGCGCGATGGAGCTCGTGTGTCTGGATGTTCTGAGCTTCTCGATGAAAAGCTCCTTTTACATTTATGCTGCAAGATGACAATGGAAAAAGTAGTTCAACATAACGAAGCCGACTCATATTTCAATTAAACTTGGAAGGTTGGAGGTTAGGAAAGTAATTTGAGTTGATAGAAATACAGTTGTTGATTCACTTGTTGTGTGGTGGTAGTTTAGGGCTGGGTGATGTCAAAATGATGTCAAGACAATTTTGGGGGGGATAAATTTCACATTATTACATTTTAAAGACTCATTTATGCTCCCGAGTTAAGGTTGTGTTGCGTGATACAAAACCAAACACTTTACAAATCTGAGGAAATCAATTATGTGTTATACCTCCTCACTGTGCACATTGCATAAGCATTATATTGATATATTGCACTTTTGTTATATGGCTATTGATGAAAATTATATTGCATATTGTTATTATGTTGTTTGTTATATTGGTATATTGTTTTATTGCCCAGCCCTAGTTTGTAAAAATCTATAAACATCATGTTTTTAAATTTAAGGCAATGATAATGGTCCAATAATAATTTATTCCTGAATAAAATCATTCTGGTTCTGCCTAAAAAAATGGTAATACTGACACTTATTTGTCATGATTGTTGTTTTGTGTTTACAACATTTAGAAGACAGAGAGATTATCCCTTCTTTAAATCGTCCTGCAAACCTCGTAGAGAAAATAAAGAACAAGAAAAGATTCCTAATGACTTTCAAGGGGTGAAGGGCTCCACGTAAATTGGAACCTCTAAAAGGAGCCTGTGCTGTCGCAGCTTAACTCATCTCTCTCTTTGTGACAACCCATAATTGCAGACTTTTTTTAAGCAGCCCTGGAGATGTGCCGCAGATAAGCTCAGCGGTCCAGGCTCCTCGGTGGCTTCTGCTTGGGCTCCGTGTTCCCGTAGGCTGCGGATTTCGCTCGGGCGGTGTCATATTTCAAAGACGCGACGTTATTCCAACCGCATTAGAGCTGGACGGACTGATTCGTCTCGTGATTAGCGGCAGAGAAATCGCATATAAAATCAGAGTCTCATTTCGAACGAGGGTTTTCAGCTGAAGAAGACATCGAGTCCACGAGACCGTGTAAGGCCACCGGAGGACAACAGTTGCCGAGGTGATTAGTGGTCGCAGCTTTTAGTAAAGCAAACTCTTTAATTACAGAAAACACCAATGGAGGTAAATAGTCCGTCATCTGATAGCATCTTGGCCAAAGCAACCCCCCCCCCCCCCCCCCCTTCTCACAACACCAAACACAGAGAGCAGGTAATGAAGCCGTAGCCCTGAGGTCCCTCTGTCTCCAGACTAATCAAGAATGACAATAGGAGCAGATCTCGTTTGTTGTGTTAGAAAAAAAACACACATTAGGGGCAGAATGATACAGAGCTGAAGGTTTCACAAACACCAGGAGTAAAAAAAGATGCTGGGATCAGTGGATACACTCGTGTTTACTGTACATAAACGCTTCTACTGGAGCAAAGGTTTTCCAGGAGGAGGATTTCTTGTCTCACGCTGATTAACAAAGCGAAAATGAGGAAGAGCTCACTTTGGCTCGACTCTGCCAGCAGCGGCTCCCTTTGATTAGCTGTGATTAACACTCTAACGACTTTACCTGCGTTGCCCAACTGGATGTACAACAATAAAACAGGCCATGGAGAAGAGGGTTAGAGTTAATGATGCTGTATAGCTGCTTTCAGACATTGATTGTTGCACTGAACTCTGGAGATTCTCCTGAAATTATCCAGACTTTCTCTGGAGTCCGTTGGTAAAAACTGTCTGAGGGAGCTGCAAGAATACAGCAGGATAATGTCCACAGACTTCATTGCGAGTGACGTTTCTGACACTCGACAGAAGGAAAACCCCCAAAAGATTACAAATATATCAGGATGAAATAGAGGAGTCATACACTCAAAACAATATGTCAACTGGGAAAGACAACGAGATTCGAGAGCTCTTGACGATGCTCTACACAGACACCTCCCCTCGCCTCAATGCTCCCAACAGTTTCCTGTCGTCGCGAACGCGTCTGACTCAGACAACCTCCCGCTGCACTCTTCATACGTGAAAGGTAAAGACAAGAGAATGTCCGGACCCAGAGTTTATGTCTGAAAAACGGCGTACGAGTAAAACTGGAGGGTTTACTCTACCAGGTGGAATTCCTTGGGCAGGTCCTTCCAGAGCCAGAGGGCGGATCACCTTTGGTCTTTGACCTTGAAAGGGGAAAAGTCGTGGGTAACTGTGCCTGAGGATCTTTGGTTGCATGAAGGAATCAACAGCCCAGAAGGAAAACTCAAATGAAGCAGCAAGGACACAACAGTAATCAATCAAACCTGCCAATCAAATATTAAACAGGTAGTCAACAGATGTTAAAGGCGGATTTTCAGTTTTGGTTTCGTGTTCTGTCCCTTATTGGAAACGCGGCAGATCACAGGTTGGCGCGGGTTGGCGTCCTGATTCTGGCGTGTGATTAGGTTAAAGCTAATAACAATGTTTGTGTGAAAAAACGTTTAATGTTGTGCGTCACATTCATCCAAGAACACGATCTTTCCCTGAGGGGAAAGGGAAGTGCTCTGAGCTCCTGCAACTGTAAGAAACAAATTCAAACAGAAACGATTTAATTTCTACGCGTGGATATCGTATTTCAAAAGTAATTGACAAAAGGAAATCCAGGCGGTATCATGTTACTTTGAAATCGTTTGAATTCAAGTTTTAACACAGCAGTAGAAGTCAGACACATGGACGGGTTCAAAGTTAAGGTCGGCGAGGAGTGGGACGGGCGGCGGGACGGGTGAAAGAACCAGGAGCGACGGTTGAGGCCGGGCATTGTGGGTAGAGGATCTTGAGGTGGTGTGTGTATATGGAACTGGTGAGCCGGGCGAGGCAGGTTGGGCGGCAGAGGTTGGCGAGGATGGACGTGAGGCTCAGGCAAACGCCAACGTTCAGAAACAAGTTTTATTATTATTCGTGATGTCTTGCAGGGCCCAGGAAATACAAAATCTTAACTTTCTATACGAGTAAACGTTAAGAGGTTTTTAATTCTTCAGGGGAACATTTTGGCAAAGTAAAACTAAAACATATCTAAATACAATTAAAAGGTAGAATTGAGAAAATATACTATTGTGTTTTGGTAAAGGTGAATTTGCTCTTTAAAGAAAAAGACAGTTGATGTTCTGCAGCACATGAGTAATTTCTTTGTAACATAAAAGGTGAATTTTAATTAACACGATGCAGCAAATCATTCCGAACGTCCCGTGAATCTGTGGAATACTCTGGATGCTTGTGCATAATTTATCGTGTGAGAAGAAACAAGTGTGAAAACGTCGTATTGTGTTGCCAGCAGCTGGATTTCTGAGTGTGAGTCACCGTAACCACAAGCATGGGTGCGCCGCCTATTCTCCCCCATTAAACCACATTCAGCAGAGATAACAGAATTTGGCAAAGACGGGACGTTGGCGTACGTGAAAGGGGAATCTGTCCAACACATCAAGCCTGGGTTTCATTCTGCGTTTGTTTCGATATGTCCCCGGCCAAGAGAACAATATTCATTTTCACTGTAACTCTCGCTGCAGGAAGATGAAGCAACGGCGCTCTGGAGTTTTCCCTCTGAAATGAACAAGGCCGTAAATCATTACGAGCCGAAATCTGCACATTTTTTATAGGGATAAAAATGTTTCCAGCGTTTTTTATTTGCTAGATAATTTGTGAACTGCACATACTAAGATTTAACTCGGTGGAGATAAAACTTGGATGAAAACGTAACTTGAATCTATTCCAGCCAATTTCTTTGAGTTGCATGGGCACCATTAGATAAGATAAACCTTATAAGGAGACCCACAGATCATTTCTGTGTTATAAAACGACTTGGCTCAAATTCACACACTCCTCCTGCTGTAGATTAGATTAAACGCTGGCACTTCACCAGATTCAATAACTCCTATAGCAAACGCTGTGTTTATTCTGAGGCCAAGATAAGGCCTTCACTTCTTTGCAAACAGTTCGCTTTGGGTCATCGTGCAGCTTGGAAAACCGCAAGCGAGGTGCGGACCGGCTGCAGCCCGGAGCTTCACACATGAAACGTGCCGACTGCTCTGGCACTGGCGCGGCGGCACCAGCCCACGTCGAACAATGAGCCGGAGAAGCCAGAGGAGCAGTAAGAACACGTCTGCCCTCGGCTGTGATGGACAGTGAAACGTTGGAGAGACAAGTCGCAGCGTATTGCAGCTGCAGCAGCAATTATCTCTTCTTATTCTCTCTAGTGTTCCACCATTAAAATACCTCTCAGCTGAATTTAGGATGAGTAATAAATAATAGGATGAACCGTGTGCAGTCTTGTTCTTCTTGCTAGTGGCGATTTCGAGGATCTGGATGACTCCGACTCTCACGGTTTGCTCACGAGACAAAATGTTCTGTCTCCAGCGTTCGGTGCAAACCTGCAGCCGATTTAGAATCTGAGCATTTCTCCGAATCACGAGCAGCAGACACAAGTGGAAATCACTGCATGTAAACAAGTAGGCTACGACTTGTGAAGTTTGTTTGATCAGAGAGAAGTTACGTTTTCATGGGTAATGTAATTGTTTTAATTCAGAGTATGAAGTTCCAACAGTAAATGACCATTAAACAACTTAGTTGAAAAAAATATCTTGAAGTTTATTCGCGATTTTAATGCAGCAATTAAAGTTGAGTTTTGAAGTTTGAAAAACCTTGAAAGTTTTGACAGAGAGAAAGAGACAACTCATTTTGACAGAGAGAGTCATGTGCACTTTCTTCTGTTCTAAAATAACAAAGAGCCGGCCCTCCTTCACAGGTACAGTGTCTATTATAGGAGGGACAAGCTAAACTGTTGTTATTAGACTCGCCACACTCATGTCGGAAAAATGTGCGAGTTACTCCTAGAGGAGGATAGAGATGACGAAGATTTGACTTTCGCCAAAAGCACAAAATGTCCATAATACATTATATCTTTAAAAACTTTGATCAAGTTGTCAACTACATCCCATTAACTCAAAGATTAATTCACCAGCCTCAGAGCTCTGGCTCTCAAAACTCACTTTCTGGCCAATACCCCATTAAAATGGAAGAAAAATGTCCCCCCCCCCCCCCCACAATAAACATGTCAAGAAATTGCCATTTAAAAAATTAAATGAAATGAAAAATAAGAGCAGACATGTCCTGGGTCATTTTATTATTATTTCGTGACCCGATCGTCCATCGTGTGAGCAAACTGATGTTTCGACACAGTTCTGACCCAAAAGAGCAAGAAGAAGTTTAAAAAGGAATCTGACTTGGCGTCGTGTTGCGTTTTTCCCTTTTGTGAGAATCTGACTTGAGTTACAGGCCAATGTAACGTGAGACCTCTTCTACTGTAAGTGTTCGAAAGGCCTCGTCAGATCCGTTTTGCGTTGCGTTTAATTCCCAATTAACAGATTCGGCGTTAATGCAGCGTTACGTTGGAAATTGCCGTCACTGAATTCACTTTAACTAGTGACACCTGCTCGATGAGAACACTGTGTCCTCCGAGACTTTTTCCTTGGATTTTCTCCGTGGAACTGGAGAAACGCTTTCAACTCGATGCTTTCAACCGCCTACAGATCATAAAATTCCCCAAACTGGACAATGAAGGTTGTTAAAAAATTTATAGTGAAATACCCCTGACTGTTCTCCCAGCCCTGTACACACAAGCAGAAGTCAAACATTTACGGACCCTAAAAATAAATGTTTTCTGCCGATTGTATAATTACATGGTGCGGGGATGTGAGTGTGTAACGCGATGCCTTTTTGTGTGTTTGTGAAGGGAAGGGGTTGCGGGAGGGGGGGGGGGGGGGAGGGAGATGGGGCGGGGGAGCTTTGGTACAATATAATTAAAATAGGATGGCCTTCGCAGGGCTCAGCCTGTTATTGTCTTTTCGACCTCAGAGAGACGACGTGTAAAAATAGACGTGCGGCCGAGGGTTTTTTCTTCTTCTTCTCCTCTCCATGTATTTCACAAAAATGGTGATGAATGACTGCTGCTGCGCGGCGGTGACACCGATCAACAACCTGATATTTGGCAAAAAAACGCCCGCCTCGGCATTCCTTCAATCACGTTTTTGTACCGAGTGGCATGCACCTCCGCCGTAAAACCTGTCAGCCCAATAAATCCCTGCGCTGTTCAAACAGTCTGCAGGTAAAACCTTCTACCGTTGGTGTTCCCCGGAGTTTCACCTCGGGGCCTGGTCAGCGCTCGCTTCTTTTCCGACTTATGCAATTCCATCCGCGAGGTATTTTATTGAAGTGGTTGCCTATTTGCCCTCACATTAAACACCTGAGGAATGTGTCCCTGGGTTTGCTGAGGTTGTTTTGATGTGCATTCAAAAAGCCCGTGTGTGCAGAAGGAGCTCATTCACAGCGCGCGGGGGCTCAATAGCTTCATTTGTCCTTGAAGGTAAACACTCACCGAGGAGGCCCTCAAATATGGGCTTTTCAAATGCCAAGGCCCCCTCGGCTCTCCGTCTTGTGTGACAATGAACAAATTCCCATTCAAGAGCACTTACTGTGCGATAGCGTTGGCATTGTGGTGCCGTCAACACACCTGAGTCAATGAGTGAACCGCATCCCCGGTGAACTGTAAACGTGACGTGCGCGTGCGACGCGACTACGCGGGACCGACGGCAAGTTTCATACGCGGTGAACTCGTTTGACGTGTTTAAACCATTCCAAAATCAATAGAGACATTAAATTGGAGATGTAAATCATTGCGTCAAGAGGCCACAGCCAGCAGAGCTATAAGTTCATCAACACCACATTGTGACAGATGTTTTCCCACGCATTTATTGGAAAATCATTATTTCTTTATGTTTCTAGTCGCTTTGTGCCAACGCTCCATAATTGGATTGAACAACTTTATATACGTGTGTGTGAAAACTGCTCGGAGACAACTGTGGCAAACAATCATATCTCTCACAATTATACCTAACTCTTGACAACAAATTAAAAAGCACAACACACACAAAACTCTCAGTCAGACGCCTTTGACCATGTCTGGATCTGATAATCTGATCCGACAGACCAAGACACAACAACACATTTCACCCTGCAGGTTCCCAGCCTGCCACAATGACTCATCACCAGCGCCATATCTCAGGAAAGCCCGTGTGCCGGGGCGCTGTGTGTGTTTTTTGAGGCATTCCCAGGTGAGGTGTGTGTGTTTTATTGTCTGTCACATCTTTCATTCCAGCTGTTTTACACACACAGAGGAAGATATGCAGAGTAAGTTCGGGTCCAACAATAACTATAAAAGTTTGAGGCCGTGTCGGTGGGAAGAAGTTGTTGTTTTGTGCAGACGAGCTGCACATTCCGACAACACCTGTAGAATTCCACTGGGGACGATGCAGCCAAACGCTTCCCACACGAGCCAACACGCACTTCAGATAAAAGAAGTGATCTCATGCACGACCATCGCCCGCCGCGATGAGACCTTTCTCTCCTGACTGACAGGTCCGACGGCAGACGCTCAGACCTGGATGTGTTTTCAATGTTCTGTCATTTATATCGAAGACAAATTAGTAAAACACGGCTGGATTCTGACACGTGTCTGTTGGTGCGTGAGTAGTTCAGACAGTTTGTCTGGCAGCAGGCAGCAGGCAAAAGGCAACACTCCTTTTCCTGTCATCACACTATTCTATCATTGATTTTAGTCCCGAATGGTCACACACAGTTACTGAGGAACACAAATACAGCAAAGCGATGAAACGTTTAAAAAATGTAAACACTGTCGTCGGTGAATATTCTTTTGCGATCAGTTTCCAAATCGCTCATCCAGCAAACACGTAGCATTACATAACCCTCCAGCTGCTAACTCTGTGAAACCAATAAGATGAACGTTATCAGAGTGCTAATTTGAGTTGAATGTAAACTCTGCGAGTGACTCACTGTTAATATGAACAT
The DNA here is from genome assembly GCA_006182925.3 of Reinhardtius hippoglossoides. Lineage (NCBI taxonomy): Eukaryota > Metazoa > Chordata > Actinopteri > Pleuronectiformes > Pleuronectidae > Reinhardtius > Reinhardtius hippoglossoides. Next base: position 5,661,679 of record CM031680.1, on the reverse strand, counting down.
GGATTTGAAAATGGCAATAAACTTTAGACCTCAATCAGCAAATGAGACGCCATAAACTACATTTCCTGATACAACCGAGCCTAATGTTCCTGTATCTGTTTTTTAAAAACATGTGATAAAGTATAATAAAGTGTAATTAAGTATTTTTACTATCAGCAATTACACTTTTATCAAACACACACACGTTTTAATGTTAAAGATTAATTGGATGTGTCTCGAAGGTCACTCCTGATGAAACATTTGTGTCACGTGTTGTTTGCCCGGTTGTTGTTGTTGTTTTGTGCGAACGCGATAAGCTCGTCTCCGGTTCACCTGCAGCGGACAAAGAAAAACAACTTCCACTGTATCAGCTTTGTCTTGAGTTCTCTGAGTAAATTGCAGGGAGCGGTGGGAACGTATGCTGTAATTTCAATGGAACATGTGATCTTAAATTAGAGCGCGGCGCGGTTAGGGGGGGCAAGCGCACCGAGGCGCTGGGGCCTCTGGCCGGGGATTGGCTGCGTGTTGTGCTAACAGACGGGGCCTTTCCACTGGTCGTGACCGGGCGGTTCTGATGTGGTCCACCACGCGGCCTCTGATGACGGGGTTGCATGTGTTCCTTGACCCTGACCATAATGGACAACTTTTACCCGCCGGAAGAAAATTACAGCCCCTCAGGAATGTTTCTGTTATTATTTTTCCTTCTTCCTATGAAACAGACGAGGAGGTTTCAGCGTGTAAGCCATTATAAAACCATTGCACCAAACCATCAGCAGAGGGAAATGGGCTTTTTGGTTGTTGTTGTCCGTGTAGGAGGGTAATATGCAATTAGGACGGACTGCAGATCAGTTTATGGGGATGTTCTGCTAAATTGCCCTTGTACAATCAACACATTTGACAAATTTCTTCCTCTGCAACCCGCCTACTACTCCTCTATAATTCCCCGCCGTGGTTGAAACGTATCTGTCACTCCACTCACTGTCAGATGCGGAGGGAGTGGACAGTGCACAGAGTCCAGAATGCTTACACTGTTTTCATTCTGAAGGAACACATGTTTGAAGACTTTCCCACACGAGCGTCTAACAATATAACTCAAACACTTTCAACACATCTCCTGTGGGAGCCGGGCGAGAGCGTAAACTCCCCTGAGTTTTAAATCATCCTCCGGAATATATCTCCTGGAGGATTTCACCAAACCAACCTGTGCACGCTGGTAAAACTAAAAGTGACTCACTAAAGTCGACTCCATATAAACGCAAATTGCTTGATATATTTGGCTCAAGTCACTCGGGTGAATTTAATGGGGTCTGTAAGAAGCTAAATAGAATTACCACATGGGTCAACACTAAAAGCGATGCTGGTTTGGCTGCAGCGGGCTGAGCATCTGTTGGAAAGCTAGAGGCCCGACGCAAACGGAGAACTCTGGCTCACCCTGCGACTCCTATAGGGGAAGCGCATGCAAACAGGTGGCGGAGCCGAGCTGCTTCCTCCCTGTGTACTCATCAGGATTCAGGTCAAGAGATTCTGTTGAACTTTGAGGCCCAAACAGGATTTTTTTTGGGTCCCTTTTTTTTGTTTTTGAAGTGAGGAGATAAAGATCAGGGAGATTAACACAGCTTGAGTTCAGGGAGTGGTGGTGGCAGGGTAGTGGAGTAACGTCAGTGATCATATCTGCCGTGGAGGATCAAAGTGTGGGAGCTTCAGCCCTAAAGGGACGCCGCTGCCTCCTCGCCTCGCTTCACCTGTCCCGTCAGGTGCTTCACGCGGACCCGAGGAGAGGGAGAGAGGGATGAAAGAGACGAGGCGGAGATATTCAGGAGGGAAAGTGAGAAGGAGGTCGGACAAAGGAACCCCTTCAGACTTTTTACACGGTGTTGGGGGTAATGAAAGGTGTCGCGCAGGCAATTCCAGATCCACCACCTACATTAACTGAGCTGCCGTTCAAATAAGTCCATTCTCTGTGTGGTATTTCTGGGCATGCCGGGAATTTGAAAAACGCCATTTATAGATCCAGATTCACCACTTCCACTTTCAAACACATACCTGAAAATACCCTCCTGTGGTTCTGGTTGTGACCCGGTTGAATACAGACCTCATAGTGACGGCTATTTCACAAAGGACAACGTTTTAGGGTTTAACGTGTTTGAGTCAGAGTCACCTGATCGTGCTGTCGTACCCACACACTGATCAGTAAAGTATTTATACTATTATTTATACTTTAATAGATAAAATGTGAAGCAAATTTTAATTAAAAACTACTTATGTTTTATATTTGTTTTGTGTAATTACATCATCCAACATCATACATCATGAACATGATTTGCTCCTGAGTCACGTCAGGGAGATTTTCTTCGCCTCTGGTGGTGAAGACAACAACTCCCATGATTCCACAGCTGCTTCACGACATAATCTTTTCTTATTGTTTTGATTGACAGGACCCTAGTGGGAATTCAATTGAACTTACTCTTTTTTAAATATCCATTTCTGCCTGATGTTCTCTCTTATGAATGCATAAGAAAACAGCAGTTTTCAACACGCTGCATCCCCTGAGAAAAACTTCTCTCTTCCTTTCATTTCCTGTCACATATCTCAATGTCTTAAAAGTTCTTGCAAATGAATAAAGTTACATTATTATTGCATAGTGATGCAGTTTTGACAGCAAGGGCTACTTGATGCTCCAACATCTGATATTTCAGATTTATTCACCAAGAAGACAATCATCTCTGGATGAACTGTCACAGTTTACATTTTGACTTTCACGTTCATGTTTGCTCATTGTTCTCGGGGCTTTATTAAGAATACAAGAAGGACTTTCACACTTAAACTTCCCTCGCTCCAATGCGAACACCCACACACATATTTAACTTCACAGCTCATGCCGTCAAACGGAAGTAGGATTTCCTGACGAGTTGACAGAAGACATCAGAATGTCGTCCCAAGCTGTGACTCAGCAACATGTCATGTTAGGTTGAACAGCATGAATGTACAGAATTTATTTAAATATAGTTATTAAGGACAATAATGACGCCGTTAAGGTTGAAAGATCCCTGGTGTTTGATCCGTAAAACATTTAGTTGAGCAGTAAATGACAAGGAATCATTTCGTAGCTCGACACTGACGAGGGAAACACGAATAAATCCCGTGCTGCAGAAATGGCAGAAGAGCAAAGGAGATTTATCTTTTGTGCAAATATTTCCTGTTCACACACTTGGAGCCAAAGTGTTTGATTGAGACGTGTAATTTATCGCTCGAGCGGCTGATGAGCTCCTGTGGGCATGAGAGTAAATTGCCCCTCTGTGTAGATGTGGAGATAGAGATCACAGCGCCGCAGCTTGGGTGTGCTGACAGATGGCAGCCGGAGAGATTCACACCGCAGTCAGAGTCAAGAAGTCAAGTAACCCGAGGGCAAAAGGTCAAATAATGAGGCCTCGTCTTTTCTTTTCTGTCTTCTGTCTCATTTTTTTACCACATTTACTGATTCGATCATTTCACAACAATAAACACAAACAGATTCCAGTATTTTTTTCTCTAACTTTCTGTTATTTATTTACATTGGGGCTTTCGTAGGGTTTCTTGTTTTTCAAGTAGGGTTAAGTTGTCTCTCCTTTGTATTGAGATAAAACAGAGCTATGCTAACAGTTGCTAATAGCAGTAAAAAGGACAGTATGATTGACTGTGGAACTTCTACTTTTCATCATGTGTTTGCCGAACCTTATTTAGACATTTCAATTGGAGGGCTGCAGTTTGGCTTATTTGTAACATTATTATGCTATAACGGGGGGGATAGATCATGATTGACAGCTGATACTGGCTCTTGGTGGCTACCATGGCTCCATCCCCCGATCACTTCTGCCCGGACACTTTATTTAAGCTCGATTCGGGGGGGGCGCATTTCTAAATGTTGATACTCAACCGAAGAGCTAACGCTATACATTTAAAAACACGTCTATCCATTGCTTACAATAAACAGCAGAATGTTTTCTTCTGTAGCTCTGTTGCTAGGCGACGGCTGTAAGGGCGGGACAAGCTGCTGACGCAATAGGAAGACCCGACCGTCTGATTTCGGTTTCGACCGGGTCCTGCGAAGGATGCAGACGCTGAATTGAGACACAGCTACAGAGTCTCTGCTGAAAACCTTCAGTGGGATTTGTCAGTCTGACTCATTTGAGAAAGAGTTTATTCCTGGTGAGGAATAAATACTTCATACCAGAGGTGAATGAGGTGAATGAGCTCCAGCACATAAATCTGTTTGTAGATCCCGCCTTGTCTGCGCTAAACTGTTCAAGCAGTTAATGAACATATGTACCAACAGTTCTTTTCATTGTGAAACACAAACTGGCCCGATTTCTAAAAGGCCATTTATCAGCCACAATGACAGTAATCTCTGTAATTGCTCTGAGGTGGGTGAAGGCTTGTCTCCCTGTGTGCACACCTCACACAGCGTTTAATCAGCAGCGGCCACACCTCCTAACGTACAGCAGTTACTACACCAGGCCGAGACGTGACGCCACGCTGTGTTTGCTGAAAGACTGAGGAAAGAGCGTCGCCTAATCCCGCTATTTACGTCTAAGATTATCGCTAAGGAGTCGCTGGCAGCATCTGCATTTCTCTTGGAACGAGCAGATGTTTGTAATTTACATCATAGGATGTTAGTTTTTCAATCTAGAAGCTGCGGCGCGATTGAATTCTCCAACTTTCTGTGTGTTATGCAGAAGCACACAGTAAGTTAACCACGTGTGCAACCACCCTACCCCAAATCATAAATAAGGGGAGTTTTTAAAGCTCTCGGGAGAGACCCCATCATTGTGCCACTGAAATATATACCCATCAAACAACCTATTTCTGGTCCGAGCCTCTTGATGTGGTCGACTTTCTATTTTTGCCTCACCCTTGAATTTGAACTGAATGATATTGTATATCCTGACCATTGCAAATTATATGAGGGGAATCATCTGCTGATAGGATGAATCAGAGTAGGTCACAGTAACCAGCACAAAGGCAGCGCACGAGTGGACCGAGCGTGTCTTCAACCCCCCGTCCCAAGGATGCATCCCAAAAGTTTATTTTTACTCCGTTGTGAATGGTTATGGCAGCAAACCGCCATATGGCTGTAAGATTGAGTGGTCTTGGTGGAAAATGGGGACGGAAATTATAGAGGGAGAGAGCGCTGGTGTCACACAGGCCTTTCATTCCTCCTCTTCCCCATGAGCTGATTGGGTAAATACACAAGGTCTCGGTGGGACTAGGAAACAGTGACGGGTCGGGTTCACGGTCGCAGGCATCACCTGAACATGAACATTTGAGTCAGAGAGTGATGAGGTAGCTACTGCTCCTTCACAGCAGCTCCCTACTTCTTCGAGTATAGGTCAGGTAATTTCATTTAACTCAGGAAAAAACTGATTTCTTGTTGTGGACATGGCAAAAATCTTTCTTTCCCCAAAGATGGAGCAGGGAGCAGCACGAACGCCATGTGCACAGTGTGTGTGTGAAGTACAAGCGTGGTTCGAATAAAGTTTACGAGCAGTAGAACATCAAAAAAACTGAAAATGCAGTAAAAATCTAGTTGGAGAGATTTGAAGCTAAATCCTCTTTCACTCCACTGTTTAGACCTTTTCTTTTTTCTGTCTCCTTCATGTAATCCCTTTGGAAAAAGAAAGCATCATGGACTGAATGTTAACGCCCCCCTCTCAAAAACCTTTCATGAAACAAAGTTTAATGTGACCTAATATTATTTATTAGCAGAAAACACACGTATGAGCTGTTACATTTCCACACCTGTGAGCCACTAAGCATTTTTTTTCCACTGCTCGTTCACTTTTCTGCCCAAACTGTCAGCGGGCATCAGCTCTCGGAGTATTTCAGTGGTTTAAAGTTGATTATGACGCCGACGTCTGATGCCGAGCGTGTCGTACACGGCCTGATCGTGAGTTTGTTGCGGTCGCAGGACACGGCGTGTTTCATGCGTGTGTTTACTCTGCTGCTGTCTATCCAGGGCCCTGTTCAAAGAGCCGGTGTAAACAGCAGTCCCGGGCCGATTTAGAACGAGACGCAGTGTTTAATCGGAGAGCCATTTAACCTCAGTGCGCGGGGCTGTCCTCGAACGTGAGCTCACTGATTTGACTGTAATTACTGCCGCTCTTTGAATTCAGCCATTGTCAACTGTTAATGTGAGTGGAGTTGCCGTCGGGGGACAATGAAGCCCCGCTGCTAAACAACTAGCGAGTGACACTGATGTCAAACACATGTTTCCCCCCACAGCCCAACAGAAATAGACAAGCCTATTTAGAGGACTGGTTTGCATGCAGGCTCCAAGGACTGATGTTTGCAATCTGGGAGCCACAGCGGGTTTTTACATGATCAGTAATTCAAAAAGTGGTCGGCCAAAGAATTCATCTTGTGCCTCTTTGTTTTGCTGTTGCCATGCACTTGTGCTAAAATATCGTTTGGTGCAACTGGCCGGCATTAAGACAGCAGAAAGTATGTCGGACGCCGTCCAAGGGCTATCAAATGTCCGGAGAGCGAGAGGAGAGAAAACACAACTGTTTTCAGTAGCAGGGAGTAAAACCCCAGAAAGAGTTCTGGTGCACAATCATAGGGAATTAGGTGGTTTCTAATGAACGCGTAACATCCAGATGCAACTTTGGTCGACGTGTAGCTGGTTGAAACAGTCATTTGACGGATGGGGAGCAGAGGTTTGTCCACTGTGGCGCCGCTGAGGATCTGCTATTGCCGTTACCCAGAGTGCAAGGTGTCTTTGTGCTCGCAGTGCACTTGTCTTCCTTTATCCCGATAAAACACAAGAACATAAGGCGACTGAAAGCTCCTACAGGCCTTTGAACGTACATCTAACAGCCAGGTGTCCTGTGCTTTCTCACAGAGGACAGACGAGGATTTTAGCCTCTATTGTGGCACAAGAAAAGACTTCTCGATTACCACTCTGCCTCCAGCAACAGGCATTGTGATGGTTTTGTTCAGCGACAGAAAAGAGTGACAGACTTCCGCCTTTGCAACAACACACAGATTGTAAAAAGTGCTTTTTCATCTTTTTATGTATTTGATGAAGGATGACATCTCTTTTTTTACAGGACAACTTCCTTCTCACACAAGCTGAACACATTTAGATTTGTTTTAATGGGGGTTGTTTCCATCTCTGACAGTTGAGAAAGGAAAACATCAAACTGCCCTGTAGATTTGGCCTCAGGCTTCACAGCAGAATTGTCATCATATATATTTCAGATTTCTTTCACAAAGCGGGCATGTCGTTGCAGTGTTACTCCTCAGCAGCACAGATGAAAACTACCGTGGGGCATATTTAGAAAGCAATTACTCTCGTCTTTATTTTCAGATTGAATAAGAGTAATAGGAGGACAAACTGACAAAACAAACAGAGCTCTGCTGACACAGAGCGGCGAGTGGCATTTTTGTTTTGGATGCCATGACAGTTTCCAGGGTAGTTTTTCCAGGAATATAAGCGGCAGAGCGCTGAGAGTGAGGCCGACTTCCTGTTATTGTCAGTGAACTGTGGAGCTCGCTGTATACGAGACTGTCTGAGGTTACGCTCTCTGGTTTTAAACATATCTATAATTGATTCATAAAGTCGTTTCAGCTGCGTCTGATGAAAGTAGCAAACGCAGACAGGATGAAATATGTTTCTGACGGTTTGTCTTGTGGCACCTTTGAATGAAGCACATGCAAGGACTTGAGTTGTGAGCGGATTTCCATTCTTACAGTTTTAGCCTTGCAAGCCAATAGTGGTGTGTCACTCCACTTAAATGTTATTCTGAACCTATTGTTACTGACTAATCAAAGCACAACTTGTTTTACATTCATGCACATTCATACAACGCATCTATAACAGGCTCTTCTATCTCAGGACAGTACAGCGAGCGTGGGAACCTTTAGAGTTCAGTGACTCACTTAGCGGACTGGAGGAGTTGGGGATCGCACCACCGACCTTCAGTTAGTGGACGACACGCTCTTCCTCCTGAGCCTCACTCCTTCACCGATGGAAGGGCTATTTTTGAAATTTTGTGCAGCCATTCATGCTCCCAGAGGATCATTTTAATTTCAAATTTCACCTGATAGCATATTTTCGTTCTGATTAGCAAATGTTAGCTTGCCAACACTCTAATAACATGCTAATGAACACAGTAACCCGCATTCATGCCATGTCAGCAAAAGGGAAGACCATATGTTACGTTAACACCGATATCTGGTTGTTGGTTTATTTCTAAGCAGGATTATGCAAAATCCAACTGAACCGATTTCGACCAAACCTGGTGGAGGGATGTGGGAAGTACACATCCAGTGAGGCCACATACAAACTAGAAAAGTATATTATCGTTAATCTGAGCTGATTGTGTTAGTGTTAATAATGGATTTTAGTGGATTGTTGACAGCTTCATTAGTTCTTTCTCTATGTCAGTGCCTCTGTCTTTGAGGCTGAACCTTTAACTCCGACTGGGCTGATTGTAATCAAGGTTTGGACGATATCAAGTGAATGTAGCATAAACATTGAACCTGCTAAACATCAGCAAATCATTATCATTGTTGGCATGATGATATTTAGGCATGTAGCTTGGAGCGCTGCAGAGCTACAGCCCCACTGAGCCACTTGTGTGGCTGTGGACTCTCGGGCTTTGAGGCCAGAGGAGGGAAAAGGAACCAGCACTTTAGAAAAACAACAAAATATGAGAAGAGGAAAAAATAAACTATTCTATGTAACAGGTTTTTTCTTCTCTTCCCTTTAATCATCTGTTAACCCCCCTGATATATCTGAGGGGCCTCCCTCTCTCGGATTTGCTATCTTGGGACCACCCACTCTGTTGGGGGGGGGGGGGGGTCGTACCCACAGGTTGGGATCCACTGCTCCGGCAGTCCATAATAATAACGTGGTCTGTGAATTATGAAGGGTTGCACGTCCTCGACTGTACTCGCTGATCTTTCAGACTTCGGACTCCAGTGCTGATGAGTCCGTTTCTAAGGCGATGACAGAACAAAACACTTGTTGCATGACATATTTTTTACGGGGAAGTAAATATAGCAACTTTGCCAAATGTTTACCCTGTTGTGCACTTTGACCAAGCGATAGCACAAGTAATTGACCTAACGTGAGGCTTCTGACAAGGCAGCATGACCCACTGTGACGTACGACACTCGGCTGCCTCAGCACGCTATCTGTCAGCGATGTGTGGCCCGGAGACTGAGAGATTGCACCCGAGTCTCAAGGCCAACAGGCTGAACAGTCAGCTATATGCTCTTTAAACCAATATTGTTGTAAAGTCTACACAGGAGGATGGAAACTTGAGGAATACCCTGCTGTAAAGCCGGACCACACACTGAGCTCCTGGTGTTCTCAAACCAGTGCAGCAACTATTTCAGTCCATTCTGTGGGAGGAAGTCCGTCTCATTCACTGGCTTCACCTACAGCGAAATACCTTTTCTCCAGTTACAGTCTCAAAGTGACTCATTTGTATTTCACAACCGAGGGTGACGGACTTCACAGATGATTACAGGGGCACCATGCATGCCTGAGAGGGGAACGACCTGGCTTGACGTCACGCGATGTTCAGAGTCCCAATGTGACACGCGAGGGTTTCCCTCCGTTGCTAGGCACCGGGGTTCCGCATCCATAAACACAGGGTTCCTCGTGGCACACCTGTGTTTGAAGTCGACACTGACACGCTGTCACGCTGTCAGACCTCTACCTGTTGCTTCACGACTGCTGTTAAGTAACCACAGTTATTTTCCATTGCCAATAACTTCTGCACGGTATCTGCTATAACAGGGCATGGTCGGCATGGCAACCAAGTAATCACCTGAGGGCAGAGGTAAAGTTCCTGTTCTACTCACCTATTAGTGCAGTTATGCTGTTGGCAGGAGAAGGTTAATTAAATTGGTTTAAAAATCAGATCAAAGTTATGTAACCCCCGCAGTTCATGCATAAATCACTGGCTTACATTCATTTCAAGTTGTTGTGGTTCTTTCACCGATTAGACAATGATAATCATAATCATATTTCATACCATTATCCAGTGCTGTAAATTCATACCTGTCATTTTAACTGCCACAAAGTATTAGTTTTTAGAAAAGTACATCAAGATAAGAATGCGACTATTTTTTTAACCTTTGAGACTGTGGTTACAGTACTTAAGGTTTGTTTTAGTTTGTACCGCACTTTAATTATTATTAAATTATATATTGTTCTAACGCTCCGTGTCTCCTGATTCTATCTGTGCAAAGCATTTTAGGAACCACATATCAGTGCAACAGCTGTTGACTCAGAATAGCTTCAGACTTGTGGCTGTGGCTTGTTTTTTTCCACTCAATACATAAAAACACAAACCTCATATTCCATTTTCTTTTTCGTGCCTCGCTGCCACTTTAGTTGGCGTGTGTGTGTGTGTGTGTATTTATGACTTGGACTTAGAGATGCTTAAATCTTTATGTGAGCGAACAGTCATAATAGATTTGAATAGACAAGCCTTGGTAAACCCAGACTGTTGCAGAGGCAGAGATGTAGAAGAGATAAATGTAATCTGGTCTGAGTAGATGTTATTACTAGTCTCATACCGATCATTCTGATCACTGCTGGATAGGACGTGTGTTCACATGCAAAACTGAACACGGGTGCCAGAGATAAGGTGAAAAGATAAATCCATAGTGTCGTCAAACCAAAATAAAAACGTGTCAAATATGACATGTCAAGATCGTTTGACAGATGTCATATTTCAGATACTTGATCATGAGGAGAACATGGCATAGCACACATGTAAACATGGAAAACTGGTGAATCATACTATGTCCCAGACGCGGCCCACCTGACACAACAGATGGTTTCTTACAGCTTTATTGGAAACTGTTTGGAAAAGGGCAGCTGGGGAAAAAAAATTAACTTGGCAGGTGAGTGGATGAACCATCCGTCAATCACAGCTGCCAAAGTCAGCAGGGAGACGAGCGAGAAACGTATTTTCCATAGAGAAACTACTTTCTCTATTTTACTTAAGACTGAGCAACATCTACACTGAGCGTTTTTTAAGCGGTGTCGTCGTTATTGGCAGGTCGTCTCTGTTGTAAACCCTAAGACACGCCCACAGCTGCGTGTGGTTCCTCCCTCACAGGACGCCAGTTGGTCCGAAACGAAGTGGCTTCCCGCCTGTGAGAAATCCAACCGCCTTGCACGCTGAGGACAAGTCACACCTGCGGTGTGGGTGTTACAAGAAAAGCAGGTGCTTCTAAAGATGGATCGGGTCCAACATGCGATGAGTTAACAAGCCCAAATCTGGCATTTCAGGACATTGTGACACGGAGTCGCAACCTGCAGCACCTGCTTCGACGTGACTCACACGTATTAAGTGTATCACCATTCAGAGACAAACTGAAGGTATGACCTCACGCTGGACCGCTGCAGTCTGGCTTGGCAGGAACAATAACCAGTCTGTGTTAGTCCATCGGACGTTTCTCCCTTCGAACGTGTCTGTGACCGCTGACCACAGCTTGAGTCACATCCTTCCCAGCTCGCCTGAATATTTACAGAGTGCTGGCTTTCAGTTGCCGATGATATCACGGGCTCTGGGTATTAAGAGTTGCACTGTTTGAGAATAACCTCCAGGATGGGATGGAAAGAACCGTCCAGGGTTAGCTACAACCATGAGGCTGATACAGGAAACCAGCCCCCCCACTCCCCCCACTCCTCCTCCTCCTGTGTGTGTGTGTCTCTGCAGAACTTTCCACTCCATTCAGCTTTCCCTCCCTGCTCTGTCGGGCAGGTGCCTGCCGATGACACCACCACAGCTCACCTTGACGGCTGCAGTGACATCATGTGAGAAATGATGCAGGCAGACCACGGAACAGTTTTCTCTAAATAGACATTTAATGATTTAAAATAGTGTGGTTGCAGACGGGGGGGTGAGAGAAGGGAAACAGGTGCTGGGCTGGAAAAGAGCGTAATTTTTTTAACTGGTTTTCTTTACCGTGTCATTTTAACTCACAGCATTTCATGGGGTTTTGTTTTTGTTTTTGCAAAGCTGAATGTAAAGGGAGTCAAACTGATGAGGAATAAAAAGCACAACAGCCAAGCAGGAAGGCATTGCTCTGACATGTTTCGACGATAATACAAAATGAAGGATTTTTTTAACTCTTTAAATTTACAGTTATCAAACTAATAACACTGAATCCAAGTTCATTCATATGTAACAAATATATACAGATAATCAACAAAGAGGAAATGTGGCAGAACGAAGAGGCTTCACGTAAAAAATATCAGACTGATGAGTGTGTTATTGACCTGTGAGGAGGTGAATACAGGAACTTTAAAACCAGAATCGTAACATCTGCTTTTCAAGCCGTTTGACCCACTGTGATCGATTGTGTACAACTCTGCACCGAATCACTTGGATGTAAACATTACTCCTGCTCTTCTTGGCCTCGCCCACACAGTAGTAAAATATAATTAATTTTTTGTTTGTTTTTTTAACCTACCCAAAGGCTCCATCTAATATTCGCATTGATCAGAAATGAATATAACTTCCAACAAATAATAAAAACTAAAGGAAAGCAGACACCGACAGTCCTCGGACTGACACCTGCCATTGGGAGCACATTAGTGGCTCGACTCCACCCACTCTTGATTTCCACCTGCCGGCTGCAGCGCTGCCTACTGGGTCCGGAGCTGGTAATCTGAGGAGGAAACGGAGAGACTTAATCGAATGGACAAAGAAAAAGGAGGGAATCAGAGAGAAATCCAGTGGAGGCGGCTGATGCCTTCCACCCAGAATGAATGGGACACAGAGGAAATGAGATGAGGGTGTGTGGCAATTAGTGGCAACATTAGAAAAAAAGACCAACATGCGCAACCTCGGTAATATCTCTGTGTGAAGATCGACCCCAAAAAAAAAAAAAGACAAGAAGTTCACTTTCTCACATTCTGCAGGACGTTGCCACACTGCTTCATGTTCTATAGTGTATCCCCTTTTCATAGAACTGCATCAGTACAGAGTTAGTTCCCACCACATTGCACTGCATTGCCCAACTGTTGCCTAATACATGCACATATGAGCACTCAGCATCAGTGAACTCTTAACCTACCTCCATTTTGGGTGATGTAGCGCACCCACGGCAAGGCCTGGTATCCACTCTTCTCGATGATCTTCAGGTAACGCACCTGAAAAGAAAGATATGAAAATGACTGATGGAGAACGAGAGTAGTTTGCTTGAAAGGAATTTAAAATATAATATCTAACACTGGATTCTTCAAGGCAGGAAATTATGTAAACGGTTTATTTCTAATGCAAAAATGATGGTAAAAGTACCTAATCCTAAACAAATTTACAATTTAAATGATTTATTCTGTGCAAGGTTTGCAGGGGACTGATCACAACATACAAAACAAAAAAAACACCCTCACACCAAAAAGTAGAGCCACGAATTCACAAAATCTTAATTGCAGGTTAGGACTCAAATTTTTCAGCAAAAAAAAAAAAAATTATATTTTCAAATGTGAAATTTCTTTTTTGTGACATTTGTGGTTAGATTTGCACAATCAATCAAAATGTATTTGTATTGTCAACAATCACAAATCACAATTTGCTTTAGAATCCGTACAAGGTGGGACATCCTCTGTTCTTAACCCTCGACTGATGTGAGGAAAAACTACCCAAAAAACTTTATACAGTTGCAATTTACTTCTCTTTTGATTCTGTGTGTATTTGATCATTTACTTTTAAGGGTTAGACAGTAGAGTATGTGGGTTGCTTGTACGAGACTGGACGGATATAGTTTCTGATCCCAGCTAAAAACACAACTTCTGTGGCCATGATCATCTGCTCAACAGCTCTGCAGCCTTTTCGTGAGTGTTTTATGCACAATTAATAAGGATGTTTCAATACTGGTTTTGCACCAACTCTAGGTCATTGCTGTAACAGAGCTCAGCTACGAACTTTCCAAAAGACACAGGTGTCAACTACTTCAGTTTCCAAACGCAGATTCTCTGCTGAATTCCCCCCTTTAAAGTTGTGGCAAGCTGATAGTAAGAGTAGTGGTGTTTATGAGGAAGCAGTAGTATGAGTAACAGTGAGAAGAAGGAAGCAGCTACAGGGCAGCTTTCAAGGTACACACAGAGGGAATTTGCATCACTGTTCTGTTCAGGGCTTGTGAGGGGGAAAAAGTGCACATCAGCATAATCAAGACACAACTTTCACAAGCCATTAACCAACATTTCATCAGAGCTGTTACCACAGAGCTGGATTTCGAGAAGAGGCGATAAAAATACCCTGGCACACCGACCATCACTCAACATGATTGCACCCTGTTTTTCCCACTCAGGTGCCCAAAGAACTATAAAAAGAAACTTTAACAAAACGTCCTCGTTGGTTTTATATTCCTGGTATTTATAAATGATGAAATATAACTTGATTTATTATAACGTCTATTACAATTCCACCACAACAACATTGAGAAATCCCATCTCATCTCAACATGTTTTATGTCGTTTCATCTCGAGGTGGTAATAATTATACATCACGAATAACTACATACACATTCATGTTTGCAGACATAACTTTCACACGATCCCTTACACTTGTTAAAAAAAAACCAAGCTCTCACTATTGGGAGGGATGAGAAGCGTTAATGCTGACACGGTGCGACCCTCTCTCTGGGAGATGTCGCCCGTGCGATGTCGCCATCACGATGGTTCCCAGCTCAGAGCGGGACAGACAGGGCAGGAATTTGTGGGCAAGGCCTTTGGTAAGGCCTCGGTACTCGCCGCCTTGTTATTACCTTCCACTACACAGTGAGGTCAGAGGGAGACAGCGCCGTGGCCGCCAGACGCATGACGACAAACACATAGACGCGGGATCACCGAGTCTGCAGTCGCAGCACTTCTCGCTGAACCCAGGAGCCAAACATGCACTCGGCCTGACCGTCGGTACATAGTCAGCAGAATGGCATCAAAAGCCGTCCTCCGCAAAATATCATTATGGCTTGTAAGATGAGAAGAGGAAAGGAGACTGTTTGTTGTATCTCGTTCGGTAAGTACAGACTACATGTGTGGTCTGGACTTATCAGGATTTTGGTCGGAGCTACGGCCCCAAAAAGCATCTGCCAACATGTTTGGCTTCTCTCGACATCACCTAAAGACGGGAGGTTTGGAAATGTAACGACCGCTCTGCTCTCACTGCCACTCGGCCAAAGTGGCGGGTTACTCCATCTCTAGTAAAATTTACAAGGTGCAGTTACGTGCATCATACACACTTCACATGTGTGCTGCCTGCACTTAGTGGTGGAGTTAAGAGGAACTTTCTCATGCTTTGATATTTACATGCATCTAATTAAACTTGGTGGGCTCTTCTCACACGTACAGAGCGGTGTTATTGACTGCATTAAGAGTCTGAAACCAGGCCTGCACTTACTCTGTAATAAGGCTCGACACACGAGTTCGGTGGGAATATGGGTCTTAATAGTCGGTGTTCGTGATGCACCAACGTGTGACTGCTGAGAAAAGCTCCTGGTGCCTGAAGAGAGAATCATGGTCTTCTCAAACGTTGGGAACAAACTGTAAGAAGTCACATCTTAAAAATCTGAAAAATGAACCCGACTGAGTCCTCTCTAACACTCAGGTGCTGTGGTTCCTCTGTGGTTTTCACAATCAGACCTTTTCAGGTAAATTAACGAAAGAAAATGTGTTCCTGAGAGGTGGCCTGTTTGTTGAAGAGTTTCATTGGTTTCATCATATTTTATTTTGATTAGTTTAACTTCAGACAGTTAACAACATGGGGCTGATGACTAACTTTGTAATGTGTATGTTTAGTATTCTATCGTTTAACCATTGAACATAATTAGATCAGCATCATTTCAGATTTCTCCTGTATATTTATTGACATTAGTTGTTGCCTTAGTGACCTTAGTAAGAAATGTTTTTATGTGGCGCTATGACACCTCATTGACTTAAGATGTAAAAATTCAATTGTTGTCCAAATGGAGGAGACGAACCGAGCAGATGTTGGTTCCAGGTCGGACCAGCGCCTACGACTTGGCAAAGATTTTACAGGAAAGAACAAAACTGTGTTTATTTCTTTCAGCTGCCAAATTACCTTAAAAAATGACATTTCTTATCGAGTCACAATTAATTACAAGTAAGTTACGCTTCAATTAAACTGGGCTTGAGCCCCTCGTATCCGAGTGGGCTGCATAATGGCCACGCAACTTAATAATGATTTGTATTGACTTTCACAGGAAATGTGGACAAGCTGGAAAATATGACCTCTCGGTTCTTTTAATGAGATTAACGCAGAAAACGGCCTCAAAGTGAATACATAAATGAAAGTTTCTTGTATTTTTCATAAAAGATTCAGATCTTTTTATGAAAAATACACTGGTGGCTGTTAAAGCAGGTTTTTGAAGTACATATACAAGTTGAAAGAATTGATGACTGCTCAGTGACCAAGGCTGTTGAACAGATTGACACCCACACTTCCTTTAAATTGCTTTAACAAGCATTTTTGCCAAAAGGACTTTGTACCACTACTTGAATAATAGGTTTAATTATCCATCTTTGGATTCAGAACTCAGTAACTTTTATTGTAAAAAGTCTTTAAAAACAATACTTCTGCTTGTTTGGCACATTTTCTTGTCTGTGTTCTCAGTTCACCACATAATAGGAACTGACTATTCGCAATAACAATATTGAAACTCTTGAGGGAATAGTTGGTGAAGAGGTTAACCATAAACAGATGTGAAAGCTGATATGAAAAAAAGATGTGTGCAATGTGTGAAGTCAACAGCTTACAAAATATATAAAATAGTTTTCTTTCTATATTTGCTTTGATTTGTATTAGTGCTGTTGTATTATTGTATTAAGCATCATTTTTAAAAGTTTATTCATTTATAGAAATGTGTTCTTACTTGTTTAGGGCAGTGCCAGTTATATCTGGTGCCATGTTCCTGTTTTGAATGAATGTCCGGGTATTTTACAACTTCTGGTTCAAACATCACTTGAAAATATGCAACTTGTAAAAGTCTTGTTTTAGGGGTTAAGGCAAAGTGTCAAATGAGTCTAGCTATTGAAAAACTGTAATTATGTAAAGACTGAGAAAAACACTGTTTTAGTGAAATCATATGATATATTCAAATAAGAGTTTGTAAAGTTGGCATTGTGTGCTCACATCGAGGCATGGGAAAACTTAATTTTGAGTTACTGTAGTGCTACACATATAATCACAGGACATCTGTGATTATACTGTATGTGCTGCACATGTGTGCAAGTCTGTGGTCAGCAAGAGTTTTCATTCAAACACTAAGGAAAAACATTATCTTCTCCCTCGGTTTCATGGGAATCACAATCAAAACCCCAATGAATATATTTATCTGTAACTGAGAATGACGTTTTCTATCACTGTCAGTAACATAGAGGCGAAGGTCCAGGCTCAGGTTGAAGAGCAGCAAAAAAGAGCAGGAGTTTCAGTGTCAGGGCGCTGCCTTACTGCCCCCTCTGGCCAACAAAGAGACACAGATGAATTGTTTGAATTCCTGCTCTGAGAGAGAGGACATATGTGAGGCCCAGCGGCGCGTCAGAAATTCTAAATCTGCAACGAAAAGGAAACCTACAAGATATTTGGACTGTGTGTGTGTGTGTGTATGTGCACTGGCTGATAATCAAACCGCAGGTGAGAGGCGGTTGTTTGAATCTTCTCTCTGGTGGTTTACTGAACAGGAACCAGTTTGACCAACTGTTAAAACAGATTCAGTAGATTCATCCGGAAATAAAACACATTGTATTTTCTATTAAAAACTCCCAAAGTCCTCTTATCTCCCAGTGGAAAATTGCGTTTCAGCTCATTTAATCTCTACCCATGTGCTGCTTGCAGGTATATTTACAAAGTAACTGTTTAGTGAGAGTGAGAGTGTGTGTGTGCGCGCGTGTGTGCGTGCGTGTGCAGGACTCACCTGGATGCCTGAGGTGGTGAAGTACGGGATCTCAAACTTGACACTGATTGGTGGCTTCCCCTCCTTGTCCTCAGCCTCGACACTCGGCAGACCGAAGTGGGCTCGCATCAAATACTCTTTTCCACCCTGTGACAGGTAACAACACAAACTGTGTTTTAATGTTTAAAGGGACGACGTGATAAAAGAAAACACTGGAGGGTTCCACGTCGATTCACTTGCTTTCAGAGACGGACAATAAATACAGCATCAAGTTTTTATCGTCACTAAGTAAATAACAAGTGAAGAAAATGAAATACTTCGCCCCAGAAACCCAACAAAGGATGATATAATCATTTGTAATAAAGTGCATGGTATTGAGGAGTCTCTGCTCACAGGGAAGGACTTGATCGACCAGACGATCTCACTGTTCTCTGGGACCCACTTCACGCTGCCCACTGTGGTCTTGAATTTGGGTGAGTCGGCGTCCGTTGGCACAGGAATGTGGATTTCCACGTTGTTGGCTGTGGAACGCCTCTTGAACTGACTCTTCGCCTGAGAGGAGAAACAAGCAGGTCAAGTTTAGCACCACGTTCCGCCTCAGCAGAGGATCACGCCAGTTCATGATGATTGTGTAAATTAGGGTTATTCAATCGGGATGAGTCATGCATGACAACAAGATACACAAACCATTACTGTATACTCTGCAAAGAATGTGAACAAACCAGAAGTCATTTGTCTGGAGACTTTTTAAAGTTTTCTACATTAACAATAGGACCCTGGTTAAACAGCAGTGAACAGGCTTCAAGACATGACGGAGGAAGTAACAAACCTTGATCATGTACTCGATCCGACTGTGGGAGTGTTTCTCAATAACTGATTCAATCCAGATCAAGGGTTTCACCTGTGACACAACAACACACACGTGTTTACTTACACATTCACTTTAAAACAGGTTCTCTCACGTAACACACGACAAACACGGCAGCCAAAATAACACATGACGCAGTCACCACCCAGTGGATAGACTGTATTACTACACCTTGAACCAACGATGAAAGTAGAAGAATAAAACAAAAGTTTGCTTTGTTTCCACAACCACCGACACAAACAACAAATAGTCCTATGATCAGGGTTGTTTTGTGTGGAACCAGTGTTGTGTTGTGGTCAGTGTTGCAAAGAGGAAATTCAGGGAAAGCACACATTGCGCCACTTGACACGTTGTGTAATTAAGCAACATGTTTCTTGGTGTATCCACCAACAATATATATATTTTTAGAGCATATGAGATGACCAACACTAGATTTCTGAGGCTGATACTGACATTAACATTAAGAAGGTTTAATCACTAATGAA
This sequence comes from Reinhardtius hippoglossoides, assembly GCA_006182925.3. Classification (NCBI taxonomy): domain Eukaryota; kingdom Metazoa; phylum Chordata; class Actinopteri; order Pleuronectiformes; family Pleuronectidae; genus Reinhardtius; species Reinhardtius hippoglossoides. Next base: position 5,642,425 of record CM031680.1, on the reverse strand, counting down.
GCACTGACTATTTTATTGAATGAAAACAAGAATTTCATTCCTCAAAACAATGCTCCATAGTTCTACTTCCTGTCCCACAGGATTGGAAACTATTGTGAAACATTCCATCATATTTTAATCCTTCTTAGCACAATGTACTTGATCATAGCATATTACTCATATGATTGTCATGTCTGAATCCCGACGATGCTTTCGGTAATTGAATTACGTGTTGTCTGGTTGATGATGAATCTGTGTCTGGTTGCGTTTCTCATCTTTCCAGGCAATATTTCCTAATGTACTGACTAACTATCCCTTTCATCAGGAGCTGTTGTAAATATTGCTGTTCCGTTAAACAAACGCACTGTATCTCCAGAAGAGTAGATATGGCAACAATGATAGATTAAGTGATTTTGAATATTGTTTAATTACTTTTCTCAATAATACTACAATATTTGGTTGTTAAGATTGTTTGTCAGTAGCACAAGAACAAATCAATCCAACTAAATTACCACTTCTTTGAAATAAGAAAGATTTTCGGGTTATTAGATTGGACAATGTCCGAGTCTATAAGTCTGTCTAACTATCTGACTACATATTTTGCTGCAGACCATTGGGGGAGTGAGTTGGTTTGAATCCACAGTACTCACATGAGTGTTGAGGCGATAGGACATGAGCTCAAACTCTCCATCCGGAGGGATGAAGGAGATTGTGCGGTCGTTCTCAAAGCGAGACAGGCGGACGCACTGGTGGAACTTGACATCTTCCAGCTCTACTGATTTACTCTTCCCTCCTACAGGTACAAAATAAAGATCATTTCAGAAGGATACGAACACCAGAAGAATGTACCAGCATCACATGAACTGGTATACTGCATATCTTGTGATCAGCATGTGGCAAGACATGGATGTGAAATATGACACAGGACAATCCAGTAAGGAAGGGAGAGCAATCTCGCTGCAAACTTTGAAAGTGTTATCTGTTATCACAACTCATTTATTCCATCATGCAGCTCCTTGTAGCTCAAATCATCTTTTACCAGAATCAGACCACAGTCTGTCACGAGAGGGAACTCACGTCCAGTGTTTTCAAACAGAACCTTGTCGTTAAGGCCCAGCCGCAACTCGGGCATCCCAGACAGGAAGACACGCATCTTAATGGAGCCGACGATCTCACTGCGAAGAACATTACCGTTGGCACTGACCTGAAAATGTCAAAATTGACAGCTGGTGTCAGAGGACCTGTTCATAGCTGCATGCATCTTAGAGGATTCAATCACAAGTAGACAGCTCTAAGAGTGCAGTTCACATGAATGTGGGTATTGGTAAATTGTTATTGATATTGTAGGAATGGTCACAAATAAAACAATGCAATGGAAACACTGTGAAGCATAAAGATATCATAAAAATGTAGCAGGGGGGGGGGGTGTAATCTGAGTAGCACAGAAAACCCGACAAAATCTGATTGTTTAACAGTCTGAGTGTGTTGTGACACACACAGTGAGGAAGTACAGCAGCTCTGTGACTGGCATTTCTTAAGCAACACAGGGCTAAAACAGGCAGTTCCTACCAGGAGGTTGACTGACTCAATGACGTCCAGGAAAACCTCGTTCTTCCTGTACTTGATGCCCTCTGACCTCCAGGAGACAGCGTTGGTGACAGTGGCGGGGGGTCGCGGGGCGCCAGTGTCTAGCTTGTGCCCCTCCTGGGTAATGTATCTAAGAGACGAAAAAAAATAAACACTGAGGCAAAACTGAGAAGAAAAAAAAGGAAATCGACTGTCTGCGGTGGCGAGTTCCCAGAAAGCATCAAAGAAGAACAGAGACTGTCATGGTTATCGTGTTACTGTTGTCAGAGAACACTGGGGGGGGAATCCAGAGTTTGTTTGCTGCAGCAACCACAGGGCTGAAAGTTTGAATGGTCATTTGTGTTTCTTTTACGGGACAAAAGCTCCTGTTGACGTATAGACATGAGAAAACAACAGCAGTAACACAAAGTAGCCTGTAAACACAGTTTTTTTTTACACCTGTCAAAAAGCTCAACTTACAGTCAGAGAAATATCAACACACAAAATTAACCATGACTTTGATAATTGACTAAATTGATTATTAGGAAAAAAGACCAAAAGGTTTATTTAGGCTACTAAGCTGTTACAATTTGCTGCTATTTTCTGTCCCTTTATAATAATAATTGCTTTAGTTCGGGCTCTGGGAAAGACAGATGAGCATTTGTAATGTTTGTTGGGCATTTTATAGACTAAAGAACAATTAGATTATAATCTAAATGTTAATCGATAAGGACAGTACTAGTTTGTGGCAGTGAGACTGTGACGCACAGAGGATACTTACTCTTGCAGAATCTTGCTGTCAGTGGTCTGAGGATAGCCAAAGTCCATCAGCTCATCCATCAGCTCATAAATGATGACAAAGTTATCTCTAATGCTCTCCTCCTCCAATTCCTTGAAATACTCGGAAAAAACCTGAAGAACACAAATGTTGATTCATAAACGTGTTTCTCCAACTGTCTCTAAACCACACATGCCTTTGTTTGAGTTGTGTATTAACCGAAGCCGGTAAAAGAGCTCCAACATACCTGAACTATTTTGTACAAGAAGGAAAACACCAGCGAAACGCTCGCATTTTTCTTGGATGTTGCAACCACTGATGTGTTGTGTGTTAAGAAATTGAACGGAGCAAGAGTTTAAAGTCAAAGCAGTCACAGAAAGTGAATAACCAGGTTTTGAGAAGTTGCAGGTTAACAGGGAAGGATACAGTAGAGGTTATTGTGTTTGATCCACATGAAACGGACCCCCCCGTGGGACAGAATCGGAGACAGCGTCCCCTCCTCCTCTTTGTCCATCAGAAGGGTCATGAAGTGCTCGATCTCCGACATGTCCACATCTCCCCGGTAATTTCGGCACACCAGGACCTGAGAGGAACAAACGGTACTGGTGAAGCTGGGAAGGGCCTGAAACCAGGGGCCTGTTCCAGAAAGCAGGTTGAACCCAACCCTGAACTCTTGAGCTGAGTAAATAAAAGGCAGGGCCTCCATTTTAATACAGTGCAGCCAGAAATATTTCTCAGGAGGATGAGTGAAACACTTGTTTCTGGAACAGGAAAATGTTTCTCTCAACCCAGGATTATCAGAATCGAGAGAATGTCACTAAACTCACTCTCTGCAACACGCCCCTGGGATTATTGTTATTGATAATTAGCAGATGGAAAAGTATGGAGTAAAGTTAATCATATAATCAAAATCAAATGCTTTCTTGCATGTGTGCATTCATACATCTATTCTTTAATCTTAACCACACATCATAAGATTAGTTTCACCCTGATGTAAACTTTGGAAATGGACAAAATGGGTATTTAAATCCCCCTAAACCCAAACAGAGGTAAACACATCTGCAGTATCACTTGAAATATTTAATAATAATAACTTAGCGTCACTATTTTGTCAAACATATGTGCACTCCACCCTTAACTCCTGGGGAACTGGATGCTTTCAAGTCAACCTTGATGAGTAACTTTAAAGCCGAAGTGACCAGAAGACGATCAGGAGTGAGAATACACTCCTGATATATAGTTAAAATGTGTGTAAAGTGTTGCACAGAAGCACAAAGCGCGTGAGTTGGAGGATTCTGCAAGGTGAGTTTGGCAGCTAGCTAACAGCTGACACCACCTGCAGGTTAGCCGGCGGCCGATGCCTTCTCCGGGTCGAACCCCATGTGTCACAAGCCTCCTTCTTCTAGGTCACATGCACTACTTCAAGGTTAAACCCGAAACCCTTGACACTTAGCGAATCAACCCGTGCTAACGCGTTAGCTGCTCTGCTGCCGGAATCGGCCACATCATAATCTGTCACTGAGGAATGTGTCCGCTAGGCTAACAGCTAGCATTAGCGCCGGAGCAGCCCCGGTCCCGTTATCTCACCTTTCCTTTTAAATCCAAGACGTACACGGCGCTCGCAGACATCTTGGATTAATTTGCACGCGTTTTTAAAGACGAAGTTCCTTCGGGATGAATTCAAACAGACAGATTGTAATTCATAATACTGGAGGATGGAGGAAAGAGAGGCTTCCTCGTATTTTTTTCCCCTCACACCGACCGGGCCCCTCTCTACAGAGCGCCCCCTAGGAGAAGGAGGAATCAGCGCAGGAGGCAGAGAAAAGGTCACGAGGGTTTATTCTTTGATTTTAATTTTGACATGTCTAAATAATCATAATCATAATCATAATCATAATCACAATATTTTTCACACATCACCGTTCAAAACACAATAACAAGGTGCTTTACAAGTTAAAAATAAATGAAGGCAAACAATAGGAAGCAATTAAAACCCATTTTAAGATCACACAACACTACAGCGCAAATGCAATCTTCATATTTTAGGAGGTGAATCCGTAAGAGAGGAGCTTGAGAGGAGGCATCATTACCACGCCCTCTATCAGGCGTGTTCTGAATTATTTACTAATTTTTTAAAAAGTGTCTTGAAGAGGAATCATTTCCTGAAATTTTTAATGATCTCATGGTTGCTGAGTTGTGTTCGTCTGCTTCTTTCATGTCGACCATCTCTGTTTTTGTTCCTGTAGCTTCCTCTACTGGAGAAGTGAGTGATCTGCACAAGACAAGCAACGTGTGGCCTCTGCTGCTCCTGCAACTTGATGATCGCCACAAGATAGCACCAAACTGCAAGAGTGAGAGAGAGCGCCTCAGAGTTAAATATGACAGTATGTGATGAATAAGCATTTTCTGATGACTACAAACTATAATTATCAAGTTCAAAATCCTAAGTCAGTTTAAGAAGAAAGTTAATTTTAATCATTGTCATCCATGCATTTTATTTAAATCATGTTTCCTTCCTGTGTACCTTTTTATGTGACTTCTTAGCACAGTGTTGTGATGTGTCTCGTACTAACCCTCGCATCCTTCACCAGATCACATGGCTCAAACAGACTGGGAGTAAAGCTAAACTGAACAACCTCCGTGTGTCATTACACCCATATTTACTTCTTATTCCAAACCCATGGACTGTTGTGATGTAGCCTGGCTTGCAGTAGGAGGTCCAGTTCATCCCAGCACTGTTTGAAGTCAGGGCTCTGTGCCGGCCGGTCAAATTCTGCCCCAGCAAACTGGGGCATACATGTGTTATCCACCCAGCATCCATACCACTTATACTTCGAGGGGGAAGTTGGAGTCAATCAGGCTACACCCGGGACAGGTTCCCAGCGAATCACAGGGCCAACGTACAAAGATAAACAACCATTCACTCATATTTACACAGTCAATTTAGAGTCTCGTATTAACGTAATGTGAATCTACATGTCTTTGGACTGTGGGAATGAAGCTGAAGTACCTGGAGAACACCTAAACAAATACAGGGAGAACAAGCATGAAGGAAGACCGCAGGACTCAAACAGTGCTAATCATCACACTGTGCCACCCACTGTTCCACCCTATTCTTCTATTATAGCTTTAAAACAAACTAACTAGACCTAAGCAATGACCTTTATCAAACCATTTGAAAGAAGCCACATCGATGAAAAGCACACAACAATGTTACAGTTGGTATGTGTCAGCATACATTTAACAACAGGCTTTCACATCCTCACTTACCTTTAATCAGCCACTCACTGTGAATTTCTATTACTGTTGTCCAACAGTGAAAATGAGTGTCAATCTTTATTTAAGTTGTGATTTCACTGTCATGAATGCTGTCGCGGTCCAAACTCCAGTCGCGCTTCACCCAAACAGAACACAGCTGATCATCTCACCGACTGTGACTGCTGATGTGTGAAAATCTCAACGGCAGCCGAGCAACAAATAATAACTTCATCAGCGTCAACAAGACCCCTGAAACTTAAGTAGAAGAATCTCTGCTGCTCGAATCTAAAAATATACCTCTTATTAAGTGTCAGTGTATTATGCTACACAAAGCTACCGGAGTAATTATTGAGTTGGTACGGGCTTAGCATTAAGCCTGTGATTATTAGCATGCTCGTGTACAGCAACACCAGCAGGTGAGTATTGTGACACAGCGACGAGGATGTGAAGGAATGACGGATGGTGAAAAGGTGCAGGAGCAGGGCCGGATCCACGGGCAGGGTCAGGGGGGCCTCTGAATAGTCACAAACTAACAATACTAACAGTCAATGTGAGAATTTGAGTAAACAAGGAATGATCGAATGTGCATGGATGTTGGACGTATGATTCGCTCCTTAATGGCGCCCAATTAAGAGAAATCTCAGGTCTGCCGACGACCATCCTGCGCTCCTCTCCCCTCCTCTTGGTGTGAAAAGCCTTTCAGCGCCGGGGCTTGTGCGAGACAACTGTGCCTCGTCAAAGTGACAGATCTCTGATCCCTTGGCTGGTAAGATGGAGCCTAGACATTGTCAGGAGTCCGAGATACAACTGGACTGGGTTACACGGCCAAATATAACAGGTTATAACCGCGTCCATAGTCAGCATTGGTGTTTGGGATTCATTGGATGTGGTTGTGTAGTTGATGGACGTGTTGGTACAGAAGGCGGGCGTGTTTGCGTTGGTTGGCGACTGGGCTTGTCTCACCACACTGTGACTCACCATAGACACACAGGTGTTGCTGCCAAAGTAAACTTTTGCAATCATACATGTACATATAATTATTTCCTTTGGCTGATCACTGCACTAAATGCAACATTTTCTGTTGACGTGTACAGCCTTTACTGTAATATCCGTGTTTACATATCCCTCGCATGACATCAAGTGCTGCTAAAAGGGTCCCAGTCAGTGTTCTTCATTCATATACACTCTAATCTGTTACACTATTCCCATAGCTTTGTGATTTATACTTAGCAGGACTTTGACTCTACTCCCAAGGCGATCCTGTGGCTTTTCGGGGAGTTTTTACCATACAAGGAGAAGAAGAGTTTAGCTCTGTTTCCTGTGGGAGGGTTCTGATTTCTCTCCCTCACCTCCTCTCTCTTACGCTCCTCGTTCTTCTCTCCTGGCTCTGCTCCCAAACCATCCTCTCGGCTCCCTGCACAGCCAGCTCTGACTTACTACTCCAGGTCAAGCCAACCAGGACAAGCCATCAGTTACGACATTTTTATGAGACGCCTCCAAAATCAATATTTGTTACCTTATTTTATCAGAATAATATCTAGGTAATATCAACATGTGCAGCGAGCAGCCTGACAGACCAAATAAGGCCCAGAGTCGGTGCTCTTATCATTGCAGGTCATGATGTATAAACGTTAGTTAAATTTAAAGCGATTAAACTGCCAACACTTTCACACAGTTGTGCCCAAAAAGGCTCCAGTTTCAATGTGTCATTAAAGACAACACTTGCAGTCGACTAAAGTGGACTGAAAAGCATTTTCAGGGTTGTGACTGTACATGTTTCACTTAATCCAATGATTTATTCTAAATGCTTTATTTTGCTTTTAAGTGTTCTTATCTCACAAAGAGGTCTTTTGAAGAATCACGGTTTTCATGGAAACAGCCGCATCACGCTCCTCAAAGTCGAAGCACCTGCAAGCAAACAGTTCAGGTTCAGGTTGGTTTAAATTCACTCATCCTGGACATCGTTCTCTGTGCCACACAAGACCCCAAACCAGCCAGGGATAACGTCTGCAAAAGGAATAACAACAACCAGGTCGTCGCAACATGAAAATCGGAGACGCATCTGTCGGAGTTTATCTTCAGATGTCACTTGAATGGCCGCTGGACGCCTCACCTTTCTTTGACTTTCCTTGTAATCTTTATTTTTAGCTGGGGCAGCTGGCACAGTGGAGCTGAGAGAAAGCCCACAGGTCCATCAGCGTTGATGTCATTATGGTACACGCGTGCACACACACACACACACACACACACATGCACACAATCCCATTCTATTTCAGTTTTAACACTGCTCACCAATATTAATTGTAAATTACAGAGATAGATTTCCTTTTTCTTTCTTGTTTGCTTTTCTTGCCATTTGGTTTCTAATTCAAACTTTCATGTGGAAACATGTTGAACTTAAAAGAGACTGTACATCATATGAAGGCCAATATAAGAGAGTCTATACCACAAATTACCTACTTTCCAAATATCTTATGGATGCATAAAGTAATATTCCTGGAATAAGTTAATTAACCCTTGTTGTCAACGTTTTTTTCATATTGTGCGACTAACAAATTACAGAACAGATCTAAATACACGTCTGTCAAACCAATAGTAGTTAAGAGGATCTTAATTGCAGCAGACCTGTAGTTTACGTCTGTGCAGCTCGACTGAAACGCTCCGGCTGCCTGGTGCAGATCACACGCAGACAGCTCTTTCCCCCAAATTTTCTTTGGCTGGATCATTTTCCATACAGCCCCTTTTCATTCCGTGGTAGAATGAAAACTATGTCCTTTCTAACCAACTCTGGTATTAACATCAATTTGAACATTCCTGAGTAAGAACATAGGCATATAGATATGCAGCCGAGAGGAAGAACAAAATAATAATCTCGAGTAACTCATGTTACTAATGTGAACAATGTCCTTTTGATGTCTGAGTTCTGGATGATTGTCCTGCTTCTTATCTGGTTTTCCTCTCCGGTTCGGTCCAGAACAAAAAGGCCATGAGCCAAATAAGGAGACAGGCTGCATATTGCCAAAACAAAAACATCACACTGAGCTTTTGAGAAGTGAACTTTAGTGGGGGGGGGGGGGGTAAGCTAGATGTGGAGTAACCATGGCGGGGAGTGGCAGAAGGGGTAAGGGTGGGAGAGGGCTGTCACCAGGGACCGGGGCTGTCTCCAATCCTCCAGTCAAGTTTAAATCACACAGAGCTCGATAGCCACTCTCACTTTGCATCCTCCTCTCCTGTGCTCCCTCGCTCTGAGCTCCCCTCTCTGTCTCCCTCCTCCTCTCTTCATCTGCGACTCGCTCTCCCCGTTAACTTTGTGAGGGCTCCTTGAGCGCTTTTCCTCTCAGCATCTGCAACGGCTTCTCACCCAGAAGAAGTAAACGTTTTTTTCTGCAAGACGCCCGAGACCCGACCGTCGCCATGGAGGCCATCAAGAAGAAGATGCAGATGCTGAAGTTGGACAAGGAGAACGCCATCGACAGGGCGGAACAGGCCGAGTCCGACAAAAAGGCAGCAGAGGATAAATGCAAGCAGGTGAGATGTGAATGATGGGATTCATAGGAAACCACAGGAGGATGGATGTGATGGAGTGACAGCAGCAATTGTGTGCTTATGTAACTTTACTTAACTTTACTGAATGAGGAGATAGATGGGGAATAAATCAATATTGTGACTTTCATACATACATTTATAGATTATGAAGTTTTTTGATACCATACATGGATATTTAAGTATCACAGCAGCCAAAACAAGAACAAGAACCGATGGATATAGTACAGTATATAAGTGCACTTCAAAAGCACTTGATACATTATGCACAATGTACAAAATGAGGCACTGAAATGCAATTTATTAATATAATATAAAGTCTACTAATATATTAATATCTAGAAAAGTTATAGCTGCAATATCTATTCTATTGTCAATTGATTGAGTGAATTGATTTAAGCAAATTACAAATTAAACTTAACAAAATCAGTTAAATGAATTGAAGTTTTTTGTTCATATTAATATGCAAGTATATAGTTATATATATTCTTAAATCTAATTTGTATTTGTTCTTAATACTTTGATAATTAGTTAAATTGACATCATGATACCTTGTTGCTCCAAATCTAATTTAGGTAGATCATTTTGTGAAAACAGCCCAATGTTGCAATTAATATACAATATTAACATATAACTCTTGAGCAGACTGTAGAGGGGCTCAGATAGAAAATGTCAAGTATTTCCTACAGCACCAAATGCTGAATTACAGAGAGCAGCTGATACTGAGCCCAGGGGCCTTGTCTTGAAGTGGGCATGAGAACATGGAGGACGTCCACAGGGGAAACAGACAGAATAGCAAAGTGACGACTGCTGGACACACCAGTGAACCAGAGGGATGGTGCTGCAGAAGTGAAAACGCATCATCTACAGCAGCTGTTGTTCTGACTGGAGTAGGCCGAGTTACCCAGTATCGTGATTTGAATTGAAGTCTGTGCAATCTCAGGAAAAACCGCATACATTCCAAATGTCTGCACGCCCGTATTTGGCACTGCGTTGTTAGAGCCTCAGGCATCTTCATATTTTGAGGGCTAAGTTAATGAAAGCATACGCAGCACATGCACCACTTGATACAAGCAAAGTAGAAGCTGGAGACGTAAGAGGATATTTGAGGTTTCCAAATAGAGGCAGTTATTGGACAGTGGGTGGTAGTGTCGTCATCATGGCACTGCGGGAGGAATGCTGGGGAGCAGGGAGCTGAAGAGGCTTGGACAAAGCCAGGCTCTACATTAAAGCAAGTGGAAAGAATCCTCTCTGTGGAGGCTAATGCCCTAATCATACCCTTAGAGAGCACATGAAGTGACAGTTGTCACTGGCACCGCACATATGGGCCCTCAGCATGTCTTCTATATCAAGGAGCAGACAGCATGAAATCCTAGAAGATTATGTAGAGCTCTTTAGTTTGTTTGGATGGCAGCGACACACGCACTGCGAAGAGAAGCTTCCTTTGCTATTCCTGGTGTGACAGAGTAAAGTTAGGCTGATGAAAGGAACTGAAAATACACCAAACTACATTACACGGAACGGAAGGAACAGACAATACAGCAGCAATTAAGGGATTGTGTCGCCTAAATTAACTTATCCTCAACCAGCCCCAGAAACTCACGATGAACAGTTTACTTTAGAACTTCTTTCAAATGCCCTGATGATGTATTATTAAAAGTATTAGCCACACTAGCTACACTAAAGATGACAATGTAGGTTGGTCCACCTTTGGTCCAGACTTTCATGTCTCAGCATCTATTGGATGGATTTCCATGGAGGATGAACTGTAATAACTTTGGCGAAGTTTTAATTTGGCGGCTTCAATTGCTCAAAATTTAAATTCGGCCAATTTCTGGGTTTTGACCAAACTAACAATATTTAAGATGGTGACCATGCTACATGCTATACCTGCTAACAAACAACATGTTAGCATTGGCATTGTGAGCATATTAGCATGCTGACATTAGCATTTGGCTCGAAGTACCACTTTGGCTCAAAATACTGTCCTGTCAAATATCCTCAAGCATGACTGTAAACTCTTGCTTAAAGGTTCAGTGTGTAGAATTTAGTGACATCTAGTGGTTAAGTTGCATGTTGCATGTTACTTTTACTGAGCAACAGCGCCCCCTCTGCAGCCACACGTGGTGATTAATTCTTTTGGGCTCTGCTTCCGAGCCAGGAAGTGGTTAAACAAAACCTATCAAGAGTTGGGTATTCCTCATGATCTCCAGCTTCCTGAACCAGAAGAGCTGCGGCTGTAACAAACCACCAAACTCTCTTCAGAATTATTTATATTTTTTTTGCTGATTATTGGAGATAAACACAGATTCTTTTTGATTCATCTACATTTCAGCAATACTCTTGAACTTGCTGGGCCTGATTCTGGCTGTTAAAGCCCTACAGGTCAGTTACACTCTCTCCCAGGAGATCGTACCACCACAGTGAGTGGGGGTGAGGAGTGGGAATGAGAGTGGCCCCATTCTCTCTATTCCAAGTCAGTGAACCATCAAACAAACTGTGAAGCTGCTATTCTGGGGGCAAAAGATTGCATAAGATTGCTCTAGATTAATTATTTACCACCCCCCGACCAAATTCCATCCACCTCAGTTGTATAACATATGTGTATGGCCATATAAGGGTAAAAATAAGCCAGAAAACCCAGGTTGGAACCTAAGTGCTTCTGGGTTTTTACCAAATCCCTTTCACTTGTTATGATCTAATCCAAAACTATTAGCAGAAGAGCATTCCTAAATACCCTGTCAGCTATTTGGAATTTCTCAAGAATAATAGCTAAATCAAAATCCAGCATTCGATAAAACAAAAAATTTGATAATGTTCCTCCATACTTGCCAAAACTGCTGTATCCTTTCTAACTCTGTCATTTGAACTGTCTCTCAGCTGGAGGATGAGCTGCTGGCCATGCAGAAGAAGCTGAAGGGAACAGACGACGAGCTGGACAAGTACTCGGAGGCTCTGAAGAGTGCTCAGGAGAATCTGGAAATGTCGGAGAAGAAGGCCGGAGACGTGAGTTTAACCACGAAAGATGCCATCTGACACACATTATCCACATTACAGTGGAACACCACAACTTCTACGTTTCAGTCTCATGAAGTATCAATATCCACTCGTTCAGATAGACGGAACTAAATATAGCTCCCTGACTGAAGATCAGTGAGGGCGGAACATTCAGGTTCAGTACTTTCCCAACAAAATGAGTTAAGAGAATCATTGAATTTAGCTCCAAATACATTGGGTGTTGCTCCTACTAGGTTCTTTCTGAGAAAAGGTTGTGTCTGCGTGCGCGTGAATGGTTTAGTTTGGCTGTTCTTCGAGGGATGAAACAATATGGAGCAAAGTGATTAAAACAGCGACATTAACATTAAATAAAAGTTCTTTGTTCAGTTCCAATCAAGGAAACTGACGACACATTCTTTAAAAGGGTTCAGTGATTTCAACAACACAAAGAAATGAAAGAACTCACTTCAAAGGACCTTTGTGCAAAAGGTTTAAAATGAGATTGTATTAAACCCATTCAGGTACGACATTGTGTTTATGTCAGAAACAATTCACAGCAAATTCCGACTTTCACACTGCGACCCAGCGGTGTCCACAACCTAAGAATCTCCTGCTGAAGTCGACCAAGAGCCCGGAAATGAATCATGAAATGACTTGTTTGTGTCCTCTAACTCAGATAGCGTTGAGAAACACTGGTGGCTCACTCAGGTCTGTAACTGAACTATTTCTCAAGCACAGACAAAACGTGGCCGGCCTGTAGCCGACCAGGAATCCCAGGAATGCAGCTTAAGCAAACAGAGAACCTCATACTGCAGTGTCTAATGAAATCAATGCTCTGGCCTTTCTTGGGGTGGAGATATTACACCCTCCTCCGTCTGGACTTAAAGTACGAACCTCAGCACAATGGTCAAGAACCATTCACCTTTAGAGAGCGTCCTCTTCATTTATTATGTCCATTTACCTAAATAACAAGATCAATTCTTATCTTTTGTGTGATGGAAACAATTCAGTCTTATGTGACATCAAACTTTTCTGTGTGACCAAATATTCAAAATGTAAACAACATCTCCTTCCTCTATCATATTAGACAGGGAGTTATTCAACATTATTAAAAAGATCAGTTGACTATTTACTGACTTATTTTTCGAATAATCGATTAACCAGTTATAATGGTTACGCTAAAGTCAAATAGCATCAAATGAGCGCACCCCCACAGTTTACCTCTGGAGTTACCAGTGATGGCAGGTGAGATAAAACCTCAGAGATTAAAGGTCAGACGACAAATGATTTCAGCCTCAGGCTCCATCCGCACGTTTACGCCTGACGTCGACACTACCTGGACTGAAACAGATGACTTAACAGATCTGCTTTTCGAAGGTTGTTCTATCCCTTTTTCTGATGTGGGATGCTGGTACCGGGCTTGTACATGTAAAACAAGGACAGACAGAGAAAATGCACCCAGGCTTTGTTCTGAAAGGTGAGGAGGAGGAGGAAGAGGAGGAGGAGGAGGAGGAGGAGGCAGAAGGGGGGCGCTGAAGAAATGTGTCTCCACCCAAAGGCTTCGGGCCTTTTCTGCAAACAGATCAATTTACATTCCGGGCCAGTGCAGGTCAACTGCCCCTGATGAAGAGGATTGTTGGCGGCCCACCACCCCAACCTGCCCTCCACACCCCCCATACCTCCACCTCGGAAGAAACCCATCCAAACCTTTTGATTTCAGACACTTTTCTTTTTTCTTTTCTTGTGCACACATCCACATGCAGTGGACATGATTTCATGATTGGCCTCTGAATCCGACGGATGATTCAGGCCTCACTCCCTCGGATCTCTAATCAGAGCACAAAAATGTGGCCTGAGCAACACCTTGGATTTGCCATATAAGTCTACAATAGAAAAGGCCAGACACACACTCACACACTCTTTCTCTTTCTCTCTCTCTCTCTCTCTCTCTGGGTCACGCTCACACACACACTCTCTCTTTCTCTCTCTCTCTCTCTCTCTCTCTCTCTCACACACAGACACACACACCCTTTATCTCTCTCTCTCTCTCTTTCTCTCACTCCCTCTCTCTCTCAGACACACTCTTTCTTTCTCTTTCTGTCTCTCTCTCACACACACACACTCTTTGTTTCTCTCTCTTACACACACCAGCACACACACGCACACGCACACACTTCTTTTGTGGAGGAACAGTGCCTTCCCCTCCTAAATCCTGTGATGTCATCTGAAGACAGGACTCCTCAGGATTGGAGGATCTCGACATAAATTTCCTGAAAACTCCCAACTCCTCTCTCTCCCTCTCTCTCTCTCTCCCTATATCTCTCTCCCTCCCTCCCTCCTCCCTCCTCCCTCCATCCCAACCCTGCACGTCCCTGATTTCCTGCCTGAGAGAGAACAGAAGCAGGAAAACGCGTTTCCCAGTCGGATCTTGCAACTTTTTTGCACTTTAGACGCAAACCACTAACTTTTCCCAAAGTCCCACGAGGCGGACCGCTACATCACTTCATCCCTTGGCTCCTGGAAGTCGCTCTCGAGGAAAACAAAGCGCAGATCGGGACCATGTTGTCCGTGAAGAAGAAAATCCAGACGCTGCAGCTGCAGATCGATGAAGCGGATGATCGGGCCAATGACGTGCAGAGGGAGCTGGACTCTGAGAAGAAAGAGCGTGACAAAGTGAGATTAATCCACCCTTCACCCGAACGAGCCTCATTCATTTGTTTCACTTTAATGGCCACTTCCTCCAGATGTGGATTGAGAAGAATGTGCAAGGGGGAAAAAACAGTCACACAAAGGATTTAGAACTTCTGAAACGAGCCCCCATTGTAAAAGTATCGTGTGGTATAGTATTGTTGTTTTAAACAAGGTCGTTCCAAAGGCTCATGGGAAGTTGAGGCATCACTGTACACACATTCCTTCTCATACTTTTGTTCGGCTGTGTTATCTAACCTCAACACGCCCCATTTCGAGTGAAACACTGAGAAAAGCTGCGAGCGCCTCACTATCACTTCGAAATGGTTGTTTGATAGATGAGGGATAGTTGGCTGGTAAAGTGTTGTAAGTTTGGACTTTTTTCTCTGTAGGAAATAGGTTCTTCCTGTTTGTCTCTGCTCCTCTCGCCCTTTGAGCTATTTTGACACCGAGCAGGGAGGTGAAGTCCTTCCGCCTCCTCTGCACAGGAAGAAGAGAGCAGACATCTGTGAGATACCAGTGACACAGGAAACGGGGGGAAGAAGAAACAATCTGTTCAACATAGCTGGGTTTACGTTTAAAAAAAAGGTCCAGCTCCTCAATTTAAAGGTTCAGCGTGTAGAATTTAGTGACATCTAGTGGTGAAGTTGCATGTTGCAGCTGAATACCCCTCACCCCACCTTCCCATTCCAAACACGAAACTGAACCTGTGGCAGCCTTCAGTTGTCATACAAACTCAAAAGGGTTTAGTTTGTCCAGTCTGGGCTACTGTAAAAACATCACTAGGATTATTTTATATTTCTGCCAATAGATCCTCTCCCTAAATATTACACACTGGAAATGTATCTGTGTTCAGGTTAAAACTGTCATTCTGTTGGACTCAAAACCAAAAACTAGCACTCAGAAGAGAGCCAGTACCACCCAAGTCAGATCAAGTCCATTTAGTTGTAATAGTACCATAAAGGACCAGTGGGTAGGATTTAGTGACATCTACTGGTGAATTTGCATGTTGCAGCTGAATACCCCTCACCTCACCCTCCAATTCAAAGCATGAAGAAGAACCTAACGGTGCCCTGACCCATACCATGTCTTCCAGCAAGTTCTGAGGTTATCTGTCCAGTAGTTTTTACATCCGGATAATGATTTGGTATCATGGAGCCAGTTTTGAATTAGCAGTTACGACCACCCTTAACAGCACGTTTTCCTCTTGAGCATGGTTCCAGGCTAACCTTTGACCTGTGACCTGTGTTGCTGTAGGCCGAGGGCGATGTGGCGTCTCTGAACCGCAGGATCCAGCTGGTGGAGGAGGAGTTGGACCGAGCCCAGGAGAGACTGGCCACAGCCCTGCAGAAGCTGGAGGAGGCAGAGAAAGCTGCAGATGAGAGCGAAAGGTGACGAAAACGTGTTATTACCTTTGTGTAGTATGGGAACCACAAATTATAGACCTGCATCAGTTATAGGATTGGGAAGTTATGGTTTAATGGCTGTGGAAGCTATAAGTCATATTTGAGATATATTTTTAATGTTCATTTTGTCTTCGTCAAAGTGCGCCACTCTTCAGAAATATTGCTGACACTCTTCTGATGTTAACCATCACAGGTCAACAAACGTATAATACATAACGTTAAAAACTGCAGCATCCATTTTAAATTCAGAGGGTCCCACTGTGTGCACTGAAAAATAAAATTATTTACTAACTTTAAAAAAATAGGTAACAATTCAAGTTTGCTCAACTCAATGTTAACAAGTCATATTAAAACAAATGCTAACTTTAATTTGAAAACACTTAATTTGGTGTGTCAGTGGAGTAAAAACTCCAGAGGGGAAGTATAACCTCACTGGACACATAGTCCATTAAGTGTTAAAAGACATTTACACTTTTAGCTTCTCTTCCTGTTACATGTTTGTGCTGTATATCCTGTATATAGAGGCTTTACTGAAACGTCCATAGACCTAAAGGGAAATGACTTTTCTCAACCCGAGCCAGCGATAAAGTGGTTCAGACCCTTTTCTCACACAGACTGGAGACGTTTGCAGCGCTGTTAGTTCTGGAAATATTTATTTTCCCATGAGAAGTTACAAATTCAAAGCTTATGTTGAACAGTGACCTCAGACAGCACAGAACCACATGGACAGTTAAATGGGAAAATACCAACAAGCTGTTTGGGCAGCTTCAAAGCATCTTCTCAATATTAGGCTGAAACAAGTCTTAGATGCCATGTTGATTCAGTAATGTCAAGAACCTGGTGGTCCGGTCGAAGTTAAATGCCGTGTGTCTCTCTCGTCTTCAGAGGCATGAAGGTGATTGAAAACAGAGCCATGAAAGACGAGGAGAAGATGGAGATCCAGGAGATGCAACTCAAAGAAGCCAAGCACATTGCTGAGGAGGCCGACCGCAAATATGAGGAGGTACGAACACAGATCACATGTTCGGCGACATTCATCTTCCAGTTGAGTGATGAGTCTGAAGTCATTTTGATTTCATGTCTTTTTAATTTCAGGTTGCTCGTAAACTGGTCATCCTGGAGGGTGAGCTGGAGAGAGCCGAGGAGAGGGCGGAGATCTCAGAACTGTAAGCACAAACACATCGATGAGGTTATATGCACGCATGCAGGCATCATTCGGTTATTACTAAGATTACACACACAACCGCCTAAGACCCATTCAGGGCCAGAAACGGTTACTGAAACAAGTCTGTCTGTCCGTGCAGGAAATGTGGTGACCTGGAAGAGGAGCTCAAGAACGTCACCAACAACCTCAAATCGCTAGAGGCTCAGTCTGACAAGGTGAGTGCTCTGTTTGAAGGTTCCCTTTCGTTTCTATCAGCTGCTTGACCCTCAAACAACATCACACATGGACACTCAGCAGCTGTGGCTCAACTCTCAAACTGTAAAGCTGCTCTCAGACACTTCAGGCACTGAACTCTGGATAATCTCCTGAAATGATCCACAGGGGCTGTATGTGAGAAAACAAATGTCCAAGGCAGTTGCTTAGGACAATGTCCAGAGTTTCTCCTGCCAGCCCTTTAATGAAAACCCTGGAGATTGTCCAGAGTGTGCACATGTCAGAATACAGCATGAAATGTCCAGAAGATTCACAGTGAGCAAGTAGCACACCCACATGACAGAACGGTGCAGAACTGGAAAAAAATTATATTATATTATATCTCAGGGTGAAAAACTGGTTCCAATCGTGTAGAAGACGCAGACAAAGTAAACTTAGAAAGAAGATGAGTTATATAGTTTGCTAACTAAATGCGGAGCGTGAAAAGGTGGAATGTATTGTTTTGGCGATTAAATGACATATTTCTCTGTCTCTGTAGTACTCTGAGAAAGAAGACAAATATGAGGAGGAGATAAAAGTCCTCAGCGACAAACTCAAGGAGGTAAGTTCATGTCTGCTCGGACTCAGTTCCTCAGAGAGAAGCTAATCTCTATCTGGATGATTAATGTGGTGTTTTCCTTTAAGGCGGAAACCCGTGCGGAGTTTGCAGAAAGGACAGCGGCTAAACTGGAAAAGACCATAGATGACTTAGAAGGTACACGTCATTTTAATTCTTCCTTTCAATCCTGCAATGAGCTGCAGTGTCTCTTCACTCGACCTTTGTTCGTATCTTTGATGTTCTTAATTTGTCCTCATCTTTTTCTCTCTTTTTCCTCCTGTCGTCTGCACAACTCTGCACTTTCCTCTGACTCCACCTGCTTTCTGTCTGCCCCTCCGCCTGCAGACGAGCTGTACACTCAGAAGCTGAAATACAAGGCTATCAGCGAGGAGCTGGATCATGCCCTCAATGATATGAACACCTTGTAAATTTTCGGCATTTGCATCGGCCACAATGTTTGCACTTTTCCTTTGTATCTCTCGGCCTGATTGGAAACACCTTGTCTCTTCTCCCCCTCTGCTCTCACTGCTCCTTCCTACTTTTCCATTCAAGAAAAGCTCAATAAAGATGTTTCTATTTTATCCTGTCTTCTGCCTTTTCAATTAAGCTCATCTTTTCCTCATCTCAGACTTAAGGTTGTGTTACACCTCGTACCTCAGCTATAAAGTCACTTATATGGCTTTTCAATATATAGGTAGTATTTATGGCTAATTTTGCATGTTGTTCACATGATATTGGTTTTGCGTTGCCTTATTAACATAAACTGACCTGTCCACTAACAGCCGTTATATTTCATATCTGCTGCTAATTTTTTATTGCAGAGAAACTATCATCTGCAAAAGAGGAGAACGTAGGAATACACCAAGTCCTGGACCAAACACTGCAGGAACTGAACAGCTTGTAAAAGGCCATCAAGGACGTCAAGCAATAAAAAAAAAAGCCTATTTTCTACATGCCATCCATTCCCTGTCATTTTACTCTTATTTCTGATTGTTTAAACACATGTACCCCTTTTTATATATTTATGTTTCCTTTGTGTCTTTTCTCTTTTTTTAAAAACGGTTTGGGGTCCATCTGATTTTAGTCTTGGTGCTGGACATTGTGTTAGACCAAACTCTGAGCACAAATAAAGCTGATGACAATGACGATGTGTGGTTGTGTGTGTAGTTCTACGTATGTGTTTGTGTGTTGTGTGTGTGTGTGTCCCTCACGCAGTTTCAACATGCAGCCATACACTGTAACAGGAGAGGCAGCTCACCCTTCAATTTACATGTGTGAACATGCACAGTGTTTTTGGGAGTGCTCTGCTAAGACAGTGAGCTCCTCACATACAAAGCTACAGATCCTTAACAGTAACAGATTGGCTTCTTTTTCTCCATTTAAATGTAACTGTAAGGGAGCAGTTAAGGCTTTCAACTATTAGTGTATATGAGGAGCACCACACAGGAGCACCACACATGAATTAATGACATAATAAAACCATATAAACGAATTATCTCCCTAATAACAAGACTATAACTAAGTAGTCTGGATAAGTAGTAGAAGAAGTAGTAAGTAGTAGAGTAACTAAGTGAAAACGTCTCCATGGATTAAAGGTTTGAGAACAAGCTGGACCTTAAAGCAGTATTGTAAATCTGCAACATGTTATGGAAGTAATCATAATCATGAGTATCAATTTTAACAGTACAATATGTAGTAGAGTTAAAAGTACAAAGTACAGCATTAGCATACATGTGATGTACGATTATAATATGTATTCTCATTATTAGCCTTGTAGCTTATGTAGCCTGTGTGTATATAATAAATCTAGAACAAAAGTGTACATTTGAAATATCAAATGTTAATAAACACGTAAAATAGCAAATAAACTCATACATATACAGAATTGCTGCAGTAGCTGAGGCTATAATACGTCATGTAACAATATCTGCATGTGTAGAAAGACAGTATCTGTATAATATGTTGTATAAGGTGTAGTAGTGTTAAAGTAGTAATAGTCGAGGCTACTGGACCAAACTAACTCATAACTTCACACCACAGTTGGTAGTTAGTGGTTAGTTAGTACTTTACAGTAGTTAGTGGTTAGTTAGTAGTTTACATTAGGCAGTGGTTGGTTGGTAGTTTTCAGTAGTTTACTTTAGTATAACGTTTTCAGTAGTTTACTGTAGTTAGTAGTTTGCAGTAGTTTATTTATAGTAGTTTCTGGTTGTTAGTGATAAGTAATTTGCAGTAGTTTATAGTAAATGACTGTAGTTTACAGTAGTTAGTAGTTTAAAGTAGTTTACAGTAGTTTTCAGTAGTTTAAAGTAGTTTACTGTAGTTTCAGTAGTTTACTGTAGTTTAGAGTAGTTTACTGTAGTTTTCAGTAGTTTAAAGTAGTTTACTGCAGTTTAGAGTAGTTTACTGTAGTTTAAAGTAGTTTACTGCAGTTTACTGTAGTTTACTGTAGTCGGTGAGTGAACACTGAGCTGGTCGGAGATAAACTGCAGGGAATTCCGCGCCAGCAGGGGGCGTCCTTTCCGTTTCAGTTCATCGCTGCCGCGCCGGGCGGGATTTCCGCACTAACATCAAGTATGGCGAAGACGTACGATTATTTGTTCAAATTACTGCTAATCGGTGACTCCGGTGTCGGGAAGACCTGCGTCCTGTTCCGGTTTTCAGAGGACGCCTTCAACTCCACGTTCATCTCGACCATAGGTGAGACTGCGCCTGTGCCCCCGTGTGTTTACACTGACCGCGGCTCCGTCTACTTGCTGGAGCGCTTGCTAGGATGCAGTAGTTTCTCTTTGTCATTCGGTTGATAAAGACGCCCTTGTTGTTGTTGAACGAGATTTTATGAACACGACAAAGTGGTTAATAGTGTGTGTAGTGTTGTCTGTGTGTTCGGTGTGAGGTTAATGTAAAAGCAGGGATGTGTGTGTTTTATTACATTTTCATGCCGGGTGCTTCCAAGCTAACAGCTAACACTGACGTCAGCTCTTAGGCCCCGTTTACATCCTGGCACACACCGGAAAGCCTGTTACATATCCCGCTCTAACTGTAATTTAACCATTATAAAAACACCCGTATCATTTCATACACACATCACTGCGGTATCAACCCCCCCCCCGAGCTCCCAGTTCAGTTCACTCCCAGTGTTTAAAGTGTCGTTCTGTTGTGTCGGAAGCCAGAAGCTAACGAGCTAACGGTATGAATGACATGTCCGAGCCTCCTTTATCCCTCCAGGCATTGATTTCAAGATCCGGACGATAGAGCTGGACGGCAAGAAGATCAAGCTGCAGATATGGTGATGTGAGATGAATGTGTTGGGTCCTCAAAAGACTGGAAATAGGATTCTTCCTCCTTTTTAAAAAGTCAAAGGCACTATTAACATTTTCATATTTCTATCACTCTGTATGTGTGGTGTTTGTCCTCAGTGGTAAATCACAGGTTTATGGTCCTTGGATTCAAATGTATTCAACCTCTGATGAGACAAAGTCCATATCTAGTATCTGCTATGACACTCAGTTGAGAAATGGCCTCAGTGAAGCCGCTGTCAGGCACGGACTTCAGAAAATGTCTGGCCACTCTCCGCACTTTCTCTTTCACATGTGAAGAAACTAAGCAGGAGGTTATTGTCTTGCTGTATTCTCACATGGGCTCGATCGGACTTGTTACCCAGACGTTTTACTTGTGGGGCGCTGGCAGGAGAAGTTCTGGAGAATGTCGCAACAACTGACTCGGACATTTCTCACAGCCCCTCTCAATATTTCCAAGAATAAAGCAACTTCCCCCCCGAAAGTTGATGCTCAGCTTGCTTGCCGAGCAAAAATGCAAAGAAACCTCCCTCCTCCTCCCCCCCCCTGGGATCTTTGCTGACATTGACCTTTTTTAAAGTATTGCATATTAATCGTGGCCATTTCTGGTGATTTCCAGGGACACGGCCGGCCAGGAGCGCTTCCGAACGATCACAACTGCCTACTACAGAGGAGCGATGGTGGGTAACTTCGTGGGCCGACACACAAACGTGACATAAATCCACCTTTTTTTAAAAAGGAAGCCACAGCTTCTCGAGCACTTTCAATCTCGACACTTTTCTTTACAGGGCATCATGCTCGTCTATGACATCACCAACGAGAAGTCGTTTGAAAACATCAAGAACTGGATAAGAAACATAGAGGAGGTATTTACGAGACCAAATATAACCTTGTTTGTGTGCTTTCTACCTCTTACCTCTTCTGAATATCTGACTTGCACCATGTTAAGTCGTGTTTTTATTCCTTTAATCAAGCATGCATCCTCTGATGTTGAAAAGATGGTCCTCGGCAACAAATGTGACATCAACGACAAGCGGCAGGTGTCCAAGGACAGGGGGGAGAATGTGAGAATTCAAAGTATTACATTATCAGAGGGTTGTATTAGATTGTAGTTACTGGTATTACTTTAAAAAAAGATTTGTATCGTAATTTCCTCCGTTTTTCTTTCAGCTTGCATTAGAATTTGGAATCAAGTTCATGGAGACAAGTGCAAAGGCCAACATCAACGTGGAAAACGTAAGTAGTTATCGTCTGTTTTCTTTTGTGTGACAACTTGTTGAATAGATGCACAAATGTGACGCTATATCTGTTCTGGTTTTCAGGCGTTTTTGACACTTGCCCGAGACATCAAATCGAAAATGGACACAAAATTGGTAAGATAAGCTTTTTTGATCATTTGGTGTAGTATTTGCAAAAAAAATGTGAGAAAATGGCGAATATAAAGTTTCCAAAACCAGCCACTTGAAATGCACAGCTCTAGTTGCCACAGAGAGGTGACATCTCTGTTATTCTGCTGCAGGAGGGAAATGCGCCGCAGGGGAGCAGTCACGGAGTTAAGATCTCCGAGCCTCAGAAAAAGACCAGCTTCTTCCGCTGTAGCCTACTCTGAGGACCGAGGCCTTCGACAGTGGCTGCCAGCTGGCTGGACATAAATGGACTGTGCTTTGCTTATAGCACTTTCTCCCCATTCCCCCCTTGTACCCAACCATGGCCTGTCCTCCCAGTCCACACAAACCATCATACTCCCAGTGAGTGGAAGACTTCCTCTCCTCTCTTCCTCTTCTGAAAGCTTCCAGTGGTGCATCTCTTCCATTTAAAAGGAGATCTGTTGTCTTCACGAGTCAAACCGCTCGACTGGTGGAGGACTTGACCTGGAGCATTGCCCAGATGTTCCACGTCACCAAAAAAAGACGCGTTCTTACTTCTTGTATTGGCCTCTTCTACATTTCATACAGCTGGTAGCACAACCGAGAAAGAAAAAATCAGATAATTTTGTCAAGGTTTAGGGATTATAAATACAAATGTGACATTTAGATCTATTTTTATTAGTGGTTTCCCCTTTTTTACGTGATAAATCTCACCCGGAGACCGATCGGCTTGAACTCCAGTGAAACAGAGCTGCACAAACCTTCTATTCATTTCAGCAGTTGAGAATCAAACCAACAGTCAAGGATCAGAGAGGAGATCTGTTTGAAAGGCTTCATAGCTCCTGCTCTTACTATTGCACACAGTCCTTGACAGTCAGTTGATGCGACTATAAACTGTCACTTGATTTTTTAAAACACATCTGAGTGCAAATGTGCTGACACTGGATTGGAGGCGCTTGCTGAATAGTTTGATCCTCCACAGCTAATTTTGGTCTTTTACAAGATCCTGTCTTAAACTATAATGTTTGATTAATTCACCACTTATTGTCTTGATTAGTTGATTGGTTCCGTTACAAAATAGAAGGTGACTTCTTCAAATGTCTTGATTTGTCTGAACAACAGTCGAAACCCTCAAAAACGTTCAGTTGACTATTGAAAATGTACCAAACAACGCACCAAATCCTCACAATTTGGGAAAGTGGAACCAGCAAATTAAGATTTAGACCATTATTATCAGAACAGTTATTTGAAATGTATCTAATTACTTGCACTCTTAAAAAATTTTTTAAAAAAAGATTATCTTCAAGTGTCGCCTTTAATTTGAGTCGCGTGAAGGTTTTGTCGCAGCTCTAACTCGCCCTCAAGCTAAATGACGTCTCTGCTTATTTCGATCAGCAAATATATTCGCTCTTGAGGTTTCACGCTGTAAACCCCCCCCAATCCTGCGATCCAAGCAGCTCTCCTCCTTGCACTTTACCAGTAACTCGTGTGTTGTGTGTAGTCTGTGCCGAGTGATAGTTTGCAGTACAGCGATACAATTACCCTAGTAGAAAAAGATATTTTGATCTGAGGAGTCTCGGTAACAAAAAAAAATCGTGATAAGTCTGAAATTTATCCCCTTTGCGGTTTGATCCACTCTCCCGGTAGAAGTTCACTGAAAATCCTCCTCCAGCAGTTCTATATACTTCTATAAGAGAATCTGTGAGCCTCTCTTTCTATGCTACTGTCCTGCCAAACTAGTTTAAAAGTGATGAGTTAAAGGAGGTCCCCCTTAGTGTTAGTGTACATTTTCTCTGTGCTGTTGTCTTGTTGTGGCCCCCGAGTTAAACAGCTAGGTGGCACCAGAGGCCCAGAATGCATCACACCACCCACACTCAAATTGAAACCAGTATTTTATAACCACCACGAGCCACAGTCAACCAGAACCTGTGTGATGCAAGCGTGTTCCCTCAGCTCCTGTTTAACATTGAGTCCGTTTCCGTTGTTGTTCCTCGCGTTTCCTGCTAACTTGTGTCTAAATCCAGCTCCTGTATGCACAAACACCAAGGGGGGGGGGGCTGTCTTTCCGTGCCTGCACCCTTTTCTTTTTCTTTTTTTTGTACTATCAAATCATTTTGGGACCTCGCGACCATTTGTCTTAACCGCCATTACTCAGTCCTGTTGTAGGTGAGCTATGCATCGTGACTCTTGGACCTGTGCATATGTGTGTGACGTGATTTTCAGACATATATAACGTAGATGTGTAAAGATGAATGTGTGGCTGTTTTTGTTTAAATCACTGAGCCAAAAAAAAAAAAAAAGAAAGCAGGACACATGCTCTGTTTGTATAAAACCTGCGTTGCGACGTCGATGCGAGAGGAATTCACCTCGAGTGGTTAAGTCGGAACCATCTGCACGTTGACATGTAGGCATAGTGCTGTTTTCTCACTTGAGTGATACTGTAGCTTTAAGTCATCCACAGAAACATGGGGAGCTTTCGTGGCACTCGAGCTGTGTCGCTTTTCAGCCGAAATTATACCTCCCTTCTTTTTTTGATTTTTTTTGTTTTTTAAATCATATCCTCTTTCTCAATTACTCCTATCACCTGTCGTAATATACCGTACAAATCCGTTTTTACAGCCGTATTTTCATTCCAGTCATTGTGAAGTACACGGGGAGAGTAATGCAAAACATTTTAGAAAAGAGAAATGTGAAAGGAACATTGTAAATATCACATTGAAAAAGAGATCTACTTAAATTGTACTGTACTTTCTAAACACATAGGAAAATATATCTACTGTTTGTAGATATGTGTAATTTTGATTTAATAAAATAAGATTATAAAGCTCAGCCTCCTTGTTTTGGTTTCTTTATTGACTCGGAGGAATGGACACGGTCAGTTGAAGCTCGACAGCTCTCTTGACAAATGACTCATTATTGGTCCAGTGAATCCAGGGGGAAGATTCTGACATGTTTCTTTTATGCTCTGGTGTCTTTGAAAGACAAATCTACTGTTGATCATAATTCATGAGCCTCATGATGATGGATTGGCCGACGCTCCAACCTGATGACAGTCGTACCGTCAACCCATGACTGGTGTTATTTCTGCAGCTTAAAAAATAAAAGATATAGACTTTGTACAAAATCCCAAATGTTAACAGTGATGATAAGATGAGTCATAGTACTTGCTCTGGTTGTGAAATGTAAAAAGTCTGTGAAGGTTTTTTGGTTTCAAATGTTTGTACAAAATATACAAAGAACTAAAAACAAGATGCATAAGAAATGTCCTCATTTCCTTATATCCTTATGTGGAAGGTGCTGCGGACAGAAATGAGAGAATTCAGGATTTAAACAAAGTTAAAAGCTAAAGCACATTGTATCCTGTGGTGCGTGGTTGGATGGTTGACGGTGGATTACCTGAGGAAGTCCGGGGCTCTAACAATCATGTGCTGGAAGTCCTCCAGCGACAGACGTCCGTCGTTGTCCAGGTCGGCCTCGTCGATCACCTTCTCACACACCATCCTCACCTCGTCCTCCGTCAGCTCGTTGCGGGTCAGCTTGTTCACGGTCTTCTCCAGGTCGGACTTGCAGATAAAGTCGTCATTGTTGAAGTCTGGGAGAAGGTAGATTATATAGAGAAATGATCAGTTGATTAATCAATGACAGGAGGGGGAAAAAAAAAAGTCTCTGACTCAGATAATCTGTCAGATTTGCTGGATTTCTGAAGACTGTTGATCTAATTTCCTTTTTATCAACTTGGGCTTTGGGATATTGTGATTTTTAAAAGTTTCTGACATTTTTGGGCCAAGCTATTAATCAAGAAGGAATATGACAGAATAATGTATTATAAAAAGAATAAATAGCTACAGTGAGCCATCCATCATACATAGGAATATATTACCTCTTGATGAAATAAATTAGTCATAAATTAGGCCACTCTAGTTCTCATTAAACTAGAATCTCACACCCTCATGGGTATCAGTCCCATGAGGGCGCCTGATTTCTTTCATCAAGATCCAGAGTTGATCTCTGGGAAATCTTTGAACATGTCAAAAAAGCGCCTGATCTCTGTTACAGGAAATGAAAAAGAAGTCCTGGATCTGCCCCTGATCCATTCACGCCTGGACCATCTCCCGTTCTTTGACCATTCAATCGTTTTCTCATAATCTTGCTGATGAACAAACATAGACTCCTTGCTGGAAGTAATTCCTGTTTACGTAACTACTGTTGCTGCTAATATTTGGGAACAAATTTGACAGTTAAGATCTTGAGTAAACATATTTTTTTAGGCTTTATATTTCCCATTGTTTATTTGGCGTTTGGCTTTTCAGGCGTCTGAGCTCATGCATCTTCATCGTGATGCAACTGTGCTTGTACAGTGTGTCACCTTCCTTGATTTCTCTCCTCTGCGGGTCTGAATAATGGATGCAAACTTTCCTTGATCCATGACCATGACAATGTGAATGTAACTTCTTCATCTGTCATCGTTTGTTAATTTGGGGGGGGGCTTTGACAAGCGCTTTGCCTCCATAATGGGCTGGTTAATCATTCATAACAACCCGCGCACCATCCGTCATGCTTACAGCTCCATAACTCTTCACCGTGCACCTTCTGTTGTCATATGGTTGCATCATATTAAAATGCATGATTCACATGTTTCATATTGTTAACCCCAGAAAAACAGTGGTTCATAGTTAACATTAGTTCCAGGGATTGAGGAGGCCTGTTTTACATCAGGACACTTTTTAATTACTTGTACCATATATTCATAATTTGAATTTATTACTTTTCTGTTTGAATTTGTCAAGTACAGTGTAAATTCACATCGTCTTAAAGGGATAGTTCCCCAAAAATAAAATTCACTCAGCGTTCATATCTGGCATAGTTTGGCTTCATTTCAGGGAGGATGTGTCGTCCATCTTTATGAATACAGTCTATATGGTGATAAAAGTGAAGTAAAGCCGGTCTGCACCTCTGCAATGGGGACTTTCTGTGATTAAATCATTTTTCCCCCATATTTTACCATAAATCTTGAAGGCGTAGTAGGCCTTGAGGTCACGTGGAGCCATCTCACTCAGGACCGAAAACATGTCCAAAAAGTCTTCCAGCGTCATGTTCCCTCTCCGTCCTCAGAGAAAGCCTCGGCGATCCTCTGACGGAACGGGTTGTCCTGGACGCAGGGAACACCAAGTTATTACGTCTCCAAAACTTAAACCTCGTCAAGTTTTGGTAAAAAAGTGAAAGTCTGTGAGGGAAAGCAGGATCTCGACAGCCCCCCCCCTTCTTCCTCAGCACATGTCAGTGACCCGCGTGTTAACACACCTCTGAACCTTTTATCTCAGCGCGTAAAGAAGCATATGATTGACCCATTCCCACAGAGTGTGTCCTCGGGGACCCACCTGCTTTCTTCAAGTTTAAAGGAGTCGGGTAACATATAATCTCTCATAGAATTCGGTCGATTAGTTTGCCATTAATTATGGATTGGGCACACAGGGGGAGCGCGGGTCTGCAGGGTGTGCGCGGACCAGTGGGTCTACCTTGAGCTCTGGCATGCTCCCAATCAGCTCATATGGTAACTTCACATCTGGCTGGTTGGTGTAGTCAAGGGGAACGAGCTGCGGTGCCAGATCCCGATAACGGTAGAAGAGTCTGGGAAAGGTTTAAAGAAATGTACTTTCAACATTGAATTACATGAAACCTTGTGTATTCTACAGGTGCAATTAGGTTTAGAAAGAATAATTCCAAAAAAAGTCCTTTCAGCTGCACGCATTAAAACATGTTGCTATGGTAAAGTTCCGAAAGAGTTCTCCAATAGCAAGATTTGAAATCCCATGTGATCTCAGTGGTCACCTGCCCCACAGCAGCACAGGGCTGCCGATACAGTAGTTTAGAGTTACAGTGCAGTTCTGTGCAGAACAAAATTCAGCTGTGTCAGGTGTGTTACAGTGAATATGACTGAGCGTTGTTCTGATACGAGCGAGAAAACACTGGTAGTTGTCTGCTCACCTGAGGATTTCCTTTCTCGTGAAGTAAGTACAGTCCTGCAAAGACAAACGAGACGGGAAAAACAGGAAAGGGCAAAGAAGGTGAGGATGTAGATGTTCTCGTTTGTTTGTGCTTCATTATCTGCTTGATGCAGCGGACGAGGAATATTCAGATCGTAGAAAAACTCTATGGGAGACATACATGTGAATTAGTACTTTAAAACACACACTTTGTACAAAATACAACCTGTGGTCAGTATCTGGAGTAATACTGCACATTTTGACTTATTGATGAATTATTATTATTTCACAAAGCAAATCAGAGGTTCATTTTAACTACTTTATTTTTCTGAGTTGATCATATACATCATTTTATATTCTCATGTCTTAAAGCAGTTACTTTACACCAATGACCTGATGTGCAAAAATATTAGATCATTCAAAATGTAAAATAACTGAAGATTAACTCTTATGCGCCTGTCACTAACTGTGTCAGACCTGAGTTAACGTCATGGTTTGGTTGAGTAACAAAAACAATATTGAATAAACAAGCACCATCGAGAGAAGCTTTGCCCTGAAGGATGCATCACGCTAATTCATTTTCTATTTGCTTCTAAATAATCCAATCAGCCTCGAACCCTCCTCTGTGTGTTTAACCCTGTTTACAGGAGTTTGCACTGAGCCGTATCCAGAGCGAGTGAGGAGGACTGACACAGACCTGGTAGGCGTCGAGCTGCTGTGCTGTGAAGATGGTCTGTTTATTCCCCATGTCTGAGCCCACAGACGACGAGCCTCAGCTCCATTGCTGCTCCAGCATCATCTGCCTCCGGCGTGAGGATTTGTCAGATATGAAATACCGGGACAAAAGGAAGCCCGGGCCAAAGAGGAGATCAGGTGTCGGGCTGCCACCGGGCCCTTTGGTCCCCATTATAATGGCAGCATTTCGTGTTTTCTCCATTGTGAATAGCAGCCCCTTTCACAATGAGCGCTGGCTGTCGTTCAGCATCATGCCAAGTGGTATCAACCCCCTTTGGTGCCACTCTATGGTCAACGCCCCCGTCACCGCTCAGGTTACACTCCTCACAGACAGGGTTTTGTAATGGGCAAAGGGAGTTTTGATGAGAGAAAAGTTTAGTTTCATAGCAAAGAACTTAATCCTTGGATATATATTCATGATGAAATTAGAAACAAGAACAGGGAATGGTAAGTTGTGTCTACACTTGGTCTTCGTGGCCGCATTTGACAACAGGGATCACGAGTTTCTGTTCCAGAGGCTGGAACATCATGTGAGGATTAAAGGAACTAGGCTGGTTTAAGTTGTACTTATCAGATAGATTCCTATTTGTTAATATTAACAATGACTCCTGCATCTCTAGGACAGCTTTCTTCCACCTGCACAATATTAGGATAATTAGGAACATCCTGTCTCAGAAGGATGCTGAGACACTCGTCCATGCATGTGTTCCCTGTAGACTGGTTGACTGTAATTCTTGTTATCAGGATGTGCCAGTACGTCTGGGAAAAGCCTCCAGTTGGTCCAAAATGCTGCGGC
Organism: Reinhardtius hippoglossoides; assembly: GCA_006182925.3. Lineage (NCBI taxonomy): Eukaryota > Metazoa > Chordata > Actinopteri > Pleuronectiformes > Pleuronectidae > Reinhardtius > Reinhardtius hippoglossoides. Next base: position 5,612,056 of record CM031680.1, on the reverse strand, counting down.
ATATTACTCCTGTCTAAGCTTCTCTGCATTGGCTCCCTGTCAAATTTAGAATCGAATTCAAGATCCTGCTCCAAGACTTAATAATCAAGACCCCTCATTAAGATATTGTCCAAGTAGATCACTTAGATCCCAAACACAGGCTCTCTTGTGGTTCCTAGAATCTGTAAGAGCAGAGTGGGAGGTGGAGCCTTCAGCTGCCAGGTTCTCCTGTGGAACCAGCTCCCACTCTGGGTTTGGGAGGCAGGCACCATCTCTACATTTATGGTTAAACTTAAAACTATTCTTTTTGATAAAGCCTATAGTTGATTCTGGATCAGCTGAGTCCTGAACCACCCCTTAGTTATGCTGCTATATGTCTAGACAGCTGGGGGAACTCCCATCATGCACTGAGCACATCCCTCTGTCTCTCTACCCCCCCCCCCCCCCCATTTATTCTACTACATGTCCTATGCAAGGATCTCTGACTCCAGACTGCAGGATTCAGACATCGACAAATACTGTTATTATTGTTATATTATCTGTTCCGTATTATTGCAGACACATTTCCAAGTGAAAGAAAGTCACACCATTAATTTGAGATAGTTCATATTTTATCATGTCATCTATTATCCAGAGCTACATTTAGTGATTGCTGAGTCAAATTTGTGTAGCAAGACAAATAGACTAACAGCCTGTAGGATGGGAGGAGCAGAAAAATAGTTCATTAGAATAAGTTACAATACTGGTTTTAAACTTAGACCAAAACAAGTGGCGAGAGGGAAACATCAGGAACTTTACAGCTCTTCCAAAGGTTTGAATCAAGGATTTCTTTTACCGGATTTAATAGCGAATGAAAACTTGTAAGACTCGCATTGTATTTTCTTTTTTAGCCTTTATACCACACTGGATGTTTTATTGTAAAACCCTGGGATGACTCCTCTTTTCTTTTGGTCCTCAGTCTGTGAGCGAGATGCGTCTCTGCTGCAGGCCGAGCAGCGAGGACACTCTAGTTGGCCGAGACAGTGACACATGTCTGGAGAACTCTGAGCCCTGGAGTTTGAATTCGCTGTCTCTCTGTAAATGTAACGTTAAAGGTTTTGTCCGGAGAAATGCTTTTCTTCTGCTCACCGTGGCTGCTATTGTCCTGGGTAAGTCCGTGTGTTGAATATTGTCAGTTGAAGTTAAAAGTAATTCTCTTTGTTAAGTTTCTTTCCATCTCAGTGTTGAATGAATATTGTATTTTCATTTAGCTATCGACCAGGATGATAATGAACAGATATCATCACTTGTTCATATTCACTGTACATAACTAATGTTACTGAAGTGGCTGCTTCATCGCCTGACATGATGAACACTGTTCATTTTTCCCCTCTCCAAGGTATCGGCCTGGGTTTTGCTCTACGTGCCGCTAACATGACGGACCTGCAAATCTACTACCTCTTGTTTCCTGGAGACCTGCTGCTGAGAATGCTGCAGATGATGGTGCTTCCTCTCATCATCTCCAGTCTGATCACAGGTTAGAGCCCAACATTGGACCCAAAGTTCAGCATTTCTCCGTCTCTAAATATTAGCACGGGCCCGAAATAAACCCTATGGATGGATGAATGGATTATCCTTATTATCTCTGAGGGGCAACATGGTTTTAAAACGAGTATCAGTCCACACATTAAGTGGTGTATAACTATATATAATACTATATAACTAACTACAACCAAATAATAAAACAGGGCAAAAATACTGAAAAGTTGGATACATTTATTTTCATGGGGTTTTCTACATATATGAACGTTACACATTGAACTATCACTTTGTAATAATTCTACCTGAAGTTACACAGTTGTTTTACTTGTCTTTTTGTTTCAGGCATTTCATCAGTGGACAAGACGTGCTCTGGGAAATGGGCTCTATGCTTTTTCTTATTACGCGATGACCACCTTCCTGGCTGTGTTCACTGGCATCGTCCTAGTGGCTCTCATCCAGCCAGGGAAATCCCCCACCCCAACTCAGTGTCCCCTGGTGGTACATCGGACACCATGCAGACACTGGATGCCTTTCTGGATCTGATCAGGTGGGCATCAGAAAGCTTTGTCAAATATCCAGTCCTTGTTAATCTTTGATTTTTTTACCCTTGTTTTGGTTTGCAGAGATATGTTTCCTCCAAATCTGGTGGAGGCTTGTTTCAGAAGGGTGAGCTCTGCAGTGATGCTGGTGTTTTTTTGTCCTGGCTCTTTTTTCTTTACTCATCACTAATGAGGATTTTCTTGTCTTTTATTCAGTATAAAACAATTTATTCTGAAAAGGACACTCTCGATGTCAACATGATTGAAAAAGGTAAGCTCCACAAACCACTTTCACTTTTTTCCTTTCTTTGTAAGTTGAACCTAATGTTTTAACTGGTTATTATCATGATATGTATCAACATTACTTGATTTGACTTTAGATAACACAACACCGATGCCAGGCACCATCGACGGGGTCAACATTCTGGGCTTAGTGGTCTTCTGCATCGCCTTTGGCCTCGTCCTGGCCAAAATGGAGGATGAGGCGAAACCTCTGAAGGACTTCTTTGACTGCCTCAGTAAAGCCATCATGCAGCTGATTGGTGTTTCATCTGGTGAGTAAAATATGAGGATACGGTATCCAGCTGCCCTACAGTCGCCCTCTACAGTCATTTCTCATCACTACATCACATTTTCTGCATCTCACCTCTCTCTCCCGCAGGTATTCCCCGGTAGGAATCTTCTTCTTGGTTGCAGGACAGATTTTGAAGCTGAAGGACGTCAGTGTTGTAGGACAACAGGTTGCCATGTATACTCTCACTGTGACCACTGGCCTGGTCATCCACAGCTTGTTCACCCTGCCGCTCATCTATTTCATTTCCGCACGCAAAAATCCCTTCAAATTCATGGCTGGTCTCCTGGAGGCTCTCACCGCCGCCTTTGGGACGTCATCCAGGTGAGACGCACTTCCAGGATTAACAGCTCCATGTTATTACCAGAGAAAGATATAAAGATAAAGATGGACGAATCTCCGAAAGTGAAGCCAAATTGTCTCATAAGGTCATAACTACAACTTCTGATGTTTGTCCAAGTTTAATTTGATGCTATCAAAATGGATTGAAAATGAGTTTTATCTGATTTGAATCAATACCAAACATAAGAGGCTGCTGAATTTTGAAAAAAATGATGTGATCACCATTAAAGTTTTATTGTTCTGTATATTATATAATTGTTTATTCCCCCCCACAGTTCTGTGACCCTACCCATCAGCCTCAACTGTCTGGAGAATAATCTGAGAATGGACAAACGGGTGACGCGCTTCATGGTGCCTATCGGCGCCGTCGTGACCATGGATGGAACAGCACTCTATGAGGCTGTCGCTGCCATATTCATAGCCCAGGTTTACAATATGGAACTTAATCTGGGTCAAATCATCATCGTCAGGTATGATCACATTGTTACTTCAATTTACAGAAATTATAATTATCATTGAAAAAGTCATTTAAACAACTAATTGAATAGTCATTTATACGTGCTGTAGAAAAGGCAAATAATACTGGATCAAATGTTGAAGTATTGATATATTTATTAGGGCCCGAGCACCGAAGGTGAGAGGCCCTATTGAAATTGTAAGGATTTTTCCTATTATTATTATGGGTGCCAAGCGGCTGGCACACACTAGGTGATGCAGGGGTCTTCCTGGAATATCCTCTGGGTCCCGAAACCATGATCAACGTCCCAGTCCGCTATCAATACTCTGACACACACACAATTCAATTATCAGCCTCGTCCAGGTGATGTGTTGTTATTAAAGCTTTTAATTGAATCTCATTAATTTGGCCCTGGCCCCGCCCACTAGAGTGGACGTTGCAGGCGTGTCACTGACGTACTGCGGGGAGCGTATTGTGTCACTTCCGGTGTTTCTGTGTTTGTGGGAACTGTTGTGTTGTTTCTATAAACTTAAGGTCTTGACCTTGTTATGTTATGATTTGGCTCTCTTAAATTGGATTGAACAGAATATCTTTTATCACAATCGATTTTTCATTTTGCCCTGGACTTTTGTGCAGGGCAAAATGCACTTCGTAACCTTGTTTAGATAAGTGCTATACAAATAAAGTTATTATTATTAGGGCCCGAGCACCGAACAGTGGGAGGCCCTATAATATATATATAATATATAATTACAACTTTTATCTTTCTTAATTGATAATTTTATTGTTTCCATTACTGATCTCAGTATTTGTAATTGATAACTTTATCATTTGTTAATTAATTAAATAATTTGTATTACTTTAATAATCATATTTTATGATTATTGAAAATTAGCCAACATCCAGTCTACCTACTATTGCACAACACAGGTGACACACAGTTCCTATGATGCCCCTTTTGAAACCCTCTTTGAATGCCTATGTTCTAGTTAGGGCCCGAGCACCAAACAGTCGGAGACAGTGGGAGTTCCTATTGAACACAGGCATGAGGGCCTGTCTTGTGTCGACAACTGTTCCTTTGATATTCAATGCAAACAGTATTTATTGAAGTCTGGAGGAGAACTGACCCTTCATATTCAACACTGCTACCAGTCCCAAGACAGGGAGAATACAACAGCTCCAAGAAAGATCGAGACTGTTAGAAGACAACGGATCATTTTTCTCGACAACAATTACCCTGTACCTGTGTTCAGCCAAGATGAAGAAGGGACACAACTTAAAAAAACAGGTAAGATTTTCTAATCAGGAGACACTTTTAGTGTTACACATATTCAGACCACCTTACATTTCATTTCATTATTTCATGTTTTGTCTGTGAATTTTCAATAAAACCATCACATCAGTCACCTGACATTCAGTCTGAAGTGACAGTTGCGGTCTGTGTGTTACAATACTTTCCATGAAATGAGTCTTTGTGGATATTATTACTTTCACTTTAGTGTTGAGATACTGTACTTAAGAGAAATGCAGAAACAGCATTTAAATTAACTCGTAACAATTTCATGTGATGATCAATGTTTTAAGAGAGATAATGAACGGATGGATGAGAAATCGTCTGAATGTGATGTAACTGTTAAAGTTACATTCAGCAGTGTGGATCATTAGAGATGAAGATGAAAGACCTCTTGTCTTTTTCTGTGTATCCAAACTTATGATGGGACTGTGTATTTACCTGTTATATGTATGTTTGTGTCTTTCAGTCCGTTGGACATCATGTGGCATCTCCCGCCAAAACGATTGAGTTCCTCCATGGAGAGATCAAGCAAATGGAGTCTGATGGAATGGAGCTAGCTCAGCAAAATGCGGCACTGAAGATCCAGATGTCCAGCAGGGATGCTAGGTGGAAGATGGAGAAACAGGCCATGCAGGATCAGATTGATTCCGCCAAACAGGGGCAGGCCTTTGACACTGGAAGAGCCATTCAGACAGAGTTGGAGGACGAGCTCAAGGAGTTGAAGCTGGTGTTGAAGGACAAAGAGAAGTACATATGCAAATTGAGTTCTCGTCCTAGAAACGATCAGTTTGAGATCGAGAGGGTGAAACGGGACCTGAGCGACAAGTGCAGCCAGATCAAGGCGATGGAGCTTTCCTTCGACAAGAAGATGAAGCACATCCTCGCTGAAAAAGATGCAGTGAATAGTGATCTAGAGAGGCAGCTGACTGCTGAAAACTCCGCTCTGGCTGCAGAAAATACAGCTCTGAAGAAGCAGGCTGCACAAAACACTGCTGTGGCTGCAGAAAACGCTGCTCTGGCTGCAGTGAAAAGTGATCTAGAGGGGAAGCTGACTGCTGAAATCTCAGCTCTGACAAAAGCAAATACAGCTCTGAAGAAGCAGGCTGCACAAAACACTGCTGTGGCTGCAGTGAAAGGTAATCTAGAGAGGAAGCTGACTGCTGAAAACTCAGCTCTGGCAAAAAATAATACAGCTCTGAAGAAGCAGGCTGCACAAAACACTGCTGTGGCTGCAGAAAACGCTGCTCTGGCTGCAGTGAAAGGTGATATAGAGAGGCAGCTGGCTGCTGAAAACTCAGCACTGGCAAAAGAAAATACAGCTCTGAAGAAGCAGGCTGCACAAAACACTGCTGTGGCTGCAGAAAACGCTGCTCTGGCGGCAGTGAAAAGTGATATAGAGAGGCAGCTGGCTGCTGAAAACTCAGCACTGGCAAAAGAAAATACAGCTCTGAAGAAGCAGGCTGCACAAAACACTGCTGTGGCTGCAGAAAACGCTGCTCTGGCTGCAGAAAACGCTGCTCTGGCTGCAGTGAAAAGTAATCTACAGAGGCAGCTGACTGCTGACAACTCGGCTCTGGCAAAAGAAAATACAGCTCTGAAGAAGCAGGCTGCACAAAACACTGCTGTGGCTGCACAAAACACTGCTGTGGCTGCAGAAAACGCTGCTCTGGCTGCATTGAAAAGTAATCTACAGAGGCAGCTGACTGCTGACAACTCGGCTCTGGCAAAAGAAAACACTGCACTAAAGAAGCTGGCTGCTGAGAACGTAGTTATAAAGGAGCATGAGGCAGAGAAAGCTGCTCTGAAGAAGCAGGCTGCAGAAAGCGCTGCTCTAGCTGCAGAGCACAAGGAAGTAAAACCCCTGATACTGAAAACATTGAGCTTCAGGTACGTTAAATCAGATCATTTAGATTTGAATTATATGGATTTTAAGTTTGTTTCATGTTTAGACTTTGAGGAAGAAAGTGTTGACAATTATGTTGTCTCTGTCTTTTCAGGAACTCACCTTTGAGACCGATTCGGACAAGGTGAAGGTCATAAATGAGAAAAAGGAGAAGAAAGAGAAGAAGAAGCAGGAAAAGAAAGAGCAACTGGAGAGAAAAGAAGGAGGAGATAAGAACTGAAGAAGAGGCAGAAGAAGGAGAAGAAAGAAGAAGAAGCAGGAAGAAAGAGAGAAGGAAGAGAGAAGGAGGAGAAGGGGGAAGGGAGACTGAGTTGGAAGATATTCGCCTGTTTTCACTTTAAACGCCGGAGCTAGTCCTAATCTTGTCTCTCATCCTTCCTCTCCCTCAACCATCCCTTCATCCTGAACACCCATTCATTGCAAAATGAAATGCTGCAAATTAATGATTGTTTTATGTTGACTACTTTGTCTAATAAAGCATTTCTTTAATCAATCTTACCACAAACACTTGAGCCCTGACTCCAGGTGACAAGCACACACTGTGAGTTGGCTTTTCAATATGCAGCAACAAAGAGCAACATGGAAAAACACTACAATACAATGCAACACTGCATTTCACGAAACACAAACAGTATATTGGTCCTAAATGTAACACATCAGATATCTGGAAATTTACCAATTAACACCATCTCCTCATACTTCATTTGCAAACACAGAAAATATGTTTCAATGTCTCATATCACAGACCCTCAGATTGACCATGTGACCCTCTGGAGGGTCTGAACCCAATGGTTGAGAAACATAGTTATTTATGGAGTCAAGGTGTTTATGACTGACATCTGGTGGCAGCATAAGGTAAGGCTACTTTAATCTATTAAAACTATTACAATCAAAATAGAGGGGTAAAAACTTGGACAAACAAAAGTAATGTAAAATTACTCCAGAATACGTACATTTCACCACTTTCTAATTTTCTGCAAAGTTTGGTAAGAAGTTGAGCATGTTATAGTAAAATGCCTACAAAATGTACTGGCCAATTCTGATTGTGGGCGATGGAAATTTTCACAAGTTGTGAGTGTGCATATTAAAAATTAGCTAGGACCAGCTAAATGGACCGTAATGAGCAATTAGCAGGAAAGGATCGACATCGCGTGACGGACGCAGGAAGTGAAGCGTTTGTGCTTGGCGCAGTGCACAAAACGCATGCAACGCGGAGACGTGCGCTTGGTCATTGATCGCTCTCTCCACGACCACAACAGGCTTCAACGTGCGTGTGCTCGGGCCCGTCAGTGCTACAACGTAGCCCTAGTTAATATTTAGTTTGTTATTACCTCATCATTAAACTGGAGCATTTGATCCATAATCAATCATTCATATGAAATCATTCAATATTTGTGTGTTAACTTAACCATGTGTCTTCCATGTTGTTTTTTTCACATGTATTCTCTGTCGTGTGCAGTTGATCATTATTGTTTGTTCTGATTCATGTAATTTCAGTATAACTTCGACAGTGGCCGCTATCGGTGGCTCAGGTATCCCACAGGGCGGCATGGTAACCATGGCGATGGTGCTGTCATCAGTTGGCCTGCCCCTTGAAGGCATTTCCTATATCATCACAGTTGACTGGATGCTGTGAGTTGTGTGTGTGTGTGTGTGTGTGTGTGTGTGTGTGTGCACGTGTGATCAGGACATGACATAACAACCTCACGACAAATATAGAGTCTGAAAAGTGCATAAGTACAGTGTTGTATTATGTACATTATAGATATAGTTACATAGTATTTTTGGGGGGTTGACACATTTACTGAAACTCATATGTCTTCCTAATCTAACATGGAAACCTCCTGTGTGACTGTGGACAGGGATCGTTTGAGGACGACCGCCAACGTGCTGGGAGATTGTTTCGTTGTGGGAGTCGTGCAACACCTCTCCAGACATGAGCTGCAGGGCCCCGCAGAGGAATGGTTGGTAGAGGGAGTGGCAGAGAAACCCTTTGGCTGACCAACGGTTAAACTCGCTTAATGTTCTTCCTGCAACAAATATACGCTTTTTGATTTAGGCACAAATAATGTTCAGGAAAATATGGCAACGATAGCAACATTAACAACTATCATATTCTACTTCTTATTTAGCTGCTTTCCGCTTAGAACCATTGCTGTAATTAGTAGGAACATTTTCATGCATTAATGTTGCACAGATACATTTAAAGGAAGTGAAAACAGTGTTCAATCTGACAACATTCCTAAAAACTCTATCGCGAGGTGTTATTTTTGACAGAATGTCACATTTAGAAAAGGTTGCAGGTGTAAATCTGTGTTCATTGTTTGATGGAACACACACATATCAGTATATCCCCTTCAAGTCCTTATGATCCTTTTGATTTTTAAATGATGTTTGAAATGGAATGTTTTTTATGATCAAATGCATGGTTAAAACTCAGTTTAACTATTTATTGGGATCATACAAACTGCAGAGAGGTGCATGGTGTTCAGGAAATAATTGTGTCGCTTGGTTTGTCTGTTCAACTGTACGATTTCACGCCGAATAAAATCACACCGTCTTCTTTTTCTTTGCACCATTTATTCTGACTGTATAATCATTCACACCAGAGAACATAAAATATACACATTTACATCTTTCACAGGATGTCACTTCCATCACTGCCATATATTATAATTTATGGATATTTACATATATTACAAAGTCACATGTGGGACAGGGCACATTACTCATTGGGATCAGTTGAGTTTTAAAGGGCAGTAGGTCTCAGTGTCCCCAAATTCGACTTACATTGTGTTTATACATGTGCCTTCGTTTGACTGGTGGACATCAGTGACAGCCGCAGCTGCCCGCCACCATGTCGTTGTACTGTTTCAGCACCACGTTCTCGTCATCGTCGAAGTAGAGCAGGTTGATGGAGAAGAGCTTGTCCGGCACACAGCACGGCGTATCGATGCCCTTCATCAGCTTCAGGGCGTTGATGATGGACTGAACGGTGGCGTGGTTGGTTGGCCTCATGTTCTGACCCAGGGGGAACTGGCAGGAGCCTTTGCAGTGGTATGCGTTGTAACCCCTGGGAGAGACGATCCAGCCCGACCAGCCGATCTCCTCGAAGTCCACGTAGAGCGGCTGGCGTTGGCAGGACGTGGACAGAGCCTCCTCCTCGCTGTAGTCCAGGGAGCGAGCGCTGCGGGAGGGCGGGCTGTCATGGGGGCGTGGGGCAGGCCGGGGGTCACTGGGGTATCATTTGAATCTTGTGGAGGAAAGGAAAACTTTATGTTAGACATCACGCTTAGGTTGTGTACGTGCAAAGATAAGCTATGAAGAGTAAGTTCAAGTTTTTGAGTCCAAAATATTTGCTTAATTTTGTAATGTTCACACGCCTGGAAGATGTTCATCCCTTTGGATCACACAGTTATAACTTAACGCGAGAAACGTAATTGAAACCAATCTGAATGGATTAGCACCAATAAATCCAATGTGTTTAAAATGCTTACTTGTTATCAATTCTACAATAATCAAACGGCACACGTATTGCTCGTATTCAAGTAATTGAAATCTAAAATAAGTTGTAAAATATATATTTAGTAAGAATATGACACAGTAAATTGTTTCTAAACTTTGAAAGAAGGTGACTGAGTGCAGAAATAAGTCATTTGTCAGGTTTAAAATGCACAAAGGTTTGTTTGCATTGTTGATGTAGACTCAGAAATTACCATAGATCAAGTAAGTGTGATTAGATAAGAATGGGGGGGGGGGGGCAGTGGGGGCCAGAGCTCCATCTGGGCTTCAGAATTCTTCTCTACACCCCTGCTCATCAGCAGTAAGACCACCGAAATGCCCGAGCTGTTATATTGTTTTGCCAACACTGGATGTAACCTGACCAAAGAAACTCACCTGCATGCTCGAGAGTAGCGGAGCGACGTCCGTCATCAGTGAACAGAACCAGCATGGGCTGCTTGCTCTGGTGGTGGCTGCGTCCTGAAGCGAAGCGGATCAGTTTCATGTCCATCTGGCTTCCTCCCAGGGTCTGAACCACCACATGGAGGCCCAGGTTGCTGCCTTCATCCCCCATCCAGGAGCGAACCTACAGGAGGAAGAGCACGTCGGTCAGTTCAAATCCCAAAATATTCTTCACAGCAGGTTCGGTGTTTGCAAAGAAGAGGCTATACTTACAGCTTGTGTGATGGTGAAAACCTCCCAACCAGTGGAGTGGACTGGGATGAGTCGAGAGGACAGCAGCTTCCTCCCCTGTGTGTGGTTGGTTTTGCTGTTGTCAAGCAGCTGATAAACACTGACCTGGAGGAAACACAATGAAAGGAGCCAAACATTAGACACATCCCGGAGAGAGACAAGCACCACTGACTGTTCTTAGTGATTTCTTCATGTCACATACTTGGCAGAAGTGGTGTCTGTTGAAGGTGACTGATGCCTGAGGTCGCAGCTTGAAGAGATGCAGCTCTGCAGTTAGAATCTTCTCGCTCCTCGCCACCGTGGACAAATTGAACCTGAACTCCACCTGCTCACTTCGCACTGCAAGGAAAAGGATATCATTAGAAACCAAACACCCTCCCATCATGTCTCATCTTCTGCAGGAGCCAGTTGAAAAAGGGGCAGGTTAGATCTTACATTTGTCAAAGAAGCTGCGCACAGTATTCCCCTCCAGAGGTAAGGGTCCTTGGTGACACCGTCCACATCGGCCACGGTGTTGTACAGGTCGAGCATGTACTGAGGTGCCTGCTTGTGTCCATGGATAGCAGGGGGGTCCTCCATCCCAAAAACCTCCAGCAGCCTCTTGATGGCGGCTGAACGAACCTCCTCGGAGTCGCTCTCGGCGGTGAAGTGGTTCTCCAGGTAGCTGAGTGAAGGCCGTGCGGCCACCGTGCACACCAGGGCGGCGAAGCTGAGCGCGAACATGAGCATCTCGGAGGCGGAGTCGGTCGGTGGCGCACCGGTGTCCTGGAACATCCAGCCAGCAACTTGGAGTTGGAGTGACTGCGGGATCCTGGAGGCTCCACTTTTTATATCAAATGCCCCCGTTCGCTCTCCAGTGCCCCCGAAGCCTCGGTAAACAGCAGTAAAGATGCTATTTGGTCGCAAATGTAAATCACCAATCAGCGAATGTAAAGGGAGACTAATGGCAGCGCTAACAAGGTGTGACCCCCACTGTCGATTTCATTCAAGCCCATTGTCTCCACGTCTGGCAATAAAGGCTCAAATAAACTAAATCCAGCCTTTGGCACAGACCAGTGAGACCAGTGAGACCAGTGAGTGTGTCGTTGTGGAATATATACATGTGTATTTCTCCGATATATAACTTTAAACTGTAAATATCATGAAGAGACTGGACTTAGAGCTGATCTCCCGAGGAAGTGCGGGCACCGTGGGAGGTTAACGGCGCCTAAATGAATCCATTAATTTAGAATAATAGGCACAGTGTTTTAGGTCGAAACCTATTACTTCGACAAAGAGGCTGGTGTCACTGGCTACACGTCCAAAGATTTACATAACTGCTTATTCACTTACAGCTGGATAATTACCACAATTTTGAAGCTGTATTTTCTTTTCTTTTTTTTCGCAAGAAATCCAAATGGAGCGACCTCCTTGTGGCACAAACTGGCGTTGTGCGTAAAGTCGCGTCACTCGTGTTTCCTTTCTCCCCATAACAGACGAATCTCGTTATGACATTTACAACAATTTGATATTTTTCATTCTGAATGTAGTTTACTGTGTAAACCCCCCCAAATATTTACATAGATATTGGTTTCACACGGGAAATTTGGAATTTATCCATCATAACCATTAAGTTCCAGAACATGCTGTATAATCCACGTTAGATGGTTTAATATGTTACATTTCTGGAGGCTGCTCGTTGGACTTGGTTTAACTTTATCCAGTTATTTCTAGTTCAGTTCCCAACGAGGAAAAAAATGCACACTGTGCCATTTGGTCCCTTTGATCTTTACGCACAATTACGCACGAGCAGAAGACAAATTGAGACCGAGAAGAAAAGTCCCCCCCCCCACCCCCTCACACGTAATAAACATTTAGGAGATCAAAGTTTTCTTTTCCTACGCGGCACCTTACAAACAAGCCATAAAACGTCTCTTGAGATGAAACAGACTGTGACTGTCACAGAAAAGTGTTGTTTCACACGTTGATATCAAAATAAGGAGCCATTAGCCACGTGCACGTGTGTTGTTTCAAAGGCACGTTTGAAAAGTTGTTTCGTGTGCTCATCTCCAGCTTCTTCAAAAGCTTGATTCTAAACATTTAACCCCAATACTTATTCAAATTTATTTCAGATTTCACTGATCTTTGTCATTGAAGTCTCACAGACTCAGTGCGGCCAGTATCTCCTTCATTGTAGATTCACTTTTTTTACTGCACTCAAATAAGAAATATATGTGCTTTTTAATCATCTTGTGTATAGAATCAAAGTTGGGCCACCTCACTATTTGTTTTACTGTAAAATGCAAAATATCATCTATTTTCCTGGTCATGTAATCTGCCCCTGTTACCAACATGTGACATAAGTTCATTGGCAGTTTGGATAAAATGTTTTCCACAGTGGTAAAAGGACAATTCATAATACTGATGTGGTATTCAATTTATTTACAAAATTATCATTTTTACATATATTACATATAATACAATAATACTTTAGAGTAGAAAAGTCTTAAAAAGAATGTCTCAGTATATGGTTTTAGTCACTTCGGGGGCCTTGGAAGTTGTTTTTCCCACTAGGAGGCGCAGTGTTCAGTTTTGGCAAAGGCAGGAGGTGATGGAGAGGACAGTGCGTATCACTCCATTCTGGTGGAGGAAGCTGTGGCTCTCATAGCTCTGAGGGACGCAGGAGCTGGACGGTCCTTCAGCCCACAAGTGGCAGTTCCCTGGATCAGATGGACTCCTACAGAGGAAAATATAAAAATAAATAGATTAAAATCACGTTCACCGTATTAAACTACCTCTGTATGTGCTGCGTGTCCCATGACAGTATGTTTTTTGCTTGGAATTTTCAAATAAATAATTAAACTACAGTTTCTAATAGCCAGTGTATTACTAGAATGTAACACACGCACAAAGTTGTGCATATTATGACTTCTCTTCGTCTCTTCTGTGAATTAGCAGAAATGTGTTGAGACAGAAATGAATACAATTCAAATTCAGACCTTTCTGGTCTCATGTGTGCAAAATGTCCCCAAATCAGGCCATAAAATCCACGTCTGTGAAGTAAATCTGGAAAGTGGAACTAAACTGACAGCGATGTTGTACAAGTCGGCCACAATCTATAAGGCTGAAAGTTTAAACTGGGAAACATCGGGTGTAGGAATCAACCACAAAGGCCAACATGCAGAGCTCAGGAGGTGTCAGAGCTCACAGGCAATTGTCATGGGAGTGGCAGAGGAGGTGTGTGTGTGTGTTGTGTGTGGTGTGGTGTGTGTGTGTGTGTGTGTGTGTGTGTGTGTGTGTGTGTGTGTGTGTGTGTGTGTGTGTGTGTGTGTGTTTGCCTGCAGCAGCAGGGTTCATACTTACCTGAGAAGGCATCGGTTTCCTGTAGTGCAGCCTCCCAAACATCTGCCCACATCTATTTCCTGTGGAAAATTAGCAACACAGAGAGACGGCAATGAGCTCACAGCTGGTCACAAATATTGACCCAGTTGAGCCGGGGGGCCAGCTGCTGTTTATCATGTGAACTGCTTTGATTCGACACCTGCGGGGGCCATTTGTGTTTGCACTCCGCTCGCACCTCTGGGAGCAGATGACCAACAGCGGGGAGAGGAGGAAGTCAGTTTCAAACCCTCTCTATCAACCCCTTAATTTATCAGAAAACGTCACAAATAAGGCCAGATTTTTTTTTGTGGCTTTAAGAATGTTACATATCTGGTTTGTAGTCATTTTCTTTAAGAGTTTGTTGAATGGGATATACTGGATCTAATCCTCATTTCTCAGGACAGCTTTGTCCCAGAAAAAGTTTTACTGCACAGAATGTAGAGCTTGTGTTCTTTGCCATGTGATCAAGCATCTTCTTTAGAATGTTTTTGAGACCCTATGAGGTCAAATGTGCTTTTTTCAAAATAAATTTGCACTTGGAGGAGTGGCTTCTTGTGTTTTGGCCTCTGAAGCCTATTTCCCCTTCCTCCATGTTCCCTGGAAGTTGGCGAAGTGGGAAGGAATTCCTACTCTGTCTCTATTCAAAATGAAACCTGCCAGTCTGCCATGTGTATTGCTGCAGGTTGTGCATGCGAAACATCCTTAAGTCCTTCCCACAAGGACGTGCGGTGCCAGCCACCGGCCAGCGGATTAGCCTGATTAAGTGCCGTCTCCCACACATGTGTGTGATGAATGAAGATACTTCATTACTGTCTGGCACCAAACTCCATCCCCGTTTCCTCTCAGCTTGGTTACAAAAGAGTGTGAAAGCGGCATCAGAAATGAATTGCTCTGCTGGTGTTAAGTATGCCGAGCTAATCAAAGAAGAAGAAACGAGCTCTGGTGTAAGCTGTGGATGGAAATATAAGAGTTTGTGTTTCGGTGCTTACTTTTAGCCTCTCTTCTCGGACCCCATCTGCGTGAAGGACGATTTCATAGTAATACTCCACGTACGGGACCCTGTAGCAGCTTTCCTTCAGCTCGCAGGCCACCACCGTCTGGATGAGATCCACTTTGTTGGGGGTTTCCACCAGAGCGGAGTCAAACTTGGTGGGGACACAGGAGAATCCCTCTGTGAGTGATGGTTAAAGGAAATATTAGATTCATATGGAGGAAGAAAAAGCTCGGTTATAATCTGAGATCCAAACAAACGATGGGCCTTTCAATGCACTAGACAGTAGTTTAATTTACGTGTGTTTTTCTGATGCTGTTAAATGTTTGTTTACATCAGTGATATCTGAACACTGACATGAAACTCTGTATTTTCATTAGACTGTGATATATATATTTTCGGATTAAATCAAATCCTTCAATCATGTACGTGCATGTAGCTTCTTTTTGTTTCTTGCCCATAACATAAGACCTTAAGCTTGAACTTTATCAGTATAGTGAACAGCAATACATCCTACTTCAGTCACCACATAAGTTAAATGGCTTTAAATTAGGGCCTAAGTTGTAGCTTATACGACTTAACGTTTTTTTAAATCTTTCACTCAAAGCACAAACATAATCAAGGCCTTAATCAGATATTGATATTGTTCCCTGTTGCCATGCTAACATGTCATAATATGAAATAAAATACAAGGCAATGAATAAAATACTTGACTCAAAATGTATTTATACTCAAAGTTGATTTAAGGAAAGTAAAAACAAGTTTAAGTGTAAAAAAAACATAAAGTAAACACATATAAGACTTGTTTAAATAAAATAAGAAATAATGTAACGTGACAATTTGGACAAAATGTTGGTGTTTGTGAAACTTTACCATCATATTATCAGTTTATAGAGATCAATCTTTACGTGGCTGTTATTTCTGTTTTTGGTTGAAAGTTTAAATTTCTAAATGAACAATTCTGCACGTGACCTGCTGTTTGTTGAGCACCACTTTCTGTTGTGTTTGTTGCACACACACACACACACACACGCACACACACGCACACACACACACACACACACGCACACACACACACACACACGCACACACCACACACTGGGGAGCCCTTGGAGCTGGAGCATCCTCCCACGTCGATGACGGTCTCGTACGGGGTCTCGGAGAAGTACGTCCTCAGCGCCGGGACTCGGGCGCACTGACTCAGCCTGATCTCGCACTGACACTCCTCCACCACCTCCACCTCCCGGGGCCCCTCCAGCAGCAGCAGCCGCTCCACACGCATCCCGGTGGGCGCGCACACGTGCTCGGCCCCGCAGGCAGGCCGCTGGTTCTGCGGCTCCGAGCTCTCTGCGACTCCGGCTCCTCGGCTCCTCGGCTGCAGGGGGGGGGGGGGGGGTCGGAAAGTGGTTTTAATGGTTGCGGGTCACACACATGTCACAACATGTCTGAGTAATCAGATGCATTTAGTGGTTCAACTCCCACTGTATGATATTTACACCAAAATCCCCCCCCCCCCCCCCCCCCCCCCCCCACCCATGTATTTATTGATCATGCAAAATGATATTTATTCATTTGATATAAAGTTGATATAAAAGTTTATATGTTTTTACATTGACTTCCTTTACATCAAATCCGCCTTATCAGACAACCACACGGGTCACAAGTCACAGGGACGCCCCCTGGTGGCGAGGTTGGGAACTGCCACTTACTTTCTTGCTCCTGAGGAACTCCAGCATGGAGGAGTATTTAGAATAATCCTGCTGCACAGCTTCATGTGAGGAGGCTCTGGGCGAGGGTGCTACACAGTGAGACCTGCACAACCCCACATCCACACTGACAGGACTCCCAGAGATGTCTGAGGGGAGAGATCGAGAAAAATGATTAGATAGATACATAGATACATAGATACATAGATACATAGATTCATAGATAGATAGATACATAGATACAGAGATATGTGCTATTTGCTATTGAACAATCCACAAATGAAATACGAGAAGACGTCATTTTTTAAATTTCTATAAAAAGTATAGAAGAAAGCATAAAAATAAATGAATAAACAATCGCTGAAGGATTGTGGAGCGTTACCTTGTCCTATGTACACAAAGTGGCTCTGTCTCTTGCAGCAGATTCTCTGCGTGAACAGGTTTCTGTGATCGATGTGTTTGCCCAACACCCCCGTCACTGGAAAACACACCATAAACACACATTAGTACCATCAGTGACGTAACATGGTATCATGCTGTATCAGATCATTGTGGGGGGGAAAGACACAAGCATGCAATCGATGTTTAAATGTAGTTAAACACAAAATGCAACTGTGCAGGATTTACTTCCTTCAGGGTTATTTATTAATGAAAAACATTGATTATTTGAATATGTGTTACAAATGGAAAAATGTATTTAGAGATTCTTGCGTAATTGTGTTGAAAATAAGTGTTTTATTCATTTAGCCATTAGGAAAATAAGAGTGAAGAAATAATACTGAAGTATTTTATGTGTGTCTCAGAGTAGTAATTTGACCTCACTGTTGCAGTAGTCCCAAGTGAACTAAACACACACATCCCACAGCATCACATCCTCTCCCCACGTTTAATCACATAACAAGGGATTAGCAAGTACATTTGAGCGGACACAGTGTTAATCCAGTGAGTGAAGAGCTGCCTGGATAAAGTCACAGCAGCAGCAGCAGAGTAGAGCAAAGCAAACAGTACTTACAGGTCATGTGGAGGCCGCACAGGAGGAGAAACAACGACCGGGGTACGTCCATGGCTTTAGTCCCAATCTGCTCCTCGGCTGCCAGATCCTGAGTGTCCCTCGGCTCAGCGGTGCCTCTGATATTTATGTGGGATCGAGCTTCAGCCCCAAATGTCACCCCAAAAAACCCGGTCTCAGAGTGGTGTGGAGTCAAAAAGAGAAGTGAGAGCTAATCAAATTTCCATGCTGGAGGGCCGTGTGTTCTTACAAGCAGGGGCCACTTCAAAGGGAGTCTGCACAGCTCCTCTTGTTTCTGCCGCGACGGGACCTCAGAGTGTGTCAACCGGGCCCGAGCTCAGCCTAATGAAGTGCTTAAGTAGCCTCGAGCCATTAAAGCGTCGCTCATTCAAAGCATTAATCATCTTTTATCTCAGGGGGAAGGTGTTTAGCACCTCCGACTTAAAACAAAACCCGGCCAAAACACATAAACAGGATCAGCGTGGGGGCCCCTTGAGGCCTCCCCTTCAGAAAGCCCCAGCACCTTTGTGTTTATTCAACATGACGCCAAATGGCCAGACCTCTCCGAGCTGCCCTTCAGCCCTCTGCTGCTGCTCATTCCCTCCAGAGAGGAACATAGAGACACAAAACAAGATCATCGGTGTTAAAACAGCTTCCAAACACGTAGGCCACTGCAAGTTTATGATATCTAAAACACAAAATTCAACTAAGAAAATAATATGCTGGCAAAAAGGACAAGAATAACTCTAATACTTTCTAATTTTTAAATCTAAGAAAAGACAATTTAAATACTATCTTTTGTTTCCTTTTCATTATAAACCACTTTCTGCTTTAATCACAGGAGAGACGTTTATAATGTCGGCCTTTTTACTGATCCTCCACCCGTCCTTAATAAGGTGTTAGTCCTTCTTTGAAGTGTTGATGTGATCCCCTCATTTTCTGCGGGATCAACGGATCATCGTTCCGAGAGCCGTCGGCACTCAGACACCTTGATTAGGGGGATTCCATTGTTGATTCCTTTCATTCAGCTGCAACAAATCTTACTGAAACTCCATCATAATCCTGGTAAAACCCACATTCACACATACTTGATTTAATTATGTAGATCCCATGATATGTTGTCAAGAGAGTCAAAACTCAATAAAGTAGTTTTTTTTTAAATCCTAGGTTTTGGGGCCTTAAAGGGTCACAAGTGTTGTGAAGTGATAATAAAAATAAAATATGGACTCTTTGTGTCCATATGCAGTTTTAATTCAGATGTCATCCGGCGTCACAGGTTATCGAGTTTGAGAATAAATTAACCAAAGTTTGAAAATCAGTTTGAATTGTTTTGTCACATTTTTAAATTCTTTTATTAATTTTAGCCACTGATTTAGGTGTGGTCTTTGTTTTTATTTGGTTTGCTATGTTTCAATATGTTTGTGTGTCTGATTTGTCCTTGTGCTTGTATTTATATTAGAAACATTTGTGTGCCGCTCTGGAGCTTTTCGTGTGTCACATGATCTTCCTCCGCAGATAAAGTTTAATGGTCTTAAAGATTTTTACAAATTTCCTCCTCTCTGAGCACTTTAATGATTTTTATGTCTAAACTGGATTAAACGCTGACAATTAAAGTTTACATTTTAACAGGAAACAATAGTCAAACAAGAAAATAAACATTTGAACATCTGCAATTCTTCAATATTCCATTTGTGATCCAACATAAATCACCAGAGCAGCTACTGAAAGACGTCAGTCCCCACAATGTTGTTATATATTGAAACTATAGGAATTCCCAATCTACAGAGGCACCACCCTGTCCATTTGAATACCTTGAATACTAATCAGCATCAGTTTATTGATTTTAAAGTAGATGTTAAGCCTAAATCTACGAATTTCTTTATGTATTGATATTAAATTGAGTTTTCAACGTGCAAGGAGTTTAACACCAATTCAAAACAGGCCTGGTGTAAATGTTCTGACACCTCGAATATATTTTGAATCTCTTCCTCATTCGTTAGTCGTCCTTATCACAGATACTGAACTGCACATTGATTTTCTGTTTCCAGTTGAGTCTCCTTTGATCTGGCACATTTTCCTATTCAGCCTCTCTCTCCTTTGACTTTCATTCAGCAGTGCACGTGCTCAGATAGTCACTGTGCTTCTGATTGGATTACGATGACTCATCTGCAGCATGAACATGCAGTTTATGCACGATGATAAGCTGCATGTCCCGGTGTCCAGTCTGCAGACAGAGGTTGACAGGAGTGATGGGGGTAGTTCATCAGTACCTGTCTGGTGTCAGTGTCCGGGTCCGGGTCCGGGTCACTGTGTTACTGTGTCTTCCAGTGCGAGGGCCACGACTTCAGACCTGTGTTCTCTCCTTTAAGGTTCTAGTTTAGTTCATGAAGGTTAAATTGCTGTTTTTTGGTTTTGATTTGGTGGAAAATGACAAAATAATTGAATTTCCATATGTTATCAGTGCATCCTTCATCAATACTTTGACTTAACATCAAGCAGTTGAACTATGTCCACTGGTATCGCGACCGTCCTTCAGTCCGCTGACCCCTACGGTTTATAAGCAGCACATCTAATCCCATCAGTGTCCTGTTCCAGCACCTGTATCAGTCTCCATGTTCCAGTCTAGCGGTTAAAGAAGCCTCTGTAGAGCTCATCTATTGTCTGTGTGCGTGGGGGGAGTCCGACACTGTGGGATTACAGGCCGGCAGGTTCGGATTATACATCAGGAGACAATGGTGCAGCACAGGGAAAAGAGCTGTCGTGGAAAAAAACGACCAGCGGTGGTAGAACAGCTTCTGGACCAGAGCAACTTTATTGGAGCAAGTTCTCTGATGCATGCCGATGCTTTTGAACTCAAACTATGAATCTTTCATTGTTTGTTTTCTCTAGTTTTTGGTACATGGACATTAGTTTTCTCGGTTTTCCTATTTTGGGTTTTAGAACATCTCCAAACCCTCGGATTCTGCAGGAATAATGTATTTGCAGAACAGAAATAACGCCATCAACACAGAGAGGAGCAGGAAGAACTTAAAAGGCAAAACATGTGAGTACAGACGCATCCCTACATTTAAATTGTAGGATCTTATAATTTCTATATACACCTTTTTTCCATCCAATATAATGATGTTAATACATATTTCAAAATCGTTTCTGTTGCATCTCATCATCTCCACCTCAGGGATTCACTTGAAGACGCCTCCACCTCAGGAGGGGATCCTCACCCTGTTGCCCACGAAGGGGGAAAAGAGGCTGGAGGCAAAGGAGAACGTGGCAGAGGAGCAGGAGTCCACGCAGCGCACGGCCTTTGGGAAGGCCTCCTACGATCTGACCCATTCGGAGAGGGTGATCAATGACCTGACGTTTGGGCGGCGGGTGGGGCTTTACGAGCTGAGGGGGCAGATCGGCTGTGGCAACTTCTCCGAGGTCAGACTGGGAATACATGACCTGACTAAAGGTGAGATACTGAATGTTCTTTACTCCGGTTTCTACAGCTTCGGGGATCAGACATGAGACTGTGGCTAAAAGATTGTTTTGGGTCACAGGGTCAAATATCAGTGTATTTTACTAAAACTGCTTATGTTTCTATTTGGAGACTTCAAAGCTCTGCACTCCCACATCTCTGCACACTTTAAAAAAAAACTTCAAAACCCACATGTTCACAAAGGCTTTGAACTCTACCCCCCACTAGCCCTTCATCTCTTATTTTCTGTCCTTGGTTTGCCTTATTTTTTATTATTAAAGTTATTTCATTTCTTTACTTCTTTGTTTTTGTTTTGTTTTTGAAAGGTGGCCTTTAGTGTCTTGAAAGATGCTCTACAAAGTGGCTCAGGGGGGAAAGCGGGTCATCCTCTAACCAGAAGGTCGTTAGATCGATGCCAGTCTTCCGCTTCTGCATGCAGAAGTGTCCTCGGGCAAATTACTAAACAAATTACTAAATAAATCTGCACTCACACGCACAGAGTGAAATGTGTTGACTCCCTGTCCTGTCTTCGTCTCACAGAGCGGGTGGCAGTTAAAATCCTGGATAAGGTTCGTCTGGACAAGCGTTCACAGACGCTCTTTGCCTCTGAAATCTCCTGCATGGACAAGCTGGCCCATCCCAACATAGTGCGGCTGTATGAGGTGGTGGAGACCTTCAGGAGGCTCCACCTGGTGATGGAGTACGCCAGCGGAGGAGAGCTGTTCTCACGCATCAGCACCAGGGGGCGCCTGTCCGATCTGGAGAGCAAGCTGGTGTTTTCCCAGGTCCTGTCTGCTGTCAAGCATATGGTCAGTCAACAGTAGCTTGTAGGTGAACAGTGATATCAGTATATTCTAATATGAAAATGAAAGACAGAGGGGCCGTTATTAACAATATAATAGTTTTTGAACTAGTAAAGTAAAAAGTAAAAATAAGGTTTTCATTTGACTTTCCATGCAGGAAAGTTAATCAACTTTCCAATTCCCCTGCAAGAAAACTGAATCTAACAATCTCAAACATTCCTCGTTTTTTTATTTCTCTTTTCCCAGCACGACAGTAATATTGTGCACCGGGACCTGAAGGCAGAGAATGTTTTCTACACCAACACTCACTGCATTAAAGTGGGCGACTTTGGTTTCAGCGCGTTCTGCTGCCCCGGCGACGTCCTTCACACGTTCTGTGGCTCTCCACCTTACGCCGCCCCCGAGCTCTTCAAGGGGAGGGGTTATACAGGTCGATATGTGGATATGTGGGCGCTGGGTATCTTGCTTTACTTCACGATGACCGCCACCATGCCATTCAAAGCTACAAACACCGGAAGACTGAAATGTTGTATCCTGCAGGGCTCTTACGCCATCCCCTCCTACGTACCTGCATCCTGCCAGGAGGTCATCAAGGGCCTCCTGAGGCCGGTGCCTGTCGATCGCCTCACGGTGGCACAGATCACGTCCAGTGACTGGATGAGAGGCGTGGAGTACCCCCAGGCTTATCCCTCCTACAGCTCTACACCCTCACATCTGGCTGAGCCCGCCCGCATCCTCAGCCCCGACGAACTAAATGTGAAGGCAGCGCTGGAGGATCTCGGCATCACCAGGGCTCATCTCCTCAACAGCAGCGTGGACCTGAGGAGCCCCGTCTGCGGGACCTACCGGATCATACTGCATCGCACTTCAGAAGAGGAGATGTGTGGAAGCCGTGGGACACAACCAGTCGTGCATGAAGGAATCTCAGAACAGACTCCGATGGAGAGTGGACTCAGACGGAGCATTGAATAAACGCCACTCTGTTGTCTGCGTCATCATGTAGCCTTTTGGAACACGTGCTTCTTTGACTTCTTCCAAAGAGTTGGATGTTACAGATTGTGAGTGTGTGGAGACGGAGCCAGGAGGCCACGCTGATTTGGTCCAAAGGTTAAACTTATATCTATTAGTGCCTCACATGATATCCGACGATAGATTTAAGTTGTTTATTGTCGTATACTTGATAACAGTGCAAACATCATTACAGAGCAATAATTATATGGCAATGGGCAAGCATATATTACAGTGGCAATCATTAATGTAATTTCAATATAAATACACAATTAGAGTTGTATAGAGTATGTGAAAATGTGAACAGCAGAACACATAAATCATTTTTTTAAGGTGGACCTGTCGATTTCACTTCCTACACTCGCCCTGTTACACAAAAAGATGCACAAACTCCATATTTAACACACGTTCATGATACTGTTCTTTTAGTCTACTCTTGGAAACAGGGAGCAGAACAACCATAAAATATTGAATGAATCCTTTAATAGATTTCTATCAGTTTTTTGGTGAAGCTAAAAGGACAGAACATGGTTTCACTTTTGATTCTGGCTGTGAGCAGGTGACACAGATGTAATTCACCGTGAATGAAAGTTTAGACCGCAGGCACATTCTGTGACAAAATCCAACATGTTGTGAGTTTATTTGAAACAACCGAGTATGAAAGGAAACTCAATGCCCTCGAGGCTCAGGCATCAGGAATGTGGAAATAAAACCTCACGTTTCTTCATTTCATTTTTTGAAATTATAAATGATAAATGAAATGTCAAGTATGATGAATCAGTGGTAAAAGGTTTGACCATTTTTCCACTCATCCTTAACTAGTTAATTTAATTCTTAATGATGAATGAATTCTCATAAATGCTAAACATCGATGAATATTTATAGTAGATACAGTTAACAAACAAATAAATTAGCAGGGGCAACATATTTTTGTGTTTCTTCTAGTTGTAACGTTTTTATAAATAATGAAGTAGATTCAATTAATTTTGTTCCTCATTTTAAAGACATGAAAAAAATCCGTCCCAGAATTTCCTTGCTGACCTTCTATTTAAATTGGGATGTGGAGTTTACCTTAAAAAATATAATTAGGTCTTTGTGATTTAAAAAAAACAATGTATGTTATTATATTTTACACATAATCATTCTAATTTGATTAATGTAAATACCTTTTTTATATGCAATTATTAATATTTTATATTTATTAATAATGTATATTTATACATCTCAGGAGATGCAGTTAACAGATGTCTGCAACAGTTACTTAACGGCAAGATTCATAGTGTATATGAATATGTATATACTTTACATATGAGCTAAAGTAGCAGCTATGACATGATGATAGAGAAATGATAATAAACATAATGTGATTTCACTTTGTGGTGTGCTGTGATTTATGGCTGCTTTCTCTTTTTTATTGCCCTTTCTAGACTCATAGGAGTCAAGATGACAGGTCAGTCTTTGGATTTATGTTCACACTAATTTTCAAACGTTTTTTTTCGTCATTAAGGTGAAAGAGATGAAACAATAGGAAACAAGTCAGTGCCTTGACTTCTATCGGTTTTATTTCAGTTTTTACAGCCTGCTGTGACATGTAATAGCCTCGTTTTCTCTTCTTCTGATTCATACGTGTTCAAACATCCCATTCCCTGTAATTCATAACATTTGTTGCAGCCTAAAGTGATTTTCCCATATATTGTTTTCCCGTCTCATACTTTCCTGTCACGGTTTTTTTCCTCTTTATAAAAGACGGCACAGATTTCTGCTTATGATGACAACCAGCCATTTCTTTCTTTCCCTCCATGCATACGAGCGTAGCCGTGTTGTTTTGATAAACACAAGAAGAAACTGGGTCTCAGCTCAGATATCTTTCCCAAGCTGCAGCCAGATTCCTGAAGGTGGTGAGTCTACTAGTCAAACTGTGTGACGTATAAGGAGTATATACCATTAATGTCAGTGAAATTATTATATATCACCTTTGCCTTGGTAGCATAAAACAAATACTTTGAGCATTAAGCATTTTTATAATGTTGATTGCACAACTTACCCCGTACTCATCTGCAGGCCCAGATCTGGTGAGAGGATGTGTTAATACCTGTCTGATAAATAAACATTGATACATGAACGTGCAGGATTGTATGATAGCAATTTGCAAGATGACGCCTCTGCATGGCCCCAATGTGTGGAAGTCATCAATGTGCACGTATACAAACCACATGGCTGATAAGATTTAAAGTGGGACACACACGCAAAACACAAATAACAATAATGAGAAATATTCACCCGTTCATTTTTTGGATCCATCCACTCTGTCCAGGGTCACAGTGCGAGATGCCACCAGACAAGAAGCAGGACAACAGAAGACATTTAAAATAAAAATGCAAACCACAATGTCAGAGTATGAAATGTATAATTGCCTGAGATCACAGAATTTTGAGAAGCTCAAACTCAAGAATAGGAGCTTCCAACGTGTGACACTGTGCCAAGAAAAATTATACTGATATGTGAAAAATGGTGCATGTGTGATTTTAACCCTTGTGTTGTTCCTGGGTCTAATTGACCCAGAGTGTGTGTGTGTGTGTGTGTGCGTGCGTGCGTGCGTGTGATCATACGCAAGCCCTGGCCGGTCAGGGTGACCCAAGGATTGTCATTATCCAATTCTCCTGGGGTAATTGAGACCAATGGATTGTCATGGGAGGGGTCATTTAGACCCCCAAAGGGGGCGCTGTGGTGCTCTGCGGGGATCATTTAGACCCACACCTGATTCCAATTGATAATCAGGGGGGTACATGAGACCCACATATAAGTCTCAGTGTGCCACTCTCTCACGGACCATGGCAAGATGTCGCGTCAGGAGCGTTTCACCAGAGAACAGGTTCTCCAACAGCTATTCTCCCAGCAACTATCCTCTGAACCCGAAGAGGACGCGAAAGAGCCAGACCGAGAAGCAGACCGAGAAGCAGACCGAGAAGCAGACAGAGAGGACGGAGACGGAGACGGAGACGGAGACAACGGCGATAGCGAAGAAGACGAAGACGACGAAGACGACGACGGTGACTACGAAGACGACGACGGTGACGAAGACTACGACCCAGTGGGTGATGCTTCTGCAGATTCGTCATCCTTGGAAGAAGAAGAAGAAGGAGGACAAGACAGCGGCGACACCACCACCGGACTCGTGGAAAGAGAGACCTTCCCCTCAAGAAACGGGGAAATAACATGGTCCTCGAGGGCGTACGGCCGAGAAGAGGGCCACTGCTCCTCCTCCTCCTCCTCCTCCTCCTCCTCCTCCTCCTCCTCCTCCTCCTCTGCTGCGGCTCAAAGCGGGGTCCTCCGGGGCCCCACGATCCACGCGACGTCCCGCACCGGTGACCTTGCCTCGAAGTTCCACCTGTTCATCACACCGACGGTGGAGAACATCATCCTGGAGATGACGAATTGGGAGGGTCGTAGAAAATACGGTGACGAATGGAAAGGGATGGACGAGACCGACCTGCGCGCCTACGTAGGGCTGCTGATCTTAGCGGGCGTGTACAGGTCCCGGGGCGAGGCCGCCGCCAGCCTGTGGGACGCAGAGAGCGGCCGGGCGATATTTCGTGCCACGATGCCCCTAAAACTCTTCCACATGTACTCCAGACTGCTGCGCTTCGACGATCGCGAGACAACACGCACGAGACGAGCCACGGACAAATTGGCGGCCGTGCGAGAGGTCTGGGACGCGTGGGTGACGCGGCTACCGCACCTCTACAACCCGGGGCCCGAAGTGACCGTGGACAAGCAACTGGTTCCGTTCAGAGGTTAGTCTTTTTTTAAATTTATATTATTATGTTATGTTATGTTATGTTATGTTATGTCGATGTAACGGAGGGACTGCACGGTCGTAACGTCACGTGCGACAATTACTTCACCTCCGACCAACTCGCGCGGCAGCTCCTGGAGAGGAAGCTCACCGTGGTCGGCACTGTTCGGAAGAACAAGCCGGAGCTCCCGACCAGGCTGCTCGCGGTCAGGGGAAGAGAGGTGTTCTCATCCAAGTTCGCATTCACGCCCACTGCCACTCTTGTGTCCTACATCCCGAAGAAAAACAGGAACGTGGTGCTCCTGAGCACCCGGCACCCTGAGGCCGACATCAGCGACCGCGAGGACGGGAAACCGGTCATCGTCCTGGACTACAACCGCAAGAAAGGTGGCGTGGATAACCTAGACAAGGTGATCAGAACGTACAGCTGCAGGAGGATGACCGCGCGCTGGCCCCTGGTCATATTTCACAACATTCTCGATGTCTCTTCCTACAACGCCTTCGTGATATGGAGAGAGATCAACCCAGACTGGATGCCGGGCAAGCGGAACAAGCGGAGGGTGTTCCTAGAGCAGCTGGGAAAGGCTCTGGTGACTCCGTTCATCGCACGAAGGGAGCGCTTCCCCCGCACGGACGCGTCTGCCGCGGTTGTGAAGGCTGTAAAAGCCGCTGCCGTGGCGCGGGTGTAACAAATACATCTGCAAGGGCTGCTCACATGTCTATTGCGCTACGTGTGCGCCCTAATATGGGGGGGGGGGGTTGGAGGAGCAGCGGAATGAACCAGGGTTATCATTTTTATGAAGATGTTTATTGCAGATACGAGGTTTACGAGTGAGCGTTTTAATTGTATTGATGTGTTGTATTTCAAGGGCACTTGGACACCACTCTCAGTATAATAATGTTTAACAATGACAGTGTTTAATATTAATAGTATCAGGTGATGTATAAGATAAATAAAGCTGGTGGATGGTTTGTATTTGTGCTTTTCCAGTCCTGAAGACGACTCTAAGTGCTGTCACATGCACATTCATACAGTGCAGCTATGTGCAGCAATTCCTCCATCACACAACAGCACGTGGAACGAAGGTGCAAGGCATCGAACCACCGACTTTCTTGTTAGTGGACGACCGTTCTTTCCCCATGAAGTGTTTGGAAATGTTTGATGTTTGAAGCCCCATAAAGACACAGTGAGGTCAGTGGAGCTTCTTAAAAGCTTCTTACACAATATGATTATAGGAAACTTACAATCCAAACTCTTATGTTCTACAGTGTATAATAAAGTGTAAAAATGAATTCAAATAATGAAATAAATGAAACAACTTTGAGCTTGTTTACTGTAATAATGCTTTTATTTGAACACACACTGCAAAATACACCAAAACCTGAATACAAAATATATGAAAATATAGACATTTACAGATTAAGACGTGAGCTTCTCCTTTATTATGACACACTTAGCAATTAGTGTTTGCATAGACACACAGGTACATCACACAAGAAATATTGTATTAATTATTAGTATTTAGTTTCCATCACCATTTGTGTGATTAAGCAGCTTATAGAAAATCTGATGTCTTAAAAGGCGAGAAGACGCTCTCACTGAAGCAGCAATTGAATGTATTTATGTATTTGAAAGCATCATCTGGAGACCACTCAGTCACATCCGCCGTTCAAGCCCCGGAGAACAAAGTTTTTTTTCCACACAAGCTTTTGACCCTCATCCTCCTGGATAGTGAAACTAAAGATATAGATTTGCCAGAGGGCGGAGGGACACAGGTGGGGCAGCAGGCGGACGCCCTCAGCCTCTGTTCTGCCACGGTCGATGGGGCTGTGAAGGATAAACACATCCAAAGTTCATTTTAAAATTAACTATCACATGTGGAGGTCGATCTGCACAAATCCCTGTCTTCTGTTTGAAAGGTTGAGTCTCAGAATAAGAGCATAAATCTGTCAATGCAGTCAAAGTATTTCAAAGTCATTTGTCTCGATTCTAGTGCAGCAACTGGCTTTATTCTAACTTTAAAAAACAAATCTCAATACAAAGATTGACACTGAAAATAAGAAGATCCTAATAGAGAGTAATGAAGTGCAACAACTATCGTCACTGTAAACTCACCCGTCTCCTGGGTATTTTGCGTTTAGGTAATTTTCGGTCGATCTTCTCCATCAGTTTCTGGACCCATAGCTCTTTGGGGTTTGTGCAAAACAAACGACCCTTCCTCATGGTGAAGCTACACAATCATTGAAACAGAAACAACAAGTAAATGAGAAACAAGAAGAATCAAGAAAGGCTGTATTATATTTGTATTGAGCTTGAAGCAGACCATACACAAATGTGATTAATAGGAATCAGCGTCGGAATCAAGGACGCGAAATATCCACATACGTACTCATATATACTCACATGCTCACACATACTCATACATATATCCACCCATACATTCTATACAGAAGCACACACACACCTACACATTAAAGTAAGTGTCAGGAGCTGGTAACGGACAAACTCTGGAAAGCCTAATATATTTTCTATATGTCCTAAAGTTCTGTGAGCTGCACACTCTTGGAAGTGGACGTGTACTTACATCACAGCCGGGATGTTGCAGCCGCCGTCAGTCTCCTGCACTCTGTAACTCACTGCATGTCTCTGGCTTATTTTTGTCACATACTTCAGGCAGCAGTCTTCATAGGACACTGAGGGATCAGAAATCCCCAAGTCAGGAGTCTGGTACAATCCAGTGCCACGTATTCACAGTATAATATGTATTATACAACATAGATAAAGTACGTGAGTCTATTGATCAAAAGGCCGTTTGCACAATCAGGGAGAGCTGAAAGCGCAATAAAAAACAGTGAGGGCACATCAACCCACGCAGGTACAACAAATCTCACTGGTCCTTCATTTTATTGTCCACAGCTCTCTAGTGCGTCCTGTAAATGAGACACTAGCGTCCGTCCGCAGCCCCTTACCTTGTGCCAGCGTGAGACAGACACAGGACAGGCCCAGCAGGAAGATCATCACGTAGAACCGCATGGTGCCGTCGGTAGTTTCAGCTCTGAGAGGAAGAGAGAAGGCAGAGAGTTACAATATTGACTTTAGGATTTTTGTTACTCCTGCCACACCTTCTGAAACAACAAACAATGAACCTTGAACTTTGTGTCAACTTCAATCTGTTTAATCCCGCTGTCCTTTCACTTTTGCATATATCTTAACCCTACTTAAACCAGGATTTTACTGAATACATCATAAACACATTTGTATTTTTATGTCCGTTGTCTGTAAATGTTTCCTGTATTTAGATTAGTTTAAGTCACTCAGTTGACAAAAATAAATACTTTCGATTAAACAAATGTTGCATATTTAGATCGTGATAAAGTGCATTAAAGTGTGCCGTTATCGGTAAGTAAACAAATACAGAAGAAATAAATAAAGCTAAAAGAGAATAAACATCTTTTACAAAAGTTCTACATACAAATAAAACAGAAAATAAAATTAGCAGACATATATTCCGTACTTAAAAAGAATAATATCGTTGAGCGACGTCCTGATTAGTACAGATTTGTTACTCGCTTCATGTCATAGTTTCCCATTTACTCACCTCTATGGCTCCAGGTGTCGTTTGCAGCTCTCTCGTCTCGCATCTATCAACTTGTGCAGGCGAGGCGCTCTTATGTGGCACGAAGCCGGATATCATATTTCCATAAATTACCTCACCTTTGCACCTCAGCTCGTTTTCCCTTTTTTTCCCCTTTTTCTCCTCCCCCCCCCCCCCCCCCGGAGCTCATGACAGACAGATGAAGACTTTGGTGTGTTGCTGGATACAAATATTTTTATTTGACCATGTACCTATACGTAAAATAGTGGATTCATAAAAGCAGAGCTGGGCATGTTTATGATTTAAGTAAATTAATCAAACATTTAAAGATTCATTTTTGGGGATGAAAGTGAACATTTGTATTATTATACATTTTTCACCATGACATTAACTCCCATGTTGCCTTAGGTCGTTGTAACTGGAGCCTGGCCTGTTAACGTCTCACAAGGTTTGAAAGTAACCTCACTCATATTCCGCCTCACATAATGGCCATTGAATAAAGTTGTTAAGTGCACTCAGTCTTACGCAACATGTTCTCAAACCTCATCCAAGAAGTTGTGCTTGTCCAATCCTCGCTCCTGAAAACAGCTTTGAACAAAAAGGGGAGATGGGAAAACAGACAATTGCGCTTTTGTGTAAAGATATATACCTGTTAAATCTGATCCTGCAGAACTCATGGGCCTTGTACACTGTAATTCTAAAAGCTTTTGAAATGACTGTGTACAAATTTCTTATAAAAACAACATTAATAAGAGGCAATTCCTGTGTTGTTGTTTTTTGTATACAACCAAAATGATCAATAAGGACTTATAATACAATAACATGTGATATTAGCTTATATAATGTTAAAAACATAAATATTTCTATTTTGCATTTTCTAAATTAAAATCTTTTTAAATCTCTCCATGTGAAAGATTGATCTGTCTTAAATGTATCACAGCAATCTCCTCTGAGCTTCATTTGAAAACATAAAGCAAGACAACGATGAGCTCACACCTGACATCCTATCTCTGTCTTTATTTCTTCGACACAACACAAGTCAACAATATTGTGTTGTGTGCAGCAGAGTGTTAGTTACAGGGGAGAGTGTCACTGTTACACATTTACTTCTGATGGTATGTGGAAGTCCCCACAAGTTGTATCAGGCCATAAACTAAAGCTTTATCTATTGTTCTTAGGAGCGACACAGGTCACCTGGCAGTTGAACATGTGCCATTCCCCATCAGAAGGGGATTTTTATGATATGATCTATGATATTTGTTTAATGGAACAAATCACCTTCTCCACGAAGCTCCGGGAAACCAGCTTTGAGGGAATTTTGGAGAAATGCAAAAGTTATATTTCGCCAAAACGCCCTTCTTTTGTCTAAATTGTTTTTGATGCACTAAAGAACTATGGATGTATGCATGTTGGTAATATGAATATATCTTTTTTGTTTATTTAATAGTATTATTATTGTTATTATTTATTATCATCATCATTATTATCATTACTATTATTTCTTTCTGTATTATTATTAATTCTATTATTATTATTATTTAAGTTTTTCCAAACTTATGTGAAAGAAAAAAACATACGTTACATATCTTTACTTTAGAACTAAGCTAAATGGATCACTCTGTAAAAGGTACATAGCTGAGGATGACTGTGTCGAGTAAGTGAGTCCAAATAAAAGAATAAATCAAAAGAACATGTGGTAGACCCATTCTGATCCTCGGCGCTGACAGGAAGCCACAAATGATAAGTCAATAAGTCATCATCACTGCATATTAATGCAAATAGATACAAGATCGGTGTCAGATATGTCAACATCGGTGATATGAGGATGTTTCTCTACTTAAATCGACTTAATTGCCGTGTGTTTGAAATTTATGTCGATATAATCTGCAGCTTGATTGAATTCAAGGGGCCGTTTGGGCCTTGGTGGTTGACTGTGATCTACTGAGAACCATTCTGTTTGAAAAATAAACTAGTTCAACAATAAAAGCTTGTTGACTCTCTCCGTTATGCTCGTCTGTATTCTGAGAGTAACTCGGATGTGTGAAACTTCAGAAGCACAGATATTTGAACTTTCCTCCCCTGAGTCGTGTTGTGTTCTGACAGTTGAGAAACTTAAAAAAACACTTGTCAGCATTGTCATGGTGCATATCCTGCACAGCTTTCCCTTTTCATTCCTGAAAATAAATTGCTGTGCTCTCTTTGTTGAACACTTAGTGACAGATATTAATGAGCCCTGTGCGCCTGAGTGGTCATCGGATAGCACACTGCACTGTTTATACTCTCACCAGCGCTCACACCCCCGCTGCTGAGGCCCAATGAGGCCTTTCAGGGACCTGCCCTCCTCATTTCCTTAGCCTCCAGGATACTTGTGCTCACTCCAGTTGTTTACTACACTGCTGCTGCAGAACCCTACGACTGTGCAACATGATGTATAAAAGGAATCTGCAAATTTCCTGTTTCTTCCCACTTGCCACCCAGGCTCTAAACGGTGCAAATACATTTAACTTAATGTGTTTTATTGCAGAATTACCTCAGTGTTTTATGCCTCGTGGGTTCGATCTACATGAAAGAGATCTGACTGTTTGTTGGCAAAGCTACCTGTGACTTTGACAAGAGAAAACACTCATAGCTGGCTGTGATTATCTCTATTCTTGGTTGTGATTGTGAAATTAGGCCCTGCGCTGTCAGGTGAGATGATGGTCCACTGCCTAGGGAGCCGAGGCTGTGTCATGATACACTGCGCTGCCTTCAGCATTCCTTTCATACAATGATGTGTTGTTTCATCTCTCTGTGGTTGGTGTTGTTTTGAATGCATGTGAAGGAAGACGTCCATGAAGCCATTTATCATCGTGTAAGAAACATTACTTTGGCACCTGGTAGAAAACAACTACAGTCGACATGAGGACAGAGCTGTCTGAATATTTAACATTGATTACTGTGTCAACCATCCGTTTGTAAACAGCATGTATCCAAAAGGGAAACTATCAAAAAAAGTATTCAGTTTCCAAAATTTCGTGTGTTTCCTACTTTATTGATTAGAAGTCAAAATCGGTCAAAGTCGACTTTATTTTCAATTCTGCCAAATGCACAGGATACAGAAGGGATTGAAATTCTGTTTCTTTCTACTCCCCAGTTTGAACATAAAGTAGAGAAAACATATAAGTACACAAATGATATAAGAGCACAACATAGTATACGGTCAGAAGGCACCAGGTAGATAGGATGTGACTAGTGTAAACCGGAATAGTTAGGTTAGGTCAGGGTTTTGAGGTTAAAAGAAAGAATGTCTGCATCATAATTATCCCCATATCGCTTCCAGTCAAATTTCCCTGGATTTTACATGAAAACTGACAATGAATTTAACATTTAGCTTTATTTTAATCAGAGTTCAGTAGGAATTAATGTCCTTGGCCTGCTACCAATTGATATACGGTAAGTAATTCATAAACAGTGGACATTGGACATATCATAGGGTGGTGATGGGTTAATAAAAAAGAAATGAAAGGAAAACTGTTATAGCTCGAAGTACAAGCCGAGCTCTTTTGACAGATGAGGGCCTTTTGTGGCAAACAGCATAAACACATGCAGCAGCTTGTCTGCAATCTGAGTCCTGCCTGAAGGCAAAATTGAAGTATGAGTCTTTTGCAAACTTTGGGTCACTGTTGAGCAATACAGACTCCTAAGAAATGTTCTCTTTTCACTTTTCCTTCACCATAATTTGAACCAAGAAAACAAACAGGCAGTTCATGTTTATTTCTGTGCTGTACTTCTCCAGTAAATTCTGCCTAAGCCCTGTTTCTTTATGAGACTGAGAGAGAAGGTCAGAGCAGGGAAAAGGGTTTTTACTCTTCAACAGAGAAGCTACAAATGTTATCACTGATTAAATATCTTTACCGCAAGGTCATAAAAGGGGATCTCATTATGGCAGTTCCGTTTTCTAATGATAACATGTTAACTTCCTTTTTTGTTGCTACCAGTTGTTCTGGAACTTACAAAAATGAAGAAATGTGCCTCAATTAAAAGTTGGTATTAAACCGTTTGTGGCCCTATGAACCCACTCTCATGTTTGGAACAGACTTGTGCTGAACTTCATGGAACTTATCTCAGGTTACAGGAGGACAAAGAAGACGGTTTTACATGCCCCTTCATTTAATGCGAACGCTTTAAATCAGGAACATTTGATACTTGGTGCAGACTGTTTGGCCTTGGTCGAGGTATGTGCTTGTGTGCCACCCTAGTGTTATCTTACGTTGTGTTGTGTCGATAGAGCGTTAAAGGAAAATCTGTGGTGCAGCTCGGTTTTAAAGATACCTCAGGGTGAAAAGTTGTCCTCACCCTGATAACTATCTTGATCTCTGAAAGTTACTCTCAAGATTGAAATGCTAATTTGCCCTCTGGTGGAAGGTGCGTTGACCTGCATTTTCTCTACGTCGAAAAACTGACACATGCAGAGCAGCAGACGAGCACATCACTGTCTGTACACAGCACAAATCAAATGAAAGTAGTTTGATCAAACACAAATGTCAGATATTAATTCTCAGAATGAAAAGAAGTTCACTTAGAATCTGATTTAAAGCTGCCTAGAGTCACCAAATCTCTGCACAAGAGCCAATCCAGGGGGTTCACAGTTACAGGAACAAATCAGCACTCCAGTCCAGTCCATGGTGTTTTCATGTTTGATTCCCAGTGAAGTGAAAGTTGCTGTTTAAAGGTACAAAGGCAACCCCAAAAAAAGAGAAGCTGGTGCGAAAAAAAAAGATTTCAAAACATCCCAAAACTCTGTGTACATATTTTATGAGGAAGGAAATGAGCTCAACATGTTTCTCAGACACTGACAGTAAATGACTAAACATCTACGACTGACTCCAAAGATTCGAGGCGTTATCATCGTGGGCCTCGCAGATAACATTACTGACATATTACAGAATGAGTTTGTTCTTTTGTTAGGATTTTATTTCCTCTCATCAATCATGCCTGTTTTGTCCCTGTCGTGTGGAGTCTGGGTTTAAAAGAAAGGCCCAGCTGTCTGCTGTGTTCAAACCCTCTCGCTGTGAGGCAGCACTGCGCCACCGCGTGTAGGAACGTCAACATGGTGAAAACGGGAGGGGGGGGGGTGGAATCTGAATCAGTGAAATGTCAACTATGCCTGTTTGTTTGAGTTCACATTCACCTCCTGTGCAAGGACACCTCTAGGGGAGAAACTGGAGAGCTACATAAACAAGAGGGAAGAGTAAAAAGTGTGTCAAGAAATAAATAGATTAAAAACTGAACGTTGAGGATTAGAATGTCCCTCAAACTGGGAATAATATGTTGTCAGGATCATGTGTCAGGATGTTGTCTGTCTTGTTTTTTTCCCACAAATTACTCATCTTCGCTTATGACTCCCACGCATGCCTGTCACACATGACTGGCATTCCACAGGAGCTTCTGCTGAATGGGAGATTTCTCATATTGTTTCTTTTTGTTGTGCACTTTAACCTGATTGACATGTTTATACAGCAAGTCATCCTCCTGTCAATTGGTCTCATATATCATCATTATTATCATTTTTATTATTGTAGTTGTTGTTGTTAGTAATGTTATTATTACTGTAATTATCATAATAATCATTAATATAATTCCATTGATAGTTTTAAGGAACAACTCAATACTTATTTCTATGATCTTGCTTTTAATTAATTTTATCCTTTTTTTAACACCATTGTGTTTATTTTTTATTTGATCTATTATACCTTATATCTTATGTCTTTGATTTTATTGTAAAGCACTTGGAGCTGCATTTTATATATGAAAGGAGCTGTATAAATAAAATGTATTCATATTTGTATGTATTATTGTTGTTGTTAATGTTATCATAACTGTAATTGATGATAATAATAATAAACTTGATTTGTATAGCTCCTTTGAAAACACAGATGTTTTACAAGTTA
This sequence comes from Reinhardtius hippoglossoides, assembly GCA_006182925.3. Lineage (NCBI taxonomy): Eukaryota > Metazoa > Chordata > Actinopteri > Pleuronectiformes > Pleuronectidae > Reinhardtius > Reinhardtius hippoglossoides. The sequence continues at coordinate 5,575,597 of CM031680.1, read as the reverse complement.
AAATGAAAACTTGAATACAAACAATAGGAGACAGTTCAAAAGCAAGTTAAGAAAGCAATCTGAAGATCAGAAATAGAGAAATTAGAAAAATAAAAAATGTCAGAGATAAGGACAATGATGATGATGATGATGATGATACCCAGGAAGACTGTGCTTGAGAGGTCAGGACAGGGTCAGTAAAGAACTTCAGAGTTGTCGAACTATTCCTTAAGATCAGTAAAGTCTGTTGCAACCGAATCCTCGTGATGTAATAACTTTATTTTTAAAAGTCTGTGTCATCCTCGCGCAGCTCATCGCATTTCTCGGAGGTCCTGGCGAGCTGCTGCGGACCTTGGATCAGTTTCGAGGAGCTCATTTAAAAACAGCTTTAGATTACAATACAAAAAAAACAAAAAAAAAAAAACTCTCGCGGAGACAGGGCGACGACGGGCGGTGTTCGTGAGGCGGGTCGAGGGGCTCGGACGCGGTCAGGGGTCGAGTGACATCTCCAGGAAACGGGCCCAACGTGCTGCTGCCCCGCCGCCGACAACACATCCCTGCGCGGACCTGTGTGTGTTATCTGCGCGGTGGGTTGTGGGTGTGTTGAGCGTCGAAGTAAAATGGCGGACTTGGCAAACGAAGGTGAGTGAGTGGCAGTGAGAGAAAAACAATACGGCCGCCGCGGCGTTACGAGCGGAGCCCGCACACCGTCCGCGCGGTCGACCACCGGAGCGGGGCTGCGTGGCGGCGAGTTGTGCGCCGAGTCCCGGGGAATCGCGAGCCCCGCGGCGTTTGCAAGACCACGGCGTTAGCGAGCGGGGCTAACGATGCTAACTGGCCCGGCTGCGGGTAATTCCTGGAGCGCCTTCGGAACGCCCTCGAACGTCGCCTGCCCGCTAGCTGGGCTTAGCTCCCCCGATGCTAGCACCCGGCTATTTATAGGCGGTGTGTTTTGCCATTTGCTGCGAGCTACGCGATCTTTTTGTGGGTATAAATCAAAGCATGCCGGGGGCCCTTGGGTGAATCGCTGTGGAGCTAACCAGGCTAATGTTTTATCTCCACTAGCTGCTGTAAGACGCTTACAGTTTCACATCCTTGTTGGTTAATGCAGTCTGGTTGTGTCGGGGGTTCATTTAGGCGCGTAGACGCACACACGTCAAACACGAGCTAACGCTTCAGTGGGATCACTTCTTTGTGGACATTTGCTAAGTTCCCCCGATCGCATCCACTTGTTATCATGTTGATGTGTTCGGTGTCGGGCGGGAATCGAGCGAGCATCTTGGTGTCCTTGCCCGGCTGAGATGACTCACGCGGGATGGAGCGCATTAGCACGCTAGCTGTAGCCGGCCGGCTAAGCTACACTCTGCCCCGTTAGCGAGCAAACCGGCGGCGCCGACTATTTGCTGGAGCGGCTCAGATGTGTAGCAAAAAATGCTAGCTGGTTAACATAAGCCGGGAACGTCTCCCGCTGCCCGAGTTTCAGAAGTGAACATCGGCGTTGCATGCTGGTTTTCTAACAATCCTCACAACAGGACAGCTGAGCACTGCAGAGGTGAACACAAAGCTGGGCGATTAGTAGAGAAATGTAGGTCACACGTTATTGTCATGTTTTTTTTTTTTCTGCCATTAAACGTGTAGCCTACATAAACAGCCAGTGTTCGGCCATGAGGGGCTGTGCCAGGGAGGCAGGGGCTTGGCACAGCCACCGTGTTGTCGTGTATTTTGGACTATTTTTTATTTTTTTCACGAACGATGCTACACCTGCTCGGTGCCACAGGCCCAAACCCAGACGGAGGGAAACCTTTGTCTGGTAACGGTACAGGATTACACCTCTTCAGAGAGGTGACACTGTGGAGGGAGACGCATCAAGTGGCCCGATGGGAGTTCAGCTGGTCACCTGCCCTGGGTTGTGTGTTGTCCTCGTTGCTTGTGACAGTGGCTATAAGCACAACAACAGGGGCAACACAATGTTGGTGGGATTAATTGACACAATTCCCCCCCCCCCCCATTTGATTACAAGAGCACCGTGGCGATGTGGAGTGACAAAGTTTGATGGCTCTTTTTAAAAAACGTGGTTATTACAATATCGCCTTTCATTATTTTATTTATTTCGTCCCCTTGTTTTGGTATTTTAGGAGGATTTAGTTGAGGTCTACTCACTGGGATCTCTTTCTTATTGGTACTTGTTTAAGAACCGCATGGTGTCGTGGGATTGCCTCTGAAAGTCGAGTCATGTTTTTTTATCTCCACCGCCACCTTCGTCACATTGTTCTCACGCTTCCCTTTTACCGTTTCTTTTTTTGGGCCCAGCTCAACCTGACACTTGAACAAGCTGTAAATTAAAGAAACAACATTTTAACCTGTCATATGATCTGTTTTAATGTGGAATGTTACGGATGACTTTTTGCATCGCATGTTAATTTCTGTGGGATATAATTCTGTGCATTTCTTTGTTGCTGATTATCGTCAAAGGCCTGAACAACATTGATGTGGTCCCTGCTTTGAAGGGGGGGGGTTAAGGCCACATGAGTCAATTGCCGTAACTACTTTTTCAACCCTACAGTATGAATGTGATAACTTCCCACCTAATTTGGTGCCTGGATGACAAGCCTTCATCTTCTCTTAACAGACAAGCCTGCCATAGCGCCTCCTGTGTTTGTTTTCCAAAAAGAAAAAGCACAGAAGGTAAGTTTCTCTAGATGTCAAGTGTTTATCAAGACTGAAAACCAATGTTATGATTGAGCAGATTTTAAATATGTGCAGATTTTAAATAAGTCAGGATTCATACAGGAAAACCATGTCTCTGTGTCACTGCTTAACTATTACTGTGTAATTTGTAGTATGTTTTTTATGCTGCTGTTAAATTGTAATTTTGTTATACAGTGATGTGTTGTTGATGTTTGCTGGTCATTGATATAAAAAGGCTGAAAAATAAGAGAATTGCTTTCTGTATAACTCAGCCTCCAAAATGATCATAAACTTGAATCAACAACTCTCCTAAACTGTTTCAACACAAACTGAACATTTTAACCTTCATAAATGTAGGATATATGGCATGACTGCTGTATTAGGCTGCATTAGTTTAAACTCTCTGTATCAAGGATAACTGCGGATTAAGTATATGTTGACGTCCAGTCAACCATATCTTGCTAAAATGAGTACCAGTTCTCACCTTTATCCATTATTGCAGGTTGGGATTCAACCTTTTATTATTTATGTGTTCTCAACTTTGTAATGATTTCATAGGATAGGACCCTTCTTTCGGGAGAAACAACAACTAAATGACTTATTGCGTTTTCTTTCAGCGATCTGCAGATGGCTCAAGTGCAGAGGATGGAGAAGGTGAATCTAATGTCCAAACTGACACTTTCTTTGTTAATAGTTTCACGTGAATTTATTCAAACTAATATTTTATTACCACCTTCAGATTCAGACAAAGACGAAGGAAGCTATTGCCCCCCAGTGAAAAGGGAAAGGACCTCTTCGTTTCCACCCCCACATTCTGGTGAGGGCCAATGGCGACCAAACCAAGAGCATTTGTTTTGTTTTTTCTTGATTGCCTGTGGTGTACACAATGATTTGTATGCTGAGTGCAATGCCTGTCCTACTTTGCAGTTCCCAAGAACAATGTATTCATGCCCTCGAGTTTCTGCCAGTCTCCGACTGGGAACTCTGACTCTGAGCCAGGTGAGACATCTAGATCATTACTAGTTTCTCTTTGCAAGTTAAAGGCCACATGTCCATGGATTATAAATCAAAAGTCGTTCTTGAGGATGTTTGTTTGTTAAAGTCGTAACAGCAGTGGTTTCAAATAAGATGTCAAATAATCTTTGTGTATTCCCTGTCTGCAAATGTTCCCCTTTCAAATCCTACCAGCTCTGGTTAACTCGCATGTTACCTCAGAGGAGGAATTCATTGGTGGTCCTCCAGATTTATTATTGGTCATGCTGGGAAAATGGATGTTTCAAGTCAAAACACAACATTAGACATCTTTTATGTTATCATGAGAATTGTATTCATAAGTTCTAGGTAATGGAAACATGAACTAAATGTACATTGAAGATCAGTGAGTGCCGTTAAGTTAAATATACAAAATATGAACTTAATTGTTCCCTTTTTACATGTATTAGTTTGAATACGTTTTCTAATCTGAAGAAATTTGCTGTTCCAGATTAGTGAATTCCCAGTCGAGTTGGATATCTGTCGGCTAGGCTCATTTCTTGTCTTAAGGTCTGGTTGAGATTTGGTTGTTTTTAAGGAATTTGCTCCTCTGTCCTCTGTCTCAGTTTGTGTCATGTGTTGCAAATAGACAGTGGAATATCACAAGCACAGAGAGGAGAATCATACGTTTTTATTCGCCTGGTAAACTCATTTTCAGTATTAGATAAAATTGAACTTGGTAAAAAAGTAGCTTCTTCACTGTGGGAACACTGTGACCTTGTGTGACTCATGAGGATGCCTGTACATAATGTTGTAACTGTTCTAAATTATGACTGTCTGAACTGACTAGTTCAATTAGGAAGTTCAGAGTTTATCAGCCAAATGTTATGATGCCAGTATTGTAAAGAGGCCAAGGTTTACCTGGATGTTGGTCAAGGCACAGGGTTTGTTGTTATGAGATTCCTCCGTGTCGCGTGTCGCGTGTCGCGTGTCGCGTGTGTGCGTGTGTGTGTGTGTGGTACTCCTGAACATGTCAGAGGAATGGTTTATCATGGATTATAAGGTAGTTGTGTGTTTTGCTGGTGAGACCTCGCATATGGTCACAGTTCCCCTACAAGTTATTTGAAATTGGTGGGGATATCTTTCAATTTCTGTCTCTTTTAACGAATTAAAAACTTATAGCAGTGGGTTCAGGACTCCAATTTAGCAGCAGTCAGTTGAATTTTAATTGGATGTTGGTACAGGCCGCGTTCGGGTCTCAGCTCCATGCCGGTGCCGTCCTTTTGATGTGATTCGGGTCAAACTCAATCAATCACATTTATCACTTAACAGCTGATAAATGTGTTGGTTATGGTTCATCACTTGTATTTTACTAGAGTCACTGTCCAATGACAAGGCATTTCCATCATTAATATTTAAATCAACCGTGGTGGACTTACTCTGAACAGGATGCGATGTCTACTAGGAAGGAGAGCCGAGATGAAACTGATTAATTTGGAAAAGAAAGATGTACTGAAATTCTAACTGCAGTTGGACTGTTTATGATTTTGTGAATTATTTATAGTTAAATGTGTTTAACATGTTGGAAAACTAAAATACTCACAGGTTTTTGATGAATAGATTAAGACTTTATTTGCTAACTTGTTTTTAGTGTCTGCCTGTAATTCCTATCGCCGTGATTGATGTCACCAGCGTTACAGACAGGATGTGGCATCCACTATATTTAATAACCACTTTAAGCACATTACATAAAGTACTAACTTAAAAATGGAAACAAATAGGAACACAGTAAAATTGAAACAGATTCTTGGTACAACTACTTCAAAAGCCGGCAGAAACTCTGCAAAGTACCAGACATAATGAATTCTTATATTTCACTTCCAAGCAATCGGCCTTCTTAATTTAAAACAGACTTGTGTAGATTGCTATGTGGTTGTGTGTATTTTTGAATCATTGTACAACTGTGTGTGGTTCCTCTGTGTCCTATGAATTGGGTTGGTTAGGGAAATGAAAATAAGGTCTGGGCTGAGGAAACACAATAGGACATTTAATTAAACATGAATGTTTGCTCGACATGGGGATAAGCTCATAAATGTTGAGGGAGAGCGGGTTGCAATTTCTTTTTTTCTTTTTTTACAAGTGTTTAGGTTTTGTACTTAAGCCCTGGTTTAGTCCAGGTCATGCCAGGCTAATAAAGCTGCTGAGATGGAGAGAGACAGAGGTAGAAATAGATCAGAGGCCCTAGAGCCCGTCATGTTATGGCACGGGAGTCGGAGCGCTTGACAACTACTGAGGCTATACAAGGGTTGTTGTGGTAACTGGCGTTGTGGTTTTGAAAGTGCAAAGACAAAGGGAATGTGCCCTTTGTATGTTTCTGTGTAACTCTTGGATCTGTTTTTTAACGTCTGTCTCCCCTTGTGCTCTATCTCGCCAGAGGAGAAGCCCGTGGGATTCCGTTTAAAGCCACCAACTCTCATACATGGACAGGCACCAAGTTCAGGTTGGTTGTTTCATTCATAAACATTGTCTCACACAGAGTTTACTGAAATGGAAAATAAATTCATGAACCTGAGCCCAGACTTGCACTCATTTATATGACCCCTCTCACAAGTGGAAAAGGTACATCTAGACTTGAACTCGTAGACCTAAAACATCTTATTGTGCTTAAAAAAAAAAGTATGAGACAAGTTTTGTCTTTTGCAGGTGTCCCAAGTCAGAAACCCAAGGAGCAACAACGCAGTGTCCTCCGCCCTGCAGTTCTCCAGGCACCACCCTCTAAATCACATATAGAGTCCAGTGAGTTAGCTTGGAGTCACCTGCCCGCATTAGTTGATAAAAACTTTTACTCCTCATTAAAATCTTCTTAGTCTGATCATTCTTTAAATGTCAATACTGATGACTTATGTGTTTTTTTTTTGCATGTGTGTCACAGGATGAATTTCCTTAAAGACGGTAAACAAACAGTGATGTAAATGATCAGTCTTCTCTTTGTCTGTACGTTAAAGATTCCAGTTGTGGAACCAATGGTGTGAAAAAGTCATCAGATGGGACACTTGCGACCCCGTCCCTCTTCATGAACAACACAGAGCACTCGGCCACCCTGACCAAGTCAATGGTGAGGAGAGGCTACTGGTTGAAAAACTGCCACGTGGTAAAACACACCTGTGAAAATGGACAAAAGAATTTTTTTTTTTGGTTTGTTTTTCTTGTCTCAGAAACATGAAAATGAGGAAGATGGAGCAAGTGGTAACAGCGATGGAGGTGGGACAGAGATGAAGGAGACAGATGAAGCAATATCTTTTGTGTTTGGTCAGAATATTAAAGACAGAGCAAAAGTAAGTTGATTTCCAACTGTTCACACCAGTTTGTGATTTACTCGGATCATACAAACTTGATATGTGACAAACACAGAGACTAAATCAATTACAGGTGGCTCTCAGAGGAAGGACCTTTCCACCTTCTTTGAATGTTCACTCTATTAGCTTGTCATAGTCCACACTTTGTCACTTGCTATGCAACATGTGAGTCAGGATTGCATTAAATATAGATTTGTGAATTTGTTTGTTTGTATTTAATCTTGGATTTTGCATGATTCCATATCTAACACGTCATGGGTTTTTTTCTAGGTGGAGGAAAACAGTACAGACGGCAAGTCAAAGGATGGTGTGCCACTGGACTCTCAATCAGAGGGCACTAATTATTTCTTACAATACATCTCTACCCCAAGGTAATGAATGTGTCCTCCTTTTGAGTATTTTTAGAAACTCATCTTCATTTATGATTAACTTCCATAAACTCACTCCTGTTTTTTTTGTTTCTTCCTTTTTCCAGTTCAAAAAATGCCACAAACAGTACAGACAGTGCAGCAAAATTTGTTTTTGGGCAGAACATGTCTGAAAGAGTTCTGGTGAGTGAAACCGCCTGTTGCAGAGACACTTTGCCATTTTGCCAAATCGGCAACACTCCTAATTATTTGGCTTTGAGCGAGTTCCAGTGACACGGTTTGTTGTATTTCCAGAGCCCTCCCAAGGGTGAGTCTGCAAATGAGGAAAATAAAGAGGTTTTGGCTGCCCCAGCTTCAGAGCCCTCATCACAGGAAACCACCCCAGAGAAGGGTAAGAACACAACCCCACTGATTACTCAAACAATGCTTTGTGTTTGATTAGACACCTGGCTTCACAATCATAAACCACAAAAAGACCTTGCATTGTTTTAACAAGCAGCTTATCAGACATCCAGCATGTGTTGTAATCCTAACAGCAATAGTCATTGAGAAATGTTACATCATGTCTTTTGATTTCAGCATCACATTGAGTAGTTTAGTAATTGTGTGTTTGATCATTTCAGCCTGAAGAACTTTGTGTGTAATAAATACTCAATCTGAGATGCGCATAGCACGAGTGATGCATCCAAACAATTAAACATTAATGCCGGTTCATGTGTTGATAGCAGTGACTGATTTAATTTCCATTTTTCCCACTAAAGAGGGTATTTAACTGTCCCCTTTCTTTCCCATCAGACCCGCAGTTTATTCACAGTGCATACAAATTACTGCTAAAGAGGAATGAGGTGCCACAGAGAATTGTGTCACATTTGTGTGAGTGTGAAGTGAATTCAAATCATTTGAAAATATCTCCTGCTTGTTTATAGGGAAGAAGTAACAGATTACAAATGTAAGATTGGGTTTAATGGGCTGTCATTTTATTGTTTGTTTTTAAATATGAATTTAGTTTTTATTTGGTTTCATATTCAACCAGTATACAATGCAACCAAGGCCAATATTTCATGTATGTTATATTTTGGGGGGGTTTCTGATTTGCTGAGATGATGCTATACATAGAGTTTTGGACCTTGAGAGTGACTGTCCACTTTGTTCAGTGACAATGAAAAGAAATCCAACATTTCAAAGCTTCCGCTGCTCAGACATTCGTCAATGTGGGAACAGACAAGTGGTTCTTTTCTGCCAATGATCAGCAGCGGCCTTTGCAGCTCTGGTGTAAGTGATAGAGTGTCTCCACGTGTCCTTCACAGTTACAGCACTGTCTCGTCCACAGTTTTGCAGAAACTATTGCTTTTGTGTCCCAATATTTTATCCTGGAAGAAGGAGCACACTTCACACATGCCCATGAATTGATGAAAAGTTAAGGGACCAAACATCCGGAGTAGGATTCTAATTTGTCACTGACGTTTTTTCATCTCAGCAGTGAACAGTGTCTCGGAGTCTTTGGAGGAGTCTGCCGCAGCGTACACCAAAGCCACAGCCAAGAAGTGCATCTTAGAGAAAGTCGACGTCAAAACTGGAGAGGAATCAGAAAGCAATGTTTTACAGGTAGAGGGCGGGCTCTCTTGATCCATGACATGCACTAAATACACGTGTCAGGAAGTGCTACAGTCCTTGTTTGTCTGCACTTGTTCTACAGATGCAGTGTAAGTTGTATGTTTTTGAGAAAACCGCTCAGTCGTGGATAGAGAGAGGTCGGGGTTTGCTGAGGCTCAATGACATGGCATCGACGGACGACGGCTCGCTACAGTCCCGTCTAGGTAAACACACCTGCACGTGAAATGAATGGATTTAACAACATGTGTACAGCAGAATTTTTCTAGTTTGGTGATCAGTGTTTAAATGCATGTATTTTCTGGTTGGTTGGGTCTGTTTGCAAGAAAGAGCTGGGATTAGATAGTTCATAACACTTGCTATACAAGACATTGAACACAAGGGGGAGCCCTTTAGTGGACGAGACACCATAACAAACTTAAAAACACTGTAAATGTGTGTTACATGATGTATAAAACATTTTATTCCATCAAATAAGCAAAACAAAAGTTGAGATTTTGCTTCATTTTTTGTGCATGTTTTGCTCTATCACAGTTTTAGATTATTATTATTATCATCTTATTATTATTTTAGATTACTCGTTATCACTACTATGTTTATACCTATTGCTACTGAGATCATAGTAAGGTAGAATGACATGGACTGAAAAGACAGTGAATCATGTGGCTGATTGTGCCTGTAATTCATTGCTGCTGTTTGTGGTTCCATTTTCCCAGTGATGAGGACCCAGGGCAGCCTCCGGTTGATTCTCAACACTAAGCTTTGGCCCCAGATGCAGGTGGACAAAGCCAGCGAGAAGAGTGTGCGAATCACTGCCATGGACACAGAGGACCAGGGGGTCAAGGTCTTCCTAATATCGGTATGTCCGTCATCTTTAAGCTCGGGCAATTGATGGAATTTATCCGATATGTTGCTAGTCCATATTTGAATGGGGGCTTTATTTCAAACAGACCTTTTATATTTTAGTAATACATTAAATTGCAGATCCAGTAAAATGGAAAAATCCTGGAATTTTCTTTTATCACTTAACGTTTCAAGGCTTTTTTCATCTTAACATATTTATTTAGATCTATGAGTTTTGGCAATTTGGTGAATATTATCAGACTGCTTCTCTTGTTCTTTTATTTTCCATCATTAGAGCCAGAGAGATGTGTTGTTTGGCCTTGTTGGAGGAATGTTCTCTCTCATTCTGGTTTGTCTTTGTTCTTCAGTGAGGCTGACTTGTCTCTACCCGTGTCTCTCTCCTTTAGGGTAGCTCTAAGGACGTAGGTCAGCTGGCTTCAGCGTTACATCACCGTATCTTGGCCCTGAAGAGCAGGGTGGAGCAGGAGCCTGAGACACCGACAACAACCATCCCTGACACCGATGTACCACAGTCCAACGAGGACGACAGCGACGAGGATGACAATGCCTCCGTCTCGGCCTCAGCCCCAGCCTCTGCTCCTGCTACAAGTCAGTGATTTTTATATCTTGGTTCAAAGTTTTCTCTGGTTTGCTTCAATTCAAATGAATGTCTTGATTTTCAGTGTTTATTTTGTTGTTACCTTTTGCTTGTTTGTGCCACAGCAGTAGTGATATGCACTCAGTTGGCAGTTTGTTAGGAACACCTAGCATAAACGAATGCAGTTTAATACAAGTATCCTGTATTAAATCTCTTGAAGGTTTTAAAGTTCAGTTTAGTGTTTAAACATTTTTCGAGAGGTGCTGATTGAACTTCCTGTTTTGGAGGCTACAGTTTTGTGGTGATGTAATGTTGCATTATACAGTGACAGGGTTTCTATTATTTTGTCCATCCTATTTATACAAACACCTCTCGTATAACACAACATTACCACAAACTACATCCTCCAACATGATCATTAAGGTGAATCAATGCTGCTTTAAAACAATTTAAATACAATCTGGACATCATGAAGGAATCATATAGCGTTTGTTAGCTGTAGCTTCCTAATGAACTGCCAGCTGAAGGGACACACATGCAGACCACTCGCTGACAAAACATTTGCCAACCTGCTGTCACTCTTCTTCCTGCAGGTAATTCAGAGGGAGAAGAGAGCCAGGCAGCAGGAAGCACATAGCGCCACTCGTGGACAGCCTGCCAAGATGCTGCTGTTAAAGCTTTTTTGCTGTAGGCATCTCCATGGACACCCCTTGACCAACATGGGTCCTCCAGACCAGTACTTTTGGATATTAGAAGTCTAGCTCCAGGAAATAACCCCCTGTGCCGGAGTGTCTCACCCAACTTGTGCAGTTCATCTTCTCTGCATTCAGCGTAATATCTGGAGTCGTTTTTTTTCCCCCTCCCTCTCCTGTTTTTTGTGTTTTTATTTTTGTTTTCGAGTTTTTTTTTTTGTTTCCTTTCCCCTATAGCAAAAATAAAGACTTCAAAGCTTTGGTTTGGGACTTTTCTGCTCATCATATTGATGAGCGTAAGGGTGTTTTCCTCTACATTTTAAAGTATGGCACATGTTAAGACTGCAGTTTCTACTTTGGGACCTTTTTACTCACTCTACAGCCGTGCCCCTGGACACCACACATCCAGAGGAGCTTCATTCACAGTGTATTTGACTAGTCATCCAGTCATTTGTTCCTACATCCAGTCCCATCCTCCCGCCTTCCCCATCCCGACCCGTCTGTGCGTTAGGTTTTGGAAAATGTAATTTATTTTGGGCCGTCATTTTCATGAAGCATCTCAACACGTGTGCTGTTTGTAATGGCTAGCCAAGACCACTCAAGTTGTCATTAATAGAAGTTTCTTAAATTTCCCATTGACCTACATTCTAGTGATAAAGGACTGAACCAATGCGGTTTCTGCTAATGTGAGTGAAATGTGAGGACAAAAGGGCAGAAGAAGGATTCACCTCAAAATTTTCTCCAAATTGACAGGATGTGTAAGTAATTCACCTCGAGGGTTTATATTTTTTATTTCTTTAATTTTTTTTTTCAATCAAAGAAAATTAACTCATCAGTCTACATTCTGCATGTAACTGTTACTTCTGTTTTCAGCATTCTGAGAATTTATTGTGTTTATATTTTTTATTTTGAAAATATACAAACTTTTTATCCATTTACACTTGGAGAACATGTTGGAACGAAGACTTAACTACATGTGTGGAAAATTGAGTGAAACTGTAATACCCTTTGAATGTCATGTACATTTGAATATATCATCATTTAGTAGCGCTCCATGTTTTTCTCATCTCCTCCAACTGCCCCCTTTACAAAATAAACCATTTTGGACTGACATCTGTGATATTTTTTTTCCCTGATTTAAATTTGATTATAAAAGCAAGATCCTGATTATTAAGACATTAACAGAGTATGATGAACTTTGGCCACTTATCAGGAAGCTGTGTTAAATCAAAACAATCGATGAGTAAAAGCCAAAGAAAATGGATTTTAACGTTGAACATAAGGAAAATGCGTGGAATGAGTGATTCATCTGTTTTGTATGTGTTGGATCTCGCCCACAGTTTGATGAATGCTGTGCCCCGACTGCACTGAGCGGGAATCAGACCAAACCGTGCTTATAAACACTGTGTGCACAAGGTTGTGAATATTTGATGCATGAATCTATCGTAACAGTCCAACACGATCTGTAAATTCAAAGTAGGAACAACTGCTGCTGCCCCAAACCTCTCCTCCCTATCTGCCTTCCTGTAGTGACTCGCTGTGAAAGTATATTTCTAGTGTCTCCTGGAAATGTTGAAGCAAAGTCTGACTTCAGATGTTGGGGCAGTACAATCCAACACATGGGTTCTCCTTCAGTTTCACAAAATGTCATGTCTTTGAAAAGTACTTGCAGACAGTACAGAATACTGCTTTTGGTCAAAGCTGCAGGTTTTTTAATGCAGTTTTCACGGTTCTATATAAGATAAGTATCAGCAAAGAACCTCACCGGACTAATTGAACAAACTTAAAGGTCAAATCAACACTTTATTGACAAAGTACATTAGAAAAAGGCGAGTGAAGTATGTGCAGGTCTTTAAAAGAATATTTACAAAGTGCTTTAAAGATCAAGGGGGCAAAGGGACAGTATAGACGATATATACAAAGTTAAATTAAATATACAACCCTCAGTATTCAAACTACACAATTATCTGAGCGCTCAGCAGTTATCACGACATTATAACATCAGTACTCAGTCTTTACTACATTATTCAATTAGCCTTCATTAGTTATTGCTGCATTATTACCTTACTACTCTAGTTATTACTACATTATCACTTCAGAACTCAGTAGTTATTACTACATTATCACGTGAATGCTCAGCAGTTATTACTACATTATCACATAAGAACTCTGTAGTTATTACTACATTAGTACACGTGTACACTGTTATTACATTGTCACATATGACGATTGACTGTTATTTACTCAGTGGAGATTGTTTGAAATAATCATTTGTCTGTAGAATGTCAGAAAATTAAAATACAAAACCCCCCAAAAAACACACATCCTCAAATCCAAAATCATCTCTCTAAATATCTCAATGTATCGGACCGACAGTCTAAAAGAAGTTCAATGTACAATCATATGAAAAATGACAAGGCAGTAAATGCTGGTACCACCAGAGTGTAGTAGTTGCTGCTTGAAAACCATAACGTATATTAATTGTTTGTACAGTTGCAAATAATAAAAGTCAAACTAATATGTTCCAGCATTGGTTCGGTCCCTTGTGGCTTATTAAGCTTATTTGTCTAAATATTTCCACCAGGATTATTACTGGACCATATATTGTTTGTCTTAGTTTGATGCTATAAACATTTGTTATTTATTTAAATTTTTTATTATCTTCCCCATCATCCCCAGATACAATTCTCTTTCCCATTTTCCTTTGTTATTCTGTAATTATTTCTCTCTATGCTGTCATTTGTATGATCTTTTGTTATTTTAAGGCTTTTAAATGAGAGTCTATCCTAACGAGGGACCGGCTGTGACTATTATTCGTATTGAGTCTTCAGCCATTGTTTTCCTCTGTGTTATGTCGGCATCAAAGTGATTCCCCCCCCCCCCCCATTCATGGGATGGAGTTGCCTGCGGAGTAATAAAAAACACTCCACTCCTCCTCTCTCGTAGCCTTTGTTGATTTATGAGGATTAGGGCCATTCTCTCCTCAAAAAAAAAAATTGTTGCGCAAGGAACTCTGCAGCAAAATAAACAAACACAGGCCCACTGAGAGCAGTGTGCAGAGCTGGAGGAGGGCTGTCCAGTAGGGGGCGCTGCGGTCTGAGGATGTATGCATGGAGATTGAGAGCTCTGCTGCTCGGCCACTGGCTTCAGGCAGGGGAAGGAGTGAGGATTGTAACTTCTGTTATGTATATTGACTCAAGCAGGTCATTCCTCCTTTTTACGAGCTGGTTTTATAAGCTGCTGTGTTCAGTAAGACAATGTTTCTTCCTTTAATGCCTCATTAAGGTAGCACACCGGCTTAATGTGCCAGTGGACTTCATCAGGGTTTATTATCTTAAGTAAAACCATGCATTTGTATTTTCAGACACCACAATTGTATAGAGTTTGTCATTATGTCCGACCCACGTGGGGTTCACTCTGAGTTTAACAGGTACATTTGTAATATAGAGTTAATACAATGTTGAAAGCTGGTCGTACCTGTTCAGCAGAAGCATGTTGCATAGTAACATAACAGTTCGTGTCTTCCCTTTAATTGTTTGCTGTAGGCGCCGTGTTCGTGTGAGGATAATAATCATCATAGTAACAGCATGATCACCATGTGTAAAATATCGAAGGATAAGCAGCATTTTATGGCAAATTCTTTACGATGCACTGCAGTGGTTCGAAAGCTTTAATGAAAGGATTATAAATAGTGTCTGAAAACACAATTTTATAACCCCTTGAAAATGCAGCAGTGGCTACCTGGGAGCAGATGTCGTGACTTCAGCATAAATATATATACGACCACATGACCACTCGACTAAACACAGGTCACATCACTGGTGACAATGTCTTCCCTAAATCACCAGCTTTCTTCACCGAGAGGTTCACATTTGTGGTTTGGAGAGAATCTGCTGGATGTACGGCTGATGGTCTGTTTGGATGGTACGGACGCTGGTGCAGACGGTTTGGTTCCGCTCAGAATAACTGATCCTCTGATTCGTCACCTCGTGCTGCCATGAGGTCAATAACGTTACCTTTCTATTTCTTTTGCTACTGACCAAATATCTGCAGAACTACAGACACTCACTGCCCCAGCTACTGAATGTAGGACAGTGAACATCAGCGTTTGTATTCGAGCTGCCACAGTGAACACGTTAGCACGCTGATGTTAGCATTTAGATCACAGCACCACAACAACAGTCGAGCATCGCAGAGCTCGATTTAATACTTTATCTGAAGGCACTTGGAATTGGCCCTTATATTTAAATACTTTATATTTACATAGGGACTCTCTATGGAGGCCGCCATGTTTTTTACAGTAGCCCAGACTGGAGGTTTCCTCAGGTTATCTTTCATGTTTGGAAAGGGAGGGTGAGGTGAGGGGTATTCAGCTGCAACCTGCAACTTCACCACTAGATGTCACTAAATTCTACACACTGCACCTTTAAAGTGTGGCCAACATTGCAAGGACTTCTGAGGCTTAATATTTTACAGTTTAACCATAAACTTGATCATAAATAACGAGATAGATAGAAAAAAGAAAACAGTAATTCAATAAAAAATATATAGAACTTTAACATAGATAATGAACATATATATTTATGTGGAAAGTAAACACATCTGTTCTCCAGTGTTACTTCCACCAAGGAGGTTATGTTTTGTCTGTTTCTTTTTTCTCCGTCTGTCTGTGTGTGTCTGTGTTTGCAGGATTACGCAAAACCCTGGACTGATTATCACAAAACTTGGCAGAACAAGGATCTGGATCAGGGGGTTGGTTCTGGGATGTTTTTTTTTTTTTAGACAAGGCATTTTGCCACATTTTTGTGGATTTCTCACAGAATCATATCAAAGCAGAAATATTTAGTGGACTGATGTTCATGGGTGTGTGCAAATGCATATCGGCCGGTACATCGGTCGGTCTCCCTTCAAGTATTCAATGTTGATGCTGCCCTGAATGAGACGTTCTCCTTCGTCCCTGCAGGGAATTCATTTGTAAGTTTTTTTTAGATCCAATGAATATTCAGATCTCTGCCCATTAAATGCAAATGACGCGGCGTGGAGATGCATGACTTCAGACCAGGTGGAAGTTGTTGTAAGATGATACGTCTGTGTTGCAGCGGCTCCTGAATTTCAGTCGACTTCAGGTCGTGACCCGTCGTGATGTCAGAATGAGAAGCAGCTCATATACATTGTTAAACATGTAAAAGGCCCGAAATTTATCTCTGGTGTCATTACGCAAACAGCTTCTTTTAAGAATTCCTGCTGCGCCGAGGACGAATCCCACCTGCTAACCCTCCACTCATCGCTCTTCTTTACACAGTTGGCTCAGTGCTATAACTCACACAGAGTTAAAAGGGAGTGAGAAATTCAAATTACAGCTGCGGACGTCCACATTTCTCGAGATCTGTTATCACCTGTGAGCTGGAGCATGTTTACAATAGGCCCATCCGTAAATGAGTCATGCCGATTTAGTCAAGTTGCAAAGGTTTGACAGCGCTTTGAGAAGTCCATGTCAGAGTGGATTAGGTTCAGAAGGAGAAGCTGATAAAAGACTGTGATGGAAGTATGAGAATATGTGGGATGCTCAGAAGGAGCAGAGGGAGTGGATGTGTTGTTTTTATATCAATGAAGTGAGGAAAATATATATCACAGCTATATTATACAGTATTCTTCTCTCCGAGCAGCCTGGGAAAACAACAGGGGTCACATAAAAAAAAATAAAACACCATCAAAACTAGAGCAACATTTATATGATCCCATAAAGAATTCTTTATTTGTGTCACTTGTTTCCTTACAAGGAATCGAGTCCGTCCTGAGAGGGATGGGAAAATGAGAATCACTGCACGCGACTGTCGGCTGAGAGGAATGTACGAGAAGCATCCTCCTCCTCCAGGATGGAAATGTTGGACAAATAAAGTGCGATCCCTAACCGGAATGAACGAGCAGCATGACGTGGATTTTAGTTAAAAGTCCTCACGTAACGTAAATAAATACATTACTCAATAGTCAGATATGGTTCCACACTATTATTGGAGTCAGACGCTAGAAACACCCCATATACAGTGTGTGTGTATATATATATATATATATATATTCTGTTTATTTATCATTCATCTTTAATTTGTCATCTGTGTTCATTTGTTTATAGCTTTTACCCAATTATCATTCTCGTGTTAATCCACAAGGGGGAGCTGTTATGTGAAAAAGCTACAGTGTCTCAAATATCAAACAGATACTTGAACTTTCTAATACTGGAGGATTAATTATGGATTTTAGATTTTTGAACACTGATGTTGAAATCACAGCTCAGCAAAACTTCCAGCCTCCTCATCGTCTGCCATACGTGTAAGAATAATAAATGTGTAATAACAGCAGAGAGTCCTGAAAATCCTAGAGAGTCTTGAAATGATCATCTCTTGAGAAGAGGATGCGACTAAGGTGCCAAAAATGTCAAATATGTAGGTTCTGCAAACTTGCGGCAGTATTTAAAAATAAAACAATGAGCAGAGCTCTTGTTTGAATTAATCTTATTTAGAAATCAAGACCTGCATGGTTTTGAATATAGTCAAATATGTAGGTCGTATATAGGTACAAAAGGCTTTCTCTTTTCTTCCTGTTTCCATTTAACTTTCTGCTGTTATTTGCATCAACTATCTCTAAATTTACATTCAACAAAACGTAAGTTGATTAAATGAGTAATGTTCCCAATATTCAGCTTCGTTATCTCGCCAACACTGATGAACAAATAGATATAGTTCAAATACTAGAAATCTCACTTCAGCACATATCTCGTGAGATTCCATCAAGCTGCACCAGATTCCAAACACTCGGTTCTATAAATGTTTGTTTAAATTAAGATCCATTAATCACTCCTGAAGAAAAAAGTGAAAAGGTTGAAAAACGCCCTTTGTCTCACAAAGTTACAGAAAGTGTTTTCGCATAATCGTGCTTACAAACAACAGACAGGGGTGAAAACATAACCTCCTTGGCTGAGGTAACATGCGTGAGTCCGTTTTGTGTATTATTCCATTTATTCTATTTGTTTTTACATTTAATCATTACTCCATGTCATTACTTCACCTTGCTCCACTCCTCCCTCTGATCCAACCATCAAATCCTGCCACTCCAGCCCCGCCCCAAAGCCCCTGCAACACTCACACACCCACCAACGCACAAGCAAAAACATCCTGCAATGAACAGTCCTTTTCTTTGTTTTAATACATATCCGACTGGAATTAGAAGTATTTTAAATGTAAGTGTAAAGGTGTCAAAGTGCAAAGAGGGAAGAAGAATCCCGAGGCAGAGATACCGTCAGCTTCTCTACAGAGGCCTGACGTATCTCTGTGTGGCATCAATAACACGCTGATTTCTGATTGTTCAACATTGCACCCGTCTGCTAATCGGCCAACAGCTCTTCACAACACGGGCTATCAGCGGCATCTCCACAGCAAGAAGAACCAAGCGGGACTGTTTGCAGGGACTCGACCGAAGGACATGAAAACCAGAGGACAGTGGATCCTCTGTTCAGCCGCCAGCCGCGCTCACAGAATGACCATCATTCTTTTGCACCAGAAGAGACGGTTTCTTACGAGATCTATTTAGAGACGACGCTGCCAAGTCAAGCGGCTTTTGCTCCTCTACCACCGCGGCCTCCAACTGAGAGCGGCCAGTCGGAGATCTGAGCTGCAGCATCTGGTCCCCGTCAGACAATAAATTAACACTGTTCACATGTCTCACATGACAGTCGCCCATTATGAGCTGAACTGTAGATTGAACAGTTCCTCTCTGAACATCCATTCATTATCTGTACCACTGATTCCTCGAGGGTCGCAGGCGGCAGCTGGAGCCAATTGGGCGAGAGGCGGTGTCGTCTGGACGGGTCACCAGCGAATCACAGGGCCACCGCTCTCACATTCACGCCTCATTTACATCCAATTACAGTCTACGATCAACCTAATCCCAAATCCAGTCCACAGTTAGAACTCCACGCCGGACAAAATGGGTTTCGAACTGGGAACCTTCTTGCTGGGAGGCGACAGTACACCATGCCGTCATCTCTATGAACTATCATGTAATTTTAGTGAATTATTAATGATTATTTAGGTATAAAGGTATTAAATATTCATGTTTGAGTGCCGCAGGATGCTCATGAATTATAAATGAACATGAGGAGTCAACACGTACGTTTCGGTGACCTGTGCACATCTCTACTTTAAAACGATGTTTCCACAACCTTATGTTTTACAGTAAAATCTTCTAATCGAATGAAAGTGTCACGCCCAATGTTTTAATGTAATCATGTCATGGGGGAAAAAACAAAACGGCCTAAATGGATTGTGTGAATTAATGTTTGGAGAGTCCCGAGCTGCTCAGGAAGAGGAGAACCACCTGCTCGCTGCAGTTGTTCGAGTCCTCCAGAGTCACCACTGCATCCTCCGTCCGCGCCATCTTTCTCCGAAGACGTCCTGAGCTGAGGCAGCGAGCTGCAGCTGGACATGGGAGGGGGCTTTTAAAGTTTGGCATGTTTATTGTAAATCTTGTCAGTGCCGTTACCAACAACAGATGTCCTGTATACACTAACACTATTATCCTCCAACATGCTAGGATGTTGACACGGATATCGAGGGGGTTTCCTATTAAACCCGCAAACACAAATAATCATTAATTTTGCCCAGAATGTGCTTTTCTCCCGACAGCTCGGTTTACAAGATGAAGGAAGATTTTCCAGGAATCCTTGCGTAAAAAAACGAAGAACCCAACTGAGACGCTACTGGGCGAAGGGGGTTCATTGGGTGTTGCTGGGCGTCCCCGTTAACGTGAAGTCCTCCGAAGGCGAAGAGTGTCACCTCTTTCAATTTGGACCTCGTAAACCCCCGCTGGCCAGAGGTCTCACCTGCCATTATCACCCAGTGAAAAGAACGTCAGGAACAACAAATAACTGTAATGATTATTTTTTATTTGTTCTAAATGTCAAACCACAGCCTCAGAATGCTGCAGATTCCTGGGGATGATTCATACTTTGTGATCAAATGGCTGCCATGTGTTATTACGCTGTATTTTCTTACATGTGTTGCTTTTGATCGTACTTTTTTATCCCCGCACGTCCTCTGGATCTCAGCCGAGCCTCTGGGGACATTCTGCTTGAAGAACATTTACCACAGTGGCAAGTAGCGGAAATGTCTGTTTACATCCGAGACGAAGTGGTTCCACTTTAAGGCAGCTATAAACATTTTAAAGCATATTTTGGGAGCTTTGAGTCGGAAGGAAATTACACATAGAAAACAATGTAAATAAAACCTGCTGGAGGAATGCTGTCCAGGTTTTTCTATTCCCTCTGGTAGCTGGTGTGAAAGTTTAATTTCAAGAGGAAATTCTCTTTTTTCAATTTTCAAGGATTTTCAATTGCTCCAAATGCAGAGTGTTGAACTCATTTCTCCTCCCGCAGCTGTAATAAATACAGTTACATCACAGTCAAATTCAAACATGTGCTCCACTTGGCCAAATAAACGCCAAAGGGAGAGGATTATGTTTTCACTCACAAATACACAGCAGTTTACCAGGACCGAACCTCCGCCACATCGTTCTGTGTGACCTGTCTCTGATCTCTAAACTCAGATAACTCCCGTGCTGCCGCCAAACGCCATCGGATAAACTCCAAGGTGGTTGTTGTCTCGCTTTGTTGGGATGTGTGTCTGCAGGGCGTAACCAGCTCTCCGTCTTCTCGCATGCGTACCTCAGGAGGAGGCTTCTCCTGCTACCTGGGAGGTTGAAATATGGTGATAACACATTAAATCCCAGATAATTTACATCTGCAGTGCAATAAAGTGAGCGGATTCTTTGCAGGGGGGGGGCCGAGAGGGAAGCAAACCCTTTTACCCACATCTCCGAGTCGGGACTGGCATCTGCAGGGCGGCATATAGCTCAAATAAATAGTGTTCTTGAGTTACCTCCACATGATTTATTTCCAGAACACACAGTGTATGACAGATGTATTGCTGCTGTCACATGAAAACACTCAGACTCTCGTTTTGAGTGTTTTATTTAGCCTTTAATTCAAAGCCGGATACTCGCAAACTGTTATATATATATTATCAAACTGCGGTAAATGTCTTGAAGTGCTGTCATTAGATTTTTTTCTGATTGGAGCACATTACCGACGCCTCCGCCCCCCCCCCCCCCGCCTCTTAGTGATATCCCAGAGTGCATTTCAACACAGCAACAGACCCCTTTTCCAGGGAAACGCGTTGACTTCCAGGTGTAACTAATTAAATCAATGATGGGTTTGTAGCGTGTCGGTGTGTCGGTGAGTCAGCGGCACAACAACCTGAGCCTGACTCACATGAAAGGAATGCAGATGCAATTAATGATATCAATTACACGTATGCTTTATGCTTTACCTGCCATGACACGTTTAAATGTCTGCAGCGGATCAGACCTATAGAGAGTTGTACCTGGCAAAACCCAACAGCTATGCCCCACAGTCAAAATACAAGATGTCCTGTGCCTGCGATAGTTTTCGCTTTGCTAGTTTTACCCTCGGCGGAGACTTTTGTAAGTTGAACAACACATCTGACCGTCCTGTGTAATTATATGTTCGTGCAAATTTTCATTCTTTAGTATAATTTCCTCCCAATCTCATGTCAGTTGTGGCTGTTCTGCATTTATAAAGTCATGTTAAAACTAGACCGGCACTCAGTGGAGCACAAACCTCTGCCAAGGACAAATACTCCCCTTACCTGCGCCAAAATTGAATGCGTTCTTTCTTGGCCCACGTCCCATCCTTGCACCAAGTTTCACGAAAATCTGTTCAGTAGTTTCTGCATAATCTTGCAGAGGAAGAAAATACAGACGGGGAGAAAACATAACTTCATTGTTGGGGGTAAGAAATGTCCCTTAGCTCCTGTGTTTACTTGCAGAATTACAGGTTTCGATGTTTCTTTCTGGGAAATTGTTGCCTCAACCCAAAACTATTTCATTTGTGATGCTCCCGGCATCAGAGCAATTACATTTAAATCCATGTCTCCCCGACACTTTGGAAAAGCCAAGCTAGAAGTTCTTAATATAGATTCAACAAAGAAACCTCAAATCAAACTTCCAATACGGAATCACCATCGACACTATAGAATATACTAAATAAGTTATTAGCCTGATACCAAGTTCTTGGATACTCTTCAAAAACTCTAAAATCTCGCTTTTTAAAAAAATATATTTCAAAGTTAAACCAAAAACTGCCAATCCAGTGAAAATTCTTTAAATCTTTACCATAAAGACTTAACATCTAAGCCAAACCCTTCAAATCTATCAAACATTCTTCAAAATGTCATTATTTTTTTCAAATCTCATGAAAAATTCGTCAAATCAATACGAAAACCCAAATCAAAAACTCTTCGAAATCTCATCGGACAATTTCAAATCTAAACTAAAATCGTTCACATCTAAAGCAAACATTTTTAACATCTCATTAGAAACGTTTTAAATCTTAAAATCGAAACCAAAAATTTGTCACATTTCATCGCAATTCGTCAAATCTAAACCAAAACCTGTTGAAATAATCAATTTTTTAAATCTCATTAGAAACTAATTGAATTTCTGACCACCCTGTGGTTTCGGTGTTTTTTTTGCAAAAGTTTCTAAAAATAGACTAAATAGGTCATTTGTTGGGGACTATTTTCAGCGGATTAATCCGGTGAGTATTTCTGGCGGCACGTGCCGTGTGCACTGTGGTATTAACTCAAAATAAACTTCAGTGGCTGTTTTGATGTGGACGGAGGAACACGCCACGCAGTTCAATGACAGTGGAGATTCAGGACAAAAGGTGTAACTTGTGTTTTTATTTATCAGTTCATCCTCCTGCTGCTGTGATCCTCACATTTCCTCACAGCGTTCACTTTGTCTTTATTAACAGGATGTTGCATGATAACATTTTTATTTATACGTATTTCTTTATTTATTTTAAATACAGTCTGAGTACAGAATATCTGACACCCAAAGATCAATAGTTTGGGAGAAATGATCACCATCATACCTCTGAAATAACGTTTATTCAGCAGTCAATATAGAATGTTAGATAAAACATTTTTTGGCACAGTTGCTTAATGATAATAAGCTGTCCCTCTTCTGTGTGGTAATCTAAATAAATATGCAAAAACCATAATTTACTTCCCAAATAAATACAATATAAACTACAATAAAGATGCACCGCATCCGCGCCCTGCACTGCACCTCCTCAGAAAAGAAATAAAACAATATAATTTATCGTACTTCAGGCAAACAGTTGCAACGGGTTCAAACCAAATAAAGATTGAAGGTGAAAAAAATGCTTCATGATTAATTTCAACAGCTTATTTTCCCGCTAAAAGTCTACGAGGCAAAACAACAAGGAGGCATTCGATGGGCCAATAGAAGGCTGCTCTGATCATAGCAGGCTACAGGGGGTGTGAGGGGGGGGGAACACATCTCAGATCACGACTCTACTTCATAGTTTTCTGTCAGCAAGAGAAACACAACTGATCGTAAAGAGCGTTCTTCTCTTTTACACGTGAGCCTGAGATCTTACAGAAACTACGCGTGTAAACGTTCACAAGTTACAACCAGAGACGATTACAGAGGTGTTAACACGTGAGATGCTCATGATAGATAAATTAGTCACGGGCTGTTTATAGAGTCGGACGACACGTCTCCGCCTCCTCCCGTTGGGCAAAGATGAAGTTACAGTGGTGACAGCATCGTGTTTTTTTAACGTCAAGCCCTAGCTGACGTTTTGTTTTTATAGCATCTCATAACTATTTGAAACCAAATTTACTGGAGAACGAATATCAGTGTGACAAGAACCACCGAAAACGACAGAAACAATCTTGAAGAAAAACTATTTAACTTGTACATACAAGTTTTTTTTAAGCTTGTTTCATGTCCCATCATTTGCAGCGCGGTTTGAAATGTGTTGTTGTTTTTAGTCGCAGCTGTACAAGTACACAGCATCTGGTTGGTGTCGGAGCCGATTATCGTAAATATCAAACGTGTTCGGGAGTTTCCATGTTATTGCTACGTGTTTGATGTTTATGATTCGAGATCCGGAGGCTCTGATTCAATCGGTTGTATTCACATTATTTTGTAAACTTCTCACACTTGAGGAGATTTGGGCTGAATATCCTCGAGTGTGCAGCCGCCTCAACACGGAGGAAGCAGGGTAGATGCCCTGTGCCGCAGCCAGCCACCAGAGGGCGATCAAGATCGCTTGGTGTCCCTTTTGGGCAGTTTTCTCGTCGTCCATCTTTATAAACAGTCTGTGATATAAGTTTGTGAATTAATTATGCTCGTTGAATTGACTTGGTGTGTTTTGGCAATTCCAGGGGATTATGGGTAATTGTAATACTGGGTTATTTAAAAAAAAAAAAAAAGACTTGTGATTTACTATGAAGAGCAAATGGTAGCAATGTTCATATTGTTCACGTGTGTGTTGTGACGCAGGTCCTCGCTGTTAATCTACACAACATCGATATACAAAACATTTATTAAAAGTGGGTATCAAACCTTGAGCTATAGATAAAAGTATTTTCTTTCATCATCAATAACACTTCTTCTTATACCTGTGTAATAACACTGCAATCAGTAACAGTGATGCAAAAAAACACAGTCGTGCCCTGTGTCAATATAGCTTATCACGAGAAGCTATAATTAGGTCAATGGCGCAAACTGTCCCGCACAGAACATAAAGAAAACCTTGGTGCATTCAATGTATTTCTGTTTGTTTGTTTGTTTGTTTGTCTGTTGACATTTCAGCCCTTTATTTTGCCTGAAAGTTGATTCACTGTCTCGTGGATCTGAAATTTAGTAACAGCATTAATCTAGTTTCACCGCGGCTCATCGTCTTCATGACTCTGTCCCTTGTTCCACCGCTCAGATGCAATATCACAAATAATGTTGCTACGTTGTTGTTAGACCACAGTTTACAGTGTTACTACACAGATAGAAAAGATGATACAAAACTTTTAAGAACAGTCATGTTCTGTCTTGTTTTTTGTTTTTACATGGAATCCACAGAAACGTCTTTCGTGTGATTCTGTCCCGAGTTGTGATGACAGACGCCAAAAAGTCTGTCTGTCTAGCATGGCCGCCGTGCAGCAGCCAAATACATATTCCCTTCGTTTCCTCCTCTCCGTGAGTTTATATTCCAAAGATTTCTGCGTTTGTCTTTTAACAGCATCCCTGTTTAACTCATCCACCCGAGGCCGAGAGCAGCATGAAGAAACAATACGTCCGTTTCTCTGGGGTCATACGCACCCACAGTTCTTCGCCGACACATTCTGTATCGTGTGGTAGCGGCTGTTGTTGTCCAGGAAGGAAAAGTCGTTTTCGAACGCCGTCGGCCGGCAGCAGGGCCCGTTGCCGACCTTGTCCTTGCGGCCCTTCTTCCTGAAGCCCGTCCGCATCATGTGCTCCATGGTAATGTCGTAGTTGTGCCGGTGGGCCAAGCACTTGCCGCTGCAGTAGCGCAGCAGCACCGTCTCGTCGCTGTCGTAGCCGAGACCCAGTTCGCTGACGGTCATCTCCAGCTCCCTCAGAGAGCAGGGCTTCGGCCGCCGCGCTCTTTTAGTCCTTCGGGCCTGGTTGTCGCCCTGACGCCAGCTCTTCCTTCTCTTCCTGTCGAGCAAGGTGCCGACCACATGCTGGAGCTCGCCCTCCGTGAAGCTCTGGAACATCAGGGTAACTGAAAGACAAATCAACCGTCATGGACAGGTGACGAGCGGTGTCTCTGATTTCTGTGTACTGTGGATACAGTTCGCAAGAAATACAAAGTTCAGATGATCCACAGATAAAACATGTTGTTGTTGGCAAAAAGAATTATGGAGATCATTATCGGAGCTTGTTACAGCTTTTGATGATCATCATCATCATCATCATAACAGACACCTGCAGAATGTTGTGCAGTTCCAGTGAATCCTGCTTATGACCGCAGGTCACAGTAAATGACATTAGAACCGGTTCTCTAAACAACGAGTTGAACCCCGGCGACTTCTTCACACGACACCTGATCAGGACAGGAAGTAAAGAGGAAAAAAGTGTTTATCTTACAATCAGTGAGGAGAGAGTTCACGTTGTCCGCCGAGCGGGTTCTCCGATGAGAGCCACCCATCTGCCGGGACAACACCGCCGGTGGCAGCGAGGTTCTGGGCGTGAGCCTGGCGATGAAGACGCTCTCGAGGAGGATGAAGATGTGTGTGGATACTTTGTCTTGGGTCTGAACTGTCCGACGGCGGCCATGTTTCTAACGAGGAGGATGGACAGGGCTGCGCCACAGAGCATGAAGGCAAAAGTAGCACCTTTCCATAACTTCATCTTAGAACACGGAGGAGCATTGAAACTCTGCGGAGAGAAAGAACACGTGAGCGTCACTCATCCGACCGTGTAAACCAGAAGTCACAGAAATCACAGAGAACAGCGTCATAATTGATTTTGTCTGTGCCGTCACATTTCGGTGACCCCCCCCCCCGTGAATCCACGTCTCTCAACGGCGGCTCTTTATTTTACTGTCAGTTTACTTTCGCCTGATTCTGCTGTCAGCTCATTTTCACACCGAGCACAAAGTTCACGATCTGTGGGCTCGACATCACCTGCTGACACCTGAGAACGCAGTGTGTGTTTAAAGTTGCATCGCCCGAGGGCAGAAAAACATCTCGGCAGATTTTTTTGATTCAAACAGAAGGCACGCTGGATGAGTTATGCAAGACCCCCCCCCCCCCCATGAAAACCTCTTCAAAGCTTGTGTCATTTAAAATACCTGATGTGAATCTAAGCGTCCTTGCATGATTCCTGAAGAAAACAACACACCCCTTTTTGCAGATATTTACGAAACGTCCTTTTAAAAGAGGGAAAATCCATTTCTGTCTTTTAAGGAATCTCTTCACTGCACCTATTTCCTATGCCTGCATGATTAGAGCCCAAAGAACATGTGGGCTCGAACATCCCTTCATCACAGCCCCTCCCCCCCCCCACTACACACGGCCCTGCTCACTTATTCTTTAAGTTTTCTCTTTCCTCGCCGTCAGTCCGCAGGTATTTGAGATGTTTTACAACCTGACCTTTTTGTATTTTTCGTATCATGTCACCAGTGAGCAGAACATTTCCCCAGAGCCGGAAACGGTAAACTGGCAGCGACTAACAGCAAATCCAGACCGGCGTTACAAAGTGTTTTACCAGACTGGATCCTGTACGTATACAGACTGCTGGATTGTTTACAGTGGGACAGAATGTCACATATCTCTGTCGGGTATAGAAAGCTGAAATGAATGATTTCTGCACTTTTGAGCTGCTGTTGGAAAATGTTTTGGTTTTCTTGTGGAATTGAACTTTTGCCGGGAAGTAAGTTTAAAAAAAAAAAGAAGAACTATAGGAGAGCTGCAGTGCGTGTGAGTGCTTTGGACGCGGCAGTGGGAAAATACAAAGACGCTGCACACGCGAGCTGCAGTGGTATAAACAGTGTATAAACAGGTAGGACCAGTCCTATCAGTCACAGCTTGACTCATCACTCATAATTCCATATGGGTTTGTGAGTGGCCTCTGCACAATGAAGGGGTTTTCATTTGAAAGTCAAACATTTCAGCTCACGAGCTCATCTGGGAATCAAACGTGGAACCACGGCTCCTGCAGAACGAGACTCGCTGCCCGGCTGCCCCTCTGAACGCTCTCTGTTTGATTTACACACATGACGGATAGAAGTTTCCTGGGTGGAAAGTTTCCTTTAGTTTCCGTCGGTTCAACACCAGAAAGCTTCTCATGATCGTTTCTCAATTAAAACATTGAGTTTATTATGATGTAAAGTGAAAGGATGAGATCATTGTTTTCTATCTTCTATTAATCGCTCAGTTTGGGATAATTACTCATCCTCGGAATTAGTCGCTTCGCATACATCATCGTCCTGAGCCCGTTCGCTCCGAGGCTCGACTTGATAAAACAATTAGCCTCGCAAAAGACAGATGAGTCCTCCGCCGCCGCCGACACTGGACGGAGGCCGGTCGTCGAGCGGTGATCTCATGTCCCTGAGGACACTTTGATTGTCATAATTGCTCCACTCTGAAACACATTAGTTCTATCTATAGTCGATTGGCACCAATAAAAGTGCCAAGGAGCATTCTGCCGCTCGCTCACATGGTCGCAGATGATTAATCAGCGCAGACATTTAATATCCACCACTGGGCCCGGCTCCCGTGGACATAAATACACAGATATCGATAGGGGGAGGGAGCGCCACTGTTTTCTTAGGTGAGCAGCAGAGGGACACGAGGGAGGAGGAGGAGGAGGAGGAGGAGGAGGAGGAGGAGGAGGAGAGGAGGAGGAGGAGGAGGAGGAGGGACTCCGGGTTCCGACAGCACAAACGCTGCTGTTCTCCAGCAAACAGACAAGAGCATTAACAGAGGATATGGTGGAGGCCCCAGAGGACTCGGCAGCAGAAGGAAAAGCCATCGACAAACAAGAGGCATAAAAAGTGCAGACGAGTCGCAAAGACAACTGGAGCAGCTCCCACGCAGCCGCAGCATGTCTGGCCCTCGCACACATGTGCCCGTGCACGCCCGGAGGCCCGGTCAAACGTGCGAGGGCCAGAACGCAGGAACTCGTCTATTCACTGGGAGAAAAAGGCAAAGTTCACACGTGTGAATTCCCCATCAGGATGTTGTTTTGATAGTGCGAGTGGTGGTGAGGAGGAGGTATGTAAGAAGCAGCGCACCTTGTGTTAGCTGTCAGTCACACGTCACCTGAAGCAGCTACCCGCGGAGGGAGAACTGGTCATTAAAGCGTTTGAGGCAACGCGGGAAAAAATGCTCGGCCAAGAATTCCCCAGTGGGTCAAAGCCATTCCTCAGACATTATGTATCCTCGGATTCATGCGTCGCAGCCGGATCCTCGACCGACTCTCAACCGCGCTCTTGTTGCGACTCAAAGGTCGCTTTATTTCAGATCACACCAAAGAAATGAGTGTTTTCAAAGGAATAATCGGGTCAGTGGCCGTGGCGCTGCTAAGCTGGACGTTAATGTAATTACAGTAGCATGGCACTCGAGTCCTCCCCTCCCTCCCTCCCATGCCAGAGGGGGACGCTCAACAGAATGCCACGGCCTATATGGAAGATGAAGTAGAGATCTGTCACCATGAGGATAAGGGGTGTCTGTGGTTGACACTTATGAATGAAGCTGGCAGACGGGAGGTGGGAGGAGGGGGACATGTTGTCAGCTTGCTTGGATCTGGATCCGTGTGACATGATGACAGAGGGAAGATCACAGACAGGCGCCAATGAAGAGCATCTTTGTGCGAGACACCAACTTTTATGTGCCACCAGCTCTGTGGCGTTTTGCTGCTGGACATACAGCCTGGTCTGTCTGGCCCGCTCTCCCACGCCGTGACTCACACACGCCATGAACACACACGTGCACGAGGCACTTGCGTGGCTTCACTTTCACTAGCCCTTCCCCAAATCATACGACGCGGTGATTGTGCGCGGAGAACGAGGCAAAGTCCAATCTTCCGCTGTTGTCCAGACACCCACTTCACTTCACACACACACACAACACACACACACCACACAGACACACACAGACACTCCCTGCAGCACCATCACATAACACCAGATAATCCAGTTTACATAATGCTGCTGCCACTTGATGTCTACAGAAGTCTGCCGGGCTAACTCTGCACAACCTGAGGCCTCCACCTGGAAACACACGCCTGCCACCGCTGCTGTGTGTCTCGGCTCTGCCCATGTGACCCAGCTGCCTCTGAGCGACTCTGAACACACCCACGTAAATACCTGCGACGAATAGATAACAGGAGCGTAACAAACAGCGGGAAAGGCACCTACTGTGTTGTTGTGAGGAAACAAGGTGCTTTAGTGAGTCCTAGAGAGGCCCTTGTCTCGTCTTTTCCCTCTTAAGTGAGCATCAGGAGGCCGGGGGACAGCTAGAGAGTGCTTGGGGAGGTAATAGGGACATATTCCAAAGATCAGGGCGGGATTAGCACTAATGCCTGCCGGCTTTATCTGCAGTCACGTGGGTTAACACCTGGCTGCAGCGTTGGTGGCGGAGCCCAGGCCCTCGTCGTGTGTGTGTTGTGTGTGTGTGCGTGCGTTAATCCACCAGACACCTCAAACTCAGGGGTTAGGCCAGCATGCAGAAGAGCACTTCTCATTTTGTCCGTCTGAAAACCGCTCTCCCTGCTCTCGCTGGGAGAGCGGGGAGAGCGGGGGCAATAATGGACAAGACGGGAGAAAGCGACATGCTCTGCGGGCGAGGGCTGGCCACCATGGGTGCCACAACAGGGCCGTAAATAAAGTGGATGTTCGAGCCAGGATTGGCTGGTTCTAAATCCAGCCTGGGTTCTAATGCAACTGGAAAAGGCTCATAGGTTAGAAAGTGCTGTAATTGTTTTTACTGGGCATCCACTTCAGTTGGCTGCGGCTCTGTCACTCAGTAACCATAGGATAATTAAAACAAGCCGGATCCCTGTTAGTGAGAAAGCTGCTGTTCATTATTAAAAGAAAGAAAAGGAGGGGGGGGGGGGGACATGTGCGGGTCAGCCAGAAACATTCTACAAATTCTAAACACACGATTCCTGCATCTTATCAGCGTGCGTAGGTGTGAGGCTTCAAAAACTCCCATTTGATTTCTGGGGGCCTGTTATTGTGTCCCGAGGATCATACAGATTAATCCAGTGACCCAACAGCCTAACAGGAAAACGCACAACTCAAAGCTGTTGCCCTCGGGGTGGCGTTCGACGAGGCGTGACGCCGAGACGGATGCACGCTTGACACCTGTCCCAATTTGTCTGCCCTTTGCTATTACGGGCCGGGTGGAGCCGAGGTACCGAGCATTTAAATAGCTTCTCCTGACGGACAATGAGGCTCTGCGGGGAGACGTCGCCTCACTTCATCGTTTTGTTTCGCGCGAGCCGGGTGGAAAAGATTGATGCCGTCTCTGCCGCTTTGTGAGGACGAGTCGGTGTGAGCTGCTAATCTGTCCGTGCCAGATCCTCTTCTAACACAGCAGCACCGGCTCTAAACCCATGTTAAACATGTTGATGTTGCAGCTACAAAAGGTTGACGGCGATCTGGCACACGTTGAATGCCGTTTCCAAGTATGACCCACGCCGGCAAGCACCAGCAAGTACAGACATCTGAAGTATGATGACATTTTACATCTTTAAATGTCTGTGGTTTGCTCGGTGCAAAAACAAATCTTCATTTTCCTGCGTGTGCTCAGTGAATATTTGAGCGAGAATCTTGCAAAACGAGTGCTGCACAATGAGGAGTGGTGCACGAGTGCAGCTTATCCCCTCAGTTTGCTGCAGTTATGACCAGGCTTTGGCAGGTTATGAAAGTTGAGCAGCTCAATTGACTTTAGGCTTAACCTCGATCTGGCCTCTCGGGGCTCCGCGAGATACAGTATAATCTCTACGTATGATATGGGCTTAGCGAGAGGGGGATCATCACTTCAGTCAAATGCCCATAGTGAGTATCATCAAGTTTCCCCTCCGGGCACTTACCATTATAATTTCAGATAAAAAAAAAGTTTGAGCCAATTATTTACAGCATTAAAGGTGCAGCAGAAAAAAAATTAAACTTCAGAAATGATAAATAGGGAGAAGCGTAATTAGGTGGAATTAGTGTTTGGTGAGATGTCGGTACGGCGCTTGAACCTTTGGGAACGAAGCGCCAAGGCAATCACACTTGTTAATGATGCAAACCACCATCTTGGATAAGTGTCATGAAAGGAAAATATTCCTCCCTGAAAAAATAAACTTTGTGGCAAGAGATTGAAATCCTGTAAAAGAGATTAAAAGACTATAAATCATTTCTGTTTCTCGCCGGTTTTCCCGACATCGCGGCGTCATCGACCGCTTGCAAACATTTGGTGACACGCGCCCGCTGACATGTGGACTCCTGCGAGGGCCGCCTGCTGATACAGATAATCTAACGTGTGTTCTCTGCCACTCGAGCGGTCGGCGAGGCTTCCCTGTCAGCGGCACCTAACGCCTTCCCCATAAGCTGCTGGCTTAAACTAACAAAAGAAGATGTGGCGTCCTTACCGTTCGGCCGGCTAATCCAGACTTAGCTGCGTGGCGTCGTCTTCAGCTGACCTCCACAGGCAAGTGCTGGATAGGTAAGTCCATCATCATCACAGGCGAGGCGCTGGGACAGGATTCCCGCTTGTTCCCCTGAAAAGCATCACAACTCCCTGTGCCTGCAAGTAGGGGAGGTGTCCTGACTTGATTCAGGTCCAGGCTGTATTTCTCTTTTATCACATTTGTACCTCCAAAGAACTCGGCTGTTAAGTGGCAAAGATCACTATCAACATTCCTTCAGATGTAGGCATGGGCTTCATGGCTTCACGGCTTCACGGCTCCACGGCAGGTCCACTCAGACAGACGAGAGGCGGCTGTTTAGAGAAGCCCCCCTGACTTGGCATCTGGTTCACCTCAGACAACTCCTGTCATCATCGCAGAACTTCTGGTCGGCAACTTCACTCCGCGGGGGAGCAGGCTGCGACGCAGGACCTGAGGAGCAGTGTCAGGTAGTGAGCAGATGACTTTTAAGATTTACTCCATGTGTTGGGAAACTCTCTCTCCTTCCTCTAGAAACAGTTTTTGAAAAAAGCTCATCTTCTTACCCTCTCTCCAGCAGCAGGTCTCCTCCTCAGCTGCAGCCAGGGGAACTCTGCGGGACGAGAAGATGGGTGAGGGAGAGCGTGGTTACTGTAAGTGGAGCACAGAGCTTCTCTGATGCCTCGGCCTGCCTCCCCCCCTCAACTGTTGCTCCTCCTCCTCCATAGTTGTGCTTGTGGGCCGAGTCGGATTACTCCTGACATGATAATCTCCCTGGCTCTAGCTCCAGGAGCACTAAAGGATGCTTTGGCCTGACCGAGGGCTTACATTCACCTTCTGCCGCCAGAGAGGCTGCCATCTTAAGCGGGAGATTGATAATAGCCTCAATTGGGCAGATCGGTCCGCTGAAGCAAGTGTTTTCCAATCTTTTAGGAGGAATTAAGAAAGTTTACAATTGGTTTAATGCTG
Organism: Reinhardtius hippoglossoides; assembly: GCA_006182925.3. Lineage (NCBI taxonomy): Eukaryota > Metazoa > Chordata > Actinopteri > Pleuronectiformes > Pleuronectidae > Reinhardtius > Reinhardtius hippoglossoides. Next base: position 5,542,455 of record CM031680.1, on the reverse strand, counting down.
CTAATGCAACGCTAACCCGAGTTAAATAGAATTATCACAGCAGAGGTATTTCATGATGATTCAATCTACAGTTGGCGGCGGATAAAACCGCGGCTGTTGTTGTTCAGGATCTCACGTTCACGTCTCCTCCAATACAAACCCGTGTTTTAGCCCCTGAGCCTGGAGCGGCAAATGAGGAACAGATGGTTGTGCTTTTGGAAGGTATCAGGCTCTCCAGACTGGAATCTAAATAAATAGCCCGTCCACGGGGGAAATGCGTCAGGTGTGTGGGGTCGGTCACGTATGTAAACAAAGGCCAACCCGCTTGGGGACCAGCGGAGGGATGGAAGGGAGGCGGGGGACACAGGTGCAGCTTTGGAGTCTGATGAATGTCGATTTACAACGTTGACCCAAACACAACCGACGAATCAGATCTGAGCCAAACACGCCGACACGAAGCAGGAACCTCCGGTGAAGGCAGCATCATAACAAATCATTTGCTCACAAGTATCTCATTCTGACGCCGTGAGTCACTCGGATACCCTCACGCCAAATTAAACACAAATCACACTGTGTGGAGTTTAACCCTAACCCACACGCAAACGCTCCACCACTTCAAATTCCTTCGGTGATGGCGGAGAGAAAAATGCAAGTAAAAAAGCGAAGGAATCTTTACTCAACGTTGCCTCGCACCAGAAATGTGCGTTGACGGATTTGGTTTGTTATCTCAGGGACCTAAAGTCGAGATTAGGTGTAAACCCCGAAAGCCGACACAAATTCTCCTCTTCGCTTAAAACCCGGAGAAATCCAGAGGGGATTCTTGCTCTTGAAGTTCGGCAGGTGCACACAAAAAACAATCAGAGATCATGATTAGAATTATTAGAACTAACTTGTTTGACATGCACCTCAATTATTGGCCAGAAGAGGCTGCGTAAATACATAATGACTTCCAGTTAGCGGGAGATATCGTGCTTTCTTGGCCTTGAGAGGGAAACGTTCAACGCAGAAACATTTCCTGACAATGGGCAGGAACATTTTTTGACTCTATACATATTGTTCACAGATGTGTACGGTTTTCATAGGCCGACCTCGGCTGTAATAAAACCCCAACAGCTGTTAATTGCTAAATCAAGTCAGAGACAAGAGAGTGATACATCTGATCCGTATACAACAGAGTCTCACTCGGCAGCTTCGCTTGCATTAGTCAGGGAGACAGTCGGCATATACAAGAGGAAAATAACCCAACAAAGTGTGTTTCCATTTTGAACGAGATAGAATCCCATACACATCGAATTCAATTTTTTCCACTGGGGCGTGGATGAGTGGAGAAACACATTTTGTTTAGGTTTGGGCAAGATTTTAAGGAAGCCCTCAATCAGTTACACTATAAACACACCATTCCAGTGGAGGTGTCATTAGAACGGCTGGAAATAAGGCACAAATGTTGCTACTACGCTCGTCTTGCGCAAGATGTGGTTCGGTGATTGGACGAGGATCCTTCAGCCAACTGTCATCTCGGTGAGTGGAAAACTACTTTTCGGAGAACTCGAATCTAAACAGGCGTTTGTGTAAAAGATGCACTCGGACAATGAGGGTCTCTTTTTTTCCTGCGGAGCGGTTGAAAGCAAACACCTCCTCCTGGGAGAACGTGGTCACAAGGTAGAATCCATCCTGGCTGACAGAACAAATATACAATGCAATTTGTGCAGTTTGTGAGCAGACGAGCTGGGGCCCGGTCGGGAGGAGGAGGGCCGGGGGCCACTCGTGTTTCACAAGACGCTCGTGTTGATCCAGAGACACTTTGACTCCAGCTCGCGTCAGTTTGTGTTACAATTTGTCCCCTCAGCTACTTTCTATCAGGCTCCACTTACATGCACTGCATCGCGTTTACATCACTCACAAGTACTGGAGACACGTGAACCACATGTGAGTGTTTGGAGCAAGACGCACGTGAACGCGGCTAAATGCTGCCCCCACCTGCCAGAGACTGAGAATTGCACGTCACCCATTATAACAGCCTCTCCCACAGAGCCCCCAGAAGTTAAAAAAGCTTTAATGTAAATTAAATACAACAAATATTTTGATTTGCTCCAGCAGCGTTTACGACAAGTGGCCGCTCCGTTAATCTGCCTCAGTTCTGCTCCGTCAAGGTGAGAGTTTGATCTCTTCTTCTTTTAATCTGCTGCATCCTCTCTGCCTGTAAACCGCTCTGCTGCCGTCAGGGCCAAGAGGGCTGACGCAGCACTCTGTGCATCGAGGAGTGCACGTACAGGTGTGCACGTGCTCTGCGGTTTGACGCAGCGGCTGCAAATCTGGGCCTCATCACCCACCAGGGTGGAGAACTCCCAGTCTGCAGAGGCCACAGCTCATCCCACTGGACCCCGGGTCGCTGCAGCTGGAGAAGATCTGCTGGAACCTTCTCTGAGTCCAGTTGTTCAAAGTGTTCTGGTCCCGTCTCCTCGTGAAGCCTAACTGGAGAAGAAGGCTCCACCTGGTCTGAATCTTCTGAGGTTTGAAGAGCATGGGTTTCATTCTCTTCTTCTGAGGATTCCTCTTCTGCTGACGTGAGGCTGAAGTCTCCAGCGGCTCCACACGCACAAACCTTCCCTCTGGACTCTGAAGGCCTCACAAACTGCCACTCAGCTGTCAGACCTTGTGACGCTGTGAAGATGATCGTCTGTGAAGGTGAAAGTGGCTCCAGGCCTCCGTCTCCTCCAGTTTGCTCCTCAGAGATGTCCGGGCCGAAGAGGAGGAAACGTCTCCGTGTTGTTTTCACTTCCAGGAGCTCCGAGTCACGTGCCCGGCTGTGGCCCGGGTGAGGAGCTCGAGAACCTGCTGGTTCCTCTGCAGGTTTGAGCAGGAAGTCGTCAGGTGTGAACTGGGTCAGGTGACAAATCCAACAAATGGGCTTCAACGAGGAGGCAGAGAACACATGACTCAGCATCAGATGTTCTGCAACGTAGATTATTCAGTCACCTTGTTCACCTCATCTCCTCAGGTTAAATAACACTGAGCTGCAGGGTTGTTTGTTAGTGAAGGAAAGAAACAGCAGGTGAACGAGAGCTGAAGAATCAAAATGCTCCACCAGTGATGATGACGATGATGATGACGATGATGATGATGATGATGGATGATGTCAGTCGGTTCCTTGGGATCCAAAACAAAATTGCAAGATGCTAAAATGAAAACTGCACATTACACATCATAACCCTAAAAACAAACAAACAGAATCATCTTTCAGAAACAGAATATTATCACGAAATAACTCGGGTGCATCGGGATCATCATCATAACACATGAAAACAGCAGGACCAGTCATTTCAATGAAAATACATCAGAGACAAGAAAATGTGTTTGTTCCTCTGTTTTCATCAGGAAGGAGAATCTTAATCTACAGGACTGGAGATAATGAAGCTTCACCACGAGAACACATATTTACATTCACTCTTAGAGAAACAGTGAAAGTCAAAATGATCATCTTTGGTTCTTCTATCGTCAAAGTTTTAGACTTCAAAACTTATAATATATACTTAGTATTTCAGCAGTAAGTATTTAGTAGTAGTCTCCATGGCAACATAAGCAAAGAACTGTTGTTAGGTTGTGTATGACATCACTCCTTCCCTTGATCATCAGGTGTAGTGATGTGAGGGTGATATATCTAAATCCACAAAATGAGACAGAGCTTGAAAAGATTTACAGCAGAAATACCGTAAATATAATAAAAAATATTAAATATAAACTTTCAAATCTCAGAAACTAAAATGGCGAAGCATAATTCATTGTGTGTGAGTTGGAATATGATTATTACTGAGTTATTTTGGTTTCCATGGCAACATGTTTAAAACACACTATAAAGTAGTTGTAAGCAGATATTAGCAAATTAAGGCTGATCAATGTGAAGTATTTTTCAAAATAATATCTCCTCCTAAAGACTTTGATTCATTAAATATCTTTGTTATTTGAGTTAAGTTTATACACCAGGCTCCACTCGTGTGTCTAATTATTAAGTTGCATCGTTGGAAGAAGTTTGAGAAAAGCCTTTGAAACAAATGACACATTATATTGAAGTTAAATCACAGTGTTCATACATCAGATGATATATTCAGGCAGATGAACAAGCGACATTCGAGGAGATGAAGTGAGACTCATGGAAGGAAAAGGAACAAGTTAGAAATCAGTCAGAAGAGAATGTAGTTCACACACTTATAAACATTAGTTCCCTTAATATTCCTTAATTTTTTCATCAGGATCCATGAATTATTCCTTTAGAAATCGGTAAGAACGTCAATAAATGATCGTTGAAGAAAGTGAAAAGATTTCCCTGGATCAGCACCAACATGTTTTATGGGTTCTTCCCGGACTCAAACCACAAGTTCCACTAAGTTCCCTGGAGATTTGTTTTTGTGTAATTCTGCTCAGAAACACAAACACACCAACAAACAAAACGTCGTTGGCGGAGGTACACAAAAATAAACAAAACAACACCTTGAAGGAACAAAACCTCAGAAGCCGGGATTTGTACAAAAACCGAATTATTTAACTTTATTAACATCAATGTTTTTTCTTTTTCATCAACAGTTTCTTTTTAAATTCCAGTTCTTTATCAACAAATAGAAAACAGACTGTGTGTACAACAGATCGAACCCCTACAGCACTAAGCATTCACAAGGTAAAAATGAACATTTGTGTTTTTCGCCAGCGTTTTTCAAGTCCCCCCTCTTCCTCCCGCCGCCGCCGCCTCCCCCCCTCCCCCCCATCGCCGCCGCCAGCACCACCGCGACATATAGGCCTCTTGGATCAGACGCTCCCTCCTCCTCTTCCTCTTCCTCCTCCTGCGGCAGAGGACGTGTGCTTGAGTGGTGCGATGGCCTGTGCTGAGTGAGGAGTCGTCCGTCTCTTGGATGGGTGGGGTGGTGGTTGTGGTGGGGGGGCGGGGGGGTTGTGCTGTTGTTGCTCATTCAGATGGACGACCAGCTGTCAAAGTTACTATGGTTTTACAGTAGATACAATGGTGTTTCCATTAATACACACTCTGGGACAGCAGGCTCTCTGCAGTGTCCCTCGTGTTGGTAGATCAGCAGAATTAATCCTTTTTAACAATATACTTTTGAAGCTGTGTATATATCTTTGTGTAATTGTACATATATATAATCAATCATAATTATATATATATATATATTTATAGTTCTATTTCTGTATAAAATAATATCAGGTATTCAGTCCAAAGGGCTGAGTCTCTTTCCCTCGGGTAGGAATGGTTGATTCTGTACAGGTGCCAGCGTTGGTGGCTCCACTTCTCAGCCCATACGAACCACTCCCGCTCCGTTCAGTGTGTGCGTGTGCATCGTGTGTGTCTGGTGTGCGTGTCTGTGTGCGAGTGTGTGTTGGTTCGACTCCAGCGAACTGTCCAGGCTAATGGGCAGCGAGGAGACAGGGAGGGACTTGAAGAGCGTTAATGTTCAGAGATCAGGGAGTTTTCTTTTTCCGTCGACTACCCTTTGGGTATAAAAGTCTGTTTTCCTCAGGTAAGTTCTCCGCCGTGGAGCATGAAGGCCTCAATGCCATTGGCTTCTGATGAAAAACAAACAACAACAACAACCAAAAAGAAAAAACGTAGAAATCATGTGCTTTCCATTTCTGTACACCTCTTATTTCGTCTCTTGTTAGCCAATTCACTTGGTTTTTTTCTAGCTAGCTACCAGGTTTGCAGAAGGACACCTTTATCAAGTTTGTGCTCGGAAGTCAATTTTCTCTGATTATTCTTATTTTTTTGTGTTAAATCGGAAACGGCAAGTGAAAAGGCAAATTGTTTTGTGACGTGTTGAACTGAATAAGACCATGAAACACAACGTATATGACACATGATATGAATAAAACGATGATATGATAAAATAAATCTGACAGCAGCTCAGAGAACAGTGGTCCTCCTGTATTAGTATCTAGGAACGTGTTAAAAATACATGTCCCTTGTGCTAAAGTACCCTAAGATAAAATAAAAAAAGTACCGATTATGAAAATAATGCACGCCCGAGGCTGGGCCGTTTTAAGACAGGAGAAAAATGTCTGATGTTAAAATGATTATTAAAAACATCCACAAAAAAAAGAAGAAGTATACCAAACAATAAGATAATGACATAATGAATCAATAATATTGACAAGTCGACTAACAGAAAGAAAAAGTGAGAGCGAGCTCTCTTAGTGCTACCAGTAGCCTTTGACAATCAGGGAGGTTTGGCTTGGACAGAGCCGAGCGGCGGGGGCGTCGCTCGGCTCTGTCGCGTCTGTACAAGAGTCAGAGTCTTGGTGATGTTTACGTTATTCTTAAAGCAAAAAAAAATTCACGTGGTTGGTTAAAAGTCGTGGACGCGAATCTCTGTGATTGGTTGAAACCCGTCACTGGGTCTGCAAGCACGTGCCATTCTCCTCCCCTCCGGTAGCTGCGGGGGGGGTTGTTTTTTTTTTCTTCGCGGGGTTGGGGGTTGGTTGGGGGGTGGGTTGGGGAGGGGGGGGGGTCAAGTGAGTGGATGGTGGCTGAGATGGGACACTTGGCACACTCCTGAGAGGTTTGACCAGGGAGGCTGCTCGGAGGGAGTGGTTACGTTGCATAGTGGTCAAAGCTCCCCAGGTACTCCAACGCTGCCCTGTAGCACAACTGGTACTGGTCCTGAGGAGAGGAGGAGGAGGAGGAGGAGGAGGAGGAGGAGGAGGAGAGAAGAAGAAGAGAGTGAGGACGTCTGTGTGCATGTTTAAAATATGAGAGATCATCATTCTTGTGCTTATGGCTTCATTTTAGATGTTAACCTACAGTAAACACATTCTCATACTGCGTCTTGGTTTTGTTTCATACCTTTGACTCCAAAATCTCATCTGACACACATTTATCGTTGTGTTAATTAAGATGAACCAAATTAATAAAGTGACTCTGTAACTTCAGGCATAAATTAAAGTTCAGTTTTCTGTGTCTACATGTGTGAAAATCGACTTGTTTTTATTTTATTTTCTTTAACGTACAATATCTCTCTGAACAAAATCAGTAGCAAACGACTTAGTTTCATGATGACGCCTAAAGTGAATTGTCCTATTTCTTTGAATAAAAGAAAGCTTGTATGAAACATTTAAAATGATTTAAGTTCACAAGTCAACAAAACAAACAACATAAGGTCCATATTATATCTTTAATATATGTTCTTTATAAACTCCTTTCCCTGTTTGCTATATAAAGTATTTATCAATCTTTAATTCTTAGAAAATAATAATCACAGCTGAGCCTGTGCGATGACACCAGATGAGTTTGCTGTGTGATTTCTGATCCGCCTCTAAAACCTCTATTAAAGAAGGATTTGTCTCTAAGTCTTTGTTTCAGAGAAGCTTTAAGGCAAAAGGACACTGAGATAACATCGTGTTTACACATTCAAAATATACAACACTGACTTTGAAACCCGTCCTGTCACTGTGGGATTTACATCCTTGTCTGTGCATCGTCCTTACCTCCGTCTGCACCATGGCAGGCCGCTGGGTGCGAAGTGTCTTCACCGTCTGGAAGAGGTCGACCACGCCCTCGTACCTCATCCTCTCCAGCACGATACTGAGGGTGATGAAGACTCCGGTCCTGCCCACCCCGGCACTGAGGAACACACACACACACACAGATATGCATCACATCTACTGTCGGAGGTTCTTCATGACTTTATGTTCAATACACAGGAATTAAACCTCACTGTACTTTCAATGATGTCAACTATGTATGTAGGTTTAGGAAATAATGGATTCTAATACTTATTTTTATTAGAAAACACTCTATATGTGTATATGAGAATCGCTGGATGCTCTTTATCTCACACCAGTGATGCTGCTTCGTTATTTTTAAGGAGCTGTGCGACAACAGTAACACGTGTGAGCCGGTTCGAAGCACCGGAGTCGCTTCTGTCGGCTGTGTTTTAATTTCAAGATGAATCTGAGCCGTCTAACCTGCAGTGTACAGTGATTGGTCCGTCTTGTCCAAACTGCTCCTTGGTTTTGTGAACTTGTCCGATGAAATCAATGAAGCCCTCTCCAGTTTTTGGCACTCCTTGCTCGGGCCAGTCGGTGAACTGGAACTGGCGGATTGTTCTGGACTGGCCGTCCTGGGGGAGAGGAGGAGTTTAAGTGCATTTGAAAGGCAGCGGAACATCCAGAGAAAAACTAGATTGATGTGAATTGTGTGTTTAACTCAGCTCTGCTCACTTTTATATTTCCATTCATCTCTTTGATAAGATAAAACACACACACACACACACACACACACACACACACACACACACACACCTCTCTGTGTCTTTTGCTCCTATGTGCACTCAACAAACACAACAAAACACCCCAGCCGTGTCTCTCAGGTCGTCCCGTGAGTGTGGAACCCCTGCTGGTTTGTTTAACAGCAGCCATCTAATCACATCATTTACACCTGGGATGTGATATGAATGAAGTTGACAGGCAGGAAGGAGAGAAAAACCAGCGGGGCTGTGGCGTCCAACCACCAGAGCTGAGAGACACTGAACACGTCTCACACGTCTCACAGCGCCGAGGCTTCGGCTTGTGGGACTCAAAAGCTGTTTTTTTGGTACAAATCAAGACCATATTTCCAAATCTCCCTCTGTTTAAATGTATGCACACACAGTATGGATATGTTAATGTAGGGGAAGGAGTGGGATGAGTGTGTTGCTGCACTGGGAGCCTTGAGATTCACAGTATATAGTGTATTTATAGCTCATTGAAACTACTGCATCACAGGGAGTTTCGGCACTGGCTCTCGGGGATAGGAGGCTATGCTTTCATGTATTTCACAGTGATCTCGAAAAACACACATGCACTTACACACACCTCCACAAACACACACACACACACACTGACACACATATACAAACAATCCATGGAGCAGGCATACTGTTTACTAAATCTGGATAAACATGTTTGATGGCACATTCACTGGATGTCAACCTGTCGGGAGGAATAACATGCGATGCGTTCACATCATCTCAGCCTCGGAATCACAGGTGTAATAATATAACACTTAGAGCGACTGTCGGCATTTGAATGAAAACAAGAATTAGGATGGATTTGGGTTGGATGGTTGTGTTTGAGGGAAAATGCAGATATATCCTCTTCCCCTCCCCACACGCACCACACACACACACACACACACACACACACACACACACACACACACACACACACACACACACACACACACACACACACACACACACACACGTAGAGAGAATTTTCAACATACCCTGGCATCTGTGACTTTAAACTCTCGGAGGATGTACTGGGGCATGTTGTACTCAGCCATTGGATCCACCACAAAGTACTGGTACCTGGCTGAACGCTCTGCCGGCCAGTACTGATGACACTTCTCCTACAAAAGAAGAAGAAGAAGAAGAAGGAGGAAGAAGAAGAAATCATTAAGCATTTCCATTTGAAGTCTTTTACATAATAAGTGCCGGGGGGTTATTAGAGAAGGTTACTGTACGCTGTTAGTCATATCGAGTCATGTGAAGGACTCTGCTCACAAATGAAAATCCAGATCGACTAATCTGCGGCTGTGAAATAATGTCTGATTCATGTTCAGTGGGAAAATATTTACATAATTTGTTTGTGTTCTTAAGCGATGATGTCTTTTCATAAACTCTGATTATGGGATGAGAGGGTGATGAAAGCTGTGAAAGGCAGTCGAGTGCCGTCGGAATCACAAGCATTAACATGATAGAACAGCCCGGTCAGAGACATTATGGATTCAATCAAACAGGTACAGATGGAAAAGCGCCGATGTTTGTTTTTCCTTGAAAGAAAAAGTGTAAAGTTTTGGGAGATGCGTTTATTTGCTTTCTGAGATGATTGATACCACTTCTCATATCTGCCCCTGAAACATGAAGCTGGAGTCAGCAGCTGTTTACTCGTGAAACATCGATGCAATCTCTGCCCAAAGGGAAAAACATGTGTTGACTAGCACCTTCTTTGTTTGTTTCCCTTAGGTATCTTAGCCTTTATTGGGCAGTTGACAGAGCGGAGGCAGGCAACAAGCCACAGGAGAGTCAGAGCGAGGGGGAAACTAGAAGAAGGTACCGGGATGCACGTCTGGCGCACCACTAGTTTCTGCTGGTTTCCAGCAATTGTGCTAAATTGTGCCATGATGCATCGACTGCACGTACTTCAGGTGTGAGGAGGTCTGACACCAACTACATTTGTACAAAGCAGCTTTAAAGGCATATAAAGAAGTTCCCAACTATCATAAGAACAGCATATACCTGTAAACAACTAATCTCAATTGTTACCAGATTACATTTTTATGAAAGGGTAATACAGCAGGAAATATCTGTATCCTTGGATGCATAATGCAATAATGTAGTGCCAAATGGGCACAGTAGCATGTTTCAGAGCACATACATTCCTTCCATGCTGATAAGGAAGCTGATTTTTTATTTAAGTTACAGCTCAGAGCTGGAATGAATGAATATTTGAGCAGTGCGACGTGGAAGCTTAGCTGAACCGACTCAGCATATACAGATCGTTATCTTCCATTGAAATGATCCAGTGGGTCTCACACATGTAGGTGCTGCATGCATTGATGTGAACCACAGTCGGCGTGTGTGTGTATTTACCCGCCCCATCTCTCGTAGCTTGGTGAGCATGACGACGATGGTGGAGTTGTGCTCCCACAGCATCCTCCAGAAGTCCTCGGTGGTCTCGGCCAGTGGGCCCTGGGTGGCCAGGTAAGCCTTCTGCTGTCTGAGGACGCAGATTCACACAGAGGAGGCAGAGGGTTAAACATTAGACAGAATAAATACAACATTTACAGCTCAAAGTAATGACCAGGAAAGGATTTTGTTGTTGACTGGTTCACAAAGGGTGTCACTACAACCCCCAATGTGATAAGAGACATACAGAGGATATAAGACGTGCAACTAAACTGATTATTAAACGATCAAACACATTCTGACACAGATCTATTCAAATAGAATTGCAGCGCAGCTTTCTCTCTTACTCCACTTTTGTTCAATGAAAGCAACGTACACCATCTGGGGGATTTTTTATATATGAGGAACCTTCAACAGACTGACTTGTGGAAAATCTGATTCAAAACCCATAAAAGGCACGTTGTTAAAAGCATTCAGCTGCAAACTGAAGATAAAGAAATGTTCCGTCGTCCTTGTACTGTCTGTCAAATCGTCTCTGCCATAATGCGGACGACAAATTCCTACACATTTAATGAAGATAGCCAATAATCCCTGGCAGCCACGCTCATCATTGAGCTATTTAAGCCTGTATAGATCCTCTCCCTCTCCCTCCTTCCTCTCTGTAACACAACCCAGAATGAGAGAGCCAGCCCTTGATATGCTCACAAAACTAGAGATGAGCTCATCCTCCGAGGTGCCGGAGCTGTGCTTGTGTCCTACGTGACTTTGGTCCGGCGGAGCAGTTATTCTGGCAAACAGCAGGTGGCAGCAGCGCACCGATCGACGGCGAGAGAGAGCGAGCTGAGTAATCCCACACAAATGCATGCGTGGGCGTGCATGCACACACTCACATGTTTGTGGCACATGTAAGCCGCATCCAGGTGTGCGCATCTACGCGTGCAGCAGTTATGGTCATGTATATTCAGACATGCTACTACGAACGCACACACTCCGTCACACACTGAGCCACGGCTGAACAACTAATGAAGGTGCTGCAGGCAAAGCACTAATGTGGAACCGGGAGATTAGAATATGCTCAGGGCCTCGCTCGCACAAATAAAGAAACAACAGATTGGTGGAGAGGAGCAGAGATGGTATAAGAAGAGGGGGAGGCAGCAGAGAGAGGAATGAAATTAAAAAGATGAAAACGAGGGAGGGGGGGGGGGGGTGCAATGCAAAGAGTGGTGGTTGTGCTAAGTATAAAGAGAAAGATGTAAGGAGGAAAAACGTGAGGAGATGAAAAGGGTGAGCGCTGCTCTCTCAGCTGGCCATTGGAGTTGCAAAGTAGGACTGACTGCTGAGGAGGAAGAGGAGAGGACAGAGGAAGAAAAAAGAAGCAAGGGAAAGGAAGGGGATGAGGATGAGGAGAAGGGAAATTAAATAAGAGAGGAGTCAGGCAGAGAGGAGAAGGAGAGCAAAGCTAAGCAGGGCATGAATGCTTAATTTCAAATTGATAGGGTGGACCCCTCTAACCTCTCCAAAAAAACAGCCCCTAGCCAAAACAAAAACAATTCTAACCGTATCACACAATACTGACTTCTCTGCACACATCGTCCCGACGCGCGCGCTGCCAAACAGCACAACGCGCTCTCTGCATCATCCCACATGACTGTAGTGCTGGAGGACATAGTGTTTCATTTCAACCTCATTACAATGCTAAAACTCCAGCCTGCATCAGAGCATATCCAGGCTCGCGCCCCTGATAGCATAGCTGGAATCAATGGTTCGCCTCTCATTAGCTTAGCATATTATTGGCTTTTCTTGAAGGCGCTGGGGTGAAGGGCACTGGAGGCTCCTGTTTAGTTTTTATTTATGCCTGGGCTTTAAAAGCGGCTTAATTACACAGGCCGCCGGTGCACACAACAGGTCCCCACCCGGATATGTCTGTCTCTGCCATGATGTGGGGATACAAAATTAAGATGGTGAGTGGGAGAAGAGGATGGCGGGAGAGAGAGAGAGAGAGAGAGAGAGAGAGAGAGTGAGTGAGGAAGTGCACAGAAGACAGATTAGGGAGGAGAATGGAGAGAGACAGAGATGCAAGGGAGTAGAAATAAAGAAGGGAAAAGGAGAAAAGCAGAGAACATAGAGGGAGGGTGGAGTTTAGAAAACACAGTTCATTACATTCTCTCCCGCTGCAATTATGCCATTTACACAGCAACAACAGAGGGTCGGCCTCTGCGGAGAGCCTCCTCTTTAACAACAGGGCCGGAGGAAGAGAGGGAGCTGGGGGCCGGGGGGGGGGGTGGGGAGGTGTTGTCTCCGCCACAGCCCCGTATGAAGCAAAGCCTCGTATGGACTGAATGGCATTTCATGGCTGCTAAATCCATCTCCTCGCTGTACACTCCACCCGCAGAAGAGTCGGCTCTGTCTGTCTCTGCCTGTACTTATATAGATATAAAACAGAGGGCTGCCTTTTCATCTTCCTCCCTCTAGGAAGCAATTTGGACTCGCGGAGCACACGAGGACATGCGGCAGCTTGGATGTGAAAGTGGTAGCGGCTCAGCGGATGAGAGTCACATCAACAGAGCAAGGAGTAATTCTTGCAACTTGATACTGGCCACTGCAGCCTCATCCTCAGTCCCCTCCCATACATCTTTATCTGGTCCGCTGTGAATACCTCCTGTATTTTTCACACCGGTGGCAATCTCTCAGAGAACAGACCTGTCACATCCAGAGCAAGTCGGGAAAGTGTCAGGACAGTGATGCAATTTCTGTCGTGTCGAGTCGGCGCTCCGCGACATTAGACTTGACATTAAAAAAACGACTAGGTTAAGGTGCTGACTCTCTGATTTAATTAAAGGATGTTTTGGCATTTGATCAGTCTCCAAACCCACACACATAAAAACCACAAGCATTCATGTGATATGAGCAGAGGAGTATCTGTGAGAGGAGTATCTGTGAGAGGAGTATCTGCGGAGTATGGAGAAAAACCATCCTCGCAAAAAAGAACACGTTTCCCCTGAGACGTTTCCTGTGACGAGCAGCGGCTCGACCTTCCTACATGCTCGCCACAGCGCAACAAATGACGCCTCTGCTGTTTTGATTGGTCACTTTGAACACTGTCGAGTATTATCTCTCTATTTAAGCAAGCAATTTAGAAATATATTCCAACCCCACTCCAATCTCTAAGTTAAATTATCCATAGTAACATTTCCACCATAACTTTATTACAAGTAAACGTGTTTTTTTTCAAACATATTCAACTGGACAAAACTAAATATAAAATATCGAAAAATCCTAGTTAAATTTCAGATATCCGCAATTATTCATACATCAATAGTTAGATATCGTTCCTTCTAGGTCATTGTCCAGTTTCAGATACCAACATTTACATTTTTGATATCCAGAAGGAACATTATTTGGAGTAAAGAAGTCATGCATTCAGCTCAAATCTCTAAAAGTTTACCTGTAGCCATCGATGCAGCTGGCGTTGATGTAGTCGGAGCCCTCGACGCCCCGGATGGGCTGCAGGCAGACGCGGGTGGACTCAAAAGGCATAATGTTGACCAGGCGGTTCTTGAACTTGTTGCAGGGTAAGTTGGCGCTGATGAAGCGTGATGTGTGGGCTTTGGAGTTGGCCAGTCTCTGTTTATTAAAAAGAAAGCAGACAGGAATAGAGAGAGAGATGGAGAGAGGAAAAATTAGTGACCCGTGGCCTGAAGTAAACAAAGACAGAAGTCTGAATCGTTTCCCTGACAAGTCTTTATTCAGACATAAGGTTTTCCGTCAAGATAAATAAGAAATTCATGCCGAGGAGGAGGCATCGGAGTCAGGAAGAGGCGTGACAGCTCCTCTGTTTGGTTTACTCTGCTTCCTGTCACCAGGGCTGCAGAGCATTCTGGGGCTTAATCAGCAGCTTTGAACACACCCAGCTCCACTGTGCCCCAAACATTCAAGTCAGAGCAGCTGTCAGTACCAGGTCAGTCCGGCTACATCCATAATACTACTTATTGTTAGAAAATGCATCAACTCTGCTACAGATTTGCCTGCGTCCACACTACTCTGGAGTTTTAGAGACACTTAAACTGAGAAGTTTCGTAATTGCTGCTGGCCCTGTTTAGTTTTAAACTCAGCGGCTGTGTTTTAATGGAAACATTTGTTAACGATGACCCAGTCATTAGATGAGGTCTGTGGACGTTTTAGTCTGAAAACGATGTTTTAAAACAAAATAGTAGTAGTTAGGATGTAGCCTCAGTCCTCCTTACCTGACGACTCTGTGGTTATTGTTTCCTTTTCTTTGTTTTTAAAGTTCAGCCTACACTCGCTCCCCTCCCTCCCCACACGACAGATTGTTTTTCTTTCTGTCGTTTTTTGCTAATTTAATTGTGAATAAATTACTTTGTTATTTCCTAAACCCCCTTTTGTCTTCTGTTTTTGTGGTTGTCTACTAGCAATTAAATATCTACTGGTGTACAACAACACGCAGTTGACTTGTCTCCCAAGCGTCCCAGAGCTTCCTCGGAGGACTGCCTGCGTTACAGTGCTCGGTGCTGGCAGTGGACAGAGCACAGATGGACGACACAGGAGCGAGCAGGGACAGTCATGGCTACGTCGGGAGAATTTGTGTGTTGCGGCCAGACTGTGTGGGCACGGAGGCTGTGGCCCCCGTACACGCCACAATCCTTCTCTCACTCTTTCCATTCTCCGTCTTTGGCTGAAGTGTAGATGTTATTATTACTTCAAACAGAATGGATTATGGACATAAGAGGGCTGATGCTGCACTGGGAGGAAAGTGTGAAATAACATCACAGTTGATGGCTATTGACAGACGGTGTGTGTGTGTGTGTGTGTGTGTGTGTGATTTCGAGTAACCTTGAACAGCAGCTGTGTGTATGTGTAAGTGCCAGTCATTTTTTGAATTCTCCATGTGTAGGTGTGTTGATGTGTTTGTGTTCTGGTGCCTGAAAAGTGTTTTTCTTTGTGTACTCGTGCTTCTGCTGTGACGTTACAGCACCGGTGTCAATACAAATTGTTCTGCATTGACTTTTTTTGGGGTGAATTCATTATTTCTGACACTGACATGCGGTGACACCACACTGAAGGTGGCCTCTGCAGTGTGTTGTAGTTTGACAAGTGAAGACAATGAAAGCAAGAGTCAAGGGAAGATGGAGAAACAGAGGCAGACTGGAAAGATGATGTTTTTTCTCTTAATTATTAACACTTCCTGTACAGTCTCACCCCCTGTGAACTCCCAGTAAACTATAATTTAAAAAAACAAGCTGTTCTAAAATGTGTTTGTTGAGTTACATGCTTCATTTCATCCCGTAGGAGTCAAGGACACGACTAGGGAGGCTCATTCAGTGTGGACTGAATGAGTAATCAGTAATACATGACCGAGGTGTGTGCTCGTCAGTCACCTTGAACTCCAGCTCCATGGCAGTGACCGTCTCGCCGGGCGGGGGCTGGGTGAGTTTCTGGATGTGTGCGTACAGGTTGCGGGCCAGCACCTCGGTGTTGCCGCAGGTTGCCGCCTCCAGCAGGGCCTCGTGGATGAAGATGTACTGGTCCTCGGTCTGGACCATGTAGTTCCTCTGGGCGCGCATGCACGTCACGTGGCCATAGATGTCCACAGACTTCTCGTGCTTCATGCGCTCCAGCATGGCATCGATCACGATGAAGCAGCCTGTCCTGCCCACGCCCGCACTGGAGGGGAGAGAGCGAGGGAGATAGAGGAGGGGTAAATAATTTAGGTAATGTCTTACGTCTGTTTACACGGTATTACGAGGTCAACTGAAAACACAAAGACAAAACTAGCTCTAAAGCAACGGGCTGAACTGCAAATCAAAAGCCCTTAAAAGCAATTTAATCACAACTGAGTTAAAATAATTTAAGCTTAAAATGACATCACAATTATAAGGTGTTATTATTTAATTTCTGTAAGCTTCTCTTCTCCTTGTGTTTACCTCTATTGTAATATATCAAAATCTGACTTCACATTATATTAAGTGTGAATGTATATTAAAAAAACACTCCTCTATTCTTTCCTATTCCTTTTCAAATTGCAATGGGACACATAAAAATAGGTTAAAGTAAATTATGCTAGAGCTAATATCGTAAATGTTATTTGCACATTTATATAATATTGAATTTACATGTTTTATGGCACTAAGAGATATTTTGCAAAAGAAGCAATTCCTTTCCGCGTGCACCAACCTGCAGTGGACCACCATGGGCCCTGCATCTGGAGGATTGCAGGACTTAACCCGCCGCAGGAAGGACAGGATGGGTGTCGGGTACTCTGGTACTCCGTGGTCGGGCCAGGCCATGAACTGGAACTGTCTCACCTCTCTCTTCTCACTGGAGCCGTTCTGCAGGAGAGCGAGTGAAGCAGCGAGATGTGAGTGTGAGCTCGGTAGGAGCCTGTGACATTGTGAAATGTAATTGGCAGCTTTTTAAAAGGAAACTTGTCATGCTAGGAACAAATGTTTTGAGCAGGTAAAGGTGGCTCTGTCTGATGAAAGGGAGTAGTTACAGTTTGAAAAGAACAAGTAATTTAATTGTCAGAAATGTAGCTATTTTAAGCAAAGGTCTGGATTTGGCTCATAACTTTGATAGCAGCACATTACGTGCTCTACTTTCATGGCTGTGATTATTCTGCGAGTGTAAGTGTAGATAAACGTGTGTAATTTCAGAGTTGAACTCCAAAAAACAGTTCCGTGGCATTTTCACCATTCCTGATGGAAACCAAGCAACTGCTCCAGCTGGAGACTTCCTTTAATTTAGAATTATAATGTTTTTGAAATTATAAGCAAGTAATGGGAAGAGGCGGAATTAAAGGACCACGTATCAGTCACATCAGCGCAGCACTGAAGTCTATGGATCAAAGTGAAAAAAACGAATTTTTCATTGGCTTTGTCGAGAGATAGAGACAAATCTCGGACGTTAAAAACCAATTACACCGGTGAAAAAAACGATTCCAGTGGTAATAGCCTTTATCGGCCTTCAGAAAAATAAGAAATTACATTTTAAAATATGACCCCATTAATGATGTACCGCAAATTACCTGCTGGGAACATGTCCGTCATGACAATCCCATGCTATATGTGTAACTGCAAAGAGAAAGGCAGCACTGTACCTTGTAGAGGGCGAATGTACGAACGCTGTAAGTAGCCAGCTCCACAGTGTCCAGCATGGTGACCTGGATCATCCCGTAGGTCTCGGTTCCTCGTGATGGCCAATACTGGTCACACTTCACCTGGCAGAGGGAGAGAGAGGGCACAGTGTGAGGAGTGAACTGCCTCCCACGTCCACCGTGAGGCAGGTGAGAGGCTTGTAGGATCACACTGATTAGCAAGGAGGGAACAGAAGAGAGGTCAGGCTTTGTCCACAGACTAATTAAAAGCTGGAGACTCTGAGTCAGCTCCTCTATCCTTTAAAAAAAAAAAAAAACAAGCACCGGTGTATCAGGCGAGTGCATCCATGTGTGTCTGCAGCTGAAACAGGAATCAAAAGGGCATTAAAAAAAGCCCACGTCGTCTTTTACCAGCCTGTGATAATTTTCAATAAATTAATTGTCAGGTGGTTGCAAAGCCTTTGTCATTTGTGCGTTTGGTGCATTTGTGAGGATTGGCCTCTGCATTGTGGAGGGAGACGTGTCTCAAAGCCAGTTCTGGTCTGCGGTGACGGGACAGCAGGTTCAGCCACCTGGCTCCATATGTGCAGAAAACACATTTAGCTGTTGAGATCCCCCAAACACTGGCACTTACTTCACTGTGTGTGCTAGAGAGTGACACACTGGCCTTTGCTACAATCTTTTTTACTCCTTGTGGTTGGCAAGGCTTAATTGGCCACAGTCCCTACTCAGATATCTACAAAGAGACCTTTTTCACCACAGCGATGAAATGGACGACTGGCTGTCTCTGAAGTTTGCCTCTGGTCGACAGTAAAATGTCTTTTGCTGGAAACGAGCACACAACGGTGCTTCATTTAGATTTGTACACCTAATTCCATAGTTTCTCATAAGGTGTGGAAGTTTGAGGCGAGTCACATCATTATCTGAACACTGCACAGCCAGCTGAGCTCTGTTGAGTCCAGTAAATGTCTTAAACACCCAATGGCAGAGGTGGTAGAGTGGGTAGCACTGGATCTGGAAGAATCTAACTTGTCCGTAGGTGTGACTGAGTGTGAATGTGTGTTTGTCTCTGTGTGTTGGCCCTGCGACCTGTCCAGACCCTCTCGGGATAAGAGGTATAGACCCTCCACTGTCTATATCCTTTTAAACTCCCCTTCAAATCTACTCTGAATTTATACTGTAAAATCCAATTGACAGAAATCCGTTGTAGTGACAGTGAACTTTTAACCCTGAATACCACAGGTCTTCTATCAGTCAAAAAGTCATTCTGGAAAACGCTGAACATTAAAGATTGTATAGAAGTATGTGGGTAAAATGAATCATCTCAGAGAAGCACTAGCACTACTCTGCTATATCTCTTTGTACGTATAGAAAGTGAACGAGTGCAGGCTCAGTTCTAATGTCACGATTTCTGGGACAAGGACCTGCTGCTATTGATTTGGATCACATGAGGGGAAGAGATGCGATGCGGGTAAGCTAATCATATCCATACTGCAGCACTGAGCTGACATTTGGAAGGACCTTGGCTGTCTCAGCGAGCTGCTGCAAATCGACAGACACAACGCGCTGAAATTCACCCTTCATATTTCACCTCGTCCGGTGACAAGCCTCCATTCAGAGGCAGAGGGAGACATTGCAGGGGAAACTCAATTGACTGATAGGGGACTGCTCGCAGTACAAACATATGGATTAGCAGTCACCACAGTAATGAATATCTCTGTGCAGTCTGAGGTTGGGTGGTATATTCTCCCTCGGAAACACACACACACACACACACACACAGATTCTGCTTTGAACTTCTCACGTGTCATCACCTGGCCTTCTGCACGATACACATGATATGCACTCACTCACACACATACACACCTGTGCCTCTATTATTGTGAGGACACTCATAGACATCATACATTCCCCTCACACTGACCTGAACATTAAAATCAAATCTTCACCCTCAAAATGGCCTTTGTGAAATTGCAGGAAAAAAAATTGTGAAATGTTCCCACTTTGCCAGAATGTCCTCTGGAAGGTCTGTAATTCAAACTGGTCCTCACAAACACAGAAGTTCAGGTTCTTGGGACACAAACACACATAAGTGAGTAATATATTTGGTCTCATTTCAAGTTCTGACCTTTTAGGGTTTTACTAACTTGTTATGATAGCACTGAAATTTTCCTTCTTCCGGATCTTATCATATTTGTCAAGCTCCTGCTCTGTTTGGCACAAGACATCAGTCTGCCTGGGTGGTGGGCGGTTGACTCATTCACCATATGTGTGTTGTGTGTGTGTGTGTGTGTCTGTGTGTTCGTGTGAGAGGGAGATAGTGGAGGATGTGTATTTATGGAAACGGCCGGGACAAAATAGCAGGAATCCCTGAAAATGCAGCAATGACTGCAATTATCTTATGAAATGACTCCTCATTATCAACTTTGCAAATGTTATTTGTTTGATGTAATTTGCATTTGATAGTATTGCTCCTCTTCTTTAGTAATTATTAAATAATGTCATTTTCAACACAGAGGCAATCATTTCTATTCACTGTTTGTTGAATCGCATTACGCTAATTGTCATTCAACTAAACAATTACTCTTCAGAATAATTGATAGTGTGATTTTAATTAATATACACTTTTGTTTAAAAAGTAATATAATGTACATATTGTAATAATTCACAAAAACGTTTAGCTACTAGCATTAATTTTATTTACAGTAGAATAAATGTCAGCCATGAAACTGAAGACTGTTTTAGGGGATTAAAACAGGAGTTAGTCACCATCTTCGGGTTTGGAATCGCTGCTGCCGCTACGCCTCGAAATGATGTCACATGAAAGATTTCAAAGTACTCAGATATAAGTTGGCAAAAATGTTTCCGCCCCCGGCAGGAGCAGGGCAGATTTGGTTCTTTGAGTCACTCTCCATAGCGCCGAGGAGCCAATTGATTTTCAGAAGTGTGTAGGAAGTGGGGACAGGCCGAGTAAATGTTTCATTTCAAGTCTCCTCCATGTTGTGAGGGTTCCATCATTTTGTCCCCGTGGAAAGATGTGCGTCTGTGACTCTGGGATCGAAGCACGAGCGCTCGGTCCTGCCACTCACACACATTAAAGACTGTACACAGAGGGATGAGAGGATGCGTGTATCCTCACTGAGATTAACTGAATGTGTATTAAAGGTCCTCTCATCTGGCCCTGCAGGTGCCTTTAAATGAGCTCTGCTCCAACAAGACTCATAGTTTCTCTTAATGATTAATATCATCAATAGCTCAAAATTAAAACTGATGATTGTTTCTTGAAGGATGTCATTTTGAGTCTTTACTTGACACTGGGTTGTTTTTTATGTACTCACTTTAACTGAAACTCAACTTTAGGTAAGATTTTTCTCCCACCAAGAAAAATCTATTTCTAAGATTTTTAGAAATTAAATCCTTTATTTACAATCTCTATTTCTTCCACGTCTTATTCTGGGGACTCTCTTCCATCGGGGAACCGTATGCACTCACTAATAGTGCACCACATACTGGCAGGGCCCCATGCTGATTTATTTCCTCCAAGGAATTCATGAACATGATTTTGAAGTGGTAATTAATAATAACCATATTTGGAATCTCAAGTAGCCCATGTGCTCCTTTTTAAAAAAAAACTTGCTTTTATTAATTGAATGTATTTTAGGAGCACACGTGTTGTTGGGTGACAATCTGCCAAACTCCAACTTCAGAGTTTCCATTATAGCTTTCAAGAGCCAGATTCAGAGAGTGCACACAGAGACACTCCATGTTTATAAAACTTTGGCACGCTGTTGCAAAATACAATATGTATATGCATTGAACCATTTCCGTACTCTCAGTAGAGGGTATGCGAGTGTGTCATCACATGCGAGGTTGCAGTGGTTAACTCCGACAGGCAACGGGAGGGGAAAAATGCTAAAAAAGCTATTTGTGCAATTTTAGTTGGCAAACAGATTTAGAAGGAGTTCATGGAGAAGTTCTTAGAGATTGCTGAAGACTCAGGAGAAGAGAAGCAACATGAAGCGATACTGTCCACAGACAACCACAATATTCTTTGAAGTGCTTGTGACTTTGATCAGGCTGACAAATCCTGCTTTAAAGTAGGGCTGGGGGTCTGGATGCCTCCAGGCTTTTTGGGTGTAACGTTACTCCTCTGCTGTCGAGCTACATAAATATATACATACGAATGTCAGGAAAACTCAATTTCTGGCCACATTTCAACTCTCAACAACTCAGATTGTCTAATATGTCAACTTCAATGGTCTTAAGTTTTACATGAAAGTAATTTGTTTTTCCTTCTTGTGTTGCAGCTGTCCTCATTCACTGCAGCCTCCTGGTGGTTGGCTGAGTAACAAGGTAAAGGATGTTGTATCACATGCAAAGTGACAGCAAATAATACCTATTTTTTTATCATCATCTGCAGAGAGCAAGTTTGTTTTGATGACATTTCCCCGACAGGAAATGTATTTCTGGTTTCTTGCTTTCGCTAGTTGATTACCAATCTCACAGAATCCAGACCTATCACCACGGCGCTGGAGAAAGGTCTGACTGCACCTTTTATCATTCTGCTCTAGGGAACGAAAAACCCAACCTCGCTTGTTTGTATTTCTTTCACCAATTACAGTCTGAGGTGACGCTAATCCCAGGACGCAGGAGCGGTGCCCCTGTAAATAGTGTCGGGGAGGAACCTGTTTAAGTGGAACATTTACAGGGAGGGGAACACTGTCAATAAAATGACTAATTCACTGCAAAGAAAATGGTGTAAAAGATGCATTTCTACTGAGTAACTGCATAATCCAAATGTTGCCACTTTCACAGTGTCGTTGCTGGTTCCGAGGGGCTCTCATTGTTTACCCCTAGCAAAGGGGATTTTGAGTAAGTTTCTCACTAATAAATTATGCAGTAATCATTCATATGTTGTTATTTTTGATAATAATGTAAGTAAATCATTTGAGTGCATCAAGAGTCTCTCCTTACCCGTGACTTCTCCTCTAGTCTCGTCATCATGACAATGGTGTTGGATCTTTGCTCCCACACCATCCTCCAGAAGTCGCTGAGTGTCTCTGGCAGAGGCCCCTGTGTGGCGATGTAGGCATTCTGCTTCCTGTAGCCGTCGATGTAGTTGGAATTGATGTAGTCACTGCCTGGAACAGCTGTAACAAAAAACACAGAGCGTATATCACACATGTTACACAGTACGGTTATTTGATCTGATAATACTGAACTGGTAGTGAGTGCTTTTACACTCAGCCAACAATCTGGCTCTGAATGGTATTTTCCAATCAAATCAAACACTCTGTATCAAAGGGAAATGGGTGCACGGGAGATTTCTGAGCAGCGGCTGCTTTTCACACACAATGTCCTTGGAACCGGTGGAGGAGGCCTCCGTCAATGGCTGCCTGAGGGGTTAAGTGGTTACATGAGCTCTTACCGTCAACAGAGGTGAGCACCACTCTGGAGTGGTCATAGGCGATGACGTTTGCATAGCGATTCTTTGGCTTGTTGACTTCCATGTTGGAGTTCTCCCAGGTAAACTGCTGGCCGGGATCAATGGACTGAATAGAGGGAGAGCAAACAGAAAAGATGGAGAGAGGACGATTATAAGCGAGTGGACAGAGAGAGACACAGAGCAAAAAAAAAAGAAGAAGCAGGGGGTAAGATTAAAAAAGCACAAAGGGAGGCTCTTGTGTTTAACACGGGTAGAAGGGATGGGACAAAATTACACCGCTGTCTGCTGTCACCCCTTCTAAAGCAGCATCCTACGGACAACAAAGCCTTTAAAAGGAACGTATACCCACAACGTGTCCCTTCAAAAGCCACAGCGGAGGGCTACAGGTAAGTGGTTTTAAACTGTGTGGGACACTGTGCCCGGCTGAAGCCATCAGTTAACAAAGTGCCACATTGCTACACTGCGTCTGCTGTTGGTGCATTAGCAGGTTAATTATTTGCATGGCACTTGATGTCTTGAATGCCAATGAGGCAGAAATATAAGAGCACTTGTTTTTCGCTCGCATCGTCTCCATCAATTGAGGCAAGAGAGCCGACGTGTTCCTCCAGCTTCTAAACCAACATTATGAGAACGAAATTAGGTTTAAGGAGTCGCAGGCAACGGCAAATACTCATTCTGTCCCTTTAGGATAGTCCTATTGAATTACATGATTCTCCCAAGTCACATGCCTGACTGCTTGCGGTAACCACTATTCTTCTCATTCTGTTTTCGTCCTTTCTCATTTTTCTATTTCTGTTGCCTCTCCTTATGCTCTATTTTAGTTTCACCTTCTCCCTTTCAGCTCCTCTCTACTTTTAACCCTTTCCATCTGATGTCATTTGTCTGTCGGGCTTAGACGACGGCAGACTGCATACCTATCGATCTAGGGGGAGATATGTGACGGCCTCCCATCCCTCGGCTCAATAAAGTCACAGTCTCTTGTTATTCTGTATCGATCTCCACTGGCTCACACCGGAACCTTGTCCACTAATTCCCTGGACCTTTTGACTCACAAATCCAGCAGGACTCTCTGAACGACTCCTTTTGGAATTCTTTCACTTACTTGATGTGGCTGAGGCACTAAATTAATTATTAGAGATGATTTTTTTGTCAAAGCTTGACAGATAAAACATAATAATTATTGTAAGTGGATAATGGATATAATAAAAGGTGCAAGGTGAGGTCTGGGGAGAATTCCGAGCCATGAAATGATCAGCGAAGCAGCATTATTAAAAGTGTTGTCCTGGTCTTGTTGGTTTGCCCGTCTATAACAAGATAGAGTCATGTACAGCAATGTGGCTTCAATACTCTTGTACAACAGCAGTGTTCATTAATTTGTCCTACAGAGTAAAGTGACCATCTCAAAGTTACATTATGAACAAGCGGTTTTAGATCTGACTATTTAAGTTACCAGAGAAAGCCGTGTACGTGCTATTTGACTTTGAAACGAGATATGAAAAATGTGGAGTGCTCATATGCAGGAAACTTTTACAGCAGCTCCAAATTGCTCAGTGGAGAGAGTCATGTGGGCATAGGCCTATTGCTGCTGATGAGCTCGGCACTGCCAATTTCTCTGTCCATGCCTGCCAGCGTGAAGAGAAAGATTTAATTTGCAGTCAAAACTTGTCATATCCATATGAGAGGTCGGTGAACGCAGCGGGCACACTACACCGATGACAACTAGCAAACAAGTAAGCTAGAGGTGGTAGGAAGAGGTGAGAAGCAAACGGCAAAGGTATTCTCGCTCGTACACTGGAAATGCTTTCAAATGAATATAATGATGGCGCTATGGCGAGTGCAGCGTGATATTGCTTCCTGTCAGGAGGAGCTGCAGCAGGCCTGATTGACAAATCCTGCTCATTACCCAGTGTGCACATGGCTCAGTGTGCTATGGACTGGCGTTGGTGGTATAGGAAGTGTCAGGCCGCATAAAACATCAGGGAGACGTAGTGGTGCAGCCTCGACAAATTCCGAGCCATGATGGTAAAGCACAGCGGGAGCAGCCGGTGAACGTGAGTGTGACAAAGCACCATGAGCTCTGCCACAGCGCCTTGTTTGGCGCGGGGACGGGTGGCCATCTGCCGGGCATGGAGGGGGTCTTCCCTGGCTCGGAATGACTGGTGCAAGGAGGGAAAGGGGCCAGGCTGGTGGCCTGCAGTCAGACAAGCCACTTCTCTGGCTTGATTCGTTTACACTAACTCAACAGGCCGTGAGGGCAAAGTGCTGGAGAGGCACTGAGCAGCACAACCAAGGCCTAATTGTCTCCCCAGTTAGCTGCTCATTTCACAGCGAACCACATCAAAAATCATTAAAACAAACTGCAACTCTGCACACATGGATAAAAGATATATTATAACACATCTTTCTCATGCATTATAATGGCTCCTCTCAGATTTGAAGACCAAAGTTTTATTCCATCTCCAGTGATATAAATGGGGTGGATGAAATGTTCCTATCAGTATAACACAATACAGTTTGACAGCACAACAAACCACATCCTCCATAATGACCATGAAGTTGAATAAATATCTCTCAAACAAATTTAACAACCTTTGTGAGGGTTGGATTTATGCATGGCGGTTCCGTTAGAGCGCATTAGATTGGAACTGAGAATGTAATCACATCTCAAATCTGAAATGAAGGTCTAAATCATGTACCAGAAAAAGCACAAACATGAATTACTAATAAAATAAAGTACCACTTACAGCTGTAAATGTTTTTTTTTGGAAAGTGCGCAACACTGGTTAAATGATAGAACAGTTATATAAGGCTTTCAGATAGATGTTTTTTTTCTCACAGCAAACACTGGACAGAGCAGAAAGCACAACAGTTATGAAATGTTGGCTAAAGTTTGGGGCTTGTAGTGATGCTCGGGGGAAAGGTCACAAGGCCACTAAAATAAATTTTCAACTTCTCTCTGGAGTGTGAAATTGCACTGCCAATTTCATACTGTAGCAACACATGCTGGTCACAGACAGAGGCAATCGCGTAACCTTTTAGGTTATGGTCGAATGTAAAAAAGATCTACAGCCACTGCAGCTGCCTTGTTTCGATCCATCAATCTAAGGGATAGACTTGATCAGACAAAACGGATCCAACCATCACAGCAAATAAATAAAAGACGCCTCTTGTTTTTCTGCATTCAAGGATGCCTCGTCTCTTGATCTGGCCTTGCTTTAGTCCCCACACCAACCATGTGCCACTTTAAATGCAAATTTGCTCCCTTTTTTGGAGGAAGAACACTGACAAGAGATAATCCCTCACAGAGCTGCGTCGCAGAGACCGCCTGCAAAATAACATTCTTCGGGGAAACATCAGGACGCACACAGATTGCTTAAGCAACTCGCCACCTGCTAGTTTCGTGAAAGGCATCTTGCAGCATTTAATGTAAGTGTTGGTTTCCTGGTGGGATTGGTAATAGAGCTGTAAAAAAATGACTGAAGAATGTCTGCGAAAGAAGTCTTCAATAATCCATTTGAATACATGCATATTGGATCAAAGAGACATAAACACAAAATGTCCTCCCAGACACGATAACAAAGAAACACATTCATACGCTTGAAAGACACTGATACGCTATTAGCACAATAGCACATGGCTCTTACCTCATACTCCTGGGAAAAACGGAGGCCGTCGTTCGCCTTCAGTCGCTCTATGTGGTCAGAGAGGTCAACGACAGTAATGGGCGGGTGCTCCCTCATTCCTGGGAGAGGAAGAGGAGGAAGAAGAGGAGGGAAAAAGGACAAAGAGGAGAGTGAGACCAGCCTGTTCCTCCTACATTAGACATTCACAGTGACATACACAAACACTGATTGGACCACAGGGTGAGTGATGCTGCCGGTGGGACCATGAGGTGGCTGTATAACAGTGAGGAGAGTGCACTTTGTTCAACAATGCATGAAGAGAGGGAGAGGAGAGAGGAGAGAGAAAGAGCGAGAGAGAGAAAGAGCAAGAGAGAGAGAGAGAGAGAGGACACAAGTTGAAACAGGCTGGTGACATTTGGTGATATCGTCATGCTAAGTGAGGAGGACAGAGGTGGGGCTGGCTCTGCGATGCACATGAGTGACTGGGTGAGCATGCTCCTGGAAGGAAGCAGGAGGCAGACATCTCTGACTCCACAACGCTCAATCGGTGGCAGAGGTGGGATCAGAGCAAGAACCCACAAGTCTCTACAAATCAGTCACACTGTCACTTCCCAGGGAGGAAAAAGAACTCGCTGGTCACCAGCCAAAACTCATTTCTTTGAAAATCTCTTTCCCTACAATAGACTATCTTTCGGCCCAGCCTGGAGCACTTGGGCTGGATTAATTTCAAACAACCCCCACTGCCGTTCTCGAGATTTCTCATCGCCGGGTTATTGGATGATTTATTGCTAATCTACCGACACAAATTCCCCCTGTGCCTCTGAACTTGGCAAGGCTCTGTGCTTAAACGGATTGCTGGGAACTTGCCTTATGTGTAAAAAGTTAACTGTATGACACGCATGAAGACGCCCCCAAGTTATACATGGAGCATCATTAACCTAACATAAAGCCTTGAAGTCACACAGAGATCAGGATAACACTTTAAAACGGTGGAAATATTAACATTAGTGCCTTTGGCTGAGCGCATCTGTAAGGTCATGGGTCACGCTTTTAGACTAGCGGCCGCTGAAAGCTCATTATTGCTGCAATGCTAATGGCTAATGCTCGGTAACTACAGCCACTGCACAAAATGAGACCTGACCAATTAGACTAATTTAATACTATCGCATGGGGGCACAAAAGAGCACATTCACATTAGTGAGTATGTGTTTGTTCGGCCAGGTCTTTTATAGCCACGTTATATGCTAAACGGCGAGTGAAGTCATAGATAACAAGGCTAATGTACAGCAAGTGTAACTGTCCGCATTGCTCAACCATCCGTGAAATCATCTAGTTTTGTGCATTCGCACCAAATAGGTGTTGTGGGAGGTTCACGGCCTAGAGTGGACCTCGCTGCATCCTTGAAGTGCCAGAGGCATCAAGCTTGTGGGCTTGTGATGTCTGTCAGGATTGCGACATGGGAATGGGATCGGGGGTGAGTGAGAGAGGAGAGACTGCATGTGTGGGAAATACACAGTAGGTGAGAGAGCAGACTAACTTGGAGTGTTGGGGCAACGATGAGAGCTGGGACCTGTGGAGAGAGGAAAGTGAAGGAAGGAGGAAGAAGAACACTCAATCAATGGAGACGGCTCAGGATCAGACCAGGGCCTCACAAAATCTGCCAATAACCTTTAAAGCTGGTTTGCAGCTATTAGTGTTTGCTCTCTTGGGACAATTCAAGTAGTGGACGTAAGGCTGTTACACAGACGAGCATACAAAGCTTGGATTTGTATTAGTCTTTTTCACCTTGTGAGATTAAGTGTGGCTAGTGGAGTATTTTGGTGTTTTTTTCCACGGCAAGATAAAACAGGAGTGTAGTTAAGCTCAAAATGAGGAAAGGTGTGGTCCGACCCACAAGTACTGAGTACAAAGGAGTAAAGTCTACTGAGTACACGTGGGTCAGAACGTCAACACAAGTGCACTTTGTCCTGCATGCTTGGCTCTGGCTAATCTTTATCTCCTCATGTCGTGATCCTGTCATCTGTCAGGTATTTTTATTATCTTATATCTATGATAGTTTGTGTGTATTTTTAACGCTTGGCTGCCACTCAATGTCCTTTAGATGGGATAATACATTCGACGCAAGATGGTCTCTCCTCACAGATGGCAGTTTGGGTGATCATTTTACCTTTTGACTCTGTGTTCAAATTCCAAATTTGACTAAGCTGGTTGTTTGTTTCAAGCCTGTATTACCGTCTGATTGCCTGCATTATTTGCTCCATTGGACTTGGTGGGTACAACCTTATTTTCTCCGAAAGAAATGATGCCCAACACTACGACCCAGGTTATGAGACCAGAAATTCCTTTTGAAATGCTCCCCTGTGAATACTTACTGCAAATTGCCCTATGCTGTAAATGGCACAGCACGCTTTATCTGAAGTGTTCAAATACACGTGATCCTAGTTAGGTATTTGCAAATAGAATCTGATCCAGGTCCGGGAAGGATGAATCATTTATTCATAAAACAACATAACTGCTGCTAGAGAGCCAAAAGCTACAGCCCAGGTCTGTTTAAAGGATAATTCTGGTATTTTTACACCTGGGTCAAAATTATAAATCTGTCTGGGTCTAAATACTATAAATAATTAATGAGGGAAAATAAATGTTTTGAATGAGCTGAATATTTAGTTATAACCTCAAAAGGGCAGCAATTTAAAAGTGCTCTGATATGTTTAGATTGTATAGTCTGGACTCCTAGAGATAAATGTGAGTCTCGTTCAGGCAGAAATCTCATGAGAGTGAGAGTTACAAACAGCAGGCTGCGACAGAGCGGAGTAACAACACTGAGTTTGAGGAGGCGTAAAAAAAAACAAAACACTGACCACAGTTTGCAAAGCTTTCACAGGCTTATTTTAGTCGATAGGGACATGTGGAAGTTGTGGCACCAAGTCCATACACTACACCTTTGTTACCATCATGTTTGCAGTGTTTCCACCACTGCCGGTCAAATAGGAGAAGAAATCCAACCCTCAAGCACTTACTCCTGGAGGAACGTGCGGTTTCAAGAGCAGAGAGAATTACGGCAAACCCAGTGGAGGTAATGTCATTAGCTATTCTGTTGACATGGCATCAGTACTTTGACGTGGACAAATGCCCCTTGGGATTACATTACGGCTGTTTCACAGTTTCCATATATAGTGGTCTCGCTCAATAAAACATTTTTGTCCCTATTAATCATTTACATCCAGAAATGGGGAAATAGGGCTCACGTTTTAAAGTACCAGAAATATCCTTTAACAAAACCAACATGCTGGAGACAAGAGCTATAATCTGCCGGACCACTTAACAACAATCAGAATCAGAACAGAAAGGTTCACCTGCTGCGGGCGACTCAAAGTGAGAGAGGAGCGAGAGACAGAGGAACGGCCTGTTCAATATTCACTCAGCTCAGCCTTGGAGTCTCACACATGAGATTTTTTTGATAGTCACAAAACAGGAAGGTGGACAAGGGTGAGAAAGAAAGAGATAAATGTTGACGTGTGAAGACAGAGAGCAGAACAGAGAGAGAGAGATCAAGAAAGAGAGGGGGAGAGAGAGAGAGAGAGGGAGAGAGAAAGAGAGAGAGGGAGAGGAAGAAAGAAAGAAAGAAAGAGAGAGATTACCCTACAGGGAGAAATGGAAGACGAAAGAGGAAAGAGGTGGAGTGGGAGGATGGAAGAACAGGCCTCCTTTAGAGCAGCAGCATTGCTTAATTCCTTTGCAGGGGTTCAAAGGGGCTGTGTGTGTCTGTGTCTGTGTGTGTGTGTGTGTGTGTGTCGAATGGGATCTTTAAACACACAGAAACGCACAGACGCTTGTGCGCCGGGGTTGACATTTTCTCTCAGCTCCATTGTTCCCTCTGCCTGGCTCACCTTGACATCCGAGGCAGCAGGACTCATTACCAGCTGGGTGGAATGAAAGGAGCTCATGGAGGAGGGAGGAGCGAGGACCGGGGGGGGGGGGGAGGGAGGAGATCAGGAGGAAAAATGAAGAAGGCTGATGCTGAGGCGGGCACCCCCCCTCCATCACCTCCAGCAAAACCCACCCCACTTCACTAACGCACGCGGCTGGAATCTGAATCACTCGGCCCGGACTCCACTGATTCTGATCAGAGCTGAATATGATGGTAAACACGATTCGTTTATTTTCTCTCTTATCGACCCATTTTTCTTTTGTGTGTTTTTTCGAGAGCTGGTCGGATTTCTTTAGCCGACGGAGAAATAACAAAATAAGCAGGACACATAAATTTCACACAGCAACATCTGTTACCAGGCGCTAATAAACAAGAGACCCGTCAAGAGAAAAAGAAGAGGAAGGCAGGTGTTCATAGCAGAAGCAAATTGCTTCTGTAGAGGCTGTTTAGAGTTTAGATGAAAAAAAAAAAGAAAAAAGAAAATGAAATATCCACCATTAAAAAAAAGGGCGAAAATAAAACATATTAAGGAACACTATTATAGTTATGAGTCACCTTTAGAAATCATCTGTTTTTTAAATTACTGCCTGATGAATTCCACATAGCGATTGTGTTTTCAAATCCCTCGCCACAAAGGCAGAGTGTACTTTTTATTCAGTTTTATGAAAGAACAGTCGACTGAACCTTTGCTCTTTTCCACCAGTGCTCTGATTAAAATTCACAAACTGAGAGTAGAAAGTCAGAAACTTTTCTCACTCGCTCCCATGGACAACTATACAGGTTCATGGGAGGTTAAGTCTGCATTCAGGTCCTGTCTGAGTTACTGTTATTATGAGTTTCCAAAGTTGCAATCATAATAACCGGTCAAGGCAGATGGCCGCCCACACTGAGTCCGGTTCAGTTCAAGCTTTTCTTCCTGTTTAAGGGGAGTTTTTCATCTCCATTGTTGCCAAGTGTTTGCTCAGAACAGTTGGGTTTCTCTATAATACTGAAAGCTCTCAACATTACCGTGTAAAGTGCCTTGACTAGTGACGCGTTAACATCAATTTCCAAGTCGTAATTAGGGCTGGGAAACGATATATACTCGCCTTGGCACTTGCTTCAAGTACACATATGCCTCACTGTTGTTCAGTGTAGTTTAATTTTAATGTAAAGTCGACCACACAATCAGCTCTTTAATCTGAAACTGTCTTGGTGATGAACAGTCCTGAAGATGGGGATTTCTCCCGCCTCTACCATCAATCCCATACAACACAAATGCAGCATGAGTTCATTTCTCAGGGGCAGTGGAGGGAAAGCTTAGCCAACTTGACCATGCATAGATAAAGCTATGATTGTTAGACCGTTGTTTGTTACCTGGGGTCTGGTAGTTGAGTCTTCTCATCTCCACAGGGTCGGAGGAATTGGCCAGCAGGGAGTCTTTCACCCCACCTGAGTGGTCGTCTTTGGGTAGAGGAGATGCCCGTTTCCTGCGGTAGCAAAAACAGGGAGAACAGCGGTGAGGACACCAAGGCGCGACGAGCTAATTGCTCAATACGGGGGCGGTAACTTGGCCGTCAACTTCAAAAGTTACTCACTGAGAATTATTCACGTTTCTTCTAAATGGCTAGAAAACAAGACTAACGTCTTCACTGTGCTGCACACTTGATGATGTTAATTGCATAGTTAATGGTTCTCAAAAAGTCTTTTCTGAGGACCAGCAATTCAAGAGACAGTAGGTAGCAGGGCATTACCCCCATTAGTTTGCCAACTGGAGTTTAATGTGTTTGAAGAAATGCCATCATTTTCCTGGAGTGGGCTAAGTTGAGTTTGTTTGCTGCTGGATAGGTGACAGCTGCTGTGTGGGAATGTGTACTTGAGCGTGTGTGTTTGTGTGTAGCAAAGATTTAAATGTGTGATTTTCTTTGCTGTGTGTGTGTGTGTGTGTGTGTGTGTGTGTGTGTGTGTGTGTGTGTGTGGGTAACCACACATTGTGTTTACTGGCTTTCCAGATTGAGAGGAAAGATGCTGTAATTAGCTCATCAGCTGGGTGGCACAACACTGGGTAATTAGACCAGTTCTGCAGCACCTGCACTGCCAGGCCTGGCCTAGCTCAGTCTAACATAGCACAGACACGAGAGCACAGCTCGGACTGGCTCAGCTCAGTCGGCCGTGAGTCTGCCCATCGGGTGGAGAGAGGAATAGAGAACCCATCCTGCCTATAGTCTGATGTTCAGACAGGCAGCATCTGTTGACATGCGCACACAGATGTACGCCTTCCCACCTCTCTCACTTACAACTGCACACTCACACAGATACAGCTGCAGACTCACATGCCTCCTGACTGCAAATGGAAATGGGCGGAAGAAAGCATCAGGGTGCCCTGTGGAAATTTCACATCTCATTGCACTCCATTTGCAACTGGCGAGCGTGGGTTTTAGGCAGGAGGAGCCGGGCCTTCTGTCTGAAACCCAGCGTGGTGAGAATACATAAAGCTGGGGGTGCACACGCAGCCTTAACCCAGTCCACCTCAGCCATCGGGGCTTGGGCCTCACTGCCACCTGTTAACTTCTGCAGCAAAGGCTTAAGCTAATGCTAGCAGCGTGACGGCTAATCTATGACAAGCATCTCTTCCTTTCCAGCCGAGAGCTGAGCCAGACCGTATCCGGTTCTCCCACTGCTGGTGCTGGGGGGTGGCTGCGTGTGTGTGTGTGTGTGTGTGTGTGTGTGTGCGTGTTCGTACATGTGTGAAAAATGTGGGCATCTGGGATCTGTTCTCCACGACCCTCATCTCTAACTCTCCCCCAATCAGATGCCAATCTACGTGACACTTCAGTGCTGGATTTAAGTAAACATAGCAGCAATCTCAATGGGATTATTCTTCTCAGGCTCAAAGTGAGGGTTAAGACGTGTAAGAATGTAAGTACACACAGACTTATACACAGTGTGTGTGCCGTACAGGGAGCACTTAATGAGGGTAGGACAGGGCCTTTTGTTAGGACTCCTGCTATGAGAAAGCAGGGGGGGCAGGCTAAAAGTGGAGGAATGGGTCTCGGTGGAAAATGTCAGCTTAAGAGATGGGAACATTTCTTTTTCAGCAGTTTCCTCGTCTGGCATTTACTTCACAATGCCCCATTCAGCAACAGGTGATGCCTTGGCATATTCAGATGGGGCCAGTCTTGAAGGGGTGCGCTGACACTGGCTGGATAATGAAACACAGCACGGAGACAAACCATGGCAGACAGGACGATCTGAGGGGGAACACTGGCACGAGAGGTGGAACATGCACTGCTACATAGATGTGACCTGGGGTTCCTTTAACCCCAGTTATCAAAGGGTGCAGAGTCGGCTGCTTCTCGTGTAACTCTTGTAAAACGGAGCAAATCAGATGAGGCAGAACAGTTTGAAGACGTGCCCTTGTTTTTATATTTGAGTGATTTCTATTTTTTGTAAGAGAGAGAGAGAGGAAACTGACTCTGCAACCATTAAGAGCTGGTGAACACCAACAATTTAACAACACAAATGAAGGGGTCTTGGGTGGTGGTGGGGGGGTGGTGGGGTGGATGAAGTTGTGACTGACATAACAGTAACAGTACCCACCTTTCCTGTTTGCTGCTTTCATAGAGGGCAAAAAGAAGGGGGTGGGGGGGTTAATATGGGATTCTTTCTCACACGGACCGATAACTTCCTCACAGCGTAAAAAGTTATCCTAATACTTATTGGAGACTTTCTGAAAACAACCTTGTGATGACTGCGGTTGGCACTGGTGAATATGCAGGTAGCAATAACAATCCAAGCTGAGAGAGTGATTATTCCTTTTCACATTTGCTGCCAGTCCACTGTGACAAGGGTACACAGCCACCTCCCACAGTTCCTTCTGTCAATCTGTGTCTGTGTGGAGAAAGGGCTTCCAAACAGAGGACGTGCTATTCAGCAGTGAGCTGTCTCCAGACCTATTATTAACCAGTCCCCTTTCTCAGTCTGCTGGATATGGCAGCCACACGGCTGTCTGCAAGGCTGTGGATGGCAGGTTGGAGGATCGTGTGATGGGAAATGGGACATTTTGTAACGGAGCCATTAAGAGGAGATATGCAGGTGGGACTTAATCAGGAGGAAGTCAACTGAGGTAAATAATGGCTTACATGTAGGTCATAGATTCCTAAAATGGTATTTTTTATAGTGTCTAAAACACATTATGTTATCCTTAATGAGGTGAT
The DNA here is from genome assembly GCA_006182925.3 of Reinhardtius hippoglossoides. Classification (NCBI taxonomy): domain Eukaryota; kingdom Metazoa; phylum Chordata; class Actinopteri; order Pleuronectiformes; family Pleuronectidae; genus Reinhardtius; species Reinhardtius hippoglossoides. The sequence continues at coordinate 5,507,496 of CM031680.1, read as the reverse complement.
ATCAACACATATTAAACGGTTTAATACCAACAAGCCTAAATAATGGATGGCTGTATTTAGGTCTGCAACTAATGATTATTTTCATTTTTTATATATCAATTTATCATTTGGTCGATAAGTTTATTTTGTTTAGTTTATTTTGAGAAGTCACCTTCACATTTTATAAGCAACCGCTACAAAATATTTCCCATTTTTTGTTAATAAATGACTTAAATGATTATTCAGTTATCAAAATAATAAAGAAGATATTAACCAACTGATTAATGAAGCACTTGCTGTATTATTTAGCGATGTATAATAATATCATTAGTCTGTGAATCCCCAGTTCTTTGTCTGTTTGTGTGTCAGCTGCACATGGGCACCTGAGGAGCTTTTAAGAGATACAGCTCGAGCTCTTAGCTAAGCCCCTCTGTTGCAGCCTTCTGTTTGTTACCTGAAATGACAAATGGCGTTGGCCAAGGCACATTTCCCACTCCTGCCTAAAAGTTACCGACAGCCGAGCTATACTTTTCATTAGGAGGTCAATGTCAGCTGCCTTTCCAGCTGACACCTCATATAGTTTGTTAAAGAACAGCCAACTGGGGCCAAAATCTTTCAGGGAGAAATGAGAGTTTTCTGAAAGACAAATCAATTCGCCTTTGGCTCCTTTGCATTACGCCATATATTATTGTAAGGAAATTGGACGTTGCAGTTTGGCGTGTGAGCAGCCTGGTGCGAGTGGCAGAGGGGAGCATGTCTCATTATTATTCCTGATGCAACTAGAAGAAATTTACAATCACACGTGTCGCTGCAGTTCAACCTCAAACAAACACAGAGAGGAACCAGTGAGGAATGACACACGGGCACAGCCTCTTACTTCTTAAAGAGCAGGATGGCGATGACGATGATGACGATGAGGACCACGGCCAATACCGGGCCCATGACCCACAACATTTCCGGCTGCTCACTCATACTTGCTGCGACTTGGATCGGGTCTGAGTAGGGACTGGCTGAAAACGTCATCTGTGAGGGGACAGAAGACAGAAGGCATGAGACACTACAGAGTCTGCAAAGGTTTGACGTAAGACATTTTATGAGATTCTGAAAAGTTGAATTAAAACAGCCTCCACATTTGAGGAGAGCTGAAATTTAAGAGAAGACCCATGTGAGCATGTTGTTACGATAAACACAACATTAAATGCATAGTTTTTAATTGTAAAGGAACCATATGAGGTCTTTTATGGGATAAAAATGTTGAAGTTTTGATCTGAGGTGAAGAACTGCTGGCTCCTAACACTACAACAAAACCTCCAACTCACAATATTAAGGTAAGCAACGATAAATCAAACAAATTAAATAATAGACATTTATTACACAGGATTTTCTGTACCTGTAACAATGTTGGAAAAAATGAAATTTCCTGCACCAGACAACCAAGTTATATCATGATAATAATAGACCCCGGTTCATGGATGCAGCAGAACAATGCATCAAACTATCGAGAAAATTCAAAGGACTCTTTCCCAAAAACAATAAGCATCTCGGCTAATGGCGTTATTATTATGTTTCTATTAAAGCTTTGCATGACATTAGAGGAAACTGCGACTGCTGCTGACAGAGCAAGTGAGAGACGGGAGAATGAGAGAGGTAGAGACGGAGAGGATTAGTGTGCATGTCCCTTGGCCGCTGAGATAAATGGGGGCACAGGAGAGGACTCATCTCTTCTTCATTAGTGTTCACACCGTGACGGAAGAGAAGGAGGAGAAGGAGGAGGTGACTGTGAGGGTGCGTTTCCACCTTGGCTGTAAATGAGACATCTCCCCCGCTCCTTCATCTACAAATTATGGTGGGGAGGGAGGAGGCAGGGGTGTGCGAGTGTGTATCTGAAGAGTGGGTGCGCGAGGCGACGCAGCCAGTGTGGCGTTTAAAAAAAAAAGTGTTCTGAAAGAAGAGGGAGTCCAACTGCGGGAGAGCAAGATGACAGGTAAAAAAAGACAGAGGGAGGTGCGAGGCATCTGTCGTTAAGAGCTCAGCGTGCCTCCTATTGAACGACGATGGGAGATGCAGATCGGGGGGGGAGTGTGTGTGCGGAGGGGCATGGGTGACAGATCGCAGCCCTCGAAGGGAATTGGGCTCACAGCGTGCAGCGGGAGTGGCGGGGCGGCAGGCAGCAGTAATCCGGATCATTAGCCGCACAGCAGCCCGCTCCTCGGCACACAGGCAGATATTAATTAGAAAGATAAGCTGTGATGAGCTCAAAGACTCCTGCACTCTGTCATATAGTTGTGTTATCTCTCTCCTACTCTTGGGCAACTGCCAGAAAATGTTTAATGTTACAGCATGTCTCAATCATGTAAATGCGAACCAGCAACACTCTGCAGGAGGCACGGACGCAAGATAACTCAAGTGAGAGAATACAAAGTTTCACGTTGGTATCATAAAGCAGTAGTTTACAGCTGCAGTATTTTTCCAGTTGTCTTTAACACACACAAATACACGCACCAGGCACATTAGACCAGTTCTCTCAGGATCTGCGTGCCTCCGGGAGGAACCTATTATCTAAGAACAAAGAGAGAGGACACCGCTGATGTGACGACACCACAAGGCTTCCTGCTCCTTCGGGAGGGCCCAAAAAAGGCTGCAGGATGTGGCCCTGCTGGGAATCCTGGGAAAAGAGATGGTTTTTTTTCTTCTTCTCCCGTCGTAACAAATGACTGCAGCTGTGCTTTCAGAGAGGAATAAGGGGCGGACGAGCGAGAGGAGAGGGCCCAGCAAAAAGAGAGGGCTTTTTGTCTGTTGGTCACGGCGAAGTACTGGGATCATCCATTTGAACGGCTCTAATATCTGATAAAAGCTCAGTCACGCAGCTCCAAATGCTTCTGCCCTCGCAGAGCGGGATCACAATGGAGCGATGGTGCAGTGATGGAATGTGCGAGGTTGGGAGTGAGTCGGAGAAAGTGAGAGACATTAAAGTAACGGTTATGTGTACGTGTTCCCAATCTGAATGTGTGTAGTTTTGTGTACAGTAAGCACGTGGGCAGGTTGTGTGTATGAGAAGCTGCATGTTGATAAAATACCTGGATTCCTTCAGCTCAGAGGACAACAAATATAAAATCTTTTAAAATACCTATAGAGCAGAGAACTGCATATAAAAGATTGAGGTTATTCTGCCTTGAACATTTATTGCAAGTGTCCCTCAGACAACAAAAAGTGATGACAGATCTCTTTTTTTTTTTTTTTTCGTTATTTCTGACCTCTAACATTTTAATAATATTTTTTAAGCAACTTAATTTAAACGGGTTTCATAAAGGAAGTGAATTAATTTGTTATGACCTATAAAACAACCCCATCCATGATGAGAAGAGGAGAGAAATGAGCGTTAGGGCTCCAATTGAGAACTACTACGGTTAAGAAGATGCTGTATATTCAAAGCATCGTGTGTGTGAATGATAGTAAAACGTATTTGCATGTGTAAGGAAGCATGCGCATCCGTCAGGGAGAGAAAAAAAGGTGTGTGATTGCGTGTTAAGACTAAACAAATGTGTGTAGGAGAGTGTGTGTGTGTGTGAGCATACACAAAACACCAGTTTTTCTGAGCCTGTTCTCCAGCTGCTCTGCAACTCCAGTGTTTGTGTTTGTCGGGGTCGCAGCGGCTCAGAGTGTGTGTGCGTGCGGGTGGGTTAGTAAGTGTTTGTCTGAGACACAGTAAGAGAACAGGAGATGGAGAGTGAGAGAAAAAGAGAGAGAGATGGGTGATGAGAGATGGCAAAGACTGACGAGACAGAGAGGCAGAGAGAGAGAGGCTGAGGCAGAGGTGTTATGGTAGCAGCAGTATATCAAGTCTGCTATCTGGCCCGTGGGCTACACAACTTCCCCAGTCATCCGCTGCGCCGCCGTCCCCTGAGCATAGAATCCGCTATGTGCAGAGCAGGCACATTAGTTTCAACATGCCTCTGACCTCTAGCGCACGTCTCTCCAAAAAAAGGCTTGAATTAGCCGCGGGGGTGTGCGCCAGACAAACACAACAAAAAAACATGCAAGGATTCCATTATGTATCTGTTGTTGTCTCTGCCTCCACAGGGAGGCTGAGGAGCCAACGTGCTCATTGGTGCTTGACGTAGGCAAAGGGAAGGGGAGGAAGAGGGCAGGAGAAGAAAAGAAAGCAGAGGTGGAAAAGCTGAATGGGAAAGATGGTACAGTATGTGTGTGTGAAGAACAGAAAGCTAGCTGCAGGGTTTAGCCTATACTGTAGGATGACCATTCTCCCTCACACTGCACTTCTCTCTTCCTCCTTTTGTCTCTGCTCCATTTTATCCGAAACATGCCCTCTTTTCCAGATGCTGCTCTCTTCCCTCCTTGGCTGTCTGAATACAAAGCACCCAGATATCTCGAGGCATAACTAGAGGGAGAAGCCTCTAGGAGGAAGTGACAGAGCAGGTTGAACAGAGGATCCTGTCAATGTTGCCTATTTTTTTTACCACCCTTGGTGAAGGTTGGGCTTGAAAAAAACAAAAACCATGATGCTCTTTTGATATTGTTTGTCAAAGCCTTTTACATTTAGAATGAGCCAGTTAAGGGTGTTTCTGAGCCCAGGGCACCGACAGACATTAGTGACACAAAGCCAAATCTTGTTGAGAATGAGTTGAATATAAATTCCTGGACAACGATACAAAGGGAAAACGTTGGTAAACACATCTGAACACTCTCTGTTTTTTGGTTCCTCTCCGTTTGCCCCACTCTCACCTCGTCCTTATCAAAAGAAAAGCACACATAGGCACGAATCTACCCATCTTCCACAAGTTCACTCTCTCTCATCCCGGCTTCACAGGCTGGACGGGACACAAGACAAAACAATCTCTTGCTTCCCTCTTTTCCTCTCTCCAACACCACCCTCCCCTTCGTCTCACATCACACAATATTTCATGCTACCTCCCTCCCTCACTCTCTTCTTGCATTAAACGATACTGTTTATACACACCCAGCATCTATCATCCCATTTCACACTTCCCCCGGCTTGTTTATCTGCCTTGGGTGCTGGGGAGACATGAAGGCACACTCACTGTTTCTTTCTCTCTCTCTCATCCCCCTTTGCCTTCCTTCCTTCTCTTCTTCCCTCCAACCACTGCTGGCTGCTTGTGGCCATTGATATACGAGGGCTTATTAAACCCTGGCGGTCTTTTTGATCTACGCTGGGGGAGTTTGGGTGGTGGCAAAGAAGTGCAGTAAAGACACAAGTCATTTACTCCCGTACTTCTGGTCTCATTCTCCCGGGTCTGGTGAAGATCCTGCTCGAGGCAGCTTCTGGCGACTGCTCGATCTCCCCACTGGGTTTTTACCTTCTGTACTCGTTTGTGTTTGGTAATAAATGTTTGCAAGTGCTGTGTTGGGGGTGACAAAAACAAACACTGCTGTGGTATCTGAGATTCCCAAAGAGTGCAGTTAGGGGATTTGTGCAGCAATCAATGAAATCCTGCCTGTAGTTACCACCTCAAGAGCTAAGTACATTTAGATGTAGAACTAAAAAAACAGGTTATTGGGAGAAAGGAGAGAATTAAGCTGGTTACATGCACTTTAAATAATCTTGTTACTGTAAATTCTGTGGTTATTATACTGAATGCAGCAGGTGACTTATTGGACTTCGTCCTATCTCCTACAGTATTGTTGAACCAACCAAGTTTTATTTCTTCCTGAGTATTTGGACGGAGTTTCAGTCTAGGTATAGGATCTGTCGTTCAGTGGGAGTTCTGTAGTTTTTTGGTTTCTTTATTCAAACTTAGATACAATGGTCTTGGGTGTGGATGCACTGCTACAAGTTATGATGCAAATGCAGATTTTGTCCCTAATTCAAATGCAGCAGAATCTTCATTATAAATGATAATGCATATAGGTGTTACTAGAGATAATGATTTTAATGAGCTGCTTTCTCTCAACACCAGCTATGGAAAACCAGGAGTCTTGTTTACATGAAGTTGATTAAAGTGGGTCACTGCATAGCACCTAGCGCCGCCAATAACCAGGTTACTGAAGTGAAGGTAAACACACAGACTGACTCACTGAGCGAAGCCTGATTAATCCGAGCGATTAGGTTTAAAGGTGGGAGGGTGCTGCATAGTTTAAGGAGGGGGAGAACACAGAAAGAGACAAATCTTGAGCGCCACTGATCCAACATGGTGCGTCTGGCAGGTGCAGAAAGAGTGTTGTGCTGCAATGGGGTTTAAGCATCTCCTTTGAAGTGGAGTGTATCATGGCTGCCCACTGTAGCCCCCTGCGCACCTCCCTTCCCTACTCAGAGTGAAGGAGTGCGGGATTACGGGGAGAGGGTGGGGGGGGGGGGGGGGTAGCGGGGGGTGGCTTTAGAGACATTTAAAGCAGCATTTCAAGGGAATCAGGCCTGCTTTACAGACTCCCTAGGCCCTGTAACCAGGCCCTCGTCCTCCTCTTAACTCCAGCCGACTAATCAATCTCCTCTGCTCTCTTCACGGTGGAGAAAGATGGAGAGAGAGGGAGAGAGAGACACACAGATAAGCACAGAGCGAGCGAAAGAAAAAGAGAGAGAGAGAGAGAGAGAGAGAGAGAGAGAGAGAGGAGAGAAGAGAGAGAGAGAGAAGAGAGGAGGAGAGGAGAGAGAGAGAGAGGAAGGAAAGAAAAGGTGAAAGGGGTGGGAATTGGTTGGTTTTGGACATGGAGCACTCGCGCTCTCTCCCTCTGTGGTTGCCCAAGGCCCAGCTACTGAATATGCATGTCCGGGGTGGCGGAGGAGCCCAGAGCAATCGCAGAGTCTCATTCTTGTGCACTAAAGTTTACCCCTGACCATCCAATGGAGAGCCGGGCCTGCGTGTTATTGCTGTTTGATGGGTGTATAAGGCCTCCACTTAGAAAGCCAAGAGTCTTGTATAAGCATTGTAAAGAGATCTGCACTGGGGCCCTGCTGGCTGCAGAAATGGCTGATTTAATTGTCCACTGATAAGGGAGTTATCAGGACAGGCTGCAATGACTTTTATAGGCAGCAGTATTAAAGGCTAAATGGTAGTTAAAAAAAAAAGAACAACAATTTGGCTCGCCACTGCCATTTTGGAAATGCTTGAGGGGCAGTGTAGTTACAGCCTGAGGACGGGTGATAAAACCTAAATAGTTTGTATGGAAAAAGAGAAGGTGACATATGTACTGAAACGGATCAGATGAATTAAATAAACCCAAACTCTCATATGAGGTATGTTCTTGAAAGAATGATTGTCTGTCTTAGATTGGTAATTAGAATTTGTACTTAATGTATGTGCATGTGTGTCTTACATAATTTGCAGCGCTGTCCGTCACGTCGGATCGGAGCATGGCCAGGACGAAGCAGAGGTACTCCTGTGGACTGGTCAGAGGCTTGTTGTAGAAACCGCTGTACCGCTTCTCATCCCCCAGGGTGAAGCTGGCGGGCAGCGATTCCAGTTTGGCAGCAATGTAAGGTTTGGAGGAATCCAGGTGACGCCGACGCCTCAGGACAGGACCTTCGCTGGACTTGAGCAGCTGTGGAAAACATCGAGGCAAAGGTTAAGGTCAGGTTTGGTTACAAAGGACCCTGACCTCTAATTTACTGTCAAAGGAGAAAGCAAGAAAAACATTTATATCTATAGTATAAAAGCTAAATTTATTGGCATCACATGTGTGATGGAGGTCAAGGGTTAATTCTTCACAACAATCACTTTTTGTCACAAATACAAATTGTGGGTTGTGTAAAATCCTCAGTAATTAATGTACAAAAAAGGAACTGGATCCTCAAACATTAAATCTAAATCTGAACTACGTCCAGGTCTGGGTATTACCATGACTCCGAATGAGATATAATGACTCCACACAGCTAAAATGCCCTCTGCTCATTGAATAAGTTTGCAAACAATACAGCCAAGCTACGAAGTGAGCAATTAACACTTGCTCCAGCACACAATCTCAGCATGACTGCCAGCCTGGTTAATAAATGAGCAGGAGCACACAGCACTGCGGCATTGTGTTTTCAGCAGCATTTAGTTTTCTGTCAGTGATGTCTCACGTGCCGCTTCAGATGTAGCTTTATTAAATCATTATGACGGGGGGGGAGGAGACAATGGCCTGCTCGGTGTTTAATGACTCAGGGAATCCCATCTCTCTCCCTCTCCTGGTCTCTTCTGTTATGTCTAAACAATGCTTGAACAATAGCAACTCAACCCCGCGAGCCCGGCAGTTTACTTGAAAATCATGCTGTTAATATTTAGGCATGCCATTAACTTAAATTCCCTCATGGACCAAGAAGATGTTTATTCAATCGAATAATAAAGCAGCAATAAATCTTTATCCTCATTTGAATACCTTGTGCAAAACTTTGTGTGGAGTTGGCAAACCCTGACTAATAAAAACATAAAACGGGGTAATTAGAAACCACTGTATTAAAAAGTGCCACATAAATAAAGTTTATTTCTGGTATACAAGGTTAAGGTTATTTTCTGACCAATAAAAGTGCTGCATTCAACAGCAGGGCACTGTCTTCAGACCTGGCGTCCAATCAGGACTCTCCACCCACCCCAATGAGTCATTGCTTAAAATCTCTCTGCCCTGCCAACCCCCCCCTTTGAGCCCAGGAGGGTGGAGCTAATTAGCTGCAACCCATGACATCCCACCCAGTTGGAAAAGAGGGAGATACTATTGGAAACCCCTGACCTGGCACATTAGCCAATCAGCCCCCAGCTGGCACTCACCTCATCCAGGTCCATCTCGTCTGGATTCTTCCACTGCTGCTGTGACTGGGATACTGGCACCACCACAATGTAGTACCACCTGCCAAGAACAATAAAGCCTGTGTTTAAGACAGACTGAGTAAAGCACACAGACGCTAAGATCAATGTTGGCCGAGCACATTAACACAGTCAAATCCTTCAGACAGACATTCTTTCACTTTGTGGCTTGCTGGGCAGATTTCAAAACTTAAGTGCTACACAAGTTGGTACAACCAAGGTCGAACACCAGCAGACTGGCGCTGCGTTCTCCAATTAATGGCTAATCACTGAGAACATCTGCCATGCAGACTGGAACAAACACTATCCCAGTGAGAAGAGCCTTCAGTTAATAGAGATCCCACTAGGATCCCACAGGTTAATAGGAGCAGCTATGTGACTACTCATGTGTGTTTTTTCACTGCCATCATTATTAACACCAAAAATAGAAGGAAAACAGAAGCATTAGAAAGACGTTTAGTAGTTTATGTTCAAACTGAGAAGTGAGCACACTTGCGCGTTCACAACGCACAAACATCTGTGTCTGTGTTTATTTATGTGCTGGCTCTCTCGTGCTGTCTCGCTCGTGTTCTCCCCGAGTCGATCCTCTCTCAGCTCTAAGTTTTTCCCCACTGCTGCATTCAGCCACTTGTAAAATCAGCTGCTGCTGACAGTGAAAGCAGCTGCTTCACTCCCCTTCTCTCCAGGCCTCCACTCCGATTCAACAGTCAGTCAAGTCTGGGAGTGGGAGAAGACATGTATAACAAGACTCCTCATCCCACCACTCTTACCAGCGCACGCACACACCCCTCCATTCCCCCATCCTCAATCACCTGCGCTCTTTGCCTGTCAATCCAAGCCAGAACTTGGCTAGCCTGACAGCTCTGTAATCTTTTTACCAATCAACCCTGTGCACTCCCCACCCTCACATGTATCTGTGCATGTGTGTGTGTGTGTGTGTGTCTATGTGAAGCAAAAAGCTTTACTCGTCAGGGTCAGCCACAATTCTGCTCTTGACAATTTGAGTTGAAAGATAATACAGCCCACCCTGATGTTAAAGGTCACAATTATAATCAGCTGCTGTGTGATAAAGTTGGCTGAGATTAGAAGATGCAACTTAAAGTTTGAAAATAGGCTCAGTATTGATCAGGTACAATTGTGCCACTCGCACTGTGGTTGCAGTTAGAAAGGTTGTCCAGTTTTCACAGTTGTCGGTGATTTAGCTCCACAGGGATGATGACAACAAACAAGTGGATGTTAAGTGGTGTGGGGCCACAAACTAGAAATTACACGCGAAATTCCCTCTGTCATTATTATGTCTACATTTATTTACAGTATTCACTCAATTTGATGTTTTTATAGTGATTATATATTTTTACTGTAAAAAGACGACGTGATGTATTCGTGACTAACAGCTGTTTGATTGTGGTTCTGCACAAATAAATGAATGTTTTCTAACTTAAAAGTTCTAACTGCCACCGTGTGGGTTTGAGACAATAACTGTCCATTTAGCAGTAAGCTGAAGAAACCACAAGACACTTCACTAATCGCTGGAGGAAAAATCTTGGTCACTGCATCAGCCAAAAATCAAACAGACACAAAGCTACGTCGTCCCTTATGCTAATTTAAGAAAAGGTCGACTGGCTAACAAGAGTCCTGATCTGTCGGTGGATCTGTGCCCAGTGTCAGAGCAAACCTGTGTGCTCGGTCCAATGCCTCGGATCACTGACCTGACGCGTGTGGTGGTCTGGACTTTGGGCAGCTCGATGGTCATCTTGCCGCCCTCAGCCTGATGTGTGCTGGGCTTGGTCTTGATCAGGTCAGGAGCAGTGCGTATGGACACCTGCTGCTGCAGACCACCAGCAATGTTGCCCCTGCTTGTCAGCACAAAGGAGTAGTCTGTGTCCGGCTGCAGCTGCGCTATCAGCTTCCTCTTCAGGTTTCCCTGCACTTCCACGCTTTGCTGGTTATATAAGATCTGCAAGCACACGAGGGGAAAACTTAGGAGTTAATGGTGTAGGGTTCTATACATGTAAAGCACATCTCTTAGACAAACACAATCCTGTCATTCACACATACACATGGACGGAAGCAGTAAAGTCTTAAGGGAGGTGTCCATCTAATCCGACACCTCATCTCATCGGCTTCAGGGTCCCACTTTCCCATTGGTGCATATCTAATATTTTCTCACACTTCAAATTGTCTTTGCTCCATTACCACAGAGTGAGAATTGATAGATCATTTTGACAGACTATTACACCTCATAAGTGAACCTGAGTCTGTTTTTCTCTTTTTCTTCATTTTCTGTATTTTCAGAGCGGATAAGCAGAGTCACAGCATCACACTCTGGTGAAAGTGTTAACCACTAATAGTGTTGTGCTGAGATTCAATGATGTTACGTTATGTAAATGTAATTTTCAAGTTCAATGTTACTTTCATTGCCACACGGTGGAATTAATATCAGCACAGATGGAATAGCTGTAACATTAAACCACATAAAGACATAAAATGTATCAGCATAAGTGCAAACGTCTGGTGCACGACTCCGAGTGACCTACACCTCCTGCCTGTACCTTGACGGAAGAGGGTCATCAGTCCTTCTGCACACTGTGTGTGCAGATGGAGTTCAGTGAGAGGAATTAGCAGACTATGATCTTTGACGCTCTGATGATAATTGTGTACATTTTCTTTTATATACCCGTAAGTGCATCGATAGCAATTGAAAGAGACAGGATGCTCTGGATTGTGGCAGTGTCAAATTAGACAAGCAGACTCGGCCGGACTGTGTTTGTCTCAGTGAGTTGAGTAAATTTTTGCATTAAACGTTTTGCATTTTGGTCCCAATTTTAAAAACAAAGTATTGTATTTTCATTTTTTGTGATTGAAAAAATATTAATTTCACAATATTCAAGTGTAATAATTAAATGTATTGCAAAGTATAAAGTAACTGATGGAAAATGAGCATTAATTTCAGGTTTATGTAAATGTAAATAGTGTTCAAGGTCAAATGTTGTACCTGTACTTGAGTATTTGGAAGGAGACTCACCTTAAAAGGCACTTGGGGTTTGTAGTTCGCTGGCAGATCCCAGCTGAGGAGGACGGATGTTTTCATCACAGCTTTGACGCCGAAGTTTAGTGTTGGAAAATCTGGGGGTGGGAAAGAATTGTTTGATTAATATCTTAACTGAGACATCTTGTACACCACATTGTAATTTTTCTGTGTGTAATTGAATTTCACAGCACTGTACAGCATGTAACCCTCTCAGTAAACAATGTGAAGAATGTGACCAGACTTGACAAGCCACTGGCAAGTTGATGATAGCCTGAAAATAGCCTTCCTCTCCTTAAGCCTTCCACATATTACACCGCTCTCACAACAAGAAATTTGCAACGGGCCGAACTCAACAACATTATTACAGAGAAATGTATACTGCAGTGGGAAGGGGCAACGTGTGTCTCAAAATAGACATCACACACAACTGGTTATAAATAAAAAATATAAGATTATAAAAGAGGAGGTACATGCTGCGTACGCGTTAGATTTGTGTGAAGTGGGAGGGAGGATGAGGAGGCATGGTAATGTGACTGCAGCGTGTAATGAGATTAGTACTCTATAAATCAATAAACAGTGCTGTACAGTACTGAGTGGTAGATGGGAAAGACATGCGGCTGATAAAGACAAGAAAAAGAGTCGGTTATTATCAAAACATCAGCAGGCGAGGGTCAAGTTCTCGCTCACGGATGTATGCGGGGAGGGTTTGTATAAACGGAAAGGTGTGGCGCTGATGTGATGTTTTCAATCAAATACCTCAGCTGTGTGTACAGTATATACAAATGTTCTGGCAGTTGTCCTACCGTTTGACATGGTCCTGCTCTGAATGCTCGGGCTGAGGGGTCCAGCGCCCTTGCTGGTATACGCCTGCACCCGGATGTCGTAGGTGGTGTCAGGATTAAGGCCCAGGATGGTCATGTGAGTGTCGGACGTGCGGTTGGTGGTGTTCTGCTGACTGTTAATGTCCCTGTACACCACCACGTAGTGGACGATTTTGCCATTCCTCTCTGCCATCAGCGGCGGCTCCCAGGTCAGCTGGGTGCTGGACTGAGTCAGTCCTGTTACTTGTAGGTTGAAGGGGAAGCCAGCGGGCACGTCTTCTGGGGTACTGATCTCCTTCACGTAGGCCTCGCCAATGCCTGCGCGATTGCGAGCACTGAGGCGGAAGATATAGGTCGCGCCTTTGTGAAGTCCGGTGACAGTGTAGTGGTCATCGATCTTCCTCAGTTCGCGTGAGGTAAAGGTTTCCTCATCGGTGCGCTTGTACTGCAGCTGGTAGCCCATCAGCTCACCCACCATGTCCTTAGGTGGCTGCCACTGGATCAGCGCTGTGTTTTCCATGGTGGTGCTGATCATCATAGTCGGCCTGCCTGGCACTGAAGAACAAATTTAAGAAGAGCGAAAACAACAAATGAATGAATTTTCATTCTTCTTAATATATAGGATCTATTTTAAACAGCACTCAGATTTATGAAGACAATCAAACTTGAAGCTGAAAGGGAGCTAATACCATTTTAACAGCAGTTCTAACTATTATAACGAACATACGTGAGGCTAACATACATGTGGTAGACAGTCTTCTACATGATAACACTGTCTTGAATGAGGAAGGATAATACCACTGTATTCATTGTACACAGATGGCACACATCCAATCTTTTCTCATGATATAAACCAACTCTGACCTGCCCCCGTCGTGGTGATGACTTTAGCTTTGCTACGGGCTCCATCGCCCTTGGTGGTGTACGCTGCTACAGTGACAGAGTACGTGGTCTCAGAATGCAGCCCGGCAATGATGGCCTCCTGCAAAATGAAAAACAAAAAACCACGAGATCAGAGGTTAAAAGGAATCAGTGAGCAGAATGACACCGCCTCAGTGGCATTCCGCCGCCTCCCCCCCAGTAACAAAAAGAGAAACCCTTTTCACACAAGCGCCTAGCCCCTGAAAAATCACACAGCACCAAAACAAGCCATGATAGGATTAAAACCCCATTCTCCATCCACTGGAGGCTTCTTGATCAATTTGCCTATTAGGAAAAAATATTAGGCATTAAATTATTTTGAAGGCACACAAACAAAACACACAGGACCAGGAACTTTTCTTAGTCAAGAAAAACTCCTCACCCCGAGTCGTTAGGCACACGCATAACCCATTAACCAACAAACCAACCACATGAACCAGAACGTCACCGGTGTGTCAGTGTTCATGTCTGCTGCGTGGATAAGCATGAGATTATACCCAGAGGATTTTAGGATCATCACTACACTACCCACAAAACAGACACGTCTGACTGTGGGACGTGTTTAAACTCTTCAAGATTAATCTTAAAAGATGAATAAACATCAGAAATTTTGTTTTTAAATCCTTAAAGTTAACGACCTCTGGATTCTCAAGTACGGCAAATATCCACACAGCCTGAACACAAAGACAGACACACTGAGGCGATTGAACAAATCAGTAACTCAGCAGTGAGGAACAAACAACTGAGGTAACACACTGTTATTGGTAACCTGCTGCAGTGCTGGCACTCACTTCACCAGACTGCATCAGTCTGAATAAAAACACACCCACACACACTAGAATTAAACACCCTGAGCTTAAACAAAGAACATATGTAAACAGACACACACACGCATATGTGAACGCACATACTCACCTGGGTACAGTATATGTACTGTATATAAATACACACCTTAATATACACGTATGCACACACACAATGATACGCGCAGACGTGCACACACTCGATACAAAGAACAAATTAGCGCCTGCGGCTTGAGCACACAAACTAGCTTCTCACTGGGGCCACTGGGAGGACGAATGCACCGATGCCTAAGAGCCTTCCTGTTGGAACTTCCTGCAAACTTCCCACACCCTTGGAAAATGTTATATGGCTCTATCCTAACGCTGTTTCTCTAACTAATGAAGTTTTAATTTCCTGACCATAGAAGAACATTGTCTATTAAGCCAGCTCTGTTTGACAATGGTTTTTACTGCCCCTCTCTTTAAGGGACATTTGGTGCTCCCATACTAGCCTTTAAGAGGGACGGGCAGGAAAATGCTAAATTACTGAATCATAAAACCATTTTAACTTTATGGAGAAAGTCTCATTACTTTAATCATACAAAATGGCTTTCACAGTCTCAGCAGAGGCAGCCGCAGAGATCTTTTTCCTCCTTATTCTGGTAGGAACGAATCTGGTCCAGTAACACTTTTAAAACTCAGCAGAAAATATAAAAGCGGGGCTTCAAAGTTTCCTTCAGAGCAAATGCTTAGAGCAGCACCAAAGGGCATTACAGCGATTATCAAGTCGACTAGTTATAGAAATGGATTGTTCTCTACAGGCTTGTAGAGAAGAATCCATTTCTCCCTACACCACGATCCTCACTGGGGTAGAAAATGCCAGGGGAAAAATGGGCAGCTTTGTTAAAACAAATACATTTGCTTCAGATAAGCTTTTGCCTAAGCCCAACATTTGATGTTCTCCATGTGTTGTTTGCATTAAACCTGCCATAATTATGTGAAAGATGAATATTGCTTCAACGTGAAGGAGCCACGGGTCGACAAGACATGCTGTTGTTGACACTGGTCTGCAGCTCGTCACACAGAATGAGTTAACTGGCTCGCAGGCTGCTATTGCCTAAACATGGCTGTTAAAGAAATAATACAGACGTGTGAACAGATGTCTTCCTCAGACATCTCTGTCTGTCAGGTGTTAATCAACCCATTTGGAGGAGAGGCCAGCCTGACTCATGCAATGTGGGTGTAGCTGGAGGAACCTTGCCATGTGTGCCATGCATCCAGATTTGTCTATTTAACTCAATGTTATCAGATAAATAAAATGATCTGCACGCAACCCACTGGCTCACGTATACATACAGAAAAAAACACTATGTTGATATATAAACAGATAGAGCATCCATCAACCTTTACGGGTGGTCACCAATCTGATTAATGCTTTTTCTATCTTTTCTTTCTTAAACAATCCATCTGCCCCTGTACCAAAGCTGAAAACATTGTTTGTTATTCTGGCAGGTTTTTATTGAATTTCTGACTGGGAACAGTAAGTGACTGCATTTAAGCTAGTGCAATCTGACGTCTGGGAAGTAATAAGCCATAACAAAGGGCTATGTGACAGCCATGGAACAGTGGGCTGCCATCCAGGCAAATGAAAAGAACATGAAAGGCTGGTGGCAATCTTGGAGATGTGTGGCGCTGATAAAACACACAGCTCCTCCCCTCAGATAGACATGTCATCTGGAACAGTGGGGGAGACAGCAGGTTAGGTGAGCCTGATTAATGTCAGTGCCGCACTCGGATAGTGACACACAGCCTTCGACTGCACTGTGCGCTCAGTGGGGGTGGGCGGTGGGGGGGTGGGGGGCTCTGCATGCTCGCTGCAGTAAGTGCCTCCCATCCAAGTGACTGCCCAGCTGTTACTTTGAGCTTGTCATACAGTAAAATGTTTAAATATTAGACATGAATGCAATCAGCAGTGGAAACAAATCCTCATGCTCTGTGGTTGTAGTATCTCTTAGAGAACATCACACACACCACACACACACACACATGAATATAAAAACCCGGAGCCATTAGAGCACACATCTCTTGCTGTGGTTATGATGGGGTTATGATCTGTCGCGAGGATTCATACCGAGTGGATTACAGGCACGGCTTGCACAGAAATAAACACACACAATTCATAATCCAAACACTCAAGCACACACAAAACCCGCAAAAAAAACCGTCAGAGTGGAGAAGGCCTGCCCTGCAAGACAACCCAGCAGCACACATGAGGGTTACTCACATGCTCGGTGGACTCCTCAATATTCCACTGATGAGAGAGAAGACACAGGACACAGGGTTGGGGAGAGAAATGAGTCAGAGACAACACAACAGACACGCAAAAAAAAGCACTGGTCTTTTTTTCGCTCGGACACAGATGAATGTAGGTGTCAGAGTCATGCAGTGTAAAAAAACACAGAGGGAGTGTGATGGAAGAGAGAGAGTAGAGAAAAGAATGAAGACATGTTGAGTGGCATAAAACAAATTGTGTAAACCGAGTTGAGCAATGATTGTGAAACTCAGTACTGTTTATGATGCACTGCCTTGTTTCTCATTTTCCTATGAATCAAATAAAAACTTTCCCCTTCCTCAGCCGCACAATCGCACCTCTGTTCAGCAGAAAAACGATATCTCACTGGACATAAACCAAACGCAGAATCTATGAAATATCTTTCTTTACAAAAGCGGAGAGTGGGGCTTTTATTCATTATTATTTTAATATGTTTTCAAAATGTTGCTCCTTGCTGTGCTTGGCCAAGTGATTCCTGGGGGAAGTGAAAGCCCATTTTGTGCCGTGGGGCTCCGTTGGTGCAGAGCGTGAAATCCTATTATCAGTGCCGCTATGCTAGCCCTGTGACATCAAACCCCATCGATGCAGAACGCTACTGCTGGCGTTTACCAGCAACTCGCTCTACAGTTCAGCTACTGCAGAGGCGCTCACTGATGGGTGGCCTGGCTGACAAGGGGCAGTGGGGGTGGTGACACCGGTGACACTGATGAGGGACAGAAAGGAGACGGGATGGATGGTTTGGGCGGAGGAGGAACGGTGGGTGAGGGTGATGATGGAAAACATTTTGATTTGATCATTAGGGTGCATAGCTGTTGTAGCAGCTGCTGGTGGACCACTAGGGAGACGAGATGGAGTGGATTAGTGAGTGATAATGCTGGGACATGAGGGGATCACAGGAGGAAGTGGGAGAAGTTACCAGACCAGAAACTGAAATTTAACCGTTGAGAATTCTAGGTAAAAGGGCGAATTACCAACAAACACATTTTTCACCGACCTCTGGTGGTAGATCGAGGGAAGACGGTTTTCTATTTACCTGGATTTCTCTGTCTCGGTCTCTTGACTCTCTAATACAATGAATGACATTTTGGTAGTTTTGTAATAAATGCCTTAATTACAGACTGTAATTAAGGCATTTATTTAAATGTTAGGTTCATTTGAGGATTACTGCAAAATGAGAGCACCAATTATTTATCATCAGACAAGTGCCCTTTCAGACAAGACAAAATGCTTTTGGGATCCTTGCTTTCCTCCTCATCTATCATCCCCTTCTCCTCCAGACTTTCACAAACACAGGGAACGAGCCTCACACACTGTTGATCCATTGTGCATAAGAGAGACTGCGTTCATCATCCTCCCATTGACCGTTGGGATATGAAAAGACAAAGGACCCTAGCTTCTCCTCCCAGCTCCCTGCGGATGGGTCTTTATCACCAACTGGCTAACTGAAGCATGAGCTAGGACTCGGCACGGTCCCTGCTGCAACTGGTCGAGACACCTGGTGCATCAAAATCTGCTGCCTCACGCTCCCCTGCCTTAGCGGGACATTAAAGAGTAGCATTTAAGAACAGCTGCTACTTAACGCCATGAATAACAGTTTGCGACGTGCCTAATTGCTTAATTTGTTTACCGTCGACTCCACACAGTATGTCAACAGATCAGCGAACATGGCTCACATGAGTTCCTATCTCATTTGGGCGTAATCCCTTTCTATTGCAACTTCTTGAGCTTTCTGCTCATATCCATGGGAGAATTATAAATTATCCCTCATTTATATTTCGATTGCCGACGCAAGCTGAAAACACATCATTGCTGATAAGCGTCATTTGCGGGAACGGAGCGGTATAATTTGCAGACGGGCGAATGCAAATGTGATGACATGGGCTGAGATGTGTGGCTATTAAAATGGGAACGAGGAGGGAACGAGTGATGTGGAAGAGAAGGAGCTGTCATGATTGATGGAGTGAAGCAGGCTGAGGTGCTTCTTTTCTATCCCCCCCCCCCCCCCCCCCCCATTCCCATTCAACTCCAATCTGAAGGCCTCAGAGGTAGTGAAGCATTACCTCGCCACAACACACCGACCACAAAAAACGCATGAGTGGTCAAACGAAATGAACCTGGAAAAAGGCAAACCTGTGCAGTAAAGCAAAAGTGTGCAGAAAATGTACAGACGGCTGGCTAATGACTTTAAACTCCATCATGCCATTTTGTCCCAGGTTGTGTGGATGACTATATGAAAACGGGAGCCTGGAGGCTGCTGTGACTCTGTAGTGATGGAGCCGGCCATGTGGTGCGGTGTTGCCCACTCAGGGTCAGGCCACTTTCCCAACAGAATATGGCTGGAAAGGGGTCGATAACATCACACTGTCAACATGGCCTCTGGTTTAAATTTAGCAGGGAAATGAGGGCGCTGTGTGGGCTCCTGCTTGAAAAGAAAAGAGGCGCTTAAAACGCCCACGCACAGGCAAGCTTTCCTAGCTCTCCTCCCGGCATTTCAGCTAACCCTGAGAGAGTGTGAACCGGAGAGAAGGAGCCAGAGACAGTGAGACAAAGCAAAGGGGGAGAGGTGAGTAACGATTTTGACAGAAACCGCAATCAACTTAGATTTGTGATTGAAGTCTCTGGTACGTTGTCAATGCTGAAAACTCTGGATTCTTCTTTTCCTGCTGGCAGGCACGCTGTTTATCCAATGCAGGTGAAAGGGTGGCTATGGAGCTCATTTCACAACACATTAGGTAAATTACTCAGAGAAACACTATGGGATGTGCCAAGATGGGAGAAAATTGCTTTTTCTTTCACCATCAATTACAGGTGTGCGTTTGAGGGATTTGCATGACTCAAGCATGAGTCATGAACTGTTCTCAGCCAGCTGGAACGCCTACTACCGGATTGATCTACATTGAGCATGTTTGCTCACGTTATCTGCCTTGTTTTTCCCACTTGTTGTTGGGGTATGTGAATGGAAAAATGATTTGAGAAAAGTAAAGGGATTGTTCTGAAACCAGTTTGGCAAACATGTACGTTGGAGCGTTGGTGGACTGTGACATCTGGGCAGGTTCGTGCAGGTTGGTTACTCAGGGCCGGCCCGCAGAAAACAATTTGTTGAGATGACGCCATCAAGGATAACAAACTCGCACGCAAGCCTCTGGTCATTACTCAACGGGTTTCTCGGGCAGCAGGAGTGCAAAAAGGCGGCTGAGAGAGAAAGGGAATGCAGATGGAGGGAGGGAGAAAAGAAAAACACTAGAAGGGAAGAGGTCTTCAGGTTTCTGCCTGGGGAGGGGACCGCGAGTTTGAGAGGTGTCCTGGGCGCCAAACTGGAACATGAGAGCTATCTCGAACACCAAATTGCAGTGTGTCTTTGTGTTTGCTGTGTGAACCCGGCACAAATGAGACATGGCAGGGACTATTGTTTGCACAACAAGTCGGGTCATGTTCAGTTCACTTTTCACAACGCAAAACAAAGTCATGACGAACATGTCGACATGAGGAAAACACTTCCAGGAAGACAAGCAGCCACCATGTTTTTCTCCTCTTCCAGACCAGAGGATGCTGCCCTGGCTGTCAAGCAATCCGCTGTACAGTTAGATAACAATGACACTGCCTGGAAACTGAACCAGCAACCTGCCAGTCTCCCCGCAGCTGCTGCTAAGTATTTATCAGCAAACACTGCTCAGACACACATACAATGCTGCTCGGATTTTTTTCCTGTGATGTTCCTGCAGCCAGAGAGTGTGTACTCGCTCAAATTAGATGTTTTTGTTGGAGGCCATCCAGGGTGCGAGCGAATGCGTGTTCAAGCAAATGTTACTCCCGGCAAACAATCAGAAAAAAGGCTCTTAAGCTGGTCTCTCCTCACCCAAAGAGCGGGAAAAGTAAGAGTAGGGTTTTTGGCTTTAAGATATTCATGAATCTGTGAATCCTTCTTAAGGATTACAATCTCTCATCCATCTCACGACGGTGCACAGCTTTGGGGCGATTCAGAGCCGCCTGCATTAATGTGTAAAGGACGGCGTCAGGAAAATAACTCTAATTTATAAACATGGTAACAAGGCAGTGCATATGTATTACTGCTAAACTCGCAATGAGAGGTGCATTGATTCCACTAAGCCCCATCCTGATGTAACACATATAAAATATTGAATAGCTATTACTGTAGAATTAGAATGGATCTTGTTACGACAGCTAATCCAAAGCTGTGGGAGCAGGGTACCAATTTAGAGTCGAATGTCACATGTGGAGAAAGATGAAAAAAAAGAGGGGCAGAGGAGTGTGTGTGTGTGTGTGTGTGTGGGGGGGGGGGGGGGGGGGGGGGCTACTGCAGTCGACAGTAAGAAAATTCCATGTGTGTCACCCAGTATGGGGGAAATGAAGTGTGAACTCGGAGAATAGGGGAGCGGTGGAGAATGAAAATAATGGGAAACGATCATAAGACAGATACATCGAGTGAATGGGAGACAGAGAGAGACTGGACAGAAGTAAGACATCATCCAGTACCTGTGCCTCTGGCAGAGCAACGTCCATGATATTAGGCTGGCCTCGAGGTTCGCCATTTTCAAGCCGGGAGAAGATGACCTGGTATCCTCGGATTTGGCCGTGTTGCTTGCCCTGCAGCGGCGGCTTCCAGGTGACCCGGATGGCTGTGGAGTTTATGGCCTCAACCTCCAGCTTCCTGGGGGGTGCTCCTGGCACTGGAATCAAGAAAAGGGGAGAGCGACAGGCGGCAAGAGTAAGACAGGCAGCAGCTCCTTTTAGAATAACAGAGAACTCGCTATATCTATGTTAAGAAGAGCCGTCATTAGGCCAGCTTTGCTTTTCCACACTGAGCCAAACAAAGCCAGAATAATGCTGCTCCAGGGTGTGATTTCAGAGAGTATGGTGGCACTCTGGAATCAGAGGCGTGACGTGTAACGCAACAGCTTCCGCGTCTGTTCTGCCTTGCCAGTTCTCCCTTCTGCACAGACATCGATGTGCTTCTGTGACTACATCTGCTGCAGGCATAGAGGCAACGATGCCCCCCCCCCCCCCCCCATTTATACAGAACTGGAAGACAAAATAAAGGTTTAACATTCCCGCCTAAAACAACCGCTGTGAAAAAGGGGCTAGTGAGGGAGGGAGGAACGAGCAAAAATATGCCGAGCTAGTGTTTTTCCTAAGTTCCATGTGTTTTGTGATGAGGAGCCAAAACTATCAAAATAATGACTCCTGAGATTTTTATAGACTCTGGTGCTCTGTAGCAGGAAGTGCTACAAGAAGTGGCCATGAATCAAAATGATCTACACTCAAATTCAGACCTTCTGTGACGACGGTGTCCCGAAAACACCCCATGCGGTACAGCATGTGGTCTAGCGACGTCTGTAATGTCCTTAATTCCGGTATGAAATTAGCTGTGTTGCAGCAAACTTCAAACACATTAATTATAGACGATTCTCTCTGAGGAGCAGCCGCTCTCTATCACACTGCAAACAAAACGAGGAAGGAGTGAGAAACGGAGGGAAGGAGGGAGAGTTGTGCTCCACTTCTGCTCCTCAGAACAGAAGAAAGAAAATAAGAAAGCATTTAAACAGTGAGAGCAGAGCAAAGTATTGCAGAGCCGAGGCCTGGGGGTGATTTTAACCTGCCATAGCTGCAAAGTGTTGAAGAAAGAAGAAGCTTGGAAGAGGGAGAAGTTGACCCCATTTTCTACCACCGCTGCCTTATTAACTCATAATTGATCAACAGGACAAAGAGAAATGTGCAGTCGAAGTTGGAGAGAGCGAAGAAAAACAGTGACAACAGCCGCAAGCAAGAGTCTCTGCTTCAGTAGAGGTGTCTACGGAGTCAAACAAGGGTCACTCATACTTTGAGCTTGTGAAATGATCCGTCACAAATAATCTCACACCCTGCAGTTGTTTACAACCCATTGTGTGTGTGTGTGTGTGTGTGTGAAAAATGAATGTGTTAATTTGTGTGTGTAGCTATAAGTATATTTTCTACGGTAATGATTCACAAAGTTTCACAGACTGATGTCTTGTTATATCTGTTGTTGAGATTACACCACCACCGTTAAGTTTGATCAATATTATGAGTGTTAATTGGATTCTGTCAAAACATTTACCTGCCTCACATACTTGTGTTTACTGGGAAACATCAACGAGGTTACGTGATTGTTGTTTTCTTACTGTTTCGTGCTTGATCACATTTAACCTCCTGACACCGATGCCACAAGTTAACGAAGGAAATCAATTATTTGCTGTTTAGTAGTTTATTGAAAGAGTAAAAAAAAAACACTTTCACAGTATTTTTAACCAAATAAACTTCATGGATTATAGCATGGATTAATACATGGATAACACTGGGTTTTTAAATAGCTTCACATTTAGCAAAAAAAAAAGCTAGAGTGCAGGGAACAGAGTGAACGTGGACCTTCCCTTGGAAACTATGACCAGTAATACACCCAATCATATATTAGAAACCCTCATGTCTCTCAACAGGTATCAACCTACCATCCTCTTTGGTTTTGATCTTCACTGGGGCACTTTCAGGGCCCGGGCCCACATCAGTGTGTGCCCTCACCCACACCTGATACTCAGTCCACTTCTCCAGGCCCACCAGCACATAGCTGGTGGCGTCTGCACCGATGCCAGTCACCTCGTGCCGCTCTGTGTCCTCTCCAGCCAGGGCCTGGTAGCTGACTGTGTAGCGCACAATGGCGCCGTGGCGGCTAGCGGCGGGCGGTGCCACCCAACTCACCTTGAGACTGGTGGAGGTCAGGCTGACCAGGTGTACCTCTTGAGGGGGAGCGGACGGGGCTGCAGGGAGGGCAGGGAGGGGGAGCAAAACCACACGGAGGAGGGGCATGGATCAAGCAAACGAAAAAAAGAAACTAAACACAGGCAAACATAAGGCAAAACTGTGGAAGCTTTTTGTACAGTGGTCAATATAAAAATAAAATGTCAATATGCGAATAAGATTATATAAGAAAACTGGAACTGCTAATTTATTGCATTGCATATCTCTACTTAAAGAGGCAGACATTGCAAATTAAACTTGGAAAATAAATACTCTAATTATATAATACTGTTATTCTGATTATTTAAGTTTATGTAAATGTAAACAAAGCTGGGTTTAAGATACATGTGTCTTACCGGACAAAGTCGTAGGGTTAAGATATTGATTATATCTAAAGTACATCAATGGCCAATCAATCTATCTTCTCTGGATGCATACTGTAGTTGACACATTCAATAATATTAGATCGCAAATGTGAATATGACATTTTATTTTTATGCTGAATACAAAAAGCTTCCATACTAAACAGGGTGCTGCCTCTGGACTGAGGGACTGGCTGCAAAAACACATTACCGGGCTACAGCTGAAGCTGAGTTTGGCACTGAATTTATGCGAGAGGCCGTGAAACTACAGGGTGAGGTGAACAAAACATCAAATGGGCCAACATTTTACAAGGCAGTGTTTTTTTTTTTATAAAGACGTAATTTGCCCTTAATCGCCCTCTCTGCTGCCTCTCGCGGGGCTCAGAAGGGGCGGTAAACTGACCGTAGATGTGCCAGTGTGTGAACAAATGCTTAACCGTGTTAAACGGCGTTCGCACATAAATGCGGAAGCTCTGAGCTTCCTAACAGCGGTGTCAGACCCGGTCAGAGCTGCTGCTGAGATACACTGAGCTACTACTCAGGTTATACATAAAGCTGTAATTTCATAAACAGCAGCCACTATTATTATTATTATTATTATTATTATTATTATTATATTACAAATTCTCATTTTTTGGGGGACGCAACATTTTTTTGGGACTCAGTTATAGCCTGTCTACCTCATCCTGTTACATTTTATAATCATAAAGTCTTCTGGTGCGCGGCCCCAGAGACACAAATGTGTCTAGATTGAGTTGGCAATCTCTTGCTACACCTCCAGTCTGGAATAATAGGATTACCAAAATAAATGCGATTTATTTATAAGATTTAAACAAGATTCAATTATTATTCAAATTGTAACGGCTTAAAAAAAAAAAGCCGTCAAAAAAACATGTCAACTCTCAAGTCCAGAGGTAAAAGCAGAAAATAATAAACAATTCTAAAATGGAACACAAGTACAACACGGAAAACAAACTGAACAGCATTCATGAATTCCATGCATCTAACACAATCACAAACTTATTCAACTCGACAAAAAAAAAAAAAAAAGGGCTCCTCAAAAGAGGATAAAAGGAGAAACTGAGGAAAGGAAAATTCGAGGCCGGGGTTCTTCACAAAGCATGCCCATGAAATGCCTCTTCTAATCAGCAGAGCAATGGACAGTGAGCTCAAATGCAAATCCAATGAACTAATGTTAGGACATGGAACTCTACCTTCTCAGTATATTAAGGCTTAACAAAAGAGAAGTGAGTCACATCAGGTGGTCGCTGATCCGCGAGAGAGAAAACTACCAAGACCTGAGAACACTGTGTGTTTCTGTTCATCAAAACAATGCAGATGAATTGTGTAGAAATCCAGGTCCTGGTGAAAAATGTGATGGATCCTCGTCGAAATGGATTAGGAGAAGTATGAAGTACACACCCCTCTCAGATATAGTCCAATACATAACTCTTTGACCATATATTGTACATATAAAGTATGGTCACACACGTAATTAAAGAGTTGAAGTTATATATTTCTATTCTAATATTGATCTCTTTTACTGATGTCGTTAACATTACCGGTTTACACTAAACTCTAATATACAATACTTATGTATAGTTGTTGTTCAATGTTTGTATAACTGATAAGAAGGCCTGATTACTTCTAATTTCTCAGCGATGGAGAAAAGGTTTGTTCATAGTTGTGTGTTACTTATATCATTTCTCATTCAGTTTTAGGTTTTAGTCTTATGGAACTTTTCCACCTGTCGAGTCCTTCCCTGAGTGGTAGAGTTGCAGTTTGAATAAAGCTCAGTTATGTTCAGTGCTCTGAATCCTAATGAAAACAAAAGTGAACATTGAAATGCAGCACTTTGGAAAAAATGTCCCTCTGTCCCACCGTCTGTTTGCT
The DNA here is from genome assembly GCA_006182925.3 of Reinhardtius hippoglossoides. Lineage (NCBI taxonomy): Eukaryota > Metazoa > Chordata > Actinopteri > Pleuronectiformes > Pleuronectidae > Reinhardtius > Reinhardtius hippoglossoides. The sequence goes on along the minus strand of CM031680.1, from coordinate 5,481,854 downwards.
GCTGAACCTTCCCGAGGCTTTGCTGTGTATTCATGCACAGCGTCCTACCGTCGCATGTAAATCCAAATTTTGTGACCTTGTTGCTGCGGCTGGCAGGAGGCACAAGGACACGGAGTCATCACATCTCCTGATCTTGATTGACAGTTATATAACTCTGGGGTTGGCAGAGGTGTTAGTTCTTCAATGATTTTTTTCTGTCCCGATGGGGGGGGATTTTCAAAAAGACATATCCATGCACCCCGTTCCGATCTTTTCTGTTCTAATGGTGCAGCCACAGCAATTACGCTCCTGACTGGACATGGATTTTAGTGTGAATTGTTACTGTCCATCTGTTATTTGGGAATTTCTTCCATTGAATAGTTGTCTTTTTACAGAAAAACGTACCAATATAACTTATATAGCATTTTAAAATTACAGTCTTACGGTTTAAAGTGTTCCCCGCTAAGTAGAACACAGTGTGTACCAACAGCAATACGTGTGATTACACATTTCTTTTGACAGTATCACAATGTTTACCAAATCATAAGTTGCAGAAGGTACAATTATTCTTTTTTATTTTGAACCTCCTTATTTAAAAAAAAAAAGTACCTTTGAACGGAATGTGCGCAAGGATAAAAATAGACTGTGCATAAGCCCCCCCCCCAGAGTGAAGTGGTACAAGCACCGCAGCAAAAAACATCAGCAGGCAGATGGCAGAGGGACATTTTGGGTGCTGGCTCTGTAAAAGCACATCATGATATGAGGTGTAAAAAAACGCAGCCCCGCTCACAAATGTGGGAACAGGACACATTAAACGTACCTTTGACAGTGAACACAGGGCCTGCCCTCACATAAGACGGACAGGAGGGTTAGTGTTGGTGACAGAGGGGAGGTGGTGGAAGGGTGAGGCTGGCAGCGATGGCTGCACTGTCAGCGTTTTATGTCGTGCTGAAATTGACTTGACATTCAAGTTGCCCACAATCTCTGTTTTAAGCTCCATGAAAGTCAACTTTGTCCTGCTCTGAGAATAATGACCTTAATCTGTGTCAGCCGGCTGTGGGTGACCGTCACCGTACGAAATCGCTGGTTAGTGGACGACGAGGAGAGGAAGTCAGATGAGAGGAAAGAGGAGAAGAGGGTTGGACTTACTGGACTGGGCGGTGCGGGCCTCGATGGGCTGTGTGTAAACGCCTAAACCCATCTCAGAACGGGCGGCCAGCGAGAAACGGTACAAGGTATCAGGCTTGAGAGCATCCACGGCATGAGAGCCCGCCGGGTTGAAGCTCACGTGAATCTGTGAAGGGGGAGAATTGGACAGAAACTTGCTAATGAATTACAATCAAAGACAGTTAAGTCGCTTCACATCTTGAGCTCCAGGAATAATAATCTTGGGACTGAAATCCTAAACTTTTGTCTCTCCTACTTGCATGCAGAGAATACATTTGAGAGCATCTCGCACCAAAAACAACAATTTGTCCTCTGGTTTACTGTTGGTGCAGTGGTCCAGCAGAGTTGAATGAAGGGCAACAACACTGAGAGACAGCACTGAACAACTGCGCTGTCTGTTACAATACTGAATCTTTGTCATCAGCTGGGGAGCTGACTGCGGAACTACAATAACACTTCTCAGCCGAGGCTCCCCCATTCAGAGAAATTGCATCATAAAGAGCGAGATTCCTTTGTCTTCATTCGCACAATAAAATATGAGATGACCACAAATGAGACAGAGAGACAGACAGAGAGACAGACAGATAGATAGATAGATAGATAGATAGATAGATAGATAGATAGATAGATAGATAGATAGATAGATAGATAGATAGATAGATAGATAGATAGATAGATAGATAGATAGATAGATAGAGATGGATAGATGGATAGATGGATAGATGGATAGATGGATAGATAGATAGATAGATAGATAGATAGATAGATAGATAGATAGATAGATAGATAGATAGATAGATAGATAGATATAGATAGATAGATATATAGATGGATAGACAGGCATACAGAGATAGATGCAGTATGTGGTAGAGAGAATCAGGTCATGAAATAATTATAACTTTGTGTTATTATTCTAACCTTGTTGTCTGAGCCAGCCTCCCAGTACTGCAGCTCATACATTGTGATGGGGCCCTGCACAGGCCACAGCCATGTTAGCATGATGCGGTTGTCCAGCTCGGCTTCGGCCTCAAAGCTGGACGGCTGCGCAGGGACTGGGTACAGAGGGGAGAGGGGATAGAGGTTAGAATAAATAAAAGAATAAAAAGCTAAATGTCAATAGTCCCCAAAACTGATTGTATAGGAAGGCTTCCGTAAAAGAATATAATACATGGTTTGTCTTATCTAAACCTCATCTCAAGTTATCTGAAATTATATTTGATACAAAATAATGAAAGACATTTAAACCGTGCATAAAGACACAGAACCATAAACGGTGGCTGGCTGCTCACCTCCCTGCTGCGTTTTCACTTGCAGGACGTCAGAGGGTGGTCCGTCACCAACGGAGGTGAAGCCCAGCACCCGCAGGCTGTACGTGATATCAGGAGTCAGGCCTGAGATGGTGGTCAGACTGCTGTCGTCTGTGTTGTGTTTCTGCCAGGCGCTGAGCGGAGCCGTCAGGTCCGAGCTGTAGTACACTCGATAGCCCCTGATTTGCCCATTGGGTTCCTCGGGCGGTTCCCACTGGACCAGCATTGTGCTGGCACTTAGCATGCGCGCCTGGACGTGCAGCGGAGGTGAGGAGGGGGCCTGTTCACCGGTGCGTGTCTCCACGGGGTCGCTGGGCGGCCCGCGGCCAATGTTGTTGACAGCCATGACGCGGAACTCGTACTCGGAGTAGGGGCTAAGTCCGCCGATGCTGTAACGGGTGGTCGCCACACCTTCCACTTCCTGGAAGCCATTGTCTGAGGACTTGGCTCTGTATTGGATCATGTAGTAGGACACTGGTTCTGGGTTCCCGGAGTCCCAGGTGAGTGTCACACTGGTGGCTGTGGTCTCTGTCACAATGAGGGAGGCTGGGGGCTTTGGCAGAGCTGAGGAGTGAGAAGCAGGGCATTAGCTTGGATATCAGAAATTGACTTTTAGGACTTGTGGGTAATTTGATAAAAAATTGGATGTCTGACACATTTGACAGCATAACTCTCAGAATGCACACATTACGGCTGAATTCGCTCTTGTGGAGAAAAGACATGACTCCATAATGCTCCGTTCTGTAACTCATTGCACTGAAATGATTGTTTTATAAGCTAATCCTTATAGTACTCTCAGCAGCCACTATCCCCAAATGAAAGGAAAAGCTAGACTTTTATATCCGGCCGGGCCATTACAAACAATATGAGAAAATTGCAAGAGTGGTGCCTGTTGTGACTGAAAGACAACGGGAAAAAAACAGGGGGTCTTCATTATTGTTTCCTTGAAGATGGGGGGGTGGGGGCTGTAATGCTGCGGTCCCTCTAAATGGCTGTGACATTCTGTGTATCGATCAGCTGAGTGGAAAGTGGGATCAATTTTTACGACAACTGATAAGAGAGGCTGCAACGGGTAGACAACACAGTCGCATCGTCACAGACACACAGGCTGGGAAGAGCCACATTCACACAAACACTCGGGCGTCGAGAGAGAAAAAATAACTGAACCAACATGAAGACAGAGACGCATAAAAGACATCGATGCTCATTGACAAAGAGACTGCGAACAGCAACAGCCTGTAATTTTTTACCTCTGAGTATAAAGAAAAACCACAGGCCACAGCGCCACAGATGTTTAAGTTTGAATTGACTTGAGTGGTTTATTTTGTTCTTATTACATTTCTGAATCTTATCTGGATTTGAATCTGAGACTCAAATGAACAGAATTCACATCAAAGCAGGATTCAGTGTGAACGGTCGAACCCTCTCACCTTTGACGGTGACCTGAGCGGTGGCCTCGATGATGCCCAGAGAAGACATGGCCACGCACGTGTAGTTGGCCGACACGCGGATGTTTGTGACCTCCAGCACATTGCGTCCCAGCGGCATCTCTTCCTCCTTGGTCAGCTCCACCTGGCCCGTCGTCCACTTGACGTAGGGCATCGGAGAGCCCACCGCCACGCACGTCAGGTTGATGCTGCCGCCTGGCATCACCTCTTGGTTGGTGGGCGGAATGGAGAATCTTGGTGGGACTCTTCGCACTACAGAAACGAACAGGACAAAGGCGTGAATACGTTGGATATGTAAGGTGAATATAATGTTCAATGCTAAACTCTAACTAAGAACAGCTGACAAAATGGACGGCTGATCGCTTTTGTCCGAATGTGTGGGCGAGCACAATGGGAATAATAGGACTGTCACAAGATGGCTGTGGAAACTCCACAAGAAAACTTAGAGGGGGCGTTTTATCCGCTTGCCTACAAAAGGGAATATAATGAAAAAATAGCCCAGTTTTGCTGGAGACTATGTCTGGCCCTCTTTTGTCAGAGTGTCAAATGGTGGCGAGAGTTGCATCATTGAGGGACCCTGTGGAGATGGCATTGTTTGATTTCTCCTCCTGCTCCCTCTCGCTGGCTCCTTCTGCTCAGCCTGTCTTTCTCACTCGCTCTCCCTCTCTTTGTGCAGTTCTGATATGCAGATAGGCTGACATTAAAAAGGGGTTCCCATGGAGACAAGAAGGGCCCGTTGACGTCGCCAGGGACAAGGCAAACACCGATGCAGAGGCTCCACGCAATACTGAAAAGCGGGCCCAGAATAAACAGGCAGCCGGCATTTACATATGACTCGTTTTCTATCTAAATAAAGATACACAGGCAATGCTTACACTTAAGATCTTCCTCTGTGAAGTTTTGGCAACGACAGCAAACTTGCCTGACACGGTAAAGAAAAACCCATACTTGACACTGCTGTGTGAACATCCATCAGTGTCAGACCTGTTGGATTTATGACACGCTGAACACTGCCATAGTGTGCAGCGCAATGCAGGAAGGAGGAGCTGTGACTTCTTTGACCTTGATTATGTAGAAAGTGAGGCCAAGCCAAACATTAAGCTCCCAAGTGAGAAGCCATTATTGCCACCTCACTACTTGCTGCTTGTATGTATTCAACACATTGAGGCATGAAGCTTTCCCTGCAGAATTCATGCTGCTTGTTTCCCCTAATGCACTACAACATCTCTGTGTCTCTCTAGAAAAAGAAAAAAAATACCTCGCTGTAATTGCTCTTTTGCACCGGTCCCCATGAAAATGGATTTTAAAATGCGAGTCTCCCTCCACCTTCCCTTACCCCCCCCCCCCAACCTACCCTTCACCCCTCCCTCCCTCCCTCCCCCTCCCGAATATAATTTGAACCGGAACGTCATTACAGCCATGCTTGTTATTCCCCTCATTATGTGGTGAAATGGAAAAACACAAAAGCACGTTTTGAGATTCCAGTCAGGAAAAGGCTGGTTCTCGTGGACTGCGCTGTAACAAGGAGGAGGACCCGCTTCACACTCATCAGAATTTTCCCCTCAAATAATTGAGTGGATGTATAAAGACCCTGAAGCTGGTTTTTAATTAATACAATCATGTGAGCTTGAACTTCTTGGCTGGATATGTCAGTGTCTCAATATTAATATTCCAGGTCTGTGCCGCAAAACTGGCAGACTGATACATGTCGTGGAATTAGCTCTTTGACTTACTTTTTCACAATTTCCAGGGTAAATCAAAAGTAAATGTATTTCTAAAGGACTTAATTATTCAGAGAGATTTGTGGCAAACCAAAAAACCAAAGAGTTCAGCCAAAGTTGAGTATGGCCGATGGCCGTTGACTATTAATACAGAATAAATACTTAAATCAAAAGTTTTTAGGATGACTCAGAGAGCAAGAGGGAACAACTTTATGAAGTTACGACATCATGTTGAGGGATTCATGCAGGAATAAAGTGACACACACTGACAGAGAGACTAACAGATTATCGGCCATGACATCAGCTTTCTAGAGTTCACAGGGACTGAGATGATTTTTACATGCTTAGATGGGACAGGTCGACTAGTGTTACCAGCCTGGGAACAGGACGGAGACAGCATTCTCAGGAAAGGCATGCACGGGAAAGATATGGGACGGGATCAGAAGCCTGCGCACGCTGGGGGAAGAAGATAAAGGAGGGACTTGGTCCAATTTTCTCATAAAAATGAGCGAACATCTGATTTCCACAGTGACTAATGCACAACAGATGAGTTAGTAAAAAAAAAAGGCTTCAGTGTTCCACTCATGCCAGCGACCACGTGCGTCTTCTCACACGCTGGCAGCTTCTCCAAGTGCTGCTATTTTTCACAACATACATATGAAACAGTGAAACCGTGGAGAAGTAGACTAAACAGTGCTAAAAGCAGTCAGTCAATGGGGCCTGTGTATATTGAACACTTAATGTTGTGAATAATTCATGGCGTGCGGTTAAGTTTGGAGAGGTGCTGTGGAACAAAATGACTAGAGGGCAGGTAATTGTTATCGATTCCCCTGAAGCCTCTCTCCTGTTGAGAGCAGCTTGGAGAGACGAGCTCCAGGACTCTATCAAAACCACAAAATAAGCCCTGTCTCCACTCTGCCTGCCCGCTTGCTGGATACCTATAAATTTAACTGCCTTGACAAAGTGCCCAAGGATAGCAGAACCTGTTCGGTGAATCAATATCTGTGCAAACTGGCACAGAGTCAGCAACCTCCCCGTCTTCCTGGCAGCAGCACTGGGCGACCATGATGGCTGATCATCCCCCTGTCAGCACCCTGCCAGCTCATTCTTAAATATTCCATAGGTCAGCTCTTTGTGTGGCTGTGTTTTGGAGATGGAGCGGAGTGAAGAAATCACCTCCAAAACATAACCTCCCGTGGAGGGTGTCAATGTCGTTATTCATCAACACTAAAAACAGAGATTCTACTTGTATACATGTGGATAAAGGAGCAAAGACTATCAAATCAATTAGTTATTTTACAGTAACTTCAATAGAGTTTACGTTTCTTTAAAAACTCTTGCAGCACCACATCATAAACTTTTCTTTCCTGCTTGACTTCCTGCTGCAAAATTACAAGGAGATGCGGGGGCTGTCCTCTCATTACACTAACATGGACCCATCGCACCCTTCAGTCTCTGGGTGGAGGACATCCATGGCAGTAAAAAAAACAAAAAAAAACAAAAGACAATCCCTTGAGAACAGCTTTGTCCCTTCTGATACCTCCGTCTCTCAGTAGGAGAGCAGGGGTGTTGCTGCCTAAATACCTGGCACATCCCATTGCCAGCTGAATACAAGAGTAATCTATTATAGACTTGATGTCCCTGCAGGGGTGGAACGTCTGAGAGTGAAAGGAGCTATAGCTTTTGGTGCATGACGCTGACAGTGACACTTAGGGTGCGGTTGGAAAAATACGCAACACAACAGAGATCTAATAATGACTGAAGTAAGCTGCACAGGGACGGTTAACAAAGACTAATCACAACACGGTTTGTGGGAGCGACGGTTTGTAACATGCAAGAACTATTCAGGGTTTCATGCAAACATGTTGACAAAACCACATATTCACATTTACGAGGATTAGGGGAGGGAGCTATTATTAATATTTGGTTTTTTTCAAGGTTGGGGTATCTGTGTCCTGATCCGAGGGACTGGGAGGGGATGGGCAACCTTGTCTAAAATCTGCATCGAATTGAAGGGAAGGGATTGAAAGTGAAAATGACCAACCTTCACGCTGATCTGTTTGTGGATGAAGTGATTTGGATGGAGGTGAGCGGTGGAATGAAAAGACAGTGGGGAGGAAGACAACACAGTGAAACCAAACAGTGTTTTCCATAGGCCCAGTGGGGGTTAGTGACATGGTACAGGTATAAGCAGGGAAATGCATACATACGTCGCGCCAGGGAGGGAAACTCACTCAATTTATTTATTGTTTTTTATTTTAAAACGTTAGATTTTGTTGTTATAAATAAAATGTACAGTTTATTTCATTTTAAAACTCCGAAAATGATAAGTGGAACATATCAAGACTTATTAGATTATTTCAGATATTTGTCTGATAGCACACTTACACAATTACTGTGCAGTTCAAAATGCTATTGCTCCATTAGATGATCAATATTATAGTATTTAAAAGTGTTTTATCTGAATACCTATATGAGTGAAAAAGTTCCTGATACTGGACTTTTCTATGCCTCATGCACAATGCATCCTTCAGGAGCACTTGCTGATGTCGGGGTCACTCAACGTGCTCCTGTACCTCATCTTCTTCCTCGTAGAAATGATTTAGATTGATCATATTTGTAAGTTTCCCTCCCTGACTCCCACACACACACACACACACACACACATAGAACAGCATGAAGACATTTTAGTAAAAAGAAAAGCCCAGCTGCAGCACTTTATCCTCTGTGACATATTGACATGTCACATGGATATGTGAGGGAGTGCCGGCAGACAGAAGCTGACATCCCTCCTCCGTTGTGGGATAAGCGCTTGACAAATGAGCGCTCATGCACAATCACAGCGCGCTTGTGATTCTGCCAATGTTGATGGAGTCCTTCTTTAGAGGGGGGGTCACCGAAAGCAACCCGAAACAAACACACACACACACACGCACCTGCACACCTACATAAACATGCACGCACTCTTAACGGATGAGAAGTGGAAGGACAATAAATAGATATATAGACAGGAAGAGGAAAACAATCCATGAGCAGAGCAGACCCCCCACCCCGCCGCTCGCCTCACCCTCCCACACAGAAATATGAGGACATTCATTCTGTGGCGGCTCTAAAATGTCAAGACAAGGGAGGTGGCGGTGGCGCTCGCAGCGTGGTAGTGCACCTGCAGACAGGAATTGGATCAGGTAGCGACGGTGAGTGGAAAGAAACAGAAACGCTTTCTCAGACACCAAACCCGTAACGAGCCCATTTAATGGAAGTCTGACAGGGATGTATGTGTGGGCGGGTGTTGCAAGGCTGTTGATGGAGAATAATAACACAATTCTTTCTCCCTTGCTAATCTTTTCATGTCGCCTTCAAGTAGCGGTTATTGACATTTCAAGGCAATAAATGTGGGGAGGGAGAAAGTGTTGGAAGGCAAAACATATAATCAAGTGATAGATTCGTAAAGCCTGCACTAAAAAATATGAGACTGGAATATTGAAACAGTCCATCTGGGCGTTAAATGGCGATGGCGTGTGCATCACAAGGTATTAATAACTGTAACACCATTGTTTTTGATTTGTTTACAGCCCAAACGTCATTTTAAAATTCTATTAAAAGTTTGACATCGGCTCAATTTTAACAGCCTGCTGCCAAACATCAACGCTGTAAAAATATTACAGTTGTCCCATGGCTCGTTTGCTTCCAACGCTTGTTATGTTTACAAGTTCGAGCAGACATTGTAAGTCTAAATCTCCCCTCTGGTGTCTTTCAATGAAAGAAAGAGAGTAAAGGAAGAGTCGCGTCAAAGGCCACTTGTCTGAACTCCCTCATGTTTTAAACCCAATCAAGCAGCCCAGTGATAACACCGCCCCAGGTCTTGTCTCTTCATTCTTGCAGTGGCAACAAAGACAGAGTGAAAACATGGCTTGAGCCTTTGTTCCCCCATTGCAGACAAGTACACTTTTAAAAGGTTACGGTTGGTTTGATTTCTATCTCTCCACTGGTGTGGTGAGGCTGGTGGAAAGAGTCGGTGTTGGGGCCAATGGGTTGACAGCTACCTGGGTGGTGTGTTACAGACTAGCAGCCCCGGGGCCCTGCTGGCGCCACGCCACACAACTACTGTAATTACCTCTGTGCAGAAAAAAAGGCCATGTCTGCACCTGTGACAGACACGGCCTGATTAATAGACGAGGCTTACATCCATCCCTCGCCTTTGCTGTTTGGCTGACTACCTCCCTCTGTCAAGATTTAAGATCTAAACCTTCTGGAGCCCCCGGTGTTTAATCTGTAAATTTGACGCTGCGATGGTCCTTGAAGATGAGTTTACCTCTGGTTCCTCTGATCCAGGAGCCACTGTCTGCTGAAAAAACATTTCCCTGGATTTTTTTTTTTTACAAGGTAAATACTGATACTACTATTAGAGAGGGGGGGGAGGGGATATGTCTGGAAAAGATCGTCATCTTGATTCAAAGCTATAATGTCTCTTTCTTCTCCCGACACTTTCTCACTCCCAACTCCACCCACACTAACAACTGGAGCAGCTATTGTGTTTCATGTATATCAGACATGGTGGTGTTACTCACAGGGCCTGACCTTGACTATTCTCTCCCCTATACCAGCACTTTCCAGGACGGGTAGAATGGTGCCTTTGTCCTGCATTAGTCTGCTCCCAGACACCACCACAACAAAAACAAACCATGAAACTCCAGGCACCTCCATGCCTTTTGGTGCTCTGGGTTTTGCTGAGGGGGGTGGGGGGGGGGGGGGGGGCTAATGGAGCCTTTCGATACAGTCAGACGGGTAAAAAAAAAAGAAGAAGAAACAAGGCCTGTCACAGCTTCCAGTGCCAGCAGAGGAATCTGTTTCAATGCAGCTGTTTTCACAGAGACCGCACCTGGTCGAGTTCGCAGCCAAACAGGACGTTGAGGTTAGACAGTTGGTGAGAATAATCGCATTGCACGGATAATGGTGAGAGAAGCTGTTGAAGGTGAGCGGAAGAAAGAACGAAGTGGTATAAATGGCACGATTAGACATTAATGAAAGGCCCTGCACGGGTTTTTCCACTCATCCGGGCCGATTCAAGCTCTGCTCAGGTTGGAGGTGGACAGAGGGACGTTGGGAATTACCCTTTGCACAAATAACATTATTATAAAGAGTTTTAGTTGTCCCACCCTGCAGGTGCAACACAGCTAGCAGGAGAGTGAGGAATATGTCAATCCCACACTGCGACGCACTCCTGAGAAGAGCTTTAATCACCTAAAATCACTAAAGTAAAACAAATCACACGAATAGGTGTACTAACGGGATTCTGGGTCTTCAAAAGGGAGATTAGACACAGAGATGCATGGTTGCTGGAGTGAACAACATTTAGAATTAAACAGCCAAGAATTTTCAAAGGGTAACATTGCTCTTTGTATTTTGCAAGTACATGACATCACAGAAATATTAGAAGTGAGAGAGAGAGACGTTGTACTTTACCTCGTACGTAGAGATTGGCAGGAGAAGAGTAACGAGTCCCGGCACTGTTCATGGCAACGCATTCATATTTCCCCTGGTCGGACTCCTCGCTGTTCTCAATTTGCAGAGCTCCTGCATAGAGGATTAACAAATTTAGCTGTCTTGACAGTTGTGGAATATGAGATGTAGCTTTGCATGAAACCACAGCAGATATCTGTACAGTGACGCTTGAGAGCTGTAGTCAATTAGTATAACCCAGTTCAAGCGTAATTAAGTGCCTCAGACACGGACGTGGTTTTGTCAAAAAAATAAAATGCTTACAGCAACACAAGCCTTTCGCTTATTTGGCAAGTTTACAGGAACTGCTAACAGAATATTTGCCTAGTCGTGTTAAGGAGAAAAAAGACCATGACTGAGGGTCAATTAATCATCTGAATAACATGTCACAACAATCACAGTCTGATTAGGCTTTCTGCTTATGGAATTAATTGACAAACCAAAGTGTTTGTGTCACTGAGGGTTATCTAGCTCAGCCAGATGTTAGAACCCAGCTAAGCTATACTGCACGAGAAAAGCAGCCGAATTTATGTTATATCTTAAGAAGCCATCAAACTGCTGCGGCTTAATATCAACAACTGTGCAAAATGTGTTTAACGCTGTTTTACCAAGGGACATTATTTGGACCCTCAGGAGGGACGTTACTCTGAAGTGTTTTGAGCTGAGAATAATGTTTTCCAGAGGTGCTTAATGGTGACATTAATAAAATGTGACCATATTTAAGTACAACACAAATGTAAACATAACAGGAGACACTGCTCCATTTGCCAGGGCAGATATATTTTCTTCAGCCTGCGAGTACACATTTAGCAGTGAGGCCATTTCAGTGTCTTTCATTACAAACTATCTGACCATGTCTCACTGAAAGCCTCAAGGGGGGACACTCCTCCGCCAGATGGCTTGGATTAGCATTCACAATCCCAAGTAGCTGTAGTGATCACACAGAAGGCTAACATGTTGTTTCTAACAAACCATGAAAGCCCAGGAGTCCTGTCTGTGGTGGTCACTTTGTCACACCGTGTCCAGAAGCATCACCTAATCATCGCTACTGATTTGCAAACGGTCGACAGATGAGGCCATTTTATAATTTGACAACTTGAAAAAAAAAAAGATCAACGACACCAAACTTACCTGCATCCCATGATTTTACAAATACACATTTAAAAAGAAAACTTTTTCTCAAAAAGCAAAAAAGACAGTTATCATGTCTCCAACACAGCATGGTACGAGGCAGTCAGCCACCATGCAGTTTGAAAATGACAAAAATACTCGGTGTACGATGATGTCAGGATACATTTTTTTTTTTTCACATCATGCAGTATGAGATGAATGCAACAAACAGGTTCACCACCAACCGTAGGGGACTCGAATCAAGGCGAGACCAAAAAAAGAGGAGCGGAACAGGGCGGGGCAGTGACATGTGATAACACCGCCTCAGATCTCATGACAACACGTCCCTCCAAGGTGTTTGCTCTGCTTGCTGAGCTCATCGCTGTCTGATTCAGCACTGGCATGCAACTGCATACTAATGTTGGTGTCACGAATCTGTCAATCTACCCCCTCTCCCATGGGAAAAAACAGTGGAAGTACTAGAGGAATGTGGAAGGTTGCTGGTGTGACAGTTTTCCAGAGCTGAAACACTAAACTCCTTCAATTACTCCCAACTACAGGAACGCTGGCTCTTCCACAAGGTCATTTACAGAGCAGGAGGGACACAGAGGCTGTCATGAGGCTATCATAACTCATATAGTTAAACCCCTAATTGTATATGGACTGTATTAGTTGCTGTGGACGCAATAACACTCAGACAGACTGCTGGTGGTCCCAAATGTATGCAGCTTGACCCAGACGTCCACTTTTTACCTCTCTGTTGTTGATTGGAAATCTGCTTTTACTCTTGAGAAAAGCAGGATTTCCATAAAAAGGGAACCTTCCACCTTTAACAATCTCAACCAGGCATCCTGTTCCCATGCTGGGGGGCAATGCTGCATCGGCTGTATGCAAATGCAGCCATTTGAATTTACATTAACTGCATGGAGGAGGCAGGTGGATCCTCTAGTGGCGACGGTGGCCTTTAGTTTAAAATGCAACTCCTTGCCCCTTTTTAACTGAAAAGCCTGAGAAGAGGCTGTAGCAGAGAGATGCTTTGTTTCTGTGTGAACGTGTATGTGGGTGTGTGGGTGTGTGTGTGTGTGTGTGTGTGTGTGTGTGTGTGTGTGTGTGTTTCACTCAAAAACATGGTTCATTTCTAACAGCAAAACAGGAGACTGGAAAAAAGCTAATTTACGTCATAACACCTTGGACTGTCTTTTTCCATTCTCCTGGCATCAGGGTTGGTGATCATTTGTTTGTTAAGGAGCAGACAGAACATGATCAGACAGAACATGTTGGGGTAGAGACGAACGGGGGAAGTGGGGGAGGGCGGGTGGCTGCTGTAACAGCGTGAATGAACCTGGTAATGTGGAACTGGTGGGGATGCAGGGGTCTGATGTGGGGGGAATGGTCTGAACGTGATAGTTTGCAACACACTTTATTCATCATCCTTACCTCTAATTGGTGTACCACCTAGGTGGGAGTAATTTTGATGCAAACAGGGTTGAGAGATTAGTTAGTAAAACATGGCTTCTGCCACAGCAAAAAAAAACTGATGCAATGTGACATAGTATTTCATCAACGCTATGAAGGAGGTGTACATTTTTGGGGACTGTACATGATGTCTGTAAATTACCGGAAACTACACAGATTTAGATTTTCTTTGCTACTGCAGCTATATCCCTCACATGTGACTTCACATTTGTTCTTTGAGTTAAGATTTCCAATTTAAGATGACCCCCCACTCTTTGTGCAGATAGCAGTTAGTGAAATGGGCAAGAGGAATGAATGAAAGTAATACACAGCAATTAGAGTGACGCAGGGCAAAACGTATTCAGGTCAGAGGTATTAAATTCATAAAGAAGTTTACAGATTTGGATGGCGCGAAAAGAGAGAGACTAATGTGTCTAATGTGTGCTAACTGGAAATGTGTGATGCAATATGGGGAACTGGGCTCTGGCTTTCCCATTACACTGCGGCAGCAAATTAATGCACTTCTAATTTCAGGTCACATGGCTGATGCTGATATGGCGGCAGATGTCAAGAGAAGGGTGGCGGATAAGAAAGAAGTTTGAGGGCATTACATATCAGCACGTTTTCAGACACTCTCGCTATGTGCAAGGAAGAAAACTAATTAAGCGTGTGTTGCGGGAGTAAAAGAAAAAAAGATAGAAAAGACCGTATTATTAGGCACAATTTTATCCTTGCTATAAAAACATTATCAAACAATTAGTAGATTTGTTAGTATCTAATTTGTGATGAATCTAATTTGGGCTGTTCTTGTAGTGGAGCCAGGATTTTATATTGCAAGAACATGTACACTCCAAGTGAGCCTGCTCCAGTGACCTGTATTCAGTGTCCACTGGGCAGCTTTAGCACCTGGCTTCTTCTGGAGTAGCTCTCCTCTTTAATCTTCGGGGCCTCAGACCTGCAGCCCGGCCTGACACTCTCTAAGTGAGGTAGATTTAGTAAGGAGTGACAAGACCAAACCTGGTCAAAAGCCACTAATCTTTCAATCTGATCCAGGTCAGGCGAGCGCTGTTTATTTATCAAGTGCACTGATATAGCGAACAAAGGGTACCTCATTGATTTTTGTATTTTTCAAGGTTGAATCCAAGCTAATGCATCACCGGCTGGCCTCATTGTGACCCAGCCGTATGTTTAAGAGGGGATTACAGAATATTTAATGCGGTGAGGAATTCTCTTTCTGTACTTTGAAAGGTTACAAGCTCGTGTATCACTGTCAGAGATTGCAAGAAACGCACGAACAACCTCGTTGCAATTTCTGAGCTACTTTAAAAAGTGGCTGCAGCTGTTGTGAGAAACAGAATCGTCTAAGAACCCAGTCAACTAATGACAAGCTGTATAAAACTTTCATGTGCTTTGATGAAAGAGAATAAATTAAGTCATACATGACAGCAAAGGCCCTTTGTGTTTTCACTTCATTCTCATGTCTAACACGACTACCAGTATGTCTGTTGGCATTTAATGTCATCTCTTAGTCTTCAACATGCCTTCGCTATAATTAACACGTTCCATATGTCATGTAGAATAACATCTTAAAAAAATTGAATCAGGTAGAAATCAATTGTACCTGAGCGGAGCTGTTTGATTCGCCCGTTGCTGCTGCTGATGTCCACAGGAAGCATGTCCTTGAACCAGGTGATCTCTGGGTCTGGGTTTCCACCGGCAGCGCACAGCATGGTGGCAGTTCGGGTCTTTTCAACCACCTTCAGCTGGGGACCCATGTCGATGGTGGGGAAGCCATGGGGGACCTGGTTCTCTGAAAATGTGCAAAGGTAGAACTTTAGTATGGCCGCAGACACACACACACACACAAAAAAAAACAATAAGAGGAAAAACAAGATTCTGACAGAAAAGGCTCTCAGGCGCTGCGAGAGGTGTTGAGTTGAGAGGAGGATGAGAGAGAGCTACTAGTTTCAGGTGCTGCAGGCCAAACGCTGATCAGAAAACACACACACACATAAACATTGTGCCCTACTGTGGAATAGTAGATCTGATGATGATGGTTTAGATTTCAAATTCGGTTGGAAAGAAAATCCAAAAAATTGGTCCCTGATTGATTATCATAACAAGCTTATGACCCAGCATGGGGAGTCTCAGGTTTAAACAGAGGAAGGATAGTTACAATCTGCCTTTGGGCACCCCTGCATTAATGAGCCGCCTCCACAAGCTCAACAAACCTATTTGAATAATCCAACTCTTCGGAAACAGGGATTCAGCTCTGGGTTTGTAGTTATTGAAATTGAACGACCGTCGCCATTCGGCCGCTGTTTCACTCTGTGATGGCAAGTCGTGTCGTTGTGTAACATCAGTCACGTGTTTTTCAGCAAAGGGAAACAAACTGAGCCCTCACACTCATAATGAATCCTAATATCACCTTTGGACAACCTGAATAAAGAGAAAACCCGACCGCCCTGGCAAGGGATCATTATCAGCTTGCTCTCGAACATGTAATCTCTTTAATCTTTCTCCTTGTATGTGGATGAATTCTCGGTGTGGTAATGACATGCTGCTGCCTATGCGGTTCGGCATGAAAAGATATCTAACTGCAGGTTAACAATGAGCAAAGATTAGTCCCTTTGGAAGGATGAAACAACATCAATAGATGACAATTTTGGTTATTTAGGAACCACGAGGGAGATTGTGTCTAGAACGGGTTTTACAACAACACGAAATTAAGACTGAATGGTTACAACAGAATGGTCTACTCAAAATCCACTCATGATTATTCAAAAATTCAAATGTATGCAAAATGCTGTTTTCTTTCCATTCACCAGGGAAAACACAAAAGCTGTTTTGATATTGTCTATTGTAAGAACTATGTGTCAGGAGCTCGGTGATGTTTTAACTACACACATTAACTCTCTTGTTAGTGGGACTGTCTAAAGTCTGAGCTGTTCATAAGAAACCCACCAAATGCTTTGGTAAAACATCTATTGACTCATTCACAAGTGTTAAGTGTTAATCTAATTAGTTTTATTCTACTCTGTAGGCCGACGCCAACAGTATATCGTCTGAGTCAGAAAATCCACATGTAAACACACAGTAAACTATATGGCTGGAGTGTGAATACGAGTGTCCGTGATGTTCTTTGTTCTGATCTCCTGCAGAGCAGTTGTTCCTCCGTTCACCCTTGTGTTTGGCCTGCAGCCCGGATCGTCTCATATTCAAATGTAGTTGACAGATCGCCGCGTGGCGTCTTATCTCTGTGGCGAGGCAAACTTCCTGTCTGACGATACAGGATTCTCTCTTTTTTTTCTCAGACATCCAGACCGAAATCAGGATACCTCGACAAAAGACACAACTGAAAGCACGGTGAAATTATAGAGTGCAATTTGTCACCGTATGAATAATGGTAACAGTATAGCGCCCTGTGTTCCTCTGTGGTTTGTGCTCTCTACAACAGTCAAAGAGAGGAGAGAGGGGACAAGGGCAGAGAGGATGTAGATTGAGAAGGGAATGGAAAAGAATGAAAAAGAAAAAGACCTTGTAGATGTGTGCCTACAAATGTTGGGTTTGAGGCGGAGGAAACAAAGGAAGTATACCAAACCCAGAGGGAGCCACACCTCAGCATCACCTGCTTATAATTCACTTAAGATACAGTGTGTTCATAATAATCATAATAATAAACTTTATCCGTAAAGCATAATTATAATTTAGATAATATTCTACCACACACTGTCACTGTTATAGTGATGTGAAATCTGTGTGTACGTCACCTTTATTTCCAGTGTTCATGTTTCACCTGACACCTGCTGTTCGAGCATGTAACACATGATTGGGCTTTCCAAAATTTAGAAATGCAGAAAATGGTGCAGCTTCCACTCTGGGTCGACTGTATATTAACTACATGGTGGAAACCAATTGAATGAATGAGGCGTGACACTGTGCTGTCAGTCACAGCGAGCCAGTTACCTGAGAGATTGTACAGAAGAGGTCAGGAGAGTCTGACATACCATATTCATAAGTTGAATGTCTGAATATTTGATTTCCTCCAGAATATACCTGCAGCATCTTCAAGGGTTACAACACACAGTGAGGTGCAGAAAGCAGAGTCGTGTCTTACAGCTGGGTAAGGCTATATATGCAATGGTGCTTTGTGCAACTGTGAAAAATAGCACCTGGAATATCAGGACACTTCTCACCAAGCATGGTGCCTATAGAATATTTATGATTAAGATTATTGGCAAATGTTCCTGAGCTGTGAAAAATGCAAACCATTGAGAAAACAGGGTGAGAGACCCCAAAGGAGTTATTACACGAGTCAGCGGCTCTGTCATATCAGGAAACGGCCGATAATTTAACAGGCAAACAGCTGCTGCACAGCTTCTATATAAATCTATCCCCTATACAGTACCTCTGCTTAATGTTTGCACTGCAGGTGAACTGTTATTACAACGGCTGGCCATTTCTCTCACAGTGTGTCTGATTAGTGGAACCTGCACCTGACTTTGCATGGTATGGCCACTCTGGGACATTATTGGCTTAAAGTGTGGCTGCGCTGTAAGTACAGTTACATAAAGGCAGAGAGGTGCTTGTTTGGAAAGATCCCAAGTTAGTCACTCTGGGTCACTCTTGTTTTCAATATGAATTGCTAAGCTGACTTTCTGGCTGCCTGTCACAACATAACACTGTGCTCCCAGTGGCCAGGCCACAGACGATGATTAACTCTGTGACACGCTGGCCTCCCACATTTGAAGCACCCTGCCAGCAGAGCCTTGGTTTGCACAATCACTGATATTTCACTCGCATTGAAATTACATACTGTCCAACTGTAGAAAATATAAGCACATAATGAAAGGCTGTTTAAGAAAACACCTATAAAAAACCATTGGAGCTAAATAAAGTTAGTTAATCATTATAACTTGGTTAGACTGCTAACACGGTGCTCAGTATAGAAAGGTGAAACTATACATTTCTTAAAAACATAGCTTTCTAAAATTGTCCCTGGCTTTTAGTAGAAAGGGAAATAAATTCAAAGTTCTCTCCAATGCGTTTATCAAAGATCTTGCCGAGCCATTGTGTGAGGTTTGAGCACTGCCTGTCTATTCCTACTCCTCTAACTCCTGCTGCTGGCCTCGTCTGCCAACTTGTCATCCCAGGAAGACAAAGATATGCCTTTGTTCAGTCCTCTTTAATTTGAAGGGAAGAGAAAAGGCACGGGGAAATTTGGAGAGAATCCAATGAAATAGTGCGGGCAATGCAGGTTGATGTTTGTCAAGATAGGGGGCATTTTTAATAAAACAAGGGCCTCTTGTGCTGGAGTGTAATTCATCAAAAAAAAGCTCCACTCCTCTGTCTAGGCAGCGCAAGAAAATACGAATAAGGCGAAAATACGACGATAATGTCACGTAGGCGCTCCATTACCAAGACGAAGAGTGCTAGAGGAGGGGGGAAAACAACAACAGGAAAAAAATACTTGTGTCATGTGTGGCATGGAAGTAGATTATTGTGTTCTGCTTCTCAATCTTACTATCACACCGGTGGTTTATTTTGTATATATGCAGAGTGAACAATCTGGCATTGCGCAGGCTGCATGCAAACCATTGGACTTGCACTGCTTAACTAATACAGTGCGGACGGTTGTTAGCACACAAAAATAGTGGAAACGCCCTGGGTTTGCAAATGAGCGAGGCCAGAGGCAGTGCCAGGAACACCTCAGAGGTAAAGACAGGTACGCACGAACTGGTTCCTCCATGATTTGGAAGGTAAATAGGACCATTGTTCTCCCAGCAGCAGTTTATCACGCACAGTCATATACTGCAATATGAGCAGCTTAGCAGATGAACTCGTTTTCAGAGGTTAGAGCGCCGAAGTAGAAAAGATGGGGGCAGAAGGGGGAAGTCTTAATGTGGTTTTCTGATGGTGTTACTCAATTAGGATAGCAGTGGGGGCCGCAACTATACACAAAAGCCATGGGGAAACACTGGCAACATCATTTGTAAAGAGAAGAGGCACTGGTAATATGGTAATTGTTGAAATTAAGAAAACATGATACCGTAATCATAAACTATTGTCAAGGAGGTGTGCCTCTGCTGTAACAGCCACAGGCAGGTGAGGTAAGATTTAAATGAGAGAAGAGGGAGGAAAAAACTAAAAAAGGAGAGGGGAAGGGAGGAGAGGAGGAGGGGTGCATGCCAACCTCCTGCCAGCTCCAATTACCAGTGTGAGTGGAGCGTGGCAGCTAGGGCGATGGGTCTAATCAGAGCCCTGCTGAAAGAGACCCATCCCTGTCCTCCCGTCCCACTGGGAGGCTGCAGGAGCTCAATCCCACACTAACATCAGCCAGCGTTTTTTCCCTCAGCCCAAACATACTCATCTCAATCGGGAGGAAACACTCCAGACTCCCCATCCCCTTCATAACAGGGGAGCCCCTGACATACTGCCACAAGATACAGCACTTCTGCATAAAAAAAAAATGCCTGCCTCATTTCCATTCCAGTGTTCCGAGGCCTCCTCTTCCACCTCGTACTCTCAAGTACACAAAGTGCTGAATGATATGTTCTGCCATGAATGTTTTAAGTGAGGGTTTCACCGGGGAGGCGCTCCCTTCGGAGTGAACATACATTCATGAGACATACAGGGGGGGAGCACACATCGTGTCTGGTAATATTCATGAGAAAACATCGCTGATACATGCTCGTAAGCTGCCCACAGCATCTTGCTTTGCTCTGTATCAATAGTTAATCGAATTGGCATCATTGTGCGGCATCACAAATTAAGGCGATACAGTGAGTCTCTCTTAAGTTATTTAGATTAAACATCTGAGTTGAAATAATAATAATTTTTAAAAAAGGAGTAAAAGGCCTATGATCTGACGTGTGCCTGTTGCCAAGTGATGGATGACAACAATTACAGGTGATACTCCCTTTGGTAGTGCAAACCAAAGGGCCTCAGTGGCAGCAACACAGGCACTCGCCTCATGAAATATTACTGCTCTAAAATCCCCTCTTTTAAACATACATCAGTGCACTGTCTTTATTGGGGGGGAAAAGGTTTATGCAGCTCTTGAGAATATGTAGGACATTTTTGGTATTTCAATTTGCCTGCGTGTGTTTGAGGGTGTGAAGCATTTAGCTCTAAAGTGATCACTAAATGTTTGAAAGGGGAATCTGTTCTGCTAAATTTGTTAGGTGTGAGAACTACAAAGATAAGCCTCTGTGTTTTCTATTTTCAACCGATAAACTTTTAATCATCCACCTCTCTGCCCGTCCGACCTGAGAGGGAAACTAAATACAGAGCAATAAATGTTGTGTCTCAACTGGTCCTGAGTCAATCTGGCTCTGGAAAGCAGACGAGTCGTCTGCGGAGACAAAGCGAGCAGCCCGCCCGCGGCTGTTTCTCGCGAAGAACATCGTCAACACAGACATTTGCATCTGCCTGAGACACACGGAGGAATGTGAGAAGTGTCTGGAGGTGCAAACAAAGAGCCGAATCTAACCCGAGTTCGACTTAAGAGCTCTCAGAATAGTTTGATTATTGACGTGTGTAACAACAGTCAGCAAGTTCACATGGGAAATGTTTAACCGCAATGGATTTATGGGGAACACAAAGGTAATGGTGGTGTTAGACTCTGCTGGTTATCCATTAACGAACCTGGAAATAACAGCGTTTCCTTTTACAGTAACTATCGTCAACATTTCCTGTGGTGCAGTGTGTGAGTGTTTGATGTACGGTGGTTCTTTCAGGGGTTTCTTATTGAAATCCTGGGACATTCCGGCAGCGACTAATGGGCCCTGCAGCGAGGCGAGTATTCATGTTACTACCTCGGCCTTTTTTGACTTGCAAAGCATCGGAGGGCAAGGAGTTTCCTCACATGTTCTGCCATGAAGGGCATGTGAGCAGGACCCTCCTGCACTTCAGAGCAATATCACTTGGCAGAACTCCCACTGCAACATCAAAGACCCGGCAAGGAGGCCATTGATGTAATACTGTTGTAATGGCGTGAAAATGGCGAAAATCTCCACGGAAAAGGAAAGAAGAGAAAGAAAAACAAAGACAACAAGATAAAAAAAAAAATCCACAGAGTCGGTGTGAACAGTGACGTCGTTCACAATTACACAACAGCAGCTTTTTTTTATCAGGCAGATGAGTGGATTTACTGCAGTCGGGATTAGGCAGCAAGAAAATGAATGCAAATGTACAATGTGCTTTGAAATGTGCATCTAAATAGTCTGCAGTCCTTGTCGAGCCTGTTGTCTCTGGCACGCTATCTCCTAGAGCAGGTGTTATGGCAGTTGCCATGGAGACGTTGGTGCATCGGGCAAACAGTCCTCGGTGCGTATTAGCGGTATGCACAGACACACCCGCACGCAACGGACCGTCGCAAAAACACAGTCATAACAAAAACACGGCTAATGTGGCTGTGCCGACGCTTGGTCCTACATGCTAGAGGATGAATCGGTGTGCTGTTATTCTGCTGTTTAACCAAGCGTACTTAGAGTAAAAGGCTGTAATGCATGCCATGACCTTTGAAATAATACACTTTTTTGTCTGGCTGAGCAGAACATTTGGCCTTACTTTCTTGCCTACAGGCAGATAATCAATAACAGACATCTAATCCCCCCCCAATTCCTTCCTTTTATTACTGCCCCCCTCTCTCTTTTTACCATCTCCACTTTCCTATTTATCTCCACTTCTCCCTCTTTCTCTGATCTGATATCATACTTCCACTGTCGTCAGGATGATCTACGGCCCTGCCAGATGCCCCTCGCCTATTATTTATGCTGCGGCGCACCGGTTAGTACATAACCATGGCCTCCGACCCATTACTGCAACCCAAGGGTGGTCTTTTGAATTCACATGGTTCTGCTGACCGAGTCACCTTGTGGGACAAGCGCTGCTGCACAGAATCACATCCTCCATTAACTATGCTATAGCTGTAGCACAGCTGTAGGCTTTCATTTTGAGATTGCAGCTCTACTTCCTGCCTGGTGGTCCTACTAACAGGAGTGTGATTGAAGACCCTTGAGATTATGGTATTACAGGGTACACGGTTTGTGGTTTACAGCTCATTTTAATGTAACTGCCTCTAAGATGGTAGAACCTCGGGGCTCATGGTAAATTTCTGTGGTAATGCGATGTGGCTAATAAGACAGGTTATTCCTCCAGGTGTCTGGGAAGAAAGAAGAAAGGACAGGACCAAAAAATCAGGAAGCGTGACGACTAATGAAATGGGTTCTACAAAAGGAAGCAGTGCGGCCGTTTGCAAATAAATGAATTAATTGATCCTCTCCACAACTCAAATGAATCATCAGCAGAGCTTTATTGGGACATGTTTAGTGTAATTACGACAGATAGGGGTGGCTTTTATGAGTTCTGGGAAAGGCAGTGGATGTAGTGAAATGTGGCAGGTTCTGTTAATTAAATCCTCACTGACTGGGCTCCTGTGACAGCCTTTACTTATTCCCTCAGTCACAGATAATGAATAATACACAGAGTCTGTGAGTCAATGTCGACGGCCTCAACTTTGATTATGTAGGGGGTTTGCTGAAGTGCTGGGTGTTTGCAATTATCACATCGCAGCCTGTTAAGTGGTCACCTCGAAAAACAAACTGGCAGGGTGCAATACTTTTCGCTAATGGTGATCATCAGTAGCAAAGGCAAGAGAAACAAGACCTGTGACCAGAAATTACATGAAACTCAGTACAAATCTTTCGTTATAGCAAAATCTACAAATTATGATGCTTCTGTCAAAAGGTTATCTGACTCTACTACCTGTGGGGAAGCCCAACATGTTTTTATGACTATTTTCTGACGTTGATTCGATCACCATCTTGATTTTTATCTCACCACAACTGCATCAGAGACTTGTTTCCCCCCAACAGTCATAGTTGATAAATGGGAGACTACAACAATATAAAGGGCTCGTTCTTGCCTTAGAAATAAAGACACAGGAATGTGTACGTCCTCCTGACTGCTGAACATGCCCCGACACTGCGAGTGTGGAGCAGCGCAGCATACCGGAGTCGGAGTGTGCTACCCATGCAAAATCAACAGTGCCTTTGACAGCTGTAAGCAGAGCTATCAACCACAGCCTTGAAAAACACAGCTTAGCAGCTTAGTCAAAATGGGCCCATGCCTCTTAAACATGACAAAAATGTCAAGCGTTCGCCTGATAGTGAGTCAGGCCGTTCTCCCCTATTTCCTATGGCCCAGTGGGTAAGCCAAGAGGGCCTGGTGTGCAAATGTGTGAGGAAAAGGGGTCAGGGTGAAAGGACTCCCATTAGCCAGCTCATTGAGTGTAGGTATAGAACCCCCTCCTAACGTGCAGCAGGCCCATCCATCTATATCCAGTCAGGGCCTGGGGAGTCGTTGACTTGTTGGCCTGCAGAGCTGCAATAAGGACATTGCTCTTTACCTGCAGGAGCACAGGCCCTGGCTGTTATTATTAACCAATCGAAGAAGAGAAAACTGTCAGGGGGTGTTGTTTTTTGTGTGTTGCCAGAGACAATATGTCATTGTTCTTGTACGGAAATAAAAAACACAATGTGACAAAGATGCAATACGAGAAAAGCACTTAGTAGAACCCCACACCTCCGCCAAGGCCCAACCGTCAACTTGAATTCTATCAAGCTGCACCGAATTGAACACAACCATAGATATCAGCTCTTTAAATGTGAAATAAATAAAAGTCAAATCATAATAAATGATGTCACCTTGTTGATGGAAATGTATAATGATAATAAAAGTGTTAGTTTGATGAATTCTGAGGTCGTGTGTGTTTTCAAAACAAATGCGGGGGGGGGGGGGGGGGGGGGGCAAGAGATTAGAAACACCTATAATTGACGATAGAAGTCAATCAATTTGCAGAGCTTTATATAAGATTGCTAATTGTGCTCTATTGTGCAGGGATTTCTATTTTCCTGGTGCGAGTGTTGTCTAATCTTTGGTTCCGTATGACTCAGATGAAAGGAGACAGCCGCAGGCAGCTGTATCCAGCATCTAAGCATCCACATGGAATCATCTATATGCACCATACAATGCAGCGTGCAGTTATGAATCAAGACTAATAATATAAAGCAATTGTTCGATAGCTATGAAGCCAGAAGTAATTTTAGTCTTAGGTCACCATGCCCATAATCAACAGGCAGATGAGTCAGAAGTATCGGCTCTACAGCAGTGTCAGATTTAATATGGTTTCTTATTCTGTACTTTTTCAAATAGTCTGCTTTTCTCCAATGTTCAGTCATACCGGAGCCATTCTGATTCATGATTTACATTATTATGGTTTTCCTGTGCCATGGAGAGGAAATTGAATATTTAAAATTTTTTAAAAACCTCTTTATTAACAACTGCTACCGGCACCAAGTTTGAGAGACAGCTTGTATCTTAGCTGAGCACAAACAATTTTAAAGTAAGAAAAACAGAATGAGGAAATGAACAATTGAATCTGATGCAATATTGCACTGACTGTGGCTGCCTGCAGGGTTAAGAGGACTCATATAAAGTCAGCATACGACTTTTAACCCCTTAAAATATTAGTGTGATCAAGGAGCGTGTGTGTGAGTGACAGTTTCTATCAACTTCTGAGTTTATATTCACTCATATTTTGGCAGAATTGATATTTGATGATAACAGTTGGACTCTGTTCCCCTGATGGCAGTTTAGAGAGAAACATGAAAAACCTTCTCTGTTTGAATCCTCAGAATAACGATTTAAAAATGTAACAAACAAAGCCAACACAAAAAAAACCACATGATGTGTTTACTCAGTCAGTTTGACTGCATGCACGGTGAAAACTATTGAAAAACACATCAGACATGCTCTCACAAACAAATCTTGAGTAAAATCTGTAATTGAATAATGGAAGCCTGTTGCAGTTGCCTGTGGTGGATGCTTAATAGCAGATGTCAATTCACGGACATTCTATTCTGCTCTTGACAATGTGCAGATATTAACAGACGTGCATGTCTTGTCACATCTCCAATATCTCCGCAAATGCAGAGACAACATCCAGACGAGCGGTTCAATATCTCCTGACAATCGACAGTGGCCATAACTTCAAGTCTAAACACTGACAGAAGACATCTCTGCTCCGAATAGATGTATGACAGCAGCCAGAGAAAACACTGGTTGATAGTGCACTTTATGTAGAGTGGATATATTAACAGGAACACCTATGCAATACTGTGCAATCCGGTACAATAGCTTTGCAAGACGTGCTACCACTAGACAGCTAATAATGTGATTTATTAGCTTATTTTTATGGCCACTGATTGCGGTGTTATACTGGTTATGTACATGTGACATATTATGAGCATATTCTAGTTTTTTCTGCACTGTTATCTTCAAACAAAGGGGCTGTTCTTCCCACTTCTTCTTCCCAGCATAGATCCGGCAAGTGGACTCTTGCAGATAGAGCACAAATATTTGTCCAGATAAACTACGAGCGCTGAAGCGTGACGAGGGGATGGGATGTTTTATTCACTGCTCAAGATTTCGCCCTCTGAAAAAAGAGTTTGTTTTAATAATTTCTCCAGCTTGTGAATTGTTATGATTTAGATAGGCTCTAATAAAGAGTGAGGACTCATGTTAGTCTACTGGTGTACACAAGAGACGACAGGGTTACCTTCAACTAGGCAGAGTCTGGAGCGACTCCACCAAGGGGACTGGTTCTGATACTTGACAGGAGCTGGTATCAGCATCATGAATCATCTGTGCTCATTTTGCATTTTTCTCGCTCCAGCTTTCTGTAGCAAATGTGTTTTTGAGAGACAAGTGTTACAGCACTCTTTGGAAATCAGTGGCCCACTTAAATTGGGATTAATATGTCCCAGCGTGAGGTTTACCTTGACATATCAGGAAGTTCAGTGAGTGGCAGAAGTTATGGGATAAATTAGAGAAATGTAAAATCACAGTTTGGTTATTTCGACAGTCTGCAGATGTGTTTTGAGGTTTTGAAACTACATGAAATTACATGCAATCAAAAAATTTCGACGATTTAGAAAATGCTGGGAAACCACAACAAGCTGCACTGATCACATGACTTTTAAAGAACGGCTCTAATTCATTGGTTGTGCTAAGACAAACAAAGACTGCACACTTTGCACTAATTTCCACACTACTTGTCTTGGTTCTCCTATTCTAGGAACCGCTTCTCTTTTGCTGTTTTTTTATTCATTGACCTCTCTCTCCCTCTCCCTCTCTCCCCTGAGGCTACAGACATGATCAGCACTGACAACGCAGACATACCAGACATCGCAGGCTTTACAGATACACCTTGCCAAAAGCACGGAGCAATTGATGGACAAGTACCGATGATAAAATGCTGCCTCAAAGGAAGAATGACTCCATCCAGATGTCTTACGTATAACTCGAAAAAAGAAAGAAAGCCCGGTGTCAAATTGTGCAGGATAGATCGAGCAGCCAGGATCAGTGTCGCTGGCGATTGATCATTTGAAAGTTTATCATCAATCATAGCACATCCATCATACCTTACAACTGAAGATAATAACCTTGAGGGGTCTATTAAACAATTGAGTTTTGATTTTTTTTATGATAATTTATCGATCACACAGAGAAGGAGTACAGCTAAAGGTCAGATCGCCGGAGTTTCTTCGAGCGTCCATGTCTTGCTCAAGGACACTCCGTCAGGGTGGCTGTTGCTGATAAAAGCCACAAAAAACATGTAACAGCAACGCCAATTGTGAAAATGTTAGTGCAAGGAAGCAGAGACTGGAGTTTTACCAGAAACTAGTGTAATTGGTTCCTGGCAAACCCTTAATATCTTTACAAACCAGTTATCGATATGATGATGCACTGAACTGAAAGACACGATTGGCTGGCCCTGGACAATGTTGTTGTTTTTCTATATCCTACTCTATTTTCTGGTTCATTATATTAAGTGATTAGGGTTAATATTTCAAAGACAACCAGCCCTGAACCAACCTAAAACACTATTTGTCCTCCATGTACAGCCTGTCCTTGGAAGCAGTGATGTAAGGATGCAGATTGGGTGGCCAGCACAGTGATTTCACCTCGCCATATTGTGTGAGTCCTTGAGAGAAGCACGCAAAGACAGATGCAGTTTGTATCTGTCAGCCTGGATATGATCTACGACGCTGGGCCTCCAGCCAGCAGATGGTGGGAGAAATTAAATCTGTGACACCGACCGTCACAATGGAGCTTGGAAATACAGTGTTTGGGAGGTAGCGGCAGTCCACCTGCAGATTGGTGTGGGAGTGTGTGTGTAGAGAAACGTGTCCCTGAGTGCTTCTGTGTGCGTGCAACTTTGTTCCTCTGTTTCCCTTCCCTGCCTGTTTTGAGAAATAACAGCCCTGCCTAAAATGGAAGCCAAACCTGTTCCAACAAACCTTCACGCCCTGCACCACTGTCATCAACAACCCACGGTATTTAATGTTAAACATGAACCGAACACTCACCTTTTTTTAACAGCGTGAGGGAACTGCTATTAAAACGGCAGCACACACATTACTGAAACCCACGAGCATTCAGAGAGAGCGGAAAAAAAGTAATGTGGGGGAATAGCCGTTACACAACAGACTATATTTTGGTCATTGTGGGTGATTTGAATAGCGCAAAGGAAAGGAGAGGATTAAGTTGTCGGACGAGCATGGCGTAGTATTAAATCATTCCGATATACAGTAGCGTGTGTGTGTATTTATCTTGCCTGGGAAGAGGAGCAATGAGATTTCTATGCTGTTTATCCAGTCGGGTTTGTTGTCCGCACTTGCCTGGCTCCTGAGATATTTATTACTGGCATTGTGTCGCAGTCATTTTCTGCCTATGCACCAGGGACTATAATGCATGCCAGGCAAATGAAGGCCTTCTCTAACCGGTGAGGCTGTAATTTGTTTACTGCCTCCAAACACAGGTCCACTACAGCAAATACAGGCAAGACATTAAAGCTAAACTAAATTCTATTAAGATTTCTATTTTGAAAACAAACAAGTTTTCAACACAGGTGTTTAGTTATGGTGTTCCTTCCCATCTTAAAATGAAAGAGGTATATAATGGACTCATATGACCGCTCTCTATTAACAAGGAGCAGTTATTTGATGGTTTACATATTTTCAACGAGCAAAGGGCTATTTTTTCAAAAAGAGGATCTTTGAGTTCTTTGACCTTTAAAAGCATAAAAAAACCCTGTTCCCCTCGACATTACAAGTTCAGGAAGGAGTTGCCAGGGAAATTCAGCAAAAGGTGTGCAGCTGGTCTGAAGCAGAAGCTTTCTAATTCACATTCAGACAGCGGAGGATTCCAGTAATGAGGGGGGCTTTTGATCTGGTACCATTAGATAACATTCCTCCTTTCCGGAGACAGGTCCGCTGTCTCCCAGAGGACAAGCCCATGTTCTCCAGCGCAGCAGAGAAGTCACGGAGTATATACCTAGTTTCGGCTCATGTTTGAGGAATTTCCTCGAGTCACAGCGAGTTTCGCAGCAATCAGTTTGACAATTTTATTCTTGTTTGAGCTTTTTTATGTTATTTGGGGGGGGGGGGTTTGCCAGAGAAGCTTCCCAAGAGAGCGGGTCAGCGGGTGAGGGTTAGGACGTTCACTTTCCAGGGGGTTGGTGGGATATTGGATTATTAAAATGACTCCACCGCTTTGGCTGGAGTAAAGATTTATGGCTTTCAAACACTTGCATTATTGCTGTGAAAATACAGAAGTAACGCAGACCAAACAGAAATGTGAGCCATTTCGTTCTCATGCCATAAAAGGGAAATACAAAATCAACATTTGCGTCCGAGCAGCGTTGATTTCTCAGTGATATGCGACCTCCAATTAAACGTTTGTGTCGAATCCCCTCACTCAGAAGGATTATTGTGTTTTACTTGGAAAATGTGACTTATTATTTTTAAGATACAAGTGACATTCTGTGGAGACGTTTCCCAGGACTTGTCAATGCTGTAATTCCCTGGTTGTTGATAGAGGCCAATTAAAACCATGTTCTTTTAAGGATTTCGCTTTGAGCGGTTTCACTAGACTTTGACTGTGGTTTCGTGAAAAATAAAAAGTGTCGGCGTCCAGATGTGCAAACAATCCCTCAAGAGCCACAGAGGCCTCATCAGTTTTATCATCACCATTAGTGTTGTGTGATGGTTCTGACACCACCTCAGTCATTTCTGGATCTGAGTCATTGCATTTCACATTTTACATGCTCCTCAAATGTTAACCGCGGTGAAAATATGAACCATTGCCTCGACATGGGCGAGGCGGCAGCACACTGCTCTTTAAGACTGATGTTGTGAGCGGAGATGTCTTTTCTGGCCAGCAGTAGCTCATTTCATACATCACAGAGACAAGCACCATTTACCTGGACATTTACTGAGGCAGTTCAATTCAAGAGGGGCGCTCAAGGTCAGAACATCAGCATCGTTACCCGAGTAATGAGTCATTGTTCCCTCTGGTCATCTCTCTATAATACTCTACGACGTCATAGCACCACCGCCACCACACTGTCCTCTGTGTTTACCAAAGATAGGAGACACAGAGAATAGATACAGGGGTAGAACACACACTGGAACAAGTTATAGAACAGAGGAGGCAGAAATAGAGGTAAAAGAGAGGGGAAGAGAAACAGACATGGAAGACTGATGGGAACAATATTTCTCCATCACACCTCCCCTCTGGTCTCAGAAGCGTCTGCATCATTATTTAACCATACAGGTCAGACCTGCACACAGCTGACTGACTCTCTCTCTCTCTCTCTCTCTCTCTCTCTCTCTCTCTCTCTCTCTCTCCCTCTCCCTCTCCCTCTCACACACACACACACGTTTGATGGTTTGATGAGTGGGTTTTGCACGTAGAACATTATTCAAAACAAAACGAAGATTATAGACAAGAATCCTAAGATGTTGACTTGGGAACGTGTGACAACTCTAAAAGAACACAAGTCACAACTATGCTTTCGGTTCAACCACACACACACAATAATGAGGAATTGCTGAGCTGACTTTGGGCCTGTACGTAAGTCTCGGCGGAGTGACCTCTCGGGCGGGGGGGGCGTGAGAACCACGACTAACAAAGAGCGGGGCTGTTACGGCGTGACAGAATTACAGAGTGACTCGAGACTCATGACTGAAAAGGTGCTAAAGCTCCGACTCAGCTGGTATGAAAATATGCCTCAGCAGCTTCACACAGGTGAGCGACTACACAGCGCCCAGCCTCCAATCATCTGCTCAGGTTAGGTAAACAACAGAGGGTCCATTCATCACCCAGGAGACATCTTCTGTGGGCCCTCAGTCAAGAACAGGCTCAGTATAACAAGCATTTTCACTTATATCCATACACTTATACACCAAGTGAAATAAAATTAAATAGATAGTGTGAAAAATTATAAATCATAACCAACTAATCGTGATCTTGACATGATTCATTATCTTATGTGGACTTCTTGGCCCGGTGTTACATAAGCAGCAAACACAAAATGAACATAGATGCATTAAATTACACGACAAATTAAAAGCAAATGATCAAGACACTCGAATGTGTTTCTGAAATTAGCCTTCCTCTGAGACGGCAGTGAAACCAAGTGTAACGCTGCACCAGCGTGACTGTCATAATCCATATTTTGCATGATTGGCATTACAAAATAAAGAGCCACTATATGAAATAATCATACTTAATGTGCAATCTGCCTTTGCTCGGCTAAAACCTATAATCCAGATCGACTTAGTGGTATAATGACTTTGCCATTCTTATTGCTTCTCTTGATGGGGGGGGGGGGGGGCCTCAATGACAAATTCATGCAGATGCACGGGGGGGGGGGCTTTTCTTTTTTTTAATGAAAGGGGAAGTTTTTCACTCTTTATTTATTCAGGGAAGGTTGACAGGGAAGTTGCATATTTTTCAGCAATCCTCAGCTCTTTGCTTCTTTCCTTAACACGAGCACACCTGGAGAGCTCCCTGCGGTCTCTTCCTCACTTTCCCCAGAGTCTATCACTCTGTCCGAGATCGGAGGCAGACACATTCTGACGTGACTTTTCAAACCTCCAGGCTATCACGAGCCCATTAAGGAGGGGGATCATTAGTCTCAGGCGGTTTGCTGCTGCCCCACCGTTTTCTCGTGTAGCTCTGCTGATATGAACTTGATGTATCGCTGCGTTACAAACAATAGTCTAAAAATAGAGCCCAAATGACGCCAATGCTCAGTGAGGGAGTGCGTGTCTGCGTGAATATATAACATGCGTGGATGTGAGTGCGCGTGTGCACGTGTGAACACACTCCAAGTTGTCCAGCACATCCTCAGGGTTGTGGGTGAGCCGATTCAAGGAGTTGTTTTGATTAAATCAGATGTGAGGTTCTGTTCCAGCCTCTGTAGCTGCATTAAATACACAAGTCTTCCTCCGACTGAAAGGTAGTGACACATTTTTACATATTCCTTAACATTTGTAATTTAAAGTAGGCTATGCTAATGAACACTGACAGCATGACTGTCAAATAGTCTGTATCTGTTGCTAACTGATGAATACAATTACAACAATTACATACACTTACATTTACAGTTAAAATCTGTGTGGGGATATTTCTGCAGAAAATATTCAAAAATAGAATAACAGCAACAGACCTTTAAGATTATTATTATCAGTTTTGACAGGTTGTTTACTTGGGATGCACATAACAAGTTGACATCGTCCTCTTAGCCTCCTGGTGTGGATCTAACTTTGCCTTGACAAAGCTTCAACACAGACGACAACTCCACCAGCCACTCGTTTGCTTTGGCTGTCTGCCATGTCACCCGGTGCAGGTAGCGTGGAAGGGACTTGCCTGAGCTCGTAGGCTGAGTGCAGCTGTCCACAGTTTTTTTATTTTTTTTTCCATGAACCTACATTATTTGGGTTTTGAGAGCCGAAAAACAACGAGACTAAAAAGTGGCTCAGCTCTGTGTAGAGGAGCACACTCAGGTATGATTATCACAGACAGTACTTATTAAGGCAGCTTTAAATATGTGTCATGACATGAAAAACTAATGGGGAATGTTTTCTTTTTGTTGAGAGATTAAAGACTGTGTAATAACTGGAGGGTGGCACATGGTGGTTAGCACAGCAAGAAGGGTCTTGGTTTGAATCCCTGTTCGACTGGGGCTGGATTCTAAATTAACCATAAGTGTGAATCTGAGTATCTATGTGTCTGTGTGTCGTACCCTGCCTCTCGCCAATGTCAGCTGGGTTGGCGCCGTCACTCCCCCGCAACCCTCAGAAGAATAAGCGCTATAGATAATAGATGGATGGATAAATCTTATACTTGAACATGAGGCTCAGGCCAAAAAACGGAGGTTTAGGGTGTAGCCATGGTTAAAAGTATAAATACACAGTGAACGTGTAGCATAGTAGCAAAGCCCTACAAATAGAAAACTCCATCATATGGCATGTGTCAGTATGTTACTTGACTCTGAGATTAGCAGTTCCAGCAGTTGCTCACTGTTGAGTAAGACTCGTGCACTTACAGAGGGAATGTGTACTTTTCTCCAACTTTGCCCCCCAACACTCACACTGTGATTAATCTCATCTCATTCATGTGCACGACATGTCATGTTGGTGCTGTTTGTTTATGCAGACAGCTTTCCTCATGATACAGTGCAATGGAAGGGTAGAGATAGAAAAAATAAAAAAATTTCTTTGTGCAAGAGAAAAGTCCCTTCGGGAAGATTACGCAAGCCCGGCCAGTGATATCATCAAATCAGCGTGGACAGAGAGAAAAGGGGAAGGGTGGGTGTTGTGAAGACAGAATTCAAACTGGGGACGGAAAGGCTGTTTCTAAATGAGGGGGGATCTGCTTTAATACCAGTGTAATGGCTATGGACAGCTGTGATCCTCCCCCTGGCTAGCTCTGGAGATTCTTTTCCCGAAACTTTCTAATGGAATCAACTCCTGTGGTGTCTGGCGCCCACATGACAAAATTACAATCAATTAAAGGGGAAATTCCTGTCCACGGCTCAGTGATATGGAAGGCTGAGCAGGGAGAGGTGCAGAACCCCTGTCCACATGAATCACATGCATTAACTTATTATGGGTGGGATGAGGATGAAGGTCTACAGATGTCAAAGCAGCCTGCAGGCATGGGGGGGGGGGGGGGGGGGGGGGGGGGTGGGGGGGGGTCCTATATGTGGAAAACACTAAGAATTGTTTATATGGCCAAGAAGAGCATTTTTCTCAGTGACACCGACTCTCATATGCTACTATAAGGATTTAGATGAGACAAGTGATTCGCCCAAAATGCTTCATATAGTAAATGTAGATTCAGTGTCATACATGTGCTGAAATGTACAAAATATAGTTTAAAAACACATTCCATACATTTTTCTCACCTTGTAGCGTTAACATTAAGATATATCTGCTCCTCTAAGATGCCAATACCAGGAATCCTCAGAGTTAGCAAATGTTTATGTGTGTATCATTAAGGCAAACGCCAGCATCAGCCTTTGAATATAGTGGAATGAGAACTTTGCAGCAGCAGCGAGAGAGAGAAGAAGGAGTTAAAGAAAAGAGTGAGAATGAGAGCAAGATGGAGACAGAAAAAAAAAAAGGCTTATCTTACCTTCAAGCACTGTAAGCTTAGCACTGGTGTTGATCTCGCCAGCGCTGTTGGTGGATGTGCACTCGTAAATGGCTTCATCTCGGTGTGTGCGCAGTGGCTGGATCCGCAGTACGGAGCCCGAGCCGTCATCAAACTCAATCACCTAGGAGAACCAGAGGAAAGCAAAAGGCCAGGAATGTTATTTATTTTCCAAGTATTTTGCTTCATTGCAAAAATGTAGATAACATTCATTTCTACCCTCATGTGACCGTTTTACTGATATTTTTGTTTCTAATATGAGAGAATTTTTTTAACGTTTGCATATGTTTCAGCTTGACCAGTTTCTTAAAGGCCTGTTTTCATTTCCTGCTGCAGAATTAGATTTTTCAGGCAAAGAGCCGAGTCTGTCTTTCCCACAAAAAAAATGGCAAATGAAATTATTTCTTTCCCAAAAACATTCATCTTGAATACAAGTGGGAATCAATCGTGATATGTAGAGTGAACGATAATATGAAATCTAATCCAAAAATATCGATGCACAGCAGAACCCCAAGTAAGATCATATCCAGGAAAACCAACCAGGAGCTTAAACCAATAGTCCTCCCAGCTGCCATGGCTACATTACATTACAGAGGAAACACTGGTCAGAAGCAGTGTGAGATCCCACCTAAGGCTCTTCCTTCTCCTCCTATGGGTTCAAAAGGGGGAGGGAAAATACATCAGGTAATACATCAAGGGGGTGCAAGGCCAGAGATGGTGGAGCTGAGGAACAGAAGGGGAAGGGTGAGGGTGTGGACAGATTGAAAGAGATGAAGCAGACTTTATAAATCAAGATGGGAGGAGATGGTAGAGAAGGGAAGCCTGTCTATTCTTGCTTAGAGAAGAGAAGAGACGGCGTAATGCTCAATAACAGGGCAATTGAGTGTGTGTTTTGTGGGAGAGGTGACTTTGTGTGCACGCTGCGAGCGCATGTGCATGTGTGGATGAATGTGTGGACGAGTCATTAATGAGAGAGGGTTACCGAGGCTGTCTGACGCCCACGTCTGTACAATGTTTTGTCACGTGAGTTGTGTTTGTGCCTGCCCGTGTTTACTTGAGCACATGTGGGTGTGCACTGGGACTGTTCAGAGATCTGAGAATCACGCATGAGTGCTCACCTCAAAGCGCTGGGAGCTGACTTTCTTGCCTTTCTTCATCCAGGTGATTCTGGGTTTAGGGTCCCCAGTGGCCTGGCACACAAACGATGCAACTCCGCCCGAGATACCCGTCTGGTCCTCTGGGGATTTCACGAAACTTGGCATGCCTGAGGAGGATGGAGAAACGGGGGCAGAGGGAATTGGAGAATGATAAAGGGAGGGAAAGAAGTCAATGACAGGGAAAGAGGGAAGGACAAAGGAGAGCAGAAGGGAGGGGGAGAGGTGAAGGTGATGTCAGTCACGTCATTATGTGAAACTTGGTTATCTGTGGGAAACACTTTCTCCTCCCAAATGAGGCAACCCACACAGGTTTTGTTGTTTCACACACCTTCAGTCTCTTTGTGTTCCTGCCTGTCACTGTATCGCGATGAATTTATTACTCTTGCTTCAGCACCATTTAAAACAGGGCAAATAATCAGACAATACTCTTCCTCAAAATGTAAAAACTGCTTGTGAATTCGACATGTTCGGAGTTAACCAGGTTATTTAACAGGGTGTCCTGGGATCCAATTAAGGCTTCTATTGTGTTTTGATTCTGAAATGTCTATTAGTTCACTCTCGATAATGTTTATTTATAAAAACCACTATAGATTACCTTGGTGAACCTCTAACTGTGGTTCCTGTGTTTGCCTTTAGGGTGTTTCTACCCAGCACCACACCCCAACGTCATTGTTCACGGGACAATGGCGTGCGTGTTTCAGTGACAGCCCCCGTCTTAGTTGACATTAGGCTACAATAAGCACACCTATGCGCCAAGCTATGGCGTCAATGCTTTATGCTGTATTTACACCCTCAGATGTGCATTATACAAGCCAGGCTTCAAAAACATAACTCGGTGTCCTTATTACCAGTTCTGTCAGCTTGTGTTTCATCTCCAGAGTCATTAAAGAGGGAGGTGGGGAACACCTAACCCGCAGTTATGACGAACAGACCGCCCCGTAGAGACACGCACAAACGGGTGAATCATTATGCTGTG
The DNA here is from genome assembly GCA_006182925.3 of Reinhardtius hippoglossoides. Lineage (NCBI taxonomy): Eukaryota > Metazoa > Chordata > Actinopteri > Pleuronectiformes > Pleuronectidae > Reinhardtius > Reinhardtius hippoglossoides. The sequence continues at coordinate 5,445,464 of CM031680.1, read as the reverse complement.
TACACAGAGGAGACGCCAGCCTTCCCTCGCTGAGCACACGCTGGGGAAAAACAAGCAATGGCTGCCACCATTCTTTTCTTTTTTATGTCTTCTACTATAACATCGGGTAGAGGTGGGGTGTCGGGTCAATATCTAGTTGGGATAACACAGTACCAGGTTGTGGTATAGATGGGACTGTTAGTGAGAACATTCTCCAGGTCTTATATTATCACCCTCTGCCCTTGGTTGGCTGTCGAAAGAGTGGTGGTGCTTGCTGTCTTTGCTTAAGGACATCTCTGAAGAGGAGCTTGCAGTGTACAACAAAAAGGGGGGGGGGGGGATGCAGGCAGTGAGGAGTGTGCACGAACATAACCGTTTCATTTGAAATGCTTCAAAAACATATGAATTCAACTGGATAGACGGACAGATGTACTAACAGGCTCCAGAAGAAAAGGTCACCAAATATTAGTATAGCTATATACGTACAATACAAGAATAACGTAGTGATTTAATGAGAAAAATACCAATATTATTAGGGATAAAAAGGAAAAGAGGCAAGTTCCTTCTTCTGTTAAAACTTATACTAAAGAGAAGCTCCATATTCCTCGCGACAGCCTGATCTTCTCATTTTCCCTCTCTAGAATAACAGCTAGCCCAAAATTAGATTTATTTTCGTAATATTACAACCTTATTGTCAAAATATGAGATTATTTTCCCTTTAAAGCTCTGTCATACATACACACATACACAGTCTTGCAAAGCATAACATTTTTGGCAGTTGTCTTACTTCTTAAGAGACATTAATTGCAGACACAAGAATCTGGACAGGTCTGTTGTCAAACGTGATTAAAGATAATACACGTACCAGCAGGGATGCACTGAGGAACACCACCTCTTCCCAGCTTTAAAAAGTAAAATGGAAGCATCTATCTGGCATTATTCATTCTGTTTATAATCTGTTTTATGTGTCTAAACCACTGTCAAATAAGTGTCACATTTGAAAAACAGATTAAAGCTAATGTGGTCTTTTAAAACCAATCACGATAAGCTAACCATGACAAACAAAAACACAATCAAATCCACATCATCGTACACAACAGTGATAAGTTGTGGTGTATTGCAGTGCGGAGCGAGAGTCGGCAGTTACACAAGCCTGGCGATGCACAGTAATCCAACACGTTCATCCACCCATCTGTGACCTGTGACCCCCTCATAGTACCTAATCCCACCTGACATTTGAATGATATTTTATCCCTGGTTCTCGCAGGGACCAGATTTAGATTTGCAAAAGCACAGTAATAAATCCTTTTCTACAACGTCAAAATGTGACTGAGACGCACACACAGCCAGCAGCATTGCTAATGATTCAGGCCTGATAAGCTTTTAAGAGTGTGTGCCTGAGCATGCATCAGTGCATGCATGGATGGTGAGTTGGAATCCCCGAGACCTGATTATCAGCAGTAGTTCCTGCTAACATCTGCCCCTAAGCGGGGGGGATCAAGCAGCATTAAACAGTTCTCGGCACATGCTTCAAATTAAAGGATGCAAACTCATGTACTGCCACAAACATTTAACTGAGGAACCAGTGGATGTTAGGAATTGTAAGGATTTTAGGGATAAGTGGAGGAAAAGGGGCAAACTGGCCCTTGCTGAGCCTTTCCTGCATTAATCCTCTTAAACAAGCTTCCCCTCAATTTTGATAGTTGACCTGTGACTCTGAGACGAAACTGTGGCACATTCTGAGCTGTCCATTGTTAATACAGGAACTGCCAAGCATCAAATCACAAGATCTCAAGAAAGGTCTGCGCTAACCCCAGACCCCAGACTTGTGGACAGGGTTAATAATGTCCTAACACACTTGAATGGAAGGGCAGAGGTATTTATTTTTTCCGACAGAGACTCGGCTGAGTTCCTCCATCACGGTGCCACCACTGGTGGGTGAGGATATTGAACTGTTGGGTTTGTCAGTTCTTTTCTTAGAGAGACAAAATCCAGACTCTTGCCTTTTTCCCTCTGCCTGTGTCCCATTTTCCTGGCTGTCAGGCAGTTGTCACATGAAAACAATGGCAGGGACGAGGTGGAAAACACATAAGCCTACCTATGCAAATCCCTCTCCCTACCACTGACTGCAAGCTTTGAGCCACACTCCTAAGCTTTGATACGTCACATTGAAAACTCCTGTCTTGACACACAAAGCTTGAACGCACGCTCTCCTCTCACTGGCAGTGTAGAAAGTGCTGCCACATCTGTCAGGCTGGTTGGTTGCAAGGTGCTATGGATTTCCGGGCTGAGGTTATCGACACGTGAGTGCCTCATGCTTACCATAGTAATTTATTCACACCAACCAGATCAAGGGATCACTCTAATTACAGCAACTAGCACGTAAACACCTAAACTGGGTTATCTTCATCACTATCAAAGCAGATAAACATGTCTGAATTACAACTCAATCATTGAAACTACTGGTTTTAATTAACAAATTAATGCACCAGAAAGATCAAAAAGTGATCCACATGCAAAACAGGACACGAACTGCAGCCTGGCTGCTGGAGTAGGAAAAAAGACACAAACACATTTTTAACAAGAGCAAAAAGGCTTTCATGCTAAACTAATGACTGAAATTAATGTTTTAATCTAAGCAAAAACAATACAGAGTGAAAACCCAATTTTTTGGGGGGACTAATAAGGTGTTTCTTGTATGCTACAGATCCTGATTCTCAAACTAATTATAGAGTTATTAGGGAAATTAATTCTAACCCATGTAGATGCTTAATGTTTAAAAGCGCAGTACAAAATGAGACGGTTTAGCGTTGATGCTTTAGTGTGCGTGCATGAGGCAGGAGTAAGATCCCACATCACAAATGTGCATACGTGTGCCCTATTGACTTGGAATTCAAATTTGACCTAGAGGGCACGGTATTGACAAGTGTGTATAGATTCTGGTTTAGACCGCACTGAAGGAGACTACAGAGCGGCTGACTGCTCCATGTGTGGGATTAAACAGCTTCTCTCAGTTAACCTAATGCCTTCAGTTCTATCTGTGGGGGCTTCAGATCATTAGAGCGATGAAAAGATGTGGGGGATTCCCAAACTCCAGCGTTGATACAGGTGTGCTTTTCTTCTAATAGACAGACAGACACTGCACTAGACAGGCAGGACAGATGGTCAGGACCAACTGTCCCTGTACAGTCAACAGTAGATGACTTTGTCAAGGGCAAATAAACTGGCCTTGTGCAATGATGTTGTAAACGTGGTTTTGTTTTCAGTCCACACACGACAACATGAGACCGTTCCAGCTAAAGGAGCTAGCAGCCAGTAGCCAGTGAACACAGGAATCCGGCCTCTCCCCTTGCTCCTCTACTGTGGACGTCATTCACTCGAGAACGGAGTGAAGACGAGACCAAACACAGCTTTGAGGGTGGTTTCCTGTTTCTTCCATTCTTTTCCACTTCTATTCTTCTTCTGCGATGAATACCTCACGTCTCTCTGTGTGTGTGTGTGTGTGTGTGTGTGTGTGTGTGTGTGTGTGTGTGTGTGTGTGTGTGTGTGTGTGTGTGTGTGTGTGTGTGTGTGTGTGTGTGTTGTGGGCCTCTGAGCTAGGCTCGTAATAAATGCAGAGACAGCAGGGAGAGCCAAACAAATAGCTCTTGTGTGGCTTACAATTAGTGTATTCCCAAGCCCGCCACAGTGCCCGGTGAGAGCTACTGTGTGAGTGTAGAGTATCAGGGATCGATACACACGGGGCAGAGAGAAAACCATTAATTCTTATTAATAATGGATCAGCAAGTTATCATTTTCACGAGGCAACACTTAGTGGGAATTTGTCTGATGGCATCAGCACTGGTTGTTTTAATGGAACTCTTCCATTAACGCCTTTTCAGGCCATTAGCATGCAACTTGTTTGCAATTAATTCCATATAACGCTGCCTCCACTGTGAGTTATTTACCCCGGTAAAGTCAACTGCACTTCAGGCTGTTTGTTTAAACCAATAAACATTATGTTTTCTATCTGAACTTCTGTTTTACACCGTGGAGCATTGTTATTATTATTCGTTTTCCAAAAGACACGTGTATATGTGCACGTGTTGGAACTTTTGTAGAGCGACCAAAGGACTGAATGATGTGAGGGAGGGTTTCACATCATCATCTCACTTTAGTTGAGGGATTTCAGGTCAAGATGATTTATTTTTATTATCCAGTTTTTAAATTTTAATCTCTTAAATCTGTTAAATTGATATCACCTTATAAAGAGTCATAAAGCGCGATGCAATTGCAATGAGCGGCCCATTCACCGTAGTCCATCAACTCCTCCGCTCGTTCTCGCTGAGTCAGCCTCGCTGTGAACTAGCTGAGCGTACACGATGAAAGGTGAGTGAGAAAATAACTTCAGTCTAAATATTTGAAGTTTGATCGGAACTTCGGTGAAATCGCAAGAGCAATGTGATTAATCATCACTGGGATACTGTACTTAAGACAAAATGTCTAAACCTGAAAAGGAGGGTAAAAAAAAAGAAGAACATGGAACTTTCAATACCCCGTAGACCCCGAAGACGAGCTTTCTATCAGGCCTTCAAGCCTTGTGTGAATTATTCAAGACAGTGGAGAAGAACAGGAACTCTAAGTGCAATTACCCTTCACTCCTCTCTTCCCAGTGTGAGCAACATTAATGTAATGGCTTTCATCTTCTCAAGCCGATTATGAAAGAGGGAGGCATCTCTCAACTCTGCACTCTCTCTCTCCTCTCGTCTCGTCTGTCAGTCAATGTATGACTTTTAATTTTTTTTGGAAAACCACAATGTGCTCTCGGTGACCCGAGTCTGGAGTGGGCATTCAAATACGACTGTTTAACAAACACGCGAAGAACAAACGCTTCATTGTGTACTTTTTTTTGATGGCGCGGATTGTGGGTGTTCCTGGTATCACACGATTGGGAGTCGGAGGTTTTATATTACCTGTGGTATTTAAACTGGCGCCCTACCTAGATCTATTCAAAGATGACTCACTACCTGTGGCTGCTTTCAACCCACCTCATTCCTTCAGGGAAAGTCTCAACAGCCATTAGATAAAGGCAGACACGGCTCTGGGTTTTCTTTGTTGTCCGCTCTTAAGAGAAAACCACTACTTGTGTTGTTTTGTATTACATATTGAAAAATATACAACTTCATGCTGTTTTGAAATTATGGTAATAAAATGAGGGCAAACTATACTTTATATTTTACGAGTTTCCTTTTCTCGATGCAACCACCATAATTGCCTGCTGGTTGGAGACCCACCATATAATTAACTGAAAACAACCGCTGTAAAGTCTGAAACACACTGTGGAGAATGTAAATGTAAAAATGCAAAACCAAATCCGTACTGTATGTGGCCTGAACCTCCGAGGAAAGCCTGCTAATGTGTCGCCAGAACTGCGGCGCTCATCTGCATAACCCTGGGGCTACGTCACCTCCGATGTTCATTTAGCTCGCTTGATGAAATGTTCTCATTTGCGCTGTCGTGATACTAAGTGTTTTTTCCATCTAGAAACTGAAGGACGACTGACTGCTGCATTTGAAGGCATGTGTGGGCGGCTAACTGAGAGTCAATCTGGGGACACTTGCATGCAAAACAAATACGATGAGGGGAAAAAGTGTATTTTCAATGCGGCTTGAATATGGAATAAAGGATATAGTGCGACACCTTTAGAATGGAAATCCAAACCCCTCTGTAAAGCTGCTGTGGGAGTTCGAAGGAAGACTCGGGCAACTGGGGGGGGGGGTTTGTTAATGGTGCTGACCCAAAAACCAATGGTCACCCCGGCTCGGACTCTGACATTAATAAACCAGTGTAGGGAAAATGTTAAGTGTGCTAAGCGATCCCGGGATGGGGTGGGTTAGGGGCTAAGCTGCGGAGGTGCCTCCCTGCTTCTTCTGAGCTTCCATTTTGGGGTTAGCTCATCATCCATCACCACGCACCCCCCTGTGACCCCACTAACCTCATTAATTTACCTCCCCTTGATTACCCCTCCCTCCGAGACCACAAAGAAGCCCTACCATTGTTCTCATCTTCTCACCCACACAGCGCAGAGGCCTTAAGTAATTCAACTCTCCGCAAGCTAAAATTGAGGAGGGAATTAAATTATGCTACTGTAGGGACATAAAACAACAATGGAATTCTATCTTTACAGGCGCCAATAGGCTCTTTGTAGCTTCCCTTACAATTTAGAGCTTTAAAAAAAAGTTAAGGTGACCATTTATCCGTGAAATACAGGAGATCCCACTAGAGACCAGGCTACGTTTTATACTGCACCATGTCCTTAGGCTGTTTGGGTTGAGTTAACTGCCTTAAAAGTACCTTAGAGGAAACTGCAAAAGTAAACAATACATGGGTGCTTTGTTCCAAAAGGATACTCAATTATGCCCTATTTAACAGCAGCTATCTTGAATTTCTCCGAGTCTGATCACAGATCGGTATGCGTATGGGCATCCTGTAATGCTTCTAACATTTCCCACATAATATCTCTCAACCCAAATTAAATCCAAATCAGTTCTTCCAAATCTCTGCTAATACTGGATTATACCAATACGTATACCCCAAGATTAAGTGAGCACGTAATAAACAATAAGTTATAATTGGCAGTGAGGTATTAAGTCGTGTTTTGTCAATAACGCCGTCAGTATGAGCAAATTAAAATGTCTCTCCCCATCTGCCCTTTTCTGGAAGGACACCGGCGCTTCTTGTTGTCCTGTGGCATCGCCGAAAACGGGACACAGCCGAGGGTTTGGGTGAGTGCCTCTGGCCGTGCCACTGAGCTCCCTAATTAAACTATTAATCTCACATCATTAACCTCCTATGACCCCCTCCCTCCCTCTATTCTGACACTGCTGCACTGGCTTATGAAAACAACTTCCCATCAAATCGCTCCAGCCTCTAAATTGCATTCCTCCAAAACATTATCTTGCAGATGTTTCCCTCACACATATATATGGTGCTTTCTCCCGCTGCCTCCACGGAGAACATCTTCCTTTGTTTAGCTTTATCTCCTCCTCAGCCTCCCTCTGCGCAACTGTCTGTATGATGTGTGTGGACCACAGCTGTGTGTTAACTGTATTAGTCTCCGAGTGGCTCTCCAAGGTGGATATGGTTACTTTTAATTAAAAAAGAATCAATTCCTTTCCTTTCAGTTTTTTTGAACTGGGTGACCATATGGACCCTTAAAAATACAATCCAATTTGCAGCCACCCAGTCCCCCCCGTCTGTCCGCTGCTTTCCAAACCACTTTGGCACTTCCATCGCGTCAGTCGGTGTAGTCGCTTTAGAAATTGCCAGATCAATCCATGAACCTTGTTTTATGGGTTTGTGTAGTACATGGCAGTTTTTAGGATTCAAGAGGTGTTAAAAGCCCTTTTTTTCTTGTTAGAATTCTAGTAATGGAAACTTTATTAGTTATTTGGGGATATTTCCGTTTACAGCCATTTATATTTAGCATAGCATCCCCATGGGACAGCTCTTTGTGGGCTACTGATTGGATGAAAAAACACAAAGGCTAAGATATTGTCTATAGAAGTAAAAAAAAAGAAGAAGAACTGCCAGTAGTCTATTTGTGGTACATGGGGGAACACAAATAATATGCTAAAAGATAGTCTTAGTGTGGTTTGGTACAAAAAGTAACTTTAAACTTAAGACGGCCTTGCTGCACCGCACACGAAAAGCCACCCGGGATCACAACATGTGAGGCACGGGACGGCGCCACATACATCAAAAGCTTATTAAAGCCACTGGAATAACTCACAATGACAGCACTACAAAAAGATAACCATTTCATTTAAGTGCGGGGTATGTGTGACTTTGAGACTGACCTTGGGGGCCAGTCGCCTATTGTGTACCAGGAGGCTGTATAGAGAGCTGGTTGATTAGGCTGAGCTCCCCCGGGATCGATGAGACGTCTGCGATCAGCACTCGCAGTAATCACACTGTATTCTGCGCTGACTTAATGGCGATATAGGATCAATGATGTCACAGAGCGTCACTGGTGCTGCTGGTCGGGGGCTTTCCGTATTTGTGGTGTTAAATCATTATGAATTGTCGCAGCTTGAGAAATGTGCCTAACAAACAATAAGACAACAACCTCTGAAATGTAGCCATCCTAAATCAGCGAACATTGCACTGTAAATGGAATAACCTTTAGTTTTTATGAGAGGAGATGGCTCAACTCTGCTCGCACATTTGCCATCTGTGACAGCTTTTGCTACGGGGAGACAAGGACACCAGACTGAACCCATGTAATCAGAGCCTTGCCAGGCACAATCCGCCCATAATATCTGTCTGGTGTCTGCCCTGTAATACAGGAAATCCAAACCAGAACTATCAAGTTCACATAACTAAGTTGCGTACAAATTACAGACACCAAACGCACACAACCCTGCCATTAGTGGTAGGTGTTATTTTTGCCCCCCCAACTGTCTTATTTTAATTCTATGTCTGTTGGCTTTAGAGACAGACTCCTTTTCATAATGGCAGGGCTACATCTTTTCCAACGTGTGCTTTCATTAAGCTACAACCATAGGTTAACCTCAGACCAGAGCAAGGCTTTTCTACAACATATTGTTTATTTATCTTCCTTTAAAGATGAAATTTCAATTCCTTTTCTTCTGCCCCTTATCCAAGTATCAGTGTCCGGGTGGTTCCTCAGTAAAAACAGGCTCGTTCCAGCTTGTCACAGCACGACACAGCAGAGTATCTCTATCTGTTAATGAAGAGGCTTGGTTCTGTGTTTTTATGGGTAGATGATACGATTACTGAAATTAGAGACCGGGGGGAGACTTTGCCCTCACGGAGACAGAGAGCAAAGGATTAAGTAAAACATTGTCCACGTGAAGCCATTGTTCAAAAGCTGAACACAGTTAAACTATTTGTCCAGCAAACTACTGCACGCTCAGGTGTATGTGCATATTTAACTCTGGCCAATGAAGTGTATATATTCAAAATGTCCTGAAGGCACAAAATACTGTCACAAACATGTATTTCTCATAATTTAAATAACTTCAGCAGTCCTGCAATTTTGCAAAATAATTGACTTCGGACATATCCGCACAATATAGATTAAAAACAGCCCAATAGCATTACAGCTAAATAATCAAGGTCGCATCCAAACTGTGCACTGTGCATCGGACAGACTCAGCACTTTTAAATAATGTATTGGAACCTTCCATGCCCCTGACAGTACCTTTTCCTCCATAATCTCTAAACAGCAAATGCAGCTGAATCAATTTTGTCTCCTCCCTTGGTGGCAATTAAAATGAAGGTAAAGAGGAGCACAGGTACACATCATAACATGACAATAAATATGGTGAGTGAATAAATAAATGAATTACTGACTACGCAGATCTTTTTGCAGATTGTTTGTTTTGTCACGAGAAGCAGGATGCCACTTATTCATAGTCCAAAGAATATCTTGCAGTTATTCCATTACTTTGTTAAAGATTATTAATCATCAGCAATTCATACTTAATGTGAATTTTAGAGCGATTCAGAGTTTGTTATTTTGAATCAGGGAAGAATCAGAGGTTTAGCAACACGCTACTATGGTTTTGAGTGCACAGGAAAAGGCACTGCCAACGTACATGAGTCAGATACATGGCACTTTCAACTCTAGGTATGAAGTAATCTCAGGGCAAATCTCCTCGTCTTACTTGACCACTACTACTCGAATCAAGGTCGGATTTGGTCTAATCCCATTTGGAGCAGAACAAAGACAGTCTCGCTGAACCACCAGAACAAAGACAGGAGAGCAAAACATTTCTACAAGGTCAGGTTCACGACTCTAAACTGTGCAAAACTCCAGACACACTGCGAGAGACAAGGGGCTGAGTGAGAGGAGGCAAAGGGTACGGAAAAACCAATCCTATTGGGCCCATGTACGAGGGGACAGGGCAGTTGGCGTGGCCGGGTGGAGGGATGGGAGGGGTTGGGGTATAATTGAATTACAGTGACCCAGTGAGAGCACTATAGGTGAGGTCATGTGTTGAATTAATTCTGTCCCTGACCCTGTCTTTGGCAGGGCCGTGCCTCTTGTCTACCCCCGAGACCCAAAGGCACGGGAATGGCGAGACATCTTTCTGAGAGTACTCCTTCCAGCCAAAAGCTTCATTCAGATTGACAGGCGAGCACAGAGGCCGGTGGAGCTTCACTGCATGCACTGTACACTTATTTTTAGTGCACATGCTAAGGCTCTCTATACTCTGGGGCATGCATTGGAGGGGGAGATATTTCTGTTCGCCTGGAATCCACCAAAGACACCTAATTTAAATAGAATCTATATTTTATTTTGAATTTGCATGAATCCACAACTAGAATGGCAACCAGAGAGTGCATACATATCTCTCAATATTAAAGAAAGTAAAAATAAATCCTGGATCTGCCTGTTTATTCAGATCCACTCAAAAATTATACAGGTTCTTCCTTGGGTTGTACCCTTTCACAAAATGTCATGGATTAGGTAGTTTTTGAGTAATCCTGCTAACTAACAAACAATGAAAGGATGGTGCTCAGTAAAGGGCTTATCTTATTTGTATCTGCACCAAATTGCCCACACTAGTAGATATCTGTCCCCTAAACGTGACTGATTTATTTACATTAAGATCCTAGAATTATTCTCTGAGAACATTGTTATGTCTCATATCTCATAATGTTAAAGAAAGTGAAGGAAAATAAATGATCCTTCCTCCTTATCTGCACCAAACGTTAGTGGGTTCTACCTTTTTATAGAAATCCCTCCAGTCGTTTTTTTGCATAATCCTGCTAATTTATAAACAAACAAATAGATGAAAAAAACCTGATTGTCATAGGGAACTTATTAATGTGATGTAGTGGGTTAAGTTTAGCTTTGATAATGTTGGTCTCTGTCAAAAGGAACTAGTGCAAAGTGCAATTTATTAAGCCTATTAAGGTTATTAAGGATTTCCTGTGTGAATGAATTTACTTACTCTCTGCCACAGAGGAGAACACCATGCAGCTGAAGAGAAGCAGGAACAGCAACGCCCCTCTGGGCAGGAGGGGCACTGCCAGGTGAATATTAGGCACCATGTTCCAAGTTGGCACCGCTCCCTCCTCAGTCCCTTGCTCGATGCGTCCCACTCCGACAGGATCAAAGACTAACACCTGGGAGAGCAAACACAGGCAGAGAAGGAGAGGAAACATTAGTATTCAAACTCACCCTACATTTGCATATATTTGAATGAACATAATAACACGGTAAAGCAGAAAATATCAAAAACAAGTCGCAAGGCAGAACCAAAGGAGACTGGAATTTTGTATACTTGTAAAGAAAACAGCAGCGCACAACACTGGGGATCTTTGGTCGCGATAAACAAGGCACCCACTAACCACAACAAAACCCTGCTCGGGGCAGAGGAAAATACAAGTGAAGCGAATGTAACACGAAAAAACTACATCAGCAGAAGAGTTCGAGAAGATATGCAGTGCAGCGCCACAGCGAGAATTCATGGGAAGAAATAAAAGGAACAAAGGGGAGGTCAGGACGCGGGATTAAGCTTCTCAGTCATCCTCTCCCAGTGAGGATCAGTCAAAAGCCCAGAGGACCTCCTAAACATTAGTCCCAGGGGATCGCCGCCCACTTAATGTTCCCCATTAAGAAATTGAAACTGTGTCTTCCAGATGGGTTCGAATCAACAAAGTGCCATGATCTCATTCAATGACATGTATGCATTCATAAACCAGCACGCAACACAGCCCAGGGGACACACACACACTAAGACTGGTCAACAAAGGAGTAGCAGGTGTACGACAAATTAACCATAACTGACCAAGCCATAAAACAGAGAGCACATCTCCATCACTTTAAGTAGAAGGTGGAGACCAAAACAAAAAAGGCCATCTCTCAAAACAGACAGCACACGCACTGATTCTGTGTCTTTTAAGAAATTGGATTTAGTGTAGGAAATGACTAAGCCCACTGATAAGATTTAGATAAATTACCTCCAGTTTGTTATAGCCTGCAGTTTAGATGTCTAATGCTGTTACAAACAAAGTAACTGTGCATCCCCATAAATTCAGCTAACTAAATTTCTTATCCCGACTCTCTAGCCCATGGCCATCTGTGATGAGTCATCATAACACAGTCAAGGGGGCACTGTATGGTAAGGATAGAGATCTCTCTTTTGATGGAATTAAAGCAGTATCTCCAGAAGACAACAGAAAAAAACCGAACCAAAATGAGAAAAGTTTTAAAAGTTTAAAAGTAACCCTACTTTTGTCTTCAAGGGCTCCCCGACAATGATTCTGTACAGAGCTTTTACAAGAGGCCTTTTGGAATGGAATTGAAGACTTTCTCAGCTCATCTGTTCAGTTTCACTGCCCAGTTTATAGTGGGTGCCTGAACAATACTGATATTTGTGAAAAGAGAAAGAGAGGCGCTCACAATGTGCAATATCTCCGGGCTTGCTGGGTGGCCGGTCAGCTTTGGTCTATTCAATTCAGCTAAATAAGTTAGAGTGTCAGGAACACAATGCCTCCAGTATCTAGTGGAAAAAACCTTTCCATTCTTAAGCCTGTGGAGGTGTTGAGCAGCCCATTACTCACGTGGTGTTTTCAATGCGTGATGTGGAAACACACCGGGCACCTCTTCGACCACCCTCTTTGTGAAACAAAGAAAACACTCTGTGAGGCATAGTTCTTGGGAGCGCAAAACCTTAAAGGTTTGTTTTCTCCTGCGCCAAGTGTGTTTTTTTGCCGGGAGAGGGTGGTGGTGATGGTCACTTGCCATTAGCTTCAGCAGTCTCTGCGTTTAAAGGCAAAGAGGTTACAACACGCCATCTGAGCAGCGTTTCTTCTTCAGGGCGGACTGGCTGCTGCGGTGACTCACTATCAGAAAGAGACCAGCTGCGCCAGGGCTAACCGGTTAGCATGCTAGCCGAAGTAGAATAAAAGAAGTGATGGAAATAGAAGCAAAACACGGGGGAACACGGACTTTGCTTTAAGGCCACTAGAAACAGATCTTGGAGAATGAAGAAATTAAACTGCTGTTGCTGAAGTTGATGCTAAACTCCCCGTGTTTCAACTGGTAAACAAGTGTTGGCTGACATTGGCTATGTAACAATGTACCGTTCCGTGTTTCATTGTCTTCATCTGAAGAGAAGTTACTTAATTACTTGGCAAAGGAAGAGACAGGCATGGCTGAGATGATGAGAATTCCTCACATGAGCAGCTGCAGACAGGTATCATTGACGGCTACGTCTTCATCACTGTTTGATACTCACAGGAATTGGCCTCCAGGCTTCAAGTCTGCCGAACCTATTTCCAAAGCAGCCTACCTTGCATCTAATGAATTTAAAACGGTGCATGTTGGCAGCCAACATCATCTATTGTCGGTGAAGGTTCATGCTGTGATTTTATCAATCAGTATTACACTCTTCCCTGCATGTAGATTTTTCCAGTACTAATAATTTAAAACCTCTAGATAAAAGCCTTCCATCCGTGTCTTCACCTTCACTGATGATGAGACTGCAGCTCATTGTTGGTGTGTTAAGCTGTAGCAGTCTGTTGAAGAAAAAAGATAAACAAAAACCCCGGTCAGGGAGCCAAAGAACTGGATCACACCCCCACTCCGCAGACAGATTTTAAGACATTCAGGCCCCGTTTTTATTTAACGTTTATGCCCTAAGTTAGCACTGCAAAATGAGCACAACTCACATCAAGTTTGTTGGCTGAAAAATGTGTTTTGACACTCATTTTTTGATGTATGCCAGTGTTGAGTTGGTTCACGTCGGTGGGTAGATAGAGTGAGCGAGGCTGATAGAGCTGGCTACTTGCCGTGCTCCAAACCCTTGGCGGTGGAGGGATATCTTTCACAGCAGATGCCAGAGAGAGGGAGATGCTTTTCATCTTCAATGAGACAAATTCCTCGAGCGAGGTTTATTCTTTATTTATTTAGCTACTTATTCATCCCGGTGCAGCTCGGTGCCTCCCAGACCCACACAAACACTACGGGACAATGCGTGCCCCCATGTGCATTTGTGTTGCGGCGGAGGAGCTGGGGAGAGATGGACGGGGCATCAACGTGGAAATGGTGCAGTTTGATCCAAAGAATCGGAGCAAGTGGCTCAGAGCACAGGAAGTTTGCCATTATGTGGGAGAGCGAGAGGAAAACAGTAAGATCACGTAGGGGTGAATGTCTGCCCTCGGAAAATTGTATGTGTATGCTGATGTTTTGTAAATGATTTCTCTGAAACCTGTTTTTTTGTGGAAGAGTAATAGAGGGAAATGTGTGTGGGATAAAGAGTTACCCCGGTATAATTATGGCTAAAACGATCGTCCCGATTATCTTGCAGAGACTCAGACCCTCATGAATAATTAGTCAGGAGCTAAATTATTTTACAGCTACATTGATAGTTTAAAACTGTAGTGCACAAACTAAACTAATATTTTATAAATAAGTGTTTCACAACATCTGCCAAAGATCTGCATATTTTCACAAATTTGAACAGCAGAAATCATGGCATTCTAATTTGGACTCATGGCTGAGCCTGTATTTGTGTGCAAGGTGAATAAATGAACGAGTTTGTGAAAAACTGAATTTTTCACATATTTTGTTTATGCAAACCCAATTAGAAGACCACCCAGGTTAGAGGGCCCTAATATAGGAAAATAATAAAGGCAAGGCCAAAGATTTGTTGATCCTTCCACCTCATTATCACTTAAGCCTTGGACATGTATTGACGAAACAAAGGGGAGGATGTGTTTAATAAATTCAAGCCTGGAGCTTCGTAGCTGTTAAGGAACAGCCATTCACAACCATACAAAAAGATATGAGATGTATGTGGTGTTTCAGAGGTTTGGAACCAGGCTAAAAACAATTTATGGTGTAGCTCTGGGGTTTCAGTCCAATTTGTCAAGATGTCAAGATCATATATCCTAAACATATAGATATATATACAGAGAGAGAGAGAGAGAGAAAGAAAGAGAAAGAGAGAGATAATTCTGTGGTGGCAGTGTTTAATCTAAACACAAAGACACTGTGGAAGAGAAGACAAGGTTATAAACTGATACATGAGTGGAAATAACCCTAAATGTCCAGTCACTCTGGAGGGCATCCACTCTCCACGTCCTTTAAGAAGAGGCTTTGGAGTTCGAGTGTCTGGGGAGTCTCAATATTGCAGAGCAAAACATACACACTCTATATATACAGCATTACAGGCAGAAGAGGTTTAGTGAGCAAATTAAAAGCAGAACAATGGAATGGGAACATTTCAAACGGTGAACTTTAGAGGACAATGGAGCTTTTGTGGGGAGTATAATGAAAAGTACACACCTATGCCATTTGCTTGTTTGCCACACACATCTGGTGCATGTCATTCAAGTTATTACCCTGTGTTTGTGTGAGGCAAGGGAGTGGCCACCCATGTGGAGGTAGTAGCCTACCAACAATGCAACAGAGCTACGCACAGAGCACGCAGAAGCTGAGTAAACACTACTATTAAACTAACTACAGGTAGTATCTCTGCTCTCCACAGTTCCCATCCCTCCTACTCACGTTGTCTCTCTTTCTCCATCTCCATTTAATGGGTCATCCTGAGCGTGGGGAGGTGGGACGGCAGAGATATATGGCTAGCAGTGTGTGGAGCTAATCACGGCCATCTCTGGAGGTGATAAACCAAGACCAGCGAGGTTTGTGTTGGCACAGCCTGCAACGGCTCCATAAACACAGTTACAAGCTGAATTTCGACAGCAGTGTTTTGGCCCTTGATTAGTTCTCCATGCCCTAGAAGGCTCAGCCTCACAAGTCTGCGCTCCTTCTTTTTTACCTCTGCGGCGAATGCACACCCCAAGACCCCCATGAGAATAGCTGCAAACTAGTGAGCCACATACTGTAAAATGAAAAGTGTTAACTAACCAAATTAGGTTTTCAGTCTTACTCTGAAAAGCCTTGCTGTATCCACATACTCAGTGGTGCATGCATTTTTTACAGAGCTACGCTGAAATCCACCTAACAAAGGGTAATGTCCTGAGACCTATTGACTTCTACAGCACTTCTGTTTACAAGCTGATTCCACTGAGTTAATTGTTAACTCTTTACTGCCGAGAGGAAGATTGAGAAACTGAAAGAGTGCACATCCTCAATTTGAGCAATAGAAAGTAGGGAGTGCTGATTATGGTGACCTACAATGAAAGCTCTCAGGTAGTAAATCACACAAGTAAAGTGTCTGTCTGTGTGGATGACTCACAGAGATCTATCAGGTTGTTAAAATAGGACACGTCAATAATTACGTATAACTTACAACTGCCATGTGAAATGTATTCAGATATTTAGAAGAAATGGCCGAGTCAACATGACGCACTGTGACGTCAACTGTGACGCATGAGGGCTTAGTCGTCATGCACCATGCTCCTGATAATCTCCTGATACAGGCACAAACTTGCCTCTCAACAGGAAGCAAAGACCGTGGCATTTTGGCTCAAACCCACGTGATTCGACGTCGATCAGCATTTAGTCTGGTCCAGTGAACATTTAACAAAACTCAAGCACCTTCATAAATTACCTCTGAACTGAACTGGGGGATTTACAATCACCTCTGGGGGGCTACCAATCTTTGCGGCTACAAAACAATCTGGGATTGAAAGGTGATATGTATTACTCTGATATGTATTACACAGAGTAGAAGAGACATACCAGAGTGCCACTTCCGTTTGAATTTATTGGAGAGTGATTATTGGAGTTGTCGAGCTGCGGAGCAACGAGAAAATGGCTTGCACTACAAAGTGCTGGGCAAAGGGCCTGCAATAAATCAAAAGGCGGACTCAATGTAAAACAGACATTCATCAAATAAAAGCAATGCTGTGTAAACCTGGAACAATCGACTGTATGAAGCTGCTCATTGTGAAGTGATACCAATCTCAGAAGCCATGTCGACAGAATATAAACCAGTTTGGTTGAACAATACTTAAACTCCAATGGCTTTTGTATGGAATGTGTATGTTGCTTATACAATTCATCCTATTTGTTGACATCTCTACAGGATTGCTTTGACACTTCTACTTATATTCATAGGTATTATCATTACTGTATATATACATTTTTTCTTTATTACTTATCTGTCCTTTTAAGTTAAGTTCAGGGTCTCTGAAAGCCAATAGCTTTGTCCTACTTCACAGACTGGAAAAGAAGCTTTCATTTTACAGAATTAAAAAATTCATAAATGCATAAGGATGCTTATGTGCTATGGCCAAATATTAAATTAGCAATATAAACTGAGATGCATTCTTCAACAGCAGATGTGCATATATATCAAAAGGAAATTCACACTGTCAAGCAAGAGATATGGGCTAAGACGTCGCCACTCGACAGTTTGCTCGTGGACAGATGGTGCCATAAAATGACTAGGCAGGCAACACAGAAGGCACTGACTCCCCCCCCCCCACACACACACCAAAGAGAGGACCTCAGCCACCCCCCTCCCTCGCCACCTCCTGGGCAGAAAGCCTCGTCTCCGCCAGTAAAAGACAAACAGTGAAGGTATGTGAGCAGAGAGACTGGCAAATACAGGGCTTCATAGATCAATAGCTGGCCAAATACAGGTAGTTGTTCGAGCTCAGCTCAATCCGCTGATCTATCACGGGTGGATTTTCAGCAGCAGGAGAGAGCTGACATATTAGAAAAATTAGGCACAGGAGAACTACAGCGGAGCATGGGAAGATATGGAATACAATACAAACTGTAAAGACACTGTGCAAGTATGTTCTCTCGGTGGTATTGCCCAACTTGAACGAAAGCTTTCCCTTTATCTTCTCACAGGTAGCATCGAGGTGAGAATATCGAGCCTAACTTTTTGAGTAAGCATGGGATGGGGCTTCGGAGGGCTTCATACTCTTCAGCAGGTGTCTACACTGTTCTAAATCAATTACTTCTAGTCAGCCAGTGCTTAGGGTAGGGGGTATTATAAATCAGCTTGGTGTCAGGCCAGATTAGTGACTGTAACGGCCTGGGACAGAAGCTCTTTGGCCAGCAGGGACCCTGCAGAGGCTGACATGTGAAAGAAGCTGTGGCCTCAGTGCTCGGTGACAAAGCAGCAACTCTGATTGTTTGCCACAGTACTTTGCACTGGGGCTTGGGCTATTTCAGGATGTATATTGTGAGAGTGTTAGACATTTTCCCTGTGGCCTTTCTATTCCTTTAATATGCATAGTCATTGCAGAAAAATTATGCAAATGAAATAGCATGCTATTTGATTTCAGGTATTTTGACAGAATTATACTTTATACCTTAACATGTGCTACTCTTTATTCCATCTATGTTTTGATCAAATTATTATATTTTTACAGAGACTAGAACCCATTACCTTGGACCATTGAACTTCAAATGTGGAAATGAATGGATTCGCCAGAGTGCAACTATTAACTATTCGTCAGATAGTCGAGATGATTCACTCATTCATGAGCACTGGGTGGATTGTCTGTGCTCGTCCAACTGTAATCTTGAAAGCAGCTCACTATCTCACTTCATCCTTTTACACAAATCGTATTCCCTTCAACCACTAAACACAGAGGCGAAGTCGTGTAACTAGCTTACATCCACTTCATGACAGACTACATTTTTTATACGATACTGGATTGTTTGTCTTCAGTTAGAGGTGAAGTGGATAAATATAGGGCAAGATCCGCCCTGGTTTAAGGCTACAGAGGAATAAACCTAGTGTTTACACAGGGAAGGGATGAACTAACGCAGGCAGGGCTGAGAAAAGCACCTCCTCTATAATCAGGCATCTGCGGTGAGAAACAGAAACAGTCTGCCTGATGGTGTCTGAGGCAAAGCATACGGTCGGATTTAGAAAGGAGGACCCCTTGACGAGAAACGTGTTCGGAGGAATTAAAAAAGGTACACAAACAAATGCTGTTGCGAGAAAAAAAACAACCCCTATGTATTACGCAAAGAAAAGAGAGTACTGGTGTTACTGAAACAGTTAAGTCCTAACAGATTTAACATGGGTTAGTTGCCTTTGCAAATGTAGAAAAAGAGGATCCCCGAGGCCCTAATCCAACTCCTTCCCTGCCTTCTATTCCAGGCAGTTATCCTCTCAGTCCCTGTCTAACTAGAGAAAAAAGGCTGATTCTAATAAGCTGTTCTGTCTTTCTGACAGTGTTTCTCTCCATCCCCCCTGTTTCCTCCTCGCTCTCTCTCTGGCCATGTCTCCTTCTCTGTCTCTTTCTCTTTGTGTGAGCCATGAGCCAGTCTGTTGGAGCAGATGGAACCATATATCCCCATCGCTCTCCGGAGGCCTGCGGATTTCAAATGTAAAAGAGATGAGTGCGGCATAGGCAGGGGCTAGTGGATGAAGGGCACGAGAAGCTGGGTGTCTCTGCTTAGACCACGTTCATCAGACAAGTACAATGCCTCGAACGACTGCACATGTGCTATAAAGCAATAAACTAAAGATGCAGACTCTTAACTTGGCATTTCTGTCCTCGCTGAGCGTCTGCAGAAAACTGTATTTAATAGTAATGGCATTCATCCAATAATTCTCTGGTGCTGTGGATAGAAAATCCAACAACAACTAATTTGATCATCAACTGATAATTTGGTGGTTGGTACAAATACCATTGAAATTCTATGATTGTCAAAACCAAATTGGATACAACAGCAACATGTCATTCAGTAGAGTGCATACTTCCACCAGGGCCCGACAGTCCCCTCATGAAATCACATTTAAATTCACTAGATTAGGAATTTTATTTCAATCTGCACGGAATTGCACACACTCATAGATATCAGTTCTCTATTTAAAACTAAGTTTCTTTATGAAGATCCTTGAATTATTCCCTGGGAAACCTGCAAAAATGACAGTAAGAAAACAGTAGGGGCTGCACACGCAATGTACTAACACCTATATACTCGAGTACAAGCCCTCCCCCCTTGTGACGTAGAATTTAAGCATCAACTTGGTGCAGATGTATCGGTTCTCGAAACATCGCTAATGCTGATAGTTACTGGCCATGGGCAAAAAAGAAAATAAATAAACAAATAAGGAATCAATTAGGATGCTACTCCGGTGGCTTTCTGTCAATGTTACATTGGCTGTAAATGTGGAGTCAGACCTGCCTTCCTCCACATCTTACCCCAGGCCACCTCACAGGTAATGAGAAAGTAACTGCACACTGTATCTGTCGTCTGGGAGAAGATTCTGCCTCGTCCTCAATCTCAGCGTGGCAGGTTGACAGACAGCAAGAGCAGGGAACAACAGGAGGACAAGGTT
The DNA here is from genome assembly GCA_006182925.3 of Reinhardtius hippoglossoides. Lineage (NCBI taxonomy): Eukaryota > Metazoa > Chordata > Actinopteri > Pleuronectiformes > Pleuronectidae > Reinhardtius > Reinhardtius hippoglossoides. The sequence goes on along the minus strand of CM031680.1, from coordinate 5,425,242 downwards.
GTGAGCAATACAATCGATTGCCCGCTGACTAGCAAGGTCCATTATACTGACAGGCCAGAGCCACAACACACGACCTGCACTCCTCCAATGCCCTCATTACTACCTATGAATCTCTCACCGTGGCCAATCTCTCCCCATCGTGCTCTCCTCTTTTTGACTTCCTCTTGATTTCTCTCAACTGTACATCTCCCTGACAAAGCAGGGGGACTTAATTTTACTCAAAGAATCTGGATGGAAACAAAAGCCACCTCTAAGCTTCTGCACTTTTGCTTTGTGCGTAGGCAAGCAATGGATACAGAACAAAGGAGACAAGGGCTGATACGCTGTTCTTCAGAGCGATGTTCTTGAGAAAATACAGCCCAAATGTACATTTAAGCCGGTGCTATCTCGGAAGAACTTTTAACTGCCTACGAAAACCTCATATTAAACATTTCTCCCACTATCTCTCTGTCTTTCAGCTATGCTATCTGCTCTTCGTGTCCTCCCCCCTAGCATCCCTCTAGTTATTCTGAAATCCTTAGTCCTTGAAAGACTTATTTATACTCCCTTCCCTTCCCCACCCCTCTGCCTCACAGTACAGCTGCAGATAGGATTTACCTGCAGCTGAGACAGCCTCCAGACTATCAATTACCACCAGTGTAGAGTCGCTTTTCTGTAGCTTGGCTAACAAGACAGTCACACACACACACACACACACACACACACACACACACACACACACACACACACACACACACACACACACACACACACACACACACACACACACACACACACACACACACACACCACACACACTCAGCCTACATGCGCACGCGTGCACACATAAATCTCTTGGACACATCCAGTTAGAGAGATTCTGGGTTGATTATGAGTCATATGATTTTACTGACTAATCAAATAGTTAGATGAAAATCCACTTCATACAAAAATCTACATAAGAGCTTCTTTAGTGATTCAGTGCCGGTGAAAATTAATCCAATCAGGAAATCTGGTGTTTTTTAACAAATCAGTAACACTTCAAAATTGGGTCACTTCAAGCAATAGAATTACATGTTGAAATGTTAATTATGAATCCTCAATAATAAATCAACTTGTGCTGTGACTCACCAATATACATATGTTGTTCAAGGACGTGTAAGAAGAGTCAGGAAAGTGTGGCGCTCGCATTTGCAAAATTGATTACAAAATCCAAAAGGACAAACGTGCAAAACTTGGCGTCCTCACCGCAGTTCATTTGATTAGTTGTGATGTTTGACTGGTCTGCAATGTGCTGAAAACAGAGATCTCACCAAATTCTTCCTGACATATCATCTAACTCACTGACACTGATTAGAGTGAACACCAGGCCGTTACACACACAGAAAGACACGCAGGGACAGGACCCGTCACTCACCTAACCAGATCCACCCTGAAGCCTAAAATGCCTCTGTCAGCTCAACAAATGAGAAGCCATCACAGCCACTGTTGTAGTCATCAAGTTGAAGTTATTTCATAGATTGGTTCTACGCTATCTTGCCAGGTGCAGTTAAACCTGGCTGAGCATGTCTGGGCACAAGGCATCAGTTTGATTCTCAGGCTTCGTGTTTTGTTGATGCACCATCACAGGAGGAGAGCAAACAGAAAGCATGTAAGGGGCATAGGCTAACATTTCCTAATAAAAGACTTATGAGGACTACAGGCAAGAATCTATCAGTGCTCAGTCATGTAGTCAGTCCCTACAGCCCAGTGTAAGCCTGTGAAGAAAGATCTGAGGAAGTGAATTCCTTTTAAGTGAGCCATCGTGTCTAGCCGTGACAGTAGCACACTGATCATAAGGATCAAATATTTGGGTCAAAAAGCGAATGAATGTGCATTAACAATGGCCTCTCGAAAGCTTTGAGACACTGGCAGCTCACTTACAATCCATACAAAAAAAACTACCAACCTCTTAAAATACTCAGCAAAGGGATTATTTTCGTCATGCTAAAACCAACACGTGCATACATACCTTTATTTACCTCGTTTGTATAAAGAGATCGACTTCGTGAGTTTACAGGACAAGATGTAAAGGGCCTGTGCTATTAACTAAAAAGGGGAAACTGGTGATCTCTCTCCTTCCCCTTCCCTTAACCATTCCCCTTGTCTGACAGTCAGCCAGTGCAGCCAAGTCTCCCATGTTTACTAATGTAGAAGCAACCCCTTTATCAGGGAAGAGATTTGTAGGGAAGAGGCAGGGGATTAGCCATCAAATTACCAGGCAGACAGCATCCCTGCTCCAGGGTTCTGAGGCAGTAATCTCTGAGGCTGAAGGGGGAGATCCAGATAAAGGTTTGGGATTGGTGCTGTGGCACTCCAAAACTCCAAACTGTGCATAAGTCAAATATGAAAGTGCCTTTTTATTTTTTATATTTTTTTCAAATCAAGTTCTTCCTTTGGCTATTTTTGTGATAACGACATTCATAGGACAGGATACAATTATATAGTTTCTCCCGTGTTGCTGGGGTGTTAGGTGTCATTACATGGCATGACACCCCCACAGTGCCAGACTTTTGGTAGGGTACAGCTCTCAAACAGGAATGCTGTAGCTAGGGCAGGGCTGGTAGAATTAGATTTCAGTGGCCTTGCCCGTGGTTCTTACATTGTCACCCGGCTGCCCTCCCTTAAACAAGCAGTGCTCTCCTCAGAGAAAACCCCCTGGACACAGGAATGTTTCATCAACGCCTCAGCCCCCAGCATCCTTACAGGGCCACAGTGGGCCAACAGGCGCTGCAGAGGCAGGCTATAAATAAGTCAGGCATTATAATGAAACAAAATGAATCTCCATCCATCTTCCCAAAACAAGCCAGGGACCTCTGGAGGAGGTAAAGTCATTGTCCGTGTTTGAGGATGAACAGCAAGACCAACGCAAGCTAAATGTTATGCTGATGCTGAACGTCACGCTCTAAAACATGCCACACGCGAGCTGTACTCTCAGGTGCTAGTATGACTACATAGAAGCATGTGTGTAGGAACACCATTTGATGCCATCTTATGGACAGCGAGAGGCAGAAAAAGTCATAATTCAGGAGAAAGTCAGAGGAAAGCTGGTAAAGTAATCACATAGAATGTCATGTTTAAGCCAGACATTTGAAGAAATTGGGAAGCTGAGCAAACAAGGGTGCTGGTGAAGGGAGACGTATAAATCAACCACACGATGATACTCCCAGAGCGAAGCACCAAATAAATCATGCCTACATTCAATTTTATTTGCTTTACTGCAGTTTAGCATCACAGTTATACCCTCATACTAAAGACCAAGGTAAAGCAGCAACCTTTAATTCTATTCATAACACCAGCCCACAGGCAAACACGCTGACCTGCAGAAATAAGAAGTTTAAGGTATAAGATATTAGCCTGGTGCCTTACAGTAATTCACTTCTATAACACTGAGGAGGTAAACAGTGTCATGCAAGTGACTGAACAGTGACCCAAAGTCGTCTCCTGTGCTCAGAAAATACTTTAAAGCAGAGCAGAATTTGCAAATTATTTGTCATGGTCCCTGTTTGTCTCCAACCTGCATCATTGCACATTTCACACACACAAGCACAGGCTTTGGCCTTGTCATACATACAGAGCATATAAAAATGCAGCTGCCCCTGAAAATGGAGGCTGTTTCAATCAATGTGGAGGCGTAATGGGATGATGTGGAATTGAAATGAGTTTTGTGCAAGGAGGGAAATGTCCTCTCTGACAAAGCGGATTTGTGTTCCCATTGAGGAACTCATGGCTGTAATGCATAGAGCAAAGATTTTAAATGGAAGGTGCAAGGCCGTGAGCGAATAACAGACCTCTGATGGCCGGCTAGAACCGGGCATAAATGTAGACAGAAGCGTTTAAAAAAGAAGAATAGAATGTGTAATAGAAGAATAGAAAAATGAAGAGGGCTGAAGGAAAGTAAGAGCTGAAGATGATCTAAGCCTGAGCACTATGATTCACTTATTTTCATATCACTTTAAAGAGACGGGAGCTGAAGCTGCACTCCCGCAGATATAGTGGGTTTTCCAATCATCCCTAATTGGCAGCAAAAATAACATCACCTAACTTTAAATAAACCTGTCTACCTATTTGGATATGATCTCAAGCCGAAGCCCTAACCCATGTTAAACAAGCTAGTGGAGATGTCAAAGCACAGACCTAGTTCTATCAAATGTGCTCTGTGCTCGGGGGCGGCTGAGGAAAAGTGTTATTGTCAAAACAACAGTGCTTTGAAAAAAAAAAAGCCCCAATTTCTAATCCTTCTCCTCGGCACCTGTCACAATGAATGATCGGCTGTCTTTGAGAGAGAAGTGTCACAACTGAGCCCAGAAAGTGACTATCAGCACAGCCAACGCTTCACACAGGCGGTGGCCGCTGAGTGACATTGCACATTACACGGGACGAGTCTTGCTCACTCACCCATCGCTGCATAAACATGTTATTTAGCACAGAACAGGGGATTGACAATTAGACCGTGTCATCATAAAACATCTACTCACGACCTTGTCACCATCAGGCAACATCTCCTGACACACGGACAAATGAAAGGAGAAAAGGAAGGTCCCACTCTCCTGGTACTTTTTACAAACACGTCACTACAACGACAAAGCTTTGAACTTGAATATCGCCAACAAAAGGTTTTTTGTCTACTTACAGTATGCGTCATAGACAAAATGTCTGGCTCCTCTGACACAATCGCCTTCACAGACATTGATCGGTGATTGTAAGCAACCTCTTTCATGTCCCAGCTGAGACGAGAATGATTAAGAAGATCCATCATGCATTAACAGGCCATTACACATCACCCAATTCAGCAATGATGAGAAATCAAGTTCTATGGAAAGATCCATATGTTCAGCCTATAATTACTTTTGAGCAATCCGATGGGGGGAAGAATGAGTGATTGACTGTTCCATACAGGGTAATCCAATAGGAAAGACTTTAGCCAAAGTAGTCATTGAAGAGAAGGATAATTTGTATGTTTGGTGAGTGAATATAATAAAGAGCAGTGGTACACAAATGACCGTAGTTATTTCCTCAGGTCACATCCAAGAACTCACTTCATGTTTCTCTGGAGCGTTGCCAGTGACGAAGTGACTGAGGCACAGTCATAAAAGTGGAATGGAGGGTCAGTGGCCTGCATGGTAGAGGTGAAGGAGGACGACCTACAGGTCAGCAAGTGTGGACAGGAGTTGGCTTTATTTGAACAAATAGCCGTGACCGACCGTCTTTTGTCTCGTTTGTTTATGCTGCCGAGCAGCTGAGCAGACATCTTAACACTTGAGTCCATAATAATTTTTCCTCATGATTACTTTACTTAAAATCCAGTCTGGGTTACCCCTTCAAGTCAAGACTTGAAAGGGTGTGTTGCACAGTGAGGTTTGTAAAACTGAATCGTTAACTCAAAAGGAATATATATATATAAACAATAAAGAAAGAAAGCTCTGCTTTGGTTTGACTAGAAGAGAAAATACAAAGTTCTCATTGCAGTAAGACAGACCTGTGGGGAAGTCTTGTGATTTCCACAGCCAAACAAAACCAGACAGATATGTTGGCTACAATACGTTCTTTGAAAACTTGAGACGCCTTTGATGGAAAAGAGCAAATTGCTAAAAGGATGTTTTTCCCACTGACACTGGCTGCTTGTACTTTGTACTGTGCAACAACTGCCATATTTATTGTGTCTACGAGCGAGAGGAACTCAGTGCAAAAGTTGCTAAAGATTTATGTCGTAATAAAAGAAGATGCATGGGCTTTAAGACTTAATTAAAGCTGAAGGGGACATTTAGAGCTGGTTAGTCTTGAATGTTTTTATGTGTCTTAGGTCATCTGATCATTCCAATAAAAGAAAAACAACTTTAAACCTTTAGAAGGTTCAAGAAACAGGACTTGCAAGTTGTACTTGTACTTTGGAAAGGCACAAACATTTTTCCGAAAATCATAATTTGTGACTTCCAAAAGTTGTGCTCTGCAATTATCTGGGATTTCAAAGCCTTTTAGTGTCTCCTTCAAGCTGGAATTCTTGTCGCTGAAACTTTACCCTCCAGATTGCCCAGGGAGATAAAGACAACTGGAAAAACAGGTTGTTTGGCCTTAGTGTAGGCCTAATGCAGTAGAACGGCAGGGAGCCTCACCTTAGCAGCGGTAGCTAGGGGACATTCTATGGCCCTTCTATTCAAAGTCCTCTGAATACGTAGGGGAGGGCTTGCACCAGACAGGGCAATTTGCCAGAGAGCCAGCCAATAGAGCTAAGCCTAGACGAGGTTAAACTATTGTTTTGGCTTAACAAGCAAGAGTGAGCAGGGACAAAAGACACGGGGACAAAAGAATAGTAAGAAAATACCTGACCATTTAAGTGTAACACATCAACTTACTTTGTTACTTTTATTGTGAGAGGAGAGAAAGGTGTATCCCAAGATGAAATAAAACACAGTGGTGCCGGCAGATAAAGACAGATTAAGTTCAGAGTCGAGGGCAGCTCCGTCAATTAAAAAAAACCCCGTCCCATGCCTCATTTGTTTTTTGAGCAGCAATAACTTTAAATTTTTTTGGGCACATTGCAATATTTCTGTGGTGCAAAATTCTCACTTACCAATGCATATCAATTAGGTCCACTTATAAATAAATCCTCCTATTCCTTTTTAGTGTGAGGCTCTTATTCCAGAGCGAGAGAGAGAGAGAGAGAAGCAGTATCCAAACCCTACAAAAGACAATCCAGCAGGATCCAAGAAAGATTATCCCTGAACGACGTCTTATAAAAAAAGTGTTTTAAGAGAAAGTAGTCTCCGGTTCCTGCTCAGTTATTCCATTTTCAGCGTTTCAGGAACTGTCTTTTGGCTCCCACAGCAATATGTTTCCAGCTGTGGCTGTAGAGTGATATGGCTTGGGGAGAGATCCTTCAGAGGCAGCGCTTGTTCACACACTGAGCGGGTGTTCAGGGACTGCCTGGAAGAAGCCAAACCCACCGTGTGATGTCACTGGAGTCAAATTTCAGAGTGGAGAGGGAGGAGGCTGCGGGGCCTTACCTTTTGAACCTTGACCAATGAAAGATAACTTTGCAGTTCACCTGCATGCAGAAAAAACAGGTACACGTGATGTTATGTATTCCCGCTGCTTAGAGACTCCATTAAGGCTTATCTAGTGACCTAATCTACTCTCATATTCCGTCTAATCATAAACCTGACGGCTGGCTGACATGGCCAACATCTCTAATTCTAATTTTAAATGGAACTCCTGCATGTATTTCAAAATCAATTTGCCATGTCATTATCACAGAAACAAAGGGGTTAACAAAGTTTGACCTTGAAACGTTCAAGCATTCCCAGGGGGCCGTGCCAATTCAACACATGTCCAGCACCACATTTTGTCGCTAATGAAACAGTTTCAAAAAATAATTTGGCCTTTGCGCTCTCTTCCCGGAAGAGGTTGGAAGAAAATAAACAGGCAAAAATTCTCATTCTTAAATCAGCAAGGCGTTGAGTATGCACACGCACACGCGCACAGCCACACACACACACACACACACACACACACACACAAACACACTGCTTCTCACTCCCTGCGGTCAAACTAGCTAGCCATGGAGCTAATCATCCACAACAGATGTTCAGAAATGTTCGGTCGGATTTATGACGGAGCTCAGAGGAACAGCCAAGTCAGCCTCTGGTGCTGTTTTTTTCCTCCCGCTCTATAAGGACAAGGGATTGCACTGAGAGAGGATGTCAGCACAACCATTCTCTTCCCCAAAAAAATACCCTCACTCTCTGAGATTCACCATCCGAGACGACAGCGCCTTAATAGATCACAGAGCCTCGGGACCTTGGGGAGAGGTTTGCTCATTTATCCCAATAATATTGTGTGGACTGTAACTCTGCCCTCCACATAACAATGTTATTTTAAATATATCAGTGGCATTGCTGACGCTGCAAGCCATGACCCAGACCGAGACCAATGTTCTTAGATGGAGCCATACTTAGTATTGTTGTGTTGCATTAATAATTAAATTATACATAACAACTATATCATAATATGTTGGTACTTTCTGAACGGGAAAATAATCTTTTGGCATTACTACAATGTTGAATGTATTCTTGGCTTAAACTAGCAAATAGAAAATGGCAAACTGAAATGTGTTGTACATTTTTCTTTGTTGTTAACAATGGGAGACATTTTACTGGAGTCTACAAGATCTGTGCACACAACAGACTTTTCAGCATCCGTATGTGATTTATGTATGTTTGTCAGTGTGGTGTTTAATTGTTACCTGTCGTATAAGCTACTGGATGATCCAAATTTCCCTCGGGATAATAAGTACCATCTATTATTTCTATCTAAATAACGTTTATCTTAACTTCATTAGTACAAATGGGATTTGGGTCATCTTATAAAAAAGTAATTCAATTTGAACACCCTTAAATATAAATACGATATATTCCAGCTGTCCTGCAATAATCTTACTAATAAAAATGGAATAGCAAGTAACCACCATTGACACAAACATCCAAAAGTTTACATCATAACTATCTGCAAAAGAAAAAGGAGGGAACAACCAATCTGGACATTTCTAAAACCAATCATCCTTTGCAAACTAATGAGATTTTGAGGGAACCTTCAGGAGAATAATTATTTCACCTACACGCCGCTGAGGAGAGGAGAAAAGGTATTTTTTGTGGGTGGAACCAGTCGGCACCAGCTCAAATGTCACATTCATTTGAAAATCAAATTGCTGAACAAATTGCACGGGAGTAATAGGTAGAAGTAAAGATTATTGACTCGGGAGTCTTAATAGCAGAGTGGAAGAGAAACATGAACAGTTGGATACAGTAATGTTAGTGTAATGTGTCAGTTGCACGACATGATTTCCTTAATTTCTACTTTGATGTTACTGCTGTAAAGCTCAAAACACAGACGGAATTGAGCAGTCACCCCCTGTGCACGATTATAAACTGTTGCCCCCCCGAGCCACTTCTTCAAGCCCTGGCAGTTTTAAGACTTATCTTTTGCCCCACCCCCCACATGCTTGAAAAGAGTTGAAAACACCCCCCTGCCAAGTCTGAGAATTTATAACACTGTGACAACCACCCATCCCCCACTAATTTCATTAGACTTAAAAAAGGTTGACAACCTCTTCAATCTGCAGCAGCCAGCCTCTCCCAGACTTAAGCCAGTGTGCTAACAATACACAGTTAATAGATTCTAGTGAAAGCTTTGATTTGGTGCGATCAATGTTTTTCTAGCTTTATTTTTCTGAGTTATTGCACGAACAAAATCACTTGAGCAGCTCCAGGGTTTTCTGCAGGTGTAGAGCACCTTGATCAAGCCAGACACCAACAGTCGTCATCCGCTGGGAGAGTGCACTGGCTGCTGCAGATGAATCATATTGGCCCTGGATTTTATCAATATAACTGTCTGCACCATCGAACAAGTCTGCCAAACACATTTTAGAAAGTTACAGCATTGAGGTAAGAAAGTGCGTTTTTTGGTGCAGGGACAGACACGCACATCGACTGGATGATATATATGAGTTACCAAAGAACATACTTTGTTTTTTGTAGTTTGAAACACTGCAGTCTGCAGTTGTCTAGAACCACATCTCAGCGCACACAATTGTCTATTACCTATAACGATGACATTAGAAAAAGGCCTCCTTTAAATGGCATCCAAATAGATGTGTTTTATCTTCCCATTCAGATGGGTCACTGATAAACACAATTCTGGCTGCAGGCCAGTGAAAAAATGCTGACCTGTGTCGTAAACACTGAGCTGTGAAAGTCAGTGTGCTGCTGCTGATGGGCTCTTAAGACTCGCACTATGTCATCGTGGCCAAAAGCACAGCTGGGCAACACCTGTTAGCTCAGAATTCCCAGCCCACAATTTATCGAGACTTGGCTGCTGCTGTTGTCTGTTTGTTAACTAATTTACCTCCAGATTGTAATCGGGCTGTTATTCATGTCACATGCATGGGGCATGTTATGATAGGTTTGGAAGAGCACAGGTTACAGGGATTGCAGGAAGCAATTAAACATTTTAATGGTTTCTCACTTATTTTACACTAACCAACAAAATTAGCATCCATCACAATATAAAAAGAGCAGCAGTGTAGTGAGAGTGTCAAGTTAAGCACCTTTAAACATGCAGAGTAATGCATCCCTGTGCAAAATTAATAAAAATGTCAAACACTGTGCACATCATACTTGAGCTCCACATTCCAAACACGAGCAGCACACTTTAGGCCATGCATTTTTCTCAGGACTGCAGATAACACTGGCTCCAGCACCGAGAGGGAAGGCGATGGGACATGGCGACAGGAGGTGTGAAAACGACAAGGAGAGTGGGAAACAGAGCACATAAAAACACAGATAAGATTGGCTTCACGGTGCTGACCTTCAGCGAGTGCTGGCATGTGTACGTGCCTGTTCAGATATGTGACCGTGTCCTGAGGCCTCAGTCACTGTATATGTCCATTCAGGTGGACGTGCTTGTATGCCTGTATTGACATGTTAGTTACACGCAGGTAACACGAAAACGAGTGATCGAGGAGGGTGCCTATTTTTAAAAAAAAATACTCATTGAAAGTCTAAAACAACGAGCGCTCGCCATTACACTCTGTTGCTGACAACTGGCAGGGCACGCTCTCTAAGGGGAACAGCAGAGCATGCCGCAGAATGCATGAGACAAATCATTTTTATCTGGGACCCCGGCGGGTATTGACAAACCGGGGATGCATTTAGATAGCCCAATTAAAATGGGGAAATGAAGCGACACTGAGGCACTTTACAGCATTGTGCCCCCTCTCTACCCTCTAGCCCCCCGCGCTCCCTGGACCTCTCCAGAGAGCGACTTCCTTGCATACTGCACTCAGCGATGGGTACGGGGTGACAATGAATGCAAAGAAGCGGGTGGCTCAGCAAAGTCGCTTTGAGCAGAAATATGCAAAACGGTGGGGTGGTAATGTTCATAAGAGGCAAGCACCAGTGATGTGGCATCATTTTTATTATGTTCCATCTTGCATGGCTAATTCTTTGCACAGTCCTACAGTGGAGTGGGAGTCACTGCTCCGGCACTGTGGAGATCCCCAGGGTGCTTTATGGCAAGGCATAGAACCGGGTCAAGAGCAGCGAGCAAGACAAGGGGACTCAACGCAACTCTGTGCAACTTCAAAAGGGCGAGTTGACAATCAATGATATGGATGCTGGCTCCATTTATCCAAACATGTCTTAGCAGTTGACCTTCAATGTCATCCACGCCCTCCTCTCCAGCCTGCATGGATCCGCTCACATCTTCTCTCACCTGAATATGTCTTCCTCTGCTCCATTTACCGAGATCTCGCTTGTTTTTTCTTGATCAATGATCAATCCGCAGAGATTCCTGTCAGGAGCATTTTTTTTTATTTTTGAACTGACAGCCTGACAGCACCGGCACACAACACAAATCTCATTCATCTGCACCGCCCTTCAAGTTGAGTAAAAATGCTACGAGACCAGGATACAACATCTCACCTTCTGCGAGAGTGAAAAGAGTGATAGCGAAAGCAGCCTAGTTAGTTGTCCAATCAAGGAACAGCCACAGAGCAGCTGTTGAGCAGTGTTACATTTCACAGGCTACTGTCAACAGTCCTGCAAGGATGCAAGCTGTTTCTACAATGCATCCTGTTTTGCAGAGGCTATTTTCAGAGAGGAAATTGATACCTCCGCATCTTTCTGAATGTATTTCTTCCCCGAATGTTCGCAAACCTCGTCTTCATCCAGTGTTTGAAATTGTCTGCTACAAATAAGCAGTTTGTTATATGACATCTATAATTTACATTTTTCCAGGGATCTTGAGAAAATGAAAACAGTCACGACCAAACAGAAAAAATGAATAACAACGCAATTCACAACACACAAGTGTTTTCAGGTGGATTTGACTCTGAAGCAGATTCGAATCGAGGTGGATGTGGCTCAGATACCAGCAGCAAACCTGAAACCTGCACAGAAACTCACTTTGTGCTAAAATATTGGATGTAAACAGGGGCCACTACTTCCTGCAATTCCTCAGACGGAGTAAGTAAGAGTGTACTGAGGAGACTTTGATAAATCTGAAAAACTTTCATGGAGGTTCCTAATAAAAGCCCCACAGAACCAACCCGGGGAGGCTACACTTTGTCTCTGACAAGACAGCCTTCCAGATGCTTTCCCTCATTTCTGCCTCACACAGAGGATAAGGTGCCAGCACTCAGGAAGATAAGTAGCCTGACCGGCTATAGTGAAAAGTGTCAACTGCTTTTCAAATACACTCTAAGCTTTCACGGATGTTCAATGTCAATATGTATTATACTTCAGCCGCACAAAAACAACAACATACGAGTCCGTGAAGAGCTTCTCGAATTGTAAGGACTTCTTTTTTTCTTTTCACAGAACAAACTGGTGCAGTTCTCATAAAAAGTTATAATATTCTAATAATGTCCCATTGGCATGCAGAGGAAAACAACTCGGACACGAAGGGATGCATTCAAGAATACACAAATCAACTTTAGCATTGTTAATGACTCTCATTAGGAAATCTCCCCAAGCTTTGCACCAGAGTGCATCACTTCTACTGCAATCAGAAGGAAGGGGATATGAAATTATTCCCTCTGTTGGAGAAGGCTACTTCCACAGCTAAAAGGAAATAAACCACAAATTACGAGCTAGCCTCTTGCATGAATAACTGAAAATGGGCTGCATGCTCATGGCTTGGGCTGTGTAAATAATAGGGATATTCATAACCACTAATTTCAACTAAACATAAATGTAAATTTAGACGATTTCAGAAATGGCCAAGGAGGGACTGAGCGAAGCAATGGTGCAAACTACTACGCTATACAACTTTTATATTATTATGAGAGGTGTATAAATATTTTCTGTTCATTATGAAACCGTGGTGGGACAAATTCGATTGTTTACTGTGGCAGGCCAATAACGTCTCGGTAATTAATGGAAAATAATTAGGTCAACAATTTGATATTGGCTTGCTGAGTGTGGCTAATGCTAGCATTGCTAGCATCAGCAGTCTTGTTTCCTTGCTGCTCAACATGATTGTGCTGAATGTGGTTATTCTCATTACACACGTTTATTTTGACAGAGCCAGCAAAGAAACTTAATTAATCAAAATCCTGCCAAACCACTTTGTTTCATGGGATATTATTAGTGCGGTGAGAGAGCCCCGCCTAATGGCAGGTAGATGTGTAATATATAAAACAGTTCACTGGCATCTAAAGGAATAAAATGTGATGATTTCTTTAATTGACCAGTATTTCCAGTATGAGTGGTGAGATTAGCAAAGATTAATTGTTTAGCTGAATAATCACACAAATCCCTGTAAGAATAATATTTAAAAAGCTTGAAAATATAGAAAAATAGTTATACTATCCCATTGTAAAATAAATACATTAAATAAAGTATGATCATTTACATACAATGAATAGAAGAGACTGCGCTCAATAACATTATGATTTTCTGTCACATGGTTTTCTTCCCCTGTTTAGTAATTAATCGTTATCGAATTTAAAAGTAAACAATAGAGTTTTCTTGTTGTTTTTTTTGCAACATCAGCAACAGTTACGTTCTTCCAAACAAGAAGAAACAAATCGGAGGGATACACTGCACCAACAAATTCTCCCAAACAAACACAAACATGCATGCCTGAGCGCGCACAAACACAGACACACACACAGACACACGCACGCACGCACACACACACACACACACACACACACACACACACACACACACGCGCGCGCGCGCACACACACACACACACACACACACACACACACAAACCATTTCAACAGATGAAAAGCCGGCCAAATAAAAGAGTAATCCATCACTGGTGCCATTTTGCATTTGCAGGGTCCCTCTCTTCAACAATGGCTTGACTGACAGGGAAAGATAAGGGCCCTCTGTTGACCAAAACAGTCGACACATGGGGGAACAATGGCAGAGTCATCATTCTACGGCCCAGGGAAACTAAAATTGTATGACGTTTTGCATGTAAATGAATATTATGCATCCAACTTTATAACAACTAGTGGTAGAAAACAACCAATTAACAGAAAGAATGGTGCTTTTTTAAACTGCTTTCCTGGCTGCCAACATTTTGAGTCCTAACTTTGAGTATAATTCGTGGTACTTATTGGTGAGACTGGATAGTTTATATTTCCGATATTAAATGATAAGCATTAGGGAATCATTTTCCTGAAAAAGGAAAGCACAAAGTTTAAATACCCTCAATAAATGACTAAATAGCTACGGCTAAACAGAAATCCAAGCCGACCACAGCTTTACAGGAAATGTTGGTGCTTTGCTCTTCATTAACCATTCATAGCAGGGCGTAACAAATGGACTTCAACTGGCTGACTAGAAAGCTAGCCCAAAATAATTAAGGAAATTAAATATTCAACATAAACTTCTTATTATAGCATCGGTGCCTCATAAATTTATAGAGAAGAAACGAGTGGATTAATTTGAGTGCTAATGGAGAAGAAAGACAGTAATTTCCCTTTCCACCCGTTCAACTTCATTTAGCCCTTAAAGAGTTACACCTTCTCTTTCTTATCTCAGGGATTTCTGCAGCACGACAGATCAGGAGAACTCGATTCAGAGCCTTGGTCTCATGGTTATAAAAGAGAATTCTGTGGCTAAAGAAGCAAGCTAATAATGAAAAAAGATGTGAGCATGAGTGCTGCAGGAGGGAAGAACATTTTTTTTCAAACAGTTCAGAGATCTCTGTGCCATTTTTACCTCTTGATGGGGAAGTTTTGCTAAATGTAAAGTGCTAAAGTGCAGTGCTCTTTGAGGCGCAAATAGAAAGAAGAAAAAAAAGAACTGTGTACCTCCGAGACAGTTTTGCCCCTGGAAACCTCGTCTGGGAAAAATACCTTCACATCCCAGCCATACTCAGCGAGAGAATTCAAACCATCAAGCTTTTAAAGGATTTCCATTTTTTAAACACACCTTAGGCATATCCCTCTACTAATACTTGATAGCTTTCAAATCATTTCATTGGCAAATTTATCATGGTATCAAAAACCTTCTTGCCGATTTATTTCCCTATGTGTGTGGCTTCTCTTGCTTTTAGCTTTTAGCGAAGTGTCTAAGCTTACAAAGAGCTCTGGGACATTGACAGCAGAGTCAGGACAACTGTCAGCTCACTCTACACCAGTGGATCATGTCGGGGGGGACCTATAGGGATGTGATCAGCAACCCAAAACACAAGTTAAAAGAAAGGTAACACTCAAAACTATCTTATCTTCAAATTACTGGTTCACTTACATTTTAAAACTAAAGATGCACCACCATTTAAATCCACTTTGAATCAAGATATCAGTTAAATTCCTGAGGACTGAAATATGAAACAAATTCAACATTTTAATGATCTTCAGGAGACGTTATGAAACTAAACTTTAAACTAAAATGAAGTAGGTTAGTTTTTATCGCAGGTTTTATAGCTGAGTGTTCGCAGTGGGTGCGGTAAAGGGATCAGCATTCTCAGAGTTACTAAATTCCCTTAAGGCTCCCTACTGTCTGACCCACCAGCATGGCATTAATGGGGCCACCATGCTGGTAACACTGAAGCACCCCAGTACAATCCCCCCCTCTTCCCACAGTTATCAAATATTTCAGACTGAGGTCAGAGCAATACTCTAGGTCACGCTAGGGGGGCTGCGAGCCAGTAAACACAGCATGCCATCATGATCACAGGTCAGCTTTTAAGAGGTGCTGCATGTTTAAAGTTAGACTGTCCAGAAAGGTAAGGCGCCTACTTGTTCCACAAGTCGTTGTCCCTGCTCTGAGCCTCGTGGCTGATCCCATCGGACAGCCCCAAACTGAAATGGTCGGTGAACCGTGATGTAATTTCCCCCAGCATCTCCCGATGCGTTTCGCCTGGTGTTCACCTATGAAGAGGCTTCCCACCAGGAAAATGTTCACATCACTTCTGATCTCAGTAACTGTTTTTTACCACTGCAGTTATATTTCTGACAATATTAGGAACAGCGCTGCCGTGGACAAATGCCACCTTTCCATCAACGTGGCCTTTGGGTTTGGAAACTCGTCTGATAATAGCTTTGACATGCAAATGTGAACTCAGTACGTGGATTTATAATGCGATCTGTCCTAAATACAAACACTTGCCACATCTAGACTCTCTACACACATTAATAAAACATAGTATGGTAGCTTACAACAAAAATACAAATGTAACAACACCAGTACGAATTTTAACATTATCTGTATATAATGCACATTTTATTTATTTACGTTATTCCACAAACCCAATTTCAACACCCCCTTTTAAAGATTTTAGAAATAGGGGCACATTGCTAAGAAGGTAACAACCACCAGAGGACTATAAAATAAAGAATTATCTATATTTTGCTATGCTGTTCTCGTGCTGGAGGGATCGGCATAGAATCATGTTTTCTAGTGCAGCCTACTAGAATAATAAATGCTACTTAGTCCTCCCATCATAAACATACAGAGGGATAAATAAAGAGAATATCCTTCACACGACTGACATGCATACGTGAAAACTGCAGCTAATTTGGACCATGATAACAGAGTGTTTACTTTAGGGCTATTGTGTGAGTCTCAATTACACTATACAGGTGTTTATGTTCTGTGTCCACCCCCCTCTACAGTACCATGGTGATAAAAAATGCGTTCTTGAGGAAAATAACTCCTTTGGAAACCCTATGCCTAATTTTCCTGGGGAGCAGTTCCAAAATTGTGTCACCAGATGGCCAATACTTGTGGGCGGACAAGCCACCATGGCAGCGAAATATGTTCACTGCTGAATTAAACTAACCCTGTGTCCCTAAATTGACTATGCAAATTAGTCTACATGTCAAATACCCTAGACTAAATTGGCAATTTAAATCAAGCAGCTAAACTGTAACTAAATTATACAAGTGGGGGAACAGTCTCTCGGGCAAAGTATGACTCAAATTTTCAGTAGCAAGTTGGTCACATCAAATTTTAACAACTAAAACTGACAAGGGAGTCACATTAACTTAATATATTTATTTTAAGGGTAAACTATTAGCTTATATCATTCAACCAGCTATTTCGTGGGATATTATTATTATTATAACATTTCCATCCGATTAAATCAATGTTGCTTTTAACCCAGATTTATGGGTTCCTTCTGTGTGCAATTTAGTTCTAATCCCACATGTGATTCACACATTCTCCTTTCTGAATATGCTGACAGATTCAAAACCCTCTAGCTTCCCCTGAATAAAACAACACACATTTGCAAGAGCAAACAGGTCAGTAAAATCCAATCAATACCCATTATTGGCTCAGCAACGGCCAGGATTTGTTAGAAAACAAAGACCCAGTCTGACGGTGGGGGGGGGGGAGCCTTCAAACCCTTTAACTTGAAATGTAAAAGGAACATTTCCTGTTCACTAGAGAGGACACCTTATCATTTATGTCAAAAGGAGACCACGCTACACTTTCCAAGTGTAAAAGCTAAATGACATCTGCTTTCCACAGGCGCAGCAGCACCCCAGTTAAGGTGAAAATAATCAGAGCAGACGTGAAATTACAAAAACATGCTGTGACCTTTCAAGTCTGAGGGGGAAAGGCTGTGTATACGTTTACAAAATGAGAGGGGACAGTAAAAAAAAAAAATTCCCATCACAGAAATTTGAGTGTGACTAATGGTTAGTGAAAGAGCTGGTCTGTAACCTGAACTCTAAAATAATCTTGCCCAAGTCTCCATGGCCACTTTGGGGGAGCAGTGGGGGGTTTGACAAGGGGAATGGCGGACCACCTGCACAACCAGTGGAGCCAGCTCCGCACTGGCACCACCATTTGTTACGCTCTGGGTTCCCATTACTTTAGAGCTAGGTTGGCTGGGAAATCCATCTCCTGGTGTCGGGTTTATCAAAGTTCTATGCAAACGGCAGAGGTGGAGAGCGGAAGAAGAATCAAAGTAAAGTCGAGTCTACAGACGATAGACGAGTCCTAACTTAAGGGGCAGGAAATCCAGCGTGTGAAAGTATGCCTCGCTAGCTTGGATATTGCATTTTCTTATAAATATTAAATATTATAACATAATTTCAGGGTTGTGTGAGGCCAAGGATACAAGCCTCCAAATTGAAAGTATAAGTAGGAGGGGTGATTGATAAATTCATAAGGTAGAAGGACACAATTTTAGAAATCCTGGCATTTATTTCCCATAGTTTGTTCTGTAATTTACACACGTACTCAAGATGTCAGGGAGCATATGGATCTCATCTGTGTAGAAGTTGCCATCTTGAACCTCCAGGAAGTGGAGGCCACTATTTCACTGAGCTGTAAGATCGGGACCCCCCCCCCCCCCCCTTTGTGTTTCCACCATGTCCTCACAGACCTCCTCGGGTGATAAGCCCTTGAGACCGAATGGATGACTGCACGAAGGCCGATGTTGTCCATTTTCTCAGACAGTGCTGACTTGCAATCTTCAATTACTCGAAACAGAAATACCACAAAAGTTATTAACTTCAAACTTTCTGCACGATCACTCAAAGAGTTGAATTGCGAGTGCATGTAACGGGAGGGGTATAACTCATCTGCTTCTACCTTAGGCCACGAACTTATCAATCTCCCCTTATAGCAGCATTATATGCATGCACCACCAGTCGCAGCCAGCTTAGTGTCAGTCCTGAATTTAATAGGCAGTGAAACACGCACTGAAAGCGACTAATAGAGGTAATGTATGCTGTACTGGTTTGAATGCTAGCTTGGAAACTCAGCAGGAGGAAGTCTTTAACCTTATTCATTGCATTTGAACTGATCACTGTCAACAGTGGAAAACTACAATAACAGGTAGCGATGCACCGGATCGGCACAGATACCAACCTAATTAAGGCTGGTACATAGCAGCCATAGAATACCAACCTCCTTTAAATACTGTTTCCTGGCCAGCAAGTAATATAACGTTAATTTTAGTACGGAAATGTTATTATTCATATCATTTATGTGGCCATTCCTTCCAATATATTATTGTTAAGTGAATATCTTTGAGTTCAGGAATGCTGATTGGACAAACCAAGAAATCTGACAACGCAATACTCAGACAAATAATCACGTGATTACTCAATAAACATAATAAGTTTTTGTTTGTTTTCGTAGTTTGATAATTTTTTCTTATAGTTAAGTAATGAGGGAGCATCCCAATTAATACCACAATGTGAAATGAACATATCATAAAGATAAAGAAAGAGCAGTGGTGTTAGATAAGCTTTTGGAATCTCATTTTATGTGTCGTAATTAGCATCAGGATCTCTACTTCCAGATGTAAATGTTCGTAACACTTGATGCAAACTGGGAATTGCATAGAAGTGTCTACCTACCTGCTCCGTCCTTGTTAGTTGACAAGGGTTAGAAAATAAGGGCAACGGAGGGTTTTCCTACAAGAGACCAAAATCCTTGAGGCCGAATCTTTCTACATGTTTCTCTGCATCAATAATACAGACTGACATGCACAAGATACTCTCAAGGAGAACCAGTCAGTTTGTGTCACCAGACTGCTTGCCATGAAACAAACAAATGAAAACTGACAAGCCTTGTGATAGTCCATGCGTCCTCATGAACAGGACACATCCTTGCCCACGCTGTCCACCCCTTATAGATTTTTACATGCAATCTGCTTGGCTCCATTTCATACAATAAAATACATTATAGAGACGAAAGAAGCACCACCCAGAAGATATAAAAATAGTTAGAGCTAATTGAGGGTCCTTTGTGTTGTGTGAACGGCTATGAAATACAGATCAGATGCACTGAGCATCTGGGAGTGGTGGCACGGAGAACGTGAACCAATAAAATGTCTGTCACGAGTTGAAACAGACCTTGAAGAGTGCAGAAACTGTACGAGCTGCAACAATGGGCGGCTTCCAGTGGGATTTTACAACAGAAGTGTGGGGAAGAACAAGGATGTGCTACAAAATGCATTTATCTGTACCGGTAATCTACTGCACTTTGTATGAGAGTGATAAAACCACCCAGTGGTGGTACTGGAGGCCTAAATTTCCCTGGGGATCAATAAAGTATCTAGGTATCTATGTATCTACCTCCCTATCTATCATGACACTGTTTACATCATTATGTCCAGAAGATGTTAAAGTAAACTGCAGCACCCAGCCCAGATATATTTGTCTGAAAAGCTCGAAGTAAAAATATTGTAATACTATTCTGCCTGATTGGGGGCAACCCATGTGATATTAATTTGAAGAAACTTCACATTAAAATGAAAATTACTTTAAAAGTAATTTTTATTAGTACCAAGGTCTCCTGGTGGAGGAGCCAAGGTCAAATGCAATAAAAATGTAAATTTGTGCAGTTAAAAGAGCAGATAATTTTTAAGTATACAAAATTAAATAATGGCAGAAATCTGGGTAAATTTTGAATCTGGGCAAACACAAGTCGATATTGGTTCACTTGAGTTCAAACACATTAATTCAAGATGTGTCTTCTCCTGCTGATAGTCCAACATGTCTCCTTGTAAAGCCCAGCAGATTGTCCAGCCGTATGTTACCCAGGAAACTCACAAACACTACACTCTTGTTAATTTACAGATGTAATTAATACAATGTGTGGCTTCTTTGCTTTTTGCATTATACACATGTGACTAACATAATGTATTAAGGTTTGTATTTCTGAGGCATAAAATGTTCAAACATTTCCAAGGGGTAAAAATTCTCCATTTGTTCATTTTGCAAAGTATGAGACTACAATTGGAGACATTACCTGTAATCATACAAAACAAGCAAAGCCTTTCAGCTGGAGTTCACTTAAGATGAAAACATTCAAGCTTTTTAGTGAAACAAAAAGTGTAAAATATGAGAGAATACAGTGGGCCCGGAAAAAAGGAAATTGAGGAACAAAAAGGTAGTCATATGATGCATTTCCACAGCTTTACTCTAAAGCTCCTAATTAGTTGAGACATTTTGCTTAGTGGCTTGGCATTTTAGCCACAGGGGGGCTGATACAGGAGATTGTATTGGACATGCTAGCAGAAGGACACAACCTGAACGGCTGATTCAGGTCTAAATCCCCGACTAAAGCTCTGCTCTACTAAAACTGTGCAAAACTTTGGGGACAAAGCAGAGGGGACAGTATTCGAGTTCCATGGTAAAATGAGAGGGGAGTAAATTGCCATTCTTCTCGCAAAGTCATTGAATTTTTAATCAAGGTGTGTAAAATAAGCATCAAACCTACCAATAGGACACTAGCAATTTCCAGATACACGCCATTACCCATTTTAATTTCCATGCAAGTTTATCCTACATGCGTTTGTTATCACAGGAGTTATTCAACAGAAGCGAGGTCTAGATAGAGATGTTCATTAGCCTATTGCTGAGACAAACACATTTGATGGATTAAACAGTCAAATATAACAAGATGCTTGAACTGCTGTCCTGGTTGTTAAGGGAGATCAAAGTGGGGCCTGGGGGTCTTGTGGGTACGGGGAGCAGGATTGGTTCAGCAGAGCTCCAAAAGAACAAGTGCTGGACCGAGGAGATACGACATCAGACGTGTGCACTGCATTCCCCTAGGCTTGTTCTTTCAGAGCTGTCAGCCTGCCCTGCACCAAATGAGCTGCAAAGGAGGAGGGCGCAAACATTCTTTCAGAAAGCACTTCTAATCTAACAATAAGCATAAGCCTCATTTGGTAATCTGCCATCTTAGTGAAGCTGGTTGAATACAGAAAAAAGCAAAATTCAGTTTTCTTTATTTTTTAAATTTAAATGCCGTCCCCTATAAATTATCATCCAACTGTGAAAAATGTGACACGACTCAGAGAGAAAACTATAAAAGCAATTATGGTCCCACGTATCACAATAGGTATGCTTTCAAACACTCATTTCTAAAATCGAAGAATAAAGAAATGATTAATTAAGTAATTAAAAATGTATAATAACGACAGTGAAATGCTGTATAGCAGTAAAGGCTTTCCCGTCATGACATATTAAGCTTGGAAGGAGAGAACCAAGGTTTTGAATTTCAAGCCAGGAAGACCTAACGTTGCATGTGGACATAAAAAAATATGGATGTGTGTGGCACTCACTCTGCTGTCGGAGTACTTTCCTCAGTGACACATACTATATTTGCCTGATGATGGATTGCCTGTCTGCCTGCACTAGTGCACACACAGTAAGGAGACAAAGTGCTGATAAAATGTTTTCTGCTTGGCTTTCAGGCACATTAGAACACGCAGGCCCAGTTTGTCACTTTCTTCAACATTTCAGAAACTCAATATTCTCAAGTTTGTGTTTAAAAAGAAAATGCAGCTTCAAACATTTGAGATGAAGAAGGTGTTTACTTTTCTATCCTGTTTGTTAAAAGGCCGGACAGTCTGATCTCTTTAGTACTGGTGGAGGTTATGATCACTGCAAAGTCAGTTATAAAGGTGAGCTGCTAAATATGTATTGGTTTGATCTTGTTTTTATCTCTGGGCAAAACATGCTACAGATGGTGATATTTGGCATATTTCAGGATTTCTTGACATTTCATTCAATAAACTATTGATCAGTTAATGGATGTGTGGTAAGAATTATCAATAGATGAATTGGCAAGGAGATGAATCATTAGTTGCAGCCCAACACCCCCCCCCCCCCTCACTGTTCCCTGCAGCCATTCTGAAAAAGTGTAACTGCCTGCGTTCCCAACATGGTGGATGATGCAACTTACAGCTTGTTCTCTTCCAAGTTCTTTCCCAGACTTAGAATTAGTCATCCTCTCAGTCAGCAGTTGTACTTTCAGTTGTACTTAAAACTAAATTGAAGAGGAAGCATGCAGCAAAGAAGGGGTATAGGATGTGGTGAGAACATCAGCTGAGGAGCTGTTACTGGTGCATTGACTTGACACGCCAAATAAATCTCTTAATGTGTCTAAATCCACATAGGAATGCATGACGATATGTCTGAGAAAAAAATGGCACCCAGTACTGCATTGTTTCCATAGGAGGACGTAGTACCGTCGTCCTTGTGCAAAGTGTGACCAATCGATTTAACTTCCGCCTGAAAAACAACACGGCAAGTGGGGAAAATGGGCATCTGCTGCGTCCCGCCCTCTCTCATATCTGCGGACCATTCAAAGACATATGATATCATACAATGCTCAGTTTTGAGACACTTGAGCAAGGGGGCAAGAAAAGAGGAGGAAACTGTGAGGAAGGGAAGGAGAGGGAGGCTTTTGTCTCCCCATTTCTCACGGTGGGTATCGGAAACAGCCAGATGCTGTCCATCACAAGTGAAGGCCAGAGAATAGGCTGCCCTATTTATCTAATGAAGAGGTCAAGGGATGGGGGGGGTGGGAGGTAAGTGGGGCAAAGCCAACGCTGTCATGATGCCAAAGCCGAAGAACTTCCAAGGCCGCCAGATCACCCATCACATAGCACGGTAGTAGATTTTCAATACATACATAATGGGTGGGAACGCTTTCTCCCCAAGGAGCCACTTCGACAGACAACTCTCACTCTAGAGCTACAACGACAAAGTGCCGTTTGTTTAAAAGAAGGATTTGCTGATTTTCTAAATTCAACAGTTTAAGCTGAATGAATCTGTTGCAGTGTTGTTAACGCCACACAGATTTCATGGTTCATCAGATTTGTGGTCACAGTTGGACACAGTGTTAACACTGCAGTGAAAACAAAGGAATCATAGAATCTGACTTTTTAAAAAACGTGTAATGATGACTCACTGGACACAAATCTGGTCAAAAAGTACATTACACACACTCAGTGGAGCTCTTCAAATGCTCACACTAAGGAGAAACTCCTTTGAATTCCTTGTTTTACACAGTTAAGTAGCCCTGGAGGTGCATCCATCAGTGGAGAGAACAGATTCAGTGGATCTTGTGCTTATTTATACTTTACGGTGCTGGAACGCCACAAACGGTTAAGCATTTTGATTGCTAGTGTTTCGAGACATGTGCCCAACCTCCTTTCAACATTGTGGACGCACAGTTTCGGTCTATCAGTCTTGCCGCAGTAGCCGTAACATACTGGGAAACCATAGCGCTCCAAAGGGACACTGGAGGCTCGTCCAGCTCTGGTTTCCCTTTGGCATTAATCACACCAATGACACTCACTGCATAAGCTACAGTTACAACTGACCCAACTAGCTACTAGCATGGCATAGATATACTGTAAGAGAACTGCCCCACTGCAAACAGTCTGAGTGGATCTCTGACTCTGATTTATGTTCCACAAGATCAATCCAACAGTCATTATTTGGTGTAACCACAAGAAAATTCACCAAACCAAGCTTAATGGTTTGGGAATAATAAACAAACTGTTTCTTTAATGTTATTGGTGGTGGTTTGGTTTTGTTACATATTTTTGTTTGTTTCGTTTTGCTTGTTATTGCTTGTACTGAAAATCTTACAGGTTGTTTAAACATATGTCTATTTGGGGATGTGGAGGTCACCATTTACGATATTACCACGGCTGTAATCATATGGATGAACGAGTCCGAGGCCATGGTGGAGCACAATGTGCATTGATTGGTTTTTGAAAATGGATAAAATTGCCCAAGGATTCCTCTGAATTCAAACCTCCTATCGTCATGTTCTATAGGATGGTTGGATTATATTCACATTTCACAGAGGCCTTCCGTTAACAAGGCAGTGGAATGGGGTACTAGCTGTAAATAGCCGGTTGGACTCTCACTCTCACCTTGAGGCTACAACTCTGAATGAAAACATCTTGAACAACCTCTTTTGAAGCAGAAACACTCGAATAGACCTTTGTCATGACTATTATCACCAGAGGGTTCAATACCACACAGTACTTAAACCTGGCCATCCACAGTGTGAGATCCAACTTGTCTCCAGCAGCCATTCTTCTGTCCACAGGACAAAAAGAACATCTGAGTTAGCATGTTCTATTCTGCAGCTTCAAGGCCAACAAACAGGCGCTAGGAGTTTAGATGGAAAAATGTAAGTACAGTGTAAAGTAAAAAAGAAAAGAGTCAAAGGTTTACGATAGTCTAATTGTTATAACTTGGCCCTTTTACACAAAAAAGATGATTGGATTTCTGATGATTGTTCTGCAAACCATGCGTGAAAATTAACATTTATAAATACCATCCATAGAAGGTATAGGACTTTCACAGAATTTGTATAGTTGCTATTTACAGAAAGACTGATTTCCACAGGCACTGGAACTCGTGGGTGGTATTTGTGCGACCTCTCTAGGTGCGACATACAGTTGACTACAACATCTGCATAATGGATAATGCTGTTACCATAGCAACACCTGTGATTGATGGCTTTGTTAAGAGGAATAGTTACACACCATTAAACTGGTGTAATAGTGCATGGCAGTCATCTCAATAACCAGGGACAAAGCAATTAACAAGTCGTTAAAAAAAAAGAGAACAGACTAATAAAACATGGTGCACACAAGTATGAGTGACATGCCTTGGGATCCGCCTGTGTGAATATTTAACTTTCATAAAAAAACGTTTACTTGTGTGTACAAACTGTGTGGATTTAGTTTAGATACATTCTTATTATCTCTGCATACTGTATGTACATTTGCACCTACGCCACGGAGGTCACATGTTTGCCCCTGTCCGGTTGATTAGATTGCTTGTTTGTTAGTTCTTCAGCAGGGTCACCAGAACTACCAAATGGATTTCCACGAAACTTGGTGGAACGATGCGACACGGGTAGGAACTCATTCAATTTTGGAGCAGATCCATGAATTTGTATGACTTTCTTTAAAAATGCAAAATAGGAATTTTCACGGATGCATGGTTCTTGATGAAAAAAAAAATCTGGCAATTGCGGGGACTGATATCAATGAGTGTGTGCAATTTGTTGCAGCTTGATTGGATATAAGGGGATTGTTGGACCTTGGTGGTGGTTTGCGCTCGACTGAGTGCTGTTCTAGTTTCATAAGTGTGAAACAAAGTTGGCCTGCCATTTCACATTTCCTACTTTACCTCGTCTTACACGACATATGCTCTAATAGTGCCAGCTTGAATGCTCATTTCCACTGGGATTACGTTTCGCTGTGCCTTGATAATAATTTGATGGCCAAGTCAAGAGTACTTGTTCACAGGAACACCGTTCTACTCTGCAGCCCAGAAGCTGGGAACTGAGCACAGCAGCACTGGCAATGATTGAGAGAACTCAAAATTCAAATGAGAGAGAGAGAGGAGATGGAGTGAAACAGATGTGCTGTTGTTCGCAGAGAGCAGCATGCATACAGGGTAAGCACGCACAACCGCACACCACCACACATGAATCTATATACATGTGCATAGACAGCCGAGCCACTCCATCATCCTGGTTGAGGGCCAATCCATCTATTGCTGGTTGACTGGGATCCAATCACCATTCCCAACAGGGCCAGAATGAAAGAATGGCAGACAGCCTGTGAAGAAGCCCACTCTCTCATCGCAGATTGATGGGACAAATCTTGGGGCGCTTCATGAGGCGTCCCGTATCGAGACGAACATACCATAAAAAATCTCTGATGTCATACAGCACTTGAAAACAGGCTTTTAACCTCACTCTGTGTCAGAGCGTGTATCTGTTGCTTGTTTCGTTGTAGATGATGGTTTTTCTATTTTACCATTCAACCATGAGAAGCCCATTAGGATGTGTCATGAGTTTCAGTTTTATTTGTCCCCAGCGGATAACAATAATTTTCTTGTGTTTAATGCAGCAAAACATTCTCATTTCTTTATTGAAATGCAAAAGCAACTCGGGATGAGTGCGAAGTAGAGCGACAGTGGACATGAAAAGAAGCTTAGCAAAGACTCAAAGTGAAAAAAAGAATAATAATAAAGGAAAACAAACTTTTGTGAATGTCAAGTGGGGGATTAAAATGCTTTCAGTGTGTTAGCTGGGTCAGCTCTGCAGGATAATTATATCTTACTGGATGACAGAATAGGTGAGTGTGAGAATGTTGCTCCTGAAAGGAGAACAACAAATGTAAGAATACTTTGAGTCACAAAAACATAATTCTGAAAAAGAAAAAAGAAAAAAACATGTGGCACATTTATGATGGAAAAAAACCCCTCAAATTTAAACTTAATTTTTTGTTTTGGGTCGGACAGGCAACTAACTGAATTAATTATTTTATCTAACCAGATTTATCTTTTCATTAATTACCATTCTGCTTAACATTAGCTGTTTTACAGGGCAAAGCAAAGCCTTTGGGGGAAAATCCCTGGGAAAATCCCTTAGTGTTCCTCTAACTGACTCTGAATAATTTAAAATGTATTATTTTTAACAACTCCATAATATTAATTGGCCCCTTGCAGAACATTTTGTATTCATGAGTGAGCCCTCTTACCTAATAGAAAGAAGCCTTTCTCTAAATGTAATCAGCACTAACATGGAAAGAAACCACAGAGAATAGCTATTCAGGCGGGTGGTTAGTCTTCACATCCGTTTTTGCCACAACATTAATGGGTCCTGATGTGAGGGTGCGTCAGAGCTCCGTTGCCAAACTAACAGACTCAGTGCTGCTGGCTCTCATTACACCGTGGCCATTTAAGCTGTGTTTGTAGTCGTTTTTCTAAAATGTACACGATACCTTCCTCCGCATAATAGGAAGACGGTGATGGTTATCATTTTAAACCTGACTCGTGGTTACACAATGAAACAAACAACACACGCTATTTCTTTGCGTGTCAAAGTTGCTTCCTGACATACCATCAAGTGGCGCTCTGACTCACTCCGAGGTGGCATCCAGAGAGGCTGTCAGAACAAATTTCATTATTTAAATCGGAGTCTGATGTGAAAACACATCAAATTAAACCATCTCAAAATTAATTGGAGCTCTTTTATTTCTTTTATGCACATCCGGCTCCTGAATCTCTTGCAATCACACAGTCTGTTTCTACAAGTAACAAGATACGTCTGTTCCGCTGTAGAAGGCAAACTAACGTAATACAAAGTTAGAACCCTTCATGAAAATAAACAGTGCAAGGCCAATGTGCAGAATCAACTCTATTTATAACACGTTAAACATTCATTGTGTCTTGCTTCAGTGCATCGCTAGCTAAGGGACATTAAGTCCAACGCAGCGTGCATGAGTTTCATCCACAAAAGGAAAAACATTATAAATTTCATTTCATGCAAGATACTGAATTTGTTCCTTATTAATTTCAGTGACAAAATAAGCCTGTAAGCCTGCAAACACGTTTTTGATCATGCAACAAATCATCAGTGCTCACACAGCACATGGAATTGCATAACCTACCATTTACCAGAGTAATTATTTATTAAAGTTAAAGAATAATTGAGCTTCAGTGGATATTCTTTCAACTTTAAAAGTAGGTCGGTGTGGGGCTTTGATTGCAACACCCACAACAGAACCATAATTAAAATCTACTTAATAATGAATATGCATAATTGAAACCAAAAGGGATGTGTGGATTATCATTATGGCGGGTGACCATGGACAGATAAGATAATTATAACTGTGGATAGCATCACCTCATTTACCTCAATGGTTTATTTGTAAATATATGTAATTTCGTATGGATGTTATATAGATTTCAATGACCATGTAAAATAAATGCTTAAATGCTCATCCCAAAAATAGTTTAGAGTAATTAAATGTATAAAATATCTCTACATATTTTTCTGCGTAAGTGGATAGCTATCTAATTACTGCCTCACTAAACTCTACAAATTATAATCAATAAAAGGTCTGACACAAGTTTTAAGTGACTTCATCTGAGTAGCAGGAGCACGACCTGTCGATTTGAACTCATGCTTCTTGCTCGAAGAAAAATGAGGTGAGGGGCATGAGAAGATCTGCAGCGATAAAATAATGGGCCAAGCCGCATCTGTCTCTTTGACTTAAGTGGTAGAAAGGTACATAAATTACACAAAAAAATGTTTTATCTAATAAATTCATTCTGGGTACAAAATAATCATCCATCACTTTGAGGTTTCAGTCAGTTCGTGGTCAAATTTAACCTTTAAGACAATTGCATTATGAATTCATCCACAAAGGATAAGAGGAGTGAGTGGGATCGTAGCAGAGAAGAGAGGGAAATATAACAGGTTTATCACTGGGCAAATATTAAAACCAAAAACCTAGAGCAACATTCCCCCGAGCGACAGGACAATTCTACCTGTCACACACTGCTGTTGAGTCTAATCCCTATTATGAAGATCAATAACATATATAGCAGCCAAATTGTAACGTATTCTTTGGCCTCGGGCAACGCTGCTATTTTTCCTATCTTTCTAGATTGACAGGAGCAATATAATCCTCATCTTTTCTGGCTGTTTATTGACTTGTGCTCGAGGATCTGGTCTCGTGTACTGTTGTCGCCGTGTGTCAGCATCACACACAAACACTGTGTTGGCCTGTTAAACTGTTCAGTCAAATGGCAGCCGCAGCGTTGCTCTTGCTAATGCGAAGAAGCACATGCTCACATTAGAGCAGTGCACCAGAGGGGAGAAGAGCCTCAGGTTGGACACCTACTGAGCTCTGGTCCCGTGGCTGCCGCAGCGCTCTTTAATATCCACCGTGAACCCTGAAGTGTCACTCTCCTGTCGTTTAATGACGGAGAGATAACCTTGAAATGTATCACACAGACGAGGAACTGTTTAATTTCACGGCTTTTCCTCTCTAATTTGGATATGGGCAATTTGTCTGGTAACAGGCTTTGCAGGATTTGTATTCAGTTCATATTTGGATATATTCAGATGAATTGCAGCCAGCACCAGAGAAAATGCTGGGTAATATGGTTTATGAATATCAACTCCCTTCGATGGATATAACTATTGCACTGAATGTTTTTATTTGGAAAACAGCTTATTTGTAACGTGATGATTGCAGGAATATATACTCTATAATGAGTATACAGCTGAAAAACATTTTAGAGCGGGTTTAAACAAAAACACCGGTGTGATCTTAGAGCACGGTTATTAAAGATGCAACAGTGAAGAAGAAGTAGAAGAAACAATGAATTTATCATTCTGTAGCCTGGGGTGCGAGAGAGGGATGCACTCACCCAAAATGTTGAGTACCACATTCACGTCAGCATATCCCAATGAAAAATACAATAAAGTGTTTCTCCAGAAGCAGGAATTGCTTAACATAGCGAGAAAAAAAACACAAATACCTCAAACAAAACAGCCGGATATCATCCCATTGGTTGCAATTACCTGCTGAAATTCCATTATTGGAAAAATAATATGTTAGTAAAACATTTCCTTTGTGGATAATTTATTGCATTCCCATGGTACATATATATATATATATATGGATGTCCAAGCTATCTCTAACATAGCCTCTGTGGAGATACAAGGATTGAGCTAGAAACTACAGTATATATTAAAGCAATGCACATATATATTTGTTCTCCTTGGCTAAAAACCAATCTCTTAGACATTTCACGGTTTATGACGGTCACACTTGATGCTGATATCTACGTTGTCACACATCCAGAGCGACACATGCCGTATATTCATCAACCCAGATGGACTGACATATTATTGACAAACATTTACTTGCACTTAAAATCGGTGACAAAAAAAAAAAAATCCTGCATACGGAAAGCCTGAGGGAGACGGCTAATTGGCAAGACTCACATCGCAAGTCAAAAGGCTTGCTTTTCCTCAAAACTTCAAAGAATAATAAATCCATTGATCTGACAAATCCAATTAGGTTATTAATGCATATTAAGCGCTGATTAGAAAATAGACACAAAGGTGTTTGTTGTCCTAATTTAGAACAAGGTCAATCACTGCCATGGTTCTCTTTGAAGCTTCGGAACTAAGTGACTGCTCATCTGCTACCACCACAGGTCAGGCTTTCCCTAATCAATTGGCTCATCTCTTGCTGCAGAGACTCAACTCATTGGAATGCTACAGAGGCTGTTGGGTGGAGGTATACACAGTCCTTGACCATGATATGCTGCTTAAAATGTAAATGAACCTCTGAACAATGGGACAAGTCAGCAATGAATATGCAGACGATGCCAAATTTTTCTTGCTTATCTTATAAAATAATATTTTGTCTGTTCGCATTTCGGAGGAGACGGTTTCATTCTCAACCAAAACCACCTTAATTCACTTAACCCCAAGATGTGGAAAGTTCCTGTGTCTACGACCTTGTTCCCATTCATGACTGGAAAGTTTCCTAATACATCACAAATGGGGTTAGGTTCAGACCACTCCAGCTGCAGTCAGACGCAGTCAGGATTTCCTCTGTGGTTAGACGAATGCCCGGAGTTGGGATCAAGGCCTATCCAGCCATTTTTTTAGATGGGTCAATATTAGTTACATAAAAATATATCCATTTTCACTCTTTTCAGTGTTTTTTGTACACTAACTGTGAATAATGTCTAATATGATTTATGATTTATGATTTAACCGCAATCATGGACAACTTCTCCGCTGAATAAATACCCTTTGCAGTTGGGCTTACTGAAATTGGCAGCGTGAAAGTTCTGATTAATTTAGTTTTTACTGATTCCAAACCAACCAACTTGGATTTCTGGATACAGGAGGTTGTTTGTTGGTTGGATTTTTGTATTGTGTTGCATTGTCCGAGGACTAAGACAAGAATAAGTGGTCTAAAATCATAGGATTAGACTTGGTACAAAACGTAGATGCAGTTCTGTAGTCTGCTGTTTTATATCAAATGAGGAAGCTGATTAACATGTTTAAAGCTGTTACCCTTTTATCAGTTAGTGACTGTTCTGTGTCGTAATGTGTTTCCTGCTTTCTAATCAGATATCAACCAAAGGTTCACCTCATTAAGAGTCAATTAGAACACCAATTAATATTTCAATTAAAATAATCTTTGTTATTTCCCAGCCAGCTAAACTTTACCTTGATGTATGTTTGTTGGATTTTGGTGCTTTGGCAGATAAAGTTTCCTTCACGTTACTTTCAGATCAAATCAAAGTGACTTGCCTTTGTGCAGGTAGAAAAGCATAGATAAGACTTGCAGTAAGCAAATGTGAGAAATCGTCTTGTTATTAAGCAGTTGGACTTTGCTTTGCCGTATGTGTTCATCGGTTTTTAGAACAAAGAGATTAATACAAAACAAAGCCTGGTGTCATGACAGTCACCGCAAAATAAAGAGACAAGGACAAAATCCTAGAAAACAGTTGTAAATGCTGTTGAAATATTACATTGTTTTTTTCTGGAATCAAAGATTGAAGATCTTCACCCTTTGAGAGGGGAAGATAACGACAACTTTAACAGCTCTCTTTGTTTGCCTGGGTTCTGTCTCTTGCTTTTCACTTCAAACCCCATCTTTTAAGCTTTGTATGGGTGGGCAAGTCTTGACTTTTCCCTCTATTACTTCAGAGTTTCATATATGAGAAGCAATCTCGAATACCACTACCAATGCACCTTCTCGTCTACTTTGAAAATGTTCAATGAAAGCAAAAATGTAGCACGGAGATTCCGTGATGTGGTATTTCTTGAAAAGTTTGAATACCTGAATTTCGCTGAATGCACTTTTTTCTGCCAATTATCACGTAGCTTTGTTTTATCTCCAAATCACCATACTCAACGGTGAAGTTGCCAATTATTATCTTGCCAAGCCACAGCAGGCTCATTAAAAGGTTCAAAGTGATCAAACGTGAAATGGAAGATAGCCTGAACAATAAACGGAAAAAGTGACAATATAAATACAAATTAAACACCTCAAAAGTGTAGAAAAAAAACAGTATACCCTCTGTAGAGACGAATACAAAAAGATCATTCTTTTCTCTAATTGCTGCAGAGAACATGCGGCTAGTCGTTACTCTATTGCATTCACTCCCATACGAGACTTAAAGGGATTAACCATTCCCTGGGAGTTCTCTACCTTAATCACATGAGGTAAGTTAGCACAGAAGACTGAACAGCAAAGCAAGGAGAGCAGAGCCAAACAAGCTAATCATCATGCAAAGACAGAAAAAACCAAGTGAGTTCAAGTCAAGCTGCAAAGCCATCAGATAAAGATCTGTCTGACACGTTGCCTTTAAATGATCCATTTTTAAATACACCCTTTAGAAACATTAACATCCATCTTGGGAAAGGAGATTTTCTGGTTGGGGCGCAGAATGTTTCAAAGATGGATGATGGTGTGTACAGACACCATGTGGAGACCTACGAGACACACAGACTGTAGATGTCACTCATTAAAACCCAAAGCAACTGCTGATCCTCTAAAGAGCTCCAGCAGCTCCTTGGAACGACGGGACACGGGCTGCCTTTCTCTAGATCTTACGTAACAATGGCGAGACAGAAAAAGGGTATTTGCTAATGGGATGGACTGCAATACTAGAAGCAGGTGATGTTGGCTAAAACATTCCCTGTCAGTTTGCATTTTAAACGCTTCACAAAGTACGTCCAAACCGGTTTGTGCAACCCTTGTTTGCAGTCTGACTTTCCCACCCCCTTGTTCCGCCAGGCTGTGCAATTCTGATGAGAACAAGCTACGCACAATCACAGGAGATCACGCTTGATGTGAAAACATACCGCCAATTCCGTCATTGCTTACACTCTATTGCTTACACTCCGTCCGTTAGTAAATCCTTGTTGATTTAATAATGAGCCCGATACCTGCTTCTGCATGGGAAGCATAAGACCATCAATGAGTAATGCGCTGGAATCAGCGTGGGAATCAGGAGTTTGTCTGATTTAAAAAGGACTAGAACATTCTCAGCCCCTCTGACAGGCTCAGTGAAATTGTTTGCCGTGTTAATTGCTTCGTGACAATTGAAGGCTTTAAATAAATCTGAACCATTTCAAGTGACTAAATCTTTTTCAAACATTTTCAGTTTACTCTGTGAATTAATTATCCTCAAAAATTGTGGGCCATGTTACCTTGCTGAAAGTGGGAATTCAGAGCTGCTGGGAGGCTCTGGAGCTCAGACAGGGATAGAGAGCTTATTAGGGAGGAAGACAGACAAAGCAATCAGCAGGCTTTCTGAAGATTTAAGTATCCGGCAGGACTTGACCACACTATTCCCCACTATTTCAGAGAGAAGACTTTTCTCTTCAGATTCAAGATTAAACGGAACAATTTTCAGGAGGAAGTTCCTATTTTTCTGACAGTGGTTCTACTTCAAGTCACGGATAAGGCTCATATCTATATATATATAAGC
This sequence comes from Reinhardtius hippoglossoides, assembly GCA_006182925.3. Taxonomy (NCBI): domain Eukaryota; kingdom Metazoa; phylum Chordata; class Actinopteri; order Pleuronectiformes; family Pleuronectidae; genus Reinhardtius; species Reinhardtius hippoglossoides. The sequence continues at coordinate 5,391,143 of CM031680.1, read as the reverse complement.
CTTGACAAAGAAAGATAAAGGGGGAAAAACTGCTTATCCTTGGGCGTGACATATTAAGAACAATAGGGCTACTTCTTTCACTCTGCAACTTTGGTGTCATCAATTTAAGTCTTTCTTTTTCTTCTTAATATATGACCAGGACAAACTTAAACTGATGATGCACAGATTGTGAGCAGTGAAGTGGGGAGGTGTGAGCTCACAGGTGAGTTTGTGTGCATGTTCAGGCTTGCAGTGGTGGTGGCTCCTACCTACGCTTGGAAAGAGAGCCTAACTGTTCAGTGCATCTTGAGCTATAAATCAGTGCCTTGGTCAACCTGGCCAAGAGCATTTTCAAACCCATTTGCAGAAGATAATGCCAGCTATTCCTCCCAGCCCCAGAGACAGGGGAGCCAGCGTCATGAATCATTGCCCTTTTAGAGGAGCAGCAGCATGGATCTCACCTTGCTGCGTCCACAGGGTTCTCTTGACTCTCCCTGGTAGGCAGAAACAAAGGTAGACGGAAAATGTTTGAACTCTGAAGAAGTACTTCCAAAAGGCGCTGTCAATAACCAGGTTCTGGTTTTAGTTTCTCACAATGCCAACTCTATAGTTAACTATAGTTAGTCTACACGATAAAAAATCGCCAAATACCTTAAGGGGAAGTAATATATTTTAAACCTCAGAGAAAGTGCATTCATAACAAGTAAGGATGTAGCATCGGCTTACCACGTGGCAGATCTAAAGATAAGTCTGAGATAATCTAGATATACCGTCACAATTGAATAGTTGAATGGTTAGAGCACCGACAAGTTAATAACCAAAACTGTTATGCTCAGTCTATAAAAATAATTTAAGTGACATTTATTAAAAATGCTTCTTTCTGTTGTGTCTTTATATTCCTATTTGAGTTTTTAACTCCAGACTAACTTTATTATCTAATATATATATTGACTGTAAATCTAAAACTATTGCGCAAAATAAAATAAGGAAATGGCTGCATACAGCTTTTTAAGAGGCTATATAACCATGTGGTTTTGGATTGAGAGTTAGTAATATCTGGCCTTGGTCTAAAGACATTATATACATTAAGTTTTAATACTGTCATTAAAATTACAAATGCAGACTTGCAGACTATAAATGTGTACGTGACAAGGATTGCCTAAGGTGTGGTGATACAGTTTAACATCTTAGCATTTCTGGCTCACTTATTCTAGGTTGATCTAAGGGGACTTGTAAAATATCCTTTCATATAACAGTCCTTTGGACAGACAGCTTGTTTCTCCAGGGTTTCAATATGTGGAAATTCTTCACCTGCATAACTTCAAAACGGGGATCATTTTAATTCCTGTGTCATGTGTCATCTCTTACAGTTTTATAAGTGTTTATAACACATTTATTTGTTGTATTTTATGTTTATGTTTATAGTGGCATATGTAATTTGTCAGGCTCTGTTTATGTATTTTATTTTAGTAGAAATTCAGCAATAAACATTACACATTAGCTCAGGCTGTAAATGCTGTGATATGTGGTATTAGCCATTTTTAATGGCAGTTCCTCAATTATTCATCTGTCCCATTAAAAATAAACATAAAAATTAAAACGTATATTTCTATGCAGGATCCATCACATTCATTCATGTGCGGCAATGGAAAATATACTGTAGACCCTGTTGAAATGGAAAACAGCCATTTATCCAGTGTCCATAAACATTAAACATATAATAAATTCCATTTATTACGGTAAGAGCCAAATGAGTTTCCCTCCCTCCACCACCAAAGCGACTCCATGACCTCATGCTGTGATATTCCATTACTTTCTGACTACAGTTGGGAAAATTCCACATGATCTCAGCACTGCACGATGGTGTGTAACCTTGAAACATACTTATTGTCAGCCTGATGAATGCTGCTTATGTGCGACTGCATATTGGGTCATTTATATTATCATAGCCCATATTTATATACAAACAGGATACGGGAACCAACTTATCATTTCGGTCACTGCACGGACATTCCATTACAGCAAGTTCAAAAGTTTCAGTGCTTCTTCATCCGCTGTTGGTTCATTTATTCGCAGAGATACGAGAGTGGGGCAGTAAAACCATGCCCCAATGGAAAATAATAGGGATTTCAGCCTTATCTCTCGGCAGTTTTCTAAGTAATATCACTTTGGCTTGACATATAACAGGCACTGGAGTATTGCGTCTTATTCAGAGAAAGGTATGAAAACAAAGCATCCAAGGGGGTGATTTATCACAAATATTGTTGGGCTTAATGTACAAAATTATTTCAAATAATGAGTGTAACAAATTAAATTCAGTGTTAGCTTAAGCATTCATAATCTCACAACAATATATTTACATACACATTCCTTTGAGTCAAATGCTTTACTATTTTTTTTTATGAAATGTTTTAAATTGATATGTCATCAAGTAGAAGAGAATAAAACCAACATGCATGTTTGGGGAAAATTTGTCTGGTCTACCACGTAAAATTGAATTTAACTTGATAACACCACAGAGTGTGAAGGTATATGATAGTCTTCTTTGCAGTCTGACCATGTGGTCATTCTTCACACATTTCAGCATTTGAAAGGCACTAGCTCGAGCGGAGCCCACAGAGTAAATTATTTACAATAAGTAGCCTCACACTAAACTCCTAAAATTTGTGTGCAATCTGAGCCTAGCTGTGAGAGCACCACTCTTTTCAGCCTTGCTTATACCCTTAAATCAGTCGCTGAGTTATTGCATTACTTGGCTTTATTAGAGTCACTCATCTAAGGGTGAGCAATGCTTAAAAGAGTGCCGTGAAAGCCGCACTCTTTCTGGCTTTGCTCAAACTTAAATCAGTCACAGAATGATTGCATTACATGGCTTTATTAGAGTCACTCATCTTCACTTGTGTCATATATTTGGGTTTAATCAAATCACGCCATCTTGAAAAACATCTCCAACATGAACTGTGAAGGCTCTCTGCTGAAAGCAAAGACCACAGGGCCAAGAAAGCACTTGGACAGCAGAGAAAATATCGCAAATGAAGCATCATCTCTACAGCACATATGTAAAACTGCTGTAGACAAGAGGGCAGAGACCTTTAGACTTCCATGAACAAAATCCTGTTCATTTCCAAGTGGGCTATCTTTATTTACTCTTCTTACTCATTCATTGCATGTCCATGAGGTCTAGTGTGACACAATGACATGCTGTCAACCCTAATGGTCTCTGATGGCATCAAGGCTCTGACGACACGGTAGGTGCTCAGAGCCAAGGCCATCAGTGGCCCTCCATGGAGGAAGAGCTGTCATCTCTGTCCCTCACTACCAAAGGCCCCCCCTCCTGCCCCCCACTCACTAAAATCCCATCCATCTGCCATACCAGCAGGGCAGACAGAGTGCAAGCGTTGCACTTTTCTGCCGTTCACTGTTCCGCTTTAGCACACCCAGCTACTGGCAGCGAAGCTTCCTGTGTCATATTCTCCGCTTGCTACAATCAACACATGAGCTTTCATTGTTGGTTTTTCTCAATGCATAAAATTGAATTTAGGCCGTCTTCAGTTATCATAATGCTGCCAAACTTAAGTGCTCCAGCTGCCAGGCACGAACTACCTTGCACTGCTTCTATAAGCTAAAAGCCACCTGGTGGAGGGTCCCGAAAAAAAATGTCTTGATGCCAATTTCAAATCCATTTCAGTCAGTAAGATTTTTTTCACCTGAAAGTACTCACGAGAACCTCACTCCATTTGCTTGTATGACTGTCTTCTCGCCAAAACTGTTAATGGCTTGGACAGATATTCCCTCTAGGACAGGAGCTTTTTTGGAAAGACAAAAATAAAAACTGGGAAAAGCTATGGTGTGCTGACATCGTTCCAATGGAAGACGCTAAATCACGCAAAGTCATGATTCCTTCTCTAAAAAAAATAAAGAATAGCTCTATGACTGTCACATTGCAAACATTTCCATCCCATCATCAATTATGCAGCAATTCTAAAGTACGTCACTATCAGTGAATAATAGGTTATGTAAGAGTAGAACAACATGTTTCCCATCTCTCAAAGGATATTTTTCTTAGCATACACTGCTAGTATAAATGACTCTTGATAACACCCAGGTCAAACTATGTGAAGACTTTCTCTTTGTTCACTGCAGTCAATGTTTAATCTACATAACCTATGTGAATTTGTCATTTCCCTTCCATTTTGAAGCATGGAGAGTGTGACATTTAAGTCTAGCCTGATAAGACGTCTGACTGTTTGACCTTCATGTAATGGTCTGCATCAATTCCGGCAGAGCTTGTGTCTCTGTGTGTGCACGTGTGTGCGTGTGCACGTGTGTTAGCATGTTTTAATTAGATGGGAACCTGAAAAGGATAGGTTGACAATGCCAAGGAAAATGAATGATGGTTGCTGAAGCTCCAATTGTCCGTGATGAAAGAGTACGTCATCTGTGCACATGTGCTGACTGGACAAATGCACGGCAAAGGCAGGAAGGTCTTACATGCATGTCACATGTTCACACCCATCAACTCGCTGGTAAATTTGCCAATACACAAGATGTGATAAAGCTGTCGTGTGTGCCATAACCCGGGATGAGCATCCATACAGAATGTATGTGAGGACCATAAACGGAAGATTAAATCACACACATTAGACAACTGTAGAGGACATGAAGCTATTTGGGATCTAATGATTCATAAAATTCACAGTTGGATCTGATGCATTACAGTGGCATCACAGTTTTACATATTTTCGGCGGCGCAGATATAAGAACAGCCTGACACGATCCTCACATTACCTTTTTGTTTTTAAATTCAGTATAACACTCAACTTTCTAACAGTATCAAAGTACAACATTCGAGAGCAGCAAATTAAACAATGGATTTTTGTCCCATTTCAAGTGGTTTCCCAGCAGGATGACACAAAACAAAAGCGGTGCTTTACAATGCAACAAAAGCAGCCCGACGTGGTGTCAAAACAGGAGACATCACTCCAGCAGAACGATCACGTGACTTCATTGTTGAGCAGATATTGAGTAAATGGAATGGTCAATTGTTGGATTCATCAGATTTACCAGATCAAGCACAGTGCAGACTATCCCTGGGTGATGCTCAACTACTAGACCACATGGATGCACGCTATTGTATTTTCATGCAAGTTAATACCAAACCAATTACAAAATATTGCCAATATATGAAGCCAAAATTGCCCGAATTATTCACAACACAATAAGATATTACTCAGCAGCAAAGTAAGAACCAGTTATTTTCTATCAACTACTTCACCAGTTATTTACGCTCTACATTTTATTTCATTTTAATCGTATGTAATAGAAACATATAAAACTGCATTACATTGCTGAGAAACAATTTTCCTACACTACCAGCAGGCATGTTATGAGTAAGCACCCAACTCATCAGAGACCCTCAAACCTGTAATTACCATGTTTGGACAAAAACAATCATTTATGTTCCCATGGTTGAGCTAGCAATGCCACTGATGTGAATACTGGTTTGCTAAACACACTGTTATTGATACTTAACTATTTAAGTCTCTGTAATCACTGACAATAATAGAAAAATAATAATAAAAGATAATTATACCGGCTGCAGCTGAATGAAATGATTCACATAATTACTTTTAAATGCCAGTGGAGAGAAATAACACAAACAGTAAGACATGTATGCATCCTAATCTGGGAAACAAGGAGAAATAATACAAAAAAACGACGACACCTTAAAGAATTGACTACTATGTGGACTATTTGGTGGTTTTTTTAATTAGATGGCATCTGTGGTAAGAATGCAAAGCCATGTTGGGCCATCTGAGATCACAGGCACGACAGACGAATAGCAACAGTTTCTACATCTCACTCCAGACTTTGTTATGAATACCAATGGGCGGCTAACTGCACATTGAGCGCATGATATTCCACAGTTGTCTGAAAGTTCCATTTCTCACATCAATATATCTCTCAACAGCAAAAAAAGAGAGCGCAGCGCTTTGTTTGAGCTGTCGGCAAATAATAAACTGAGGACTTGAAACTACTTACTTTTTCATCTCAGATTTATATACTGTGAACATGCATGAAAAAAACAATTTAAGCAAACATGAATTATTTCTTATCCCGGCTGCTGTTATATTGATAATGGGATCTGCACTTACAAAGTGGTTATCAGTTCACAAAACTAAAAAGTGAAAACATCCAAATGGAGACAAAAATCTTTCTTTACCCAACCGACACTATTCCAAACCTAATAAAATGATGTGGCACCACTAAGGGCCATAGCTTATTACATTACATACTTCTATTGCTTCACAATAAGACCATGGTCAATTATGTTTGCCAGAAAGCTTTTACTGTAAAGCAGCTGCAGCTAGCTAGTGTTGAGTTTTAGTCAATAACAGTGGCTAGTACTGACCTCCTAAAACTAAAAACGTAAAACAGCCTTCAAATTACAGAACCCTTCGCCCATTAGTCTTTTACAGCTTTCTTCTAGAGAAGTCTGCCAACCTTTTGACTCTGATGAGTTGTGTGTGTTTGTAAGACTTAGGTGGTAAAAACATAATTAAGGCTGCTTGGTCCATTTGCCTAATGGCTGCCTCCTAACAAATGTTGATAGAGATCAAGTGCAAAAATGTCCCGTGCAGACATAGCAATTTGCCTGAGCCAATTTTCACAGAACCCGGGCGATAGTTCTGATTCAGATGTACTGAAAACGCTTTAGCACTTGCAGAAAAGGTTGTATAATTCAAAGCAGAAGGTCTCCTATATCTAGGAGGTCCTTGTGCTTAAATGAAAACCAGACAGAACTGATTAACCTAACACATGACCTTTCAGTTTCATCCATATTCACTACTTCACTCAGCAGCACTAACACTCTTTGAGGTAAAACAACAAATCACACAAGGAATGGATAAAAATAGGCCTCGCGTGTTAGCGTAGGCCATTTTTAGGCTGCGTCTGTTTCCACTTTGCCCATAGCAGGGTTGTCCTATAAAACACTGGTGTAAATGGTTTATAATGCCACCAGTGGACTCTGAAATGAGAGACCTGGTTTCAATCAGCAGTCAAATTGCTCCTATATTACCCTCGTAGACAGAGTAGTAAATCACTCTTTGCCTCTATGCTGCTGACGTTAAGGAACAAGCATTGTTAAAACTCCACCAAGCGTGCGGCTAAGAGCACCCTGTCTCCAAGTGGGGATGGGTTGGTAAACAGGACAATAGCCGTTGCTCCAGGCCCAAAGATGAACAAGTGAAACATCCTGATGTCTAAGCACAAACTCAGCATATTTTGCATCTGTAGCAGAATTTGATCTTGAAACCTACACTTAGTAAGAGATTTACATGCTTGAGATCAGCTTATAGCCTGGGTCCTATGTAACCCTCATGCCTGGGTCCTGTAACCCCCTTCAAAGCCAGTATGAGCCAGTTCGCCTGGTTAAAAAGAGTTCTGGTTTCTCTGTGCCAACGCCCTGACAGCGGGCCAATGCGAGGCATCTCAGAGCAGTTATAATCCCCCATAAAGTCGAGAAACGTTGATCCCGCCCACCACAGACCAGCACACTGTGGGCATAACCTCTCATTAGAACTCCAGGGCCCTGAAATTACTAAGATTTTACCCATATGGAAAGCATGAGAAAGCGTCAGCTGGGAAAGGGTTGTGCCGAGTGGTTTTTCAGCGTGTGGCCACAGAGGAGCTGGAGCCCTTTAACAGTGCCATTCACCCCGGTCCTTGCCAGAGAACGCAGACAAATGAGGAAGCTGAGGCAGATGCCCTGGATACTATCCATAGACCACAACCTGCTAGGAAATACCATCAACAAATACATACAAATCCTCACGCAGGTCATGGATGTAGCAGAACAAATAGCAGAACAGATTCAGCATCAAACAATGATAATTATTTGGTTAAATGTGTTAGCTAATTAACAAGTCTTTCCGAATATGGAATAACAACCAACAAGGAAACTATGATGGTTTCTTAAGCTGTTTGAAGTATTGATTGTAAAAAGAAGATATAGTAATAAGGCCAATATTTTTGGTTTATTAACATTTCAACAATGAACAATCTGTTGACCGGGGCCTTAAAATTAAACTTGAGTTTCAATGTTTGCCAGAATTAAACCACAGTGCAAGCATGTCTCTCTGCTGACGATTGGTTATTGTTTTCTGTGTAACCGAGCTTTTCCCAGTATGTATGCCAAGCAGATGACGTCACCAGCAACAGGCCCAGGAACTGTTTTAAACTCCTCTAACAGAAACACCAAATTAACTGTTGACTCATCCGGCAAGAAACAAAAAGAATAAATATGCACTGATCCATTGTGGGCCACCCTGTAATCCCCCAGGGTTCATGGGGATTAGGTCAAATAAATCAAATAAATTCTCGTGAATCATTTTTGTTTTGAAGTGGCTTCAGTATAAAGTAGGCCGCATAGCTTGAGATAATGTGCCAAAATTCAAATAAACATCAGTGCTTAGCATGGTGAAAAATATTCTCTTTTTACAGAATAGTCAAAGAAAAATATGATTCTTTGTATAATGTCTTTCATAGCCCACAAAAATGGAGAATAAACAGGAAGATAAACAAGAATGAACACAGTAAGGAAACCCTGGAGCTTCCCTGCAATACTTGGCCGACATGATTGAAGATAACCATAATGCTTCAGCAGCATGGGACCTAACCGGCCTGTCCACACAGGTTTCAGTGATAAAACATCTTTTACATGTACTGATCCACTTTCTTTTTTCACTTCAAATCCAATTCCAATACCTGAGTTTGGATATCCGACACAACTGGTGCAGACTCCAACACTGTCAAATTGAATAGTATTATTAATATTATGAAAGATATATGAAAAATAAATGCAAAATAAACTGGCAACTCATTTAATATTTAAACTTATACAATTCAAGTGCATAAATAGTAGATGTCCTTGCATGAGTTCAAATGCACTAAGAAAATGGAGGCTCCTTCCTAGTAGCACAGTTTAATTACTGATTAGTTAATCAAGTTCAATCAATTTGTGTTTAATTTTGCTTACATTTTATTTTTATACATCTATGATTAAATTAAACATCAGACTATGGAATCTGGATCAGTGTGTGGTTGATATACATGAGTATTGACAATATACGATAGTGGATCTGATCTTCATAAGTCTGAGAATATCCATTCCACAGGTAACTATGAATTCTTGATTCACAAAGCACCAGAGACAGTTGCCTGCTTTATGAATAAATTCGCATTTTTCCCCCCAATCAGCATTCATTCTTTCGTGTTGATGAAATTGCACGTAAAAGCCACAATGCTTTACAGTAGACTGACACTCATATACAGTAGCACAGTGGGGGCTTCAGCCTACAGGACAGTTTAATATCAAATTACCCTCAATCTAGACTAGAAATACACCATGACACTTTCTTTTCAACTTGCAGGAGCTTAAGGTTAAAAACCCAAACATGCAGCGGGGCCTGGGGTTTATTTGCAGAAAAGCTTCTGATGCAATTCCAAGAAACTAACCCACCCTGCATCATCCTGTTACAGTTTGGCTCGTGGTGAAGGTCTCTTCATTGTGCCTGTGACAACTATAATCGGATTTGTGTATTGATAAAGGATGGCCATGAGGCTACTTCGGCATGTCACTCGCCCTGCAAAATTGCTTCCAATCCCTTCTTTAAATAAACTCGACAGGGCTGCGGGGCTGGATGCAACGCCGAAAACCTTTCAGTGTGTCCACCAAGTGAAAGACCCCCCCCCCCCCCCCCCCCCGCCCTCCCCTGCACCACCACCCTTTCAGATCCGTTCAATACCTCAAGAGGGATTTATTGCTATTCAGTGAAGTGACACACCTTTCACAGAAAACTGTTTGACAATTGAGTTCTCTCGCCGATGATTGCTGAAAAATGTCTAACCCTTTTCTTTCTTTCTTTCTTCCTTTCTTTTTTTTTTAGCCCCAGCTTGCAAGGAGCCCAGTCATGGCATCAAACCTGTGTGCGCAGCCGGTGCTGCAGCGGCAGTGGGGATGTCTGAGGGCAGATGAATGACACATGCATCATCACACAGGAGTGTGTGTGCATGCTCCTGGACACACAGACACTCAGGATGCATGTGTGTGGTGCTGATTAATAAAGACACTGCAAAGACTGCATGTTCCCTGAGGGGGGGGGGGGGGGGGGGGGGGGGAGCTGTGGTACCTTTATGGCGACTCGTTTTCCAATGCAAGGCCACAAATGGAAGGGAAATTATAACAATGCAATTAAAATACAAAAATTAAAAGAGCATGGACGTCACAGACAACCGCTGCTCCTGTTGATTTGTTCGGGATCATTTGTGTGTTTTTAATTCTGCACAGATTCTGCTGCATGATTGACGTTTTCACCCCCTGCGAACACACAACACAGCTGTGCGTGCAATTCCACGCAGAAAAGTGCACGCGCTCAGAGAAAAGAAAAAACCACTTGAGAAAGAAGTGACGAACACTCAGCACCTTCTTCTTCTTCTTCTTCCTCCTCTTCCTCACACACACACACACACACACCTTCATGTTGAAATAAAGGCTACGTGTGCGTGTGTGTGTGTGTGTGAGCCTCGTTAGCATCTGCTCTCATTCTCAAATAAAAGTTGCTAGCTGCGCATTCAGAGTTAGCGCAATTTTTTGGGGGGTATTTTTAAAAAAGAAAACAGCGGCGACTCGGGACTGTGTTCGCCGCCCTGGCGTTAGCCGGAGCCCGGTTCAGCCACAGAGACAGACCCGGGGAGCTGGCTTCCATGCATTTCACACGTTTTAAAATAAAGGCAATGTCTTTTTCAAAGTGTCTCCAGCTCAACACAACACACACGGACACACACACACGGACACACAACGTTAGCTAACCCCGGTGTCACAAAGTTAGCTGCGTCTCAAGTTCAATGGGGGACAAGGGAGCGGATAACGGGTGCACTCACTCAATCTCCTCCGTGTCACCGCCGTTGGCATGTCTCTCCTTCCCCCTGACCCGCTGCGTGTAGTCCCGGCTTCGGTTTGTAGAAATCCACTTCGTGTTTAAAAAAAAAAAGAAGAGAAACCACAAAGGGTGAGCGGACTTGGAAGGAAAACACCAGCCCCCGGGAGAGAGGTGGAAAGGGGGTTGAAAGATACGAGTCCACCGCCGGAGGAACACGAGGTCCTTACCCTGCTCCGCCGACCGGGGTCGTGGATACCGGATCTATTCGTGGCAGCTCCTCGGCTAACGCGTTCACGTCAGCCCGGCTCAAGAGCTCCGTGTGGCGGCTCGAGCGAGAAGGGGAAAAAACACACGACAAACCCAGAAAGGAGGAGAGATCTCACTTCTTCTCTCTCTCTCTCTCTCTCTCTCCCCGCAAGTAAATTTCAAGTTGTGCGGCAGAAGTCGGTGCGCACTCGGTCCGTCCCTCCTCCCCGCAGAAGGAGCAGTGGCAGGCAGGGAGCAGTGCGCGGATCTCCCCCTTCACAGTCACGCTTCTCTCTGCCTCTGTGGACAAAACAAACACAGGTCGATCAGCGGGGTTTTTCGGATTCACACGGCGGTGTTCGATGCTGTGGCCCCTCGACTCAGCTGGAACCTGGGGGACCTCGAAACTGTCGTTTTTTATTTCTGTTTTTACACCAAGCACCTGCTGGAAAGAGGCAGGGAAACTGCGTGTGCACGGTTTTTTCTTTTCTTGAGAAAAACACTGCCAGAGATCATTTTGTTTAAAAAGCATAAAGCAACATGTCCCACGACTCACGATACGATACAATACATGATCCAGGATAACAATAATGTTACGATACATGGCCCAGGATAACGATAACATTACATACATGTCCCAGGATACAATACAATACATGATCCAGGATAACGATAATGTTACAATATATAATCCAGGATAACGATAACATTACGATACATGGCCCAGGATACGATACAATACATGATCCAGGATAACAATAATGTTATGATACATGATCCAAGATAACGATAACATTACATACATGTCCCAGGATACGATACAATACATGATCCAGGATAACGATAATGTTACGATAGATGTCCCAGGATACGATACAATACATGATCCAGGATAACGATAATGTTACGATACATAATCCAGGATAACGATAACATTATGATACATGTCCCAGGATACGATACAATACATGATCCAGGATAACGATAATGTTACGATACATAATCCAGGATAACGATAACATTACATACATGTCCCAGGATACAATACAATACATGATCCAGGATAACGATAATGTTACAATATATAATCCAGGATAACGATAACATTACGATACATGGCCCAGGATACGATACAATACATGATCCAGGATAACAATAATGTTACGATACATGATCCAAGATAACGATAACATTACATACATGTCCCAGGATACGATACAATACATGATCCAGGATAACGATAATGTTACGATAGATGTCCCAGGATACGATACAATACATGATCCAGGATAACGATAATGTTACGATACATAATCCAGGATAACGATAACATTATGATACATGTCCCAGGATACGATACAATACATGATCCAGGATAACGATAATGTTACGATACATAATCCAGGATAACGATAACATTATGATACATGTCCCAGGATACGATACAATACATGATCCAGGATAACGATAATGTTACGATAGATGTCCCAGGATAACGATAACATTACGATACATGTCCCAGGATACGATACAATACATGATCCAGGATAACGATAACATTACGATACATGATCCAAGATAACGATAACATTACATACATGTCCCAGGATACGATACAATACATGATCCAGGATAACAATAATGTTACGATACATGATCCAAGATAACGATAACATTACATACATGTCCCAGGATACGATACAATACATGATCCAGGATAACGATAATGTTACGATAGATGTCCCAGGATACGATACAATACATGATCCAGGATAACGATAATGTTACGATACATAATCCAGGATAACGATAACATTATGATACATGTCCCAGGATACGATACAATACATGATCCAGGATAACGATAATGTTACGATACATAATCCAGGATAACGATAACATTATGATACATGTCCCAGGATACGATACAATACATGATCCAGGATAACGATAATGTTACGATAGATGTCCCAGGATAACGATAACATTATGATACATGGCCCAGGATAACGATAACATTACGATACATGTCCCAGGATAACGATAACATTATGATACATGAGCCAGGATAAAGACAACATTACAATACATGGCCAAAGATAACGATAACTTTACAATACATGTCCCAGGATAATGATAACTTTACAATACATGACCCAGGATAACGATAACATTACGATACGTGGCCCAGGATAACGATTACATTATGATACATGGCCCACGATAACGATTACATTATGATACATGGCCCACGATAACGATTACATTATGATACGTGGCCCAGGATAACGATTACATTATGATACATGGCCCACGATAACGATTACATTATGATACATGGCCCACGATAACGATTACATTATGATACGTGGCCCAGGATAATGCTAACACTACGGTACAGAAATAATCCATGTGTTGCAAGACAATCATCTAATGATACATTCTGATATCTAACTGATCACATATTAATCACTTTGTGAAGAACTCTAGTATTAGTGTTCTTTATTGATCAAGACACTGTTTTCCAATCGCTGTAAGAAATAAACTTGTTTTACCAACATTTTTCATTATGCGGCTGTTGTACATCAGACTGCATCTAAAACTCATCTTCCTCCTCTGGACATACCCTATAATTGACCATGTAGATTTGTTATTGGCCCATTACAACGCACCACTGTATAATGTACAAAACCCTTAATCATGTACATTTCAGATATCGATGGTGCCTTACTCGTCCAATTATCTATTGAAACACTCTATACAGCTCTTCTTCTCTGTTCCCGCAGACTTTCAGCCAATATCCCAGAAAGCATTTATGTTAAAAGCTCCCTTCTAATTTACCAGCAAATATTTCATCCATATCATTTTTCCATGTGTTCAAAAATGCCTTGTGTTCTTATTATAGGACTACCTAATGCCCCCTATAATAATATCTATTATAATAATAAGTGTGATAATGTTCTATAATTTCTGTACTGATCCATTTATCTTTTTTTATTTTTTATTTTACTTGTTCTGTTTGTATTCTTTGTTTTCTTTGTGTATGTTGTCTAAAGGTCAACATGTACTTATTGTGTTGAGGACCTGGCTTATACTGAAAGACTTTGATCACTGGGACATTGTCAGAAGACTCTGGAGCTTTAGGGCATCATGCATGTGGTTGTTTCCACTTTCATGTACACGATTATGTGTGTGTGTGCAATTGAATATAGTCACATACATGTATCATGGGCAACACAGTGATGCAGTGGTCACTGGGTTCCTGGTTCTAATCCCAGGTCGTTCTCCCCAGGTTTTCTCAGAGTACTGCGGCTTCCTCCCACAGTCCAAAGACATGTGGGAGTGCACATTGGGGTTAGGATAATTGGAGATTCTAACCTGACAGTGGGGTGCGAGTGTGAGTATGAGGGGTTGTTTGTCTCTGTTTGCTGGCCCTGCAATATGCTCGCCACCTGTCCAATGTCAGCTGGGACGGGCTCCAGCTCCCCCAACAACCCTCACAAAGATAAGCAGTATAGATACTGAATGGATGGATGTATCATGCATGCATCTGTGGTTCTGGATGCCTGTGTGTGTAAATGTATCTTATACCATCATGTACCACCACTCCCTCCAGATTGTGTGAGTCAATACCTTCTGTTTAAATTGCAAAAACTAGTTATTTACTATACAGTGAATAAATAAAAAAAGAATGATCATGGAGATATGATGGCAAATAGGAAAGATTCAATACAGAATTGTTAAAACGTTCTCTCATTTAAATAGTGGAATCAAACTATTCCTGGTTTTCCTGGGGAGCCCCTCCAGCTCATCCAGGTGGTCCCCGGGCCTCCACTATGGCAACCTCTGCAATAAGCAACTCCATGTATCATCCCTGAGAATAGAACATTTATAAATACTGCCCTATTATCCTCATTTTCTAGAGCAAATAAAACGCATCCAGCCCCCGGTCCTCACCCTCATCCTTGCTCTCACCTTGTGAAGGCTCAGGACAAGACTGTAATCTGTAATTTATAAGTGCAGGCCAACTTTCTGGCTCTTTCACCAGGACTTGGAATTGTTTTTTAAGACAGCCTTGGGAGACGGTTGCAGGAAATATCCCCCCGCTGTTCAGTGACCAACACCAACATGTTAACAAGCTGTCTTTGGACAAGGAGAAGTGTAATGACTTTGCAGTTTGGTCACATTCAAATGTTAAGAAAGGTACGATCAGAGACGCTTTGCTGCACAGTCCTTGCAGATAAAAAGCAATTTTGAAATTTGAAGAAGGTATCAATACCTACAAATCTAGATTTGGCATTTCCAGCTGAATCACAACCCACTGGCAACCAAGGCCAGATTCCAGTAAGTGCAGAATACACAAGTGAAGCAGTGTAATGGGGACAGAGAGAGGGCTCTGCTTACAGTGCAGCTTGACTGTTAGTGCATGAGCACTCAAGCGACTCGGCTGAACGTGCAGGGCATGGACACTGTGACCCCGGGTAATGAGGACCTGAATATCTTTAGGATTCTGACAACCCATCTACTCCGCCTTCTAACCTCTCCATGATCAATCGTTAGCTTGGCAGAGCCCCCTCTCTGAACTGTCGCCCGACTTTCCACCACACCTTCCATAATAACGGGGACAAATGACATTTACACAAGGTTTCACCCTGTCCTTAATGTATCCTGCATTTGGGCAACCAGGTAGGTCCTCCATTCAACACACACAAGACACAAAGACACATTAACCCCTAATTCATGTGACAAAAAGAGTTGCTATCCCACCTCAAAGTGAATGAAAGAGATTGTAATGTAAACAATTATGTGTAAAGAAGGTCTTTGACCAGAACCTTGTATAAAATGTTCTTTATCGAGCGACAGTCTGCTGGAGTCTTCTTTTTCTTTGAGTATACAAACGATAACCTTGTGCAGGGCACAATGATCCAGGAATAGGATCCTCTCAGACAAATAAGCGGCCGAGGCAGCACTGTTACACTTAGCGGGAGGCCAATGTTTTGATAAAACGATCGTCAATATGTAGGTGCCAGACAGAGAAATTGGCGCATGTGCTCAATAACGCTGTTACGCATCTCTGGTGGCCAGAACCGAGCCGGTTTTTCAGCTTCACACATCTTATGACATTGGCAGCAATGGCGCTAAAGAGTCCTTCGAGGGCAACCGTGCTTTGTCTTTTCCAGACATCGAATAAACTTTGTCCAATCAGGTTTCTTAGAACTATCCTCGTATTGAATGTAACACAGGAGATATGCTTCTTCCTGCGCAGGGATGTTTCATTAAGGAATGAATGACATATAGAATCATGAATCCTATTTTCTTCAGCCAATTAACAACTTATAGCCATCTGAGTATTGGAACAATACTCGCACTTTTAACTTTTTCCTGTTATTAATTATTGCCGTAACTTGGAATAAACGGTCGGCTAAATTACTGCAAATCAAAAAGAGTGTGCAGCACCAAATCATCCTCTAACCATAACACTCCTGGAATGAAGCCTCATACATGGGTCCCTTTATCAGCTGTTCCTCCTTATTAATTTTTTATACTGAACTCTATGGGGAAATCAGCCGAGAGAAATTACTTGTAAAGAGATTCATTTCTATCGAGAAGCCCCTCAGTTAGTACTTGATGGTTTGAAGGCGGATTTAATACTGGTGCATTTACTTTCCTGCTGAGTCGTGGGGCGGCTGTGGCTTGGGAGGTAGAGCGGGTCGTCCACTAAGTGCTCGGTGGTTCAATCACCAGCTCCTCCCATCTAAGTTTCCTCTGTCAAAACACTGCAATCGCTGTAGAGAATGTGTCTGAATGTGATTCACGGCTTTGAGAGGAGTGAGAATAGAGTAAGAATCCTAAGGCGATGCAGAGAAATGATGGGTTCTACCAGGTGGATCCCTCCAGACCCAACATATCCCATGAGTCACTGCTCTGTAGACCTGGTCCTCCAAAAGATCTGGTCCCTGAATTGAGACACAGCATTGAAGTCCAGTGAAACCAGAACATACACCAGCAGCAGAAGTCAGTGCTGATTGGTGGTCAGATTATCGTTTACTTGTGAAATTCACCGGCAGAGGAAGTCATTACCTGTGGTATTTAGTGTGGTGATGATATTGTGTACCTTATTATCCAAAAGATAAATATTACATACACAGGTACCGTGTACTGCCATAACAAATGTAAGACTTTGACACATGAAGAATTAAATGAAACCTGAGGAATCGAAATAGTATGAATGAAAATCCTGCATTTTTATTAAAACTGCAAATATTTCACTGCATCAGAAAGGATTACTGACTTCTATTCAGTCCTTTCTCTCCTGTAGTCCATGTTTAAAAAGGCTTGTCCATCAAACATTTGGGAGTCAAGGGTTCCAACCTTGTGTTTTAACATCGAGCAGCAGGGCCAAATCTTTTGTTTACACTTGAGTCATGAGCTGTATAATAATTGTTTCATTATTCCTGATTTAATCTGCTTCAAAGTAGGACAAAAGGAAAAGAACCGGAGAGCACACAAAGATCTGCACCTGTGCAGACTGAGCTGCTCTGGTCGACTAATATTGAAATCGGAACAATGAGAAATGAATGAAATACGTGAAGTAGATTCATGTCGCGAAATATGTAAAGCAACACTGGAGTGATATTCTGCTGTCCAACATACAACAACAACATATATTACCAAGTGGCTGCTCCTGTGGTTTGTTATGAAACCAAATTGCATAGCACATACAAGAAAATTACTAGTGTGAAGATGTTTGTCAGTTGTTCGCCAGTTCTATCAACATGATGATAAGTTATAGGCTTTCTAACATTTATCTATAGAAACTGGCTCCGGCGTCATGCTGTATTTCACAACAGAAATGACAACCAGTAGTTTTCATGTAATAACAAATGTGTCCTGCTGCATAATGGGGAGAATAATATATTTTTTCTTTTGTCAAGTTAACACGCATCGATGATTTTGAGGCTTTAAAGTAAACATATTCAGTTTTCATGGTCTTCATTAGAGAGAAAAAACATTTATTTTTCAATATTTTGGGATTATCATTGTAATCTGTTCTACAGAGGAAAAAGAGCAACTGTTCAATAGATGTCCTCGGTTATTCTCCCCTTCGACCCAGGATTTCCATTAACTAGCCTTTTCAATTTATCCCTTTTGGTGAGATGGGTGGTATTTTTTCTCGTTCATATTTTTGGTCAGAAGTGTAATTTAGCTCATTTCAGCTCAGGGAAATCTTTGTTTCTCAGCCGTCTCTGCCAATTCTTTAATTGTTTTTTGTTCGTGGTGCATCTCTGGTTTTAATCAGTTTATTAAACCGAGTTAAATGCTGCTTATTCCTTGACTTCCTCCTTGATTTTTCCCAGAAAATGGTAAACCCAGGAGACCGCCTGCAGTCGTTAGCGTGTTACCGTGTTGCAGCCCATCTGCATTTCATCAGAAAACATTTGGTCTCCCCGGTTTAATCTAATAAATGAATTCTCAGACTCAGCAGACGTACACTTACACGTCTGGCCGTGGTTATCAGGGAAAATTTGAATCTAGGGAAACAGCTCTGAGCAGAACAAACTTGGATTGGATGTGAAACCTGAGTCTGACTGTTAGCTGATAAAAACTGGCCAAAATGAGCCCAGCACAAATGTTCATTTTAGTATTATTATTATTATTTATAATATTTATGGTTAACAAACATTTCTTGGTTACAAATATATCCAACAGTCAGTTTATCTACTATGTTGTTAACGTTAATAAATGTATTTTGTCCTCTCTTAGAATATAAATGAATTTTAAAGTGATAAAATGTAGTTAATAATTGATTTAACATTCACGAATAAGACAGTTTATCAATATATTCAAGAAAATATAAGAAATATAAAATAAAAACCTCTATCTTTTGCCACACGATCAAACCTTTTCCCCCAAAACCCAATCTGTGATAAAGGCCGTGGTGATATTTTTCTAAACACATTTCATGTATAATTAATTGGATTTTGCATCAAAGGTGTTTTGCTCAAAGGTTAAACACAAAAGTCAGAAATGTTGTTGATACACAATGATCAAGGGGCCAGAGCAGGATGCTTTCATCTTACAACCGTTGCACAATTAACGTAGGATTCAATGAGGCAGGAAAACAGTTAATGGAAGTTAATGATGAGGACACACAGAGCTTTGTATCATTAACCAACATGCAGTGAGACATGGTAATGATTGCGGTTAGCGTCTCAGCAGTCGGACAGAATGAAGACCCAATTTGAAGTGAGCACTCGTCGAGCTGCTGCTGAACCTCCCTTCCTGAGAGGAAATGGTCGGAAGAATAAAAGTCACACTCGCACTCAGTTGCAAATTGCATCGAGCAGCTTGATAACTGGACACGATAATGTGGTTTCAGTCTCAAAGCCGGGGCGTGAGTGTGATGCGTGTGATGCCGCAGCAGCAGCAACGCAACACAAATGAGCAGGAGAGATGAACATTGGAATATTCCTGGTGTATCTGCATGATATGAAGAACACAGTTCCTGAACAGATTAAAGCTTTGAATTCAGTCTGTGTTGCTGCACATTTCATTCATCTTTGAACAGCTGATGCTACAAATCCTCTGTAAGACTGACGACAGTTGATGATGAAATACTACTACTACTACTACAACCACTACTGAACAAACGGTGGCATTATTGTGATAAAGGTGCACGATTTATTCCTCAGAGCAGCAGTAATATAGAAAAAAATAACAATAATGAGACATTTTTTACTAGAAAACCCCCCGCTAAGGCCCAGTAGTCACCTTAAATTGGTAAAGATAGATAGATTTATAGTTAGATAGATATTGTATAGATCCCGAGGGAAATTTAGGCTTCCAGTAGCACACAAAACACATAAAACACAAGAGCATAAGAATGATAAAAGGTCAAAATTAGTCAAGAATAACTTCACTGCAGTGAGATGAAAGTCTGTAGCCACAAGAACCACAACAAAGCTGTCACTGTAAAGAACTATGTGCTAATGGAGATATTGACAATACAGTTTTATATGTTTTAAATATAAGGAGATCGAAAGACACAAGTAACCGAGGCAGAGTATTGAAGCCAAATCTAAATACAGTTTTAAAGATAAATAACTGAAGCTATTCAACGTTGTGCATTAGACGAACATAGCCTGTAAAAGTACGGTAGAGCAGATGTAAGTGTATTTTTAAAAAAGTGAAAACAGTGCAATGGAAAAACTTAAATTAAAAGATAAGAGATATTTAAAAGAAAAAGAAAAAAGCTGCACTAAATTGCACAAACTTACGCAAAGCTAAAGGAAGTGAAATTCCTGCATCCCCCCCGATCTGAATCCACACCTAAATTGAATAGGTTCCTCCCTGACCCATGCCGCATCCTTCCACCAAGTTTCGTAGAAATCCGTCCAGCAGTTTTTTGCGTAGAACCAGTAAAACAAACTGACGGACAGGGGTGAAAACATAACCTCCTAATATTCACTCATCAAAAATCTATATCATTTTACCATCAGAGGAGGGGATGGGAGTTTTATGTTTCTCTCTTAGTGATGACACCGATTTCAAAAAGCTCTTCTTCTCTCTACCATGCTACTCACGTCCAATATCTATAATATATTCCTGTCTGATATCCACCGTACTGATTTATCAGCTGAAGGCTTGAGATAATATGAATTCCCTTTAAGAGCGCTATTATATATGAAGTGATCAGCTAAAACAACATTTCACTGCATCACAAGCGCACCTCTTAAGCCACGAGAGAGAGAGAGAGGGAGGGAGAGAGACATGAATGATCTGAAACACTCCTTCAAAGACTGGAGCTACAAAAAACACACAGCATTTTCAAAGAAGCTATATTTAAAAAAAGGGGAATGCAGAGAAACGAAGAGGAAGAGACAGCAGCGGTAAGAGAGGCCGAGAGAGAGAGAGAGAGAGGGAGAAAGAGAGTGGTGGGCTGGAAATGGATGAAGGACACGTAAGCTCTCATTGAGTTGGCAACAGTGAAAAGAGCCCTTGGTTATTGAAAAAAAGAAGAAATCAAAGGCAGAAAATTCCTGCAGAGGGACGGGGGCAGAGAAACAAGCGTCTTTGTTTCTTTCTTTCCTCCACTACGGTAGCCAGCAGGTTGGCGAGGCCCTTGAGCACAAAGATCTGAGAAGTAATAGGAGACGACACAGCACAAATTGTTTTCATATTCTGCAATGTGGAGGATTGTGCTGAGTGCTGAACGCTGCTGACACGACGGCGGCTCCCCTGGATGTCGTAGATGCCACAAACATCTCAATCTGTGTGTCCCCTCGCTAATTATTCATGAAATGTTAAATATATCTATATGTTGCATGACATGGCAGAACATGCAGCGTGTTGCGTGAGTGTGTCGTGTCATGGGTGCACATGTAAGGACACTAAGGCAAGGTCGTGATGCAGTGCTGGGCAGAATGCGGCGCAGAGTAATGTGTGCTACATGACAGCACAGGAATAGACTCTAGTTTTATGGAGGAGGTCATCTCGCGGTAGCCAGCTGTTGGAGACGTGAGTCAGTGGTGATGGATGTGATGGACGGGCATTATCCCTCCGTCTCTTCCTGCCGTCCCTGTCAGCGTTTTCCCTGCAGCAGATTGGGTTCCACAAGTCATCCCTCACAGAGCATCGCTGGGGGAATCTGCTGTTTCAACCTCGCAGAGCATCCCATCAGACAAATGGATATTAGCTGGTTAATTTTTAATTCCTGAGATGCAAGGGAGCCGCGCTCTTTCATGGCTGGAAGGAGAGCTAATGGTCCCGGATTAGGTATCACGGGCGGATATCTGGGAACAGCCCCACGGGAATGCAGTGTGGCTCTCTCCATTGAACACCATTAGGAGTCTTGGAGTAAGGAAGAAAGCCTCTCAAAGACACACTGTCCAGCTATTGACCTTTCAGAGGCACAATGGAGGTCCCCACTGGAGACATATTGAGTGGATGCTGGGAGCGGTTCATTAAGCCATGGTGGGAGTAAAAACACTGTTGTTGATAAGGTCTGTACCCAATCCAACGCAGCCAGAGATAGATTTCTGTTTCCCATCAACCAACTGCCCGGGCCCACCAAGAGAGATCAAAATGAAGGATCTGTGTGATAATACAATGGCTGGATCACTGCGAGGCTGCAGCCGCCGTTGTTTTGCAGGAGAAGGGCCCCTGCTGTGATCATCGGCGTATTTGCAGCGGCATAAATACAGAAGATTGGGACTGTAATAGGCTGTGGGGCTAAATGCACATCAAGACACTCTCTGGACAGATAGATTGAAATGCTTCAGCCGTGTTTTCCTTGACCACCTAAAATAATTTCCTTGCTTTCAGTGGGATTGGCAGTGATGATTGTTTTTATTGACTCTGATGTTCCATTAGCCGAGGAGCTGCTTGGGGTAAATGGCTCCTGACAACAGCACAGAGCCGGCTGATGATACCCCGTCACCAGACCCCACACCGGGGTTATTAACTGGCTGCCACTGCTGCACAGCACCAGCACCCCCCCCCCCCCCCCCCTGACAGTGACACGTACATGAATGAAATATAACACAGTCCTCGGGTCCCTCTCATCTCCCAACAGAGCGTGGGTGAGAGCAGAGGACTGAGGACGGCATTTGGAATTCAAAGGAGGTTTAAAGACAGAAATGAACTGAGATCTGTTGACTTCCTTCCCTGGTAACGTCAGAGTCAGTGCAATTATGATGAATAGCATGTGGTGCTTTGCAGAAATATTTCCCCTCCTCTGTTGTTGTCTACTGTTCAAACTGCCACATCATTTTATTTAGCGATACAAATGGCTGGAAAACGGGAGAGAGTGGAAACGGCATCCACATAAACTCTTATTGGGCTGCAATTAACAATTACTTTTTATTTAGATTCATGCGTCGATCAATTTTTGAATGAAACAGTTAATTGTTTAGTCTATAAAATGTGAGATATAATTGTGAGAAATGCTCGACTGAGCCCAAGGTGACGGAAGATATTTAATCAGTAAATTAAATGGTAAAAAAATATATTTTGCAAAAAGTTGCAACTCAAATTGTGCGTGACTTTAGTAAACAAGAAAAATCATGGACAATGAAGCCAACGCTCTATTAAATTATTGACTTACAAATTGTTAAAGGACTAAAAAATACAGGACGACAACATCAACTAAATGAATCCTTCACAGATTTTGAAGACACAGCAGAGAGAGAGAAGCTGTGAGCTGCAGAAGAATAACTATCATTCGGTTCAGTCTCATCCTGGAACTTTAAAAAAAAAGAAAAGAAACTTTCGTGACAACTGCAGTGGAAACCTGTGGTTATGTCCACTGCCGTTTCATGTCAGGGTGTCAGCTACAAATCGAAATGCCAAATAATGCGTTCGCCGGGATGTCACCTTATCCTGTCAGCTGAAGTCCGCAGGTGCAGGTGTAATGCAGTGAGTGACAAGGTGCACGGCTGTTCCAATTGGGAAACACACACACAGGCCTCGTCAGCATTTTTTGAATTCGCACCCATACACACAGCAGAGAGGTGCTTGTCACTCCATGAACACGCCACCTGTGTGTGCCAGCCTGTGGTAGCAGATAGAGCCATGCAGTCACGCAGAAGTGATTAGAGCCTCCTTTTATAATCTCCCTCCTTCGTCCTTTCTCCACACATCATTACAGTAATACAGCAGGCTCTATTACCCCTCCGCAGCCCGTCAATGCCCCATCGCCAGCGCCTCCCGCCAGCCTCCGAGCAGACCTCACAGGGGTGAAGGACCGAGGTCCCAGCAGCATGGCAGTTTTAATTTCACGCTTTGTTAATGTCGCCATTGCGAGTGCTTGTCCCGCCCGATACCCTCAACCAGGCAGCTCCAACAAGGGTCGCATCCGTGCCGGCTGCCCTCTGGAGAGACAGGAGCCCTCCTTACCTTTTAGATATTTTTTTTATTTTCTTTACAGCTGTCGGCCATTTGTTGGAAACCTCTTCCTCACAACCTTCGCCCCCTGCTTACCTTTATCTTATTCTCTACCCCGTTGTGCACTCTGTCACTGTCTGTTTCACTCTCGACCGCCCCTTCTCTCATTCCCTCTCACCCACGTCGATTATCTATCTCTCTTCTATTGCAGTCTCTTTCTCGTCCGCTGCCTTCCCCTCTCTGGTAAACAGCTCTTTTCTCTCGGCTCGGCCCACTCTCTGCCCATTCACTGTATCTTCCCCGTGTACTCTCACTCCACCTCGATTGCCGCTCTTCATCTCCTTCCCTCGTTCTGTCCCATTATCTCCCCCTTTAATTCCAACACACTCCGTTTTCATTCGGCTCCGCTCGCGATCTCAATTTGGACGAACACGTCTCATTGCATCTCTCCCTCCTCTCTTTCCCTCTGTGTCGCCATCCTCAAGCCTCCATTTACACACTGCACCATCTGTATTTGCTAAGCACTGAGAGGCTGGGAATCATCAATCTGTCAACCTGCTCCTGCTGCAGTCGCCAGCCACTTTCAGAAGTCCCTAAAAATGCTACTGTAAGCACAAACTTGTTGAACTGCAGCTTTTTTACAGTCAGCCTGAATATTTCAGCGCTGGGGCGAAACAAAGCCTCGCGACCTGCCACTCCACTCTGTCATGGAAACAATGTCCAGAACCCTCCTGCTCTTTGACTTTGTTTTGTGCACGGTTTGGCTCCATTGTTACTTATACTGTTGTCAGGGCTTTAACATTAACAGACTGTAAAAATAGATAAAACAGAGCGTTTTTCCTTTATGTAACTGGGTATAAATATATCTATAGCGTAGCTGCTCCCATACAGAGTGCTGAACTGAACGAGGTGCTTGTAATAATTCAGAGTAGCTGGTTGACTCCCGCTAGTAACCTGTAAAAGTACTAGTATACAGATGTGATGGCACCTTAAGGGGATAATTCGATGTAGTTAAAACATGCATGTTATCCTTTTGGCCATCATGCATCCAACAGGTCAACAAACAACCAGCTCAAAGATCAGACTGATTTAAATAGAAAGCTAAGTTACCCGTACTTATTTAGATGAGAATATGAGAATATAGTATTTATTACCCGTTATACAAAAGTTTTTATATTTCATAATTGCAGTGGTCAACACTGTCGCTTCGCAGCAATTAGGTTTTTGGTTTTAAATCCTGTTTTTTCTTTGTGGAGTTTTCCAGTACAAAGACATGCAGATTGGGGTTAATGGAGACTAAATTGTCCATAGGTGTGTGAATGGTTGTCTGTATAGATAATGGATGGGTGGATAATTATCTTCATCTCCCAGTCATTATGTAAAAGAAACAAATATGTACTCAGATAACATTATAATAGGCTAATTATGCAGTAAGCCTATAGAGAAAAGTCTTCATTACACTGTATGTATTGGGAGGTATCCTGGTGGGTAGCAGCTCACGGCCGCCCCGGGTCTTTCTATGTGGGGTTTGCATGTTCTCCCCGTGTGTTGGTTTTGTCTGTAGGTGTGAATGGTTGTTTGTCTTTGCCCTGTGGTGCCCCCCCACCTCTCGCCCACTGTCAGCTGGGATTGGCTCAAGCTCCCTGCGAGGATAAGTGGTATAGTGGTTTCGAAAAACCATGTATAAAAATACTGTTAATGTGTCGCTGTTTCCTTGTCTCACACAACTTCCACCGCTGCACATGACAGCACGACACGCCTGCTTATCCTTCACCTTGTTGCTGTTAGTGCGAAGCGACAACATCATCGGCCGACCGCGTCATGTTAATTCAAACGTGTCATTTGAAATTAGACGTCAGGTTCCATTCAACTCGTGAATCCTGATCGATATTTTACAGCTGCACAGGAGAGCAGCACCCGGCCAGCAAACAGAAGGACACAATAACGACACATTAATTAAAATGTTAAAGATTTCAGATTTGAGTTAAGGTAGAAAGGCCCACAGTTCGGATAGGAATCATTTAGCAGGAGACAAGTGCACCTTTCATCGGCTGTTATTTCCTGTGCTCGTCTCTTTCCTCTGTATGCATGTAGTTATCAGTCGGGCCTTCCAACAGATAAGCGGCCAACACAAAGGACTGGATAATGAAATGGAGGCTCCCCAAAAGGAATATGGCTGAAAACAGCCTCTTTGGCTTTAGGAGACTTTCCGAGGGTCTTGTTTCCGAGACAAAGGGGGGGGGGGGGGGGGGAGGTAACAGAATCTCTTTGTAAGTGAAGTCATAGGGTCTCCTGTGGGAGGGCATTGATCGGAGGTGAAACACTGAGGGAGAAGGAGGTAACTATCAGATTCTACACACACAGATACACACACACACACACACACACACACACACACACACACACACACACACACACACACACACACACACACACACACACAAAGAAACCAAAGTTTACTCATAAAAGCTGTTAACACACACTTATTGGCATTCAAGTCCATAAACTTTTCCTCCTCCTCAGCACCACACACACAGACACACACACATAGATGCAGACACACACACACACAGACACAGACACACACACACACACACACAGCCACAGACACACACACGCACACACACAGTGTTCTTATGATCGCATGTCTGTGATTGTAAATGTGTGGCTTCACTACATATTTTGTCACAGGCGACACATTCACGAACACACCTAACAACACAGATCAATAACCATTTGTAACAATCTTTTGATTATTGTGTATCTGGAGCTGCTCCCACACAACAATAACTCACAGTCCCAGCCTCGGCTAATGGTCTGGCAGAAACAGCTGAGCCATTAACACCACCATGATTGTTTGTCTCTGAATCTGACTTGCCGCTCTGTGCTTAATCATAACAAATGATATGACACGTGCCCACAGAAGCCAGGCCGCAGCTATTGTTTGAGTTCTCTCTAAGCCGCTTGTTGCTAGGTAACCGGCATTTATCAGCCCCCCCCTTTTTTCTTATTGTACTTTTTTACTCTTATTGCATGTATTAAGTTGCCACATCCTACAATCGCTACAAGGCCTGTTCCACATTTGGAACATTGTCTTTTGTAGTTACTGAAACGCATGCCAGATACGGTTGCATACTTCAGGCTATGGTGCTGTGACACATCAATACTTAATCTAACATTATACTTGTCGCAGATGATCCTCTGCATGTCTGTTCCCATGTCTGTTTGTAAGCCTGGCTCCATGCAAATGTGTGCGGCTGCCGCGTGTGCGTGGTGCAGACGGAGAGAGTCCAATCTCTCATGTGAAACAGGGAACAGGCAGTTTTTTATCTCCGGGAACATTGTAGAAAATATTATCGTTTTTTGCAGAACACTGCAAGAATCCGCACTGAGTTTATCAGTTTTTCTGCTATTTATATGATGCAGCCCGAGATGCTGCAGCAGGTGAGATATATGGCAACATGAAGTATGGCTTTGTCCATAGTGAGGAGGCACTGAATGCTATTTTGTGATGAGATGGGGACCGGGCCAAGGTGACCCTTCAGTAATATATGGGCTGCGGCTGTCAAGGCCTCCCAGGAAGGTATTTGTCATCAGTGTCCCCCAAGTGTAAGGTTACTAGCAAATCAGGTTATCAGTCTACTGTTTTTGGCAGGAATGGCACGAAAACACAGATTATCTTTTCAATATAGCCCAGCGTTGCAGAGAGAGATAAAGATGCACATGCACAAAATAAACACATACACACATACACAGAGCCACTCAGTGTGAAGATAGTCCGCTGGTGTATATTCATGCATTAACCCCAACCCTCAACATTACATGGTTAACCCTTTACCGTAACCCGTAACCTAATTCTACTGTAAAACCACCCACTGCACAGTACTCCTACCGGCAGTGACCTGATTGCAATGATTGTAAGTCTATTACATTTAAAATGTGTGCGTCTTTAGTATTCCTGATGTAACCTGCTGTTTGTGGTAAGAATTCTTATTTTTAAAAACTAAAGTCGACACAAAAACAAAGGTTAAAACGGGTCAAATCAATGTTGTTGAAAATAAATAACGTGCACTCCAGTCCAACATCGATTTGAGGTCGGCAGAAACTTGAAGACTTTTAAAGAACTGACAGAATATTCAAAACCTCCCTCTGTTGAAGCCTCCTAAACACATCGTTATTGCCCTTCCTGGGAGCCATTGATCGCTGGTTTATTTCTCCTGAAATCCTGGAGTGCGCAGCCACAAAGGATAATCGCACCCAAACTGATTTTTGCTTTCATAACTGGGAATATGTAAAAAGGTGTTTCTTGAATAATGAATGCATCGACCAGCGAGCGCGCCCAACCCGCACCACCTTGCTGCTATAAAAGTGAGGCTGCCACTCCAGAGAGCGTGAACTCTCCCGCACATCAGCGGCCCGGCGTGTAGGCGGCAGCGGGGGTGACAAATGTGCAGCATTATGTGAGAGGAGGCAGGAAGCCGCGCAACATGTCAGGACACAGATGCTCGCATCTCCCTCACATCGCCTCTGGTGATGTATATCAACCCACAGGTTTAATTGTGTTTGCCTTGAAAATAACAATCTCCATGCTCGCCCCGGTGGCAGCAGAGCGGGGGTTAATGCAGGGGTGAGACGCTTCCACAGTAAGTGCTATATGGATCTAGTCAGGGTTGTGCAACCATTAAGTTACATACTGTATGTACCGTGTATAGGTATCCCATCATCATGAGTAATTACTGCATTCCCCACTATTATTTTTATAGAATACAGTCGGCAGAGTCAATATAAGTTTAATTTAGCAATGCTATTACATATATATATATATGCAATTTGAAAGAAAAATAATTCAAGAAGTTTTATATTTGAAAAGTTGCCCTGAGATTTAATCACTTTCTTACCCCTCTCAGATCTGTAGGGAGGTAGCATCAGGAGGCTATTAGCTTGGATTAGCTTAGCATAAAAACTGGAAGCGTATGAAATAACTAGCGTACGATTCAAACAAAAGAGATACGATGTGTCAATTGATGAACTTCTGAGCAGTTGGTGGTCGTATTATTTTATCTTTATGTAATCAACTCTCAGCTCCAGCTCATATTTCAATAAACAGATTCTGCATGTGAATATGCTGAATCTATAAGGCAGGTAACATTTTCTAATTAAACTCTTACAAACAAAAGGAATGTCTGCAGTCCCCAAAAGTTCAAGCTGTTCTTTTGAAAATCTATAAAAAATCGCACAGTGATCTCCCAGGACATTTCAGAT
Organism: Reinhardtius hippoglossoides; assembly: GCA_006182925.3. Classification (NCBI taxonomy): domain Eukaryota; kingdom Metazoa; phylum Chordata; class Actinopteri; order Pleuronectiformes; family Pleuronectidae; genus Reinhardtius; species Reinhardtius hippoglossoides. The sequence continues at coordinate 5,361,828 of CM031680.1, read as the reverse complement.
AGTCCACTCTGGCCTTCTGACGAGCTTCAGGTAAACGAGGCCCCATGACTTTCAAATCTAAATTTAACCACAGCCAAACCTTGATCTTTGTCTCTCCACCACAACTGCCAACCCAGCAGCCGAGGCTCCCAGACGCAGCGGGCCGCCCCGGTGAGCGACGAAGACACAAAGTCTACAATGGCTTTTATCTCTCCGGGGATGCGAGCCGTGGCAACCTAAGTGAGGAAATAAGCCCCTTTTGCGAGCCAGAGCTGACTCACAGCCAGTTAGGTGACGGACCTAAATAAAGACGAAAGCTGTCAAGAGGCTTTGTGATGAGCAGCTGACCGTACAATCGACAGACGGGCTGCTGTGCCAGGTCGTCTGAGCAGGTCACGAGCGGGGCAGCCTTGTGTGTTTTAGGGTTTGTTTGTGTGTCTCCTGAGGTCCTGCCCTGGGAGTAGCTCGCCTGCCTTTTGTTGTTGTTTATGTGCGGCAGGTAGCTCCAGTCTCCGGCTGCCGGTATTTTAAAATGAGGGATGGAAAGCAGATAAGAAGCGCAGGGAGACTTTTAATTAAATATATCTATAACGTTAAGCGAGAAGTGAATAAATCCCTGTTTAAAATAATTGTATTCCTGCTATGACCCGGCCTCTCTGCTTTCAATACAAAATATTACAGTCGAATATTTCTCAACGTGCTTATACAAGGGGTAATATTATCCAGAAAGTGGGACGCGCCGCTGGAGTCGAGGAATATGTCTAAGAGGCTTGTGGAGATCCTATTAAACACGGCTTGGTGACACCTGCTCCTCTCGGCTCCGACCAGGAAACGACTGGCTCTGCTGACCTGTATCTTCATCACACCCGCCTGGATAGTTTTGTCTCGTGCCGCTGACCCGCAGATGAAGAGCGGCTTGCGGAACGTGCCGGACAGCACAGAGCAGCTAAAGCCAGTATTTCATCAGGGGCGCTACTCGGCACTTTCCTGATCCCACATCAGAGCCTTTCTCTGTCTGCGTCTGTATGATGAAATTGAAAAAATCTAATGGTGTATTGTTAAGCCCCTTTTTGAAATGGGTCTTTATGGAAGTAGGCTGAAATGGTTCTACACTGAAAAAAAAAAAAAGAAACTGCCAAAGCACAGCCCTGAGTCCTTTATTGTGATTTGTCTTTTTTCTTTAGAAAACACACTTCCATCAAGGACCTTCTTTTATTTAAGAGAGCATATTTAAAAATCCCTTGCATAACAAAGCCTGTGAATTAGCGTGACATCAAGGTGCATGTAGAAGAATTCGCTGACTGAAGAACCTCGAACTCGACCCAATTGATCACATCCATCCGCCTGCAGCAGTTTTCTCCGAGCTCTGGCGTTTCGTTATACCTTCTGTTTGTTTTCTTGACATTTTAGTTCTCCCTTTACCACCTTTAATCTCCATAACCCCTCTCCCATGGGGCACGTGTATGAATTTTGCACAGGCGGTCGTAACAAGCTCTGTTTCCTCCACAAACACTATTATGAAAATTGGCTTGCAGGAGGCGACACCCAAGATGGTGGAAGCGGCTGCATGTTGAGTCGCTGTGCGAAGGGCCTACCGTGGGGTTAAGGGCGGGATGAAGTGACTCGGAACAAATAGGATGGCGGCCTCAATGTCATCAATGTCTGCCATAATTGAGCCAATGACATATTGATCTTTGGGTTAATGAAGACAAAGCACACGAGAGATAGGGTGTTTAAATCCTCCATGGTTAATTCTTTGGAATCCCAGCATGAATCTTAATTCTTTCACTGCGCATGGATGAGTGACTATTATAAAGACAGACATTTCTGTCTATGAGGGAGAACTGCAAATGGGAAGTGGCTGGCACATATTGATCATGTTTTCTACCTAATGCCGCAGTTGAAGTCGGATTAAAGGAGGATTCCACTTTGTTCAAAGTCTTTTTGATTGTGTGTCTCTGTGTTATAAAAAAAACTGGATTCACGACCCGAGTAACTGCAGAGATGTGGAAACATGAGGTAATCACAGGGTGTGAATGAGCCAGAAACACTGTTTAACCAGATTATCCAAACCACTGTATTTAGAGATGAGACCTGAAGCGAGTGCAATACACTAAATATTAGGTTAATTAATAAAAAGTTGATATTTACCTCCACCGAGAAGTTTTTGTCTGTGTTTGTTTGTTTGTTAGTTTGCAGGATTTTAGGCAATTAAGGACATACATGTTTTAAATAGGTTAATTTCTTGTTTTTAACATTAAATGCTACTTGGTGCAGTAGAGGTGGCAAAACGAATGATCATTATGTATGTAGGAATATGCTCTTTGCATAAACCTTTAAAATGTGTGGATCACTGATGTGTTTTGCACAATAATAGCTCTGAACATAAGGGAACACAGTCCATACGATCAGTAGATTGTTGATTCGTGGGATTGATTTGATCGACACTGAGGAAAATATTAAACATCACACCAACATACTCATTTGTATCTTGACGTACAATCGACTTTAATGCTCTTGCGACCAGCAAGAATGTTGTTCAAAATAAGAAAACTGAAACTAAATAGCGATAGAAGGAAATGGTGAAATGATTCTTTCATGCTTGGCCTTTATTAGAACACTACGCTGAGCGGGGCAGACAGACGGCTTCCATTTCCGCCACACTTGCCCGCATTTTAGCACATGGCTCCTGTCACTGGCGGAGAGCTGGCCAGCGAAGAAAGTGTCACAGAGCGCGGCCGTCCACGGAGGCTCCGAGCAGCAGGAGCGATGAGACAGAGATGAATCACGGCGATGTCCATTCCTGCAGCTTTCAGCGGGGATCGGCCCACGACTTATTCCCCTCCTTGTGTGACTTCAGCAGGGCCCACGACCTTCAAAGATCACAAATCTTGCAAGTGTCACCAGTCATTAACCAAAGCAATATGTCCCGAGTCCACTCGCTGTGGCCACGTCCGCAACAGTTCACACACACAGAGCCCTGATAGCCACTGTCAAGCTGCATCCATCTTTTCCAAGTCATGTAGGAGCAATATAATGGGGCGTAAACTCTGACCTCCAGCCCTCCATCACCGTGAGGAAATACAGCCCAGAAAAGAATTCGTCAAAGTTGTATAACTTGCATCCGTGTGATGGTTTTCCCTCATTTTATGCATCTTATAAAGATTTACATCGGCCCCGAATTGGTTCGTTCCGCAGCTCCTGGAGTCAATTTCCTCTTCTGTGCTGCAGTAAAAATTTTAGAGACATATTCAAATTTGCCACATGATTATTTGTCAAACCACTCCTCGAGCTTCATGACCCCTCAAATATGAACAATCTCCTAAATACGTCTCATTAATAATTCATGCAGATATTCCTAATCAGTTCATCACACACTGCAGAGCTGAGGTCTGGCAGACGTGAGCCTGCGCACACAGCACATGCATTACAATAAAAAGCAGGATTTCACCAGTGTCAGTAGCCCCGTGGTTTTCGTTGGAGAAATTGATGCCTTCCTCTTTTGTGCCTCTTTTAATGAACTGTTTTGGGAAAAGAGTAACAGATGAGAGCGAGCTGAGGGAGAGGAGGAAAAGCGTTATGTAACTCTTTCATCAATATTTGTCTCGTTGTAAGATGCTAACATGGACATGAAGCGGGACTCGGACTGAACATCGTGGAAAAGACGTTTCACAAGGAACGACACCTGACCCATTCACACACACACACACACACACACACACACACACACAAGAGCCTTTATTTCTCAAATCCAGAGAGTCTATTGATTTACCTCCTCCCACCTCATGAAAGCAAAGACACATATGCTGAGTGCCGCGTCTAATCGGGGGGGAGCGTTCACCGAGGGTTGGATTAAGACTCGAGGTCGACATGTTGGATCCACTCCACTGAGCCGAGCTGTGGGTAGACTCCGTCAGCCGCAGATAAACAGCCTACAGACAGTGCACAATGAGACTGATTAAAACAGAAGCAGATGGAGAGAGGTGTTCGCATCACGGCCGGCACTTCTTTGGCGCCTAAACCGCTGCCCACTGCCGCGATGGCAAAATACAGGAAGATGAAGCAAATCTGTACCTGCTCAATGAAGCAGGGAACACACGCGAAACACACTGCCGCTACTTTCATTACGCCTTGATCACATTCGCCAGGGCGCCGCACTGCGTTGGGTTTCAACAGACGTGGCTGCGTTGTTTCGAGTATATGATATATTCAACGATATGTTCAAGGATCAGCTGCTGTGTGCAGGAAAACTAGCATCGACTGTTTGGTCAGAATCTTAAGGTGTGGTGTTTTTGCCATGATTTTAACCACTGAACTGTTGGTGGTAGAAAAACAGGCACTTTACAAACAGAGGTATCCCCCCCCCGACTATAAAGACATTGGCTTCTTAGCAACTGTTGCCACAGGGAACAGTAAACTATGAAAGCTTTAAAGTGACAGCTCTTCGTGTGTGTGTGTGTGTGTGTGTGTGTGTGTGTGTGTGTGTGTGTGTGTGTGTGTGTGTGTATGACAGACTGACTCATATCAAAACTGAGCAGTAACCTTCCAGCTTCCTCCAGATCCTCCAGAACTTTTACACTTTGTATATTCAGTATCTTCCGGAGGTCGAGGTTCGGCCACATTGACCAGACTATTCTTTACACTGCACAGGCCTGTAATATGCCTGATGACTAAGGGTTAGTGTGATTAACGCAGGTAGGTTATGCACCAATGGGTCATGTGTGAGTTGTATCTGATTGTTTTGATCAGTCTTAATGCTAAGCTAAGCTAATTGCCTTTCTATAATGTTTCCATAAAACTGCCACTTTCAGGTAACGTTACCTTAACAAACATTTCAGTCTTGCACCACAACGACAACAGAGCTTAACTTTTTCTCTTATAATGAATAACTCAAATATTTCACCCCTGGTTGATTTAGCGACGCCAGTGAAACAACCGCAGCTCTTTTCCATCATTCTGTGGACGACTGGGATCTGATTGCGTGTCGAGCTTGTCGTCTTCCTGCAACATTTTGTCCACCGTCAGTAAAAATCCAGAAAACGACACCTCGCTTGGTTTGTAGACGTATTTTTGATGAACGACAGCAGCGAGTGCTAACCCGTTGCATTTCCTGAGACTACTTCATAATAAAAGTCCAATGGTCTTTCACTTGTTCAGCACTTTTAATGTGAAGCGGCAGCAGCAGGACATTTTTTTTACATAAGCAGCAAATGACTGCAGCATTTTCTCCAGGAACTTGACACTAAATTCCGCCAAAAGAAATGTGCTCGATCACCATCGTGTTACCTCGAGTGATGATGAATAGTGATGGAGATTTATTTAAATTAAAATCGAGATTGTTTTTCGGTCTGAAGTCACATTACTCAGTCGCACTGAGAGGGGAGAAAGTTGTGAATCACAACTGCTCTATAATTAATACCAATAGTTGCCACAGTGACTCGCTTGTAAGATAATTACTTTTTCCCTCCAGTGGGGTCAGACAATTTCAACAAAGTGAAAGATTTATTTGTCTGTCATAACCTTGCACCTTCTTCCTGATTACTGGGAACTTTCTGGGCCTTATATATATATATATATTTTTTTTTTGGGAGCCGTGTGAGCAAAGTCATTTCCTGACCATTCTGGCCGGATAGGATCGAAAAACCCTCTTCTCCCCTTGAGGCGGCTGTATTTCAACTGGCCAGTCTCATCAAGCTGATGTGTGCTGAGCCTCTGTAGAAGACAAACCTCAGCAGAGAGGGAGAAAGACGGACGTGTGATGAGCGACGGTCGGAGACAACGCGGGGAAAGGGAGGCTGGGAGACAAAGAGACGGTTACTTGCGTGTGTCTAACAATGATAGGGAGAGGAGCTCAAACGCTGTTTTAAAAGCAGCTCGCTTGTCAAAACTCACACTGTTGCACTGATGTGGGATCAGTCAGGTCGCCAGCTGGTTCCTCTCTGGCAGAGCTGGATTTCATGTGACAGGCCAGCGGTGACAACGGCGTGACAGGTCTGTTTCCATGGGAACACATTTGTCACTTGTGCGGAGCGTGGCCAAAGTGTTGGAGGGGAATCACCAATGAGGTTTGTAGGACAGGAGGGAAAATGAATCATGCTAATGACAATTCAAAGCGTGAGCCACGGCCGAAAGTGGAAATAACTTCCGCTCCTTCTGCTGCGAAACTGAAATCTCTCCATCTGCGACGGGCTTTCCTCTCAGTGAATTTCCGGCAAATAATAATATTCTAAATAATTTGATGTGGATGCTGGAAGTGAAATAAAGCATGCAGGGCTGTTGAGAGATGTGAGGATATCGCGGTGGCAGTTTGGCTTTAAATTAGAGAGGAGAACCAGCGAGTGGAAAGATGTTAAAATCCCTGGCACAAACTTTTCCAGCTGCAGCTCGGCGAGGAGCACCGCTGTGCTGGGGCGAACGCTGCTCTCTGTTCTGGGAAGTGGATGATGTGTTTACTGTTGTGTGCTAGTCAATCTGGGGTATTTATTCATAATACATTTATATCTATTTATCACATAAAAGGCATTTATTTATCTATTTCAGAGGCAGATCCATTGTTTTTTTCTTTTGGGGCTGATAGAATATTAAAGAACAAATGGAAATTAGTTTTAATAGTTCAGTATAATTGTAGAAACATCAACGGCACAAAACTCATGTATCCAATTTTTTTATTTGTAACGCAGCAAATCTTATTTTGACCTTGCTTTTTTTTAACTTGCCTTGAGGGACAATTCAAATTGGTCCAGCTCTGACCCTCCTATTATAGTCGCTATAGCAACAATGTCGAGCTTTTTACTGTGTTTAGATGCAGTTAACAGAAAACGGTGCCACATAATTTGTGGTGATTCTGGCAGAAGTGGAATTTTTGCCAGCAACTGACGAAGCAGTTGACATTTACTCTGTGAGTTGGGTAAGAATTGGGTCTAAACTTGTATTATTTCCATTTAAATGGCTTTAAAAAGAGAAACGCACATGAGAGTCCTGAAGATTGAAAATGAAAATAATGGAGATCTGGTGAATGTCACCGTCCCTGGTGTGAAACGGACGTTGATACGGACATATTCACATCTCATATCTCTTTTCGTATGTAAAGGCAGCTTAAATGAACCTTACCTCCTCCAGACACATGTCACACTGACGACTGACGATAAGGCTAAAATACTTTCTGTGAATTATAGTATTTTAATATTAAGAACACATACAATTGAACTGTTTTCAGAGATTTCTCTAAGCAACCGAGCAAAAACTGAAGTTTGGGAAAGTCCAACCAGGTAAAATGTCTGGTTATCATGACCTCTGATATAACAGTTGGATCCTACAGGACTGGTGTTACACCCGCGGCAACACGTTGTCCAGAATGGAGTTTTTTCCAAAGTAACCTGTTATCCCACAAAAGTGCAGTAGTCAGCTGGAGATGTGCTAACTCTGCCTACAGCAACTTCACGTTAGCGGCTCCTGCTCAAGCAGACATCTTGTATTTTTGGATTTGAACAGGTGTAAAAAAAAAAAAAAAAGGAGACATCTTTAGTTCCCAAGTATTTTTCTCACTGCAGCTCCACAGCACTTAGACATGCGGAGGAAAAGCAAAGCTTGACAGGCCTGTCGCTCCTGGTTACAGCTGCTATGCTACGACTGAACAATTGCTGTTCGGTGAAGGGATTATCACAAACGGTCAGTGAGAAGCTCACACACATTTTCTTTGCTTTTTCTCTCTCTCACTTTCACTTTCTTTAAATTGTGCTCCGGTAATTGAAAAGAAGATCTATTGAATTGTCTTGCCTTGTTTACTGTCAGCACCTTCTGGCTTTTGCACAAAGCTCCGGTGCCTGGGGACATAAAATCAGGGTAAATATTAGTTTGAACCGATACGCTCCCTTTGAAAAGCTCAGAACCCCCCCCCCCCCCCCCCCCCCCAAAAGAGAATGAAGAATATATTCTGTCCGTGAAAAGACAAATTGCAGTCGCCCACTGTACATGAGTGGTACGGCGGCACGGATCTAAACCTGGCCGCTTTCTTGGTTTTTATAATTTATACCGACCAGCTTCGCAATATCCGAGTCCTTCAAGGCCATTTCATCTTAATGTGCGTCTGTCAGAAAGTGGTGCTTCCGACATCATTTTGATAGCACTCAAAGCTGCCTAGTGCAATCAGCTCCGTGGCTCTACTGTCATTGTCCTGCTGTATCACATTACCCCTCAAAGACACTTCACCGCTTGTGGAGCCGGTGCGCATTCATTATGTATTTGCATGTGTAACTGATGCTAACTCTCCATATTAATGTGGTGCAATTGTCATAAAGCAAAGTGAGCACACGTATGCTGCACGTCTGATCCGTGAATACTAAGCAAAAATTTTTTTTTAGTTTTATGCTTCGGGCGTCACACACGGAAAGAGGCTGATAAATAATTTATTGAAAGCCACGAGCTGACCATCTGGACGGTGTCTGTCCTCCACAGCAGCGCTCTTAACCGAATCGTTTCCATCGTCTTACCATTCCTATCATCTCCCTCTCTATGTTCCTACGCTGGCTGCTCTTGGGTTTGGCTTGGCACGCCGCACTTGGTTCTGCTCGTGAAGAAAATCCTGGCATTACTTCCAGGGTCTGCGATTCCTCCCGCCTCACTCTGAGCCCCTCGCCCCCCTTCAATTTCCCCCCCCCGACATGTTCCCATAAGCCCGTTGTTCCGAGGCACGGCCGGGCTCTCCAGATTCCTCCATTTGGTGTTGATGAGAAGTGACTCGGAGCTGCGCTGGGAGGGTGGCGCCGTGGCCCCTCTCCAGGTGCCGGGCCTGCCAGGATCCACAAGTCTTTCCAGTGAACGTGCTGGTGCCAGGGTGGATGGGGGTGGAAGGAGGAGGAGGAGGAGGAGGAGGAGGAGGAGGAGGAGGAGGTGGAGATGGTGGGCGCAGGAAGAGAGGGTGGAAAGCAGGCAATAGGATTCAGGGATCACTTCACTGTGACCCATATCCCTCCGTTCTGCTCTGAATGCCTCAATATGAAAACAACCCAATTACTGTTGACCCTTGCACCGCCTCCAAAACACAGCAGCAGTGACTAATTAAAACTGAAAGGGTTCTCATTCCCCCCTTTGTTTTTGCTCAGTGTGTGTTGTGTGTGTGTGGTGTGTGTGTGTGTGTGTTACTTGTATTCAGCTAGAAGCTCCAATTTGTGTGAGTATCTGCATATTTGCGAGTCGGGGAAAAAAACTAAGATTGCACACAGGTGTTTGAGTAAAAACACGACGTGAAGTTACAACCCACCTGCTCGACAGTTTAAAGGCAAAAGCACACAGCCATCCAAACGGGCTGTTTCCTTCTCACCAGCCAGACCCTGGGGGCCCTGGGGCGACGAGTCATCAACCTGCCGACGTGCCTGGCAGTGACAGGAGCTTCCAACCCAATCTCTATTTCATCCAGTTCTCATCCAGTTCTCATCCCCCTGCAACAGGCCCCTGCGTTGTTCGCCCTCGAGAGGAACTTGTCTCGCGGCGTCGCGTCACTAAATGAGCCTTCAAACTGATTTCCTCTCGTAGAAAAAAACATACAAGAAAAAAATAATTAATTTGCCTGCGAATATATTAGTTGTATGATGTGGGAGTTTTCAAATTTAATTACTGAAACCAACTGGACGAGAAACTCTGTGATCTGCGGCGAAAGTTGGAACTATTCCATTGACAATTAATTGGTGCCTGCAGTTTGTTGGCTCACAGAACGCCAGTCTGAGCTTTTACACCCAAACAACTTCACTGTAGAGCTCACGGTTAAAAACAGGAAAATGTGCCCATTTCCCATCATAGCAACCCCGGGTGGCATCGTGGTAACTGTGAACTCGCCTCCTTGGTCGCTGTTAGACGTCCATTTCTCTCTCTCTCTCTCTTCTCTCTTGTCGCACAATGAACAGAATCTCTATTGTTTTTTTTAAATAATTGTCTCATGAGCAGATTCATCCTCTCTTTCCAGCAGGACTGTGTTTACCATGTGAATAATGCCCATCCAGCCTTTATCTGTACTTCTTTACGAGGAGCGAGCGCCGGCCGGAGCCAATCCCAGCTGAATTAGGCGAGAGGCGGAGCACAGCCTGGACAGGACGCTAAGCGTATCACGGGGCCAACAACCATTCCCACTCACATTCACACCTTGGATCATTTAGAGTCCAATCTGCATGTCTTTGGACTGTGGGAGGAAGAAACAGACAAACATGCAGACTCCACAGAGAAAGGACCCAGCCAGAACTGGATTTTTTTCTGTCAGGCCACACAGCTAATCACTGCACCACCGTGCCCCCTCAGGTGAAGATGTACTTGCAGGTGATTTCGTGCTGAGAACTGACAATTCAAAAATGTCTCTCACTGTGAGTATTTTGAGACATAGACGGTTGGCTGAGGTTTGGTAATTTTACTGCGATATTCACCTCCGCCAAGAGGGTTACTGGACAAATAACCCCCCGGAACTCGGTGGAAGGATGTGGTACGAGTCAGGAAAGAACCCATTTAATTCAGGCACGGATATGAATAAATGGACAGACCCAGGAGTTTTGTTTGGCTTCCTCTGCAGTGTTTCCCACTGACTATATTCAATTTAAGGCCGTGGTGGGGGGGCATGTGCACTCACACAAACATCGCTCTCACGTGCAACAGATTCTGAGCTCACGTGAGAGAGAGAGAGAGAGAGAAACTGCATCGATGCCACTTGCAGCTGGAACCACGAGGTCTGACTGTCTGCGTGGACGGTAACGACTTCACGGATGATAGCGCGAGCAAGCATGTGGCAAATAGCTATTCAATGCGGCAACGTTGCAAATCACTAAGTTAGAGAGCTCTTATGTTATTATGAGAAGAAAATGTTTTGGTTAATTATGAAACTATGGCAGGACAAATGAGAATATGGAGAGCGTGCCAGTCTACTTGATTAATGGGAAACGCTGCTTTGACATGGGGAGGCAGGGTATTGGCCTTGGGCAGTATTTGCCCTCAGATCACCCAGCTAGTTTTAATTCTGTCTTATCTTAAAATCTATAATCAGGTTATTTGTAATGAACACGGATTCAATGGATCTAGTCAGCCTTTTATTTAAACCTGAATTTGTGTAGCAACACAGTCCATTTAATCCTCGCTCCTTTACATCTTTAGTTTGAATGAATCAAATCAAACGAATCCAATATTGAACTAGTTTCATGTCAAACTGTCTTCAGTATCAATCGCATTTGTCCTCTGTTCTTTGTTGGTGAGTTTGCTTGTTCTCTCCCCTTCACCCTCAGCAGCACCTCTGTCCACTGGGAGACGTCAGCTCTTCTCTCGCCCGGCAGATGGTCAAGGTCGAGCTCCTAACACGACTCTGAGCCGTGTCTTCATCTTGAAAGTAGAGACACCGTATCACAGCCTCTCTCCGAGAAATATCACTTCCTGGAGAATAGGTTTTCTATCTGACTCATTTAGGCGGAATTCCTCTTCAAATATTAAGCGTTGAACTCACAGTTTCCTGAAATTGTTATTTTGAGACACATCCTGTGACTTTAGATACACGAAAGCAAACAGAGCTGTTGTACTGGCAGATTCTTCCGGCCTCTTTGCTCTTTTTCATTTTACTTGATGTGCCGGTGGCTCAGATTTCAAGATTTTCCAACAGTAGTAAAATGAAAAAGAAGCAAAGTCCAGGAAGATAGAGAAAAAAAATATTCTCAACAATAAGTGCCGTGCTTTTGTAAAACATCACCACCAACACCAGCACTGCAGTTTGAGGAAGGAGATGATCTTGAAGATGCTCTTATTTAATCGTTAACATCGTCTAGCGATTCAAACTAAAACACTGAATCCCACAGCAGCGGTTGACTGAGCACGACCTGCTAACCTGTTGCTTGTTACTCGTCTCCTGTTTGCTGAGGGACGGGAGGAGATTGCCTGAGTGTCAGATCTGGTCCAGGACCCCGGGAGCAGAGGGCTCACCGAGCACGGTGACGACAGCCACATGAGGGCAGCCCTCAGACAGCTGGCTCCCACACATGCTGCATTGGCCTTGGCATCCTAATTGGCCCCAGTGCCTCAGCCAGGGGCCCTGGCGTTTTGTGGATGTGTGCGGCCAATGTGATTTCCTACATGTGTCTGCCTCTGTGTTTTCATGGTGCACTCAGCGCTGTGTTTATATTCGCTTCTCCGGGAGCATCTGTCTGTGTGTGGTGCACATCTGCACTCTGGATGTGTAAAAATGGTTGTGTTCAAGTGTGTGTGTGTGTGTATGTGTTTGGGGCGCTTGCTGTCCCTGTCTTTTTGAATGTACACCACATAGAATGCTTTGGGCTGTGGCGTACCTCCACTGACCTTTTAAATGCTGCAGAACCTGCGGTGGACACGCAAACACACACACACACACACACACACACACGTCTCTATGAGTTTAGAGGACATAACATTGTCTTACATTGATTTCCTGGAGACTTACTCCAACTTTGACCATAGTTACTACTCACCTGACCTGAACCCGTATCCTCACCTTAAACTAAACCCGACCTTAATCTATAACGAACCTGAACCTAAACATGTCTTAAAGTGCATGTTGTGGTGGACTTGCTTTTTGTCCCCATAAGGAAGACAAGGCCCCATATGTGACTGTGTAAACAGACTTGGACTACACACACACACACACACACAAACATATATGCATGTAAATGTGTAGATGTATTGTATATACAAGTATGTGCTTGCATATTAGGAGTATTTATTGAATTTATTTATTATTTATCTCCCTTTGCCGTCACTCTCTTTAATGTATGTATAATGCTGTAGCTACAAAATGTCGTGCCAACAAAGCTTCATTGAATTATATTGAATTAAAAAGAGAGTGTGTGCATAATTTCCCTGCATGTGCATGAAACATTAAGCATTCGAGTGTCTGGGTGTGGCATTAGAGTGTGTGCATGCGTGTATGTGCATGTGTGTATGTGCATGTTGTATGTGCATGTGTGTATGTGCATGTGTGTATGTGCATGTGTGTATGTGCACGCACACTTGCTGTCATAACTAATATCAGTCAACTTAAGGATTATAAGCAGATATGACATGAGGCATTTACATTATCCTGGACTCTGCAATAAATGGAGTTAATTATTGTTGTCATCCTGTCTGTTACAGAACTGCCCAGTCACTTTATGCAGCGGCGTTGGCGCGGTGGGGAGAGAAACTGTCTCGTGAATGAAAAGGTCACAGGTCCAATACCAACAACAGTTTATGTGTGCATCACTGCAGAGGAGGACATTTGAGTCGTGCTCGCCGCGGGGGGGCTGGAGACGCATCATGCATGTTCAACCATCTCAGAGGAAGAGGCAAAGAAAGAAAGAAAAAAAACCCCACCACCATAAACGCTCCTCAATTACTCGACTCTGCTGCTCTGTATTCGCTGCCGATAAAAAGCTTTTCAAGACTCAAAACAGAAACTGCATCAGTCCTACATGCATCAATACCTCCCACCGGAGCTCGGTGATCACTGCTGACGAGGGGCTCTGCTCCTCCCCCCGTCCTGCTCAATCTCAGGACCCCACAGTGACGCCACAGGCGGTAATAGCAATTTTAACATGGACCGATGTCGACTGACTGAAAAATAGGCTCCGACTTGCTCGGAATTGGAAGTGTATAGTGGACCAATTACCCCTGTGGTGATGGCAATATACTAGTGTAGCTATAGGCTGGAGCTGCTGCGGGTGTAATTGATGTTGCTAGGTGACTGCCAGAGAGGTTGGAGGCATGTAGACCACAGAGACATTTCCTCTAATAGGCCCAGCCAGGGGTCATGGCACACACTACAGACCAAACCACTTAAAAGCTGACTGGCTCTCTCCGGTGTCGCCGAATACCCACTGTACAGAGGTGTGCAGCACGGCTGTCGGGGCACAGACCCACCGCAACTCGCTTGATCCTCCATTATATATAAAACAAAGTTGGCTCACCTCTGCAGGGTAATACAGCTGCATGATCTCAGACATGTGAATTTGACATCACTCAGTCTTCACATTTTTGAAGTGAAACAGAGAGTTTCGCTCTTTCCAACAAAACTGCAGGACTGACACGTCCCAGCGGCTCATTGGTTTTGAAACCAGCGCACACAGACTCATGTAAAAATGATTTGTGGGCATAAGGGGGGAGTTTGTGCTGTCAAAATTTCTCAAACCTGCATTAATTGATTATTTTGACATCTCTGGAGCCGCATAACAAGCTGTAAACAGAACTTTTTTTTATTTGTATCACCTTTTTAAGTTGATATAGTGAATTTCCAATATTTATTCTTTTTCCATTTTGTTCAGCTTTTTAACTCCTGAGGAAAATACAGAATCTGTTCAGCTGCTGAATGCTCCACTAGGTTCAGTGCAGGTGCGTTTTCACACCCGACCAAGGTTCATGTCTTTGTCACTTTGTTTATATTTGATCTGGTTCGTTTATATTTCACAATTTAGCGAGCGCACTCACTTCACGCCCTCACTTCCTCTCGCCTCGACTACTTTAGCTGCCTTTTAGTGGTCTTACTCAGAAATCAATCCACCGACAACAGTTGCTCCAGAACGGACACAATCTACCAAACGCAATTTAACCATGTCAGCCCTGTTTTAACATCCTTGTTTTAGGATTGATTTAGAAATGATTTTAATTACTTTTTAAAGGCCCCTCCCTATATTTCAGATATCTTCTATCTCCCTACGAGCCAGGAGCCTTTGGCGTGAGGGCCCCCACACTCTGGAACAATCTGCCAGAAGAGATTCGACGAGCAGAATCAGTTACCTGTTTTATTTCTCTTCTTAAATCGCATCTCTCTAAAGAAGCTTTTATCGTATGATGTCTTATTTTTATCCTAACGTGCCGTGAGATCGATGAAACAAAAGCAGAGAAGTTGCAGCCTGGAAAACCACGAGGATATTTACTTCGCAGATGAAAAAAACACTTATCTACATGAATAATTGAATGACATTCAAATCATTTATCATGAAGTTGTACAAATTTACGTCAGAGACAAGTGTTGTTGTTTCTTGAAGAAGTCTTTAATGATGACAGTTAGAAAACATGCAATTATGAAAATGATGCAGAGCTTTTGATTTCAGCTCTTGATGATGATAATTATCAAGATATAGAGCGAGACAGCCTCAGACTCAATTGGATCTAATTCGGGGACGATGTCGTTTGTGCGGCAAAGTGCAGAAAAGTATCCTGCAAAGATAACGATGCACTGCCCCTCCTACGAGGACATGAATCATCTAAATACGGGTCTATGATGGACTGTGCTTACGTGGAACCTAATGAGCCACAGATGATAGATATCGCGTTCATTAAGAGCAAGCACATCGGAATAACTCGTTTTTTGAAAATGATTGATTTCGCTCGGAAAAAAACCTCCACCTCAGGGTTTTACAATTAAGATGCAATATACTGCACCTTGGAGAGCGTTTTACAGTTATTGGCTGAGTTCACCCGGGGAAGTCTATCGCTATGAGAGGAATTCTAAACCCTGGTAGCTGTGAGGCAGGTGAAGGGGTTCGGTGAAGCAGTGTCTGGTCAGGGGCAGACGGATTGAAGGGAAAACGGCCCTGAAGCGGTGGAAGAGTCACGTCGTACATCGAACTGGAGCCGGACCGACATTTGTTACTTCCTGAATTCTCCCCCCCCCCCCAAATACAGACTTACGGATCCGAGGCAGGTCAGGAGACTTCAGCTGCTACTCTGGTCGGTTTCCACAAGCGTCGCTCACGTGTGTTGATCTCACACGTCACTTGTCCAGGAACGGTGTTCAACGAAGCCACTGACCCGTGAGTTAAGTGCTGCATATGGTGGAAGGGCTTTTAGTTTGAAGTTCAAAACACGGTTTCCTGGCTGGAAGGAATCTCAGCCGAAAGGCCACAGAGACGTGCAACAGCTGAAAACATCACAACAGGAACTGGAAGCAGAAGAAGGATTCGTTTCCCTCGTTTTCTTTTCGGCCGTGCGCAGACGTCACACGTCCAGATTTAATGTGAGGGAAATATTTCTGCAAATATGGATCCATGTGAGGTGATAATGAAAAGTTTTTAAAGTAAAAATGTACTTCACCTAAAACTTTTTATGAAACGAAAAGTAGTGAACATACATTCTAATACAGCTGGTATAGATGAAGTCAACCTGTTTCTGCCCTGATGAGGAAAAACCATCTGGCACTTCAACTAATGTCCCCTGACTAACTGAATGCTTTTAATATAACTTCTCTCACTGCTTTGCCCAAGAGCTTTGTTTTTTTCTCTCTTTGACATTTTTTCATTGTCATTTTCAGGGATTTAGATTTTGATACAAAACAGAAAGTCAATCTGTTGGTCTACATTCGTTCGATAGTATATTGATCCACAGATATCTAATAACTGCTGGATCAGAGTCTCATCTGTATATTGTCATTAATTCACTATTTTTCAGAAATAAGCTTCTACTAATGATTTTTTTCACACCCCCTGCGGTTTGCTCCTATCCTGTGTTACAGGCTGAAAAATTGTGAACCTCCTGTTATGATCCACCAGCTTTTATCCTCCTGCCTAACTATACTCGGTCCCCAAATATCGTTGAGTTTGGGCCGTAGTTCGTTTCCAATATGTTTGATTACATGATCAAGAAGAGTCTAACTTCATCCTGACGTGAAACTGAAATTCAGGTCATCATCTCCACAAACTGCTGATCGCCACAGAAGCACCAGGACGCTCGCGCCGCTTCTAGAACGTGTCCGTCAAGTGCCCATCAAACGACTGGCGATGACACTTCCTTACCTGCTGCAGAGTGACGGAGATGTGAGCTGACATTTGTCCTTCGGAGCACACGACCTGCACGTGAGAAGTTTACATCATGTGGACTCTATAGAATGTAGACGTATAGGCTGTGTGCATTTTTCGTCATGAACTCATTGTGCATTACACATTTTAAAAGGTGGGTTAAGCAATTTCGAATTCCCCAAACTTTCCCAGTAACTTTTAAAATTGATTTAAAGATGTTATTGCTGACTTTTAACCATCGTTCTGGACTCAGTATATTTCAGATCGTTTGACACCACATGTGCCCGGTGGTCACCTGAGGTCCTCGGCACAGGATGATGTGACCGAGGTCCATCTGGCAAACTCCTAATCCTCTTTTAAATCTCTGTTAAAGACATAGCTGTGCTTTCCCCTGGCTCTGACTTTACCACCTATTTTAATCATTTTATAATGTTTTATTTGATTTTGTACTCTTTTCTCATCTGTAATATTTTTTTTTTATTTCTGTATCTGTGCCGTGTGATCTTCAACTTGCTTTTCAACTGTTTCCTCCTGTTTACCTTCAATTTTTCCTTTTTAACTTCTAAAGCACCTTGTAATTATTCTCTTAAATGCATTACAAAAACAAAGTTTAGCATTTATTGATATTTCTTACAAATTCTGGTAATATCTCCTCGCAACGCATTCTGTGTGTGTGGGGGGGGGGGGGGGGGGGGGGTGAAGGTCTCTGAACTGGAGACAGTGATTTCCATAGTAACAGTCGTAATCCGTCTATGCCAACAGTTACCTCTCAAACGAGATCATTTTATAATTTCTCTGCTTTCTACTAACCAGAAGGTCGGCGGTTCAATCCCCGTCTCACCTATTCTACCTGCCAAAGTGTCCTTGGGCAAGATGCTGAACCCCAAACCAGGAAAAGGTGTCCTCAAATAACGTACACTGTCTTATCCAGAATGCAACAACTACTGTCCGCCCCTGGAAATAATTTTTCACAATCGTGCTCGAAATAATATAACGAAAATAGCGAAAGGGCAAAGACCCACGTGAACGTTGAAGCGTTTCAACCGTGGAGAGACCACCGAGACTTGACCTGGACGAAAAAGGGATGAAGAGGTTTCTCTGAATCTCTTCTTTTCACTCACATTTGGGCAGTGTTGTGTTTTCCCATTTGCTAACGAGGGTGGGGTGTTCGTTCAAAAGTCAAGAGTCGTTCCCCAGCATCTCTAACCCCACCTCTGAGGCTAAAGTCTCATTTTCACTTCTTTAAAGGTGTTTTGGTCACACATATAAATATTCTGGATACACAAGAAATACCTGTTTACATCTCTTGTCGGAGCTCAGTGGCTCTGACCTCTGTGTTCGCTGCTGTGTTTCTAATCTGAGATTCAGACCTTCGCTGCTCCGGCCCTCAGCGAGCTACTTCAGACGAGAGCGAAGGTTGAAATGCTGGAATATAAAAATGTGATTTGTCGACACGCGAAACCTTATTATGAAAGTGGCTCCTTGAGGAGAACGTTTTCCAAACTGGGATCACATTGCCATATGTTTGGATATTGCTTGTTTTCAGCGGACGTGGCGAGGAGAGGACGCCTCAATTACTGCGGCGTGTTGCATTCAAGACTTCCTCTTTCAAGCCCTCCTGCGTTCTGCACTGTTCCTCATTAGCATTTCACTGTGGTGGGTGACCCTGCCATTCATTTACAGACAATTGCTTCCTGACAATGTTTTTTCTCCCCCCCGTTCGTCTCAACGGAGAACGGCCCATTCTCTCCAGAATGTTAATGCCTTGTAAATCCAGAAGTGAGGCTGGGCTGAGGGGGAGCAAACCACCGTCTCTCCGTTCTGGCGAGCGTTATTAAAGAAATCAATTAGGGTGCTGAACCATAGACGAGAGAAAACATCAGGGTGGCTGTGATTCTCTTCTCTCGGAACACGTCGTTTCTCTCATCTGAAAGGGAGACATTTTCCAGGTTGGCAGAAGATCTAGGCGACACACACACACACACACACACACACACACACACACACACACACACAAAATAGGATCGATTCTCAGTTGTCTGCAGGGTGAATTTAGAATCAATGTCTGTTCTGGGGAAGGCTGTAACAGAGGGAAAAGGTGCACACGTCAATAAAGATGTCTGCTTGTGAATTCCTGTGGATCGAATCATTATCAAATACCGTGTTTTGGGCTTTTTTTCTTCATGTGTGCAAAATGACTTGGAATCGATCGCTGCGTTTGCACCGACACGGAGCGCTGCATGTTTTCAACTTCCATAAAGACACTGAGAGACTGTGTACGTGCAATTAAAACTTAAACCCAAGTACTGTACTCCTACTTGACTATATCTCAGAGGCAAGTACTGCACTCTCTGCTCCACCGCTTTCATCCGACAGCTACGGTTAATAGTCACGTTGCACGAATATAATTCCACATACAAAACATACCACTGGTTATAAAACGATTCGGCGCTGTGGGTTAAACTACCCAACAGCCTATAACGTGGCCGTCGCAGTAAAAACCTGCTCACACAACACTGGTAATAACAATCCAATAATATACAATCACACAACATAGCTGCTCTGCTCCGTAATGAGCACTTTCACCAGTTGAACGCTCTCAATGCAAAGCGGCAGGAGAAGGAAATGTTCAGCTGTAACTTCTCACTGCTCTGATATGGTGTTAGTGAAATGAGCAGTGAACACTGAGGCGCCCCTGAGATAAAATTAAAAACAGCGATGCTGGATTACAAACACGCGTCCACCCACGTGTGTGTGTGTGAGTGGGAGGACGATTTGAATCCACCACAGGAATGGCAGAGTCTTCTCAGCCAACAATTAAATGTACGGCAGGTAAAGTATTAATACCTGAAATCCACCAGCCCGTCCATCCTCTGTTCAGGCAGGGGGCTGGGAGAAGTCGCCCACTGCATTAGAGCGCGGCTCTGGAGGCAATTTTAAAAGTTTAATCGACTCCAACCCGTCGGGCGTTCTGTCCAGACCCGACCTGAGCCGAATGTTTTCCACCACCAGCCAATATGAACGTTCAAAATCACATCAACATTTCTGACCAAACTCAACCCGACGTGTCTCAACGGGTCCCGACAGACTCGGGTCAGGTACCAACGCTGAACTGTGGCACATGTTCACCTTTATAGAAGAAACTGTATTTCTACAGATCTTCTGTCCCAGCTCACCTCTCCCCTCTTGAGACGTCCATGTTGTGTCTTAAAGTCACCAAGTCTGTGGATCCTTCTTCACTGTGCTTTTGGGAAATCATAAAAATAAAGTGGCTATTGCAAAGAAAAATGTCAGCCACATTTGATTTCCTTTAAAACGTAGCTTCAATTTGCAGATAACGCTTCTGTACTTAAACCTTTGCAAGACTTTCTACCTGCAGCGGAGTTGGTCCAAAGTGTGGTGCTTCCATTTTTAATTAAGTAAATGATGTGGACCATTTGTCTTCCACCGTGGGACACGCTGCTTCCTCCCAGTCAAGGTCAACATGATAAAAGTCAGCCTCTGCTGACTCACAGAGCCATCACACCTCCCCTGCTCTGCTCAGCCGCACATGATGAGCACAGCGCCGACGACTTCAGCCAATCGATCACGCTCGGTACTATTTCCATACAACAGATCAATGTGGAGCAGTGGCTTGTTGTTCACAGGTACTCAGAGGTACAGAGAGCAGGCCTCCCTCCAGATCACAGTCTGCTTTCACTCTCGTTTTGTTCTACGACACATCAGGTGATGCATTTATGCCGCCGGAATTACAGTTGGGGCAGGAAGACAAATTACAGGTGAAATGCATGAAAAACTTCTTCATAACAACAGGAACATGACTATACAAAGCATATTGAGCTGTGGAATGTTTATGGAGCCAGTGAAGGCCACGGACGCCCGTTGCCAAGATGCTTTCACTATATATTTTTTTGCCTGGCCGGTTCCCTGCACCTTTGATTCGTGCTATGCATTTTTTGTGCCGGTGCAGCAGCTGACCGGGAGGCATCCTGCGGCACCTCTGCAAGATAAAGCCGGTGCTGGTTGGCTCATACAGGCCACACTTGATAAAAGATAGCGTCTCTCTCTTTTCCGCTCAGTCTCTCGCCACGGGCCAGCCTCCTCCTGTTTCTCCTGCTTCCTAAACCAAATCTCCCTCCTGGGGGACGTCGTCAGTCAGCCTGTTGCCGGGTAACCAAAGAGGATTGTGGGTCATAGAAATTATCAGTTGAATACCAACAAGAACTCCTCAGCCCTCAGAGCGGAAGGAGTGATATGAAACCTAGCTCTTGATAACGTGTGGCTCCCACCTGATGCAGCTGTTTCTGGAGCAGAGATGTGTTAATAGTGAGTGTCCCGTCCCCCCCCCCAGTTCCTGTCTCTTTGAGTGTGAGGTTTTATTTTGCTTGTTGGAGAAATGTGCATCTGATTGTCATCTGTTGGTCACAGCCAGGAACTTGTTGTGTTGATACACACTGATATTTCTGATCAGTTCGGTGAATGCAGAAAGCGAAGCCTCTTGTAACTATGTCCTCAGTTAATCTTTCATCCAGTTCTAAGACTAATATTAACATTACACTATTTAGAGCCTGCTTGTTTTACTCACTCTTTTATATTATACACTTTAAAAAGGTGCCCCAGACCCACGGCCCAAACTTTAGTCGGCCCAGAGAGGTGGTGCCGGTGCAGAATCAAACTGAACCATGGTTCGGTTCGTTTGAGATGTTAAACTTTCTTTTGAACAGTTCAGACTTTCAAACCCACTGCAGGAAGTTTCCTTAAATAATAGAAGAACAAAAGGAAGCGGCTCACAGGATTGTTTGTTGTCTTCGCCTCCAACAGTATAATGCTTGAATGAAGAGGACGTTTTTTCCAATGTACTTTATTCTAAAAAGTTTCACCAAACGAACAACAGGCCGATGTCAGACACACAGCCATCCATTAACCAATCAATGTCAGGTACAGGTAGAGGCAGCCCACACAGGTGATGAGCACAGGACACAAGAGTCTTTAGTTCTGCATCAATTACAATTTGAAACCAAAACGGCATCAAATGCAAACAATGCAACACAAAGACACGAACCTTGCTTCAGACTTTCAGCTGTGAAAATGTCCTGGATTATTGAGAGTGAAGCCAGACTCGGTGTTTCTGTTACCACCACTAACTCTGTAGTTTTGTATCAGTGCCACCGCTCACCTCTCCCCTGCGCTGGAGGCTGTCAGCTGAGTGAACAGAAATCCCCCAACTTGAAAGTCAGATCATCCAACCTGAGCGACTCCAGGACTCGCTGACCGCAGAATAACAACACGCTTCCCTGGCTTTGTCCCTCTGCTGCCGTCGAGCCGGAGCTGTCTGCTCAACTCCTGCTCCTTCCAAAACCTGGACTGTCACTCGGGTGACAAGAAATGAGACAGGAACTTAGAAACTGAACAAAACGAAAAAAAGATTCTGTGTGTGTGTGTCGAGTTTCACGATTTCATGAATCACAAATTCAAGTATCTCTTGTCATCAGAATTGAAATATATCCAGTAATGATGTTGCTGTTATTCGGTGTATAAACAGCAGCGAATCAGCATTGAACCAGTTCCCCATCCACTCAATCCAACAGAGATACGAGAGCTTGGCAGTCGTCCATCTCCGAGCTGTTGAACACATGTTGAGCTGTGTCAGAGCGCAAGATAACAACTGATGCCCTTAAATAAACTTGGATAAATAAATGCAGTACTGTGCCAGTGATTATACTAATACAAGTCTGAGGGCATCAATTATTGACAATGCGTTCCTGGTGGTCGGGTCAGAACCAGCTGAATAATTCTGCCGTTCACAATGCACGTCTACAATTACAGCGCTGAATCGGAAAAGACTGACAAAACACGAGCGAGTGAAATCTCCCTTTTCTAAAATACATTTCACAGCTCCGAGCTTTGACAGAATAGATTCCTGTAACTTCCCCCAGTTCACTGGACGATGTAATCGGGTTCAGGTGATCTACTTTTATTCAGGTGGCGCTGTGCGAACTTTCTGTGTGAATAAATACACATTAGCACTTTATCTCCAGCACTGATAGATATGTAGAAACCTGACAGATGTTAGAACGAGGATTCAACCGTTCAGCTACCAACTGCAGGTACCAAGTGCTTTACAATATAACTCACAGACATTTATAATAATTCAATAGACATCACACGATAAAAGCCTTTTATGAAGATGCGTCTGAAGAAGACTTCATCAATAACATTTATGTATGTATTTAAGTGACTTACCAATTTCAAGATGAAATAGATGAAATAGATGTTTCTATTGAATTATATGTCGCTGCTTTTATCCTTTTTCACTCAGCCTTGTATTTTAAAACATATCAGATAAAGATACATCCAACTGGTTTATCCTTTTACATTAAATGCATTAACTGTGACTGGAGCAAACAAGCCTGTTTGCAATGGGCTGTTTGCTTTGCCTGTGGTGATGCTGCTTTATTCTGAAACTATGAAAGTGACCTGCAGCCACAGAGCCGTGGTGAGTAAAGAACTTGTCACATGTCCAAATTTCACCAAATTCTACACTGAGCTTCCTTCGGCCCTTAGCGATACACATGCTGAGAATGAAGTCCATAAGATGAGCGGCTCTCGAGCTACGGGAGCCACATACACACAGAGATTTGTGGAAGTAGTAGATGGATCAGTCTGAGGTGCTGATAAAGTGAGATGATCCTCAGTGAGCAGGACGAGTGGATTCAACAGCTGCTTATTATCTCACCCCCCTCTCAAATAACTGTCTGGAGATGTCGGATTTCACTGTGATTTCCCTGAAACGTCAGAGGAAACACACACAAGAGAATCAGCCTCAAAATTAATATCTACCCATGATGCACATAAACCAAAGACACAACGTCAGGGTCTTCAGCAGCTGAAGCTCGGATCTAAAAAACAAGATGATTGCATTTCTCCTGCTAAGCATCAGTGTCATCATGTAGGAAACAGACCAAAGCAGACATAGATATTCGGCTCATTCACCAAAGGGAGACTGCAGAGCAGAAGCACCGGAGCAACGATGGCTTAGCACCAAATGTGTCACCATGATGAAAACAAACAAGTTCATTACCATGTTACACCCAGACGCATAAGCTCTCCCCGACACAATATGTACTGTAAGCTATTGCACTGAGCTCAGTGGGATGAGAGGGACGCAGACACATGGAGCGAGATGCTGGAGCCAGGGGAAGGTGAATCATCCGCTGATCCACTACGGCATTCTAATCAGGGCCCTTAAATTGGTGATCCAATTCAGGGTGCCGGGGCTCAGCCAAGCGCAAACGGCCGGGACCACGTGACTCCCGTCGTTTGAATAGAAACAGGCCCCGGCTCGGGCAGCGTGCCACTGCACCCAACGTCTGCGCATCAGAAAAGGATTGTGCTATTTACCCCACCAGATCCACTTTGCTTTCTAATTGAGCTTTCGTTGGACACATTTGGGTCAACCGTTTAAAACACTTTTCACCCCGATGAATGAGCGGAAGAACAAAGCACTTCTGTTTCTTCCAGCAACCGAATGGAGAGAGAGGCTGATGGAAATCGAGGCCGTTTTTCACACGGGGACGTGCGGCTGCAATCATCATACAACGACGGCATTATTGAGTTCCCTTGTGGATATTTGATAGTTTGTGCTGTGGATGCTGCTTTGTTCAGCCGGTGCCAGCGAGGGGAGAGAAACGATGGTGGTTTAACTTCCCCTGTGCAGATACCAAGATTAATGAGGCTGACTGGAGTTTCTCTTCTTTTCTTTTTTTTATTGCGACCAGACCACAAACCACCGGGACTCTGAACTCCTACCCACTAATTACTTTGTGAGTGTGTGCACGCATGCATCTGTGTGAATGTGCATTCCTGAGCGAGTGCACGTGTGTTGTGTGTGTGTGTGTGTGTGTGTGTGCATGCCGCTATGTGCACTGAGCAACACGGACAAGTGTGTGTGTGTGTGTGTGATAGAGAGGAGAGTGAGCAAGAGAGAGAATATGATAATATTTGTCTGAGTCAATGAGTTACTCACCAGTTACTAAAAGCCTCACAGCTAAAGCGTGGGCGGCTCCACTTGTGTGTGTTTGGTATGTACAGTATGTACAGATAAGGATGTGGAATGTGTGTTATGTGAATTAGTGTGCGTGTGTGTGTTTGTATTAGGGGGGGGGGGGGGGGGGGGGCGTCGGGAAGGGGGCCCTGCTTGGTGAAGCTGAAAGAGGAGAGATGACATGCTGTCAGTCCGAGTTGACGGTCACCGCTCAATGCTTTAGTGCCTCCTGACACTTTCTTTTCAGACCGGAGAGGCCGCGGAGCGCCTCAGGCATGCCGAGGGATCCCGCCTTTTAATTGAGCCTTTACCCAAGATTCATTTCACTGTGCACCTAGGGCCTCACTGGGAGCAGACAAAACCATGAGAGTGACAAAGCTGGGTCTCGCATTGTTCGGGCTCAGAGGCCGGCGAAACCTAGACCTACATAAAAAAGTTAACCTTTAGAGACATTATCCCCGTTTCCCAGGCGCAGAAACCTCGCTAATCTAAACCTCTCACATCTGAAAGTCATTTTATAATCAGAAGACCCCGGTTTAATGTAGCAAGACCTCCATTAGCCAATATAGCTTTATAGTTAGAGTCAGATCCCAGGAGTCAGAAAATATTCTTGATAAAAGACAAATAAAAGGAGGAGACGACCTTGTGCAATATGCCCGAAAAATGCAAAATATAACGTGTTTAACATCATTTCCTGTGTACTTTCCAAAAATGTACCAAGTGGTTCCCCGCAGAGAGAACTGTGTAATTTGGATTTGGTAGAAAACAGAGTTCATTTAGCAAAATCTAGATTAATTAATTCCAATGAATTACTCCAATTAATTAATGTGACATTTCCACACGCACATAAACAATTCAACAAACGTGAAAAATAAAGTCTCAACTGTAAAAAAAAACAACTAATGAGTGAATATGCAGTTAGACTCACGTGAAGCAGGTTATAATTGCTCCCAAGAAAAGCTTCTAGGAACCTGCCGCCCTGCTCCTGGTAATTTATAATATAAATTATATAAAGTAGCACATGTTAGTTGGTTCCGGCTCTTTAAATGTCAGGCAAAACAAGTAATTTGAAAATGTCCCCTTGGGCTCCGGGAGTTGATTTGTGATTAGTTTATACATATATATATTTTTTTCAATTTGTTTAGACGAGAGCGATCAATTTATAATAGAAATAATCACTGGCTGCTTCCCTGGTCTGAGTGTCAGAGTGAAAACGGGATTAAACCACACATCCTTATTACTTTCTGCGATAATGGCATTATTAATTTTTCACAATGAGAACATCCTAATTGTAATTGTTACATTTATTGAACTGTGATTATCACGATGCCACTTTACACTTCATTAAAGTCCAACGGTCCATTTCTACGATGGCGCATTACGGCCATTGTAAGTAAATAAACAAGTGTTACAGACAGAGCAGGGGGGGGGGGGAGGCTCATTTATGCTCAACGTTAGATATATACGGAATAGAGCAGAACCACTGGGGATCGTCCCAGAATCTGCTTTGCATGTTGTTTCACTTGTTCAAACAGAACAGAGAGTTACTAAGTGAAGACTTCTTGGGAGACACGAGGGCTCTCATAGGCCGAGGGTAAACAAGGAAAGGCGGTTTGCAGCGAGAGACGGCTGAGCTGCGAGGCGAGGCTGGATGACTGGCCGGTCGGCAGGGGAACGAGCGGAGCAGGGAGGCCCGCAGGCCGAGCTCCGAGTGAGGCTGTGATGACTGGACGAGCTGGGGAGCGAGCTGGGGAGGCGGCGGGGGCGGGGTGAAGCTGGAGATCGGTGGAGCTGGTTATGGAGAAATTCGGTGAGCGCGGCAGGAAGAGAGACATGAGGTGATCCTGACGCTAAAGGGTTATTGACAAATCCAAGTTTGATTGGCCCTAGATTAACAACCGTCATCTTTAAATCTGTTCATTGTGTCGCACAAAATCTCAAACATCTGTAACTTCAATCTTTTTCCTACAATTGTGAGTTTTACCTACAATGGCCCTAATATGTCATCGCACATTACAGACGAGCAGCTTCATGGAAATAATTGCAGGCTGATGACGTGTGTGTTGACCCTCGAGTTCTTATATAACCTCATTTCAAAACAGGAAAAGGAAAGAAGATCTGTGGAGGCACATAACCCTCAGACTCCTCTCAGACTCCTCTCAGACTCCTCTCAGACTCCTTTCAGACGTCATCAAGAGGAGCCTCAAGGAGCAAACACTCATTATTCTCCTCCTATGATGCAGGGCCGCTGTGATGACTGATGTCAAATCATTCTGTGGAAATAGAAACACTGCAACTACAACTTACCTGTTCTGTTTTAAACGATAATCGGATTTATGTGAAGGAAGCGCTAATTGAGAGAAAATCAATTAGCGCGTCGAAAAGCAGGGAGAGCTCCTGAAGTGAACCTGTGTTAATGGCTGACTGCATCGAGTAAAGTTAACACCAAAATAAACAAGGAAAAAGTAGACCTGTAATTTCGAAAATTGGCAGTTTTGCAGGTGCTACTTTACACAAAATAACAAGCATGAATATGTATTTTTGTGATGAGTCAGTCCCCCCCCCGAGAACGAGTCAAAGCGCACCTGAGCAGTTGTGCTCTTCGCGATGAACAGATGGACAAAGGGAAGAAAATCGAACAGACGAAATGGAAAGTCGCCCTCTCCTCCGGTGGTCACACTCGCTGAGCGCTGATCCTCACAACTGATGAAATAAGGAAAATCGCTGGTGGAGATGAATGTTTTTTTTTGCTCTGTATGGACGGCACCAATTTCCCTGAGACGGACAGCTCTACACTGATCCCTGTCTCCGTGTCTCAGTGTGTGTTTTGACTCCCTGCCTGATAATAAGCAAACCTGTTACCAAGGTCTGTCCTGTCAATACTAAACTCAATGGAGCGGCCAGGATGCCCAATGCACAGCGCAGGGCTTTTGATTGCACGTATACTGCCTACTGTACATATACAGTACCGTGCAAGAGGCAAACAGAAAATATAGAACTTAATGAAATGCACGCCGCGGCTCTGTGAGGCTGTGCTGCAGTGTTTGAAACTAATTGCTTATGTCAGCATGCTAACTTGATAACGCTGTAAATATGCTGAGGTGTGGAAGGTAAGATTTACCACACTCACTGTTGGTTTGGCACTTCGGCAATGCTAACATTTGCTAAGTGGCGCTAAGTAAGCAGCTGAGGCAGATAGGAGGCAATTAACAAATCCCAGTTTAGACAAACCACACGATAAAGTCACTGGGATTCCTCCTCTGGAGACTTTACATGTTTGGACAAAGTTTAAAGGAAATGGATCAAAATTAGATTTTTGATTATTTCATTCTGGAACAAAGAAGCCGACTGTCCAATCAACACGAGGCGTAACGTGACGCACAGCCAGGACATCACGGGTAAAGTGACCGGAACCATCCGGATTCATCATATCAGGATATTGATTTGAAGTCATAGGCTCTACAGCCCCATCTGTTCCTGACTTGTTCTCATCTGATCTTCAGCTGCTTCGTCTCCTCTTCGTCCTCCTCTTCGTCCTCCTCAGTGACGCCAATTTAAACTTTTTCATTGTATCTTATTAAAACCTCTGACGACCCGGACATATTGAGTGTAGAAATGGAGCAGACAGAGTAGACGTTGTAATCACAGAGAGAACCAGTGACTGGACATCAGGCATGAAGGCGTCAAGTCTCTTTCAGAATCAGCAGTGACTCATGTGACAATCAGCTAAAGTCTGGTTGAGATGATTAAGAGCAGCAGGCGTGGGTTTGTCTTTTTTACTGAAAAATTATTAAATTTCTACAACTGTATGTTTTCCCTTGTTTGTGTTTGTTTTGTGTGATGACAGTTTAAAGTGTAGTACAAACACATGTATAACAGCAGGACTGTTTGTGTACGCTGTAATGAACCAGGGTTATCTACAAGTGTCATTACTCACTTAATGAGGATCTCTATTAAAAAAGAATTTCAGTCATTAACAGTTGTTTAATTAACCAGCAGATACCCCAAAAAAAATAACTGAAGGATTTAATCCTTAAATTGCCTTCATTCATTTCCCTGGAACTGATGATGAGAAATGATCCAATTCTCACAAACGTAATCTTCCAGCCAGAGTTCGCGACCTGGCTAATTACTTTATTCCAATCCACATGTGAGTTTCAACTTTTTATTCAAGCTATTATTGTGTAAAACCGAACCCACTGTTCCGAGTGGGATTTCACTTCTGTAATGAAACTTTCCTCTTTTCAATAGCGCACAGACTTTTGGGCGTGAAGATTTTTCATTATGATGAGTCATGAGGACGGTTGTAAATGGTCGCCTGAGGTGCCGAGACATTTCACGAGGATGTGAGAGCTTTTCTCGGCTAACAGAAACAGCAGGTGTAGCAAAATTCCCTTTTCCTTTATTTTAGCAGATTCTTCAAAAAAAAAATGTTTTTTTCGCTCCACATGGCACAGATGAGATTCTAAGAAAAACACAGATGCAAACTGAAGAAGGCAGAACTGGACGTATAGCTGCACGTGCACAGTCAAACACAAATCAGCAATTAATAACTGTTTGCGCTCATATGCCGTGTTTCTACACTTCTATAGATGAATTGGTTCGATTCGCTCCCTGACCTCTCAACCACCTCTTAAACTCAAATAAATCCTTCCTCTGAAGTTAACCTTAAACCTAAACCCTGAGCATAAACTAATCCCTCAAAGAATCCCTGAGAGCACACTTGAAGCTCGCTAGAAGAAAAATAAGAGCGCAAACACACTCTTCCTCTCACACACACACACACACACACACACACACGTTCATACACTGTGATGTTAATGCAGTGTGGCAGTGAGAAGGGACCAGAATGACCAGAGTGCCTCGAAGCTTGCGTTGCCACGGTAATCGATGCCTGAATCAGTATTCACGTACTTTCTTAATATGTAGAAATACTTATTATTATTGCATATGCATTACCACGAGTCCCACACGTAGGGATAGTTATTCAACATTATTAATTATGCATCAACATTAATTACTTCCACCAGGGAGGTTATGTTTTCACCCGTCTGATTAAACTTGGTACAAGGTGGGAAAAGAACCTGTTACATTTTGGTGCCGATCCAGGAATCGGATTTCACTTCCTTAAACATTGCGAGACAAGCTGTTCTTTCACATTTTCAGTTTTCCCCAGCAGAGGTATATGTAGGGAACTGACATCTTTGAGTGTGTGAATTTAAAGGTTTACAATATTTATTGTTTTTATAGTATTCTGTCGTTTTAATGTTTCATAGGTTTACATTTCATATTTCATATAAAGTTATTATCTGGACCACATGGACATGGCCACCATTTGACCCTTGGCTTAGAGATTAAAGCAGCGTTAGCAAGATGTGCAAAAAGTCAAGCATCTGGAGCCGTGTGAATGTGTGAGGTTGACCCCGAGATAATCCAAAGACGGGCCTATCACACATCTACAATGAGTTTGGCTCCCGCCGGCGATTCTCATTTCAGCTTCAGAGCCCCAAAAATGGTTTGGGGACGTCCCCGACGGTGAGGACGATCTTTGCTGAGCGTCCCTGCCACTGCGCTGATCGGGTGCTCCAAGTGGTTTGAGGCTGCCCATCTCCACAGAGCTCTTGCCAGTGGACATTAGTCCCGGCCCCATCCCTCTGTTTGGGATTTATACCCATTAATAATTCATCCACTGCTGTGGACTCAGGAGGGGCCTCCCTTTCTCTTCCTGAACCACACCGGCCCATTTACACGCTTCAGGATGACGCACGGGCGCGGTAATGTGCAGAGCCGCTTTAGTGGCCACAGCATTTAAGCCGGGAGAAAGAAAGGAGAAGGGAGAAAAGATAGGAAGCTCCTCCGTCTTCTGTCTCCATCTCCCTTCTCACACACACACACACACACACACCCGTGCATAGTTGCTAGGCTACACCACAACTAATCGCTAGGAAAATTATCTGCGTTCAAAAAGCCTCTATCTCTAACTCGTGTGAGGACATACGGTATTTACCCCTGCAGTTCAGATTGAAGATATAAAGGGGAAAAAAAAGAATTGTAAAGCAAGCAGAAGGCTTGTGTTTATGAATATACTTGTGTCCAGTGGTTAAAGATGACAATACGCCCCAAATAAATCACCAATTCGCTCCTTATCAGTGTTCTCAAATTGAAGTTTAATATCCTTTTGCTCCCGGCAATTTCCTACTTCCTTGAGTCCCGTGCACTGACAAGCAGACGCCCAGAAATCTCTCCCATCACCGTTCACCACCTCTGAGGGAGAAGATTATGAAGATTAGATTTGCCTTAAATAGATTTTTTTTATGGCAGCCAGAAACAATGCTATCTCGGAGTCACTCTACATGCAATTCACTCGGCAGAATGCCTGACAAGAAGCGCTCGCCTTTCATTGTGCGTGAAGCATGGCTTTGTGCGCTGGTGATTGAATCTTGCAGGGGAAGTAATGGCAAACGTTATGACCACTGACGTAAGGGGATGGAGACTAACACTGCCCCTCGCCTTCCTCAGCAAACCGCCAGTCCACGCAATCGGTCCGCGGGCCATAAAAATGCTGTTTCCTGCAATGAAGTGCCGGACGGGCCGCGGCCACATCGGGACGTGTGGGTCAGTGTGTGAGGAGATGTAAACATCACGTGACACGAACGGTGCTTTATTTCCCTTCACGCACCTTCATCAGTTCTAACGGTTCTGTGTTTTATAGGAGCCTATAAACCTGCTTTAAACACATTCGAGCGGAATAGTGATCATATTCAAAAACTCTGAATTAATTATCACGTAAAGGAGGAAGGTTTTCATCAGTGTTTGTTTGTTAGGCAGCTGAGCAGCACAACACTTTATGATCTGCACACGTTACATTAACTCACCATGCGTTAGAATGAGGGGTGTTTAGGTTTGTTTTATTTTGGTAGCTTCCACGAAGGTTTAGCTTTTTTGAGTGAAAATTATACTCCACTAATACTAATACTTATATTCATGTGATTTTAAACTGACTGACCCTGAAAAACTCTTTTGAATAAAAGTGAAAAAAAAAATAATTACTGGAACTTATAAGTTTGGCAAAGCACAACTTATAACGACCCTTTAAAGAGAAAATAAAACGCTATGAATCAGATCCATCTAAAAAGAAAACTGACCTTTTGTTAGAAGAAATATAAATATTTATTCATATTTTTTTGCATATTATTTATGTGAAATGTGGCCCAAGGTTTGTTTTAATATAAGGGGGCAGATGGGTCTGGGGTGGATGTACAGTATGTGTTTCTATTTTCTACGTTTAAAGATTTGGCTTAATTCACTGACTATAAAATCGTAACATTAAGTTATAATATCTATAAACACTAAGTCTATGATGGATTTCTGGTTTCACACTTGGTGTAATGCACTCAAACATGCGCCCTAAACATAATGTTTTCCCATAAATTGGAAATGCATTTTTGAAAAACATCAAATTACTGATTAAAACCAAACTAACCGGAAAAATTATCACACAAACTACTTAAAATAACATGTCCTGTAAATGAACATGGATGAGGCAGAGTTTATGACCTATACCGCAGCCAGCCACCGGGGGCTGTGGCTTCACTTTCGCCGCCGGTCGTCCATCTTCATACACGGCCCGTGGTCTGAACCTGCTGGTTTCAGTAAACGCGTCTCTGCCCACTGAGCTTCAACAGACCAATACAGATGCTGTTGTACATAAAAATGTATCGGCCACAGTTAGCCTCGCGACACGCTGCCATTGTTTATGGGCGTATCATCACAAGTAATGACCACAAAGTGTGGGTCCCATGGCGGAAGCCCAGCTAATAACCATCATTCATGTTTCAGGAGGGAGGGAGCTGTTGATTCTGTCCCGGTGGAGCGCGGCCGTGTGACAAACACAGGTGACTGGCACAGTAACTAACTACTTTCGGGCGGTGGCGTCAGTGCTGGAGGCTTCACCGGAGGCGGCAGGTTTGTTAGTGTCCCGTGAAGCAGAGACGTGTGCACAAGAGCCGGCAAGCTGTGGTGACCGCCACCATCAATGACTAGGCCCCCAGTGATACTGATATTAATGACAGCAGAGCGATAATAACCACTGCTGCCTCCCTCACTTCTCTGTCGTGGAGAAAGTCGAGTGGACAGGCTGCTGGTATGAGCACTGAGTGTTGTGTGTGTGTGTGTGTGTGTGTGTGTGTGTGTGTGTGTGTTTCCACCCTGTATGGCAGATCTGTTCACTATTGTTATTTTTGTTGAGACAAAAACTGAGATTTTATTGAATTTTTATTTGAACATAAAAAAAAAGCATCAATCACTGTGTTTAGTTCCTTGCTTCACACATCTGGAACAAACTTCCAGAGAACTGCAGGTCTGCTGCAACTCTCACTTCTTCTAATTAAATCAAATCAAGTACCTAGTTTTTATACCTGTATTTCATTTTTTTTTTTTAATTCCTAGTATTTTAATATTTAAATACCATCTATTGTTTCTATTTTGAATAGTTTTTTCCCTAGTTTGAATTCCCTCTATCTAGATATTCATGTCTTAGTCTAAGCTTGTACTGTACATATTTTTTACTTTATAGTCTTTATTCATGTGTTACTAATAAGCATCTACAGTCTGCTCCTCACAACATTTCATTGCACTTGTACAGTAACAATAAAGATCTCTTGATGCCCTTGATCTAAATGCTTTTCATTTTGTATCGTCATCAGTTGTTTTTGTGTATTTGTGTGTTTGTGTCTTTGTGTCTCGATACCAGCTCTTTGAACGGCCTTGCAGTTGAAATACAAAAACACAAATCGTCCTGCCTGAGTCTCCGGATGAGTCTTCAATCACATTCAGAAACAGCTGTTGACTACAGGCCCGTCACTCGCACGTTATCTTTCACAGGATCCAGGAGTCTGATCTCACACCTCAGACCTTTCGCATGACTTTACACTTTTAGCTGCAATATTATTATTTAACATTTGCACATGATTTCAGCTCAAGCATGTATTCTCATATACAAGATAATAAAAGTGAGAAAAGAGGGAAAAGATGTGGCTCATTTCTATTTGACCTCTCAGGTGACACATCCAGGTCACGTCCAACATTATTAATTACACCAATTATTGGAGTGATATCGTTTAACGTTGGCATCGACCTGCAAATTACAGTCTTTGATTGTTGGGTAGATACGGTTTCTTTGGCCTCGGCTGTGAAGCTGCTTCCAGGAGGTGAGCACCGTGCTTTTCTAACCTACTGGTGCTAATTAGACAAAACATCCCCACTTGACCCAGATTGTAAATGATCTCTTGCTGTGAGAGAGCACATCTGAGGTCACTGAGGTTTATGGAGGCTTTGAAAATGAATGAAATATGCCAAAAAAACACCCAAATCAAATTGAACATTTTAATTTCCTGTAGAAGCGATTGTTGGACACATGCACTGTGGATAAATCTGCATGACGCATCTCCACCTCCGATCCAGAGATGAAGTCTGGACGACCACTCAAAGATCTTTACAGGACATGTTTGCCATCCACCGTTTCACACAGTGCATCAATGTGCAGCACTTTCTCCACCATACATCAGTCATTCACCGCTGGTTCAGCCGTCAGGAGCAATTTTGGGGTCCAGAATCTTGCCCAAGGACACTTCAGCTCACGGAATTGGGGGAGACAGGGATCGAACTGCCAACCTTCAGGTTAGCTTCCCCTGGGAGCCAGTCTCAGCTGTCAATCATGACGATTCAACCCGTTTTTATTGCATCACTAATCATAACCGATTAAAACCAAACTTAACCGCAAAATAACACTTGAAAAATAGATCAGCGTGATAGAGCCACCTAAAATGTCAGATTCCAACTTTGAGAAAGATTCATCTAATGTGTACTACAGTCAATGTCCCATCTATTAACATGGAGGAGACTTATACTGCAGCCAGCCACCAGAGGGCGTTCAAGATGATTTAAGTTAACTTCTGGGGGTCGTCCATCATTATATACAGTCCATGGTTTGTAGAGGTTACACAGAATTCCCAAGAGTTCTGAATCCTCCTTCAACTGCGAACGTCCCGAACGCTCCGGCTGCAACGACTCGGTAAACAAAAGAGTGAAGTTGCAACTAAAAGTCGTCCGTGGAAAGTTCAAGAACAGAACACACTGTACATCTCCGTATAGCTCGCTGTCTTCCAGATGAATTGACTAAAGCCCAGAAGCCCGTGATTACCCCAAACCCAGAGAGTTCATTACTTCAAAGTAGAACCTCATTAGTTCAGATTTGCCTTTCAAGTTCACTTTCTCTCAGGATCCCGACTTTAACTGTTAATTACTGTTCAATTAATTAAGAGCGTGTACCTCAGAGGTAGCTGTTGATACCACGTAGAACTGATCAGGTTCAGCTTATTTCCATGGTTTTGAGTATTATCGCTACTGGGAATATAGGGGGGGGAATAAAGGCGAGTATAGTCTGTTGTCAAGCTGATAGGGAACAGAATGAGCAAATATTCATGCGGCATTTCCTGCTGTTTGATGTAAATTTTGATTAAACATCACAGCTATTAATTTCAAGGCAGACCCTGAGTGGATAGTTAATTACACACGCTCTGTTTCAACAAGACGTATGTTCTCCCACAATTAATCAAAGCCGTCATGAACCAGGACACATACAAGAACGCCAGCCCGCCCCGTCTCGCTCCGTCCCAGAACCGACCTGCTTCCACGACTGGATTCAATTTCCGAAGGGAGGGAGGTGCTGCACGGGTCGACACCACGGATCTGGGGGGGCGGGGGTGAGAGCTCGGCTACAGCCCGCTGAGTTATTATGTTACATGTGTAACTGAATTCAAATGAGCTTTAGCTGCCAGTGGAGAAAGTGCAATTTTGCTCTCATCTCGACCACTTTCATCCCCCTTGTCACCTCAGGTTGCGGCTCGCAGACGGCTGCCGGTGCACGTGTTGGTTCGGAGGAAAGATGTGAGTCACGCTGAGAAACAGATGAATATATGGAGCCTGCGTGCTTGCCGGGGTGTACAGCGCCGCCGTGCACACAAGTGAGCCGCAAGCTGTCACCACGGTTTTACCTCCTCGTTTTTCATGTACAGTACCGTTGAATGTGCTGCTGCTCAGCGGGGCAGAGTGATTACGTGCAAAGATTAGATAGAGGTGGAAGGAGACATAAACCTCCAGGAAAACCTATCACTTCCCCAAATCTCTGCATCATCGGGTGCATCCCGAGCAGGACCGTGGATCAGAACCCTGTGTCTGTGTAATTTCTCAGCAAATCAGACCTGCTCTCCTTCATCCGTGTATTGTGACTTTATGACAAACCCATTGAGTGGAGCCGGCAAGGTGCACAGACTGTGTCCCTGAGAACAGTGTGCTGCCGGTGAAGAAAAGAAAATACACACGACACACAGATGGAGGAAACATTATCAATCTGACAATACTCACATCACAACTAAATACTCAACACACTAATGTTCACAGAATAAAAGACATCCCACCAAATACTGACAGCACACCCAAATTACCACAACCTGACCAAAATACTCACAACACAAATACTCTCAACACAATCAAGTACTCACAACACAACCAAATAATCACAACACAAATACTCTCAACACAACCAAATACACACAAAACTACCAAAATTCTCACCCCAAAATAAAAATACTGACAACACAACTAAACATTCACCACTCAACTAGTAACTCACAACACAACCAAATACTCTCAACACAACCAAATACACACAAAACTACCAAAATTCTCACCCCAAAATAAAAATACTGACAACACAACTAAACATTCACCACTCAACTAGTAACCCACAACACAACCAAATACTCTCAACACAACCAAATACACACAAAACTACTAAATACTCACAATACAACCAAAACTCCACAACCTAACCAAATGCTGACAACACACCAAATAATCACAACATTACCAACATACTCACAACTACTCTCAACACAACCAATCTAGGGCTGTGGTGGTATTGGTTTTGGTTGTGTTGATGCATTTGGTTGTGTTGTGAGTATTTGGTTGTGTTGTGTAGTTGTCTTGTGAGTATTTGCACCACGTTTTCTATGTGTTGTCAAACTGATGAAGATGTTTTTCTCTATGTGCGTGTTTCCTTACATTGCCGTGCATTGACCTCTCCGGGCCCCACAGGACCGTGCACTGTGTATCTGAGGCTGAGTTACATCCTCTCATCTGCTTGTCAGTCACAAGGTGTCTGCAGGATTCCAGCGATGGGCTCAGTCGATCAGATGGAAAAAGGTCCACAACAAACTTTAAGCTTATTTCTGTTGTGTTGTTGTTGTTGTTGTATTGAGTTTTGCTGCAATCATTTCACTTCACTGATAATCTCAGCGACACGTCGACCCCACAGGTGAACACGGGCTGAACCCACACGGGCGCAGAGACTGTTCACCGTGTTTTCATGCCTTTGAATTTCGGGGTCTTGATAACATCCGTGCACACAGACACACACACAGGCGCACACACGCACACGCGCACACACACAGGCTACAAGACTAACAAAGATAAAGTAGCCTTACACCTGATGCTGTATTACTGTGTTGGTAACAGAATCCCTGGATGTTGCCACTAAGCCGGATGTGGTAAACCTTCAAAATATCTGTCGTTTCTGACTGATGCATTATGGGCCCGGTTCCTCGTCCCAGGAGAACCTCGTCATATCACACCGACACCAGGGATGTCAAGATTTATAAATTATCAATTTACACTCCTCATGATTTAATCAATTAACACATTAACCGACCGTGGAGAAAACAAAGAATGATAATGAATTGTTCATCGGGTGAGGTGCTGTTATTAATTAATCTTTAATGTCTGTTGAAGCTAAAATCAATCAAACTAAAGGTTATGATTCCCTCGGCCAAGGTGTTTATTTTCCCCCTCCTGTCCATAGTTGGTAGGATTACCAAAAGCTACTGGATGGATTTCCTTGAGACTCGGTGGTGTCAGGGAAGAGATCTTTTCATTTTAGTGCAGGATTTTATTTTTCTTTAATTTTCTAATTCTTCTATTGCAAGATAGGACTTTTTTTTTTTTTACATCTCCAGGGGAATAATTCATGTATCTTCAGCCATATTTAGGGAGTTGATATCTACGAGTGTGTTCTTTGCTGCTTGTTGGAATCCTGAACATTTAGCTCCGTGTGTTACACACATGGGTTTGTGCGTCTTTTCATTTCAAGGTGCGCTCCTATTGGTTGGTTAGTGATCATCAAACGAGATTTCAAACGCTCTGTCAGAAATCTGGTTGTGAGACCATGACCGGGGGGGTCATCTTTGAACCCCTCTCGTAATACACCGTGGGCAGCTGAGGCTCAGAGTATGATTAGTTTGATGTATGTGGGCTGGAGGTAGAGCGGGTCGTCCACTGACCAGAAGGTCAATGGTTCAATCCCCAGCCCTTTCAGTCGACACGTCAAACTGTCTGAACAGTTGTTCTGTCAAAATGCTGCGTATAGAAAATGTGCAAACGGATGAATGTGAGATGCACTGAGAGTGAGTGGGTGCCTTGAAAAGAATACAAATATCTCAGGATGAAAAAGAGGTGTCAGACATGAAGTCTCCAAAGAAGATGTCAACTATAAAAGACAACAAGATTCAAGAGCTTTTGGTAACAAGGACGAACCCCAAAAACCCTTCGGCTCTGTAACTGGAACAGAGTGCAGCTGAGGAATGGAGAACGGGAAACTATTCCAGTGCTTAATCTTCTACATGTTTAGAATTCACAGTATTCTTACCTCAGCAATATATTTCTTTATGAATTTAAATTGCCTGTGTGCCCTCAACCCTTTGACCGTTTTCAATGCGGACGACGCAGTTCACCGAGCCGGCCACCTTGAACCAATGACCTCATCAACGTACAACACAAAGAAACAGGAATGACAGAGCTTTCATTATTGCCCAGCCATTGTGCCGAAGGGGGAAATCAATTATAAAAACACGACTAACAGCAAAGATAACAGCAGTGTCCTCTATTGTGTTGGAACCAGCCAACTTTTTTCCCCCCTATTCCTCAAGGGTCTCTTGACCAGTCCGGCATCACCTTGCTGCAATTTGCTCCCCATCTCAAATCCCATTGCCTTTTGGAATTGGATTTACCTGACTCATTCACACGCTGAATGGACTCACCCGCCAGTGGGAGAAAAAAAAGAAAAAAGACAGATTCTGTGTGAAATTGCCTGAGGAGTCAGGAGGTTTTGGATTTGTCAGGTTCCTCGCTCCGTCTGCCATTAACCTTCCAACAGGAAGAATGTCCTCATTACAGGGACGGACTGGGGGCTTCTGGGGGGGGGGGGGGGGGGGGGCAGGGACAGGTGAGGGAGATTGGGGGGGAGGAAGCGAAAGTGCAAGCTGGACACCGGAACAATGAATGAGACTGCAGACGAGTTGTAATATATATTCGTTTGCAATTACAAAATGGAAAGTGCTGCTCCCACTCCCACACTACTTCCCTCTCACACATTTAACATATCGTATTTAGACGACAGATTAAAATAAAGGCAAAGGAGCAACAACACAAGTATAAGCTTTAAAGTTTTGTTACAAAACTCGAAAAAATCCTACAAAACAATCAGCTGCCCTTTGAAGAGCTACATAAAGGGGGAAATAAAAAGAGAAGCCCTTATAGGCTTTTGGCAAGCTCGGGGACCTTAGCTCCCAGATGAATCGCTTCTAAGTAAAGCACCGACATCTGCTCATATCCGGAAATGAGGCTAAATCGGCATGAACCCAAATCGGCTCAGACGCAGTAACAGTAAACTAGTTCTCTGTCACTGTAAACCTGAAACTTGGAAAGCAGCAGCCAGGGAGAGGAGCGACAGGGGAAACTCTGGATACACGTTCTCCAGTTAGAACAAAGGCAAAAAAACAAGTCCTGGCAGGGTAATATTAAACAAAGCATTGACTTACATAGTTAAAGAGACATCAATGCTCCAGCTTGCATTGCTCTCTAGTTCACTCTTCACCACCTGAATCAATGTTGGAATCATTTTAGTGCAGAATCACTTTATTTCATTGGACGGTATCAGCAGTCAGACAAAAGCGTACGTGGCAGCAGCAGCAGGCTCTCAGCCAGCCATGTTGGAATCTGCAGTACTGTACATTAACGTATAATACTGCATACATAACGATTTGCCCATATATCCAGAGCCAGGGGAAGATGTACAGCACCCAGCCTCCAAGAGTTAAGCATCATGGTTTTAGAAAAAAGCTTTAATGTACAATAACAAGATAAAGTTGATTCCTCCATCAGCTGTATAACTGTAAAATCACAATTAGATGATTGATTGGTAAGAAACTGAAAATGTATATATTTCAATAATCCTAAACTAAACCTTTTAGTCATCATTGCTTTAAAAAGTTTTGGTGTTCCAGCTTCTCAAATTTCAGGAGCAACATCAGCATCGTTGCTTTTAGGTTTTCTCCTTAATCTAACAAATTTAAGTTGAAAATTCCCTTCTTCTCCGGTTTCCGACACCTCCTGAGGTAAACATCTGGCTCTTCAGCAGCTAGCACTTCACTGCGTTTGCCAACCAGTCGCTAACTAACAAGCGTGTCGCCGGCAGTGGGTTTATCAGAGCGTCTCAGCTGGAAGACTTGGCAGTGAAATAAAACCTGACGCCTCCTGCAGGAAGCAGGGGAGACAGGTCAGGGTGCGTGAGCCAGAAAACGACAGCACGAGCTAAGAGAGGCTGGAAATCAACAAGTGACACATTTCACATGAACATTTGATACAAATCTAAATATCAAAAGATATCGATTATTGATAAACTTCTGGAAAATCAATCAACCCCACCAATATCTTGTTGCAAGGACTTGGTGTAACAGCGCTAATTGACTTGCAGGGCCAGACCTAATGTCAACTGTCTGCACGGGAATTACACAAGGTGATGCCATCTCAATGTAATAAATGAGGCGGGGGGGGGGGGGGTCTGGTGTTGTCACTGTTCACATGAAAGGCAGCAGTGTGGCTTCAGGGCAGCGAAATCTGGGCCCAATTATAAAAGGAACCGCTCAAGTGGCCCACGACACGTTGTTACCAAAGAGACGTTCAATAGAATCAGATCATTCATTAGCAGCCGAGCCGTGACCCAGGGATAATGGCTCCGTATTATATCATAACTCCTTTACACTGAAATCAGCAGGTAGACGTGGGCTTTTAAACACAGGTTAACTTGTCCTCCTGGTTCTTCGTTAGTGGCTGTGCTTGGGTTTTGTGACCAGTGGAAAAGAGGCTTTTTCTTTTATTCAGTGTAATCAGATCGAAGTCGGAGCTGCTGCCAGATTCGCTCTTTGAATCTGTTTTTATCAACCGCACCGAAATCAAATCTTGGCTCCTGAGAGATTTTTTCAAACCAGCCCGAGCAACCCTGTTAGCTCCCTTTGAACAGACACTTCACTTTCATGCAGGTTTTCTCTTTGGTCTCTTTGGATCTGGACCTGCTGCAGAGATCTCCTGGCAGATCCCATCCCTTGTTTTATAACTAGGTTGCATGTGATCAGTGCGCCTTTGTTTCTCTCCCACACTGTGAGAATATATGTCATTATAATGTTCTGCGGGCCTGGTGGGAATAGCCCATCTCATTGGTTAGCACAAGACAGAAACAATGAGCCTGTCATTTCTGGAAACATTAGATTTGATGGTTGTATGAAACCCATTGCATTGGCTTCTTCTTCCTCTCCTCCTCCCTCCTCCTCCTCCTCCTCCTCCTCCTCCTCCTCCTCCTCCTCCTCTCTCCCTCTTCCTCACAAGTTTGATGTCCCTGCACCACACTCATCAACTTACATGTTTCTTTGAGATTTGTCATAGCTGCTCCCGTGACGTCTGTTTGTTTGTTCCTTGCTCACACTGGCAGATTATCCGCCTGTATGCCAGCAATGTATGCACCCTGGTTTTGAATAAAGGATGATTTTTTTTTGCTGGCAGACTCCCGGCGTTACGTCATCCACAGGGAAAGGTAACTGCCGGGTAAAAACAGATAATGCTATAATCATCAGAGAGGTGGCTTGCTGTTATCCCACCGGCGAAGTCCTGTCAGATTACTCAGTATGGGAGGCAGGCTGCCCTAAAAACAATAGCTGTTTACCATTAGCATTTGAGTTAGATCCGGATTGAAACCCATCATCAGAGTGTGAGGCTAATGCAGGCTGACAGGATGTGACAGAATAAACAAAGAAGTTCAATACCACTTTACGGAGCGGAAGCCCGTCCACGGTCGTTTGTAAAAGCCTCAGTCATTGTAATCTCTTAAAAGAAAATCTAAAACAACAGTGAGGAGGTTTCATTCCCTCACACAATTGAATTCCGCTGCTGATCAATCCGGCTCCAGCTGAAGAAATCGATGTGATTTCCAGTGGATTTTATTATGTTTTGGATACAAAGTGAGGGAATATGTTGTTTTTTTTCTTCGGGGGCCTCGAGTTCAATCTTCGCGGCTTCAAAAAAAAAGAATCGCTGGAGTAGAAAATATGCCGTTGTGTTTGAGTCGCTGGGTCAGAGCAGACACTTTCACTCAGGTATGATTAAACTGCAGATCAGGTTTTCACTTCACAGCCTGCGTGTTTTTGTCATTCAGCAAATGACAAAAGGGGGAAAAGATGAATCAGAAAGGTGACATCCACCACGACTCAACCTTTTCATTTGGTTCTACACAATCACTAATATCACAGCCGGAAATATCACAACACCACAATGTTTACTGTTATTTTACTGTATGAAAACCAGACAAAAGGGGTTTTGCAAAGCTCTTGAAATACAGTTTTTTTGTTTTCCAATGGCCTCAAACAGAAGTCAGTGATTGCTGCAATTAAAGTCGTCCCCGGCTTCATCTTGGTGAGAATATGAGAAAATGAGTCATATCGAAACATGTTGTTCATATGTTGCTGCTCAGTATTATCAGATCAAACACACACACACACACACACACACACACACACACACACACACACACACACAGACCCACAGCCCCACAGGCCTCTGCACAAAACAAAACAGATGTAGGTCTAATGAGAGTAAATGACTGCTGAAATAGTTTAGCGCAATCTGGAATCAGATAAATGGACCTAACCTCGTTCTGGTTGGGACCCTGGCCGGGAAATGGCTTCTGACACCTGAGACCCTGCTGCACGTCAAGGCTCAATCGAGGCTGCCGGGCAGGAGCCCATACATCTCCATTTTAGATGACAAGACACAAATCTGAATGCTCAAGCAGAGGAAATCCCGGGAGGGTCAGTTTTGGTTTATAGTGTGAGATTAAAAGGAGGAGAAAAAACAGGAGGTGCACTAGATAAAGGTGACAAGAGGAATGGCCCTGGTTTAGAAGTCATTACGGGGTGGGGGGGGGGGGGGGGGTGCTAAAGGCTGAATAACAGCCAGTCTTACGTGTGACAGTGCTGCTTCTTTATTTGTTCAGGCAAAGCTTGAACAACGTGTGGTTTAATTTCTCCAAACCTCAATCAGCGAGGGAAGCATCCATTAATTGAAGCGCTACAGGGAGACACGTTCAATTACAGCCATTTAATCCAAGTTGTCTGTGTTAGTGTAAATCATTCTGTTACGTTTCACCCACACATATTCATAGTATGTTTATTTACTATTCTCTGGTAAAAAAGAGAAACTGCCCTTAGGTGTCTGTGCAGCCGATAGTTACGTTTATTTGTTAGCTGGCCCCTAGTGGCCATGTTAATTATGACATGAGTCAGATGCCGTACAGGCAGAAAAAAAATTAAGTAG
The DNA here is from genome assembly GCA_006182925.3 of Reinhardtius hippoglossoides. Classification (NCBI taxonomy): domain Eukaryota; kingdom Metazoa; phylum Chordata; class Actinopteri; order Pleuronectiformes; family Pleuronectidae; genus Reinhardtius; species Reinhardtius hippoglossoides. The sequence continues at coordinate 5,318,289 of CM031680.1, read as the reverse complement.
ATTTCCCGAGCCAACGTGATCGAACCAGACATGAACCCGAATATCATTTCAAAATCTTTTTCCAGTACCCACACTGTTGTGCTTAAACCTAATCTGATCTCCCCATAAGCATCACTGTCTGTCTGCCACTGTTGGGACGATGATTCAGACGATTCCTCTGTGAGTCGTATCAGAGGGTTGAACAGTTTGATTAGCTTTGTTGTCATTGTTCTATAATAACATTAATGAATGAGCATGTAGGAGATGCAGCTGACGACGACATGAGAAATGTAATAATCTTTAACCGATGAAGTCATTCTAGTTTTATTGTTCACACCTTCACTGACTCCAATCGTTCAATGCGTTGCTGCTATTTTGCTATTTTCTGACATTTTATAGACTAAATGATTAATCTATCAATGAATAATTAATCACAAGACAGGGGGGAAAAATCCTTTTGATGAAAGTCCTGCGTCCTCCCTCCAGGTCTGAGCAGAGGAGCTCCGGACCAGACGACACCTGAACCGTCAACACAGAAACCTGCCGCCTGTGATGTCGGATGACAGAGAAATGTCAGCCTCGAATATTCACCCCATCACCTTCAATCCCCGCCGCAGACTCACCTCATAAGATGAGAGACAGATAGCAAAGATCAAAGTTGGAAATTGCAGGCGGACGACATGCAGGCAGGGAGGAAGGGGGAGAAAAGGTCCCGATGGAAGATGAGACAAGACGGCCGAGCGTCGGCATCTGCACCAACATTCAGGTCATGTGTCACGGACGGGTCACATTCGTTTGGGATATTCAGCAGCGCGAGGGAATGGAACGCCAACGCAACTGCTCGCCTGCCATCGGTAGCACCTTGGGACAAGTTCTGCACGTGGACACCTGAGCAGGATCCACACGCCAACCGTGCAATCAGTGGACAACCCGCTCTCCCACCTGAGCCACTGCTGCTCCGAGATTGAAGAGAGGACATTTGGCTTCAGGTTATAAATAAGGTCGCGTTGGGGTTGATGTAGAACATGAGGTGACGGGGAGATAAGATGATCACATAATTTCTTATTTTTTACATTTTCCTGTCACTTTAAACTGATTCATTCTCTGTAACATTATGTGTTGGGGGGGGGGGGGGGGGTTAGTTAAGTTCTTCCAGCTGAATCTTTGTTGCTGCTTGAAGTTTCTGTCTTTTTGATGCAGTTCATCATCGATCCCTCGACGTTAATGTCTCTGAAAAGCGTATCAGTTTTTAAAAGCCTGAAATATTCTGTGACACCTTAAATTCAACGATTCTGCTAAATTATCTGAGGCTGTTGTTGTCATACAGAGCAGTGGAGGCACAATATGTTTGAATCTGTTTATCTTCTGCGTGTGCTGCACAGACTGGGGATTCAATTGCAACATCTTGTACATCAATTTCACGCATGATTTATTCTGCTAAACTTATGTAAACTTTTTTTTAAAAATGTGGAAAAATGCAAAGTGCTTTCATTAAGTTTTTAGGTATTTATATTCATAGGTGCCAGAGCAATAGAGCAAGTGGTGTAAACATGTGTCCCCATTATTCACTTAGGGGGAAGCAGAGTTGTAATTTTGAAACCACAGACTGTATTTTGTCTTCATGAAAATAAACGAATCAGCATAAAGTCTCCACAATAGATATATACTAATTATTTCATTTACTATTTTCAGCAACCTAACCCTGTGTAAATTAACAGTCAAATGTCCGTCGTTGGAAAGTGACTCATTTAAACTTCTACACACTCGTTTGTTTTAGTTCCACGTTCAGTCAGACGTTGGATTTAATTACTCTTTAAATATGAGGACGCGTCGCTCCGTGTAACGATGTCTCAGTTCATCCAGCTGCTCTGCTCTGCGCTTTTATGATGAAGAACACTCGCTCATATCCTCATGCAGGGTGAACCAGAGGTGCAGGTTTACTCTGTGGTCCTCAACGAAGAAAGTACTAGAGGAGCAGGAGTCACCTTCTGAGCTGAGCATTCAAATATGAGATGATGTAGGTAAAAAATTGAGATGTTGCGATACCAGCATAAAAAAACACCTATACTGATGTAGATGATGTACCGATCCGATGCCATGTCTTTAAAGTACATTAGTTTCACCCAGATAAAGCTGCAATTTTCTTTCCCCCAGGAAATCACTTCTTCATCACTGCTCCAAAAAACAGCCGTTGTGCTGCACTGCCACTGACAGGTACCGTTCCCCGAGCTGGGAGGAAGAAGTGATTTCTGCCGGTGTAGCATTAGCCTGAGTGCACTTTAACAGCTATCTGAAAGAAAATTGTTGCGTGGATTTATTTATTTGTGTTCTTTTCAGTCGTGACTTGATCGTAAAAGAAGTTCTATGACCTTCATCCTCTGTGTGTGTTTGTTTTCAAAGGGTTAAACCTGAGCCGGGTCACGAAACACTTACAGTGATCATCCCTTCCATACAGAGTTGGTAGCATAGAGCTGTTAAAAGACCTTATATAAGTTGTTATCTTTGTAAATGCACTGGTACAGATACACAAAGTGCAGGTATCAGAAATGACATCGGGGAGGGAAAACATATTTTGTCATATCGCTATTAAAAATGTTCTGCCTTCAGGCCTGTAGCCTGTGATGAACATTAGGAGATATGATGAATATCATTTCTATATGAAATGTCTCTATGAAATGTGCTTTTCCATATGTGCTGTTGTTGATGCATTCACCATCGATCAAACTGGTCTAGACCCGTGTCGGCGGTGGTTTCTCGAATTGTGTAAAAATGCAGGAAAGATGTTTTTGAACATGTCCCCCAACATAATGTATCTTTGCTTCCTGATCTTTAAAACATAACCAGAATTTCAATTAGATGATGCAAACATGAATCACCTTATTAATTGTGAATTGATCCATGACCATAGTTGACCAAATCTTAACCTTAACTCTCAGGAGTCGCCGATCACGCCGTCATTGGTCAGATCACGTGAATGGTTCAGGAAATGTGAAAACAAAAATGAAAAAAATTATCGTCTGGTAATGAAGGCAATATTGTGTTAAAAAAAGAAACCAAACAATAGCATGGTAAATCATTATTTATCTTTAAAAACAGTCATAATAGCCCAGAACTCATAAGGATTCATCTTTTTGGGGATTGTAGAAATGTTCTTATTTAGTACTAACGAGCACATGTAGAGTTGTGGTTTCATATTTACTTATAAACTACTGTTCACTGGTCAGCTGTCAGTTTCAGAGCAGACCTGAGGGCAGATTTTCCCATTTTTATTGTGGAGTGATTTTAGCGGGGTTAGAGTTTATCTCCGAGCTATAATGTGACTGAATGTTGAACTCAATATGATCCAGTGCAAAGCTGCTCACACACACACACACACAGACACACACACACACACACACACACACACACACACACACACCCTCAGATGGGGCAGTACTGGTCATTCAAACATCTGTGTTTGAAGAATAAAAGTGACCCTGGTTGCAGAACCAGAGCAGCGAGACTTTGAAGCCACAAACCGGGGGGGAGATCAGGGATGAAACACTGAGATCCTTGTTTTAAGTCCCATCTTAGAAGATTTCTTTTCTTTCAGTTTTTTTTTTTTAGTAGTTCAGTTGTGTTCCTATTTCGGCGCTGGTGTTGTTTCATTGATGTCGTGTTGTCTGCATCTGCTGCGAAAAACACAAAACTTTGCAGTAAAAGCGATTCATGAATAAATATTATTACTACTGTTTTGCAGGTTCTGAAATCCATCTTATTAGTGGGGCTGATGAGAAAGACAGGAGCACAGCGATTCTCATGTTATTTCCAATTCTCACACCACAGGGTACGGCCATGCTGCTGATAAACCATCATTTAATCAGAGCATAAAAAATAATAGGATTGCTCTGTGGTTATGGACGTTTTTGTCCTGCAGCATGCCAGTGTCAGTAAGTACTGAGGTATGAAATGAATTTAAATCAGAAGCATCTCCCCGTCTGGCTGCAGGTCACGACGCTGTTACGCAACAGCTTGATGTGATTATTTGTTCTGTAGCTTGAGTGAAGACGGATCAAGAATCGTTTAAATGCACATCTGCACCTCCGAGATAACTCTGCGAGATTTAACAAGGCTGGCAAAAAATACAAGGCTCACAGATTAATACAGCCATAAATCGAGTGTAAAACCGCAGTTCTTATCTGATATAGACACAGCGAAGTTCATTACTCCAGCAGAGCACTTCACCCATAATGCACGGGGGGGGGGGGGAGGACCTCTGAAACGCCCCGGCGTGTTTATGATCAAGCAAAAGAAGCTATTATCCGCGTAAACACACAGCGCCGATTTTGAACTATGTTTATTCCATTCGAGGGTACCTGTCTTCTGCAATTCCTATTAAGGGGCCGTGACACCTCCCAGATATATTTAGACAGCCGGCACATGTTGAAAGATACGGATCAACATTCGTCTCATTCAACAAGGGGATGGAGTCTGATAGACTTTCATTAGCCGTGTTGGCTTTGTGATTCGTTACACAGGAGGGCGGATTCAAGTGGTAATAGAGAGCGTGACACATGGGGGCATTATGATTTATTGTTTTAATTAAGATCTTAAACGTGACAGATTTGTCATGGCAATTACACGCTGATTCCAACATATGTAAAGAGGGCGGATTCATTCCACGGATGCGTGGTCCTGTACGCACGCGTGTGTGGGCGGTATCAAATGGTCGCGTTTTAAAAAGCGAACCCAACATTCACGACCGCAAACACAAAGTCAATCTGAACAAAGACGCGAAGCTGAGAGGCTGTTGTTTACTCGCCAACTCTCAGTGGCTCATTAGTTTACATTTATGAAGAGAGGGGAAAAGCCCTCCTCCCCCATTGTACAGCCTTACGGTGCAGTGTTTGATCTTCTAATGCACAGTAGCATGTAAAAGTATCACTTTCCATGGCAAACAACCAGATATGTTCCCGTTACTCATTAGAGCCAAACAATCCCGGAACGATGACTCAAAGACTAATGTCGCCGCGTCCGGCCGTCGGGAGGAAGTTGACGACGTGTTGAATGAAACCTCCTCTTGCAGAGTTCGGGACGAGACAATCATAAAAATTCTGAGTCAGTACCCCCAATTTCACGGCGGTGACTCTTGCATAAAGTTTGAGGTGACAGTGTATACACGCTGACATCAGTGTCACTTCCCCCCCCCCCCCCCCCCCCCACTTCATTATAATTAATCGCATATCTCTGGGGCACGCACACACACACACACAGAGGGGGCTGGAGAAGCAAGTCGAAGCTGGGACGGCCGTAATCTGACATTGACGTACAGCAAAAAAATGGAAGTCCTCGTTCACCTTCCTTTTGTTCCCGGGAAGGGGAAGTGGTGTGTGAAAGGGTGTAATTAATGAACCTACAAATAGCTCCAGTTTCGTTTAATGACAATCTATGTGTTAAGAGGCAGTACCCTTTGTTACTGTGGGTGTGCGAGTGCTTGCAACACTGGCTCCCAATAGAGCCCTGACAGGTAATTCTGCATTTTGAAATGGTAATGAAGCAGAATGCACCACTGGATTGCACCTAAGGGACTCACATGTTGAAGCGTCCTTCAGGGTGCACGAATGCAACGCTCTTGATCATCAACAAGGCCACCGGCGACCGAGCACTGGCGGGTGCGAAGGTCAAGAACTGGATCCGTGTGACTTACCCCAGGGCTTCGCCCGACGCAGCCGATTTCTAATTGCCGCCTTTAAACAGGGCAAATGAAACTGGCATGACAAATTGCGTCAAAACAAGTCTGTAGGCCGGCGCACAGTTAATTTGTGAGACACAGAGATGCATTCGGTGCCAGGAAGAGCTCACGCGTAATGAATATCATTTCCCAGGGAGCTGCTCGCAGATGATGTATTTTACTGCATACTGTGCACAGTGCACTGCAAGACAGGCAGACTGCTCCTTGTCTCATTTAAACTCAGCCCGGACACTGCAGTGGATGTGATGGGTGCTTTAAAGGAAAGAAAAGTTATTGCCTTCTGCTTTGATTGCACATTCGATGATTTTGATGTCGTTATCAGATTTTTAGCTTAATTTAGAGGTTTTTCGTCTTCAGAGGACTTTTACACACTCAGTGTTTAATTAATTTTTCTCGTCTCACAAATTCTTAGCCCATATCTTTGTCTTTATCCGTCAGTCCTAAAAAGGAAGACAAAAAATAAACGTTTCTGGCACCATCTATTTCACAATATGCTTATCTCAGTCCTTGAAAGATTCTCATTGTTCCCCCGCTAATCCTGCCAAATCTGCAGCATGACTCAGAAGTTAACCACACTCCCTTGTGCCAATACAATTCTGCTCTGTATTATCCTCCAACAGGAGCCACACGTAATTTTTCCCTCTGAAACAATGCACCCAAAATGACTCTTTGTCTGCCAAATAGATGAACAGCTGCAAGTTTTAATAATGCTCGCTGGCAAACGCGAGTCAAAGGAGCAGTGAAAGATATAACAACGCACTTTGTTATAATGAAGCTCATTGTATGCACAAGAGCGGGTGACCTGGAGCAGAAATGGTCTGGTTTGCACAGTGGGTATACTTGTAGTATCATCCTCTGTTGTGCAACTAGGACAATTAGGACCTGCAACACTTCTCGAGACTAGAATGACACTCGGTAGGTTACAGACCTTAAATTCAATCAGGCTGCACCAAATTGCACATATCAGTAAATGTACCTTATCTTTTATCATCAATTTCCATGAATTATTCCCTGGGAAATAAGAGAAAATGTCAAATTATCGCCTTAAAGAAGGTAAAAAAAAAATTGAATTAGTACTTGATGCAGACGGAAGCACAACCTCCTTGTCGGAGGTAATAATGAGCAGATCCTCCAGTAGCTCGAACATCTCCAGCATAACGAGGAGAAAAGGGAAAGTTATGTAAAAGTTACACGACATCCGTGTCGCTCACAGCTTCCACGCATGTTCCTCCTGATCCCCGACGAGACCGAGAGTCACTGAAAAGCCTTCAAAGCCAATTGAGATGAATCCACAGGAATGTGCATCCATTCTTAGGGAGGGGCCGGCCGGTGGCAGTTGCCTGTTAGCCTTCACGGTCACAGGAATTTAGTCATTATGGAAAATGATGCTAGCTCTGCCTTCATAAAAAAAAAAAAAAAAAGAAACGTGGCAAGCTGTTACATTCCTGCACAAGTGTGGGTGCTTTTCCGCATGGCCCCTAATCTCCAAGGTCTATTTTGGACGTCCCATTGGTCCCCGAGGCCCCTTTACCCCCGTGTCTTTCTATCTCCATCTGACCAACTGCACGCTGTCACATAATACACTGTCTGCCTTTAATTACTGTCTGGAAGTATCGAGGTCAAGGGTCACACATTCCACCGGGAGCCTCTGTGTCCGTGTGCGTGACTGTCTCCACCCGGTGCGCAGCATGTACTTTGTATGACGGCCGCAGTGTTGAGGGATGTGCCGAATTCCATTTCACTTTTTCCTCTCGCTCGTCACGCACCGCAACCCCCCCGGGGTCTACATCAGGCCCCCGGACCTGTTTTAGGAGTGCAAACGGTTTGCTGCGCGCCACTGGGACAAATGTGACGGAGCTGCGATTACAGGTGTCTAATTTAAGTATGAGACAAATTTCTGAAACGATACGGGACACAATTTTAATCCGCCGCGATATGCGACCCAAACCCCAAAAAAGGTCGGTTGCCCTTGAGGTTAAAGCCCCGGTGTCCCTGAGGCTCAACTTCTACTTTCCCTGACAAGAGACGAGATTAGGCAGCTGTACTCGGGACCAGACAGCTCTCTGCAAAATCTGCTAATTTGAGCTCTTATCTAAAAGTGGAAAAGGTAAAATTATTTCCATGTGGACTTAAAAGCCCTCAGCTACTGGGTTCTAAGAGGAAAATATATGAGTGTATCCTACAGCCTCCACTATCTAAAGCCGGTGTGAGGCTAATACCTAATGTATACATGAGGGTAAAACAAAGGGGGGCTGGTCAGAGATATGAATTAAACCCCACAGCGCCCTGTCATCTGACTTCAGGTATTATTTCATAAATCAGCTGGTGGCCTTTGGAGCTCTACCGTCACCAGCCCACCACCCAGGCTATAAATTAAAGCAAACAAACTTAGGTGTCGCTCTACGGTAATTGGGTTTGCTGTCTGCTCTTATATTTTCCTATCTGGCCAGTTGTTACGTGTAATCATAAAATTCAATGACTTAACATAATAGTGTTTTCCTGATGGGAAGACAGGCGAGAACGGGGGTCGGGATTTGAATACGCTTTATCTGAGATTTAGCAGTTGTGCCTTCAGCGCCGTGACCAGCGTGCCTTTTTTATCAAGCTCCTATTAAATGCTCCGAGTCGCCAGTGTAATTCCACACAGGCAGAAGAAACATATTGTTGAGCGCTGGTGCACCGCTGCCTGAAAACATAATCTAGCGACCGGGGGCAGAAATAGGCTGTTTATCATGGGATCTGTTGACTAAACTGTCTCAGACCATTAAGCACATCCCTGAAATACTGATTACTAAGGGGGACAAAAACTGAAAACACAAAACGCTTACAATGACTGAGGTGCGAGGCCGCGATGCACATTCCGCTCAATCAGGGGGAAACAATGATGTAACACCTGATGATGGAGCGAAAAAATATTTCACACTCGCAGTGAGGAATCGGACAGTTTCATTACGAGGGGGAAGACAACAGGACATCCATTCCACTCATTGGTTATTCAATACAATATGCATGTATAACACTGCTGAATAATAAATGATGCACTTAAAGTGAAAGCTGGAGGATATCAATTGATGAGACCTCTTACATCTGTCATATGACCCAGAGATTATCACAGGATCTGCATAGATTGCCTTACTCTCAGCGCTCCACTGGCGACACTGCTGAGCACGGCGCTGCCCCCCGGAAAAATAGGTTGATCCACTGATGAGGTGATCCTCGGTGTTCATCAGGTTCCCTTGACCTTGACCATGTCCAGGCCGATAAGCAGCTGGTGAGGAAGCATCCGATCTTAATCCAGGAAGCGTCCAGGTTTAGAGGTTATAGGTAAGAATCCATTGACATAGTGGATTTCTTCAAACAGCCGCTGCCAGTGAGTTAATGCAAAGGGGGTCAACAGGTGAAATTGTTCATCATGCGAGGATCAATTTCATTATCTTTATCAAACCGCGTGTGATTAATACCTGAAACAAATCGATAAAGGTTAAGTTCAAGCAACTGAGCTGAACTACTGATGTTCACTGTTGGCAGGAGTGGCACCGGACATCACCCACCGGTTTGTGATCTTCAGTTTTTGAAGCCTCAAGTTTGACATTGTGTCCAGCGCCATCTTGTTTTTTTGAAACCAGTAGTCGGTGGGGGTGGAGCTTGCAGCCTGCAACCATTGGACAGTAGTACTTGTCAATCACACGCTCCCCACGTCCCAGTGCCATACCAGCTCGTCTATTTGAATCTAAATGGGACCATAATGTACAACATCGTGTCGTAATGGAGAAGACTTGGAAGTGACTAATATTTGCCCTCGGCTGAGAAAATAGTTTCAGGCACTTCGGCATTGGCTTCACTTTCCAGACCCGGAGTCTACGTCAAATTTCATAAAGAATCAAAGGTTGCGAACCACAGACTGTTGCCTGTAGCCGTGACACAAAAGAGTCAAGTCCCCACAAACCACATGAGGCCATTGACAGGAAAACACAATGGCAGTTTCTCCTGATCTTGAAAAGTGTATTAACAACAAATAAAAACACAAGACAATTAAAAAGTCTTTTGTCAAAATGTGACAAATGTTGCTTCCCCCCACCGTTGTCTCGTCTTGTTAACGAGGACATTTCACTCCACAACAAAGACAAAATGAAATCGCAGTGTTTAGCGCTCAGTCATTTGGCAACGATTAATCAAGAATGTGAGGAGGAGGAATTTTTAATGGAGAATACATTTTGCAAATAGAGCTGTAATTAGCCAGTTATTTTTAAATTCTATCGAATGCGTTGACCTCTGCGCGACGTCAACAACGTGCCACGGTATCTGCATGAGGACGCGGCGGTGACCTCTTGAGAAGCCGTTGACACACACACACACACACAAGGGTGAGACGATAACACACAAAAAAAACTATTTGCTGTGAAGTCCTATCTCGTAGATATGGTACACTGTAAAGCTGACACTTTTTTTTCTCTTATCCAACCAAGGCTTAGGTGCCTCTCCTCCCACTGAGTTGCCTTATCCTCCTCAAGCATCTGTTTTTGAAGCCATGCAGCTTAAGCACAGATTAATGGAGAGTCCTGGAGTTCTTGCTGTGAGGGCACAAAACAGAAGTCTGGCTTGAATTTTGGCATCGCGACCTGCATGCAGCGAGTCGCACATTATCAGCAACATATCTTCCGGGCTGCTGAGACAGCAAGTTCCCCCGACGTCGCCGCTTCGAACTTACCTCAGCATTGTACTTTTCAGGTCTTCCGGCAACCACGCCCTGAATTGAGTAGCCCCGGGCGCTCTGCTCGCTGCGCGTCAACTACAATTCCGCTCGGGTCATTGGCTGCCATCTTTTGTTTTACTGGTGTGCGATACATCGGTGTAAATGTGCTGTAATAAGATAGTTGTCTTGTACTTTCATTACCACTTTCATTATCTTCAAGGAACGCTGAAGCAGCTGCTGTTGTAGACACTGCTGTAGTACAGACCTACTGGCATTTATTACCCAATCAATACTCACCTTAATCTAATTTAGGGGGAAGCAGTGAACTCTTTCACTTTATCCCCCCCCTCTCCTCAAAGAGCCGGGCCCTGGTAAAGAGGCCTCCCATTCTCCCATTCTGTTGCCAGGCTTTTCATCCCACGGACAGATACAATGTTCCTGAAGCGCTGCGGTGACTGTTCTCACGCTTTCTTCCTCACAGCTCTGCAAAAGAGAAAAAGAAGAGGGTCTCTTCCCGAGCCCTCTCTCTTTCTTCCCCTTGAAAAAGCTGGGTGGAGTGAGGGCAGGAGGGCAGCGGCAATCCAGCCGCCGCCCTCTCCTCGAGTGAAGCTGCGACCCCGGAGGCCGCGGCTGCTCCCACACTCGGCACGACTGCTGCGGAAAAATGTGCCCGAATGAAAGTCTTTTTGTTTTTTTTTCTAAACGAGCCAAAGTATCAAATGGTTGCTCCGACACTGCGAACGTGTCTGGACTACCAGGCGCGATGTTTAATCAGAGATTAAACACACACTGCATTACATTCCCCCGGCCTGCCACCATGACAGCTCCCTCCTCATTCTGCACTATTTCCCCAAAAAGTATAGACTGGGGAGGAGGCCCCCTGAGGTCAAGTGTTTATATCTCTTCATTATCCTCTTTATTTTCTCCTGATGCTCTTGGTGATTTATTTACCTGCTTTTTGTAATCTGAAGTTTCCTTTCATTTGTAATTTCGACTCTCTACATTGCACAGGCAATCATCGGGCTATCACTGGGCCGCATGCTGCGCGACCACCAATTCAAACTGGTAATTCCTATGCAAATCTTGTTTTAGAAGTAAAAGCCATTAGGCTTAATGCATTGGAAACATTTAAACATCAAACTTATATCTCATTTCCCTCTAATCTTGTTGACTTGTTGACAATTGACTAGCAAAGATGATTCATGGTTATTAAAGTGAAACATCAGACTTTTAAGGCGTCCAATATCTAGGGATCGAGGGCTCCACTGCCATCGGCCCATGTTTGCAGGCGGATATTTCCCTTTGTGTGTGTCAGCGAGTGTGTACACAGCAGGGAGCCAAACCAGAAACTAATGGAAGCCGGTCTGAACGCCATCCATCTACCACGACGGCTAATTTAGCTTTCAAGCTCCCCCTGTGTCTTCCAATGTGCTAATTTGCATTCAATACGGAAACATGCAAAAGTCTGATTTGGTCGGATTTTCCCCTGATTTTGTTCCCAACTGTAGCACCTAATGGACACTGATTGCAGTTGAAATTACCAGCGCACACACACTGTCATGGCGTGAAACTGGTTATCATTCAGGGACATGTTTGAAACACTTATTGAGCGACATTATAGCGTATATCCCATTTATGTTTTCAAGCAATCAAGCTCAGGCTCCGGTAATAGATTGCCCTTGTGGCTGATGTGTCCGTGAAGTGAGATTTACGACCTAGTGAAGCTGTTGATTGGACAAAATCAATAGATTTGTGTCTGATACAGTGTGTTGCATTCACAACCAACCCCGGTGCACCGTTGTTCTCCGCGTCCACCTCCGCAATTCCTCTGTCACATTTTGCGAGATGTGACAACAACAAGCGCATCTCCGACAATCAGCCGTAGAGTCTTTTGTAAATGTCTGGAAACACTTGGAGGCAGATGATTCTGATACGGACACAAACAGAGGTTCCTCCCGACAGATACATTACTAACCAGTGTTGGACGAAGCAGACAAATCCTTTACTTCCGCAGATGCATCAGTGCTCAATTTAAGGTGCAATAATAATAAATCAACAAATGACCACTTTAAGCTTGTGCTGGTCAATAATCATATTCATAATTATTTACTTATTGGAAGGTGACATGAAATCTATTATTGAATTTTCTGATTGTTCAAGTCCGTCAGGGTATTCTGCAATCGACTTCCATCCATCATCTATACTGCTTATCCTCTGAGGGTCGCGGGGGGGGGGGGGGGGGGGCATTGGGCAGGAGGGCAGGACCTTCGCCAGGTCGTCGGCGAATCACAGGGCTGACGTACACGCTTCTTTCAGACATGCACCGAACTTCAGACATCTCCCTGAAAAGAGGCTGAGTGCGAGAAAGCAAATCTCCTGCATTCTCGTGAACTAGTTTATCTTAAGTGATCAATTGGGGTAAAAAAGTGACTCCATAAATAGAGCAGAGGCGAAGTGTTCAGGTTTAATGTAAAACTCATTGGGAGCCGGCTGAGGTGCAAATGAAGATGTTTCCATACTGTTGTGAGCGGCATTTGATCCTTTGTGTTGTTGCTGTTGTGTCTCACAGACGCCGTGTGCCGCTGCAGCTGAGACACCAGTAGGTGATGTTGAAATATTAAATGTCTACTATAAATAAACCGACGCTCGCCTGTTAATGGTGAAGCACCGGGCGCTGAATCCTCGATCCCAGGGTTGTCGTGCATATACGCTGCTCGCACTTCCTGTTTCTCACGATTGCGTTGGATTTGTTTTAAGATGAGATTTCTTATTAAATGAGTGAGACCACACTGTCACAGGTCGGCTGCTTTACAGTCCACTCAGACGTGTTCATTTGTATATACTGTACCTGCACGATACTGTGTCCAACTGGTCTCATCGGGAGTCATTAAACTTAATAAGAAAATAAATAAATGTAGTAGCACTAGAGCACCATTTGCAGAATGCATCGTATTTTACTAGTGCAGCGCCTGTTGTTAATGTGTCTGTGTGGAATGGTTTCTATTTTCTTCCCGAAACCCGTAAAAGTGACCTATGATTAACTGGATTTCAGATTTTTACACTGAATTACTTTTAATGATTTACTGAACAGCTGTTGTTTTGTTTCCACACATTGCCACTGTCTGAGAGCCATCGACACAATCCTCACAACTCTGCTCTGTGTGAAGCGCTGCAGCAGCAGAATGAACATTGTGCTCTCAGTTGTAGACATATTAGCTCGAGGGGAAGGGGACTTTTTTATGAAAGTTGTTGCCATGACAAAGATCAGCATGAATGTCTGTGATAATCTGAAATGCTGAAATAAAAACATTCAAAGGATTACAATGATGTGGTGGGACAGATGTTATTCCCACCACTGCTTAACTCAGCCTGCAAGTCAGTGTTTAGGGACGCTGCCCCGCCCCCACTGACTGTAAGGTGATGTTTGCATGTTCATCCAATGTTTCATTAATATTGAACATGTTGTGTCCAAATCACACCAAATATGAGACGACACTTCCTCGGACTCTTAACAATACACAGATCAAGTATGAAGCCAATAAGATGAACGGTTCCCGAGATGCTCGAGTCACATACAGACAGACGGAGACTTCTGGAATTAGTTGATAGAAGATTCTCACACTGCATCAAATTGTATAATTCTGTATTTTGTATATAAAACCAAAGTCTACAATAAACAACTGAAGTGGAACAAATAAGGTAATGTTTCTTTTTTTTGTTGTGGTTTAAAAATGTGAACGGAAGGAAAATAGCAGCACTTGAAAATAATACTTATAATAATCACACTTACAAAAAAGAGTGCTGTAATTACAGCACTTTAACGACTGTGAATAGTTACTGTAATATTACCTAACATCTGGATAAGATCTGCACTGACTGAAGTGTGTGTGTTTTTTGACATGTCTTCACTGGCATGTAAAGGCGGCCAGATGAAAATGCTCCAGAGATGAACTAAGAGCACATCCATCTGCTGCGTATACTGTACACTGTAATGGAGCAGCTGTAATGCCTCCCTGTACCAGACAACCCTCCGTATCCCATCTTTATTAATATGCAAACATCTGCCTCCCCTCTTTACGAGGTGTGAATTTTAAGTTTCCTCAACGCCGCTGCTCAGTTGGGGTTTGGCCCTGCTAAACATTCACCAGCTGTTGACCCTACGGATGACGGCTGTGCGTAACAGAGCGCCACAAGAGACGACAACCGTTTCCACACTCGTCCTCTGTGTCCACTTTCACAGGAACCTCTTTATCCGTCTCACAGTCGCCAGCAGACAGGCTGCGTGACGAGGGCGGCTCCTCTAATCAACAGATGTTGTCTGAGACCTATTAAAAGCTTTGTTGTCAGATTCCAGCTCAGCAGTTTTTCCAAAGTTGAGATGTATTTGTATGCTCCGTCACCGGCTACGAGCTGAAACTGCTTTGTCGAGGTCACGTATCGCTCAGAGACGTAATCACGTCTGCACCTTTTTTTCTTTCCGAGTTGATGAGCCAATGCGTTATTGACAAAAGGCAAGAGAGTGGAGGGGAAAAAAGGCTTTGTGGTGTCTCCATCTCAGAGCGATCATGCAGAATGAAATACAATGGGGCTCTATTCATCGGCCACAGTGACAAGCTCCAGTTCTTTAGAACCAAAAGGAAAAATCGATTCGGTGCGAAGGTAACCCCGAGTCCATCCAACCATCCACCCTTCTATTCTGTCATTTCTATCTCAGTCTGGAGAGTTTTGTTTGCACTCAGACCGACTCCACTTCTATCACAACCACAACAGCAAAGGTCTAAACCGCTCGGCCCCAGATCTGTTTGCACCGTCGCCCTCAGACTGTGCACAACATTCAAGTGCAGTGCGTGTACTTCCTGTTTTAGGAGCGCACCAGGCTCCTTGAGTCCAACTTCAAGATGTAATGAGCACGCGAAACATGTTTATCGTTTAACCGTCTGATTGGAGAGAGATTCTTCATGTTTGTTGCAAAGTATTTTCCTGTTTGTTGTTTCTGCTGATTGGAAATCTAAATTCATGACTCTCCAGTTGTGATGATGATGAATAGGATGCAGCGCCAGTGATTCAGGCTGGAAATGTGTACACTATGTTTAAGTTTGAAAAATACCCTGTTGCACTGTGCAATGATAATGTAATAGAGAAAAGGTTGTGTGGGTAATTACAGTGAAATATATGCAAAACATTTCAGATGAGCCGTCCTTGGCAGTTGAGACAGGGGAAGATAAAGGCAGCATCCGTTATAAAACACAGTTTAGACATTAGACTTTTAGTTTTAAACAAGTTACACTGTTGGTTCAAAAGTCTTTGGAACAAAATTCTGGTAACGAAGCTCGACACTTCCTGCATATGAGATATTTCACAATAAAAGCCTTCCAAGGGGTTAGACCGCGCAAATATAATCAGTTAATCCATGAGTCTAAATTTGAAAGAAGTTCCCTCGAGGTGATTTGGAGATATTGTCTTTACAAAGATAGGACAAACAGAGAGACAACCACAAAACATAATTCCTTCGACCAATGATCTTCCATGTTATACATTAGAAAACTTCTACTTCAACTATAACCAAGGTTTAAGAATGAACTAGATTGATTCAGGATGAAAACCAGAGATTATGAAACTCCATTCCGGTCCAGTCACTGATGCTCGGAAGACATTTGACGTCATTCTGTTGTAAACAAAACCAGTTAGGGTGTTTCAGTTAAATGGCCTCATATTCCTCGGCTGTTATGCGACCGCGCAGGACAATCATCACATCTAATGTTTCCCATGGCTGCTGATATCACTGCAGATCCACCGCCATGTTCAACAGTCGGTTCCAGAATCTGTGAGCTGCTGGAACCATTTGGCCTTTTCGTGTCCACATGTAGCAAAGAGGAAAAAACAAAAAAACAATCCTCAGACCAGGTTATTACCTGGAAGACATTTTTTTTCCTAAGATGCGTCTCACCTCCCAGGAAAGGTTATGCCTTCGTCTGTGCGCCTCGAATACTAATTTATCTCTCAGATGACAACTCCGCCACATGCACCACGCTGCTCCGGCTCTCAAAGCCGGAGCAGACGAGCTGTTGTTCCAGCTCTGTGGTTATTTTTAAGGCTGTTTATTTGTGTTGTTCAGAAGCTGTTTTGTTTGAGTGTCAGAGCGTCTGCCGGTGACCACTGTTGCTCTCTGCCGACACAGTTTGCGTTTGGCAGATCACTCCGGAGCCTGAGTCCCTTGTCACAAAAGGCTCTTGCGATGGCAGCTCTGTTTTTCCCTCCTTGAGACTCGTGTTTGTTGTAATTTAGCTTTGAAAACTTTTGAAACTTGAACATTAATTGGTGATGTCAGAGTTTTTATTTATTTATTATTTTAAACCCCCCGACATAGACGGCATGAGGCTGACTTTGTAATTTAACATTTTTATTCTCTTTCTGTTTCAGCGTGTCGGGCGATGAGGATATGATTCATGTTTCGGATATCACACTCCCTTTTGTCCTCTCTCTGACCCGCTGCATGTCTGTCTTGTAATTGTGGTGGGGGAATTTCTCAAATTTTCTCTTTTTTTTTTTTTAAGAGATTCATTCCGAGTCTCAGAGGAGGCCAAGAACCACCGAGGGAGTTTCCTCTTCGAAACGCCACTGATCGGAAACCACATCAGAACTCGCTGGATTTCACTGAAACACAGACAAGTAGAGGGCCTGGAATTACCCTTTGAAACATTAACAATCTGGGGACTGAAATAACCTTTCAGGAGTTCCTATTTTGGTGCTCAGCTGCGGTTTGGATTGATAGTGGCTTCAGATCTCATCAGAGGAGCCGTGTTTAGTGCGAACATTTGTGCTTGTTTATTTGGCCGTGTTGTCCAACCTCACCAAATGTCCCTTTTCAGTTCCAGTAAACAGGCTTGAGCAGTAAATCCACCCGAAAACAGACTCCACATGTTTCCGTTTCCATTGGATTATTAATAGAATGTGTTCTTCCTAGTTTTATTGTGCAAGCAGCTCCCGGTTTCTCTTTCCTCATCACTGTGAATTATTGTTTTGTTTAGGAAATGACTCGCTTCCTCAATCTAGACAGTCAATATCAGATTAATAGTTTTGGTGAGGGAGAAACATCCTGAACCATTTTCAATTTGTTGCATAACAATTTCTCATGTGCTCAGGTGAAAATTGCACGATTAATCCAAACTGTCCTTTAACACTGATACCAAACATTCATTACACGGGACTCTCACCTCCCACAAACCTCGAACGGCGGAAACCTAAATATTCTGCTCCGACAAAAGAAATCAATACAACTTGACAAAAAGATACATTTATACAGAGACTGTGAGCTTCTCATTTCCAGCTGAAAAATAAAGAAAATGGCCAGAGACAAGGATGAGACTGTCAGAGAGGAAGAGAAAGTGACAGTAGAAGACAATTACGCAGGGACAAAGGTTTCTGAGCGTTATCTTGGAATTCATTTTCTTTTGAAACTGAGGCAACCTTGCATTTTGATCGCACAAATGACTGAGCTTACCCTGCAGCCTCCGGTCGGTCTACAAAGCTGTGGTGTTGATGTTTAGTAGCTCCCTTAATTCAAAGATGATGAAGCTGTCCACTGATAACGTGGGCGGCGTGATTTAATTATCCGCGATGAGACCGCGGACATAATTAAATGTGTTCCTACTGGTGATGCCACGATTGTGAAGGAGAGAAATGAGCAAAGTCCGACTGACTTTCACTAAAGAGGAGGTAAAGAAAGACGGATGTCAACTGCACTGCAGGGTCGAGACGCCATTTTTCCAAAACACATTTCTTCATTTGGTGTTTTGATGCTGGTGATTGTGAGTGGTAATGTTACGGGTCCCCGGGGGAACCAAAGAAACTAAATAGAAAAATTTGAATCTGAATAGAAAATGTATCTATAAAATACAGATAAAGTGCAGCAGCGACGAGGTGAAGTGTTCGTCATCCCGGCTGCGTTTGGTCGCTTAATCCACAACAACATCAGAAAAACATCACATGTCCCAGCATCAGTTTCAGTCCACGCTTTGTGACTACAAGGTTAAAATATATTTCTCCAACCTTTTTCATTTCTAGTGTACTTTACACAACATTCTTATACATTCATACACAAATGAACCAAGGCCACTATGGCAATATAGTGCAGATTCCAGCGATGGTTAAGTGTATTTTTTTAAAGCAAACAACTTTCAATCTGCGGTGACAGTACTTACAGCACACACTCAATTCAAACACGGCTTAGAGAAGCATTTCACATTTCATCTGTATAGTAACTGCGTACCTTTTAATACAGCTATTACGTGTACAGGAGCCCCCTCTCCAACATTACTAGACAATATGTAAAGACCTACAAATTTTAAATAATGCTGTTCATCTCCCGTCCTCTCCTGAGATGAGATCTGCAGACCTCAGAGACCCGAGCACACAAAGCAAATCATGTTCATGTTCACTGAACCCCTTGAGTGACCTTGGTGCCCTGTGGACAACCCTGCAATCTTGAGACAATTCTAGAATTCATCATGAGATAATGGTAATAATCAGTGTTTCATCTGCAGTAATAGAGGCTGGAATTACATGTCTTCAAATATACATGTAAATTTATATTTGAACGAAGACAGGGGGGGGAGGGGGGTTGAATATGGCTACAACCACACTACTGTTTCGGTCTTTGTCTAACTGTTTTACTTTGAAACTGCGGGGGCTGCATTTGCTTCCTAATCGTTCTTATCACTGACGACCAGAAGTAAATGCAAAACGTTGCTAACACTTAAAGTCAGTAACGATCCACCTTGTCGTCGGTCTAAGAAAAGAAATCTCTTGTCTTCATTTTCACCTTTGTTGTTTATCATTGTGTAACCAAGCAACCGACCGCAGAGTAAGCAACAACGCACCCCCCCCCTTGTGTATGTGAATGGTCAGGTGCTTTGTGTTTTCAGGTATGTTGGTATGGACGGGGGATCATTACTGGGACAGAGCTAAAGAGACTTGTGTGGACAGACATTCTTTGTGGATGTAGCCTGTTACTGTGGGTGGTGAAGTCTTCTAGAGGAGCCGACACATGTATCTGTGCATTAAGCTGAAGGAAGTGGATTTGATAGTAAAATAGTTTTACTTAAGAATAAAAGAAACAGCTCCACAAACGTCTCTGAATGACGCATGAGCATGTTCACGTACAGGAGGACAAAGAGGATCCACATCGTGTCATGAAAATTCGTGGGTGAAAGTCCCAGTAACGAGTCCTGCCTGCGGTCCTGCTCAACTTGGCTCACTAGTCTTTAATTTACTTACGACATACGGATCATCAATTTTGAATAATATTCTCGCTCAGTGTGGAAACATCAGCCCCCGACGTTAAATAGCGTCATCTCGTTCCCGGCTGATTGACAGCTCTCTCCTGCAAATAGCGTAAACATAAGAATGTCAACGACCCATTTGAAAGACACATAGCCGCCCGATAATGTTCAATTTTCCAGCAGCACCACTGAATCCAACGAGTAGTTTCCTATTTATACCCTCATGTTTTCTGATTTGAGTGGATATGTGAAGTATTCGCTCGCAGAGGTAATGGGTTCTGTCAGCGCTCACCAGCTACTTATTACCCTCCACACACCTGCCCGTCAATATCAGAGGCCGCGCCGGTGAACGGAAATACACCAGTAAACTTTCTCAAATGTCCCTCAAACAGCTTCGATCAAAATAAGCCAATATACATTACATGCCTGCTCCCGGCGAGAGATCGAGTCCTGCAATTTTATGTACAGATTGCGTGGGAGAAGGGCCCCACAACACTTATCCAGTCAGCACAGTCAGTGTGTGTGTGTGTGTGTGTGTGTGTGTGTGTGTGTGTGTGTGTGTGTGTGTGTGTGTGTGTGTGTGTGTGTGAGAGAGAGAGAGAGATGGAGATCTGTTAATCGCACAGTAGAAGAGGAAACATGAGAAGTTTGGAGAGCACACAACTTCACGCTCAATCCATCAAATGTTCGTGACAGAAACCGATTTGAAAATAGCTCCGACAGAGATAATCAGTGAGTTGGGAAATGGAAGATAAAGGAGATTGGTCTCCCCGTGGACCACTTGGCATTACGGCGGGGGAAACGGCATCATGATAGCGGTAGTGATTTCCTTTTGCTGCCCTGTGATTAAGGTCGAGGCTCTTCTCATTAGGTCTTATTTCATGTGCGAGCACACAGTAAATTGATTCATTGATGTGATGACCTGGAGGCCGACCACTGGTGTTTGGGTCACTTCTACAACTGTGCTTAATCAACTGCTTCACGTGGCCCGACAGACATCAGGCCAACAGACCCCACACAGCGGGGGGGGGGGGGGGGACGTGTTCTCACAAACAGCCCGTTCTCTATGAAGGAATGAGCGGATGTCACCGCACGTACGCATCGCTGCTCGGAAAGCAGCCCACCTTTATTCTCCAGCTGCAGTTATGCTTCAATGACATAATGTCACAGGTAATTCGTAAGAAGTTATTAATTCTGCATAACTGCCTTCTTTGAATTGTCATACACTCTTTGAATGTCTCTGATAAGGCCGCGCGCTTCCTCAAAGAATGAATGGTAACCTTAACGTATCTGCAACGGGGGCAGTCAGAATCACAAAGGGGGGGGGAACCCATCATATCAGCAGAAATTCTGCCAAGTCGAACGGCTTCATCTCAATAAATTGTATTTTTCTGTCAGAGAAGCATGTGGAACCGTCGCCTAATGTAGCGTAAAAGTCTCTTTTGTGGAGCCTCCCATTTATTGTATCAGCCTGTCAGAGCTAAACTATGGAAATCACGGTGAACAATGGAAACAGAGAGGAGAGAGAGGTCAGGGTACCGAGCTATTTTCCAGGAAACAACGTGTGCTCTTTCCAAGAGATGACAATCAGGGCTCAGCTGAGACAAGGCTACTTTCTTTCATTCTTCAGAGACACAACCTGGGATTTATCCAACAACTTTGGGAGTAGCTGAAGAGACTTTTAATTAAACGGCGAAAGGAACTTTGTCGAGCTCTTTCAAACCTTTATATTGTTGTTTTAGTTTTTTCTCCAACAGTGTCGGAAGGCTTAGGCGTATGTAACCGTTCTCTTCAAGGCAGCATGAAAAGCCCGCTGTCACGAGGAGGGGTTAGACGCCAATATTGTCAAAATGTGGGGCGCTGAAGGAGGAAAAACACACAGCTGCGCTGGCTTCTATCGGCTGACAGGTTCAAATTGACAAAATGCATATCTGCAAGTATAAACACCGACACAAGACGTCTGCTACAGGCTCACGTGGGCCACATTTAACAGTCTATCGATGAATCGGTCGGGCTCTAATAGAAATATATATAAAGTACGTGATGGATTCGGGCCATTCAATTACTGCAAGGTGTGTCTAAACACATTCAGCAGTGATGTAGCATGCTACTGCTGCGGAAATAAGACATGTTATCACCACAAGCAGGCAGCGCAGGCAGGATCATTAGACTGAATGGAGTCACTCTTTCATACATCCACATTTCCGTGCATCTGTGACGCTCTGTTAGTCGGCGGATGAAGGCATTTTAGAGATTTCATGCTCCACAACAGCATCTACATTGTAATGTTGTTTTAAAAGGGGGATGAAAAAAAAAAATTCAATTGCTATTTTGGCTTGTGCAAACATGCCAAATTCATCTTTTCAGCAAATGTGCTGTTCATTTTGTCACCCGCTGAGACACACTGAGGTCCAAGACTAAAAGATTTTACATGAGACAACGGATCACCATTCCTCTTAATGGATTCCAGGCATGTTCCGACATGCACGCTGCCAATCATCTGACGTAGTCGTGTTTCTTAATGTAATTAATTCACTTCAGTCCAAGATCCAGATTCTTGTGTGGATTCCGTATTCAGTGGATATCGATGGTACGGACGCTTCGGCCGGTTGAAGGTGAAAAGCACCAAAACAAACCAAATCTTGTCCAACATGACCCCCATTACAATTCCAATTTATTTTCCCACCCACCGTCTAAATCAAATTGAACCTATTGACCAGGCAGATTGAAAAACACTGCTAAACAAAACAATTGGTTGTACACTTCCCCCTCATTAAATACAGACTCCATTGAAAATCAACAACTTATTGATGGGGACATGCTACATGCTGCCAAGAAGTGGGCTTAAAGGGATTAAACTCAAATTGCTAGCCATTGCTGAATGCATCTTTAAGTCGGAGGCTTTATGGAGACGGTCTTCCTTTTCACCGAGGATCAGAAATTAGGAATCCCGCGGTCTATAATATCCCAGTAACCAAGTACACGGTGGCGCCAGATGGTCCAATGTAGGCAGAAATCCCATGCTGCTGGTATTCCTCCCTGTCCTTATTATTTGAATATAAAACCCATCAGCTTAGCTCGGCATGCGTGTTCTTTGTTGTGGGCGATTGCCGCCATGCTCGGGACTGATACGGTTGTGTGCTTTTATTTTACCCCGAAACTCCAGTGGGTCCGCCGCGATTCAACAGTCATTATCAATGCCCAACACATGTCGGCCTGCCTCTAACTGTCCTCGTAGCACACTGACCACAACAGGGAACCAAACACACTAATCCAGTGCGGACACAAAATGGATCCTGAACAATTGCTTGGCATTTCCAGCGCTCACATGAGGTTTCTGAGAAAACGTCTTATTCTGTGCCGGGAACGAACAGTAAGGACAATGAAATTATCCTGTTCTGAGAGCAGGGGGGAGGGGGTGGGGGGGGTGGGGAGATTAAGTCTTCAACATTTCAGCAGGAACCACGCTCCAGTGCACAGGGAAATTAAACATACATGTTACATTAATCAGGAAGTGTCGATCCAATCCATGGGCAATGCCGCTGGGACTTCCCTTACAGAAGACTCTACATATTCATGCATCCGTCAGTATAAACAGTGGATTGAACTGCCCTTCACAATCCATTTGTCCTGCTCCTCTCTTCCCGTTTACACATCAGGGAGGGTGTCAAAACCAAGCCGATTATTACACGAGGAAATCAAGCCATCTGACGTGCCGATCAATGGCTCTCCTGACTGATGGGTCTCGTATCTAGATGAACGGCTCCCTTGAGGGATGCTTGCTCTGCCTCGCTGCGGTTGCAGCGACTGGGGGGGGAGTGCAACAGCATCCAGCACTGTCAAGGTCACCTCGCGGGCACAGTGACGACGCCATGAATCAGACCAAGCCGAAGGAGATCATCCAGCAAGATCTGACCACAGATTGAAGGGTAGGCAGAGTAAGAACGACAAACGCCCTCTTTTCCCTTTTTTACAAACGTTGATATTCCATGAATGCAGGCAAATCTGTGGCGACGCCGAGACACACGATGACTGTGGTTCATTAAAATAAGGCCCAAGAGAGATGGGGCGAATGGCCTTATGGCTTCTCGAAGACCCACTCCAAGCCTTCAGGGACAGACTGCTCATTGTGATCCCCTCCAGCAGTGGCAGCGGCCAGCTGTCCCTCACGCCGGGGGAAAGCGGTAGATATGTGGAGACTTTGACATTGAACACAGCCTGAAGATGTTTGGATGGCACACTGAGGATGCTGGTCATCTGTTGACCCACAACTGAGAGGTCACATGGAACTACGGAGAGCCAAGCAAAGTCAGTGTACGGTATATCATGTAGGGATGAGAGTATCATGCATGAATGCACAGAGGTCACCAAATGTTTGTACATGTGTATTGTTTCATTCAAAATTCATATAAAGCCATGTCAGCTGACCTGGAGGTCGGTCATGCCACCACTTGGGTGTCGACTGAAATGTGTCAACAACCATTACGTTAACTGCAAAGAAATCTTGCCCATACATCCACGGTGCCCAGAGGATGAAAGCTACAAACTTAATGTCGCCCCTGATCTTACATCTAGTTCAACCAGCTGGAAAAGATGTGAAATGTCTCTTCATCTTTCAGACTGATCAGTGCAAAGATACAGATTTTTCATTTTTTTTGTTGTTGACCAAATACATGCAAAACTGAAAAGGACATTCTCATTAGAGTTGATTTATTGATTGTTTAATATAATAGGCCTTCATGAGACAGAAATAAAAGTATCGGTGTTTATGTTTGCGGCTATGAAAACTTTCACAGAAATGCATTTTACATTAAAAGATG
The DNA here is from genome assembly GCA_006182925.3 of Reinhardtius hippoglossoides. NCBI lineage: Eukaryota > Metazoa > Chordata > Actinopteri > Pleuronectiformes > Pleuronectidae > Reinhardtius > Reinhardtius hippoglossoides. The sequence continues at coordinate 5,293,785 of CM031680.1, read as the reverse complement.
TTTATCATCTTAATTCAAGTTCCATATTATAGTATATTTGTCTGTATTTTATATTTATAGTTGTGAGGTTATTGGGATTTTGGGTGAACTGTAAAATATCCAGCCTCGTTAACATTTCTTCATTTTGTAAATGTGTCTTTTTTTTAATATTATCTATATTTGCCAATATACCAGTATCCCTAACATCGGTATCAGCCCCCAAAATCAATACCAGTTTGCCTCTTATTCCCATCACCCACTAGCTGTATTTTTTTTAAATTATTTAGCTCATATTTAAATGCAAAAATGCAAAATTAAGGAGATAAACATGGCAAAAATTGAAATGTCAGCAGTGTCACCGGGAGAATTCTGACATTATCATTTCGCTAAAAGAGGAGCTTTGCCTACCGACAGCCTCACCGAGCCCCGGTGTACGTTTCATAGCTGCCAGCCAGGCGCAGGATTCACAGACACATCTTCAAACGCAGGACAGGAACATGCAGGAATGATGAGTCCTGCTGCCTTGATCTCACTGCGCGACTGACAAAAGCAGCGTTAACAGGGTGGAGAAGAAGCGCACGCTCTTTTAGGAGTTTGGGTTCGGGACTCCGTCTGCTCAGCTCAGTACATCTGTTGCTTAACAATTAACACAACATGAATTATACGTTATAAGAGTCCTCCATGTTCAAAGCAGCCATCTTGATGCAAAAAAAAAACCCACACACAACCCAGGCCCCCGTTAGAAATGCAGACTGGCACAAACATCTCTGCTCTCCTGCTCCCCCGGGCGTTTACTGTGAGTGGCTCCTATCTCTCTTACAGGTGCGGGTCCACGTCTACAGCGCTGCCAACCGGGTTCTTTGTTTCTCTTCCCCCTTTCATTCTCCATCAAGAATAAATACAATTATCTTATAATGGGATCCCCTTTGATAAAAAGCAGTGTGTCATTCTCGCGGAGGTGCCAGAGTGTTGGATGGTGAGAAACTCCAGGTTAAGTACTTTCTTTTATCACTGCTCCTTTTTATATGCAAATCCCCCTTCCCGCCCATCTATTTACTGTTGCAGGTATTCAGACAGGGCCTCAAACCATGCCAGCCACAGACCGCAGCCTGCCATCCGGCGCCAGCGTGGGACTTGAAATAGATTTGATTAGGATTCAGAAATACGCCTTTGATCTCACGTTTGTTAGGCAAATGCAGCCACATGACAATATGCTCGAGGACGGAATGATTCTGCTGGCGTTTACAAAATAATGGACAATCTAATTGTGCTGTAATGCAGGGTGTGCGCAGTTATTAATTTGTGGTGAGGTGCACTGAGCCAGAAACTGGGTTCATTTGCATCCGGTTCTGACAGGTGGAGAGAGAGAGAGGCCGCGGTTTGACTGCAAACAAATATGCTGCTGCCTATTGATAATCAGCACTCTTGTTGCTGTGTGGCACAAACTCCCTACCTGCTGTCAGGATGAATAGACTGTCATTTTGTCAATAAATATGCAGTCGCAGGAAGGGAGTTATTAATAATTACATTTACCACTACATAGTAAGATGCTTATTGCGAGTAACATCTCTGTAAATTTGCCGCACTGGAACTGATTTGTTTTTTTCTTCAGCGGCAGTCATCTAAATTGAGGCGAGGACGCCGTCAAGACTGAACACAGGGAGACCAATATACCAAAGCATAATCTTTCCAGCAATCTCTCGCTGCTTCTATTAGACGTCTTAAAATATGACACTTTTGCTTCATTTCCACTTCAAAAGTGCGCACCAGACATACCAGAACAGAGCCGTTGCCATTTTAAATGTCGAGTCATACTGGGAAAAAGAGCCCAGTGACCCAGATCAAGCTTGACATGCATGATTTAAATCGTCTGGCATGTGTGTGATCGGAGAATTAACCCACTTCTAAAAATACGACCACGACGTGGACTGTAATGCGAAGGCACATACAGCGTTTTATCGCTGCAAATTTTGATTTCAAGGATGATTATGCGTTTGCACTGTACGGAGCTCTTTTTAATCTTTCATTAAACCGAGGCCAGACCCACTGATTGGACCAAATAACCCACTCCTCATTCATTATTGACGACATTACACACTATTCTCTCGCTGAGATTTGACTTGCATGGGCACAGCTGGAGGGCTGGCACAAAGGTTTTAACACGGCTAACTCCATGCTAGCAGGAATTTGCAGTGAGAGTCTATTAAAAGAAGTCGTTTACATTGGTGCACACAGTGAGATTAGTAGCAGCTGGCCACCTCGCGTAATTAAATTGTTGTCGTAGCCCAACGACAATTCAATGTTCTTTTTCAGTCACGGATAAACAAGAGCCTATTTCCACTCTTAAGGGCGTGGGCTGAGACTGACTGGAAAACCCCCCTCTCCCTACTTGAGGCTTTTCCAGGCTGTAATTGACAACACTCGATGCTCTGGCTTCGGAAAAGACTGTGGATTTCCCTGGATTAGAGCGCGGGGGCCAAGGCTACTCCAGCCTCTGCAACTGGATTAAACCACTTGATTGGAAGGAGAGCTAAAGAGACAGCCGTGGTGGACTGCATCCAGGGTGAGAGGTTAACTGTCCTGTCCAGAAGGGCTTCAAACCGCCGTGGCCTTGACCGCGCGGGTCGGCGGATGGCAGTCATAAATCACACACCGATGAACTGCAATCAAACGGCGGCATCGGGCCACTTCACATCCCATTTCCACTGTCAGGTAGAGATTCAGCTTCTATCTGAATTTTTCAAAATGTCATATTTTTTAACCCAGACAAAGATTGGCACAGAGTCAGGCCTTCCCACACACACACACACAGTGCACATGCTCCAACGCTTCAATATGCCCGAGCCTCTCATTGCTTAACTGCTCTCGCTCAGCAGTCACACAACCTTGGCTTGTTTCTTCCACATCAGTTCATGGTGTCATATGCCCTCTCTCTCGTTCTCTCCGTATCACTCTCTGCATCACAGCTTCCCCGAGGCTTCAGGGTTTGAGCAGCTCGGGTGTAAAAGTGGAGTCTGCTCCAAATCTCAGGTCATGAGCGATAACGCAGAAGGCTCCCTTAAAGTTCTAATCAGTGTTTGGTTAACGATCTATGACATCTATGACACGACCTGCATTTAAAGGTTCAGAGTGTAGAATTTAGTGACATCTAGTGGTGAGGTTGCATGTTGCAGCTGAACACCCCTCACCTCACCCTCCCCTTCCAAACATGACAGAGGACCTGTGTTAGCTTCAGTTGTCATAAAAACTCAAAAGATGTTTAGTTTGTCCAGTTTGGGCGACTGTGAAAAAAAACATGGTGGCCTCCGTAGAGAGGACCCGCTCCTGATGTAAATATAAACGCAATGTAGACGACTATCATGCTAATACGCCATGCTAGCTACCACTGCACTGCTAAGAGAAGTGTGCAGGGAATGAAATGGAAAACCAGATGAAAACACATCAGATAAGTCAGTGGCCTCTGCTTCCTCAGGGCGTGAGTATTATGTTAGTCATGATTTGGCTGTATGACATCACCCCATTTAGTGAATGAGCAGTGTTCCGGTTAAAGTAAAGATTAAATGTAAGATAGGATCTTAAAAAAGATTTTATTACTGTTTGGAGAAATGTCAGGTCATGGGTCAAGTGGTTGCAGATGATTGTGTGAAAGTGAATTCCTCTCGTGAATCCTAACTCTTCTTGTGGGATTAGACATGTGTCACGGTTGAATCAGGCCCTGTGTGTAATCTGCTTCAGATTTACAGTTTGAAACGATTTTCTGTCATTCAAACAACAAAACGATTTGTGTTCAGACTTGGCAGAGGCTGTTTTTCTATTGTTTAAATATAAAAAAAGCTTTTGTGTCACCGATCCAACGGGTCGTGCTGCTGAAAAAGTTTAGATCCATTCCGCTGTTTATCTTCTTTTCACGCCACATGAATAATTACACAATCCTTGCTGCAAAATGAAGCAATCGCTACGACCGCGACTGACCTTGTGTCTTCACCGTAACCATTGTTCATCTGTCATGAGTTAAGGAGACGCGCGGCATCGGAGAGGCCGGAGACAGCAAACTCCCACGATGCCTCTCAGAGCCATTTTAACGTCGAAAGCTGCAGAGAAAGGAAGCGATCACGCGGCCTTGTTTTGGCAGCTCCTCCGCAGTCATTGTCTTCTGGGTGATGAACGGCCTCCATCACAGCCACAGACAACGGCAGCCCAAACTAATTAGTGGACTGGCAGGTCCTGTATTCATTGTGGGCCGCGCAGCCACACATGCCCAGTTTTCTATCTGCTCCTCATTCATGAAATGGCCATTACCGCAGAGCCCTCAGACTGAGGTGAAAGAGGAATGATGTAGTATGATGTTTTCTCTGTTGCAGTGGAAACAAGCCACAAATTCCTGCCACGCTGAATGTCGTCCGTTTCTCTTGTTAGCACCTGAGGGAGACGGAGATCTCGTAAAGTCCAACCTGTGAGACACCGTTGCTTGTTTACGCCTCGCAGAACCGATGTAAGAGGAAAATCTTCAAAGGGACCCACCGCGCTGCCACTCAGATAATATATTCTGCTGTAAAAGATGCTTTCATTGGTAATAAAATGCTCCTTATCCTCTCTCATCATTCAGCACAATGCCTCGAAAATGTGTTTCTCTTTTTAATACCGCCTCTCCTGCTGCGTTTGGTTTTCAACAAAAGCAGTGATATTAAGACGACGCGCCCATGGAGAACAGAAGTGATCTTTTCCTTCCTCGTTCCCTATTAAGTCAAAGATACTGGAAGAAAGTCACATTTAACTTTATCTGTCATGGTCAATCTATTTAACACTGTAAGCAGAGCAAAAGAGGTTGGAGCGAGGATGTCTGGGGAAATATCAGGGGCTGGGAAGACATCCAATGATGCTGTGATTTATGGTTTCATTACTGTATCTACCAGGAAAGATCCCTGTGTGAATACATGTAGCTTGTAGGCCAGACAGGAATGTGCGCCACCGTTATCTGGGACTTACTTAATTTCGCTATTTTCTAAAACCTCATAGACCTGGTAAACTAATTATAAAACCTTATTAAATCATGCATGCAAATGGTGATGTTAAGATGACATTAAAAATGGCGAGCGGTGTCTGCCGAGCGAAGTTACCTTGTCAAGGTTCCACTTTATCACACGGTACCTCAAAGTCTGACGAGGGTAAGATGAATATGCCAACTCGACTGCAGAAAGCCAATTCTGACGGATTGCATTTTTCTACCCATAAAACATTCATGCAATGAATCACTTAACATATCGGGAAACATGAGAGCCGGCTGGGTGCATAGAAAGGAATTCTATTTCGTTCCTCTGAAAACACACTGTATTATAACTTAGTTTTGGAAATGAAAGGAGTGAGAAAGAATACGTAATGCATCTGGAAATGGCCGAACAGACGGGATACATATCACAGGTATTCATGCGGAGCTATTAGTTTCTTATTGAACTATGTATCAAAGTGCTTTCTTCAGAGGCCAACAGATAGTGCTATCACTCTCAAATAATGACTCATAATTTGGAACAGTTTTCTAGACTGTGTCCTAGAGTAACCACAGGTTCTCAGACACCAGGGAAATGGTTTTAGTTGGGAATTATACTTTATATATACTTTATATATACTTTTTTTTCTTTTTAGATTATCGTCTCCTTGCTTTAAGGACGATCGTAACGTTTCTACGGAAACTTGTGGAGTTAAAAGATCATTTCAGTGACATGAAATATTCATTTTCGACATCCAGCGGGGCTTCAGTAAAATAACTAAATGTAAAGCTCCACTCATCAGTATCTAAATAGCAGTGAATCAAGTAACTAGCTTTAATATGAAACAGTTTCTTGTAAGGAAAAATCGAATCTGCTGTTTGGGGTGACTGCGGCTGAGGCGATAGAGCAGTTGTCCTCCAACCAGAAGGTCGGCAGCTCGAATCCCAGGCCATGGGAAAGATGCTGAACCCCCTAATGTCGCTTTCGATAACAGCATCAATGTATCATATCATATTAAAACTGTAAACATATGACACATTTAGTTTCATATCTATATGTGTTATAAGGTCAGGTAACAACTCTGTCACTTCTGGTAAAATACTAGGCCTACTACTAATAATAATGCTACATTTTATTTATATATGCCACTTTTCCACAGTAGGTTCCTTCCCAAGTGAAAAAAGGAACCTGTGAATCCCTCCTTGCAGGATATACAAACAGAGGTGTGTGTGTATCCCGTGACGCTCTGACAAAGGCAGGACCGGGACGCCACACTGTTCGTCACCGCAGGCACTTTGTCGACCCCGACGCCGCAGCGCACAGATCACGACAGACACTCAAAGTGAAGGAGGAAACAGAACCACAGACCTGAGTCCAGGACCATGTCTGATTAACTGAGTGGTTGTGGTGTCTGTAGGTTATCAGGACCCGTATACACTCCACACCCACAAGTATCAGTATCAGCGGATTACAGACCTGTTTCTATCGGGCTTCGTGTCTCCTCGACTGATTATATATTCACGACGATACTGTGTCCCAGTGAGTTACACTGAATCTGACTGTGTGTAAACCGCCCACATGTGCCAATACACACAATCACTGAAATGGTCTGCAGAAAACTGAAGAATATAAATACATATACATATATATGGGGCGTATAGATCTGTTCAGGTTATACCACAGGTGACAGCTGAGCCCCTGATGCAGCCTGTGCAGACGACTGTATTGATTCAAATGAAGCGTGTAATTGTTCTGTGAGACGGGCGACTGAGAAGTGGGAGGAAGCGCCTCCTGTGTTGTCTTGCATTTAACCATTAAGGCTCAATTGAACTATCGACCGACAACTCTGGTTATTATCGAGTTTTAATAAAATCAAATATTCAACAAAAAACAGATAACAAGTAATTTAAAAAGACAAAAATGCTAATTTCAGCCTCAACAGTTTCACAGCTTCTCTCTGGAGTATCTCATTTTAATATCTTTGAGTTTAGAATGACTTAAACTTTTCTTTCAGTAGACAATGAGGTTCCATAGAAGCCTAATGGAGATCCAGGTCCACAGTCCTCATACATTATAGGTAGGGGGGAAAAAAAGATCATGGTTCATCGTAGGGCCGGGCCTTAATAAAATACTTCTATTTTGTATCGCAGCTTTATTATCCTTCCGTGTTTCCATCGCTTTGCAGCTCTATTCATACCACTTTTAAAACATTTCATGCTAAATTGATAAAGCTACGAGTTACTATAATACCTGACTTTATAGTAAATGTAATGCCTTCCAGCTGTGGGCAGAGGACATCATAATGCCGTAAAGACGTCTTACAATAACTTCCACAAAGTATAACGCATGTGTGATGTAGGTATTAGATGGCGGAGGAGCACTTTAAAGAATGAATCAACCTCTCTGGCTTCGGGAGGCTATTACTGCACAGCCAATGGTAACTAACAGCTACAGAGATGTTCCACTAACGAGGACTGACGCTCCACCGGCGCCGAGTGCACCAGCGTTTTCCACATTTGTCTGAGGCTCCCTCAAGGACGCGCTTTTGTGCAATAAGTCACCGTTCTTTCAATATGAGCAGATCCATTGACACAAGGTTATGTTGGTTTTCCCTTTTCCCCTGATTTAGCCCAAAGCGACGGATCGCACAGACGCCGAGGACACGTGGAGGCATGCTTCAGCGTGACAGCTCCATCTGGACTCGCCACGCGGACCTACTGATGATCACAGAGCTGGATTCTCCCCCAAGGACCCAGTGCTTCTTTATTGAACACTGACCAGTGTCGACTTTGCCATGCGTGTTATCAAGATATTTTTTTCTTCTTCTTTGATATGAAATATACCGTCGACAACTCAGAGATGTTAAACCTACACGTCTGGGGAGGTTTAGTGTTTGATCTTGTCTCGGTGACGACAAGGTGTGTGTGTGCGGTGGCTCAGCGGCTTGATGGAGATATGTGACAGTAGCACTGGTTATGGTGGACCATTAGATGAGTGTCCTTGGGCTCCTCTCATCACTCTTGGGTGGTTGGCTGTCCCTGGGCGATGTGAGCGGTGTCGGTCTCTGCTCGGCTTCTATTATTTATGACTGTCAATCCGACAGGTCGCTCCACCTGTGCTATTCAGGCCCCTGCACTGGATGTCAGTCGAATGTGCAGCAAAAGATAACAACAGTTGTTGACAGAAAAACACTGGGCGGCCTCACTTTGGTTTGACTGGAGCGACCCGAGCGACGGGAAACACCGCACAACCGCTGCGCTCGAATAAAAAGGTGAAAAGCTGTATTTTACAATTCCTACAAATGTGAGGGTCTAACACTCATCTGTGGATCTGTGTTTTTACTCCACTTCAGGAGGTAAAACGCTGACCCAAGCGGGCCAGGACCAAGAGGATGATGTGACTAATGAACAGCGATCTGGCCGGTCTGAGGCCTTTGGCAGGCGCAGGGCTGGGTGTGAGTGATTGTTCTGACCCGCCCATCCATCAGTCAGAATGTGACAAGGCTGGTGCTCTTTCCGCAGAGAGACAGCCCTGACCTGGAGGGAGGGGAGTCACTGTATCCTCTCCACCGCCGGCCTCACAAGACATTCTCATCTCCGTACCGCCGCGGGGGGAGAGGACGGCCCTGCTGAGCCGGGAGAACAGGTGTCCCCGCCGGATTCTAATTCGAGACTTTTCGAGCTGCTGCCGATGAAGGATGCCCTCACAAGCGAGAGCACATCTCGTATAAAGGATGACGCAGACAGGTAATGTGACAAGCGCGGCGCAAAACAAAAGTGACACTGTAAGTTCACTTAATAAATTCACGTTACAAATGTCGTCTGTGAAAACAACTTTGTAATGTTGTGGCATTTGTTTACATGATGAATCGTGCCACCGTCGGCTCAGAGGCCTCCGTAAAATTGCATCTGCACCAGTCAGGACGCAGGAGGCTGCATGCAAATGAAACGAGGAGTATTAATCAATCGCGTATTTCTCCCCACTAAGTGAAGCGTTAACTATTGCACTATTTCAGGAACACGGCTATTTGAATAAATATTTGATTATGACTAAACAGAATATGTGCGCGTCTGACAAGAAAAATCCATCACAATTTTTGGCTAATGCAAATGGCATTTACGCCGCAATTAATGAGGGAGCCGTAGCGGTTCCGCGGCGCCGGCGGAACAAACTCAGAGGGAATGACATCAGCACATTGCTCTGGATGGCGTTCGTGGACACGCCTGCTGACACACGGAAATGTGAGCGGAGCAACAGGGACGTTAAAGGTTGTAAGAAATCTCCACAGGTGAAGGGTGGAGCAGCGGGCGGAGCGGGATGTAACGTAACGACACCGGCGTCGGCTCTTATGACCCAAAACTCTCTGGATATCTTCATCAGTGTCTTTATGGCATCGCTCTTTCATCCTGAGATATTTGTGTTGTTTTTTAAATATATTTTTGTCGGTTCGCAAAGTCTCCGCAATGTCTTCTCTGGAGATTTCTTCACGTCTGACAAAGACTGTGGCGGAAAAGCAAACACTCAAATCAAGCACCACAATGAAAACTTAAAAGTACTCGAGACCGTGGAGGAAGTCCAAGTTTTTGTTGGCCAGCCATGTTGCCGTGGTGACCTGAACATGTTGAGCCGCTTTGCCGTCAATACGCTGTGAATTAATAATTTGCTAATTGTTTGTAAAGGCTGACTGAAGGCGAACGGTTGAATATTAAATTAGTTGGCTGTAGTCAGCGAGGACCCAGATGGCTCGTGTGTATTTTTATGGGATCACTGACAAAAAACGCATCAAGGGCCCTATTTCTGTAATAATGAATGTCACATGAAGTAGTTAGGGTTCGAGGCAGATAATGATGTTCTTTCATTTGGCACCGACATTTTTCATCATCTTTTGGCCGTTCGCCGTTCGTTCCACGTAACAAAACGTCCATGACTCAAAGTGAAGTCGTCCCAAATAGTCAATTAAATCGCGGCAATACTGTAAAAACTATAACACAGATTGCGAGGCGGATATCACCAGCTGTTGATGTGTAAAGACCCTCGTAGGACAAACCGCCGTAAAGAGACGCTGCAGGGAAAAGCATCGTGTGTTTAAACACAGGATGACATATATTAAAAAGCTGCCATTTTCCTTCACACGCTCACGGTCTCTTTAATTCGTGATGAAACGGGGGAAGTCATGCGCGAGTGGCTGTCACACATTTGTTATTTATGTTGGGATTCATTCATAATGTATGAGGTGATGAAAATGAAAATGTCAAACTGAGACAAATGCTGCTGCGGCGTATATAAAAGGTAATATGGCTTTAAGTGAAACATGCAGTCGTTCGTATTGAAACGATGTTGTGTGTAATGCGTGTACACCGTGTCACAACACTGATACTAATCTTTATCCCGGAGAAAGCTCCAGATTCAATTTGTGTCGCGTAAAAATAAGATGAGTCGATGCGCAAAAGCCTTAAACTGGCGTAGACGTGTATTGATGCCGTTTTCAAAGTATGTAGCAGAGGGGGCGGATGCATTGTTGTTCTTTAACCAGACACTACACATGTCTGTGAGTTGAATGAGCAAACAGATTCATATAACGTGTGTTGTACAACAAAGACATACAGTCCCCAAACCTGTGGTTATATGAGTAACTTGCATGTGAGCGTTGACACCTGAGAACATGCACCGTTGAGACCTTTAGATCTAAACAAATAAAGTCAGTATATCACAAATGTGGTTTTCAGAACACACACAATTAAATGTATATATTTGAATATAAAGTATTCAACTAAAATATATTGTTTTCATGAGTTCAAATCAAAACTAGATTAGTACGAAATAAAGTCCTGCATCCGCCCTTTTGTCCTGATCGGCCTGGATCCAGGTTTTTGGATCTGCACCGAATCTCCTAAATATCAGTCCCTTTAATATTAATAAGCTCCATAGTTTAACCATAAAACATTAAACATGCAGAACAGTAGCAGGCAAATGAATAAAATAAAATAAAATGCACCTCCAGCCAGGGGTGGTACTGAGCCGTCCAATTCGGTATTTGGAAATAATTGTATTTTATTTAAGTAGTAAAGTCGCTTCATGGTGTATTCAATAAAATTCAACAAACTCAATTATCAACATACTAACACTGTAATCTTTCTGTGAAAACAAATAGTAGAATCTTGTCAGGAGGCGGAGGCGGCAGGACATTTTACGTAGGTGCTCTTTTCTCTATGCAGGGAAAACCCTGACCTCGGCCAAGGCCCCACAGTCCCCTTGAATTCTATCAAGCGGCACCACATTGCACATTTTTTTCCCATCAAGATAAATTATTCTCTGGAAAATCTGTCAAAACATTCTATCTCGCAATACTAATGTACGAGATTTTTTTTTTTTTTAAACTCCTGCATCGTCCCTTTGTCTAGATCCGCACAAAAAAACAAAGTTCCGTCTTCATCATCCTGCTTCTGCCAAACAAACAAACGAACAGGGGTGAAAACATAACCTCCTCTTAGTTAGTGCGTCAACTCCTGAGAGTTGTTACACAATCCTCCCTGTGGCATTTAAGTTCCTACGGCGGGACAAACACTAAGGTAACACTTATGTAACCTGGATTCAGCCATATTCTTCTCAAGTGCGGAGTTAGCGTAATCGGGATTGATGGTACAGCACATCGGGTCTAAATTTAGTCTCCCCGAGAACATGCCTCTCCTCGCCACTGCTGTGGGGCGAAGCCGAGGTTTTTCAGATCCTCCACGGACACATGCACAGGATGGGAGGCAGTGGAGCTGAAATGCACTCCTATGTCACACTCGGCCCTCCTCCCCCTCGCTCCCCCTCGCTCTCGCTCTCTGTCTCTCCTCCCCCCCCCCGTTGCCACACTCCGTTTCTTCTTTCTCCCCCTCCCTTTATCTCTCCATGCACTGGGATTTGTGTGGATCACTTACTCAGGGAAAACCCCCGGAGGGAACACGGTTCTGCGTTCAGAGGTCCAATTTCTAAAATCCACTCTCGTGCGGATCGGATGAAATGTGAAGCGCAAATCAAATTGAATCATTAAAAGTGTAAGACTTGTTAATTTTCTGCATCGGACACATTATACTATTAAAAAAAAGAAAAACTGTTAAAACCACCACATTCTTCAACATGGGTTCATCGTACTACAAAGCTTCAGCAGCACGCTGGGGAAATATTCTCCATTTTTAAAATCTGTATCTGCGCCAAAAACGACAAAGGTAAAAATCTGAACCTTCAGGCAAACTGTTATTACTTTAGCATGTTTTTGTTTGCGAGATGGAAACAGAAGCAGAAGAAATCTCATTACAAGAAGACATTTTATATTTGGTTTGTGCCTCTGGCTCAGAGACTAACTAGGTGTGTTGGCAGTTGTTCTGTTATTTCACGGTTATCCACAAAGCCTGTACATCAAGAACCTTTTTAATATATTATAAGTTATTTATTGATATCGCTCGTTATAGGCAGCAGGAGTCGAGCGTTTACGAGCTTTACAATCATGGTAAAGGAAAGCAATGCATGTGTGGATAGAGAAAAACACAGTAAAAGTCATGTTTAAAGAAATAGCATAATATAAAGTTCGGACTCTTGAATCACTCAATATGTAGATTTTCAGAGTGTGTGTGTTGTGCCTCTCCCTGTCAACAATAAAGTTTGATTGATGGATTAAGTTCACTAAAGTCATCCGGGTTATTTTACTTCTCCAGCTTCGTCGGTTTCGGATCAGATCTAATACTGGAACTGAGGGTTTTATTATTCATGGGCAACTGTTGAAAATATTGACTTTTAGCAAGCAATGTGAACTGTGGTCATTATTATTAAGTTGAGGACTCAGCCTCATCCACACACCTTGTTATTCACTCCACTCTCTGCTTTGAGCACTGATTCGAACTGTCTGAGTCAACAGCAATGCTGTTTTTGTCTTTAAGATGACAGTCACAATATTAAATATGATTTATTTCCCATAAAACAACAGGCACAGACAAAGTGTTTTTAAATTCAGTTGGCAGGATAGAGACTCTGTGAATTGAGAAACGACGGAGCGTGCTCAGTAATAAGCTCTGGAAGTGGTTTTCTGTTTCCATAATAAAGTGCCTCTCGGAAAATTAAAGTCTGGAACATCGAAAAATGGGTTTGTTTTGATCTATATCCTTTAAAATGTACGATGTACGAACGATTAAAAAGTAAAATCGAATTCGGAAACAGCTCCGAGAAATGTCTGATTACATTTTGACTCTTTTAGTTATGTTTCTTTTTAACATTTTGGAAATAATTGAATCAGGTGAATGACAGATTAACACTTTCAGTCTGAGGTTAATTTCAAGACCACAGGTTTCTGTATTCTACACGTGCTTCGACTGAATTAAAAGTGGTTTCAAACTAAAACCATGAAATAGAGAGTGGGGAAACATCACAGGGTTTCTTGCCTGGAAGCTAACGCAGGTATGTTGACAAGGGGGGGAGAGAGCATCTGCGCTCGCGTTGCTCTGCCCAAGAGGAACACGAGCAGGAGAGTGCTACCCTTTTAGCTGCCATGGCAACATCAACAAACTGGAAGCGTCGATATATAATCCCAGCTCGGTCCCACTACCATCAGATGTTCTTAATGGTCCTGAGGCAACGGAGCAATACACATATCACAGGAGGTTTAAAAAAACGGAGGAGATGGATGAAGAAATATTCGGAGGTTATTTTGAGCAGCCAGCACATCATCGGGAACATGTGCACATCTGCTTATTTGTACAATTATCTAATGAATCAATCAACGGAGAAGACGAGCACGTGGGGTCGAGAAGGTGGGAGACCACTTTGGACCCCGCTGTGCGTAAACAACGCCAAGTTTCTAAACCTTGAAGGAAACTTTGAAATAGAAAGATGTTTGTTGAGCCTCAAGGACGCGCAGAAGCGTTTTGGTGAGGAATACCGAATGTAAATAAAACTGTTTGTTTACAATGAACTCCACAGGGTCCCTTTAAAAAATAGATCCCTTTGAAGAATGTGACACTCGGAGCAGTGTGATTAAAAATAAATCCATATGGTTTGTGTTGTGTTTTCAAGCCGGGGATATAATCGTTACTTGTTTTTTTTTATTTCAAAAATAGCCAGGGAGGGTGACTGATTATTTTGTCTTTAAAAGTAAAGCTCACTAAGGTTTTATACACTGAGGTTATTAATGATGCTGAGGACACTTAAAGAGACACTGGGCACTGTAACGGGTTTAAATCACATGACAAACACAGCGATGCTGGTGTTAATCTCACAGTTATTAACGAATCTATAAAAACAATCTGCCTTTAGGAGTTGAACATGGCTCATAGCGCCACCTAGTGTTTCAAACTGTCTGGAACGTTGCGGCGTCATTGCTTGTGTAATGGTCTGTGTTTATATAGGTTTCTAGTCTTGATAATCAGCTTTACTGAGGAGTTTCTGTCCTGTAACCTAGTGCACGATTTTAATTTTTGAGATGTGAGAATTTCTCCATAAATAAAAAAGTTCGAAAACTGTTTATGTGGGTTGTCAATTACAGTTCTTATAAAGAATCATCGGAAATGGCCAAGAAAATTGCAACGGCTGCATCTCTACCATGGACACTCGGGGACACGCAGGGACATGCAGGGACACGCAGGGACATGCAGGGACATGCAGGGACATGCAGGGACACACAGGGACATGCAGGGACACTTGGGGATACTCAGGGACACGCAGGGACACGCAGGGACACTGGACACGGGGACACGCAGCTGCAGGACAGGACAGGGACATCAGGGACATTTGGGACACGCAGGGACATGCAGGGACACTTGGGGACACTCGGGGACACGCAGGGACACTTGGGGACACTCAGGGACACTCTGGGACACACAGGGACATGCAGGGACATTGGGGACACTTTGGAAAATGAGACTGGGATCGATCTGCCAGCCCTTTACCTTATATGACATTTCTGTCACAATCGAGTGCTGCTACTGGAGCCATTGCTCATAGCTGGATACATAGAAAACTTAGATAACTTAGTTAGCCCAGGGGGGGGGGGTAGGTAAGTTTGTCATAGCCCCGCCTCCCAGTACTGTGTCCTCAAGGCATTTTTGAGGCACTTCAGCAAAAACTAAAAAACGATATATTCCTGAATTACACAATCACTTTTCATCTTTACCCTAAAACTCAGCATGCACACAGAGTCCTGCTTTTGGGATCTAAAACATATAATTATGCCCCTTTCCCAAATTATATTTTGCAACCAATTAGGCTCACTCAACTACTGTTGAATGCAAATTCAACACAACCTCTCATTAACCAGTTAAATGATAATTTCTGGGGGGGGGGGTCATGAAGCCAACGCTCCGGATCTCACAGTGAATGTATAAATACCAGTGAACGGGGCTAATCATTGACGAATTAATGCACAAACCACTACTGCTCATTTCCAGTCTGGAGGCCACGTTTCATCCTGCCACACTGTCTTTGAGGAAAAAGAAGCAAAGCAATCTACCAAATACACATGCCCCTGCCCTATCACACACACAGACACACACAGACACACACAGACACACACCAGACACACACAGACCACACACACAGACACACACACACCCCTGCTGTTACATCTCGGGATGTTTCTGTGCTGATAGACCAAATCAGCGGCGCTCTATTGTACGATGCACATCCCAGAGGCTGCTAGTCAAGGTTATTGATCAACACTCACCTCCATAATTGCGTTGCCGTCTATTTAATTTGCTGTTAAGCTCCTCATTAATTACCCTGGTTTCCATCTGGGCACAGCTATTAATCTCGCAGCCTTTGATGTGTTTAATATGCCTCGTGGAGCCGCCTCGACACCTTCCACAGTCGTCTCCGCGTATTCGGAAGTCCACTGTCTGCTCGCGTTAAAGTCGACGGCCTGCAGGAAAGAGAACAGAAAGAAAAAGTGAACACCTCAGATTGAGAGATTTGTGATCTGACAGCACGGAGGCCTCAGAGTTCGCCTGTGAGCTGGCATTTCCTAAACAAAGGCACAGGGCCGTGGAATTCATACAAAATTGAGGTCTTCTCTTCAGTTGTTTCACACTTGAAGGAGATGGGGGGGGGGTCAAAAAGTACAGACACCAAAAAAAGTGTGTCTGGTCTCCTTCCAACCTTTCTCTTGCCAAATCTGAAAGCATCTACACATCATTTTGAAAAGTAATCTTGAGTGTCTTATCCACAGCAAAAACTGACTTTCAAACTCCATCTCCCCGGCAATCAATCTTCCCCTGGCAGGCTGAGTCTGTCGAAGCCGGGGGCTGTGGCTATGAAGGAAGTAACATTTCAATTTTTCTCTTCAACTCTTAGTGGCAGCCGGCATATGTTAGCCTTGGCACTGGATGGAACCATTATGAATGGGTGACAGGGGTGCTCTTGTCGAAAGGAAATGGAAGAACGAAATCATTCATCCCGGCTTTTTTTTCGGAAACAGGTGGATGACAAAAGAAATCCGCTGCTCCGTGTTACCACTCGGGAGAGAAGTACAAATGGTTTGAATATATGGCTGCGTATATATTATGCATGTGGCCCCTTATCTCGGTTTGATGAGAGATATAAAACCTCAGCATCCCTCCATTCTGATTCATGACGCTTCGGTCGCCAGGAAATCCAGGAGAGTCAACACATTTGATGAAAATGTCATGGTAACCTGAGTTCTACCGGCTTTTTCTCAGGGGTCACACGGGTTCTCCCGGAGAAGGATGGAGGCCTTTCTCCAGAGGCAACACCCGGAACACTTTAAAGACATGACTTTGATGTCGTGTTGCGGCAGATTTCTACAACTTTAATGACCAAGACGTTAAGACTCAGCTCAGAGGGAGATTCAGAGGGAGGATGTCGGCGAGCGGGTTCGCAGTAGCGGGGTGTTTCTGATGTGGAGCAGGATTTTCATTCAAGCAAATAAGGAAAAATAGGAATTTGTTTAATATATATTGTCCCTTGTAGTTCTATGTTATAATATATTATAATAAAAGGATTTGTCTGCATAGGATATCATCAATAACAGCTGCATTTTAGGTTATAAAGGCCTTTTCTGTGTTTTGGACGACTGGTTGGAATCTTGTTCAAGCACCTTATAGATAAATCAATAATCATTAGTTGCAGTGTGAATTCCTCCATTTAAAGAATCATTTTTTGTTTAAAATAATCACACTACAAAGTACAAAGCCCTAAAAACTAATGGCGGCCGCTGTGTTCGCCCGACTTGCCACTTCTGCTTGGCCCCCGTTGGTGATTGACCAAAACGTCTGGAGAAAGAGCGAGAGGAAAAATCCCATTCAGTATATCCATCTCAAAGGAGTGACAAAAATCAATGGGTGAGATGCTTATCAGGGGCATGTTAATAATTCATTGCGAGCCCGTGGCAGGTGTATAATTGATCATCGGGCGATAAGTTGTGGTGATAAATATTTCAGCGGTTGGCTGAGAGAGAAAGAAGGAGCCCTCATTGTCAACAGACCCCGGTCTCAACAGGGGACCGGTCTTATCGAAGTCATTTTCGAGGAATACCTGCGTGTGGTGCTGATCGTGCTCAGAGATGATGGACGCGGCTCCCGTGGTGACGATCACAGGCCTGGGACACACAGAGGCTGAGGCTGAAAGTGCACTGGCTCAGGTCTAAGATCCACTCTGACATCCCAAGGGCCTGAGCCTGGGAATTGGTCGGGCAGCAGGAGGGGGTATCTTCAAGTGGACCCACTCCAAAGAGATACAGCAGTCACTTGTAATAGAAGTATGGATTATGGCTCTGTACCAGTCACTGAATGTGCTTTTCTGTTCTGCGTAGGGAATTCACCACAGGTAGTGTCACTGATGGGGAAACATCCTCTGGGCTCTCGCAACGCCTCAAGATCTATTCTTAAAGCCGCACCATGAGAGTTCTGACCCCTAGGGGGCAGAAACACTAGAGCCACTTGTTAAAGTGTCATGCTTTACCCTTTCATGTCTTGTTGTATTGCCAGGGGACGTAAAAAAAAAAAGGACACTTAATAATTTCATTTCATGTGGGTAGCTGGTGGTTAGAGGTTTGCTGTGTTTCCCAGTGATGTTGCAGAGTAAACAACTGGTGGAGAAACAACACGTTCAGTTTCCTGGCTTCATCCAAATGAGAAAAGATATTGCGAGATAAATATTTATACAGGGCAAAATAAAAGATAGGATATGTATTACTACTTTTCAATCAGTACACAATGTCAATGTATCTCGAGTCTGGTATTGTTTGGATTTATACCGGTACCAAAACGACGGTTGATGATAAGAATGTTAAGAGTTTATATATATTCACTATATCACACAGCCCTAATGCATCACACACTCAATGCTGTTTTCGGCACAGCAGTTGCATGATGGGTCTCAGTTGTTTGTTTCCACTGCCTCTTAATTGTTGCCACTAAGAAACACGACACAACTTATTATGAGATGATTAACTGCAGTTAGATGGTGGAACTGTGCAGCGAACGCAACAGACAAATGAAAAACGGGAAAATAATCCTCACAGCACCTGTGAAAGTCTGCGTTTTAAGAGGGAAGGCATAAATATTTATTTTTATTGAATCACATTTAATATCTTAATCCATGTACCGAGTATCCATCAACTCAGAAAAGCTTTGAATATTCATAAGCGTACATCACGGGTGAAGAGAATTCATAAAGATGTCTCTGAAATTCCCATCTTGATTAGTTCACACTGCACTAAACAGTGGAAAAACAGCAACGGAGTGATTCATTAACACGGAGATGAAATGAAAGGAATAACATATACCTGAAATCAGAAAGTGCTGCAAACCAAGAGCTGGAAATAAACCCGAAAACTAACAGTATAATTGAAGTGTTCTTTCTGAATGCTGTTGATTTTGGAGAGAAAATAGGAAAATGGATTTTAAAAAATGTAACTTCACTATGCAGCACGAGGTTATGTCCTTGTGAGCCATCATTTTGTAAAAGGGTGTAAAAAATCTTTCCAGAAATTCTTTATATTTGTTGATCCGAGAGCAAATATTTCACGACTGTCGACCTCTGATACAACAAACTCATCGCTCCTTGTTACTGAATTAACAAAGTCGCCACTTTCCCTTTTGCACCTTCGAGTGAATCCTTCCTCATAAATTACACAGATACAAAACAAACACTCAGAATTACAGTCGGCTGGTTAACCATAAATTGAACCTGAACGTGTGTACGTATGTTTGTTCTTTAATTAGAACACAATGGTGGCTTCCTTTAGCACAAATCCTCAACAGGGGATGAAAAACATCAAATAAAATACTGAGGGGGATTCTCTTTTTTAGTGAGTGAAAGCTTGTTTTTTTCAAGTGAAACTATATCTCCTTAAGTCAGGCTTTGTAACTGGATGCTGACACATTTGTCCTTTTTAGAACACGTCTTCAGTGAGCGTCTTCAGGGAAAGTCAAGGTCGCCAACATGTAAAGGAAATAACTCTGAATGGCAGGAGCACTTTTTACTGACATGTCACGTAGACACAGTTTAAAATACTTGAGGAATACAGGTTGGCGAGTGTGTGAAGAGAGGAGAACCTTGAGATTCAGCTGAAGTAGATCGTTCTTTATGGACCGTGGACTTAAGGAAACATTGGCTCGAATCAAACCGAACGTCAAATGATTTAAATGAACATGAATTTCAACCCACACCCCGCGTGCTGCATATTAATCACGTCCGTGACTTTATATTCGCAACTTCCAACGCATTGAAATCTTTCTGGCTTTCGCATGTGAACCCAGCACGGCTTCCAGATACCACAGGATTAATTTCCCATTCTAATCTGCAGGGTTGAGCAACTCTCTGCCCACGTCTGAATGACCCCCCACTGGGTGAGAGGGGATTACACTGTAATACGAACCCTTTATTCTCCGTTCAGTCAATTCAACTCAATTACGCACCCAACCTGGACAAAATTTTTTATGTCGTAATATAATTGAGCGATCATAACTCAGCTGGAAGACACAGATGGAGATTGTGAAGTGCCTGACCTTACCTGATGCCTATTGACATAGTTCCCTTTTTAAGATTGAATTATGGCTTTGCCATTTGTGCCTTGGATCCCATTTTCTAGAGCCATGGGCCATATGTTGATGGATGATTTTAATTAAATATTTCCAAGTTTTAACTTTTTAAAGACTTTAAATGGCTTCCGCTACGCAGCCACAGGCAGAGTAATATTTGTTCCTGCTGCCGGTGGGATATCTGAACCTTTGGTATCGTTCTGGACAGGAGAATCAATATCTATCTAATGAGGGCGCGTAATACGATAATATTGGAGAGTTATCAGTGCAGGGGTATTATTGGCATCATTGTTGTAAACCTCTCGGCTTTCAGCGGGAAAGATTGTGGCGTCTTATTGAGGAATGAAGGAGAAAAGCTCATCGGACTCATCACAAATGGGCCATATCTCACTTTCTGTGCATCTGGAATTGGTGCAGTAATTAAAACTTGAGAGCAAAGCACATTATGCAACTCGCATATTACAGTGGAACACCTGAGCGTTGTTATCACGCTGCTCGAAACACATGATGGCAAGAGATTGTTTTAACAAAAGGTTACACAAGATAAAAAAATATCGTATTATTTATTTATATATTTTACAGAACAAGCACTTTGCCCCTGTTGGCACGTACTAACAGTAAATAAAACGATAAACATACTTTAAATCAGTAATTTAAATTATGTTAATGATACATATTCATGAATTAAAACACACAACAATTAAAATAACTCTACTACTATGTCATCAAAGTCCATTTTTGATCTTGGTCATAGTAGTTTAACAAAACAAGTGACACAAACCATTTCATTCCCAATGTAATGTATATCTAAAAAAAGTTGATGATTTCCAAGACGTCGTTATCCAACACTTAAGACAAAGGAATGTAACTGAGGCTTGATATTGTCCAGTCTGACCATAAACTTTATTATAAATAACTATAAAGAAAAAGAAAATAGTTCAAATTCAACCAAATACATTGAACGTGAAATTAAAAAACAAAACTTATTTCCATAAAATGTAAACGCACATCTTTTCTGCATTGACAATCCTGTGCAAAACATAAACGCTAATACTGATATGACTAAGAAAGCTTCATAAAGGCCGATATCATTGGCCAACCAATAAATTGCTAAAAAAGATAGAGTTAAATGCTCTGGTTAAAACAACCTAGTAATAGGTTGCAGCTAATGAAACATGTTTTTATTATTTCCTCCCTATGTTTCTTCCTGATTTCTTGATGTATATCTCTGAGCAGACACGATGACACGGAGCCACACGAGCTTTGAACGCAACACACACATGTACACGTCAAAAACAACATGACCTTGAGAGCGACCAGCGCTACAGAGCACTAATAAAATAAATGCTTTTCCGAGCTCAGTGGAAACGGAGCGGCGGTGTCCATAAACCTTGCACTCGTCTTCTCCCTGCAGCTGCTCACCTAAATACATAAATGCTCACCTATTTTGTGCGCGCTCATAAACCTCCCTCTGACACTCTCCTTGTGGATGACATACAAGCAGACAATATCGCTCACTCCCTGCGTATCCTGTTGGGGCTGAGATGACTGATAACTATCTCCAATTTCCACCGGGCTTCTCCGATTTTTCTCCCGGTTTGCCCGTGATTGGATAAGTGGTGGAGAATATGATCAACAGTCTCCCTTTACCAATAATGCACTGCTGTGAAATAAAAGAATCGCAGGTAGGACCTCTCCGCGGCGATAAACCTTGAAGATAAAAGACTCTCTCGCCAAGGTAATTAATCTTGCGGAGGGTGGTTAAATTTCATACCAGTGCTTAAGTTCAAAAGGGAGAATCCTCTGAGATGACCGACCTCAGCATTTTTCTGAACGGCGGTGGCTCTTTCGCTGTCTTTGTAAAAATAAAGCAGCTGAGTCCGGTGCCATAAAGAAAGGGAACTGACAATGTTCGCAGAGGAAAAAGGCGAATAAGTTGTTTTCCTGACC
The DNA here is from genome assembly GCA_006182925.3 of Reinhardtius hippoglossoides. Classification (NCBI taxonomy): domain Eukaryota; kingdom Metazoa; phylum Chordata; class Actinopteri; order Pleuronectiformes; family Pleuronectidae; genus Reinhardtius; species Reinhardtius hippoglossoides. Next base: position 5,271,842 of record CM031680.1, on the reverse strand, counting down.
CAAAGGCTTCTACTGACGAAAAAACACACAGCCTCACTCCTTTCCTCCCATTGACCATCACTGAGCATCATGCTGTGCTCCAGCCTTTCCATTCATTATTCACCGCCTTTATAAAAGTGTAAAACTCCTTAATAACAATCTCCTCGCCAGCTTTCACACACCCGCGCCCTTTCTCTCACCCGCCTCTGACCCGGGTTCAAGCGTCTGCAGCGCCACACTGTTTCTGCGCGGCCTCGTCACTGGAGGTGTGTGGTGCCACTTAAACGTTCACACCCTCTCTCAATGTCACGGAGCACTTCATCCCGACGCCCGGTCGAGGGAAAAAGCCGCCGTGTCACAGCAGAATGTCCTTCTGTTTATCTCGCCGCTGTGCAGCCGCTGTGCAGCCGCAGTGCAGCCTTGAACCGCCGGTGCACCAACGAGCCACAGAGCAAAGTCGCTCATCTGAGGAGTTGCTGTTCAACTTCACTAAATACCTCTTGAAGTTTTTATTTTTTATTAAATAACACATACTAACAGTCAATGTTCATGTTGAATCTATGTGTTTTTGATTGTTTTCCTGGTTTATTTGATTTGCAAAGTTCCACCGAAGAGGTTCTGTTGTCACTGTCGGTTTGTTTGTGTGGTTGCTTGGATTGTTTGTCCGTCAACAGGATTACGTTAAATCTACAAAACTGATTTCCGTGAAACTTGGTGGAAGGATGCGACGTGGGCCGAGGAGGAACCGGTTCAATTTTCACATGGATCAGGGATTCTAACCTCTGCCAGGGAGGTTATGTTTTCACCTCTGTCCGTTTGTTTGTTGGCTTGTACGTTCGTTATACCACAAAACTTGGTGGAAGGATGTGGTTTGTGTTATAGGTAGATATTGTGAGATAAGGCATTTTTTAAACATTTTCAGGCCTATTTAAGGGAGTGGCATCTATGAGTGTGTGAAATCTAGTGCAGCTTATTTGAATTTAAGGGGACTGTTGGGCCTTGGCGGGGGTTTGCGCTCTGTTGACTACTGATCCACTTATTCCTTTGCCCGTTACTGTTCTGCGTGTTTAATGTTTTGTGGTAAACTGATGGAGCTGTGAAGCACTTTGTGACAATTTGGAAAACTTTATTCTTTCCTTTACACCAGGCTCAGTTAATCGTCGCCGGCCTATTCTCATTTGTCCACTAGGTAATGACCTGGTCTGAACTCCTGCAGCAGGCAGCCTCACTCTCGGGGGCCCAGTTGAAGATGTGTGTGCAGAAGCCTTCCCTCCAGTTTGGAGATTACCTCATTCATGTTATCAGGTTCCCTTTGGACATTTGGGTTGAATCCAAAATATTGCCAAATAGACACTTTTGCTTTTGGCTTTGACACCAAATCCTCTGCCATGTCGGTCAACTCTCCTCTCGTCACGTGATAAGACTCTGCTGCTGCTCTGGGATGTGACTCTGCTCGGCTGCTGCATCGAGCGGACACTTCCCTCTATAATTGCAGCTACCAACTAGTACTTTACAAGTTGGAGTAATTTGATACGCTTGGGCGATACAGCTGATGCATGAAGACGAGCCGAATGGATTTTATGTCGAGAAAAATATTAAATAGACGGCGAGGCCAGTGAGCAAGTAATGTGAGAGTTGAATGTCAGAGCAACATGTAACACCGGAAACATGGATCACCGTGGCAACCCTGTGGTACTTCACATAAGAATAAATCCATAGGAATCTGCGAGGGGTGCAAAGGACCACAAAACTCACAGTTCGGATCAGATCGTGGTTTTTAGTCACAGATCGAATCATTTTTAATATCAACAGTTTCATAATGAACCCAAACACTTCTCATAATAACATACAAAAGTTACAGTGACAGTATTTTTTACACCAATCTGCAAACTTTGGAATGAATCTGTGAACACTTGCCCCCTGGGTTGTTTGATCAGACTCTCAATCCAGATAGAAAGAGCTGAACTGTGCATATCTGTCAATATTAGCCTCTAAAATCCAGGCGCTTTTTCAAAGCAGTGAATGGCGCCCCACTGTCACATTACATCAGAGGAAACTCTTTGTAGGAGCAGAAGAGAAAAAGTCAATTATTAATTGTGTTAGTTTGAATAGTAAAGAAGTAGTGCAAGTTAATAAACAATGGTGCAATGGAACAGCTTCCAGGGTAAAGGAGACAGAACAAACAAAACATTAATAGTGGAAGCTGCGGAGTAAAGGTGCCGGGAAACACAGCTTAAGGTGGGGCTGCAGATAATGCACACTGGACCCCTCATTCCAGGTAATACAATACACAATTGGACCATCTTTCCACCGAGAGGAATCCATCCATCTCACACCATCAATTATTCATCTGGCTCGTTCCCTCTCCACCACGGTTACAAGACAAAAAGCTTTCTCTTGGAATTGCGGCTGAAATAGGAGAAAAGCTTTTCCCCTCAGTCTGACAGCTTCCAACTGAACATGTGTAGAGGTCTCTTAGTAACCGACTCAGTGGAGCGGGGACACGAGTGGCTGAGATTTTTACCTGCACGGATAATCGAGCTGATAACATATAAATAGTGATAAAATACAAAAGACTCTACAAAGTGCGTTAAATAATGCTGAGCGCGAAATAGCTCCTATCTCTGCATTAGCGACAGAGAGAGAGAGATTAAAAATGTAAAGCCCATGCAAATCTCTCAGAACCGATCAGTAGATATAACCCACAGTGGGCGGGGGAAAAAATGGGAGGATATTATTCATGAGTGATAATGACTGTTCGTTCCTATCATGTGAAGTCTGCAAAGTATGGACTCATGTTATTGTAAGCATCGCGTCAATCAGCCATAAATAATGATGCCCTGCACCACAGTGGCTGTCAGATATACACAATTTGCTAATATCTGCTGTAATTGTCCTTCGTTCTCAGCCGCCGAATGCCACTGGTCATTATGGAGACATGACTGGAGCCGTCACCGCGCTGATCCTGTTGTCGCTGTCGACGTGATTAACACACTCTCGCCGGATAATCCTTAATTATTCGCCCAGTGACCTAGATGATACTCGTTTATTGTTGTTATGGGCGAGCTGCTGAGACCAATCAGAGGATCAAGAATTTGCTGATAATCAGTAGCGGGGCGAAGAAATAAACTTAATTCCTAATTTAATTGGCGTTTCAGACAGAGAGGAATTAATCCACGTTGGCTTATTTCATTCTGGGGGACTTCATGAAGGTTGCTCAAGGGCACTGACTTCATCCAGAGATATGCCCGACCCGCTTTTACTCCCAAGTCGTCAAATACTGACGCCTTGTCAAAGCCGATGCTGCCCACGAGGTTCCCTTTGGTGTCTGCACAGTCATGACAAGGGTTTTTTAGTCGACTCTAACGTTAACCCAGCCGTCGCGGTGAGAGACGCTCGGAGCAGACTCCAACTCCTGCCTTCTGCATTTGAGTCAGACGCAGCGCATTCTCATCCATCACTCTGACGTCCACAACCTCGCCTCTCACCTCACTACACAAAGAGCACACCGCTCGCTGCTTTGTCATTTATCAGCTCTTTAAAATCTCTATTTCCTTCGCTATTATTGTCCATCGGTACAGTTTCCAGGAGGGGGGGGGGCGACCAAAGCGAGGCCAGAATGAAACAAGGAGACGGAGCAAAATGCTTTTCTGTCCCGAGGTGAGAATCCTAGCAACAAGAAGGTTTGCTGCCTCCAAACTCTCTGAGAGGATGTTAATTCCTCGCTTGCATTAGCTGAGGAACATGAATCCATGTGGATTTACATGCAGTGCCCATCACCGGTGGGTTATCCTTTACGTGACAATAAATCTACCCACCCTACTTATTGCTTATTGCCCTTAATGGGACATAAAGAAACTTGAGAGATTCTTGTTTTGCAAGTGGCAGGCGTTTGAAAATGTGTTTCAGCTCCGGATTGACAGGTCATGTCTTCCAGCGCTGCCGACTTCTGAGTTCAAGTTGCAGTGAGACTTGTTTTGAAGTTTTTGAAGAAGCCGCAGAACAAAATTTTACCAATCCTGAAACACATTTATAACTTTTTCATCAAAATGAATATATTACATATGAGCTCTTTTAAGTTAAGCTGTTATTGAGAGCTGTGTTTTTATCATGTTATTTTAGCATAAATAGTGTAAATAGGTGCTGCAACGTTAGTATGACTTTACTAACCTTCCTCAATGAAGGTGACTTGACACTAAAGCTACTTTCACTGCATTTCACTGAAGTCTACGCACATTTCCTGAAGTTTTCCAGAGGGGTTGTGTGTGAGAACGCAAATATTTGAGTCAATAGCTACGAACATTTTAAAACCTTTCCAGCCCCCTGGTAAAATGTCCGTAAAATGTCCGAGCATATCAAACGCTCAACGGGCACAAAAGTTTGAAAAAGAATTTGATTTTTTGACGTTAAGGTCCAACGCCCATGTGCTGTAAACAAAAACAGATTTTCCACAGTGGGTTTTACGTGTCATCTTGCCTCTTACATGCTCTACACCTTGATTTTCCTGTTGTTGTGAATTGTCCTGCTACATTCTTCATACGTGAAAGGAAAACTTTCACGTATTTCTCGTGATTTGGCCTCATTTGGCCTCATTTGGCCTCATTTGGCACATAACCAACCACAGACAGCAGACAATCACTTGATGTAACAGGTCTGGCTATTTCCAACCTCGGATCTAAAATTGCTGCGATGTGTTGCCCCTCATAAGGATCTGTTGGTGCACACACAGCTGTCCCATCGTTTAAAAATCACATATTTTACATGCGAGCGAAGCCAGGATAAAAAAAGATGTGGTGTGAGATCGTGAGATCTGTGTCTCACACTCAATGTGTGAGATCAGCTGACCTGCGTCTCCACATCCTGACCTTCTGAGTTTAATGCTCATACATGAACTCTCCCTCCGATACACGTTCGAAAGTTATATTTCGGGATTCATCAACACGCTTCCCGGATCGAGGCTGGAGGATCACACTTCCTCTCGACCCCCCACGCACTTCAATTAGTGACCTCCACAGGCTTCTCCAAGCAGAGTGCAGAGATCCTCTTCAAATCCACATGATCAAAACATATGATTAATGCTTGCTTTCCATCCCGGCTAGGGCTCATCATCCAAATACTCACAAAGCCATTAATACCTCTCAAAAATACTGGCTGCCAAAGCTGCTTTAAGCTGCATTTTATGATACCTGCTACAGCTATCTTTGCACTCATATTCATTAGCATGGACGGGATGGTATGAAGCAAAGTGAGTCATTAAGACCACAGGCAGCTACATCGTAGGTAATGGACCCTAAATCCTCGAGACACTTTCATAGCATCTTTCAGGCTATGTGAATATATTATAGGCAAAGAAGAACAACAGAGAGGAGTCAGTTAAGTGGTGATATATTCAAATCAGATTTAAATCTGACGTTTTGGATGCATCGCCGTTTTCTAAAAGTCGTCTTCGGCACGGAAAATTGAGACACACAAAGATGCTGTTTGCTGGTGTTGAGTTACAGCTCAGAGGGATCTGTGATTACAGTCCTGGTTTTACACTGGGGGCCTCAAGCTGCATATCCATCGATAGAAGAACAGCATGGTCTTCAGAACACTTCAACTAATCACCCATCTGTGGCCATTGTCTAGCAGAACCATATGTGACTGTGATGTCTGTTTATTATAATGAGGATGAAGATAAGTAGCATTTGATTACTTCCTCGCAAACTGCGCAGTGTGAAGTACGGTATGTGCCCAGGCACTTGGAGTTGATTCTGTGCTCAGATACAGAAATTACAGCCGCTCTTAGCTGACAATATTCTGAAACCGAAATTATGAATTTCTCGATGCCAGGAATTCATTACAGCTATCTTTGTTCCATCGTGTATGCGGCACACTGACAAAGACACAACAAGAAATCACTTTTCACTATCTGGTTGTGCTCCAGAAGTGATTAGATCACTTGATAGCATCATTCCACGGCTTCTATTTTCTTCAACCTAAGACCTTCCCCAGGGGAATACACAACCATAATGGTTTTCCAGAAATATTATCGACCTGGCCTGATGCTGAAGGTGGTTACTCGTGTAATGATGTCCTTGTCTTATGTGTAGATGGGGCGCAATGTAAAAACAAGAGGGTGCAGCATTTGAAAGTGGCTTGGTGAGGTGTTCGACAGAGAAGTCAGACATGATTGTTCAGGGACGAACACCCAGATACACTTTTCTCTGAATTGCACTTTGTTGTCCCACTTCACTAAAATACATGTAATAGGATCAGAGGCATATAATTTGGGTTCTTATGTTGTAAACTGATGCAAGGTTTGGGGTTCACACGTAGTTTTGGCTTGTTTATTGTTGTCAAATAAAAATAAGCAAACCCAAATTATTTTGTGTATTTATTGTTATTATTATTGTTGTTATATTGCCCATAATCATGTGAATAAATTACAGAAGTACAAACAAATACTTCCAAACTTAAATTTAGTTCAATTTAAATAAAAAATATATGGATTCATACATTCATCATGTGGCCATAAACATACAAGTGCCATATTGTTTTGTGTTTGCTGGATGCAGCCTGTAAGTGGACTAATGCATTAGTAGTGACACATATAAGTTACAAGGTAATGAGATGGCAGGTCTGTCCGTATGTTGTGGAGCTCTACTGCCAATAATCAATGCAGCAACTCTATTTACAGATTAGCTCTAAATGTATCATGTAGATGTTCATATAAAATAGCAGCAACATGTTGCTGATAGATGATGAAAAGTCAGGTAGCTATTTTTTTTTTGTGATTAAAGGTAAACTAAACTTACTGCCTTTCAAGAAGTTAGGGTCACAATCTTCTCTTCTGTTCCCGAGCTATGGTGTTGGATAAGAAAAGTCAGATAAAAGTCTATTTGACATCAGTGAGGGTAACCTTTGAAGTTTTGAATATAACACGTCATCACTTCATAATTTTATTTTATTTGAGCACCAAATTCCACTCGGTTCATCCTTGAGTTTAAGTGGACTTTTGTGCCAGATGTAGTCAAATTCCCTCCAGACATTTTTTATGTATCGCATTCACAAAAGAAACACGAGGAATGTGACTTTGACCTTCGACCACTGAATTCTAATCAGTTCAGCTGAGCGTCCAAAACTTGAAGAAAGTTCCTCCAGGCAATATCGCATTCACAATGATGGTAAAGCTGGAGAGACAGACGGACGACCTGAAATCAGACAATCTGAAACCATTAAAGTCGATAAACGGAATACTTTTTTTTTTTTAAATATAGTTCTTTTAAAACATAGCACTATTTTACAGCATTTGTCCCTGAACCATAGTTCCCTGGGAGCCAGTAAGACTCCATCTCGGGGCTCGCCATGTTATATTTCTTGTATAAGTGTAAGTGATTACTGAAGAAATTAGAGTGTGATTTGTACTCCACTTAGTGCCCTGCTACATAAAGAGGTCTACGCACTGCTACTGGGACCTAGAGAGGCAATTACATGAAAATGAATCAAGAAGTTCCTGTACTCACGAAATGTTCGACCTCATCTGCAATTTCAGTTTCAACTAGCACCCTTACACCGTGTCCGGTCAAATGTTATACACACTGCAATCTCTCAAACTTGCAGAGAATTATAAGACAGGTTTGCTCTGAACAATGCACGTGACTGAGCTGAGCGGCTTAACAAAAAAAAAGGGTCCATTTTCTTTTAGATCTGATTAAAAAAAAGAATGCCGTCATTGTCACTGTCAAGTATAGATGATACCCATTAAGAAAATCCATTAAGGCCTGTTTTCATTTCATTTAGACAACGCTTTTAGTGGGAGAGAATCAACAGTTCGGGCACAAAGACAGTCTAATGTCAGGCATTCTCTGACGCTCAAGACACTGATTGTCACACAAAAAGGGTCAAATAGAAGATTGTCCCGTATTTTTTTCGCCCCCAAAATGGAAAATACTTATCTACAATCACACGGAGCACGACCCTGAACCCTGCATCGCATTGTTCTCCCGCTAAAAATTGCCATTTGACTTGTTTTTCATGGAGCGATAAACCGTGGGTCTATTCAGCGGCAACAGAGGTGGAGTGATGACAGATCAGTCTTTGTTAAGGTCCAGCACAGTGTGAAATGAAGTGTTGTTGCATGCAACGGCATCTGTTAGTGTCTGCTAACCTCTGTTAGCTTATCACAGCGTCATCAACGTTTTCAGTTTGCCACACACGCATAAATAACTCTAACTGAAAATTACACACCCTAATGACTTTGTGTAATATATTACAAATAAACACTGATCGTGACGATGTGTTGTTACTAAATTAGAATTTATAGAAAGCAGCTGCGATTTGAGGTAAACAAAACTCCAACATGTAATCTCAGGTTATTATTTTCCCATCGAACGTACAATATGTAGCTTCGGCCACAAACGGTCTCTCAATCAAACCAATAACAAAACACCTAGTTTGATGATGTCGTGAAGCCGCGTGGCATCATGGGAGATGTTCGCAGATGAGGTCATTTTATACAGTTTTATTCATGCTAGGCAGCAAACGCCAATAAATAATCATGACCAATCGTACGTTGTTTACGCCCAACGTATAGCAGAGACACATAAAGCATAAGGTGAAGAGGATATGGCGCAAAATAAACCGACCCGTTACCTTGAATCAAATTGTGGATTTCTCTTGGTTTGTTGGAAACATTTTGGATCATGTAAGTGCACAAGTCAACAAAATATATAACATAGGTCTAGTCGTTTTTTAGACATTTTAAGGACGAATTGTTATGCTAGTAATTGTGTTTGTGTGTTTGCTTGATTGTAATGCTGTGTACAGTACATGACTCTGCTCAGCTCCTCCCCGCCCCTCACTCTCGCTTTCTCTCTCTCTCTCACAGACACATTGACAACAGCCTCATCTGGTCACCGCTGCAGCAGTGGCCCTGTTGGATCGTTAAAAAGATCCATAAAGTTTTTACTGTCCTCGGCCTTGTAGTTTCCGCATTGGCTGTGTGACAGTCACGCAGGCAGGCAGACTTCACAGTGTAACACCCCTGTCCCCCCTGTCCCCATTGTCGTATATCTATACATTATTACTATTTCTACATCAGCCTTTCTCTTGTCTAAGAGGGATTCGTCACAAACATATACCAAATATTACTCTCTAAGCCTTCTATACACAGCACTCCAACAGTAATTTTAAATGTTTTGAATTCATCTCTTGGGAGTCGGAGCAAGTTAATGTTCCCTACCTTGTTTTCTCACATAATGTATGTGGCGTTTAACAACAGAATCAGTGAAGACATGTTTTATTTTGCCGCGTGAGCTGTGAACTGTGATCAATGACACACACACAAAAAAAGAACAGATTCTTTTAAGATGAGCCAGCTGGATCAGAGAGGCTCTGCGAATCTTTGGGAAACTTCAGACGCTTCCTCATTATGTTGTAAATAATCACATCAGCAGCTAAAGCGGCAGACTGTGTCCGTGCATGCTCGGCACATCACATCCTTTTTATCCGGGGACCTCATATACTCTCCTGCAATGTTAAAGAGGGATAAAAAATGGTTCGTGGCTGCATACTGAGGTCTCTTTAGCTCAGCTGGTGAAGCCGTCTTAGCTCCTGCCGTAAACATTATACCCGAATAAAAAGGGCTTAACGTGAACAGAAAAGAAGGTGCACAATATACTGCTGACGGCAGAGCAGACCCAAGAAATCATGCCCTTCAACTATTGCCAGTGGTGCTGCTGGTGGTTTAAGGGTAAAAAATATGTTCAAGAGAAGCCACTTTATCACCTGAATTAACATTTATATGAATGAATGAGCAGAGCTGGTGTTTTCATTCGGGCACAAGGGACGTTTATAACATATTACAGCATCACTAGAGAACATTACAGCATCACTAGAGATGGCATCAGTAAAACGGTCGAGGCCTTGAGTCTGAAGCCAATGACATTCTTTTCAAATTGGCATAGTTCATTACTATTAAAAGGGAAATAAGTATTTGAGCGAATACAAGTTTCTCCTCTCGTTAAAGCTCGAAGCAAAATGTTCCAGTGAGCTCACCTCGTTTCGGGGATTTCTGGTTTTAATGGTCCTCAAACACAAGAGGGAACAGACTTTTCCTCACACACCTACATACTTGGTGAAGAGTGGAGACTGAAACGTTAGGAATATATGAATTACACAAAAGGTCAGCTGGGAGCAACCGCCCTTTGGCTTAGCCTGTTGTTATGGCTAATTACACATCCAGAGGAAACAGATCCATCATCCCACTGATGTGCACTCTCATTATTTGTCAAATCCAATTTTCTATGGCTTGAAGGCCCTGAAAACTGTTTCTCAGCCAGAATCTGCGGTGGGACTACTCTTAAAAACAATATCTTCTGTTTCAGTTATTTCACTTTTCTTTTCTTTTTTCTTTTTTTCCCCCAGTTCTTTATATAATCGCCGATTAGGATTTTGCCAAATTTGATTCAGAATCAGTTTGGGAACGTTTGGTAACTATTAGTCAGATCTGACCAAACCACCAGATCAGCTGGATTTTTGGAATTTGTTTTTATTGTAAATGTTTCTTAGTCATGAATATGTAACGTTGGGGAGAAGTGCTTAAGAGTTGAGGTTGAGACTTGTTTTCAGGGACTTTAAGTCTTGACGTCTGGATTACTCTACGAAGATAAATATTCTGATTCCAGAGATAAAGGCAATATTTCTTATCCACAGTTGTCTGTTATATGGTTTGTTTGGAATCCAATATATAAATCCAAAATCTGTCATAGCGAGGAAGAACTTAAATCCCTGGGATTCACCTTGGCTTGTTTGTCTCTCTTATCCTCTCAATCATTTACTCCTAACAGTTGACAACACAATGCTGGAGCCTAAATGTGTTCCTTTTACATATTTGCAATTATATTCAGTATCTCTCTCTCTCTCTCATAAAAATATCCAGCAGGTAATTTAACAGCGCTCGCAGTTGTTTTGGAGGTACCCAAAAAACTTTAATGCTGTTTGGATGAAATCAATTTAAAGAGCATTTTGTAAATCCCCAGAAATATATATAAACTACAACTTTAATAAGAACCCTGGAAATAACTTTAGAACAGATATGGGGGTTGTAAAGTGACCCTCTGGGAAATTTCTTGGGGAAAAGGGTTTCTCTGCTCTGTGGCGTGTTTGTGAAGACATGAGAGGCTCTGTTGTTGGCTCCTGCTGGGATGACTGGCTCATATAAACCAGCTCTTGTTGTTTGTCTATAATAAAAAAGATCCGGGCTGAATAGTGCGGCAGAGTCACATGTTGATGGTCCACGGAATCGTCTTTTAATATAATGAAAACCTGGATTTCTCCTTTTAGCTTTGAGAACAACTGACCTGACGTACTTCAAATGCTCTATATGCGTTACCCTCCGTTGCATAACAAGACATTACTTTGTTCATTAAGTGGGCCTGAGTCGATGCCTGAGTGCTGTTGGGATCACAGCTGCTCTGAATACACGTTATATATCTCTCGCCCAATGTGAGCGGGGATTGGCTCCGGCCCCCCGTGACCCTCAGAGATATATGCTAGTATATAGCTAGTGAATGAAAATGAATGAATCAGTGCAGCATGGAGGAACACAAGGTTTTAAGGAGAGGTATATATCCACACACAAACATACTCAAGAGGAACATGAGAGGGAAGACGAGAGATGAAGAGACTTGAGAGGGCGAAAGGGGAAGAAGTGCAGCGGCAGAAAATATGTAAATAGAGCCAAGACTGTATGGAAATATGATGTAAGTATCACTCAACAGCAGCGTGTTGTTTGTGTCACACACATTTGTCTCATCTATAAAGTCACATCACAAACAGACAATGAATTTTGTGCTTTTGACGTCGTTTGGCCGATACATGCGCCGGATAAATCGTGAGTCGGTCTCAGCTGTCAATCATGACGTTTCACCAGATTATTGAAATGTAAAATACCTTCAGGGTGATAAGAGCCACCTAAAATGACAGAAAATATGGCAGAGAAAAATGTATTTAACGTGCAGTTTGAATTTCTTAAGTTTGGTCCCTGTCCCATCCACTAACAGGGAGGAGGCAGCCAGCCACCAGGGCACAATCAAAATGAGTTGGCTTCACTTGTGGAAACTGTAATGTCGTCCATCTACATTAACAAAGACAGATCTCCACTCCCCCCCCCCCCCATCTGTGATATTGGTGCTGCCATCTTGCAGGTCATTTGGCTTCACGTTTGGAAGCCGTCATGTCGTCCGTCTTTATAAACAGTCTGCGGTTTGTGCACAAACCAAAAGTGTTTGATTTCTTTCTCGGCAGTAGAGGCCATGAAATGGATGAATGTTCCATTACGAGGCCACCGTGTACAGTCAGAGCTCCTTTAAAGCAATTTGTTGTTTTCAAAACCCTAAAAACACAAAAAGAGAGAGAGCAAACCTTTTAGAAACCTTTACTTTTAAGAATTCATTAGGGTCAGTGTTCAAAGTGAACACTTTCTGCTGGAGTATAAGTTTCCACCACCTCTGCTGTGAGCCTGACACAGGTTTGTTTTTCCAATCTATGACCATATTTGTACTCGACGACAGCTTCTGCCACTGCTGCTGGACGAGGGTCACACTCACCTCACCCCACATCGCAGGCGACGGCAGTTGACACAAGCTGTGTCGGAGAAAGGCACTTGAATACGAGATGCGAGTCATTCAAGAAGCAGGAGAAAGGCAGAAAAATTGCTGCAGCGAACGACAGCGGAAGGATCAGAGCTTTGGGTGAACTGCAGAGATCCTGCACGTAGAGAGAGGGAGAGAACCCGAGACAGGAGCTTCACACACAAACATGTCGGGGGACGTGTGAGCGCTGCGAGGGTTTGAAATGTGACAATCCACAGTGATACAATACATCAAAATGAGAATACTATAGATGCAGCACGCATCCAGACACAATAACATATGTACACACCGCTGCTTCACGTTATACTTTGAATGTGGGTTCGGTGAAGATCAGACGTACAGATATAGTCCCTATAAAGCAAACATATGTGAAAACATCGATCGGCCTTGCTGTGATGCTGGTGGCTCACATGCTTTAGTTGTTGTACAGCTGCTTGTACGACTAGAGGCACAATATCTGTGATAGTGTCGTCCTAACAATGACACACAATCACACACACACAAATACACAAATATGAGCCCAAATAAACAGAAACCCCAGCAGCGACCATTTTTCCAAGTGACATTCTTTATGCGACAGGCCATTCAAGCATTCTAACATGTTAATGGGTTCTCCCACTCGGCGCAGCTAAATTGAAGTACTTTCTTTTTTTTCTTAATTCATTTTATTGCCTGGACTTACTGTAGTGTGAAAGAGAGGAGAAGACACAAGTCGGAGTCGAACCTGCAGCCGCTGCACGGAAAAATTAAATAGTGGTTATATAACTTCAGGAGAAAAGTCACTGAGGTAAAATATATGTAATCAGCAGTTGTCTAGGGCTGTCTGTCACTTATTTGAAAATCACATGTGGCCATATTAAGATAGATTCATATTCGAAATATAATGACTTGTTGGAATTCAAGGTTTTCGCGATTATTGATACTATAGAAGGAAAAAGACACACAACAAGCAATATATAGCTAATATATAGCTAATAATATAGCTAATGAACTAAAATATTAATAATTATCATCAACTATATCCAGTTAGTTTTTACAGTGTAACGTTTGGCTATTTAAAAGTAAGTTATGTAAGCTATTTTATTTAGTTGCCTTATTGTGGAAGGTTGGTCATTGAATTTGTGTTTCCTGTCATCATAAGCAGTGTATCCGTTTGGAACTTTTATTGTGAAGGGTCACAAACGTAAGTTGTTCTGTTTTGGGAGCGACGTGTTGACTAGTTGTGAAAAACTAGTTTTTAAAATTATGGGGGGGGAAAAGCCATAATTTTGGAAGTTGAAATATTTCCTGTTTGTATTGACGCTGAAGTGTTGGAAGAATAACGGGCAGTTCGTTCTACACCAGTGTCTGAACTTTGGTGTACGTGCATTAAAGAGAGAATACTGTCGGAATGAGTAAAGGAGAGAGAGTGAAAGTCTGTCTGTGCTGAGCCGGCATCAACAAGGAGTTCAAAAACAGACACATACTTACAAAACTCCAATTATGATCCTCTCATCTTACGCTCGACTGTTTAAAAAGATATTTCTGCTGAGTAAAACACAGTGTCTACAATCATGAAAACAAATGAAGAGAACTGAAGAAAAATGTGCGTGGGAGAATTTGTAGTGAACCCACAAAATAATGCAAAAGTTAAGAGGCGGGCTGTACGGCTTATTCTTCACATTTCCTCCACGACGGCAGTCAAGTGTCTTTAAGTCAATAAAACATGAAGTAGTTGTACTTTTTTTGTCGAAGGGAAAAAGACGAGGCAGTTTATACGATTAACATAACCCTGTGGGACTGTTGACTTCTACTCCTGCGTGTGAACCTACACCCACACATCAACTCCTTCTCTTCTGGATATCCATCTTTCTCTCTGCCAGCTGTCAAACTTTTCTCCGCACTCGGCCGACGTGTCGGTGGCCGGGCACGCTGGTGCCAGCTGTTGCCGGAAGATTAACTTCAAAAAGGTCCTGGGCGGCGTCGAGGATCCATTTTGCTGGTGAAGAGGAAAACAAAAACAAACTGCTTCTCCCACTGTGTTAGCAGCAAGCGTCCGTCCACAGCATGCAGACCGTGGAATGAATTCTTATCGGTGGCGCTGCAGTCTGGTGTCTGAGCAGCACCGACGCTGTGTCGAGATGAAAGATGTGTTTTGATGAGGGCTGTATGAGAATTTAATGAGGCAAGATGGGAGTGAGCCCGGAGCTGTGGACGCCCATTGATGTTTTAAGGGGATTCCTCCTTCTCCGCCTGTATGAGTTGGAAACCTTTTCATAAGCTTTCTGCAGCCGGGGTCCCTGTACATGAATTACACACAGTGTTTTATGAATTTTTCTCTGAATGGCTGCTCTCTTGTGGATCTGCCGGCGACCTTGATTTGAACTGCCTGATCTGCCATCGTTCCACCTTAAAGACCACGCCACCGATAACAATAAGCTGGAAATATCAGCCAGCCGGAGCCATCGCACCTTAGCGAGGTTCCCCAATTCATCTTTGGCTGAGGAGTGAGCAGCATCCCAAGACGCCTCAGGCAACACACGTCCACATTTAAAGGGAAATTAGCTTCTCCAGCTATCCTTTGATATCGGGACACCCCACTGTACTTCTTACAGTACTTATTCGTCGATTTATGAGACCTTTGATGGTCTTTGTTCAGTTCTGCAAAGAGGGAGAATCCACCTAAGGAGGGAATGTGCTCTAAATGCAGTAATGTCTTTTTCTAATGTGCTTTCCATTTACTTCCTTCTCAGCATAACCCCTTAATGTTCCTATCTGTATACAGGCATCCTCTCCAGTGTTCCAGTAACAGGTCTCCAAGAGGTCAATTAACAGTAATGAGGCAATAATGTGGTTTGCTCCAAACCTAATTAGATTTTGTTTAGCCAATGGGCTCTCAGATGTCCCAAGTAAGAGGCTAAACTATGCATATCATTCACAGTGTGTTTCTTTTCATTTCACTTCACTTCGACTCGGAGTGGTTCTCGGACTAACACCCGCCTATCACAGATACAACTGTTTGCCTTTCGAGTCGACATCCTATTGCACTTACTGTGAAGGCTAACAAATCCCTTCAGTCTGTGGTCTCTTGTCTCCTTAACACCCAATTACGTGCCGCCTCCTGATTTCGCCTTTGCATTCAGACATTAACAGTCAGATATGAAAGAAATTCAAATGCAGGGAAACGCAGAGAGATGCCGACATCATATAAATGTCAATGCAGCGTTTGTTTACCCAAATGTGGCATTTCTCCACTGAGCCAAACGTGTGTGGGAGGAGGAAACGCAGCTTGGACCGGAATAAACAAAAGGTATTAATCAAAAGACATTACTCAAAGGTTTGCTCCATCCATGGCAGGAAACAAAGTCAAGAGCCCCGTTCCGGTGGATGGTTCAAAAGAGTGAAGAGGTGGGAAGGAAAAAAGGGGCTTTAATGCAAATTCGATCCCGTGAAATATTACACACTCAAATCCAAAGTGGCCTTTGAGGTCAATTGACTGGCTGCTGAGTCGAGACGTGGTGGGGTGGGTGTCCATATTTCACACGCCATTCCACCGCACGGAGCTTGTAAGCCATCATACGCGGGGAGAATATCTTAGCTTCCAACCCCATGGCCCTCTGCGGCAGCGGCGGCGGCGTAGCGCAGGCGGCATCCGTCACGAACCCGAGCGGGGATGATGTCTTCTCTCTGTAGCACAAAGAGTCGTCGTTAGAGGAATTGAGGGGGGACTCGCAGTTTCATAGTGAACATAAATAATGAAAGAGCCGTAGAATATAGATATTAAACCTAATTCAATCTGAACTTAATATCTCATTTAGCTCTCACACGGCGTGTAGGGAATGACACGGTTTGGGTTCACGGAGTGCAGAGGAGGAAAATTTCGCCCCAAAGTTGGAGCTGCAGCTGAACTATCTCCTTTATTGTTGATTAGTTGCCTCTTAACTTCTTCGGAGTGATTCCCTCTTAAAAGATGAAAGCACAATTTCCATGCTAAGTGGATTGCTTCCCTCAATTGTGTCTGTGGCGGCAGAATATCTATGTGTGCACATGTGTGAGCGAGGGGCTTTTCAACAACTCAGATTTGATAAGGTTCTTTCCAACCACTTCCATCTATTGGATTTCTCCTGCTCTTAATATAATTCTTCCAACTCTACTGTCTTTAATATGGGCGAGGCAATTACATTATTCAAACTGCCTTAGGAGATAAAAATAGAGCGACGTAATCCGCGTGCATTGTTGATTAAAATACATATGTATGGTTCGGTTTGTTCAGAGAATCCTGCGAAAGCAAAACAGATTGCGCGGCGCATCAGTGCATAATTTGATTCTTGTCATATCACAAAACTTTTCAGACGAACGCCGCATCCGCTCCACGCTCTCTCTCCATGGTGACGGAACACGGAAAATCGATTCATTTTTCTTTCTTTTTCCAATTTAAGTTCCCAATCTGCTCCAGCGACGTCCTAAAAAGTATTAAAAAATCATAAATGTGTCAAGAAGAAAAAGGCTCTTAGCTTCAGCCGAGGTACAGAGGAGATGTGTCTGGGGATACGTGGCACTAAAAAAGCTCCACTGTTCAACGAATGCTCTGTGTTTTTGTCTTTGTCTTTTCTACTCCGGGGGGGGGGGGGGACAGCGGCAGAGCTGCTGCAGCTTTTCTAAAGTGGACTGTGGAGAACATGTTTGGCCTTAATCTTAAACTTGGACTTCGCACCATTTCATCAGGACAAATGGAAGCTGTGTTTTTCCTTATCTCCTACTTTCAATCTGGCGAGGATGGCCGTAATCTCCACTGTGTCACCCATTGTCTATATACAGCAACTATTCCTGGGGCGGTAATGAACACTACCGGGCTCCTAAATCCCATAACAGATGTCAGGGGAAATTATTGACTCATACTGACAGGTTTATCTTTCTCTATCGCAACCTGCCCCCAAAAAGCCAATGCCCCAGGAGTCTGTTCTTGGCCAACTCCTCTCTTTATGTCTCAACTCTCAATGGCAGACGCCGAAATCCTAATTCACACCTTTGTTTCGTCGAGACTTGATGATCGCAGCGGGTTTTTTCCTGGTCTGACACGTGACATTACTGTAGAGTCTGTAGATGGCTCCAGAACATTTGAATACATTATGCCAAATTCACACAGCAGTTTTTTTCCTCACAGCCGTTAGAACTCTGCAATAATCCTGATGCACATGCACAATTAATACTGATGTGTCACTGTATGTGATATTGTCCTCTCCATATATTATCTATAGTGTCACCGCTGTCTATGTCATTGAGTAAATGTAAAGGTAAAACCCTCCATTCATAAAGCGCTCGTCTCAATGAACACTCAAAGCTTTAGATTCACATTCACCCACTCACACGTACTGATGTGATATCTATATGTGATCTATTTTCTATCACACATCTTTCAGTGTCCTGACCAAGGGCACTGAGGGAGCCCGGGATCAAACCACCGACCCTATGGTTAAGGTGCCCAGCTCCAGGACGGACTCCAGATCAGACATCAAGGTGCTTTTAATAGCATACAAAACTCTGAATGGTCTTCCCCCCCCCCCCCACAGCTGTCTGATCTCCTTCCTCGTATATATTCCATCCTGTGCTCTGTGCTCTCAGAATAAAAGCTCCTGTCGGTTCCCAGAGTTAAAAAGAAGTCTGCCGGCTTCAGGCTCTTTTCCTGTCAGGCCTCCTTCCTCTGGAATCACCTCCCTGCTGACATCAGACCAAATTTAAAAACTCAACCACACGCCTTTACTTTCACTTAGCTCCTTGTTATCTCATCATCTGAGGCTTTGTACCTGTTTTGATCATTCGACCACCAGCCTCATGATTCAGTGCATCAGTTATACCAGTGAACACAGTATCGTCCATGTTGTCCCGCCTGATGGGATGGCTGTAAACTTCCTGAAAACCACTGCATCACTAACTTTTGTTTGTATGCGCCCTGAAGCACACGAGCGTCCAGGCTGAGTGCCTGCCTCTCTCTCTCTCTCTCTCTCTCTCTCTCTCTCTCTCTCCTCTCTCTCCTCTCTCTCTCTTCTCCTCTCTTCTCTCTCTCTCTCTCTCTCTCTCTCTCTCTCTCTCTCTCTCTCTCTCTCCTCTCTCTCTCTCTCTCTCGTTGCAGAGTATGAAGCTGTGATTCCAAGCCTCCCACTGACCCCGTGTTCCTGCTCAACACCTACTGATTATTATTATTACTTCTCTCACATTTATCAGTAATTTTCCTTATTCATATTCTTATTGTTACCATAATCATATTTATTATCGGCAATCCTTATTATCATCATACTATTATGCACAATCATTATTATGATCACAGCATGTTATCGTCATAATTATTATTATTGTCATATTCATCGTTATTATCATAATATTGGCTTTGTACAGAATCATTATTCTCATCATAATCATCATTTTTACTATAACCATAATAATTACTATTCTTGTCCTAAAAAATATTCTTTGTCATAACAATTATATTACATTATCATCATTATTATCGTCATAATCTTAATTACTGCCAGAATCCTTATAGTCAGAATCATCATTATTATTATTGTCTTCATAAACATTCATATTGCTCCAACCATCATTGTTATCAGAATCTGCATCTCCATTATTATTATTGTCATAATCACCATTCCAGCTATTTATATTTATTATAGCATTGTGGCGTTTCCTCCTGCTCTCTCCGCCCAGCCGGTCGAGGCAGAAGCTTTCTCCTCGAGGTTTACGCCTCTTTGGGGTAAGTCGTTTTATTTCGTGCTCACGGTGGGATACGTTAGATCTCGGTAAATAACGTTCTTTTAGGGGCGTCCAGTCAAGACCTGGCCCATATAACAAGTGCCCTGAGTTCACTTCTGCTACTGTTTGAAGTTATATAAATAAAAATGACTCAACTTGAATGACTTCAGGGCTCCGCAGTGTGCAGTCGTACTTCGCTCTAACTTCGACTTGTAGCGATAATGAGCGGACGCAGCATAGCTAGAAGGGGGATGTTGAAATTAATTGCCTCCAGGAAGTGAGTCAGCATCCCAAGTGGACAGCCCCGTAATGAGTGTGTCGTGTGGAGTTTAAAGGGTTTCTTTGGCAGCTTCATGTTTCCATACAAATCTAAATTTCCTCCCTGTTTAATTAAAAAGAAAAAAACGTTACTTCATCTTCAGGCTCCTGCTTCGAGGTTTGCATCAAAATACAGATTCACACTCACGCAGGGTTTAACTTTTGACCCTTGAACTTTGGACCCCGGCGCGCCCCTTGTTCACAGAGTCGTTACTTTCCAGGAAGAGCTCCTGACACAAAGAGCATAATTCATACACCACGAAGCCCGGAGCCAACTAATCAGTGTTCAGAGCGGCTGGAACTCTGCCTCGCACATCAAGTGTTTGCCAGAGAGACATTTCCCAGAGGAGAGTGGCAGCGCTCAGACTGTCAGTCACAGCCTTACTGTACTGTTACAGGAACACAGTCATATGGCGGAAATGGATCAAATCTGAAAGGCCGATATATCACATTCATTTGTTTCTCTCTTTAAAAAGCCACCCCTTGGAATACATTAGTGACGACGACATGAACACGTCTGCGTACGACTTTGTTAGTTCCGACGCGTAGACGCGCTGAAGTTGGTAATGTATTCCATCGCTTTCCTGGTGATCCCCATTTGCATTCTGCATCTAATTAGGAAGAAGTCATCACTCAATATAGGGCCGCTCTACTGATCCAGAATCATAACAAGCAATGTGCTGAGCATAAAACATGATTATTGTGGCTCGTCATGAATGTGCTACTCCAGTTTATTCTGTGCACCCAATTAACTTCAGCACTTCAGGCATGAACATTCTGCAAATACCACTTTATTTCAGGGCCGACATGAATGTACATAGATTACCGTCTTTACCCGGGGATAAGATTGACAGGAGACACGGGGCTCCCCTGCTTCAGAGGAGGATAATTAAAACAAACACGGCGTAATCACATTCATGTGAACAAGAGTGATGCAGCGATTTTGGACAAGCGGCAGCATTAGCATGCGTCGTCATGTATGTGGCTGTCACGTGAAGTCAATTAACGCTGGTTGATGTGATGGAACTTTGCGTAAAGATGACAGATGTGTTAATGATTCTCCCTGATTGACACACAACGGTTTTCTAAAAACCACCCTTCTGAGCCGCAGTGGGTGAAACACGTGGCATCTGCGTCTCACATGCGTCCGTAGTTCACGCAGGGAGCGCGGCTGCTGCTGAGTGAAGCTTCTGAGATGACGTCTGTCTTTCCTCTCATGAAACTAGGCCTGTGTAGTAAATGCATGAAGCCTTTAAAACAAATGAATGGAATCAACAGACCGAGCACTACAGGTACAGGAATGTTGTCATGCATTCATGTTTGTGACATGTTCCACAGATCCATTAAAACTGTGGAATCTATAACTACTTCTAATATCCAAACTGAACACATCGGATATCCGCCTCATTACATCACGACAAAGAACAACTTCACTTATTTGACAGGACTCATGCTTGATACTGTAGATCAGAGGGAACCCATGCAGATACCAATATATGGGAGTAGGCATGTCCAGATACTTCGGTACCAAGTCGATGACGGAATTCTGCAGAATATGTCACAGTACTATTTATTTTACAGGGTTTCACAGGAGGAGGTGAAAACAGAAAATGGAAATATTTCATTTCAATGTTTATATTTTTGTCTAAAGTCCCACTTTGTTTATTATTCTATATTCACTATATCATTTCTCATGTCTCAAATTCAAAAACCCATAATAAAACTGTTTAGCATTTGTTACTGTGGATTATTCTGAAGAAGGTCAAACCTTCAAACTAAAGTAAGAAATAAAATCACTTCTCCTGCACTATATGATGTTTTTTTTTTTTAGATGTTCTAATCTTTGCTCTTCCACTTGCAAATGACTTAACTCTACATCTAGAAATACATTTTAAAGACTAATAGCTAAACAAATGCAACCTGTGACATTGAATCACTACATTGCTTTAAATGTTTTGATCGTGTCAGAGCTTAACACATTCTTCACAAGATAAGAAAAAAAAAAAAAGGATTTAACTTTCCCTTTTGAAGTAAAACAAATGTATGCTTTGCAAAATGAGAGAATATTCTAAGAAAATCCGTGTGACTGCAGCTCCGTGCACTAGAATCCTAATCGGGACCAAAACCAGGACAAATGTGGAACTAAAACAAAAAAATACCCCAAAGCGTCAGAGCTACATAAAAGTAAAGGGGAAAAAAATTACAGAGCGCGTTAAGATTTATCAGATAACGGTTATGCAGTCGGAGCAGCAGCCTCAGTAGTAAATAGATTGTTCGAACTGAATTTGCAGATCATCATATAGCCAGAGGTGTGAAGAGATGCTTTAGAAGAATCACCGATGCGCTGGTGATTTTTCTTACTGAAGCAGAAGCAGAGAACCTGTTGTGAAGAGTAAATTAAAATAATATACAAACAGTGGCTTTTTCTCAGCAGTGCAATAAAGAACTTCCCTCTCAAATCTGCACCTCGATCACCCCTAAAGAGTCGGCAGTGAGCGGAGGAAAGAGTCTGGTTGGAACACAGGGAAACAAAAGATAAAATAGCCATCTGAAAATATGGCATGTAATTGGCAGGTGCCGCGCCGCGCTGCGCTCTGGAGACGGCAGTCAGACGGAGTCTCGCCTCAAACTACCCGTCAACAACTTCTCCACCTTGATAGAGCTAATGTGCTGTCGACGTAACATTTTTATGGCCTCGTTTTCAGCGTTTTCCCTTTAATTGCTCAGACCGTGGCGGCCTGCCATCGTCTATTTATTCCCAGACACGATGACACGATTCTTCTTTTGTTCACAGATTGAACCTGACTCTGTGCAAAACGCTGGGGATTGAATACAAGACGTTGAAATGAATTTCTTATATCAATCTATACTTTTAAAAAGAGTGAACTTTATTATTCTGAAACATTTCTATGGACACGAGTTTCCTTTGCTGGATTTGCAAGTGCAACACATAAGCAGGGAAACTGAAAATGTCTTTTATATCTTTCTGCTATTGATAAAAGCCTTTTTCCACTGATCAAACAACCCACTAACACCCACTGACGACTCTATTCTCTGCAGTGGGAATGGATTCAATCAGCTTTCACTTTAAATTTTGGTGTAAAAGAGGTTTTTGTGCACTTGCCCTTTGACACGTGCAATTTCTTGTGCAAAACGCAGAGACTTTGGTTGTGTTGTTTGCATATTTGCGGCATGGATTAAGTTCACAGAAAACTTTTTATTTTAAGTTGAAAATGAATATGAATTAAGTTGGTAAGATTCTCAGTATCTCAAAAAGACAAAAAATCTGTTCTTAACCCCAAGTGCTTTGATTGATTTAAAAGAATTTTCAGCGCTGCATTTATTTTGAAGATGTGCTCTTTTAAAATGTTTCTATATTATGTAAATGAAAAGAAGTTGAATCAAATTTCTATCAAACATATTTTCAGTTGCTGAAACCAACAACTTCAAGGGATTGTTGAATCACAACCAGAGGATGGTGGATTTAAAACCGCTGCCGGTGTGAAATGGTGTAACTATGGTCCATGATGCCCGTTGTCTAACCCTATAGCTGGCCGAGCCACCGTAGCTCATTATTTTTAATTAGCTGCTGCTGTGGCGACTGTACGGACTCTGCTGCCGTGTTTCAAACCTGCGAACCAATCGGCAGATAAACAGTCGTGTTCTCCGTCCTCGGTGGAGGCCGCAGAGTTTGACAGAAGCCGTGAGTTTGACAACATTTCTCAGATATCGGAAGCATCGGCTGCATCAGAGTCTCTGAAGATTCACCGTCTCCTTCTGGGTTTTAACAGTTAGACGATGAGAGTCAGTGGTGGCCTCACCGCAGCAGAATCACATGCAGCCACGAGATGTGACTGCACTTTGACAACAAGCTGTGAAAACCTCTCTGCCGGCTTCCTTCTTATCGCCGTTTCTCTCTCTCGCCTCTTACGACATGAAAAAGCCCAATATCTGAAATCAACTGTTTTTACGCCTGTTCTCTGGGGCTGCCCAAGGGGATTCTGGGAAATGTAGGAACACATAAGCTGTAGTGAAACTAGAGAGGAAGCAGGTTGATAGAATCAGGTACGCTTATACACCCTGTGTGTGTGTGTGTGGTCCAGGTATTACTCATGTTGTGGGGACCTAAATCTGTTTACTTTGTCACATATTGGGGACTATGTGTGTGTGTGTGTGTGTGTGTGCGTGCGTGCGTGCGCGTCTGCCACAGTACAGTATTTTACATTGTATTAAATTTGTGTTTTTAACACACCTGTTTGCTGCAGGCACAGGACAACTGAATTACTCTTATTATGGAAAGCTGCACAGAAAATTCCATTTCCTCAGCGACGCATAAATCAGACCCTTATTTTGCAGTAATTCAGTCAAAGTGCAGTTGTTATTTATTGTATACATATGTTTACATATTTTAACCCCACACTCGGCGTAAGGAGCCCACGATGAATATATATTTCTCCCTGTGCATAAACTCTTGCTGGGCATTTCCTCATTACTTCCAATTAAGTTAGCTTGTACATCACAGCGTTTGTTCAGGCTATATGCATCCAACCCCCCCCCCCCCCCCATAGGAGTGGGCCAAATCAGACAATCTGCTTGCTTATTCATTTCCATGCGAATGACCTCCCTCCATGCAGAGAGCGGTCTAAATTGGAAAGTGCCTCATTTTGCTTCAAACTCCCGTTCAGCTGCAAAGAGACAGGAATTAATTTGCAGTGAGTGAATGGGTTTTGACAGGAGGCTATTTCACCAGTCAGTGTCACTGTTATCCCGGCTGTGCAATAATGCAATGAGGAAAACAATCAAACAGTGAGCTGCAGAACATCTGACCTCGGATTCTGTTTTGATACAGACTGTAATTGCATTGTGCCGTGGACTTACGCTGGCCTCATGTTCTGCTGATTTCCTAAAATAAGTTAGCGCGCACTGCCAGAAGCACAGTTATTTTCATACTGCCTTTGTTCTGCGAGATCAGTCAGAACGTCTCCAACACGGAGAGATGGTCTCTTTGAAATGCACGGATAGAACTTCATCTTCAGATTGTTTGTTTCCTCCCTCTCTCACTCTCGCTCTCTCTCTCAAGAATTCTATTTTCTTTAAAGACTACTGAGCAAAACTGTGCATGTCAGCAAATTTCTGCCGTATGTTTAATGTTTTTTATTTATTTTTTTCTCCTCCGACTCTGTCCAGGAACAGTTGTTCTTCCATGTGGTTGAAAAAAATAAAACATAAAACTTTTCACTTCTGTAATGAAGCTGCGTCAGCACATCCATTGATGGGATGATCACACAAACTGAAATATAAAACCATCTGCAGTGTGGTTACCACTAAGATATGATGTTTATACCTAAAACTGCGCTTAACGTAAAATGAAAGCTGTCATTTAGTCCATTTTCAAGATGTAAGCACTGGTTTTTAGTAATAAAACATATTAATATAATAATAATAATATTTTTTTCTTTTAAAAACACATCTCCACCTCTTCCCACTATCGTGAAATGAAGCAAAAATATCCGGGATAAAAATGCCATCCTGCCAAATCTCTCGTAGCGATCGGGGGGGGGGGGGGGGGGGGGGGTGATGGAGCAGCGGCAGTCAGGTCCCACGGTACACCATGTTTGACCAAACGTCAGTCAGTCTCCACTGTCAATCATGACAATTCCTAAATGATAGAAAGTATATTGACGTCACTTCAGTTTGAACCATGTCCCATCCATTAACATGGGAGAGGTAGGATGTATGACCTATACTGCAGCCAGCCACCAGGTGGTGACTGAAACCCTTTGGCGTTGACTTTTGAGGAGCATGTCGTCGTCCATCTTTATGAACAATCCATGGTTTTCACTGCTTCATGTTTTCATTAGATAAGTCCAACAACCAGAGACACTGCAGAATCAGTCATTTCTGGATTATGGATTATATTCAGCAGTAAAAAAAAACACTCTCTCTCTCTCTGTCCCCTGCATTTCCTCTCTTAATCCAATCATGGCCTAATTACAAAAAACCCAGGGTGAAGTCGGGGGCGAAGACGGAGGAGGGACACTCTAGATGTAATTCTAATTGTACCATTTTTTTGGTAAATGAGTTCATGATCTGCTTCTGCATATTTGCACGGATCTCCAAAGGAGTGAAGCAAGCTGAGACAATTCCATCAGAGTTGAAAGAATGAGAAACATCACAAATGTGTTTCTGAGCAGAAGACTCCGAGAGAAGGGAAGTAAACAAAAGGTAAAGACAGTTCTCTACAGAAGCAAGAAGCCAAAGACGAGCTCATCATAAAACTTAAAAATAGAATGAATCATATAACAATGTTTGCATCACCTGGTGGATGTGATGGAAAACCTTTTCATCCGGGAGGCAGAGATCATTTACTGGCTCTAACACATTCGCTGTAAATTCATTTTTAAAATAGCTTTTTAGAGGCAAAGATCTCTTCATTGGACTTGAACCATCAGTCCCAGTAAACGTCAACAACAACAACAAAGTAATTATTTACATTTGTTTTCAATGGCCATTTCTGCTTCAGACAAAATCATATCTATATCTGATCCGATCTAATTGCTTATCTTTGTACAAAATGTTCAACTATCCCACTCTAATATGAGTCACATCAAACATTAACACATTTGGTGCCAAGAGCAGAATCTTTATTTGGATACAAGACTTTGTTCGATTGGATAAAAAGCTGAAAGTAAGTTTCAGTGAGAAAGTGTCACTCGGGGGAAACACTCCAGGTTTGTACTGCAGTTCCATTTCATTTGATACGAAATGAAATGGAAACTCTTCAATGAAAAGACCGATACTGTTTTTAAACCTTGGATGTAAATGTGTTTTACTTGTTAACTAATCTGATTGGATTTATTATCTCTTCATCATAACACATAAGTTATAATTTCTCAACGCACAAACTGTCACCTCTGTCCAGACAACACAGAGCAACACAGTCATCAAGATAGTTTTCAATTAGTGTCCAATTCATTTTCTGTCAATCAGCTGATCCATTCATCCTTTAATTTCAGCTCGACTGCAAAATGATTAAAGACTAACATAGAACAGACTGTGCAGCCAGTGCTGTGATACGTGAATGTGAGGCTGTATTATAGCGCAACTGGATAATATGTGTCCGTATGAATTAAGTCCTTATTTGTTATGTCTATTTATCTGCGGAACAACGCCACCAGGACATTTCGTGTGTACAGTTATTCGCTTTGACAAATAACGACGAACGCGGACACATTATTCAGTGGAGGAGCCCGATTCTTGACGCTAATATATCTTGCCCGAACTTGTGAGGCAGCGCGGCCTCGTTATACATGTGAGCCATTATTCCTCACCAAATTAAGTTGTGAAAGACGGAGAGACTTTGGTTTATGCGCCCGGGGCCTCATGTTGACCTGAATCATGGAATCACTCTGCTGCAGCAACAACAGTGCGCTCTGTGTGTGTGTGTGAGTGTGAGTGTGTGAAAGAGGGATGCTCAAACAGGAGCCTTGGGTAGCACTGAATGCAGGTCAGTAATTACGGTTAGTTCAGTTGAGCAACACTGTTAATCTGTTGCTGTCTGTGTGTGTGGATGTGACTTCATCGCACCTGAAGGCACAACGATCACTCTTTTCCCTTTGATTCGGGGTCAATCGGAACACGCTGAGTGAAACGTTCCGGCAACTTCAACCCACAAAAGCTATTTTTTTCAAAAATGACACAGCCTCAGATCCTCGTGTAGCTGTGATGGAAACTGTCAAATTAACGTCACGTTTTTTAAAAAACAGGCAGATTTAGAGACGTGTCCGCGGCCCGCTCTGACAGCAGCATCACTAATTAGACTAATTGTACGACTTCATTAGTGTGTGAGAGAGTGTCGTCTGGTGGTTCACCGTCGGCTCACCCCTCCTCCCTCGCTCACTCCTTCCTTTTGTCTTTGACATCACCTCTTTAAAGATTCATAAGCCGGGGAAATTTACATAAAAGTTAAAGCGTCTGATTAGTCGTATTACAACCCACTCTGACCGGCGTGAGCCCTGCAGGGACTGGAGGATTGGCCAAGGTTACAGCCGCGGCGTGTGCTCAACAGCACGCCACGGGACCCACCATGACGCCGCGCACAGGAGAGATTATGAATTTATTTGAGCACTGTTCCGCAGTTAGCTATTTACCTGAGTGTTTCAACTAATTATTTATAATACTCTGCAGGGACCGTTCAACACTAATATCTCAACACTCGCCGCACAGAATCAATTTCACAATCGATTCACAAAAACGAGGTTGTGCATTCATGAATCGCACACGATCTTGGAAATGTTCCTTTGAGATCCACGTTGACGTTATCGCATCATTTCTGTCAGTTTGTCAGCGGCACATTAACGCTGCCAATCTCCTGCTCCGCCACGTTCCAAAGGTCTGATCTGGTTACTGGAGGAACACTGAACTCACTCGGGGGGGATTTTCCCTTCACCGTTATAACAATTAAATGAGCCTAAGATAATAAAGTTTCCACCATGTTTTGCTTTGATCAGGCTAAGTGGGGCTGTCGTCTTTACCAAAGATCAAGTTCGAATTAATTTAAAATGACACGTAATTCATCCAAATGCATTTGTATATCCCCGCCCTGCTCCCACGATTCAGATGAGGTTAAACACTTAACGTAACACTTAACGTCCGTGGAGGAGAAGCTAACAGGTGAGTCCGCAGGTTTGTTGACTTTGAGGAGGAAGAAAGCTGCATGAACATCCTTAAGTTTGTTCGTTACTTGTGTACAATCCGAAACATTTCTATCCTCCATCTATGAGCAAAACAAAGTAATACTACGGACTTACTTTAATAATGAGTCAAGCTAATAGTGAGCGCCCTATACTGGATCAAGAGGCAATCTAACTCAACTCTAAAAAGCGATCGGAGGGCTGGACGCAGAGCGGACGAAGAACCAGGTGAAGTCCAGGTGACGACGTACTCTGACGACAACGCAGTTCAATAAAAAGCACAAAAGCAGTTGTTTCATTTCAATTATTGTTGTTTGACACAACCACAGAACGCTTGTGAAGCTAATAGAAACAGTTTTACAGCACACGGACTGAGGTGGAAGCTGAAGTGAAATCTCTCTGTATGGAGACAGTTTATCTGAGTTTGTCACAAATCCGAAAATGGAGCAAATTCCTGTAAATGTTTCTGGTGCCTGAGACAAAGCAGCAGCCGAACCTGCAGAGTGAATCACATCAGCAGCAGAGGTCAGAATCTGATACTGACAAATGTCTGTGTTCTTCATTCTTTGTAATCCCTACTTGCCTGGCATATATTTTATTTTACTGACATTTCAGATTTGTTCCAGTCGGGTCAGATGTGAACTTTGCTGTTGCTGCTCGAGGAAACAATATGTAGTTCTATCTCCAATACAAATAAATTCTTATCCTGTTCTAAATTTTTCACGAATGATCATTTGAGAAAGTGCATGCATCACGATGCTTCAATACTTGCATCATAGCCCCGTGAATCCGAATTTAATCCTGAGGTGCCTCCGCTGATTCAACCCCTGAATCAGCGAAGATAAAAAACTTAACTTAAAACCTCAATTAAATCATTTCTAACTCTGCAACCACCTGATCCCTGAGGAAACCTCGGGGGAAACCTCGTCATCGTCATGAAACCAGTTTGAAACGACCCGTTATCTGGGACATGGGGCATCATTAAGCTGGAGGCAGCCATTACAAGATGGTGAATTGTGTCCATAAAGGGACCCACATGGTCAGCGGCAATATTCAGACAGGCTGGGGCATTCCAACAATAACTAATAGTCATTAAGAGGCCAAAAGTGTGCCAAGGCAACATGTCCCCACACCATTATACCACCAGCACCAGTCCTGTCTGTTGACTCAAGGCAGGAGGGGTTCATGGATTCATGCTGTTCAAGTCCGACCCCATCGTAAATCAACAGTGTTGATGAGCCTGAGTCGTATTTCTGTTCTCGGCTGACAGGAAAACGACGTGGTCACTCTTTTTATTGTACAGAAACATTATTGATTGATTGTATAATTGCGTTAAAGCAACACTATGCGATTGATTCTACATTAAAATAGCAGCTTCACAATGTGTTTGATGGCTCACTGACTTGGAGAAGGGAGAATGTTTCTTCTTGTATTTCACCTCCTCACGCTGAACCTCTGCTTCACGTAACTTTGGTGAGTGGGTACGATCTCCCCAGGGGGAGGAGTGTGACCGCAGCTTCAAGTGTCAGAACGGAACCGTAGATCCGTTATAAAAAATTAGAAGTAATTTAAAACCAGCGTTTATCTACAATATTCAGGGAAAAGGTTTGTAAAATATGAGGAATTCTTAACGGAGTTATGTGGATTTGTAACAGCGGCAACTCTTCTGGTTCAGGAAGCCGAGGATCATGGGTAATACAGTGGTGTTTCAGTTCAGACCGTTTGGCGATGCTGTAGGAGCTACGATTGTTCGGCTTTGTTTTTTCCACTACATGAAAACCACTTCATCACTCGGACAGAGAGCCAAATAGCACGTGTGGCCGCAGGGGGCGCTGTTGCTCAGTCAAAGTTACACTTAATAAGCAGATGTACATGTGTACCTAATACAAATCTCTTGAGAGAATAATATATTTACATTTAACTTGTCTTTGAGTTTCTTGTCAAGACTTCTCACCGCACTGGCTCACTGGTGTTTTTTTAAACGTGAGGTGTGTGTTGATAAATGTTGACGAGGACCCTCGAGCTCGGGCCACGTCCCCGAGGCAGAGCAGGGAATCATCAGGATTTATAATAACTGTCCCCGTTTGTCTCAGCAGACATTCCAGCAAAGCCTCTGCAGGCCAATACAGACCTGTTTTATACGAGACAAAGAAATATAGCCTTCATTCACAGGTAAGGCCTTGAGGCACTCGCATGTGCATGTTTTGATAAGGGGAGAAAAAAAAACAGTCAGGCTTCACTGTTGGTTACAGATTGAGAAGTTTATCTGTGCAACAACACAAGGTCCTTTTTGTGAGAGATGCAATAAAAGTCAAAACAATGTAGACAATGTACAAACAATCCCGGAGACAGTTGGATACATGTTTTATTTCTAAAGCCCGTTTTTAAACCAGAAGATAAAACATAGCACTAACAGAGCATTTTCCAGTTACTGTACTTTAGTAAAGGACACAGAGCAAACACCTTGTCCGTCATCTCCTCCATTAGCTGCAGTAATGACGCCTATTATGGGTAAACAAGGAAGATGGTGCTTATGGGAGGACTTGGCAACATTTAGCTTTTTTTGTTTCGCAGGATGGAGCAAAAGGTGAGGAAAGAAGCCATATGGAGGGTATTTATCAACCAGTGGCTGCCAGAGTGATTGAATGTGAGCTGAAGTTGAAGCTGCAGACGGCTGCGAGGGAGAGCAGAGCCTGAGGCCCGGGGTCTGGTACCGAGTTGTTCATCATCTCCCTTAAAGGAAGGTCAACAGTCTAATGAATCACACTCCACCACCAAACTTACAGCTTGTTCTCTGTCAGCTTTACTGCATTTCGCCGCAGTTCTCAGTGTTCGGCTCCAACCTAATCCTCTCCCAGTGTCCCAGCGTGAGCATCTTAGGAAGAGCTCGGGAGAAACCAAGCCGCCAAATGCTTTTAATTCCCAAAAATCCAGTAGTTTTAGATGTCATCACAAACGGCTGCTGACCTCAGTAAAGCCACGAGCGGAACAATACTGAGCAACTGGTGACTTTCTGCTGACGCATGACGGAAAAAGACAACACACCCGGAATCAAATCGCAAGTTTCCACGGTTTGCCGGGCGTCACTAATGACTGTTTGAACATGTGGCGCGGAGAAAGCAGCTCCGTGGTCAGGGGGCTATTCCTCAGACGGGCTGAGAGCTCCGCTGGGAAACCTGCAAATCCCAAGGAGCGGAACATTTTTATCCACTAATTCAACCTTTTTCACCAATCACCAAGACCCCAACAAAACACATGGGAGGAACATACACAGGAGGCATGGAAGGCAGGGGATTTGACTACACAAAGTATGACAAGTGCACTCGTGTTTGAAGAGACGTAATCCTCCAGCGTGTAGAATCAGAGTGCCAGCAAGGAGAAGAACATGTTCTACTAAATTCCTCTCACCAGGAAGCACTGGGTCGTCAGAAGATGGTTGAAAATTTTATCAAAGATAGGAAAAGCGAATTCCCATTCTGTCTGACTCATCTCATTGTTGAGAGCACCCAAGGCGGTTTCAGGCGTCCCGGGGGGGGGGCAGCATAGGAGGTGCTGCTGAGCCAGAAGTTTCAGACCGACCAGAGGCTTAGAGCTTAATGGGGAAGTCGTGCCTGATTTAAGAAGAGAAGGGAGGAAGATCTACTTTTGTCTGGTTCTTTGCTAATTGACAGCCAATGTAGGAGGTGAGGAGAAAAAGAGAATTCAACACAAGAATGAAGACAAAAGTTGAACAGATGGACAATTCTCCACCATCTCTAAAGTTTTTATCCAGTCGCTCAGATTTTGATGACAAAGTGAAATCGAAACGCGGACATTCGCTGAGACGACTCATCCCGTGGGCGGCAGTGTCCCGCGGAGCCGACTCCTTGTCAGACGGAAACTGAAAGTGACAATGGTTTCCCGTCGTCCCCGCTCTCGCTGCGTCTCCTCGTTTTCGCTCCCCGACTCGCCACTCGTACACAATCTAATAAAAGTAGCAGTTCCACTAAAAATATTATCCTAAAAACAGGAACGCGTTGATATGCGGAGGCTTTCATTTCGCCTCGTATGACACTATCGCAGTTGCACAGAAGGCTTGTTTCCTAGCAGGTGGTAAATACTGCAGCTCCTCTCCCGAGCAGCTCAGCCATCAGCCCCTGAGGGCGCAACAAGAAGTCTCACACACTTGCACTTCACAAGTCTCCACACACACACACACCACTTTATCTGGCACACCTTGGTGTTTACTCAAAAACACAGCTCCTCCAGATTCCTGAAAATGTTCAGTTTCTGTTCATGTAAATTAGAAGTGTTGCTAAAGTGACCTTGAACGTGTTAATATGGGCGATGAGCGATTTAAAAACAACCGATCGGGGCTAGCAATGGCTGCCCTCCGGACGTGCGATAAAATGTACCAACATTTTTTTGTCGGCAGCGACGCTGTGGGCTGAAGTAGCTCGATGATTAGAGACGAGCAGAGAGAAGGCAGTGACACACAAGCGAACACACACACAGACACACACACACAGAGGGAGGAGGTATGCAAATACCAGCTCTGTACAACAATGGTGTGCAGAGGAGCATCTCCAAACAAACAACTCTTCAAGGCTCAGAGTGGATCAGCAGACAGCAGGAGATCAATGTTGGCATCCGAGGAGGGTACATTAGCCACATGAGCATTAATGTTTTGCAAATGAAGAGCAGAAAGAGGCCACCTGGACCGATAATCACAGTAAATAGTGAAAAGCTGATAGCAGGGTCGGTGTGCATAGTGGGCGACATGAACTCGTATATCCACTCGCTCTGAGCCGAGCAGGATGTGGAAGCTGCTGAGCTTGTGGATGTGGTGTTGCAGACTAAACAGGAACAGAGAGAAGCTGTGTCTCTGTGTTCTGTAGCCGTGTGTGTCCAGGTGCTGGTGCGAAGGTCTGGACGTCCAAACCTTCAGTGTCAGCAGCCTTGATACCGCGTCAGAGAAATCACTCAAAGCACAAGCAACATGTGAACATGACTGTACCATCAAGAACTCACCGGCATTTCCTCACACATTTTAGAAAAGGCAGATCTTCCTGCAGTTGGTTGTCAAGTATCTTAAAGCTGGAGATACTCGTAGCACAGGAACACACCACAGCACAAGTGTCAGCTACACGCGCACAGCAGCCTGCAGCAAACTTTCTCAGCCGAATCCGAGAAGGCATACGGAATACACAGGTGCTGTATTGTGCTTGAACATCATTATAAAAGATGCAACAGGAAAGGAGCGGAAGCAGTGAATTCATCATCCTGTCGATCTCTGCAGCACCGGGAGGACAATGTTCAGTTCAGTGAGCAAAGCTGAGCTAAATGTACAGAAAGTGTCATAGTGAGAATTAATCAGACACTGGTGGAAACAAATCATCATCATCATCATTATCAATATATTTATTTCAAACCTCGGGAGACACATTGATTTTCAATGGTGCTGAGGTACAGCAATACAAAAATACAGGGAATACCATCAATTTAAATTCCAAACAGCAATAAAATAGAACATGGTGATACCAATTAAAATAAATTACAAATAAAGTAAAAAGTACAATGTGTATAAATGATAAAAAATATAAACGTTTCCCCTGATATTTTGAATAGTGGACTTAATTGGAAACATGACTCAAAAAGAAAGATCTCATTCATGTGTACCTGGTGGATGTATGAAGAAGAAACAATTTACTAAGAAGTTCACAAGTGATTTCTTCGCAACTCGTTTCTGCTACCCCCTAGTGGCCAAAAGCAGCTATTGCCAGTTTGCATGTATACATACATATAACATATATCATGTCACGTTGTATGATGTGCGTCAGCAGCTTCATATGACGATACCTGTCATGGGATGATACAAAAACTTAATTTCATTATTCGTTAATTTTGTTGTGTAGCAAATGACTCTTTGCAATAATCGTTTTCATAATTTGGTCGGTAGTTTGAGTTCTTCCACACGACACAGATGCAGGTGGTTGATTTGCATGAAAGTCAACACACAACAAAGATGGAGGAGCGTCGAGGGGCTTCTTCTGTCGCACGGACGTAGTTTGGATTTGAAACGTCTGACAACCTGACTGTAAATAACGCTGCAGACAGATACACCACTAACTTCCTCTACCACCTACGCAAGAATCGTGATGAAGAGCATGATCATTATATCGGGGTATAATGAAAATACAATTAAAAGAAATAAGCCTTTCCATGCAGTCTTCATTGAATTTACGGGGCTTGAAATATCGTGATATGCAGCAGTTTCCAGAGGAGTGAGAGTTTCTGTCCAAGCAGCAGCTTTGAGATGAAATAAAGTATGACGTTAAAGCAAAAGAGTAAATCCTGTAAACCAGGATGCCAGTGCACTGTTTCTGCACTTCGCTGAGTCAATAACTTGAAGAATTCAAACTGTTTTTGTGGCAAACGGATCCCATTTGGTCGGAGATAGGCGGCTTCAATAAAGAGGCTATGGGGTGTAAAATGTTTCGTGCTTGCCGCCTTAATACTGAGCTATGTTCCCGGGATCGGTGCTTTGTTCCAGGGAAAGGAAATTACTCTCTCCACTCTGTTGGAGACATGCAAAGTCTCTGTGTGTCTCCTTCTTACACAGACGCGGGCAGGTTATTGATTCCCAACCTCCCATTGTGTTATCTAGTGAAGCTGACACCTAACTCGCAGCAGAGATTATGCACAAGTTGCCGCGACTGGTGAGAGAAAGTGAGCGATGACAAACAAACAAGTGAACTAAACTACTTTTTTTCCTGTGATGTGCTTTGTTCACGGAAACGGAAGTGAAAGTGACTAGAAGGTGGTTTTATATATTTTAAAATGGCTGCGTGGTTTATAATGAAGCTCATCAGGCCAGACTACAGATCCCTCAGAACTACTGACCAATCACAGCTCTTAAAAATGGCTTTAAAACTTATGGGTTTTGTTATATGTTGTTAAATATGGCCTTATGTTAAATATAGCCTTGTGAAAACTAATAATGTTTTGGAGCTAGTCGAGAAACAATGGTGCATCGTTTATTATCCACCATCGAGCACTTCGGTTTATTCTTGGCTCGGCTGCAGCAGCTGGACCTATAAACGCAGATATCTGTTGCTGACTGACTGATTCGGTTACACCAGAGGTCGGCCGGCCGAGCGTGGATGTTTTCACAGAGCTATTTGGTGGGAACAGTTTCCATTTCATCACCAGTAAGGTGTTTAGAGGCAGTTCTGCAAACGTAGCTCCTTCATCGCTTGATTTACCAACTTTGCAGACTCCCTTTATTTGTCCTTCTATTTTTGGACAAACCTTTGCTACTTTGAGATCCCCAGTATTTTCACTCTGCAGACACAGCTCTGTCTTATTTAACACAGACACGAGTGAGCTGCTAATTTTCCCTCCGAGTTACCATTTTACAGGTAAATACAGTTTATTCCCAGCGGAGACATCTTCTTTAAGGTGTATAGGGTTTTTGGTCAGATGGCGTTGTGGTTGGAAAATCTGGGTTTTTCGCAGAGCAGCAGCTTGAAAATGGCCTCGGATGCGACTGCTGGTTAACATGTAGCTTAATGAGCCGCGGTGCCGCCGCTACTTAGCTGCTCCGTCGTCTGACAACAGAAACAGAAAAACATGTTAATGAGAGCAGCTTCATTTGGAATTCAGACTAAAATACTGATGAACCAGAGACGACTGTTCATGAGTCTATTTGTGTGGCTTTGGATGCTTTTAATGAATCGTTTGAATGATTATTGTATTTTAACTTTTATTCATTAGCATTTGATTTAATTTCAGATTTATTCGTTAACCCACAATCATAATAATAACACCAGTAGTAAATGTCTCGTATTAATCTGGTGGTACTTCTTTCTTCCGTACATAACTATAAAAGCCCGCTGGTCCTCATTTGTGCTCTATTACTGAAAAATAAACAGAAAATTGTCATTGTTTGCTGACCGGCTTAGCTAAGTGGCTGTGCGACCAAAACACAGACTCACATAAAACTGGCTGCGAGACACACACACACACACACACACACACACACACACACACACACACACACACACACACACACACACACACACACACACACACACACACACACACACACACACACACACACACACACACACACACACACACACACAGTGGGTAGAGGTCACAAGTTACACACAGGAGCTTTACACGGACACCAGGCCTTTATATGCTGCTTGTAAAGTGGCGCACACACACACTGCAGCATGTTCCATCCCTGTACAGGCTGGTGGCTGCATCCAACACAACAAGGTCCTAAGGTATAAATCAAGCATTTAGTGAAAATAGAGAAAATATTTTTAGCCACCGCTCCTGAGCCCGGTAAATGTCAGGTGTACGGCAGATACCTCGCCATGTCAAACATTCTTTGACTCAGCTGAATAAGCATAGAGATGCTTGAGCGTGACGGCGTGCACAGTCAAGTCGCCGTTGAGAAGACACGCTCGACAGCATGTCGGTTATTTCTGCAAAGGACATGCATGCTTCCACACGTCTGTATTTGTCCTCGTGCATTGGGACGTGCAAATCAGAACAATGATGAACATTCAAGGACGTTGTGTAAAAGCTTTTACGTGTGAGCTCGCCACTGTTTGGTCGAATAGCACATTTGCTTAGCGTGCCAGGGGCGATGCATCGATGTATAGAAAAAGAGAAGGTATGTCTCCAGCTGAAAAAGGGCAGCATACAGAAGTAATGCAGCTATTACATCACACCACGTAAGTCAAGCCCCTAGTGGTTCAAGAGCAGGGCGGATTTATAGGGAGGGTTTGAAGAGATTCGATCCAAAAAGCTTTGAGAAAACGTTGGAGTGAAGGTAAATCCCATTATGAGTTATTGATGACGTTGAGCACAATCCCTCCTGAGCTTGAATAATAGTTTAATGATGTCTAATGGCAAAATCACGAGGATTTATATTATATATTATATGTATTACGTGGATTCCAATGAAAACAAGTAATTTCCCTCAGTTCTAATATGTTGTAAGCCCGGGTCAGGCCTGGATAAGGACAAAAACAATCATCTCCCCTCACTTCATTCTGTATGTGTGGGTGGATCTGATGATTCTCAGTCCAAGCGTTCAAACGTCCCGTCCGTCTGAAACGCAGCCTGGCCTCTGGGTGCATGAATACACACAAAAAGCAGGCAGGCTGTGTGGGAAGACTGGTCACAGAGAACACAACAGTGTCTGGGAACTGGAGCCTGCCACTGAAGCCAGTCTGCAAATGGACTGGGACTAGCAGGTGAGATATTGCCCCCTGGTGGCTCCATCTCAAAAAAGCAGGGACTCTGCAGAGAGCTGCAGCTGAGTGACAGGATGAGGAACACACTCCCGGGACAGATTTAATCCAGAGCACTAAACTATACATCATCTGCATTGCAACAAACCGCTGATTATTTTGTCCACTATAAATACGAGATTGACACCCGGGACAAACACGACAGCTTACAAATCATGCAGAGGCAGATTCCGACACTTTCCTGCAGGTAAACCAGAGCCGAGCGACAGCAGGTAAAGACGCTGGGAACATGAAACGAGCTCATAAGGAACATCAGAAACGACGGCAATTAAATATATAAAACCATACGTTGGAGGAGGATTTTCTCCTTCTGCGCCGGCAGAGGATGTGCAGCTGTTCAGGTGCGGTGCCAACAACACGCCGAGGTTGACTCACTTCCAGAAGCTGCTGCTGAGCAGAATCATCCAGAGACCGGGGGAGTCACCGGAGCTGAGGCTGACTGACGCACTGGGCTGATTTCTTCATGAAATACTAATAAATATATAAAATCAATGTAGAAATAGTTTATTCACGTGGGAATTCATTTTATCTCTCACTCTGTGGATATTTTCCTGAAATTGTCTGTGAGAATGCAAATATCTGAGTCGGTGGCTCCAGACATGCAGAGGTTTTCCTGCCAGGCCCCAAATATTATGTCTGAGTGAACCCATGTGAGAATATCTGGAAATCTAACGGCGTGTAGTGGTTGCAAACATTACAAAAAAAAACTATCTCAGGGAAGAAAAAGTTATTCCATACACATAGAAGACACCCACGAAGATAAGGGCCGACCCTGGTGTCGATGTGCTGTGAACTGAAACCTGTTTCCTGCAGCTGAATCTAAACTCATGTCCTCGTCTGAATGTTTCACACAATCTCCAGTTTCTTCAATCCTGGATTTCCTGACGAGATATGAAGATTTCCTGGTCGGTATTGGCTGGATCAGTTTTGTTTATTTGTTCCCAACATGGTAAAAAGAAATGTGATGATAGAACCCAACGCTGATGCGCAGAGGAGGAGGATCCTCCCTGATACCAAATGAAGAAATATCACAAGCAAGACAAATCAATCATTAATAACAAGAGCAAAAAACTATAAGAATATCAATTTGTGAGCCTCTTTAAAATAATAAAACACTGAAAGACAAGGACCCTTACAGCCTTAATATAATCAGATATAATGTTTTTTTCTTTAATAACATTGTTGAACTTTTCTCTGGTTTGTTGTTTGTTTAGCAACCGAAAAGTGCATCTGTGAATCTGTCATTTTTGGTTTTAAGGGGAAGCAGAAACAGGGGAAATGGAAGGTAAACGCTGACGTGCTTGTCAGATCTAATTAGCGTGTGACAACAGACCAGCCCGGTGTCGCACAGTCGCGTACAGCCATCATCTGCACGACAACAAAATTACAAGTGACAATCGTGGTGATCCCCTGGAAACTCTCAGATCAACTGATAATTGGCTGGTTCTTCAAAAGCAAAGAACAAACACCATAGTAACATCACATTTAATTGCTCTGTGTCTCATGTTGAGGACTCATTAAAGTCGGCCGGCGCTACCGCCGCCGCCGCCGCTGTGCCGATTGGTCGGCTCTCACAACAACATTGTGATCACACGGACGCTTCTGGTTCTACGGGTGAAACCAGACGGGCAGGCGCCGCTCGGAAATGAAACGTTCCACTGACGAACACGAAACTCGGTCCGGGAGCAATTCACTCCGCCGATTTAAGTGGAAATCCTCAAATGGCAGACATTTTGAGGCTCCTTTGGTGCAGCAGGCACAATTGAATAAAAATAGGTTCTTCAGAGAGCTTTAGCTCAACGGCTGTTTGTGTAATGTTGCATGAATACTACAAATTGCTACAGAGGCCTGTCTCTTATCCTGCCTGTATTCGGCTGGTGCTCCTCTGAGCAGTCGAGGACTTGAACGCACACTCTCTTAGACGGCAACAGCAGAACAACCTCACTCACATGTCCCCCCCATTCATTCCTCTAACAATCCGCCAGCCATTTGTCTTCAGAATGGCAGCTTTTTTTGTCAAACATCAGCCACAGTGGAGCCAATTAACCTTTTTGGGGCTCACATACAGACACATTTCACATTTATCAAGTGGAAATGTTGCTCATCTGACAGGAAGACGTTGAAAACATGACGAGACAAAAATAGAGAATGAATGGGAGACAGAGAGAGGAATTTAGTTGTAATGCAGCAGGCGGGTAAGTGGTCGCAGCGTCATGCCTGGCGTGTTTTAACAAGTGCAGAAAGTGATAGATCGTTTAAATGCCAACTGCTTGATTTAGTGATTTCACAGTTCTGCTTAAAAAAACACGACACGTCCACGTTTAGAAGAAGCGAAAATAGTCACTCTAAAAGGAAATTATTTTCCTTATTGTCAACTTATCCAGCGAAAAGAGCAAACCCAACAATAAACTATCTTTCAGACAATTATCTACATGACGGATTATTGCTCTGTGGTGTGGAACTCCGTTCTAAGCTGTAAATCATTTCATTTAAGAATGGTTAGTGGATCACTTGAGGGCAGGGGATCAAAGCACATTATCCTGAGGGGGACGTGAACATCTGTATAAAAACACATGATGATGAATCCAGTAGGAAGTCAGGACTCAGGACCATGAACCGTACAAGATTTAATGGCAACCAATGGACCAACATTCCCATCCTAACTGGGCTAAATCAAACTGAATATAAAGATGGACGACGTGTCTTCGCTCCACCCGCTGTATGAAAGTGAAGCCAAAGTATTCCCGATGCGGGTGCTGCCATCTTGGATCGCAGTCGTTTTATTGAGGCGTAATCGATACACGCTCTCAACCAATCACAAATCAGCCTCAGCTGCCAAGCATGACAATATTTCAATATGTTAAAGTATAAAGTTGCTGATTAAATTCTAACTAATGACAGCAATTTTAAACAAAATTCTAAAAAGTTGTACTTGGATTTTGAAGTTTGCTCCATGTCCTGTTTGCTAACATGGGAGAGGCATGGAGCATATACTGCATCCAGCCAACAGGGGGCGATGAAGATTTTTTGGGGATTCACTTTTATGAGTGGAAATACCACAGCATCGCGTGTATTATTCCACAGCTAAAAAAAGTCCCCAACAAAGTGACAATTCAAAGTGATTAAACATCTTCATCTTTAAAAACGCGGCACATTTGAGACTCATTTTAAAAGATTCACTACACGAACGTAACACATACGGAAGTTGGAGAGCGCCACATTGTTGACGTAACACATATCAACATACACATAGAAGAACTCCGGCCTTATCACAGAACATATGCCATGAAAAAAACTCATCTACGAGAATCTGCTGCAGCTGCTCGGTGAGAATTTAATCACAGACAGAAGATGCATTTTAAATGTCTCCGGAGGGGTGTGCACGCTCTTCTTCAGCTGCACCTTGAATTACAGCCGTGCGCCCCCCCTTTCATGGCGTACACTTCTATCTGTCAGTGCAGCCGAGAGTTTGTTTGGATTGTCACTCAGCCCGCAGAGGGATCCAGCCGCACCGAGGTCCTGCAAACACAGAGCGTGCACAACATCACAGCCGGCCTGTAGGATCAACTGGAATTACAATATGTGCTCACCGCTGGGAAAAAACAGCATCCATCGCCAGTGGACACAAATCATCTGCTGTTTTGAAAATGAGCAGGGAGGGGAATAAACAATCCAATTGTGCGGGCTGTTAAGGATACCCTCTAATTCAGTGTTTCTCCGACTACACACAATGCAAAAAAGAGGCGAGCATAACAAATGGAGCATGATAAGCAGGGGAAATTGCTGATAAAGAGGAAATTGTTACATAGACTAATGCGCTTGGAAGTCGGCCAGTTATCCCGCGCGCCGCTATCTCACCTCTTTAGACGACCATTTGCTAGTTTGTTGTTGTGATGCACGAGAGCGTCGGCGGTCGGAGTTCACGCCGAGCGTTGGAGGGAAGGGGAATGGAACTGGTGAGATCTGGGCAGCGGACGCACCACCAGTCGCGATTCCCAGCTCTTCCAGGAAACCCCGGGCTGATGGACTGCTGATGACTGGTGGATGCTGTGGCGGATGAGTGGAGGACAGAGAGAACCCACTGAGAGGCCAATAGTTCTGCGCTGACCTGTGAAGAACTCCATTATACCTCCATCACATCTCTGACTCACTCCCTTTTTCTCTTTTCTTTTTTTCCTACAACTGGTGCAGCCAGGCAATACCGAGCAGTAACAATATCATTGTTGCCAACTGGCCTCGAGTCCAGATTCAATCACAAGCCCGTACAGAAATACATCACGCCGTCAACTCTTGCCCTCGGCTAAAGTTCGCGGGCTCTTCGGCTGCAATGCAGGTTTGCAATTTGATGACATTTCGGTCAATATTTCATCCTTTTATTTGATCCCCAAACGTACGATCACATCCAAAAGCTCGATGCCTCGCGCCGCGGCTCGACAACACTATCGTCAGGCGGATTTATACGCTCTCCTCCAAACAAGCAAATGGCTGCCCTCTCACTTTCAATGGGGGGGGGGAAACAAGCACATTGCTGATTGAATTCCATTACACAACACCTTTGTCTGCTGTTGAGAGGAGAAATGTCGCAGGAGCTTCGCTGTCACTGCCATTACAGCCAAACAATTACATGCCTGATTGTATTTACGGGGCCCGAACACACACTCGCTGCAAATATTTGTGTTCCTACAACAAATTCTTTACGCTCTTACAAGTGACTGGCATGATTTACATAATGCTTCACCTGCCGAGGAGCATTATCCCATTTAGAAGCGCAAAAAAACCAGCAAGACCTAAATGTAAAGAAGGTTTGATCTCTAATGGGATTCTGCACAAGGTGCGTCCCAATATTAGGCCAATAAGTGAATTATATAAATACGTCAAGGCAATAAGTCAAGGTGCTGCTTTAAATATTTTACTACTAAGTCGAAAAGTGGCTATTATCAGCAAAATGTACTTCATTGTCAAGGTTGGAAGAACTCTTGATGCAAAGAGGTCCCAGAACAGCACTTGAGTGACTGCACTTAGTCACTTTACGCGACTGCACTCACGCATAATAGAATCATACTAAGAATATTCTAGGGATTAGCATATATAAGCAAAAACCCACTGACGGTGTCTGAATTACTTTTGACAAAACCCTAAACACGTTAATGTGGACATTAGCAATGTTTTTACCCCAAAGGGCAAAAACATAATCAAATCCAAGAGGAACATAGAAATCCCGGGGTCACTGTCGTGTGAGCAATAATGAGTAGGATTATTCTTGTGAGTGTAATAACTGCTGTGATTTTAACATCAAATCTATAAATGAATGGACTATTTCAAACTTTTAAGAGTGACAGATTTATTGAATTATCTTTCACAGCAGTGATGTGAAATTCAATTTGCCCTTGTAGTCTCACTTCTGCCTCTTCTGCATACAACTGACAGATCTAAAAAATCCACAGTGCATCTATCATCTATTAGTTATACCTCCATTCAGTCTACATACATGTAACTTGTCATCCTGAAGGTTATTAGATCCATGTCGCACAATGTGGCCTGAATTAAACTTTCTTTAGTCGTTGATTAGCAGATTGCCAACAACTAAAGAGGGCGGAGTCATTAACAGACGTGCACTAGAAGCACATCGTCAAATATCGAATCGAATTTCTGCTTCAACAAAGTTAGCCAGTTAGCCGATCAGCTGATTTAGGCCTAATTATCAATCGTAGCGGATCACAAACAATCATCGCCGTCGCCAAAGCTCTCCCAGTACAGTGCAAACACACAGGGGAAGCAAGGAGGGTTATGGGACAAGAAGACAACAACTCCCATGATCCCACACTGCGTCATCACGTCATCAAACTAGGTTTTTTTGTCATTCTTTTGATTGAGAGGCCCCTAGTGGCTGAATTACATATTGTAAAGCGATTAATCCTGAAAATTGTTCACCAGTACAGTGTGATTACCGCTTATGAACATTAACTGGCAATATTTTGTCCTCGTCTTTTATCCTGTTGGGATATTGGTGGTGTGAACGGCTTCAAACATGTCCTCTGCCTTCAGAGGATGACGAGGATGAAGAGGATGAAGAGGATGAAGAGGATGGGGCTCCAAACACAGCTTCTCCTCACCTGCACCCATCAAAAGTATGGAGAGCAGCGCTGTCATGGATGAACTGAAGAACCCCCCCCCTCAGACAATGAGCTCCGTGCCTGGCCTAATTTATGAACTGCACCTCGAGTACCCGCAGTGCATCAAAAACATTCTAACTTTATTCAGCGCCTGATGCTGGAAACTGGATAAAGATGAGCTGACATTTAAAAGTTCTGAATCTGAATTTAAAAATCTGCTTTCAAG
The DNA here is from genome assembly GCA_006182925.3 of Reinhardtius hippoglossoides. Classification (NCBI taxonomy): domain Eukaryota; kingdom Metazoa; phylum Chordata; class Actinopteri; order Pleuronectiformes; family Pleuronectidae; genus Reinhardtius; species Reinhardtius hippoglossoides. Next base: position 5,227,838 of record CM031680.1, on the reverse strand, counting down.
TGCAGTGATGTCAGTGGCAGCCAGGACCAAATGTATGAAAGTGTCTTTCTAATAGGACCTGGCATTAAAACAAGATCAGTAATTATTATATCATTTTCATCAATAGCAGTGTAACAATAATAATGTTTATCAGTATATTGCTTGTGAAAACACATAATTGATCTATTACATATTTAAAATGTTTGTGATCTTGTCCATAAAGAAAAGTTTATAACCACAACCATCACACAGCAGCAAAAAGTTAGTCTATAACTAAAAAGAAATAATGTGACATTTATTGTGATAATTATCAATATCGACAGAAATTTTCAGCCCAACCCTATTTTCTAAGATGTGGATTATCAATCAAAATTAGTATGTTTATGACAATATCCATTATTTTGTGTTTTATTGGGGTCATTATGAAAAGGATCAGATAATAAAAAAACATTCACCTCCGCCAAAGAGGCTGTTTTTGCCCCCGTCTGTTTTGTTCAACGATTTCTGCAAAATTCAGAGACATAGGAAATTTGGTGCAGATCTAGGAATTGTTTCACTGTTTTTAACATTGTGAGATGGAGCGTGAGGGGAGTGAAGACACCAGGGGACTTTATATGAAATCAATAAAATATGGATGAAACTGGTCAATCTAATACTTTTTGGTGTGAAAACATGTTTTGAACTGTGCTGCATTATCATCCGAGTCAGTTTCACTAAAAAAACACTTCAGTTCATCAATTATTCACATTTGCTTCAAATTTTAAGCACAGTCAACTTCTCCGGGTCAAACCGAGTAAAGTCGTGTGGAAAGCAGCAGTTGCTCACGTCCCCGAAGGCAAAAGCAATTCCCCCCGACTCGACGCTTATCTCCGCCTGAACCTTTCTCAACAGCAAATTATGAAAACAGTAAACTGACCCAGCAGATGTTTGTACAGCGACGTGACACCGGAGAGAAGTGATTCATGGCGTTGTACTTGGCTGCAGGAGGATGAGCCCGTGGTAATGAATGAGCCTTAAGAAGGGCCTGGCCCCCGTCATTAATCTTACAGGAGCGTCTCCCACAGAGAAACGCAGAGTTACTCTATTAGCACAGAGGAAGACATCCGCTCGGTTCGGCTTTGCTGAACTCACCTGGAAAATAAGCAAATTGCCTCAAAGCAATTATACAATTTCAGTTTAGGCATTATATGGTCACCGGGGAACAAATGAGGAAAAGAAGTATTCTTTTTTTTAAAAAGACATGAGGACGAATCTGATTCAATTAGGATTCAGAGCATTTTCTCTTGTACCAGAACAATGACGGGAAAAAATAATAGAAATCTGGACGAGACTAAACGGCGCCGCCGCCGCTGAAACTGTTTGACGAGGCTGTGACCTGCGTGGGCCGCCCGAGCCGTGGCGCTGACGGCCCCGATGTCACAAGGCGACCGATACCACCGTCATTACACATCTCAGCTTCCTTTAATGAAAGAGCCATCTCGGAGAGTGTGTCTTCTCCCCGACGCGGCGTCCTTCAAGTCTCCCCGCTCTGAGCACGGCGAGAAAACACTGACAAGCCTGTGACAACTTTCTTAGAGCGACGAGACAAAGAGCGCGCGAGTCCTTTATTTCGTATTTTCTCCAGCACCACCACCACCGCCAGCAACACCCTCATTCGTTTGCACAGACAGTGCGAGGCTGTGAAACTTTGAAGACCTTCTGAGGGCTTGTCGAGGTGCTGCAGAGGCTTCAGCTTCCAGGGAGGTCTGCATGTCTCGCATGAATCCCAATCCACTCAGCCAGCTGTTGTGAGGGTTTTCATTTCTGTTTTTTTTATCTCGTCTCGGATGCCACCCCCCCCCCCGATACAGTAGGTCTTTGACTGTGAAGTTCTGCAAAGGTAGTTTTTTTTTTCTTTACTCAGTGTTTTGATTGACAAAATCAAACTCAAGTGCAGGGAAAAAAGTCACTTTTCAAATATGAAATAGGATATGTGAGACTTCCTCGTGGCAGCCACACTGAATACAGTGCTGACTTTATTCAGTAACAGCTCCTGTGAAGGATTTCTAAAAGTAACCGTTAGAAAAATCTTCTTTGAGGAAAACTCTTCAAAACTTCGATGGCTTCCGCGTTCCAGAAACTCCCGTAATGTGGCTCGTCCACAGCCGACGATGCAGGTGTAAAAACTGCCATATTAACAGTAACTGTATATTATTAATAGTAATAAGTTTTAATGATCATTTTCCTGTCTGTGTGCAACACAGATAGAGGGTTAGAAAGGAACGACGCAGGTCTAATGCTATATTTATAATTAGACATATAAATCTCATTAATTACCGTTCAGCAGTCTGTTCATGAATAGTAAATATTTCCAACACTGTCTCACTGATAAATGAAAATGTCTTATTAACATAGTAAAATAGCACAAGAACACTAATATGTTACTAAATAAAGTGGGATGTTTAAGTTGTACAAATCATTAAAAGAGGTGTAGAACATAATTAAAATAAATATAAAATCAAGTAGCATGTGGACTTTTTTTCAAAGGCCATTTCTCTTGCGGCTAATAAATAAGGATTCTCCAGGACTACGGCCCAAACGTGTGGCCGACCAAAACACATGGAATATTTTCCAAATCACTGAACGTGTGAGTGACACCTCTTGGCAGGAATCTCACGACACATTTGTTTATATTCACGAGACGTCAACAATCATCGTCAACACGTTCTCGTCTGCGATGAATCCCTCTCCATCCTTTTTCTGTAATTACCGTTTCACGACGCTGGCTAATTGCTGGAGTTGAATTCATTTCTTGAGTCTACAGTTTCCGTTGTTCCCCCTCAGCCGAGCCACATCTATCACCGGTGCTGTGTCAGTCCACTCCGTCAGCTCCGGGGAGCGACAGTGAGCGAGGGCGGAGAGAGGGAAGCGCTCACGGTGGAAATTGGTACAATTACGTTCCATCTTTTTTTTCTGACGCCGCCTCAGCGAAAGGCGCTCCCTCCGGGATTAATCACCCCCAGTGTTTGAGCATCTTACCTGTTTAATAACCAGTCTAATCCCTTCCTCCTAAGGTTCAACACTTCGAAAAAAGACACGAGCGGTTGATTTTTATTAACACGCGGCGCTTCCATTACGGGCCAATTAGGAGCCATGAATCAGTTGTGTGCTTGTGTACGTGCTGTAATTCGTTTGTTGTAAACAAAACGAGATGGGGCAATTGAGAGCAGCTCAACGTAGCTTCACTCAGATTAGCAGTTTTTATTGCCATAACAAACGCATAAGGCTGAAGTGCCTTCGCTCCACAATCAGATGTTACAATAAAAATCGGTTGTTTCTCCGTTTCTTTATTTCCCTCTTTGTGCCTCACACACTATTTATCCCCAAGTGGCTTTAAAGGCTTAACATTCAAACCTGGAACCACGTTTTTTTTTTTTTTTAAAGAAAAGAAAAGAGCCCTCCTCAAGGTCGGTGGCGCCCGTACAACAAGCCTAATTGAGAATTTGATCTAGTCGCTCAAGGGGGGTGGACGACGTGCTGCCGTGAATGTTAAAGATGAGCTATCAGGATTTGATCAGGAGTAATCAAAATGCTGGCCTACTTTTAGGTCACTTCCCCCTTTGCCACCAAAGTGTTGCGGCAGACGTGCTTTATTCTCCTCCACCATTGGTATTCCGCCCCAGCGCCGGGCTGTTCTTTGAGTGCGGCGAAACACGGTGGAGGTGGAGGTGGAGGGGCTCCCGGTTTTGCAGGCGAGATGGACGTAAATCACAAAGTACATTTTCATACTGTGTATCTGGACGGAGAATTGCTACGGCTGCGGCAGCCTGATGAAAAGAAGCTGTTCTCCTCACGACCCACAGGAATACTGGCACGTTGTGATGTGTGCAGGTGAGACTGTGAATCAGGACGACAGCAGATGACAACATGGCGGCTGCCTAAAAGTGAAGCCAACACCCCGATAGCCCCCTGGTGGCTGGCTGCAGTATTGGTCATAAACCACAACTCCTCCAGGTTAGCAGATGGGACTAAAATATGTCAAAATGCACATTTGAGGGTGAAAGGTCACGATTGAAAGGTGACACTAACTTGCGACGGGTCGAGAGCTTGCATTGGCAGAATATGGATGAAATCTGATATAATTGAATATGGCACAATACATTTTACTCTAGTTCAGTGGCTCTAAGGTTTTTTCGATTTAGGGGCCATAAAGGGGCCACAATTTACACAAGGGGCCAATTATATTATATAGGTGATAATTAAAATTGTATGTAAAAACATTAAAAACAGACAGCAGATCATGAATTAACCTTAAAAAGAGTAATTTTTATGTGAGATATTTGTTTCTCTAGTAGTGCAAGTTACAAACCATCTCAGCTATTCTCTCTCTTTGTGACTTCTGGCTCTTTTCACAGCCGCCCTTTGTAGTGCAAAATAAAGTCAGGATAAAAAAACACCAGGTACATTGAATGTTAAATCTTTCCCCCTTTCCTCTTCGTTCTTTAAAGCAGTTTCAGGATTAACAGTGAAATGCAACACAACCGCAGGCAGCAGCGTCACACTTCTTCAGCAAGCAGTCAAACTCCAGTAGAGAAGCAGTGGTGCATGGAATAGTTTGCAAATTGCATTCGACTTGTCAAGTTGTCCATCTCTGTTGAAAAATCCGAAAAGTGTCACCCAAACGTCTGAATCGCAGCCGCTCAGCGAAAGGTGCGGCGGCTCTTCCTCCCTTCATTCATTCCTCATGATGTTGTTGCGGCTGAGGGAGACGACGCTGCGGCACGAGGCCCTTAGCGCGAGGAAACTAACTCTGTTTGCGGAGAATAATGCTGCTGCGCTCTGATTAAAAGGCAGACAGCGTTGAATCTTTCATTGCCGCCTCAAAAATGAACTTGTGCTGTGAGGCCGCTTTGATGTGAACTTGCCGGTTTTTTTTCACCCAGCGGTGGCTCGTCTGTCTGACAGGCAGCAGTCACACGGAAACAGCCCAAAAGTTGAGCGGGAGAAGCGCTCCCCTCTTCAGCACGCTGGCGGAGTGGTGATGATTAGCTCTCTCGCAGGATTCTCCTACGGCAAGTGATTACGACGCGCTCTGCAAACTATGACACCTCTTACCTGGAGCCCAAACAGAGAGAGAGCAACCCCGAAATATTTCCAGAGCGCTCGCGAAGACGAGTTTGAGCCGCGAATGTTAATTTTTCTTCGCCTCCTCCCTGCAAGACTTGGTGTTTATTATTCAGGTTGAGGACTTGGAGGGAAATTGGTTTTGCTAATGAAAATTACTTCCTATGAAAACAAATGAACTGTAAATGCCAGCCACAAAGAGCTGCCTGGACGGTTTTGTTTTTCCTCCCCTGCTCGGTGCTCGGGTTGGACGAATGAATCATTTTTCTCGGTGTCTCGCTCCGTTTTGCCCCCGATCCCAGGCTGTGAGCAGTCCTAAGCCTCCACGAGAGGAATAACCTGAAATGGAGGAACACTTCAATGTCGCCCTTTCCTCCTCTCCTCAACGAGTGATTATACAATTGATTTTTTTTTCTTCTTCCCTTTTCCCCAGCCCTGGTTCCTGCTGTAGGAGCAGTAATAACAATTTATCTCGGCTCCTTGTTCCATTACAGCCGGGCTGCAGCGAAACCAGAGGAAAAGTGTTGTTTGTTATGATTTATGGAGGCTATTTGACCTGTGCTTATTAAAGGGATCTACTGAACGTGATGATGTCTTCGGAAATAGACTATGAGCTTTGCTGTGTGATGGCGCTGTGGACATGGCTTTCAGAGATGATGGAATGGGAGTTCCCGGCTGATTGAAAAACAAACATGACCCACTCGGAGCGCCGATATAGATCAGGCTCGCTGCTTCGGCTTGTTACCGTCTGATTTCACTCCGACTTAGAGGTCAATAAGAACAAAGCCTCAGCGTGGATCCCTCATAAAGAATATATGTTTTACAGTGAATCACTTACACGGCCTCACTCGTGAGGTATAATTTGGGGGTGGATGAGATAAGAGGAGATGCCCTCAACCTGATTCTAGCTTTTGTTAGAGTGGTGCCTGAAGGAAGCTGCTGTGGCTCTTGGGGACAACCTGGTTATTCCAGATTGATTGGCGTTTACGGAGCCATTTAAGCATGGCGGCTACCTCTGTGCCCAACTCCACCAAATCCAGGTCCCTCTCCTGTGGCAAGTGATAATATTTAACTGCTGACCTTATCTTCTCTCGCCCACATCTCGTCCCCGCCAGCGAACGGGGAGCATGTTAATGTCTGACACGACTCTGCATGTAGCATGCTAATCCATCTGTGGCCCAGCTGATTAAAGATGAATATCGGCGGGATGGTAAACACAGGCATGCCCCAGGCAGCTTCACCGATGAGCACATCTGCACAGGACCATGTAAACGGTTACACTCCAGCCAGAATATTATATTACAGATCTGGGGCCAGATGAAAAAAAACTAGGGTGCCCACAAGCAAACAAGCTGCAAACATTTATTTTGCAGGGTACGTAAACAAGGGGTTATAGAATGTTTATTAAAGTATCACATATTTTGCTATGTTGAAAATGTATTTTCACATCAAATCTATTAATTATTAATAAAAATAAATAAATTACAGGGGTCAACGAGGGCAAGATCGACAAAATCCCAAATGCTTAGGCTTAATTTAACCTGGTACATATCTCCGGTTGACGTCTGAGGAATGATTTATCTAATTGGACGGATTTATTTTTGCATCTTCACAAAGTGTCTGTTAAATAAAATAAACCCTTAAATGAAATATTAAAAGAAAACAAGCGTTAAATCAATCTCCTACTCACCACAGAGTCATGTAGTGCGAACAAACCATTAAAGCCAGCAAGTCAACATAATGCAATTAAATATACGACACTCATTCCTAAATATTATGATCTTATATGTAATTAAAGTCGTATAAATGATTGGTATAATTGCCACAGAAGGTCACTGGGCCCAGTTGAAGGTTTTTCTTACAGTAACAGCAGCCAGAGGCTTTCATTACATTACATTATAAATGAATGTGAGACTCAAATCTCCACTATGCTATGTGCTTAATATAGAGATAAACTGAGCCATGACCTTATACTAATTTGATATTTCTGCAGAGGAAAAAAGCTGCATCTCTGTCTGTGTAAAACAGTGTCTGTGCAGCTGCCCGGCTTCTTTACACGCTGTTAACAAACGTCTTCTTCAGCTGACAGAGATGGAATATGTGCCGCCTTCAGCTGATCGATAGCGGACCACCTGAGAGTTGCGCCCTCTCTTTGTAGGCACAGTTGTTACCATTAGCCGGACGAGCAGCACAGAGTTGAAGAAAAAGAAAAGGGAGATAACGTCGGAGGACAAGCTGCAGAAAACACAACGCTGACAACAACGGCTAAGAGCGTGGGGAACTGTGAGCGCTTCCGTGAAAGTGATGGTTTACCTTATTTTATGAATACCATCGGAAGAAATCATTATCTCTACAGTGCCGGGGGGGGGGGGAGCGCGGCGCTCTGCTCGCATCACATCAGGCGCACTTCTCTTTGCAGACAGGCCATGGGGCGGCGAGACAGGAGCACTAGCGTCTTACGCAGGTAGACTACTAATGAATCTCCCGAGCTCATGACATTTTTTCCACAAAAAAAAAAACGTCGTAATACTTCTCTCTCTCTGCCGGGAACGAGAACAAACTTTTGACAAGCGAGCAACACAAATGAAGGGAAGTAGATAGAAAGTAAACCTCAGAGACAGCCACCATTTGAATCATGCGTTTAATAAAGTTAACACGGTGCACGACTTCTTTAAAACAGCCCGTTGCTGACAGCGACATCTTTCCTGTGATGCACATGCGTCTCTGTAAACACAGGAAACACCACGGGCACACTTCAGGCTAAATTAATAAGTTTGCCAGCGTGAATAGTATTCCTGCAAGGCAATCTAAACAAAATATGTTTTCTCAACCCGGTTTGCAAACAGCCTGTCAAGGGTCGTTAGCTCACGGTGCATTCAAGGGCAGAACATCTTGACTGACGTCTCACAGCGAGCGCAGATGCCGCGGTGTGGGAATACTTCCAAGGGAATGCGTGAGGAACGTCTCCGGCAGCGTTAACACGGCTGCTTTAAAGAAGAATTACGAGAACTAATATATTTGATTTGGGATTAATCTTTTTTTTTTTATTTGAACACAAATCTTTGGATTTATCTGCAGAGGAGGTTGTGTTCTGTTGCCGTTTGTCCATATGTTGGCAAGATTATTTTTTTATTGAAATTGTTTGAAGGGTTGGGCCAAGAAAGAATCCATCAGGTTTTGGTGCAGATCCAGATCAGAGGGTCATATTATCAATATTCATCACTTTCTTTAAAATTGTAAGATAGGATGTATTTTTACACAGATTTCTCAAAGAATAATTCATGGAGCTTGATTGGAAAAAATGACTGATTTTATGAGTGTGTGCAACTTGGTGCAGATGCAAATTAAAATCTAGATCCAGTGGATTTAAACATGGTTTCATAAGAGGACTGAGGTTTTCGTGTTTTCATCTGCGTCTGTTTGTGTGTTATTTAGCAGGATTTGGCAAAAACTACACAACGGATTACTATGATTCGGATAAAGAATATGTTTTTTTCACTTTCTTTAACAATGAGAGACTTTTCAACATTGTTGAAATAATGTAGAAAAGTGATCTCAACACATGAAAATACAATATGGTGATTAAGTGAGGTCGAGCCTCGGTGGAGGGATGCGATCTTCCGTTTGATTTATACACAATCAAATGTCTGAAAATTCAAAACTGTGTAGTTACACCTTCTCTGCTGCCATTGTAGTATTTTAAACTTTACTTACAGGGACACTGGCGTATAATTGACAGCTTATCTGGATCCTCTCCCTCATTTTTCATTACTGATAAAAAGACTCATTTTAGAGCCTGATCATATTTTATTTATCATTGCTCGTGTGGCTTTTTTTGCTTTTGCATTAAACGGACTGACCTGCTGTCCTCAAACGTTTGGGCTCCACGTCCCTCTCTTCAACAAAGGGTATTAACACACACGCACACAAAGACACACACCATATATCATGAACTGAGCAGCGCTGCCCCATTCATCAAGGTTTTATAATACAACGTTATCAGCCACGACATGGTGGAAATGTCTAATTTTTCATTTTTCCCCTGTAGATACGGGCCCCCCCCATCAGAGAGGTGAGCGGGGCCGCTCTGTGTTTAGTTTTATTTATACGTCACGGACACTGCACAGTGATGAACAGAGAATGCGAATGTGCCACAGGAAGCTCATAATCATTCATTTTCACCTGCAGTGTCTTTGCAGAATGTTAAAGTGGCGGCGCCTGCGAAGATGAAGAGTCTCACATATTAATTGCAGTAAACTAAGCCGATGTGAAGGCAGAGTTTCGTTCGCAGGCAAGTCGTATATATAAGCTACAAAAGGAAACTTGACTTTGTAATTAAACTGGTAGTTTCACCACACGGAGATTATATTTCTTTCCAGAACGGATTTCTCCGTCTGGCAGTAACAGATCCCAGCACATTTGAGAGGGAAGTTTTTGCGTTTTGGATGTGAACACTGGTAATTTGATTGATACTAAAACCTAACAATGTAATATCAGTTTTATTCCAGCAGCCACACACACACACACACACACACACACACACACACTCGACTTGCTGCAGGGGGCTCGTGTTGTTCAACATCACTTACTCTCTGTGTCTGCTGCACATTGTAATTCAAATCACACGGTAACACACAAAGTGCACACGACAACTCTTTTGCTGTGAGTTCTGACAGTCTGGTCATTTACAGGCCCTGCATCTGCAGCCATTAGGAACCAGCCCCCCCCCCCCCCCCCCCCTCCCTATCCTTTGTAATTGTATAGTGTGTAATGAACACAGCTATTAACAACAGGCATTCATTTTCAGCGTGTATTCTAAAGATGTCAACTGCTGCCATGGGACAAAAACCCAATCAGGGACTGGAAGCTTAGAGACTGATTGCACCAATTATGTTTATGAAAAATATGAGTGTGTTTCCATGCACAAAAAGTTAAGATACAATTTTAATTTCATTAAAATTTACAGGAAAATAAATCATCTGGTAAGAACAGGAAGGTTGATATGGACAAGATGAAAAATAAATCAATCAGGTCAGTGGATATTGGATATTCAGTATGAATGTAAAATTTAAGTTTAACGAACAATTTTCTTTAATAATTCGTCTTTAGGGCAGAGAATTTAAACAGCAACACATTTCATAAATCTAAGGGAGAACATTAAAGCCAATATTGTGTTATACCTCCTCAGCATGTTTGCACAATGCACAAGCAATATGTTTATACACATTTTGTTATACTGGTTAGAATAAACCACTCGTCTCGTCTTGAAGGTGACTTTGCGTCTGTTCATCTTTCAGGATGAAATCACGACGAGACCATGAAACTCTACTTGGAGCTTCACGTCTACCACCGTGTCTCCATTCATCTGAACGCAGCCACCCTCCAGATACCAGCTGGCATCGGGAACACGCCCGTCTGTCGGTGTTGGCATCCGGAGCAGCAGGCTCTTGCTGTTGATTAGCCTCTCCAGCACCAGGCCAACGAGCAGCATCCATGGCACCGCATTTACGCACTCGGAGAAACAGATCGCACTGGTCCATTTTATTATTTTTTTTACATTTCCGGGCCTCGCCTGCCACACGCACGCCGCAGCCACCAGATGCCAATGTCTTCAGCCCGAGTTTGGGAGAAGCGGAAGGGGAGCGGCACATTAGCATAAATCAGGATTACTATGCATGACTGTCACTTCAAAAAGATAATCAAACAAATTAGAAAATTCTTCAAGTGTTCACGAATGTTGGAATGAGTCACAGATAATCCACTTAGCTCGTATTCAGTTATTTATTTTTTATTTATTTGCGCCAGTCGGGAGCGTTTGAGAATTGGCGGCTGGTGCAGAGAAGCAGCTGCGAGACGCACGAGGACGAGGAAGAAAAACATTTAATGGAGAGGTAGCAATGCGTCAAAAGGGAAAAGGCGAACACAGACTCAAGTCTAGACTAAGTGATGGATATGGGCAACAGCAAATAATCAATACACCTCCTCTGTGCCAAGCGATCATTTATAGCAGCTCCAGACACGGAGCTGGTTCCTTCAGACGGCCCGAAGATGAAGAGAGGGGACGTTTCTGGCTTCTTGTCCTAGATACAGTAATAAGAAGGCAGGTGAAATTAAAGGTTAACTTCATGCCGTGACCATTTAATAATGTTTACAGCAACTACTGCAGAGGCTGAGTTGATCATTCTGTTAAAAGGTTGCCAAGATGTTTCTGAAACAGCTTTTATCTGTTGAAATCCTCTTCACGTCCCCCGTTAGCCATCAATAAGGAAAGTTAAGTATCTTGCAGTACTGCAATAAACACATTTTTCAAAAAGAAGTCTCAAGTCATATTGCAGCTGGGGCCCGTGCCCCCCCCCCCGGATCCGACATTGAACGTGCTTTTGTTTCATCTGCTTCCCCACGAGGTCACATGAGACGTGAGGGGGCGTGTCACTTCCTCTGGAGCATCACAGTGGATATAAAGTCTACAACTGTTGAGATGAAGTTGTGATATTATAGTTTTTTTAATTTTACTCTCCCCCCTAAAGGATTTCAGTTAGTTTTTCAATTGTACAGATTTTAATCGCATTAAAAGGTGGAAAAAGTTCTGACATGATTTATCTCGGTCTCATTTTCTTTACAGCACAACAACCTGGTATTTTAACAGGGGTGTGAAGGCTTTTTTTTTATATCAAACTGTAATCTTAATCATATCCAGTCAGGTTGGCACGTTTAAGTTTATAGAGAAAAATATCAGTGAAGATTCTCCTCCTGTTTGCGACGCCGCCTGATTTGGAAATTGGTTTAAAACTCCTGCAGCCGGAGCCCGGCTTCGACCTTTTCTCCAAACATTCCTACAGAGAAAACAATCACGCAGCGAATCACGAAAACAGATCCAATATTTGAACTAAACAGAACTAATCCATTACGGGGCTGTGGTGGCCTGAAGATCATGAAAGATGGGTTTTCATTAACATTTCTCGTTGGTAATAACTGGCCAGGAAAGTTACTGCTGATCTCTTAATCATAAAAGTTAATTGTGTGCCCTATTGCCTCAATAAAGCTGCTCGCTGTACTGTACAGCACAGAACTGCAGGGAAACCTGCGGGTGCACGCGACTTCAGCAGGAAGACCCTCCAACAACTTCCTGAGGGCTGCGACTGTAGTCAGTTACCGTTTAAATGTTTATTGTATAAGAAAACGACTAACTAAAACTTCAATTCCCCACCACTGTAAACTAATGACATCATATCCCCGAGCCTGGGGGCCTCATCAAGCCGCCGTGAAGTTTAATAAAGCACAATGAAATGTGATTTTCACACGGTGCCACTCATTTCCATAAGCCCGGCATTTACTAGCCTCACGTGACGCCGCCGTGTCTCAGCGGGGTTGTAGAAAAGTGGCGCTCGCGCAGGAGCGGAACGTTTTCACAGTTCCATTTTCATTAAGTGTCATTAGAAATTCAATTCCCAGTAAATGACTTTTTAGAATTTCACAGCAGTCCCTTAAGATGTTCCTGACGTGACCCACTTTTGTCTCGAGCAGCGCGGGCTGCTCCTCTTCATCGCCGCGGCTCATCTGACTGTGGGTTTTTCTCAGGCTGCGCGCTGAAGATTGTCCGACTCACGGCGGGGGAAGCCCGGCCATGTGGATTCAAAGTCCCACAGTGGGTTCTGTCGCAGGATTGCAAACTATTATTAGCTTTTACAGTATTTCTTATTATCAGGTGTCCAACCTCCTTATATGGCTGTCGAATACACTCTAATGGTAGGACACAGAGAGAATATCAACAGTGACGCTGCTGCCCTGAGAAACGACGTGCATTCCCACCCTGCAGTCGAGTGATTTTTTTCGTGTTGCAACATGATTCACACGGATCACAGGGTGATTTCCACCAGCGCATCAACATGAATTCCTCTCTGGGTCTCGCGTCAGGTGCAAACACGCCGTGCATCACCAGCTAAGCACGCTGAGATTAAGTTCTGCGATCCGCCCCATCTGTTACTGGGCCCGTGACGAAAACGGCGGATCCGTCTCGGCTCCCATTCGGAGTTGGGCAGAAAAGTGGGTGCGAGCTGACACAACTTTGAGCGGGAAACGAACACACGCACGTTTCTGTCCGTGCAAACGAGGCTTAATGAAGGCGAAGGGGCTATAAACCTGGAGCTCCGCCTTTTTCAATTTTCCGCTTCAGTGAGCGTCCTATGGGAGCAGGGGGGGCCATCCCATCACCGGGAAGTACCCCCCACAGGGCGATGACATCACATGTGTAGTAATGCAACACGTGGTTTGTGTAGAAATAATGATTTCACACACTAAAGCAAATTAAATCATATTGAAGAAGCAGATCTGGGCCATAAACTCAAAAGAAAGTGAACTGGTCGGACCCCAGAGGAAAGGTCAGACTCCAGGGTGTTATTCCAACAGAAACCACTCTATTCAGGTCAATGGCAGTTACCCTTTGAAAGTTTAGCCCTAATGAGCTAATGAAGGCTCCACCATCGAGTTTATGAAGCGTACATCCTTGAAGTGAAGTCCACCGCCCCCGAAGTTAATGGAAAGCCTGCTGGCTCCGACAGGTGGTCCTGTGCCGGGGAGCAGGTGACCCCCTCCACCCTCCTTCCCGTCCACGCTGTCAGTCTCGGTGACAAAGGTGACATTAGGAGCAGGTCTCGACGTGATGGAGGGGGCGTCTGCACAGCGTGTACATCTTTTTATAGCCTCCGCACACGGATCAGACGGGCAGGCGACACGCGCAGATTTACCCACTTTGCAGAGAGTGGACACGTGGTCAGAGGCAGGTTCTCTCTCTGGTCTGAAAACACAGTAATTACAAGGTGCCCTCCTGGAAAATAAAAGATAGATAGTTTGTACTTGATCAGAAGAAATGAAATTACCACAGGTGCTGAGAAGAAATGTCATCAAATCCTCTTTGGTGAATCATTTTCCAAGCATCTCCACTTTTGAAAATACCGACTACAATAAGAATGGATAAGAATAATTAAATTCATCATTACGGTTTATTACATTATCAATTAATTGATTCTTAATGAGTCATTAAAATGTTACACTCCCATTTCCCAGGGCTCATTGTGATGTTCTCAAATCTTTTATATTTCAAGAAAATGTCTAATTTCTAGTCAAATTATTCCGAACAGCTGCAAATCTTCACAAGTTAGAAGCCGACTAAAAAATGAATGCTGTCATTTTTTCCTGGCGTGTAAAAAGCCAGGAACGTTTCTGTATTTACCTATTTTATTTTTATGCACCATTTTAACCTGGGCCTTAAAGAGGTATTAGGTATTGGGAATCATTGCCATATTTTTTATATATATATATATTTTATCAGCTGGTATATCTCCATCAGAAATGTTTTACTCCTCAATATCAACATCGGCATCAATTGTATGATTTCGTATGTTACATGTTTTCTGTTGCCACTTAGACGCTCCACCATCTTTCAGTCTTTTACAACCATGCTCTAAAAATACCAGAGTGCAAATGTGAGATGCCTGATGTGTTGGAAAGCTCTATATGTACTAGATGTACGGCAAGAGTCTGAACCGCGGAACGAACGGGTCTCCCCAGAGGAAAACTAGAGAAAACAGCAATCACTTCTTCCTCTCGTCCTTCCCGTCATCATACCTCGGATGTGCCGGTGTTGAAAACATGCTGTGGGCTGTAATGGGCCCGTTTCATTGTTGTCTCTGTGCTAATTGAAAGTGGAATCTGGGGGTGAACAGGTCCATTTGGTCGGCCCAGGCTTTTAGCTGGGGCTTAATGCACAGAACGATTTATCTGAGCAGAAGCTAGAGTTGAAAAATAGACACAGGAGGAGAAGGGGAGTTTCGGCGGCGTCTCTCGTGGACAGTGAAGATTCTTCTTGAAAGCAGCTGCTAATAGCATCTGCGCCTTCAGGATTTGTTTCACTTTGCTAGAGGGGTGGGGGGGGCCTTGGTTTCCACCAGAATCTGATGTCAGGAATAACAGATTGTTGCATCATTTAGCCCTGAAATTACAAATAAAACAGTTTTTTAGCCTTAAACGTAACTTAAGTAACTTTGCCCTCTGGGGGTCTCTCGATTTCTCTGGGTTTGAACATTGACGGAAACATCAAAATACACAACATCTTGTTTTTAGACATTTTCCTAAAGAATTGTAACATATATCTTTCAATTATTAATTCCATATGTTGTTCTCATTGGTTCAGATTAGTGAAACGAGATAATGGGAAGCAATGAGCGTCGCCCTGGAGAGCAATATGTTTTTCTATCACGTGGTTTTCCATCAGAAACACCCCGATGAATAAATAATAGATGCCGTCATGTATAAAAGATTTATGCATTATTCACCACTAATAGTAGTTTATTCCTGAGGTCTGATATTTGTCGAGCACAAATATCAAATTCAGCTGATAGATTCCCATGAATATTTTATAAGAGCTGAGCTGTGTCAATTATTTGTGTCGATCATAACGACGTCTCGACACGTAAGCCCGGATAGAAGGAGTGCGGAGCTCTCGCAGGTTCCCCGAGGTTAGAGCAGACGTCTCTGATTCCAGATGTACGACAAAATCTAAATAAGCAGAAGGAAAACAAACACATCTGTCATAGCTATACTAATTGATTTGAATTTTAAGCCTGTGTGACTGTATATGAATTGTTGCACAAATTTATTCATGAGGATAAAAACCCTCGAGATGAATGCATTACTGTTAAATGGTGCAGCTGGTGATATTCTACATTTATACCATCAACAAAAATCCCAAAAGACCAAAACAAATGGGATTTTTTCCAATCAGCAAGTATTTCTTTTATCGACATAACTTATTCTAGCCTTTGCCACAGACCTCCAGTGTTGCTATTACACTATTTAAGCCCGTGCACAGCCATTCTCCAGCCACAAGTTGTTTTCCCTGTCTGATTAGACCTCTTCTCACGAGTCGTACATGTGGCTGCAGAGCTGAAGACATTTCTCAGGCTGTGTTTAAAAACAGCATTGGCTGCTTCCTGACGTAAAAACATGAACTTGTAATTTCTGGACAATGGAAGATAATTGTCTTTTGAGAGGGTACGGGGGGGGGGGGGGGGAGGGATGGGATGCTGATGACGACCATTAGCTGGGCCACAAAACAGTGAATCCCATTAGCGGTAGTCCTGTTACTTTAGTCGGATGTTTAGTCTGTGGAGGAGCTCAGGTTGCAGCGCAGTGGTGACTGAGAGGACAGACACGGGGCCAGAGCTACAAGCAACGCAGCTTGAACCACAGACAGAGATGCAGTGTTGCCCTCCACCCGACGCCTGCCTGCCCAGGCGTGTCACCAAGGCGTTTGGGTTCGATGATTGATAGTTTGGATTGATTTTTTTGCTGTGGCTGGCAGTCACGGAGAAATATTACCCGCAGGACGACATAAGATACTGCCAATGTACCGCCGTATACTTGCAGACTCTTTGAAGAGTTATGACCGACTCCCAGATTTAGCTCAACAAGTCTCTTGGGTCGAGCTACAGCGACAGTGTATATCGAGGGGAAAATCCAAATAGTTGCGTGGTCAATCAGGTTAAAGGGTAATTTATTCTCAAGGTTAGATAAAGGGACGGACTCTGGGTTTATTTGTCTTCTAAAAGCTTACAGATGTGGATGAAACAGACACAACGGAGCAGTACCGCTTGAAAACATTGGGGGGGGCAGTTGTGAGCCAAGTATTTGCCACGAGCGAGCTAAAACAAAAACATTAGTAATCATATCAAGGACCAGATATACATTTATTTTATTCGCCACCGTATATATTTATTTGCGTTTGGCGAGAGGCAGATGCTAATTGTCGATCCCGGTTCCAAATATGCACCGTGGCAAAATTGTGGCTATTAACCTGGTGAGTCTACAAAGCTAACAGTGTAACCATCTTGGAATAATGCATGAACACTAATTCATATTAACATTCTGAGAGGAGTGCGGCATAACAGAAAATCTAATTTACAACTTTATTCATTTAAAAATATTGTTATCATTCATAGGGAATTCACACGATACAGACAAATGAAGGCAGTGTTTGTTTACGATTTGTCAAGTCAATTCACAACTGGATAATTACACCATTCTCATCCTCTCAACTCAACTGACTTGGAGTTAAACCTCAGGGACTTTCTGTGAAAATCATACAATAAAAAAAGGCAAATGCCATCAATAGACAAGGGCTGTGAAAAATAAATGAGGTTCATGACATCTTTATTTTCACGTTTTATTCCCCTGTTCATGTGGCGTCTGGTTCAAATGCTCCCCGTGTCACAAAGCACAATTTACCCACGAAGCACCAGCTGAGAAAACCCCCGGCAAACCACGGATATCTGCACAAACTGCCCCGGTGGGAAGTTGATGAAATGGTTATAGGACATAGTGAAACATCATCCGCGCATAAGCTAAAACACATTTCCATATTTCATTCCTGAAGAGAGGGAAAAAGTGCATTTGAATGAGGAAGGGACACGTGGGGCGTGCGACGTAAAGCAGGGAATGGAATAATCTAAGCTCGGTGACCATACAATCTTTGGAATATAATAAGGTGACTG
Source organism: Reinhardtius hippoglossoides (assembly GCA_006182925.3). Taxonomy (NCBI): domain Eukaryota; kingdom Metazoa; phylum Chordata; class Actinopteri; order Pleuronectiformes; family Pleuronectidae; genus Reinhardtius; species Reinhardtius hippoglossoides. Next base: position 5,210,208 of record CM031680.1, on the reverse strand, counting down.
GAGGAGGAGGACGGCAGGGAGGGAGATTGGCAAGATTTTATCACATGAGAGGAAAGGCATATTAATCATAGTCCGGGCACGACGGTGCAGGAAAGAACTCGGAAAAGGTTAATGTGTGGAAACGGGTGTAATAATGCACACCGTTGGAATACTAAAACGTTTAAATATGCAGCGTAGCAATCATCGCACTTTGTTGCACGTCACTGTGCATAAGGCGACGCCGCGCACAAATTGCTGGCAAGAAAATATGAAGGGTAAAAATGTCCACCACCTGCCAAACGGCATGAATCCAACAATAAGAACCTGAATTGTTTGTGTGTGGGAAGCTCAGCTGGTTAAGGCTGTCAGTTGGAATCTGACTCAGTGCCTCCTGCACGTCATCCGGGTTCCCTCATTTCTCCGGCATCTCTGCTTACACTAACAATCTCAAGCATCCTCTCAATGATCAACAACAACCTACACTTCAGGCAAATAATCGAAACCAAGACAGACAAGGGAAAAGAAGAAGAAGCAGCAGCGATAACTATTTTCAGCCCCATCTCTGACTCATTTATGACCATGAGACTGACGATAATGAGACAGTGTGGAGGGAACAAAAGCAGAGCTGGAGCAAAGCAAATCCAAACTGGAGTGACTCAGATCGGCTTCTTCTGACAGTCCAGAAGGCTACAGGCTTTACAGCTCTGCTTCAAATGCAGAATCAAAGAGATTGTGTACTCATCAGCGGGCAACAGACACGGCCCGTCCCCCTCATTGTCTGGCGGCGTGGACGTCCTGGCGGCGGACCCTAGTACTAGAAGTGCCATTGTTTCCCACTAATGAATACAGACAAGAATTCAAAAGGCCATATTGAGAAGTAAAGGGACATCAAGCAGCTTTCCCAGATCTGCAGTGATGCTCACGCAGACGCCACCAGAGAGCGAGACAGTGGGAAGACGGATCCCAGAGAGCGGCTGTGGTTTTTAAGTGTAACTTCAAAGGTTTGGCTCAAGTGTCAGAAAAATGGCTTTAGGACGCAGCACTGGGAGGCGGGGCTACGACACACCTACCCACCCACTCATCTCTCTCTAACCTCACACACACACAGACATCGTAAACACACACCACACACACAACATACTATCTGTTGCTTAGTTATCTAGGTTGTCCAGCTCTGAGAAACGACTCCAGTAGCAGAACACACTTGCGACAAATGTCCTATGACGTGGAGGGATCTCGCCAATCACAGTTTCCTGACGGACAAGACTACGGGCTTCCCAAGCCATTTGCAATTGCTGGCACAGTCGCCTTGAGGATGGGGGGGGGGGGGGGGGGTCGTCTCTGAATGTTAGATGATGTGGTGCTTTAGGGGATAAGATTCATACTCACAAGCTATATGAGAACTTCCTCATATATAAACGTCATCGACGTACAGACGGCCCAAGATGGTCGACTCTACGCAAGCATATATCGGCCCTGCAAGGTCCAAGATGGTAGCAAATGTGGTTTTAAAACCAGCGTTAATGTATTTCATCAAAAGTCATAATTTAGTTTGCAGGAAAACCATATCAATGCCTGATTTATAACATACCTAATGTGTACTTTTCATTTTAACAGCACCTACTATGGAAACTGATCAAGGATGTTTAACACAGACATTAAACATTTATTGATTTGTTAATGAGCTTCCGGGTTACTGCTTTTCATTTGTTGTTTCAGCTTTTGCGTGAAATCAGAAGCGGAGTGGACCTGGACAATCACAGCTTCCAAAAACGACGACTTAAATCCATCCAATCAGGCACGTTTGCAGATTTGGAATCAAGGGACGAGATCAAACGAAACGACTCTGCTGAATCCTCTGAATCAGAGGGAGCTCGTACAGTCTGTTCGTCACAGTCCACAACTGCTCCGCGTGTAAGGGCTGATTCTTTAAATTCATTCAAGAAACAACTTATTACCTAAACTGCCCTGTTCTCAAAAACAATCTCACTCAGGGACGTGAGACGTTTGCAAAGCAACTCCCGAAAAAGAAAAACCAATTCGAGACATTTGCTGAGCTCACCATCAATGCAAATCGGGGGCCTCACGACATCAGCATAGCGAATTCCCCCCCCCTTTCCTGTGGTGAGAAGGTGTTGTAATGAGCATGTAGCTGGTTCAGAACAACAATCCTGGCCTTCCAACGCGATATTGTGCGACATCAATCAGGACTGTGGGTACTAATGGAGCTTCAGTGGCCATCAGAGGAGGGCGGCCGACTGATAGATGAGGGAACGCGGCATAAAAACAACCTGTGTACACACACAAATACACAAACACGCTCTCATCAGTCCGCATTCAAGTCCTGACATGGGGAGTAATGATAATGTCTCATGAGAGGCATCGAAAATCCAACCTACAACACTGAGATCCACAGAATGAACAACACAGGAGCAATAAAATGGGAGAAAGAGCAAATAATTTCTATTTACAGTTTCATTCCGACAAAGATATCACTGGCGATGTTCGGGGGGGGACTATTTAATTAGAGCCCTATTAAATCACAGTAATTTGCCATTATGCGTCCCAGGAGTGTAAGTAGCCAATAGCTGCTAACCCTCCGTCTCCGTTGCTGCTGTTGTCCTCCAAACTGGTAATGTACTGCTGGGCACGATTTCCAAATGAGTCCCGGGAAGGATTTCCATTGGCTCTCAGTGAGGGGTTGATTATCTCCGACTGTTTATTCATGCAGGGCGGATTATTCCTCAAGAGTACTTTGAATTGGTATCTCAGACAAACACACACATTTTGTTTTGCAATCGACGCCGGCGAGTATCTGAGGGGTTGCCCTTCTTCACTTCCCTGCACAAAGCAGCGTCTGATATTACAGAGAGAAGTGTCACAGAATAATTGGGCCGGTCTGTGTTTTTTACCGTCTTGTCTTGTTTTGTCAGATTCAATGCGACAGTGTGTAAAATGTTCAGAGGGAACAGCGGCAGCGTGGCCTCGGTCAGGCTCTACGCTGGTCAAACTGGTTTTGTAATGCAAATAGACTGTATATATAAAGAAGGACGATATGACAGCTCCTCAAAAGTGAAACCAAATCATCTTGATCGCCCCCTGGTGGCTGGATGCAGTATAGGTCATAAACCCAGATAGGACATGACTCCAGACTCCAGTAGCCGTAACATTTTGGCTTCATTTTTGTACAGGAAGTGGAAACGTGTCGTCCATCTTTACATAAAGTGCAGGATACTGGATTTCAATGTTTCCTGCTAAGCATGACAACGGCTTGTGTATTCAGGGGGAAGCAGTTTTCTGATTTGATGCCTTTATTTGGTATTTGTCACTTTCTTTGGTAATTGTAGATATCGGGTGCAACAGCGACTTGGTTAGACTAAGGGGAAATACAGTTAGGGAATAATTGTGGTCATGGCTAAAAGAAACAGTTATTGAGTGTCAGCAGGAACCCGACCACATCGACCTTCTCCCTCAATGGACTTCGTGGCTCGGTAACAACCCAACATTTCCTGCCTTGTGCCCAGAGGACAAGTCATAAATCCCACCCCGCTAGACGACTTCACTCTTGTACTTAACATTGGTTTTGGACATTTGCTGCAACGACCGACGCTGATCTCTTTCAGGAGGACGTTCTGAATATGTGAACATGTTAAAACTGAACGACTGCGGCACTTTGAAACTCTGAACATGAGAAATGCCGAATGTCAAGTGATATTTTTCAAGTCTCTAACCTCGCATTTGCCGTCAAGTAGCTGAGCTGTTTGTGTCACTGATGCCTGTCCCCATCCACTTCATCATCACAGTCTTTTAATTATTTCCGTGAATATTCATGCAAGATCACAGCAAGAGCAATCTTCTGATACCACTGATCCACGATGAGTCAGATGTTTAGCACCCACTAAAACGGCTTAATCAAGTGCTCTTGCTGAGGGTCATGATTGTACACTGTTTATGTGCCAGGGAGCTCTCTCTCCGCTCTTTGAGTTTCTGTTATCTGGAGCATTTACACTGCAGCATGTGAATGATTAATTAAAATCGCTGACGCTTCTTTTTTTTTTTTCTTGTTGCCCAATACGACGCTGCAGTCTAGACGGTTCAGGGATTGATTTAAGGTTCTCGTTTTGATGTCGTACCTTTATGTGCTCGTGCCGCGGAGAGCTGCGATATATCTTTCATTATTATTACTATTATTACAGAGAAACACTTCAATTGTCACTAATGAAAAGTGCATCTCAAACTGTGCCATTCGAAATCATCCGCACAATTAGCAAAGCTGAAACGATGAATAATGAAAGTGCATCAGCGCACATTAGACACTTCTCTAGTGTCTGCAATACAGGGCCCGTCAATCAATGCGAGGATCGGGGTTTAAAACATGGCTTTTGTTCTTAATAGACAGGTTGCAATGTTGTTTATAGCACTGTGCTGAGGAGAAACATGGAATATTTACACAGATTTCACACAGCCTGGTTGCAGGGTTGAAATCATCGTTCTCCACATGATGATAATAAACTTCTCCCTTGAAGAGAAGCATCAATACCGAGCCCGAAGAAAATAAATCCACTGCTTAAACCTATTGCTTTGAGTTTAATTGCATTATTTCCCTAATTATTCACTCGGTATTGAGTGTGTGGAGAAAATGCGGCTGCCCTTTGTGGAACAAGAGCCATGTTGAACTTTCCGTGAATTAATATTTCAAGGGGAAAATATTACATGAGCTGTATGCAAGAAAAACAGCCCCTGTCACAGATATGCAATATTCAACAGACCCGATTTAAAGTGTGCAAATAGGGGAAAAAGAGCAACAATCCTTTTCCAAACCCATCAACCAGGCTGTTGTGACAAAAACATGGCAACATTTTTTTTCTTTTAATGAGACGAGTGCATTGACAGAGGACTGCCAAAGGCAGAGGGCTCCAACAGAAGTTAAACCTGGCTCAATGTCACCTGGTGACTCACCGCGTCAGCCAATCAAATACCTGCAAGACACGTTCCACACACTTTACAATGTGAGATGGGCAATTCTCACGTTTACATTGCAATCTGTGAGACAGCGGGCGATTCATTCGATGAGTTATAAAAAACCCTCAGTCACAGTGTCTCTGTACAAGCTGCTGACCAGCTTTCAAACTCATTTCAAACTTCCTGCATCACACTTCCCACAGCTCCCACAGCTCCCAGCAGCAACACATCGTTCAGGGACGCAGGGAGTCGGTCAGAGCTGGAGGGGCTGAGAGAGAGTGAATAATGACGTCATGGTAAATCCAGCGCAGCAGCACAACATTAATAATTCTGGATTCATTTGAATGGAATAAAAGGGTTTATACCAGTTTTAGAACATTTTAAACTACAGCAGGTATCAGGGCCATTAGTGAACTGTTCTATTTATCCATTTATTATATTTAAATAATATATTTAAAAGAAGAAGTTTCACTTTGAGCTTGACACAACTGAACAGCTCTTATTTAATAAAGTTGAGGATTTGAAACAAATCTAACCTATTATCACTACCATTAAAAATCCGTGATCCTTTCATATCATGCTTAATGTTATTAAAGTCACGTTCTACATTGTGTCAGGTTATATAGAAATTACACTGAATGTTCTAAAAGTAACATTATAAAAAAGGTACAAATGGACGGGTATTAGAACTTGTGGCATGCTTCTTTTCAAATGTTAGAGTATTAAATCAAATGACAATGTAAATTTGTATTGATTTGTGGAGTCAACTATTTTTGGCCTCGCAGTTCCAATTTCTCGCCTGTAGGAGGTGCTGAAGCCTGATCAGCGGCCCTACTACCAGCGTCCCTGATGCCGTTTTTACGATACTTCACATCACAAACGTTCATGGACGAGAAAACCGTTTCTTCTATGAGAAGTTATGTAGTATTAATAAACGGCATCAGGATGAGCCTCCAGGTAAATGAGTGAAACCTGAAACCAGAGAACAGGCGCCCAACAGTTTGTGTAATTGTGAAGAATTTAACAGCCACAACAAACCAATCATCCTGTGTAACAAGAGCTATGTTGAGCTTCCCATTACATTGTGCATGTTGCAGGGAACTAATCAAGTGGAGGCTGGTGTGCACAACAACAATCATGTGTGCATCCCTACAGCAACACAATCCCGTCATACATCAGAGACCCAGGTGCACAACGCGGCAATAGGAAACCCACACAAAGAAACATGGCACCTTATGAAGACAAATGGGGCCAAAACTATCCAAGTTATTCTTCACTTTCTCACACAGCATAAAACCTCATAATACACGTGTCGGACCAAAGATGGATGTGCTCAGCCGGTACGGCAAAGTAGCTACTTCATAATTAAACAGACAAATCGCAGCAACACAAGAGAAACAACAGAAAATCTGACTCCAAACACTTTGCACAAGCTGCAAACAGCAAACACTTACCTTTGCTTGGCATCTGTTTGCGAAGAGTCAACACACATGGACTCACAGTCCCACGTCTCAGACTGGAGAACGCTTGCTGGCGATTCATCTCCGGCCAACACACGAGTCTTCTTCCTCCACAAAGTGTTCCTGAAGTAACGTTCATTGGACTGTTAGCACGCCGGCTAATGAAGTGCTCTAAATGAAGAAAACTAACAAAAAACTGACTTGATGATCCCCGGGGAGGAATAAAGAATATCAATCATTATCGCAAACTAAATTTTTATCAATAGAAATATAACAAAAGTCCTAAAGAATAATAATTCTTGTGCATTGTTCAAGCACATAATGGATCTACCTCAGATTTGTAAAATGTGAGGTAGTTTGTGATTCTCTGCTCATAAAGAAGAGATTAAAACCACAATGTGACATAATTATCAATATCGACTGATATCAACATGTTTATCCCGTTATCATTTTCTGGTCATATCACCCACCCCAGTGGTACTACAGCAAAGCAGCAGGATACAAACAAACCACACAACACAAATCTTTCAGATTTTTTGTTTAAATTAACATTTTCCCAAATAACTACAAGTTGTTCCCTTCTCCCGCTGAAATATACAGAGATAAAAGCATCTGTAACATGTGATCCAAGGTATTTCTGTTTTCTGCATGAACATACAAAACTCAACACTTATATCTGATAAATATGACTAAATAAATGTAATATTGCTAATATTTGTTGTATTTCTAACAAGTTGCAAACCTTCTCCAGGGTTGGGGCTCAGTTGCAACATCTGACTTCTTCCATTCAAACACATATTGTTGATATAAGTTAAGTGAAATTCTTTAACTGGTGTGGGTGTTTAGCAGAAGATGTAAGTGAATGAATGTATAAAGATTTAGGGCTCGACGATACGGCATAAATATTAAGATTAAAATGTTCATACCGTCGATATCGATAATATTATATAATATGAATGTATTATTTGGAAAACAATGCTATTATATATATTAAACTTTTGTTGTATTGATATACTGTTGATATTGATATTATGTTGCGATAATTGTTGTTTTATAGCCGAGTCCTGGTTGGTCTGATCCAATGAGTCAATACAAAATGTGTTACAACTGCCCACACACACACACACACACACACACACACACACACACACACACACACACACACACACACACACACACACACACACACACACACACACACACACACACACACACACACACACACACACACACACACACACACACACACACACACACACACACACACACACACTACACAAAACTAGTAACAATGTTAAAATGTAATTGGTAATGTGGTGAACTGCCGCAGTGAGGCTGGAGTCACTTTCACTCACCTGCAGATGTTTCCTCAGGTTTGAGACATTCTCACTGCAGGTGAACAAACTAAGGTTGAGTTTCTTTATCCGACCACGTGTTGGGTGCTCGGCTGGTGTCACGTGGTTTCAGGTGGGCGCAGGTGGTCTGACGTGGTGTCACGCAGTGTCAGGTGGTCCCAGGTGGGCGGGGCACAATCCGGATGCGTGGAACAGTGCGCATTGATTTGATTGGTCAGAAACAGGTGTGCTGGCCAATAATCCCCCAAAGATTATATTCTGGTTTTGTGTGGATGCAAATATAGATTTTTAATCGAAGGTAAAAATTTACAAACATTAATAGACTAATAATAAAAAAAGGCCACTTTATTTTTTATTTAAACAGTATTAAATTCTAAATCGAGGACTTTGATAGTCTCTATTTCTGGGTCAAACCTCCAGCTGTTCCACTCAGTGCTCCCCCTAGTGGCCTGGAGATTTTCCGTTGTGTTGACATGCTGCATTTCATCCATCTGATGCATTTTTTCAGGACTGTGTGTTTTTATTGTCGTTCTTTGCATTATTTTGCATTTATCGTTAACTTCTTTCTATTGACTCCTTCCTGTGTGTTTCTAATTCACGGCAACATTTACATTGTTGTGTTTCTGTTGTGTTTTGTGTGTTCTGGAATGTGGCATTCATGTTTCTCAAAATGCAGCACAGTAGAAATGTGTTGGCGAGTTCCAGTGTTTGGCCTCGTCAGCCACCATAAATCCAACATAGCAAAAAGATGCAGAGCCACAGATGGAATGTTATCTTCTACATGCTGGCTCAGATTTTCACTCTGATGAAATCACAAACATTTTGATTAGTAACAGTTATTCCATTATGTATTTTCTCTCAGTAATGCTAACAGATTACACATTGATTCATTTTCGAATTAGCCTATGTAACATGAAACTAGTTCTTCTTCTTTTACCGAGCCCCAGGAAAAATATAGGCAAAAAAGCGTTGAAAAATAGTAACATAGTAACTTAGTAAAACAAAAGAACACTAAATAAATGTAAATAAATATTATAAAGGCCTTTTTTGTTTGACAAGGCAGAAAAAAACACAGTTTTAGTGGAGGCTGCACAGCTGTAGAGCTGCAGCTGCACAGCTTTTTAGACACTTCTCATTCTTTGTGTTTTAAATCGCTTCTGTTGTCATTTTTATGTCATGCTTTTGGTTCAATTTCACTCTGTTTGTCATTCAATTTGAATAAATCTCAAAAACAACCAGCAACATAACTTGGGAGGGAAGGTAGCAGATGTGCCAGTCAGGGAAGTCGATCTATTCTCGTTCCTGTTTCTTAACCTGAATAACGGATTTCATTGCCCCCATAACTATAAAGAGAGGCT